>JAQPPZ010002053.1:0-2400000 GCA_028583015.1 Wollemia nobilis
TCGTTGCATCTTTAAGTTCTGCACTTTTTTCTGGTAGCGAAATCGCTACACCTTTGTGTTGTGAAACTTTTGCCCGTAGCGAAATCGCTACACCTTAGTTCTGTGCAATTGACATCAAACCAAAAAGCTTCAAGACCTTATTGACATCAATGACAACATCTACACTTAGAGCAAAGGCAATGTACCCAAGGTACCCAAAATTGCCAACACTTCAAGCTATTCATCGCTTTGTTGATAAGTTGGTGGAAAAAACAGGACCCTTTCTTATGCTTCTTAAGAAATATGTCTCTTTTCATTGGGATGACGAATGTCAGGAAGCATTTGAACTCCTCAAACAATATCCCCTTAACCCACCCATGCTTTCACCACCTAGATCTGATCACCCATTTATCTTGTATATTTTTGCTTCAGATTTTACCTTAGGAGCTATGTTAGCTCAACTTGACGATGAGAAGAAAGAACGTGCTAATTATTATATCAGTAAAACCTTAATTAGTTATGAAACCCGCTACACAACATTAGAGAAGTTATGTCTAGTAGTCATATTTTCTACATAGAAATTATGCCATTATATGCTCAGTCAAAAAACATATGTTATTGCTAAATCCGATCCTTTGCGGTATCTCATGAGTCGACCGTACTTATCTGGTCACACATCAAAGTGGGTTCTTGCACTAAGTGAGTTTGACCTCACATTTATAGGACATAATTCTGTTAAGGGTCACATCATAGCAGATCAATTATCTGTTGCACCCTTAGAGTCTACCCATCCCCTCATCATTGAGTTTCTTGATGAATGCCTTAAATTAGAGGTAGACCATCCAGATAAATGGTCCCTATACTTTGACGGAGCCCGATGCATGAGTGGGGCTAGTGCAAGTATTATTTTAATATCTCCATAGAAACATCTTATACCTCTGTCCTTAAAATTAACATTTACTTGTACTAATAACATTGCTGAGTATGAGGCTCTAATCCTTGGATTACGAGCTGCCTTGGCACTAAAAATTAAAAATCTATTAGTTTTCGATGATTCTCAACTTGTCATAAATCAAATTAATGATGTTTATTAGACCAAAGACAATAAATTGTGTCCATATAAAGCATATGTATTACAATTAATATCTTTATTTGGTCAAGTTACCTTGGAAGCTATTCCTCGAACTAGCAACCGTGCGACTAACGCTATGGCTACGGTTGCATCTCTTTTGCCCTTGGAGTTAGATGATGAATATGCTACCATCATTATTCATTGACTCCAAGAACCCGCTTCAAATAAATCATGCTTAGAACCTTTGGATGTGTTTCTAATCAACAAAACTACTCCTGAACCTTGGTACACTGATATATTTAATTTTCTTCAAAATGGGACCTTCCCTGAAGGTTATAATAGCAACCAGCATCGGTTATTACGTAGACGAGCAAGTCACTTCGTAATTATTAGCAATACATTGTATAAGAGATCTTTTGAAGGCATCTTACTGAGATGTTTGAATCTAGAAGAATCTAGATCAGCTTTGAGTGAAGCCCATGATGGATCTTGTGGGGGACACTTTAGTGGTAGCACCATTGCTAAGAAGGTCCTTAGGATAGGATATTTTTGGCCTACCATGGAGAATGATGCACACGATTACGTGTGCCATTGTGACAAGTGCCAAAAATATGTTGACCTTGTCCATGCGCCTGCACAAGAACTATAGGCTATTTCATCTCCTTGGCCCTTTTCAAAATGGGGCTTAGACATCATTAGAAAAATCAATCCTATGTCATCTGATGGACACAAATTCATCATAACTGCCACCGAGTATTTCACGAAGTGGGTTGAAGCTATGCCCTTAGCTTCTTGCATTGGAACCCAAGTTTCCAAATTTATTTTTAATCAAATTATTTGTAGGTTCAAAATTCCTGCAAATCTCATCTCATATAATGAAACTTGTTTTAAAAATAAAGATGTCAAAAAATTATATCAACAATATAAAATTCAACATCATTGGTCCACTCCCTATTATCCTCAGGGTAATGGCCAAGCAGAAGCATCTAATAAAATATTAATCAAAATCCTCAAAATACTGGTCACTAAATCTGGCCGAGATTGGCACATTCAACTATATCCTACTTTGTGGGCTTATCGAACTAGCGTTCGCACTCCCACGGGAACTTCACCTTTTGTTTTGGTTTATGGCACTGAATCTACTTTTCCCTTTGAATTAGAAGTTCCTTCTTTGGCTCTACTACTTCAAGATATGGAAGTAGGATATGAATATTGTGTTGGCATATTTAGTCAGTTAGAACTCCTAGATGAGAAGCGCATCAATGCTTTGGAACATCTTCGAGCCTACCAAAACAAGCTCAAGCGAGCATACCTCAAGAAAGTTCATCATCGATCCTTTGAGATCGACGACCTTGTCTTGAAAGAAAATAAAAAAAATACTAATGCAACTAAATATTTTAAAGGTAAATTTGAGCCCAACTGGCTTGGATTGTATATCATCACTGCTAAATTTGCATCGGGAGCATATTGATTAGCTACCTTAGATGGTAAAGATCTTAAAGAACCTATGAACATTATGCATCTTAAACGCTATTATGCATAAATCTGGTCATTTCATCATTGTATATATTGTTATTTTGCATATTGTTTCATTTTAGTCATCCATATAAAAATTTCAAACAATAGTAATAGTATTTATTCTTTCCATTCATAAATTAAAATCAAAATATAAAAACTTCAAAATCTTCAAAAACATCTTTTATTTTTGTACTTGTCAATTCTTGAAGTATTGCAGTTATATTTTCAGTTATTTTGGATAAATTAGCATTTATTTAGAATCCCGCACTTTCACACTCACATGCATAAATATCTTGGATTTATTTGGTATAATTATTAACCTCCCTTATATCAAATTCCACATTTGAATTAAATTAAGTTTTTTGAGCATAGAGAACTGATCTTGTTATTTACTTGAACCAAGAATATCTTTTCACATTAAAATGATTTCATTGCAAATTCAATATGATGCTACATAGTAGAAATGGTTTCTTGAGTGAAAATTTTCCCCTATTATCCTATCATGCACATGGTCTAGAATCTTTGAGAATTGACAAAAGGACAAGCTCACCCCTGCCCAGAATAAAAATCCCTTGCTTCACAGCCAATCCGAGCAAGTATCCCTAGTATAGGAAGAAAAAGAAAAGTCAAAGAAAATGAGAAAAAGAAAAATATCATTTTGTACCATTGTCGCAATATTTCAGCATTGTCTCAGTTCCAAGCAAAAATACAAAAAAAAAAAAAAACACAAAAGAGAAAAGAAAAAGCAAATAAAATCCCTTTACCTACCCCTTAAAAAGAAAAGAAGGATGAATGAGCTTGAATCCCTGGAATTCTCAATTATTCGAAAACTGTGAGGTAAGCCCCATAATATGCGGTTTGTGCCCAACCCGCTTGGCCTTAGGTAATCCCTAGCGTGATGATATGTCTGTCACATTATTGACCTTCTTTTGTACAGACCTATGTCAGCTTATGGATTAGCTAGCTCTTGATGACCCAACTTACATAGTAGTCTGGTATGGTTACATGCATATAAATCATGGTCAATGAACACTTATTTGGTTAATTCAAATTACTTGTATCAAATTATCTTGCTCAAAATTGGTAAATGAACAATACAATTGCACACACATTTGTATTTGAGAGATTTTTGTATCATTATGATAAATCAAGATCGGAAATGAACTCACATATGCACATGAGGGTTCCTTATAAATCTACATTTTGTCTTTGAGATAATTTAAAATATTTCTACAACTCTTTTTGGAATAATTTCATCTTCTTACTTGAGAATATTTGTTTAGTATAAAAACAATTACATACATTGTTTTCAAAAATCCAAAAATTCTTTCAAACAACATATTCACAATCTAGCAATAAAGTCACGTTTATATATTTTTTCTGTTTATCTCAAAATAAAAAATCAAATTATGCAATAAAATTACTTTTTTGGATTTCGTGATGATGGTATAAGTCTATACCTATAATTCTATGCCTAGCGCAAACCATTGTTCTAATTTTATTTCCCATTCATTATAATTTATAAAACATATGGCTTACATCATTATGTCACACAATTGTGCTTTAAAAAGAATGAACACATTTTTCTATTTCATTTCATTATGTCAACATTCCATTTTGCAACCATGGTATAATTCCTAAGGAATTGTTCAAAACTTTATCACACTTAGAAATTTTATGCCTAGCAAAAATCATATTTTTAATATTTCATGCATAATATTTTCATGGCAATCTGAAAACAAATCATCACCATCATCATTTTTTATCATCACAACACAAAGTCTTAAGACAGTCTCTTAAGCACCCTTTTATTTTTAGCAATATTTCTATACTGGGATTAGCTTGACGACCTAGTGAGTGGTGACTCAATGAAATGGTCTATAACAGTGACAATGTCCTTTGAAATTATTGTTAGAAGTCTCTTTATTTTTCATCAAATTACCACAAAACAACCAATTTGTTTACATCAGATTATTGCATTTAAATTTTACAGCATGACATAAAATTATAATTTATCTCCAATGACATAATTACATGAATAATCAACCAAAAAAATCCAAAATTAAAGCATCATACAACATATACACAAGTCATATCATCAAAAATACCATATATATATATATATATATATATATATATATATATCAATAAATTATGTACATCATCTCAAAACTGGATTGGTATGCCACAATCTATACCCTGGCATACTCAATCCTCTCATAATAATATATGCAATCTACAATCTATAGTAGCTAGCCTCGAGAAGCCCTCGAGCTCTTAGCCTCATCTCCTCCCCTGCCCTGAGGTGGAGGAGGTGGTCCCATAGAGGTCCGAGCTATGTCTCGGGTCCTCATCGTCGATCATGAGGAATTCCTCGATGATCCCACCCTGATCAGTTCCATAATGCTGGCTGGCAGCTGTAACCTCTGGCCCTCTGGAACTAGCTGGAAGTATACTCCCTGATAGAATGCGGTATGAGCCATAGACCGCACCAACTCCTGCATGCTCACCCCTCTGCTCTGAGCCCTGAGCCGTGTAGCCTCATCCTGTAGTGTTTGCACCTAAGCCCAGAGGCGGGCAACCTTAGCTTGGAGAGTCATCATCTTGTTGCTCTCCCCCACCTCGACACCCTTGCCATTATCGGGCGATGGTGGCCTCTCCCCCTATCAAGAAGAGAATCCCTCCTCCCTCTTCCCTATTCGCTATGGTCTCTATGGAGCCTGTGGCATCCTCGGGCATCTCTCCTATGGAGACCATCACTGCTCTCTCACTTCATGACCCCACGCTACCTCAATGGCAGCCTAGCATCACCTCCCCATTCGTTGCACAACCATGTGCATCGGACCCTGTGCCCTCGTCATTCAAGGAGGGCGGATTCTTGCATAACAGGCATTGTATCCATCAACGACCCTAGCATCGTCCCCATCCACTGGTTGGATAGGGGCATCATCCATGTCCTGGCTCTAGAATCTCTGCATATCCAGAGCCCCACTTAGTGTAGTACTATCTTGAATAGTCCAGGAGTACTCATAGTCCTTGAGAGATGGGATCCCCTGCTATAGACCGAACTGTCATAAAACTCGGTCGTAGCGATGGAGCTCTACCTCTCCTCGCTCCATCCTCAGCCAATAGACTCACCTGATATGAGCCAACTCCTGTCCATCCTCTCCCCACCTTGGATGCTCTCTCCACGGCCTCTAGGTGATCTGGTCAGGGATGAGGTCATCTAGAAACCTCTGAGACATTGACAGATCTATTTGTCATTGTGACCCTCTCTGGAGTCACCAATAGAAAACCCGAGGCCTCTCTCGGTCAACCCCTATTAGTGGAAGCCCTACCGGCCTTCGTACCATGATGTACTCCTAGCACCAAATCTGTAGCAGTGATGTCAAAACCAGACATTGACCTCCCTTGTATACGATCCCGTGCAGGATCCTATACAAGTGGCATAGTGTAAAGCTACCCTAAGAAAATTTTTACCTGTGGTCTCTCATGTCGCATACCACATCTAAAAGGAGCCATGGTAATCTATACCCACTCTGGTGGCATAACAGTAGGCCACCCACTACCCCTGCCAAAACCTGAGTCAACCTAGATGCCCCAGACATCTACTTCAAAGACTCGATGTTCACTCTGCCCTTCTCTAGGGCAAAGCTCGGGTCTTTGCATAGCCTCGTCATAGCCTGGCCCTAACTAGTCATAGGAGTCATAAACCATCCCTGTATGGGGATCCTCAAGATCCTCCATAAATCCTCTAGTGTGGGAGCCATCTCCCCTATTGGTAACCAAAAGTAGGACGACCTCGGATACCACCTCTCTACTAGGGCTGTGAGTAGCCCCATGTCTGTCAGTATTTGTGGCATCTTTGCAACATGCTATAGGCTGACCTATTCCAGTTGGTATCACTCTGCCTGGTCGAGCGTGGCCACATCATCCCTTAGCCCCCCGTATTTCCATTCTCGACTCTTTAGTAATCCCCTCTACAAAATAAACAATAAAACAACAAAATTCATTAATAAAACAATTATTACAATCAATTTAATGCAATTCAAACAAGCTTAATTTCATAAAATGATGATATCGTCCACCATTGGATGGTATCATCCTAAATTAAGTCAAATTGTCCTTAGTAGGATGAAATCGTCTTCGATTTCTCAACTTGGGGATCGCCCCTTGTTGGACGGGATTGCCCCTATTCTGCCAATTTTGCCCCCAGATGAAATCGATGATCTAGGGACGATTTCGATGAAATTGGGACGATTTCGTCCCAACGTCGTCGATGGCCTAAAAACGGTCGCGATGCCCCAAAACAGTCAAAATTTCAATAAAAAATTACACAAATCAAATTACAAATATAATTCACTAGGTTTAGATTCTTACCCATAGCCCGCGTCGGACCTCTGTCGATCTATGCGCTGTTTCAACCATTTTGTCTGCAGAGCTCTAAAAACAGTGAAAAATGAACAATAAAAATGAATTAGGGTTTTACCCTATTTTTCTTAATTTTATTTAAAAACAACAATATTTTTAATTTTGCTTTTTCGCGCTTTTACCTCAAACGTTCGATTTGGGTAAAAACATGGAGGGGGCACCATAGTAAATAGTCGTACGATTCGACCAAGAATCGTCGTCTAAAAAATTGAGTAAATTTTTTCTTTCTCATAAAACGGGAAGAACTCGTCTTTAACGCATTTTCTTTGAAAAATTTGCTAAAGAGGGGGCAAAATGTAGCACCCTAAAATTGGCATAGTTAAACCTTAGTAAAAAGATAAAAATTTGAATTTTAACCCCAAAACCGCCCGTTACCCGCTCCCCTTATTTTTCGTGCCATTTTTAGGATTTGTTTTAACCATTGGATGATATCGTCGACGATCAAACGAGATCATCCCAGATCTGACGAATTCATCTAGAACAGAACGTCTAGACGATTTCATCCCAAAACTAATTTTCTTAATTAGCTTCTATTTCAATAGCTTCTCTAACTTGGGCAGAAAGTGTGTCTACGCAGTTAGAGTCTCCCCCATTGGAGATCTCCCAAATTGGGATGATCTCCAACCTCCTAACCTCCCCCTAATCCTATATAAACTGGGATTTTCTCATTTTATCCCCTTGGATGACTGATTTCTCTGCAACTTTAACTTTTCGTGCATTAGAACACCTTCACACCTTCGTTTGCACTATGTATTTCAAGTTTTCTTGTAGGAATTTTTTAGCTAGAGCAAGCTCCAATCGTCGTTGGCGATTCTAGATGATTTGGGACGATCCCGTCGTAGATCGACGATGATCTCGTACGATTGGATGCGATCTCGACTATAGTCTAGATTGGGGGAAATCAGAGCCCGAAGTTTGCATTATTTTATCTTCTCTCTTTATTTTCTTACAAATTAACTTAGTTTATTCTATTTTTGCACTCTAGAGTTCACCTCATTTAGCATAGATGCATGATAAAGTTAAAATAAATTATTAAATTAATGCATTTCCTTTAATTGTTATCTAGATTTATCATTTAGGCAATTTTATTGTCATTTCTATCATTCCCCCTTGCTTTTGTAGTTACATTTTTGGTCTTTGGTATCTATTTCTGTGATTGCAAGTTTATGACGAATTTGTCTGATGAATTCGTTAGGTCGACGATGATCACGTCTGATCTCAGACGATCGATTGTGATCCAAGATGATTCTGTGCAATTGTAGATGATTATGTAAGATTTGAGATGATCTGGACTTCTACAAACCTCAAAATCTTCATCAGACATCCAAAATCAGGTACATTATGTCTTATTTAGCACACTTTCTATGTTTAGCACTTATTCATGTTTTTTGTATCCATATAAATCATCATTAGCATATAGAATAGCTTAGATTCATCTTGGCCAAACCTAGGATATGAATGATTGAATATAAAAATGAACACATCAAACCCATTCTCAACCTAGGCATGGAAATTGCCACTCAAAGTTTCCTGGTGAACCCACCATCCATCAAAAATTCACCCTTATACCCCTCCCCCGAGAGGCGCGACCTTCAAAGGGCCTCTCAGTCCGAGGTATTGTCCCATCCTTCTCGCATCCCCCTTCCAGGCGCAGATCCTATAGCCTGAAGGTAAGAATGCAAAATTTTTGGAGCGATACAATAGCAATTCAAAAAATGCAATGTTATTTTAATTGCATATGACAATGCTTTGTCTTCAATATATACATACATGAGACTCTTCATATGCACATGAATATTGACCTTTATAGTTACATAAACCCCTCATATAATCATACTCACAAGAGATATAACTCTTCACATTTATCAAATATATAATAACAAATATCATATATTTATATAAAAATAAAGTCTCTCATGATTGCTCATAACTCCTCACTTCTAAACAAGGCACTTCACTCACATAACTCACACTTACTAGCATGACACCTCACAAAAATAACTCCACACTTATTTACATGACACATACTATAGACTAAAATATTAAACACACCCTAGACTAAACTTGTTGCAGTCCAAACATAGCCGACAACCGACGCTTCCAAGAGTTTAACATTTAATATATATATTGATTCAAATGTTTATTTGGATCTATCATCTTTGTTTTAAAATCTTCATTGGCGTTAATCGCAACTGCCTATTGGCGAGGGTGTGCCCACCTTGAGTGGCTTGTTTATTCTATTCGTTCACTGCATTTTTCTTATTGATATCTACGTTCGTCATTCATTTCGGTTTATTATTTTATCTTTGCAAGTTTCTGGAGCAGAAGGATAGAAATATCCTTCCAAGTGGTATCAGTCTAGCCGATTTCGGGAGCGCCGTTTCTTTTCATTTTTCCATTTTCGTCGTTCGCGTATTCGTCACATTTCCTCTGCAATTCCGTCTCCGTTCTTCCGTTCGTCCATCTCCGTCCGTTCGAATTCTGAATTCCTTCCAAGAGCAGCGGTGGCCAGGAGCAGTAAATCCGTAAATCCTTCTTCGTTCTTCCTTCGCCGATAAACATCCGAACGCTCGGTCAGTAAATCCCACGACGCTGGCGAAAGATTTTACGGTTTGCGTCAACCAATCATAAAATAGCATTTAAAATTTTTAAAGACGGAAGCTAAGGTTTTTTCGATTAATTTTTCGCTGACGTCATCAGCCGGGTTTTGGTTTAATTGTATTTATCCCACATTCGGGATACGCGGTGCAAAACTCAGTTTAAACATCAAGTGCCACACTTTATACGGTGTGACCTCGGTCACACAATAGTTGCTCCTTCGCGTGGTCAGCCGTGCGCGGTGTTGTCGTATCGTCCTTGGTGTCGGGTACCTTCTTGCTGTCCGGTTCGGTTCGTGTCTTGTTGTCTTGCTGTCCGGTTTGGTTCGTGTCTTGCTGTCCGGTTCGCAGTGTTTCGTGTCTCCATCGTGTCCTGTCCATCGTGTTGTGCGTCCACGCTGTTCGAGGTCTATCCATCGTGTCCTCTGGCCGTCGTATAGCGAGTCGTGTTCCCCGCGTCCTTCCACGTGTCCTGTCCCTCGCGTCGCCTTGTGTCCGCGCTGTTCGAGGTCTGTCCGTCGTGTCCTCTTGCCGTCGTGTAGCGAGTCGTGTTCCCCGCGTCCTTCCACGTGTCCTCGTCCCTGGTCGTAGTTCCTTACGCAGTGTCGTGTCACGTGTTGCTCGGGTCGTATCCGTTGAGTCTCGGTCTTACGAGTCGTGTCTTGTCCAAACTCCTATCTGTAGTGTCCTCACGGAGCACACAACATCCAATTCCGCGTCGCAGTTGGAGTGGCAATTAAGGCGGAATCAACACCAAATTTTTTACCAAAAGATAACCAAATTTTGCAGATCAAGGATTAATAAGCAAGAACTTTTGAGCAGTGCATGAGTCGAAGTTGGAGCAAAGGGCCTGACGGTCGATTATCAAGCTCGAAAATGACCAATAACAACACAAGAAGACCTAATCGCAGCCCAGGTACTAAAAATTCTCTTTCTCCTTTTAAAATTGGTAGTTATAATCCACATCATCCACTAGTAGATCCTATGGCTACTAATCCTTCCCCAACTCACGAAAACATCACACAAGGAAACTCAAGTAACTCAGCCGTTTTCGATAGTGATTCTCTTCGACTCTTACTAGATGGTATGAACGAAATTGGTGTCCTCCTAAAAGACCTTGTGAAAGCACAAAACCAGCCTAATCCCAATACTAATCCCCAAAATCACTCCCATGCCCAAAGGAATGAAGACAATGTCGATCAAAATGACGATTGGGAACAGCAAATAGGCACTTCGGATAATTCCAGGGATCGCTATCAAAGACAGCGGTATAACCAAAATCAAGAAAGAGACACGGGTTATCACCAACCGAGAGGTCCTAATAATAATAATTTTCCATGAATTGATATGCCCACTTTTGAAGGTCATGATCCTCGTGGTTGGATAGCCAAAATGGAAGGCATTCTTGACTTATATCAAATTAAGGAAATGGACAAAGTCCCCTTCGCTGCATCAAAACTAGGCACTGAGGCCTACCAATGGTTTGTATGGCTTAAACGAGAGAAAGGAGCTACTATTAATTGGAGAAAATTCACTACCTCTTTTTTAGAAAGATTTGATGAAGGAGCTACATCATCATACACAGTAAGACTGTTATCTCTTAAACAAGAAGGGTCAGTTAGTGAATTCGTTTTGGAGTTTACCAGTTTACTACCATACACTTTAGACCTCGGTCCCGACACAGTGGTAGGAGCCTTTCGCAATGGTTTGAAAGAAAATATTCGAGTGGAGGTAGACATGCACGATCCAACCTTGCTAAACAGTTGTATAAGAATAGCCAAGTTGGCCGAGAAGAGACATCAGTTGTCTGCACGACGTGAAACTTATAGTCGTCCCTCATATCGCAACAATTCCTTTCATAGAAATGATCAACCATCAAGATATTTTTGCTATAAATGTCGCACTCATCACCCCAAGGAACAAGCATGTGCCCAAAAACAAAACTTTCATATTGAAGGTGATCAATGTGAAGGAGAAGAGGATGAACCTTACCAATCAGAAGAACCTATGCCAGAAGACCTACAATGTACTATAGAAGAAAAAGAAGAGGATACAATGGCGATTTTCGTGCATGCTCTCATGGGTTTAACCGCCCACCATACCATCAAGGTACCAGGATTCCTCCGCCAGAAAAAGGTGAATGTGCTAATTGATTCTGGTAGTACCCACAATTTTATCGACATCAAAACCGCAAAAGCTTTGAATTTATTCATTAACTCTTCCAACAAAGACAAATTCCAGGTTCTAGTGGCCAACGGGGTGAACGCACAATGTGTTGGTCGCACATCTCAAGTTTCCATAAAAATGGGAACTTATACTTGGTTGGGATCCCTTTTCGTCATGAATTTGGGGAACTCGGATGTCATTTTGGGAGTTGAATGGTTGGAAACATTAGACACAGTTAGCTTCAACTTCAAAAAATTATTTGTGGAATGGAGGGAAAACGGTCGAGTCATTCGCTTACAAGGCATTACTACTCCTCCATCACAAATGGTGAGCTCTCATAGTATGGAGAAGATGTTAAAAAAGGGTGGATATGGGTTTATAGCTCAAATTAATTGTTTGGAAAAACAATCTCCAAGCAAATTCGGATATTATTGCTCCAGAGTTACAAGACATCATAACACATTACGGAGAGGTTTTCCAAGAACCTCAAGGATTACCACCTAAACGATCTCATGACCATGCCATCCATTTGATTCCAGGGAGTGTTCCTCCTAACAATCGTCCTTATCGCTATCCTCAACCACAAAAGACAGAAATCGAACAGATCGTTCAGGATTTGTTGGATCATGGAGTCATTCGTCACAAAGCACTAGTCCTTATTCCTCACCCGTAGTCCCGGCTAGACGAAAAGATAACTCTTGGCGTATGTGTCCTGACTTTCGTTCTCTCAATAAACTCACTATCAAGGACAAATTTCCTATCCCTGTCATAGATGACCTATTAGATGAGTTGCATGGTGCAAATTTTTTTACAAAATTAGACCTTCGCTCTGGCTTTCACCAAATCCGTGTTAGAGAAGAAGATATTCCCAAAACGGCCTTTCGTACTCATGAAGGTCATTACGAATTTTTGGTCATGCCTTTTGGTCTCACTAATGCACCATCCACATTCCAAAGCCTAATGAACCAAGTGTTTCGTCCACTCCTCCGTAAGTTTGTGTTAGTTTTCTTTGATGATATTCTCATATACAACAAAACATGGACGGACCATTTACATCATGTGGATAAAGCCCTTCACATTTTACACAAAGAAAAATTATTTGTTAAACGTTCCAAATGTTCATTTGGTGTTCAAGAAGTCGAGTATCTTGGTCATATAGTTTCACATGAGGGCGTCAAAGTGGATCCCAATAAGATTAAGGCAATTCAAGAGTGGCCTTTACCTAAAACCATCAAGAAACTTCGTGGTTTTTTGGGTCTCACAGGTTACTATCGCAAGTTTGTACAAAATTATGGTAAGATTGCAGCACCTCTCACCGCACTCACAAAGAAGGATGCTTTTCGTTGGTCAATAGAGGCCTCTCAAGCCTTCGAAGCTCTTAAGAAGGCCATGTGCACAACTCCAGTATTAGCAACTCCCAATTTTCACAAACCATTTATTATCGAATGTGATGCATGAGGAAGAGGAATTGGGGCCATACTCATGCAAGAAGGTCATCCATTGGCATTTGAAAGTAAACAGCTGTCAGGGAAAAATTTGGGAAGATCAACATACGAAAAAGAAATGTTGGCTATCCTGCACGCAGTAGAAAAATGGAGACACTACCTAATCAGTAGCCGCTTCATTATAAAAACAGATCATAGTAGCCTCAAACATTTTCTTGAGCAAAGGTTTTCATATCCGGAACAAAATAAGTGGTTAACCAAACTGTTGGGCTATGATTTTGTTATCGAATACAAGAAAGGGAAGGAAAATATAGCTGTCGATGCGCTGTCCAGGAAATATGAAGATGAAGTAGTCATTAACGCTATTTCAGGTCCTTGCTCCCAATGGGTGAATCAATTACAAGATGAATGGTTGTCCAATAGCGAAACTGCTCAGATAATTCAAGAATTATCTATAGGGTCCTCTAAATACCCTTTGTTCTCTTATGAAGATGAAATCCTCCGGAAGAAAAACCGCATTTATATTCCACAAAATTCAGAACTCAAATCAAAGATCCTAGACGAATCACACGCCTCTCCATCAGCAGGACATTCAGGATTTTTGAAGACATATTTAAGAGTCAAACAATCATTTTGTTGGAAGGGATTAAAAGCAGAAGTCAAGCAATGGGTAGCAGAATGTGAAGTTTGCCAGCGCAATAAAGGAGAAACAGTCAAATCACCAGGATTGTTACAACCATTACCCATCCCTGAACGACAGTGGGAACATATATCCATGGATTTTATTGAGGGTCTTCCAAAGTCTGAAGGCAGGACAAGTAATCTTCGTTGTCGTAGACCGGTTATCCAAATACGCTCACTTTCAGGCTTTACAACATCCATTTTCCGCAAGCAAGGTGGCAAAGGTATTTATGGATTCAATTTTCAAATTACATGGTATGCCAAAAAATATTGTAAGTGATCGAGACCCCATCTTCACTAGTAACTTTTGGCGGGAATTATTTCGACTTAGTGGTACCAAATTGAACATGTCTTCAGCCTACCATCCACAGACAGATGGTCAAACAGAAGTAGTTAACAAATGTTTGGGTACGTACTTAAGATGTTTTGCTCAAGATAAACAATACCAATGGAGCCATTGGTTAGCATTGGTAGAATGGTGGTACAACACTTCTTACCATTACTCAATTAAGATGTCTCCATTTGAAGCATTGTATGGCACCAAACCTCCAAAAGTCATAGATTACGTACAAAGATCATTCAAAGTAGCCAAAGTGGATGATTGGTTCCAACAAAGGCAGTCTACACTCACCATCCTCAAAGAGAATTTAGTCCAAGCACAGAATCGTATGAAACAACAACAAGACTTGCACCGATCAGAGAGAACTTTTAATATAGGAGATTGGGTGTTCCTAAAGTTGCAACCTTACAAACAATCCTCGTTAAAGATAAAGTCCAGCCAGAAGTTGGCCCCACGATTCTATGGTCCCTACAAAATTGTGCGCCGCATTGGAGAAGTAGCCTATCAAATAGAGCTACCTACATCTTCACGAATACACCCGGTATTTCATGTTTCATGTCTCAAAAAAGTAATTGGTCGGAAAGTACAAAGTCAATCAGAATTACCAGTGCTTGATGAGGAAGGACGCATACATCTCCAACCGGAAGATATACTACAACATAGAATCCGAAACCGAGATCACGTCAGATTCACGAATTTCTCATTAAATGGCAAGATTTATCAGAGGAGGATGCCACATGGGAACCTGAAAGTATATTCCAGACATTTCCAGCTTTGAGGACAAAGCTTTTCGAGGAGGGGAGTCATTATTCAGTATGTACTTTCAATTCTGTCAGGAGCATCCTTGAGAAGACCATGTATGCAACCCTGGAGTATTAGAAAAAATATATTTTTATCTTCTTTATGAATGGATTGTATATGTACCATTAATTATGTTAACCGATATTTTTCACCTTTGGTAGTTTCTTGAGAAATTAATTATAAGTGATTTTTTTAAAGGCTTTTTTGTGATGCTTGATGAATTTTTATTTTTTCTTTATTTGCTTTATTTTCTCAATTTCCATGATGTTTTCATTTTTATCTTTTCCTTTGATCAATAATCCTGCCATCCTTTTGTTCACATAATTTTTTCTTCAGTTTTAAATACCTTTGTTGTATAATTCCTTATTACTCATAAATTAATATTCAAATTGAATATTTTTTTTTAATATTCAATATTCTTATTATTTATTTAATAATTCTCTTCTTCTTCAATTCAATTATTTTCTTCAATCATTAAATTCTTTCTTCAATTCAAATTTTCAATATTTAATTTCTTTCTTCAATCTTCTTTTATATTTTCTTCCTTCAATATGATGCCATGAAAATTCTAAAGATGTTGACAAGGGAAGGCTTTCATCAAAAGTTACTAGCAAATTCTAAACTATCATAAGGCTTTGGTAGCCAACCAAATCAGATAGACAATGGCTCATAGAATTTCTAGTGGCATCTAAGCTAGATCTCACCATTGGTAAGAGTTCTAAAACATTTTTGGTTGTAGCTAAAAGGGATCTACCTCTGGTAGAATTGCATCCCATATAGTAGTTTTGAACTCACCCATCATCTAGATGGGTGGGTTTAAAAATGGGTTCAAAAACTAAACTTCACTTTACATTTGATGGGGCTCATAGTGACTATTCAATGAAGGCCCTTACAAAAGAAAACTTAGGAACAATGGAGGAAGAAAATAGACCCAAGATGTTCAATCAAGGGATAAATAAGATGAGCTCTTAATTCCATCAATAGGAGATTAGTACTTAGCAATCTATAAAAAGATAATCATCCTAGAGATTTTAAGTTGTGAAATCTCCATATAATGTTGGCACACCCAATGGGACCAAACCAATCCAATTTACCCCAAAGAAATTATCGATAGGATAGAGAAAAAATGGTTGTAACAATTCATATATCCATCATGAAACCCTCAAGATTTTTTGGCACACCCGATGGGACAAATTACTTAATATTGATTATCACCACTACCAAATGGTCATGATTATGATGAAGCTATTGATCTATTAGTGGATAAAAAAATTGTTCACATAGAAAATCCACATTCAAGAACCAAGAGCAATTGGAAACTCTAATGGAAGGCATAAATATAGAATATTATGATCATAATATCAAAATCCAAGAAGCTTAAAGAAACCCTATAGTTTTTTGAGCTAACAAATTTTAGGGCATCTAGAAAAGGGAGATCACTTTCATCCATTTAGGCCTTATATATTCAAATTCCAACTCCTCTATACACCATATCTCCATAATCACTTGCTAAATATCCATCTAGGACCATGGTTGGAAGGATATACCCTAGCTAAAATAGTGCTAGAGCCCTTAATCTCCAAGACCTTCATGACATCCTATGAGGTGTACTAAAACACTTAGCTTCTTATGATGACAGTGAAAAATCAACCTATGAACATTGCCAAGATATAGCCATTTTAGCTACTATGAATAATATAACCTATGAATATGTAATGGTGAGGTTATTAGCCATATATTTTAGAGGTAAAGTGTGCTTTGTACTTCTCTTTAGAAGAACATAGCATTAGCACATGGGATGAATTAGCTAAGCCTTTTATCCTGGATTTCAATGATCTAGAGAGTTCCTTTCCACTTATCACATAGTTTACTTCCATACAAATGTATCCTTAGGAAAACATTATGGATATAAATATTTAGTTCAATAACACATGGAGGAGAATTACTTAGGATGTGAGACATTCCCAAGCACGAGAATATATCTACTACCTTTGGTATTTTATTCTAGACTTAAGCTTGTAGATTTGGTAGTCCAATGAGATGAGATTTTCTTAGATCTTTCAAGTTGTTATTATAGTATAAAATGCTCTCATTTTCATTGGTAAACTACTCCCAAAGGTGGTTATACCATACTTTCAAAAACTCCCTTAGTAGAATCAAAAAGCATTGCTTCTAGCTCAATCAACCCCTTCACTAGTTGCTCTACCTACATCCAAGTAGTATCCTCAACTTGTCACTCTGGTTGTCATAATGCAGTATTTACCTACTCCTAAAACAAAATAATAAATACAAATGTAGGAGTTTAAAGTATTCATTAAGAATTTAACAAACAAGATCACTATTATGGAGTGGAAAAATATTAAAAGAAAAATTGAAGGGTACCAGCAGAGAAGATACCCATATATTACTAAATACCAAGGGGCTTCAACCAATAATGCAATCAAAAAGAAAATTTCTATTGTCAAAATCCAAAAGGGAGATATATGCATGACCTAATAGGATTATTGATACTTGTATTACAATAATCCCCATAGTATTGATACCTAAATGGTCTATAAGAACCAATGCCAATTGGTTGTAGCTCAAAAAATAGAAAGATAATCTGAAGGGCTAGTTGGCATGTTTATGGACCCTAATCAAAACCTTTTGAATGAAGAACCTATAAGCTCTAAAACATGTCACATACTAACTAGATCTAGAAATAAAAATATCTTGGTAGTTCCTTGGAAGTTTGATAGTCTGGAGGCTACAACTCAATTGCACGAGAAACAACCCAAGGAGCAACCTTAAGAGTAACCAAGGTCAAAAGTACCAAATTTGATCAAGAAGAAACTAGAGAACAAGCCTTGATAAAGCTATGTTTCCTCTCAATCACAAGGAAACAAAGCTAAGAATAAATGCAATGATTTTAGAAAATATTTGAGGAACCAATTTAGAAGGAAAAAAATCTACCAAAAACCTTTGGATATAGTATTGTAGAAGAACTAAAGAAGACTCTCTCAAGATCAAGCATGTATGATGCATTGTTAATTCCTAAATAGATTTATTTGTTAAGAGTAGCCCTCAAGAACACATCATTAGGTGAACTCACCTTCCCAGATTTAAACTTGGCTCAAGATCAATAGACCCTAAGAATGGGTAAGAATAGGCCTCCACCCTTCTATATATCTTTGTGCATAGAAGGATAGATTCTACACAATTGTATGATAGACTTTGATGCTACCACAATGGTCATACCTACGACTATTTATGATGTAATGGGTATGGAATACACTTGGATTAATTCTGGCATACTACAACTAGGTGGAATCCTGATCTGGGTGGTTGGAGTAGTGAAAGATATTCCTATGGTGTTGCATAAGATATCGAAGGTCACTATTATCTAAGAGGTTATAGTGGTTGATTTTCTTCCTCTTTTTAGGCTACACTTATTAAGAGAAATTATAACTAGTATTGGAGGATGCTTAGTTTTGTATTACATGCATAAGAAGTAAGATCAAAATTTTATGTGGAGAATCCAAACCCATACCACATAGAAAAGATATAGGAAGAAGAGATCAAATTGATTTAAAAGGATCTAAAATATCCGGAGGAGCTAAATAAAGATATGCCAATGGCAAAAAAATTCTTTGACTAATTTAAATGCAGTGATTTACACTAACTTAGAATTTTGTTGCATACTAGAATAAAAAATATGTGAGAATTCAAACGTTACAAAACAACTATTCCAAAAAATAGACAAGAGGAAGAATCTAAATTTTGAATCAATTTGGTCTAGACATTGCCTATTCTAGTGAATGGATTTTTTTGGGACACTTGGCATGAAAAAACATGCCAAACTTTGTATCATATTGTAAAATAAGTGATATTTTACATAAATCTAATTTAAAATAAAAAATAGGTTGTTAAGTACAATATATCAAGGTGCTCACACAAACCAATAATTTTTGGAAAGTGTGTGATTCAATACTAAATGATTCACATGCATATTTGAAGGAGGGATCACATGAATCACGAAGTTTACATAGATCAAGGGGTATCAAAAGTCAACAAAACAACTAAAGAAAAGCCTCCTATAGATTATAACTAGATACTTGTTGTGACTATTCTACAACATACCCCAAATTTGGGGACCCACCTTTAATTTGAGTTTTTTTGGAAAATTTTGGTTTGCATTGAGGGTTTTGTAGGGTAATTTGCACCAAATAGTTTTGTAGAGTTGGTTGCAAAGGTAGCTTGCATATCAAGGTTTCACAATCTTTAAAGACCCAAAGGTTATTTTATCATAATTTGCTCATTGGATAATGTTTGTAGTTTCATGTATTCATCCTTATGATTTTTCCTCCCCTCATGCATTAATAAAAATAAATAAAAATAAAAATAAAAAATAAAAAAAAGAGAAAAGAAAAAATAAATTAATAATAAATCATGAAAATAAAATGAAAATGAAAAAAAAAATATGTATAGTAAAATAAAGGGGACAATTACATTTCTACATTGTATAAAAATAAAATAAAGGCCCGCTTTATGTAGGTTTCCATCTTATGGATATATATAAAGTCATGTTTCTTTGGTTTAAAAATCCATGTGTTAATTATCTTTAATATTTATGGATTACATTTGATGCCTTTAGCTTTAATATAATTTTTTTGGTAGGTAAAAGTATTTTATTTACTGCACGGGTTAAAGGGTCTCATCCCTATTATAGTAGGAGTAAGTAGAGTCATTAGTACCCAACAGTGGCAGCCAGACAAAAACCATCAGGGGTTCTACCCCTTTCAACCTAGTCCAATAAAGACCAAAACTAACAAAAATAGAAATCACCAAACCATTACAAAAATAGGTAGCCCCGCTGCCTAACAGACAATTTCCCAGGCTACGGGGAATCCTTATTCCTTTATTTTTGGGCATTGGAGTTATGATCAGGGGACAAAAGAGTCTTGAGCAGAGCAGGGAGATCCTTGAGCTCTTGGATGGCACTGGAAAGGAGAGCACCGCCTTCCTGGTAAATGTTAACAACCATCTACAAGTGGCCTACTACTTCACTAACTCGGTTGAGGGCCACAGAGTGGAGCTTATCCTCGACATTGGTGGTGTGATGCTCGTCTTCATCACTAATTATTTTTGGATATGACCGCTGGCCACTCAGGTTCAAGGTCTTCAACCTGCTAGAATTCCTTATTTTCTGGGAGGGCTGAACTAGCTTTTGATTGTACCTCGGGTGTTTTCCCATGAGATTTTCTTCCTTAGGAGTGGAAACAGGGGATGCATATTTCTTTCCAAGATCACGGGGGGCAAAGGGCACAGGGGAGGGGGGATTGATGGGAGGCTATGTGGAGGGGGGGAACTGGCACTTGGGGGACGGGATGGGTGCATTGGTGTAGGTGAATTTCGAAGAGTGAGCGGGAGTAGGTGACCGAGAGGAGATTACCCCTAAAACTTGGTGGGCTAGGGCATGCCTATAAAGCACTAGAAATATCCCTTGGTGACAAGGGGTTTTTTAGGATTTACTCTCCCTAAATTTGGTAATAGTGATAATGATGAAGCAAAGGAGGAAGTTAGGGATGTTGATGGGTCTAATGTCATGTAGATGATTCACAAATATAAGGTTATAGGCTCGAAGAGGTCTATTGGGGTCATCAACAGTGACATACTGAATAACAAGGACAATGGTAGTGTCCCAAGGCCAAGGTAAGGAAGAGCGCACAACCCCTTTCTTATCCCAAACTAGATTTTTTCCTTTATCGGGGAACTAATCAGTTTCCTCCTTAAAGTTATGCCTATCTCTGCATACAATTCTCCCATCAGGTCGAATACTAGAGACCTGGACAATAAAATGAACACACCTCAAAGCGGAGTCCTCAAACCTGCACTTCCCCTTGATTCCATGACTCGATGAAATCTTTGGCGACTTCCTCATTTATCCCAAAGAACAGCTTGAAGAAATTGATGAAGCACTTGGCATCTAACAAGGTCACAGTCTCAAGCTTAATCTACAAGTTGGCAGACTTAGATAGGGTCATGGTGGTGATTAGACTAGGGGAGATAGGGCTAGCTAGAAGGTTTTTATCGCCTCTCTTGTCATGCTTTGAAATAATGATCTTCATGAAAGTTGGGTGAAGATAAAAAGACAAGGAGAGGCAAAAAAAGTGGCCATCGAGGGTCATAGGGAGGACAATCCGAAGGAAGGGGATGGGAACAAAAAACTTGGCAGAAGAATGGCTCATGAGGATAGGGCTAGAATTGAGGGGAGTGGAGGGAAGAACGAAGTGGGCGGTGAAAGGGCTGGAGGTAAAAATGATGCAACACAAGCTACTAGAATTTGAAGATGAAGGTCAACAGGGGATGTACGGGGGATTGAAACTAGCCATAATGCCTATGTGAGAAACCGTACTGACATCACACCAAAGAATGATGGGAGTGGTGGAGTTCCAAAGGTTGATGGTGTTAATAATAAACACCCTTGGTGTTGATGAATCACCCTCATGGTGGTAAGATCCACCTTTTTTATTGATATTCTGAGGGCAGGTGGTGTTAAGAATGAACATCTTTGATATTAAAAAAATACCATCATGGTAGCTAGAGCTACCTTTCAAATTTATTCTCCACATCCTGATTGGATTTGGTAATGGCATCCTGGGGGAAGTCTTCTTCCCAGATAGACAAGGTGGTTTGGTTGACAACTTTGTTGGCTAGGATGTCAGCAACCTTATTTGCTTCCCTAAACACATGATTGTTCTTGTATTGGAGAATGCAGTTAAGGAGAGTTGACACTCCTGGATAATATTCTGGATGTTCCTTCCTCCTATGCTCTTGTTGATGATGTGGTCAAAAATAATAGTAGAATCCTCTTCAAAAATTATTGGTTTGGAAAGGGATTTACTCACCTTAATGATTCTCCACAATGCTCCAGCCTCTGCATAGTTGTTAGTTTGGGTTCCCAAACTTTTGGTGAAAGCCTTGATAATACTGTCATTGTGGTCTCTGATGACTCCTCCTGCACCTGTGCTGCCTAGGTTGCCTTTGGATGCTCTTTCAAAGTTAGCCTTGAGCCATCCCAAGAGAGGAGAGAACCATTTGGCATTGGCCTTGGAGTTGGGGGAATTCTAGGCTTTATTATAGTTTGAGAGAATCCTAAGAGAAGCAAACAAGTAAGATTCAAACCCAAAGTTTGGAATGTCAGTGCAGGGAATGAGGCTGCTATTCTTAATGGGAAAGGAAATGGCTCTGATGGCGACAACATCTAAATTTTTGGGGCTCTCATTGAAAATACGATTATTGCGTTCCAACCAAATTTGCCATGTTGCATGGTGGAGCAAGGAGTTCCATAGAAAGTTGAGTCTTTAATTTTTAAATACCCTAGGCCATTGGGTAAATAGGTCTGATATAGACTTAGGTCATATCCAACTGACCTAGAATCTACTGATAAAGAAGGAGAAAACATCCCAAGTGAAGGGGTATTCTAGAAGAATGTGTTGGGTGGACTCCCATGCTTGGGTATAGAGGTAACACCTATTGGGAACAATGATTCCCCTTTGGATCAAGTTGTCCATAGTCAAGATTTTGTTATGGACATCAAGCCAGTAGAAGTGGACTATCTTTGGGATCAGGAGCTTGATCCAAATGCTCTTGGCTAAGGATTGGCTATCTCTATTTTTGATATTCCTAGGTGGGGTGTCCATCATCTGGGAAGTATATTTAACGATGAAAATCCCATCGCTGGACCCTTTTTAGAAATGCTCATTTTTTATCTGGGACTGTGGGATGAAATTCACCCTAAAGATGTCCTAGAGAGTTTCTATAGCTTTTTCAATGGTAGAACTCTTAATTCTAAACTGGACCTACTTCTATTTTTGAATTCCCTAATCCATGGTGATGAAATCAGCAACTCTGGGATCGTATTTATTATCTGTGATGTGTTTGATTATGGCCACTTTGATATCATTGATGAGGGGATCTATTCTGGCCCAATAATCCTTCCAAAATTTAATATCCTTACCATTTCCCAGATGCCACCATGACCCCTATTGTAGAAACTGCTTGGTGTGGGCTATGGATTTCCAAAAGTGGGAGCTAATGCAGGGAGTCTCCATATCTAAAAATAAATGGTGTTGTAGATAATTTCTTTTGACGATGGGCACCCAGTACAAATTAGCATTGGTGACCACCTTCCAAGCTTGTTTGGCCAAAAGGGCCTAATTTGTGATGCTTATATGACGCAGACCCAACCCCCCTATTTTTAGGAGTGCAGACCTTATCCCAGGAAACCAAGTGGAACTTTCTTTGACTATCATTACCGGCCCAAATGAAATGCTTCTGCAATTTTTTGATTGCTTCTCCCACCACAATAGGGATTTTGAGAATTGACAAAAAATAAGTTGAAATGCTTTGAAAGATAGATTTAACCAAAGTAGTTTTGCCTACTTGGGAGAGGAGAGCCCCTTTCCAACCTGCCAACTTTTTGTGGATATTCTATGTGACATTGTTCCACATAACCTTGAGTGATATTTCTCTGAACATCAAAAGGCCCAGATAGGTAGTTGGGAGATCAGCTATGGTGCAACTCAAAATTCCTATAATCTTACTCTATCTTTGGATGGGGGTTTTGATGAAGTATAGCTTACTCTTAATGAGGTTAATCTTCTGGATGGTAGCTTCTTGGTAGAGATTGAGGATGGCTTTGATGAATTTGGCTTCGGAGACTAAAGCTCTGGTAGCCAACAGAGTGTCATCTACAAACTATTGGTGAATGGAAGGAGGGAGCCCAAAGGCTACCTTAATGCCAAAGATCAAATTTCTAGAACAAGCACTTTTTATGGCTCTTCCCAAACTCTCAGCCAAGATGATGAAGAGAATGGGGGAGAGGAGGTCTCTCTTCCTTAGCCCCCTTGTGCTGGGGAAGTAGCTGGTGGCTTACCCATTAACTAGGATAGAGAACCAAGAGGAGGAAAAATAGTTGGATATCATATTCTCCCAAGAATCATGGAAATCATACTTGAGGAGGATTTTGGTCAAGAAATCCTGATTAACTCTATCAATGGCTTTGTTCATGTCAATCTTGAGGAAGAAGGCAGAGGAGTTGGAGTTGTGGGTAGAATGGATTAGCTCATGGATGGTTATGACACCATCAAGAATGTTTTTCCCCTTTACAGTGCTTCCTTGGCAAGGATCAATGATGGTGGGGAGGATCTCGATGAGTCTATTGGCCAAGGCTTTGGACAAGAATTTGTAGATGACGTTGCATAGATTGATGGGACAAAAATCAGAGAGGTACTAGGAAATCGCTCCCTTGGGGATCAAGGCCAGGAAGGTGGAATTGACATCTCTAGGACTGACGCTAGACAATTGCATTTTAGTGATGGCTAGGCACATATCAGGGCCCACAATGTACCAGTAGGTTTGTAATAATCTGGGGGAGAAGCCATCGGGCCTAGGGGCTTTATCAGGTTTCATAGAAAATCGGGCTTGGTGAATTTCCTTGTGGGACAGGGGGATAAGGAGAAACTTATTCATATATTCAGAGATGGTTTTGGGGATTTTTTTAAGGAGAGAATCCATGGCAAGGATGGAGGAGGAGGGGGGGCGAGGAGATATTTAAAGTGATATACGGATTCATTCCTAATCTGGTGGATGTCGAAGGTGTATGACCCATCCTATTTTATGAGGCATTTAATTCTGTTGGCTCCCTTATGACTGAGAGTAGAGATGTGGAAAACTTGGAGTTGGAATCACCTTCCCTGAGCCAAAGCTGTCTTGATTTCTAACGCTAAAATATTTCTTCTTTCCATAAGGTGTTATGATATTCAAACAACAAAACCCTATCTTCATATCTAAGCATGTCATCCCCATGCCATTTCTAAAAATTTTCCTTGATCTGATAAAGCCTGGTCTTAATATCATGCTTGGTTTTGAAAATATTCCCGAAGGTCTTCCTATTCCAAACTTTCAAATTTTCATTAATCAGCTAAAGTTTTTGCATTACTTTATTGGTGGTTGCCCCAGGGAATTTTCTTTTCCACCATTCTGCAATATGATTTTTGTGATCAGGATGTTGATTCCACATTGAATCAAACTGGAAAGGAGTCTTAAACTAGGGCCTGCTTGCTATTTCAAATATAAGCGGGCTATGATCAGACCCTATCTTTGGGAGGACCTGAAGGCTGGCATCTCCAAATAGGGGGAGAGATTCTTGGTACAACAGGAACTAGTCAATACACTCTTGGATTAGATTGTTTTACCTTATTCTATTACTCCAAGTGAAATAGGATCCCCGCAACTGGACGTCCATAAGGGCATTGGAATCTACAAACTATATTAAATCGTTTGTTGATATGTGGGTGATGGCATTCCCTCCGTTTTTATTAGAAAAGTGCAAGGGAGAGTTGAATTCCCCTTCCAATATCCATAGAATATTCACGAACGCTTGCCTCATCTAAGTGATGGTGTCCCATAAAACCATTCTTCCTTGAGAGGTGTTGGGGGCATAGACATTAGTCATGATCCAGGAGGTCTAAAAACTGATATCATAGAAAAGAATGTTGGACAGTTTGTCTTAACCAGAGATGAATCTGCCTTCGAATTTGGCTGAGTTCTAGAGGCATAAGAGGCCAATTGAGGAGCTAAAAACCAGGGAGTAGACGAAGTCACAACTTTTTCAAATGGTCTTAGCAACCCTTGGTGACCATGGATCATCTAATTTGGTTTCCTGGATTAGGAAGATTGTAGGGTTGGAATATTTCCTCATGGTGGCAGTCAGCTTTTGCTTATCTGCCCCATTCAATCCTCTCGCATTCTAGGAGAGGACTTTCATTTAGAAACTTTGGAGTATTTTTTTTCCTCTTTGCCTTGATGCACAGGGGGGTTTGGGTCTTTGAATTTCTTCCTTGATAGTTTTCTAATTTCCTAGAACAATGTTTTTTGAGTTTTGTTGGCTATGTCCTTAGCAGTGTCTCGATTTATTCATTTTACATCGGAAGGCCTACCCTTATTTCTATCTCCTCCTACATCCATCTGGGACTTTCCAAAGCTTCGGGTTTGCTTGGGACTCCAATATTTTGAGGATTCATGGGCAGGCTCATCGCTGTCAAAATTGGTGATGTTTGTGTTAGTCGAGGAGGCAAGGTATTCAGACCCTAAAGGGGGAGCAAAGGGGATAGGGGGTAGGTGAATAGGGGGCCCTTAAAGGAGGGATTTGAAGAGTGATGCTGATAGTGGGTGGGGGTGACTGATGCAAATGGGGAGGGAAAAAGGGAATTTCCTAGGTGGAACTGATATTTGGGCGTAGAAGGGAAGTGAGATTAGGAACAGGGGAAGTCTTGGCAGGGATTTCTCCTTCCTCAATATCCTCAATGGAACTAGAATCATTGAGTAAATTAAATTTATTAGAGATAGAGACCATGGTACTTACATTTTGCATAGCTCCAACTTATGGTGGTCGGTTCTGTTGCCTACTCTTGAGGTTCAGGTTTTGTCCTATTTTAAGGATAATCTTTTGGATTTTAGCTTGATCCGAATGCACCGTATTCTGGTGATTGGTTTTAGGATTTTTATGCTTTGGGCACTAGGATGGGAGGTGACCTTGAGATTGGAACTTCGAGCAAAAATTAGGCTTGTTTTAAAACACTAGCGGTTGTCTTCATCTGTAATCCCCATAGATCAGGTTGAGATGATCTGGGAGTTGCAATTCTAGATTTACATTGATAAATATGTGCACCTAAGTTAAACGAGTCCTGGCATGGGTGGCTGGGTCTATAGCCACAAGCTCCTTGAATACCCAAGCTAGACCTTGTAATACATCCTTGTAGAAGAAGTGTACGAGGCGATTGGGGATTCGAACCCAGATGGGAGCATAATTAATTCTCTATGCTTCTGGATCAAAATTTGGCTCCCATTTCCTTAGGAACAAGCTTTGCCTTCCTAAGAACCAAAGACCTCTAGACAATATACATTTTGCATCCTCCCACATGTTAATTTGGATCATAAAAAACCCCTAGACATCGCAAATATTTCCATACTCCCTAGGGTTTTCCATTTTGTTGATGCCCAACAATAGATTAAGTCCATATCCGGGCATCCTTCGACAAATTTTCCCACCAAGGAAAATGAATCTCATGTCGCATACCCTTCCATGAGATGTTTAGGGCATAACACATCGTATCCCTGCATGACGAAGCCGCTCGAAGTGGCCATAGGCTATCTGAATTTACTCTATAGGAGCTCTGTGTAGGAGGGTTGACCGTGATTTTTCCCACCATAATTTGGTTTGTCAGGGGGGTCTTTCCCCTTGATAGTTCTATTTTGAATATTGCCTCTTGTGATGGATGAAGTACTTTCAACTTGGTTCACCATCGCATGGGGGGTGGATTTACCATACAATTGCATGTCGCTCTCCACCCAATCATCTGCCTTACTCTGCTTCTCACCTGTGGTTGAAATATCACCCATTTTTTTATCACAATCATCCCATAAAAATATGATGTTTTTGAGAGATGTGATTTTTATCAAGTTGGATGGTGTCACCTTTAATATTTTTGGATTATATTTAATGTTGATTACTTTTATGAACGATCAACTTATCCAAGAGGGGACAACGTTGAGGATGACGTGGACAAAAACGTTCAGTGATGAAAATGGCACGACAACAATGTGGTCACAAGGTAGAAGACACGATAAAAATGTGATAATGACACCTGGTTGGTCAACACTTGAACAATACCATATGGTACAATGAATCACTCAAACCACAAGATATAATGTGAACTAAGTTTTAGCACATGGAAAAGGGTGGAGAGATTGATACCAGTGCTCATTTCCAAGATAAATATGAAGAGAAGAGTGGTGATCATAATGGATAATCTACATAGTATTATTTGATTTGAATAAGTGGTAGTGTTGTTGAAGACTCCTACATCAATATGGAGTTTCAGGTATAAACTAGTTTAAACTAGCATTAAGTTGCTAAGTGTCGAGGACCATGATAGAAATTATGGTTAAATCTAGAGAATCTGTCATACAATTCCTTCAGTAGACTGTATACTCTCTCATCATTAGGTTAAGGTGATGTTACAATATTGTGGTATGGTAAATCCCAGATAGATTAGAATCCATGCAAAAGCATTTAGTTCTGTGATGATCATTGTTGCAATAGACATTCATATTGCTATATATCGGATGACCACTATTGAAATTGATATTTATATCCATGCATAACAAAATTTAACCATTTTAATGGGATGATATTACCTGATATCCCTCCACACAATCAATTAAAGAATAATACACTGCAACGATGGCATGATCTTCCACTACAACGATGGAGTTACCTTCCACTGCAATGTTGGTGTTACATTCCACTGTGATAACAACATTAGGTTATACTGCAAAGACGATGTTACTTCATATTATGACATGAGTCTATCATAGAATTTAATGGATGGGTTGTTTTTTGCCATTCTTGGTAACCTTACATGCTGCCAAAGCGAGCAAGTCACACAGAATCCCCATATTAGAACATTAGACTAGGTGTATCGATACAAAATCACTAGAGGATGGAGTTGTTCATGCTAAGAGTTTTGATATTGAGGATGTAAAGTATATTAGGCAACGTGAGGAGAAAAAACATGAGGATATTTAATTTTCTATGCAAATATGATGATTCTATTTTCTATAATTCACTGGACAACTTTAGAGACTATATTAATGTAAATTTCTATGTTAGAGGAAGCATTTCCATGATTTGTTTTGTTAAGGGATGGGATGGCTCCATGTTGTTGATTTTGCACTACAGAGAAAGCTACAAATTCAAATCTAGCACTGATAATATTTGGTTTAACAGATAAGGTGAACACAATAGTCAAGAAACAATGCCCTGACGTGATTTCAAGTGCCAACATTTTGGTCTTAATGGTGAGAGATATTGTTTCGATCATGCATGGAGGGCCATATTGGAACGTTTCGATGGGACATAGAGATGGATGCATATATAGTTCTACTAAATCCATACCAAATAGTCTAGTTTCCACTTCTTACTTTCAGCATCCCGATGGCAGCTAAGGATAACGTGTATCCCTATAGGTTTATTTGATGTTCTCTTGGTAGTCAAGTCAATAAGGTCTGATTTAAGACTGAGCCATAAATGTCATGTAAGGAAGAAAGTGTGATCGTGGGAAGGAGAACGTTAAGGAAAAAGGAATAAAAATTATAACGTAGCAATGTTGAGCACCGCATGGTAATAACATTTAGAGAAATTGAAAATATTGTTTGCCATATGGCACAACTCAGAAAGAGGTCCTTTCACTTTCAAGGGAGAAGAAAACATTTCAAAACATGGAAACAAAAAGAAGACGGATGAAAAGGAATCAAATGGTTTTTTTTAGAAATTTTAAATAACCATGCAAACATGAAAAAAAGGTTGGAATTTTTCTAAAACACAGAGGTGTGAAGAGGGATTGGAAGTCTTCAAGCTATTGCAAATTGGTTTTTTTCCACCTTGTATGCAACAAAAGAAGGTTTTGAATATATGTTTTCATTCCACATCTTTATCATGCATGTATTGAAGTTATTTAATAGTGTATATGCATGAATATGGTAGCATAATTTTTTTTTTTTTTAATGAATGCCTTTATTCCTTAGACTCTTGCACAAGGTTATGAACAGTGGCGAATTTCACAATTTAGCATGAATATTCAGATTTTCACAATGTTAATTTTGCGAATTTTGGGACCATATAGGTCGGCCCATTTGCTCGAAAATTTCAGGATCCAATTTTTTAAATGTAAATTCGCCACGCTATCATAAGGTTTCCCGCCTAATTTTTGCCTTAAATTTATTAAAAATACAAAATATCCTGCCCAATTCACCCCTTGTACCCCATTATATATAGCTAACCCTAACAGCGACTCTCATACAATTACAACATTAATTTTTTTGGATAACAAGCGATTCAAAGAAGACGACTGACAAAACATGAGTCCATAACTGACACAAAGTGACTGGTGAAATGCGACTGGCGAAAGGTGACAGGCAAAATGCGACTAGCAGAAGGTGAGTGGCAGAAGTTGAGTGGTAGAAGGCGAGTGGCATAAGGTGAGTGGTAGAAGGTGAGTGGTAGAAGGTGAGTGGCAAAATGCGAGTGGCATAAGGTGAGTGGCATAAGGTGTCTAGAAGAAGGCAACTGGCAGAAGTCAACAAGTAAAAGGCAACTAGCAAAAGGTAACTAACAAAAGGTGACTGGCAAAAGGCAACTGGCAGAAGGTGACTGGCAGAAGGCGACTAGCAAAAGGTGACTGGTAGAAGGTGACTGGCTTAAGGTAACTAATAGTATCTGACTTAAATACAATGATCACCATTTACCGGTAAGTTTCTTTTACCATTAATTTTTCTTTTTTAATATTTTTTTCATGGAAACTCAATAAGGAGGTTTATTTTTCTTGGGATAGATATTCTGTTATCTCTAGCAGTAGTTATCTTTTATACCAATTATTTTCATTTTTAAAAATTATGTTCATTGTTCATGTTACTCTTTTGTTCATACACGTAAAATGTCAACTACTGGTAGTGGAAATAAGGGAGCCCAATATTAAGATAAAAGGAGTATCCTCAAATACTTTCATAATATTTCAAAATTCAGTCAGCCATCAACATCTACATAAACTAAATGTATGAACACCTTTACTTACTAGTTAATTTTTTTACATTATTAATTTTATATATATTGTCTTCATTCATAAAGAAGTGTGCTTTTTGGTTGATGGCTTTATCCATTTTTATCTGTAGAAGGTATGCTTTTAAATTCCATAGTGATAATGACCCTACTATTGACACTAGTATTATCTCTACAAAAAACACCATTGACCATGTTATGCCTCCACTTCCACATATCCTCGTTAATGAAAATTACACAAATGAAAATATTCTTAATCAAATGGAACAACAACATGAAGATATTCCTAAATCTAGCATGCCAAGTGGAAAATAAAATAATAGTTCTTATGCAGTCCCTACTTCAGAAGAATCTTCACCTAAAAAATATAAACGTGTAAATTTATCTAGGTGGACAATTAACATATCATTTCAACCTGATTGGATAGTAGAATTTCAATTTATTGAGCTAGTACTTCCATAGAATAGTAGTGACAAAATAATATAATTGATATGTGTAATTTGCAGTCAGAAACACAAAAAGGACCATAAATTGCAACTTAAAAAAGATACAGTAGAAAAACATTGTGGAAAGGTTTATATCATAAAAAAATAAGGTGATCGACCAATACCAAAAAATTATAGGTGGAAGGATGCATCAGAGTGCACACATATAAGATATGTGCAAGAATATGATAAATAAATGAAACAAAAGCAAACTTTGGTTGAGAAAGGTGCAACAATTCAAGCCCAATTTCAAAAAATGAATAAGTTAACTTTAGCTTCAAAAATTTTGCAGTTTGTTGTTGTATTCTCTATTCTTAAAAAGGGTAGACCTATGTCTGATTTCATTGATTATAAATCTCTATTTTGACTAACTGATGTATAGAACTTACCCAGTGCCCATTGGTCAGATCGAAGTGGTTGGGAAATGGCAAAATGTCTCTCATTGGTTGAGCAGGATGACCTCAAGGAGAAAGTAAAAAAGGCCAAATTTATTTCACTTTCAATTTATGAGATGACTACTGTTGACAACACATCTTGAATTTGCATGCATGTTTACACATTGGAAAATCATTTAAGGCAACCTCATTTACTTGCATTACGCAAGATGGTGGAAAATTGCAATGCAGAAAACATTTACAATGTTGTTATTTCTAGTTTAAAGGAAATAGTAGGAATGAATGAAATGGAAATAGCCACTAAGTTAATATGTGTCGGAGCTGATGGTGCTACTACAATGCAAGGACACATGAATGGTCTTTGTGTTAGACTACAAACATCTGTTGCCCCATATTTGATCCCTATTCATTGCATGGATCACAGAATGAATCTTACATACAAAATTATGGACACATTTACAAATTTTGCGAGAGTGGAAGAGCTTGTTTGTGAAATTCATGATTATTTTTTGTGGAGTCCAAAAATATTTTCATAGTTTCAACAGTTTGCACTAGGAGTTACCGAAGGTAAAAAACTATTAAAAGATGTGGATACTGTGTGGATTTCGATGTATCAACCGATATTTAGAGTTTTCAAAGAATATAAATCCTTGATAGGGTTTATGTATGCAAATCGTAGGGAAATTTATAAGGCTAAAGATTTACTATTTAGAATGAGTGACTTTGAAACACTTCTCACATTGTGTGGTATTCTTCCAATGTTGGAAGAAATGAATACTTTGATCAAAATTGCACAAGAAAGATTGATTTATATTGTGGATTTCATCAGGGTGAGAAAATAAATTTGCATGTATATTGATATGATGTATGCATCTGGTCAAAGTTTTATGGATCCCATGTTTGATATTTGGAGAGCATTAAAAAATGTGAATGATCCTTAGAGCTTTTTGAAGTTCAATATAAATGATCATATATGTATTAATGTCCATGGAAAATAAATACCTTTATATTTTTTTGGTCTGTGAATGGATATAGCTACAAATGAAGTTGAGAAAATGCCCATAACATACAACAAATTTCATGTAGTTGTACACAATACAAAAATTAAATTGAAACAAATAGTAGAATCATTGATAAAAGAAATAAGAGACCATTTCAAAGAGATGAATTGCTTGAGCCTATGGGTGTGGTTAATCCGATGTTTTGGGATCCTTGTAGTGAATACCAAATTATAAATGGTTTGTTTCTCAAATACATGGGCATTCTTTCTAGCCATTTTAGTAAAAGTGTGGTAGTCAATGGTATTCAAACAAATGGTATTCTCAATAGAGATATTTTGACAAAACAATCAAACTATTTTGGAAAAACAATGTCTGCTCAAGTTTCACAACTCTCTAACCATCATGAAACAGGTTCTATTTCACGTTTGTGGAGAATATTACATTCCAGTATTATATTACAACATACTATGAGTGAATATTTTCATTTATATGAATTATGTCAAATGATGATTTTAGGATCTATGGAAGATGAAAGGGTATTCAGTGCATTATCATATGTAAAATCTAAAGTTTAAAATAGGTTGGATAAAAATTTGGAATTTTTTTTGAGAGTATATGTGTCGACCTATGAGGTGGAGAAGTTTCCTTATGAAAGAGCATTGTCACATTGGAAATCTATGGCAAAGAGAAGAGGTGTAATGAATACTGAGGATGATGAAGATGGTGGTAACACTGATCAAATTGTGATGACAAAAAATTTGGGTATGAGTGCAGACGATTTTGTACAATCTAAAAAGAGTTTGTTCCAACTTCCAATATTATGATGCAAGGATCATTTCATTTGATTTGACTTGAGTTCAACATTATAATGAAAGGAATATTGATATTATATTGTAATTTGATAAATGTAATTTTGATGTCATTAATCATATAATATGATATTAGAAATGCAATTGGATACCCTATACAATTTTTATGTCATTAATCATATAATATGATATTAGAAATGCCATTGGATACTCTGTATAGCATAACCCTCTAATTGATTATGTATATTTGAATGAAATTGGATTATTTGAATAGCCCCCTGTATAGTGTTGATTAGAACACTGCATTATATTTTATATCAGAAATGTGTTATTGGATATTTTGTATATCATTTTACATAAGCCTTGTTATTGAATTATTAGTCTAAAGTTTCAATTTTTTTGGTAGATTTGTATTGTATATATCATTTATGGCAATGTGTCAAAGTAAATATCTATGTTGCATTTCCAGTCATTTCAAATTATTTCATATAACATAAAATAACATCTTACTGCATCCACATAATTCAAAATTACTTAATGCATCAACACAAATAATCAAAACTGGCATACTATATCCACATAATTCAAAATTACTTAATGCATCAACACAAATAATCAAAACTAGCATACGATGACAATAAAAATTTCCAGTCATTTCTCTTTCATTGATTTCAATTTTCAAAAAAGATACCATTCTTTCACAATTTACAAATAAATATCAAACATTTTTTGTTTCACTTCAAATTAAAAACAACAAACTTCTACATCAACACAAATAATCAAAACATTAACAATATTTAAAACAAAATTTAAAAAAGATAATACAAAATTTTCATAAATTATCTCTTTCATTGATTTCAAGAAAGATACCATTCTTTCACAATTTATAAAAAATATCAAAGATGTTTCACTTCAAATTTAAAACAACAAACTTCTATTCTTTTTGCATGGTTCCTGAAGGTCCGCATTCATCTATCTCAATATCCTTTGCTTCTAATGCACTAGCCCTAACCAAACTTTCAACTATAATGTTGATCCTCGATAACAATGAACATTATTCCTTCATTGGATCTTCTTTAAAATGTGCATTCAACTCTTTCTCTTTATATTTCAATACAACATTGACATCCAGGCCCCTATATTGATAAAATTCTTTAGCCAATTATTTTCTCTAACAATGTATTGTGACCTCTTCTTCACTTCAATAGCATTATTATTACTAATTTTGGTAGTATTGATCAATGTTTTCATGGCACCGACCTGTTTCTTTAAGTGTTGGAAATTAGACTGCAAAATACAAGTGAAAAAAAGTTAATATTTATAAATAAAACATATTTAAGAAAAAAATAATTTTTTAGTTAGATGTAAAACTTATATCAGTTGTAAGTCGTGCAGTTTATGCAACTGCTACTTTGTTTTTATCTAATGCTCATTCATTGAAATATTCCTGGGCCTCTGCATTGAGGTTTTCCAAATGATTAAGAACAATAGCCAGAACTTCATCTGTGTATGCAGAATCTGCCTCCATTGTGCCAGATCCAGCTTTATGTAGCAAAGCATCGAACTTTTGGGGCTCATTATCAACCTTTAAAAACAACTCTTTTCTCTTTGAAAAATTCTTATATCGAACATTTATTGCTTTAATAAAAACTTGGCCTGATATTCCCATTCTTTCAATTTATCAATATATAAAAGAATATTATTATGAACTATAGCTTTACATCTACTAGCTAATAACACATTTTTAGAAAAAATTACTTTATCATCATCTGTTAGATGATGGGCGACGACTTGCTAGGGGGATGAGGAAACTTTGGTGGCATCTACGTCAACATTTTCTTCTTCATCATTGCCCTCTTCATTCTAAAGCATATTACTTGCCTTTAAATGGAAATTTTAATGATTCATATCCTGATAAATAAAATCACAATCTAGAGTTCTCGAGGGCATATGAGACGCACTCTCAACATTTGAGAAATTCTCTAGGATTAAAATTGGTAAAATAGAAACATTATATTCATACACATTGTGTATTTGGGTAGCACTTATTGTATCACGAGATGACGGTGTGAGGAATATTTTACCATGCATGCGTGATTGGTTCCTCACTAGTGGTACCTATTGTGTATGGACAAGAACTTGCTATGTTGATGGATGTTGCTGCATTTACGGCTGGGCAGACGGTGGAGGCATCTTTTTTTTTTAGTATTTTGAATGTAACAGGTCTATCTGTAAAATTTCACACAAAAATATAAATTTAATCTTGTGTAAATAACAATATCATAAAAAGAGATTTATTTTAACCAAACATACCAAACTCAAACTTTGCAACCATTGATGATTCAACCATTTGCCCTTTCTCTAAAAAATATTTAAAATAAATCAAAAAACATAATTTTAAGTCATTAAAATACATCATTTAAAATAGTACTTTTGAATAATAAGGTTACCTTGTGGGCTGGAGGTAACTTCTTCCATGTCGACTATAGCAATTCAAGAAGTAAAAGGAGCCGCATGTGTATGTTGAATCTGATCACCATGAGACCTCGCACATTTGGATGGAGTTACTGGTAATGACTGTGACTGCGAGTCAAAATCAGCATACATTTCTTGAATCCTAAATGCGGCATCCCTTTTACTTGAATACTAAGATGCTCTTCTCTGTTTTTAAAACAAAATTAGAAAATAACAAGATAGATTGAAAAAAAGAAAACAAAGATATTTCAAAAAATATGTTTACCTGTATTTCATTCTCAATCATAACAATAGCCAAAAAACTAGAGTGCAATGCAGTGGGAGGATTTCTTTGTTGAAGATTAAAATAAGCTTCCTAAAAAAGACAAAGAATAAAATTACTGGTTGTCACTGTATACGAAGTTTAAATTTTTTGGGCACTTAGAAGTTCCAGTTTCAAGCAGTTGGAAATGTGCATAGACCAATCAAATCTTCTGCCACCAATACATCGAATCAATAAATACAGTGCCCAAAAATGCATTTCTATAGATCACCCCTACATAATAAGCCTCGCCTAAAAAAAATCAATGCAAGCATAAAGAAATTTGTCTCCAAATTTGGAAATGTTTAAATCCCTTTTGGACTTAGAAGAATTAGCTGAAAAAGAGAGAGAACATTATTAGAAAACAAAAAGTACAACAAGGAGAACGTTATTAGAGAATGAAATCTACAATACATCAAATATTAATGTTAAATAAAAAATAAAGTTAAAAAATATACCTTTCAAATTGTCTGAGTGAATAGATTAAATGACTTCTAGGGTGGATTTATCATCATCGGTCAAGGCGTACTAGTTGTTCACCAGTACAACATCCAAAAATGAGAGCCCTGTTAGTCATTGCATATTAGAGGGTTTAACAAAAAATAATTTCCTTGTTATCCACTTTGATCGTAACAGTGGACACGTCATGGTTGTAACAACTAACAATCCATTGCATCAATTGAATGTTAATGTTCAATTATAGCATCTTCAATACAACAAGTCCAAAGGTGTAAATCCATTGCAAATATCTTCCAGGAGTTCTAAAAATTTTCTTGATGTTGGGGCATTAGAAGCTCTTAAATTCACTTTAGAAGAAAGAGTAGAGGAAGAGCTAGCCATTTTTGAAGACACGTAGGAAAATCCTCTTAAACACTTAGGAAAACACTCTGAAACACCCTAGAAAACACTTTGAAAATGCTTGCAAAACCTTCTAAAAATGTTGGCAAAACCTTCTAAAAATGCTACCAAAACCTTCTAAAAATGTTGCCAAAACGCTCTAAAAATGCTTTGAAAAGTGTCTAAAAAGGCTCTGAAACCGCTATGGAAAACACTCAAAATGCTGGAAAAGCTCTGGAATTGCTCTAAAAAACTTTGTAGGAAAGGCAAAAATGACCCTACATATGTATTTATAGAATTCTACATGGTGAAATTTGATAGATGTGCGACACGTGGTAGACAAGATGACACATGGTACCATCTTATTGACGATATTAGATGGTTACCTTTTTCCAGTTGCCATCTACCAGTCGCCATCTACTAGTTGCCATATGCAACTCACCTTCTGTCATCCACCATCTGTTAGTTGCCATCAGCCAGTCACATCATCCAGTCGCCATCTACCACTCACCATCTACCAATCACCATTTTCTAGTCACCATCTACCACTTGCCATCTACTAGTCACCATCTACCATTCACCATCTACCAATCACCATATGCCACTCGTCATCTGCTAGTTGCCATCTACCACTCACCATATGCAACTCACCTTCTGCAACCTACCATATTTCAGTCACCATCAGCCACTCACCATTTGCTAGTCACCATCTGTCAATCACCATATACCAGTCACCATCTACCACTTACCATCTGCCAATCACCATATGTCAGTCGCCTTCTACCACTCGCCTTCTTCCACTCACCTTCTGCCACTCACTTTTTGCCACTCACCTTCTGTTACTTGCCTTCTTCCACTCATCGTCTGCCAGTCACCTTCTTCTAGTAGCCATAAAATTTTATTGATAATTTTTGTGCAAAAAATTTAAAAAATCACCATATTTTGATAAATTTTCTACAAAATTTTAAAAATTTTGCCCCAAAGTTTATACACCATTCACCTAGATTCACCCTGATTTTATAATTACTTTTTCGGTACTACCCCTTATGCATAACCCTCCTCTTGCACTTAACCAGATTTAGATTGTGTGAATGCAGGTCTAACCTGGTTTTGTTTTAATATTCATAATCTTCCATTTTATACAGAATAGGAGAATTAGTTTACAGTAGATCTCTTTTGTTTCATATTATTTCAGATTTTTTTCTCTAACCCTAGCTTTTATCATTTATTTTCTCTAAGTTCCATCAAGCACTCAAAGCCCTAAAATGTTACATTATTCTGCAATAAAATCAATAATGAGGGTTTTGAAGTAATTAGAACATCCAAATATTTTTTTTGTTTAAGGCTAACTTGTTAAATTATTTGGACACATTTAATTAAGGCAAATTCATTTTAAGGTTCCAAAATAGATTCTTGCACTTCATAGGTTTTATTATTTAAAAAAAAAATAACAAAGCAAGATAAAATGAATTAAATCATCGTTCGGGATTCATATTTCAAATTTAGATTTAGTCATTTTATTTTATGCTCAAATCAAAGTTTAACAAAAGAAGATAAAAAAATTGTTAACAAAGCAAGATAAAATATATTTCACAAAAACAAGATAAAACAAATTAAATCACCATTCTAGATTCACATTTCAAAGTTAGATTTTAGTCTTTTCTTTTATGCTCAAAGAAAAGCTTAACAAAGGAAGATAAAAATCTGTTAAAACATGCTTAACAAAAGAAGATAAAATCTACTTAAAACACTTCAATATAAAATGAATTAAATCACCATTCAAGATTCACATTTCAAAGTTAGGTTTTAGTCTTTTATTTTATGCTCAAAGCAAAGTTTAACAAAGGAAGATAAAATTTGTTAAAATTCGCTCGCAAAAGAAAATAAAATCTACCTAAAATACTTCAAGATAAAATAAATTAAATCACCGTTCCAGGATGGTCATATGAGGACCAATCACATCACATTTTCTTTTCTTTCAAATTTCATGAATAATAAAGAGCATAGAAAATCAAAGTAATACCAAACCATAGGCCCCTTGTTAATAGTTACTTGCACCTCTAAGCTATTTCAACATATTTTCATATTATTCACAAGTATTCAAACACACATAAAACAAATAACAACCTTGGAGAAATTTTAAATTTCTTTGCAAGAGAGGGTTTTCTAACAATACCCAGAATGTGATGGTGGTTTTGCAATTGGGAAAAAATATCACTCAACAATACTCAAGATTCGTTGGATCAATGAAGAGACAACTACCATGGCTAAACCCAAGGTGAAATGGCATATTATGACATCTTTGTTGATTCAGTTACATGGGAGAAGTTTTTTTATATTGGTCTTCTAGAAAATAAGGATTAATTAGATAAGCAATTCAATGACTTGCCTAGTGGGTGAGGTCTATAAAAGGAGAGCTTTCCTCGTAGTATTCCATGAAATCTTGATCAAAGTTGCTCTTCAAGGAATAATTCCTTCTCCCATCCCCTTAAGAATTAAAATTCCTAGGATTTCCCTTCATAGACTCTATGCCCAATAGATAATGCTCTTATTTTTGGATCTCTTTTCTTTTGCAAGTAGAATCCCCTTGTGAGTTGCCAAACTGCAACAATATTTCACTACACCATGTAAATTCCACTAGAGAGGATAATTTTGAGCAATATTAACACTTAAAGCTAATTTTATAGAAAATCAAGATGAGAGGAACTAAAGCCCCATCAATCTATCAAGTAAATAGTATCATGAAAATGACAAAGATATCGACAAGGAAATGTATTCACCAAAAATTGTTTGCAAATTTTAAAATCCCTATGCCATGAGATAATACTGACCAAATAGATTAGATAGACAATGTCTCATAGCATTTTTAGTGGTAGCTAGGCTATAACTTGCCATTAGTAATAGTTCTAGATCCTTTTTATGATAATTAAAATGGGTCTACCTTTGGCAAGATTTCATCCCATACAATAGTTGTGGACTCACCCATTATCTAAATGGATGGGTTTGGAAATTAAACTTCACTCCACATCTAATGGGTCCCACAATGACCATCCAACAAGGGTCCTTGGAAAGAAAACTTAGGAACATTAGAAGAAGAAAATGGACTTGAGATCTTTAGTTGAGGGATCAGTAAGATAAGCTCCTATTTCATCAAGAAGATATTAGTACATAGTAATATGCAAAAATAAGCATCTTGGATATTTAAAATTGATAAAACTCTTTAAATTATCTTTATTCCATATGAAGGAAACCCTAGAAGATCATGGAAAAAAAGTGAAAGGGAGTGAATTGGCCAAAACTGGACAAAGAGATAGAGAATAACTCAAGCACAATAAGAAGTCTAGTAATCCCTATGTCAAGGCAACTTTGGAGCATAAAAAAGAATCAATGAGTGGGTTAGTAGTAAAAAGTTATTCATTAGACGAAGATATGCTCTATATGGTATAAAATGGAACTCTAACTAGCATTCAAGCTTGAAGGACCTATTTGGACCCATAATTCTTTCAAGTATTATATTCTAGAAGCTTAAACAAATAATTTTGGGATTAAAAATATTTAAGGATTGCTTACTCTTTCAAGTTGAATGCTCATCTAGACTAGCTTGGTGTTAGACCTACAAAAGAGGTAAGCTAAAAAATTTCTATGCTAATGTAAACAAGGTGCCTCAAAATCTTCAGCAAGGAGAAGAGCTTATAAGGTAGAGAGTGTTCAATACTAGAAAGGAAGCATGCTAAAACCTTTTTCTACTAATATCAACAAAGCACTTTCGAAAGCCTAACATGGCCAATAATCACTTAGTCTTTGATCTGAAGTCTAGAAAGCAAATATATGCCAGAACCTTTTTATAGTGATGTCAGCATAACCTCTGAAAAAATTTTGACCTAATGAAAAAGCTTGTATTAAGCATGAAAAGCAATTCATAAGGCAAGACAAAGGAGTAACATCCTAGACTAAAGCTTCTTGGCAAGAAGCATGACATCAATATCAACAATATTTTGCATGCTTACAAAGCAATATTACTTAAAGTAAAGACACCAAGCACTCCTAGATAAAAATGGTTAAGCCAAATTTGTTGATTGTTAGAGCCTAAAAGTAATAGTCACTCCATCTAAGTATAATAGATGATCTTGCAAAGAATAACTACCCGATAGGAGGTATTTTGAAGATATTGAGTGTTCTAGATCATCCATAATCGTTTAGAGCTATATTTTATCATGATTGTACATAGTAGTTAGCTCTATCTTAGTTCATTAAAAGCTATAAATAGGAGAATACCACTCATTGTAAAGGGTCAGATGTTTCAATTTTTTGCTATCATAGGTTGAATTTTTATGCTATTATAATGCAATAAATATTTTTTTGAATTACATTAATTGAAATATGAATAATTTCTAATTTCTATGTTAATATGTGCTTTCAACATTTCCTTTTTATACTTTAATTGAAGTCTTTCTATTAGGCTTGAAGTTGTTTGGATTTATTTGATTGGAGTGGTTAGGATTTTGAATACTATAATATTTGTACTTAAGTATTCTACATATCTTTTATTGAATAGTCTATTAGGCTTTGCTTGTATTGGATATCTAATGCTCATTCAACTAAATACAATGTTGTTAGTTGAATGTCAGCTGCATTAATCATTCTCTCTATTCTTATATCTTTTCTTAACCCTACCTTTTCCGTCAACACTATATTCCTATAGTGAATTCTCATTACACTCAAATATTGTCTTAGAAAATATTAAGCAGAGAAGATATAGGTAAAAATTCAAGCATCGGATAAGTGCAAACAAAATTTTGATCAAAAAGTTTCGAGAAGTAGACAAGCAAAAAGTCCCAAAAAATATAGGAAATTTGGGTGTTTCAAAGGAAGAAATTTTAGAAAGTTTGATACAAAACCAAAGGAAAAATTCCCAATGAATAAAATATTCAAGGTAAAAATTAAGTGAATTCTTGAGGCTATAAAATGATAAAAAAAATGAATGTTTGATAGTGATAAAAGTTTCAAAGGCCAATAACACCTATGCTCCAAAAATTTAGGGGGTCAAAATTGGATTCAAGGACTCCCACCCCTGAACCCCAACATGGAGAAAACTTGGCCCCCATACTACCAAACTAGGGTTACAACCCCAAATCCCACACATTGGTTTGAGGTGTATGGTTTTTGAAAGTATAATCCTTTCCTACAAAAGATCACAACATATCACTCAAAAAGGATGGATTGGAGGCATCTGCATCTGGAGCATTCATTGGAAAAATATTCTACATAAAAAATTTAGGGATCCACAAAAGGATTAGATGGAAAATATGGTAATATATACTCATCTAAATACCTAGAACCATTTGGCATTCATAATCCTAGATATAGAGAGGCCAATGACTTAAATGAATATATGACTTGGCTCTAGGAGAAACAGTCACCTTAAAATATCTGCATAGCTTTGAAGGGAAAATCTCTCTGATTGTAATCTACATATAGTAATAACATAGGTTTTGTAAGAGATTAATAAGTTTTGTAAAGCTTTCCTTTCATTTCTTCCTATATAGCAGTTAGCAAAATCCCAAGCGACTTGTGGGCAATCAAACCCCCACTCTAGGCACAATCTTTGTAATATTTCTTGCATATATATATTGGAGGCCCATGTGTCAGTTTTGGGTAGATATATGTGATTCTAATGCTCAAACCTGTCTATATTATGTATGTGTATGTTTGTAATATTTACCTATTTATGGGTTTTAATTGCACATATGTGTATATGGGAGGCCTACACATCTATTCTGATTTGCCATATATTGTTCCCATGCCTTGACCCATCTATTTATGTGTGGGTGTTCCTATAAATCTTATTTGGGCTTAAATGTATTGAGAAGAGGAAGTGTCCATGCTATCACATAACATGCAGGCCTATTGTGTAGGAGGATCTTATTTCACTTTTGGCATATTGTTGCTTTGTTAGCCTAGGACCCTTTTTTCCTTTCCTTTTCTATTTTCCCTAACCATTTTCCCCTCCAAGATGTAGGTTAGGAAGTTGTGTCCAAAGATCACATCTTAACAAGGAGTCAACCTTGTAAAAAACTCTTGAAGGCCCCAAATTGATCCAAACCCTACACTCTTGGGTTTCCCAAGATAATCAGATAGGACAACACTTCCATTTCTATATTTTGTTTTGCACAATAGGATTAAGATAAGGAGTCAACCTTCTTTGGAGGTTGGATTAGAAGCAAATTCTAATCCATCCAATCTTGACTTTGGTGTAGGACATAAATTTCATCCTAGGTAGATCGAAGCATCAAGACTATCTAGAGATGAAGATCAACTATATCAAGTAAAATATAGGAGGGAACCTTTCATAATTTTTTTATCATTCATGATGTAACATTTTAGAGGGTTATTATTTCTACCACAAAGCAAAACTAGGTAGTTGAAAGGAATAATAGAGTAATCATGGAGATGGATAATTATATGAATCAAAATAAGAGGATGGAGCATCAATTTTAGGATAATTTTATCACTTGTTCAAGCATACACCATCAACAGGGTTCCTAGTAAAGCAATCCAATTTCTTATCTTTGGGTATTTAGCATGGGCTTATTTTCTCAAAGATATTTGGAAAATGGTATTGAAGAGTCATAAATACATATTTTTGGGGTATTCAGGTACCTCTAAGATATACCATATCTATAATACTCATAGGCCTAGTATTTTTATTCAAAGATATATGGTTTTTGATTAGGTTCTTCAAGATTTCCAACTAGTCCACCACCTAAGATTTTGGTAAAAGGTCCTCCTATTTCTCCAATTGGTCTAGTATATTATTAAAATTTTCTTGTGGGATATATTCCTATTATATCTTCCCCTTCACCTTCTAATGAAGGCATAATTCCTATAGATTTTACCTCTCCTCAAGAAACATCACCTTTAGCATTAATAGTCTTGGATCCATGGAATGATGGGCTTAACACACTAGTTCCTTGTGCTATGGTATTGAATGAAGAGGTGGGTGGTGATTTTAATTCTTCTATGTTAGGAATTGTTCCTAATACCATTTTTCCATAGGATGTGCCTAGATATTCCATAGTTTGTCCAATTTCAAATTGGGTTTAGACACTTTTATAGGATTCTTAACCCATTTTTTTTTGTGAAGCAACACTAAAATATCCCTTCTTGAGCTTTGATATTGAAGATCATTCTAGAGATCCTCTCACATATTTTTAGGCTAAGGTCCAACCAAAGTGGAAATATGATAGGTTTGTATTGTATGAGTCTTTGATTAAAAATGAGACATGTGAGCTTGTTCCTCTTCCAAGGGTAAGAATGTGATTGGGTGTAATTGGTATTGGAATTCATAATATTTTCTAGAAATATTGCAAAAAATGCATTCACCATAATTGTAAGCAAAAAAGAAGTAATTTAAAGATAACATAAGTAAACAAAATAGAGAAACAAAGGGATAAAACAAGCATAAATATAATATGGGTGCCCATGGGCACCCAAATATATCACATTTTATTTGCACTTATCATACAAATAGATTCTCATTGTGGGGTATTTATAGCGATACCAATTTCCCAATGATAGATTAAACTCGAGGAAAATTTAACTTAACCTTAAGGTTAACCTTACGATGAAAAAATAATAAATTACCCTTTAAGCAAGGTTATCCATACAGGTGGATTAACCAATACCACTAAGAATTACATATAAAAGGACCTTTAGATTACATGAACATGCTTATAGTATTACATAAGTGATGAATTTCCATAGGCTACATTAATAGTGCTCATAAGCACTTCTTCACACTTTTGGCCTTGGCCTAAATAAGATGACATTACACATATTTCAACACCCCTCATAATCTAAGTAGAGAGGGACAAGGAGGGGAGGAATTAGAGGTAATATCTTTCCCCATAATGGATGTTCTAGTGGGCCTCTATTATTCCTCCTTCATCCTCATATTTATCATCAAAAATATTATGTCCATTCCTCAAGAATTTTATCTCAAATTTCTTTAGTCTTGTAATGCAATTCTTGGTGAAGTGTTCTTCCCTTTTATAATACTTACAAGTGTTTAAATTCTTTGAAACCTTATATTATATCTTTAGAAATGGAGCCTTAGATTCCATTGATGTGAAGTATTTTGGATGATCTTATGTATGAAAATATCTCCATAATTCTTTATTGCCACTTCATATTGGATTAGAAGCTTGAAAAGTCCTTTAAGAGATATGGGATGTGGATATTTCATAGTCATAACATTCACCTAAAGAATCAATCCAATTGTATGAAAGTAAGAAGAAATATTTAGAAGTAATAGATTTGATATACTATTCATCGCTCTTTATATTTCCTTTTTTCCATAGCTAGTTTTAGCTTTTAGAGCTTTGAAATGAGATATATAGTCTTCACTAGCACTTATCCATAGAGATATTTCAATGTAGACCATACCTCGATAGGATTCAATTTTATCTCTACTATGGAAAATTACATTTGGTTCCACTAACATGAATAGAAGTCCAAGAGCTTTCTCCTTTCTTTTTTTGATTTTATGATCACTAATACCACCTTCTAATTCATTATTAGGGATGAACAAGAGATTATTGATTCTGAGTAATCCTACCATTTGAATTGACCAAGTGCTATAATTTCATTGATTAAGGTAGCATACCACAAAGAATCCATTTTGTATAAAAACCTTAAATATATTTATAACATATATGTAAAATGATGTCACCTTTTTAGATCTCAAAAAATATGCAATATAGAAAAAAGGGCTCCAAATGCTTTTGTATGCAAAAAGTTATGGTCTGTGGAAGATTTGGTATATTATCACTCAAATTCAAAAATTTAACTTCCAAATATTATAATGTTTTTTGCTAAATTAACAACTACCACTTAGTGCCACTGGATTGGATGTTGTACTATCAACTAAAAAATCCAAGTTCAACATGTGATTTGATGTGATTGGCTAGGATTCTCAATATATATACCATGTTTTTGATGAGCTTGGAGCCAATAGGTCTTGAACCCAAGACAACCTACATACAATAAAGAGAGAATATGTTGCACCATGTGTGTTGGTTGAGACCATAGGATAGCATATTTGATTTGACAATGCCTTGAGTTGTAATTCCCTTGCAATCAAAAAAGACATTTGTGTTGAGTCTCAAAATTTGGACTTTTCCTCTACCAAAAATTAGACCAACCACTATGTCATCTACTAATTTAATTCCATGATCCAACCTTCCCGATAAGACACATATGCCATTGATTTGCTTGAAAAAATAGACTCTTAAAAAACTTTGTAACAAATAAAACTACTAACTTGATCTCTCAAAGAATGCATCACAACTTTTGTGCTACCAACACAAATATAACTGAGATAGGAGTCTATTAAATATCTATGAGCAAATTATGTCTATAAAATTTTATTATCAAAGTTTATATGAACAACTTTCTAGTCATAGAAAAGAGACCTTTACATTGCATCAATATATTTTTGGCACAAGAAATTAGTAAGCACTTCCCTTTAAAAGTATACAACTATGACTTAGAACCCTAGAGTCAAATGCATGTCCTCCTAGCTATAGGTGCATGGACTTACCACCACACCATCCACACTAGCATGTCACTTTTATGTTGGAATTTGTGGATATGATAACAAGTCATGCAAATGGCACATAAAATAGACAAGGTCTATTTTTGCACCATTTTCTTTGGCATCAAAAGTTCAAATTAGTATTTTTTAACATAAAAAGACTAGTAAGTTGTTTTAATGACCATTGATTTGCAAGTTTCTCCTTTGCTTTATGAGTAATGTTGCTTCAGACCTCGCTCTAATACCATATTGGAATTTAGAATATATTCTAGAAATATTATGAATCATGCATTCACCACAATCATAAGAAAAAAGAAGAAGTAAATAAAAGATAACAATAGTAAATGAAATAGAGAAACAAAGGGATATGATAAGGAAAAGTAGAAGGTGGATGCCAATGAGCACCATAATATATCATATTTTATTCATGCTTATCATACAATTATATTCTCATTAAGTGGTGTTTATAGTGATGCTAATCCCCTAATGAGAGTTAACATTAGGTTGATACTAACTTAACCTTGAGGTTAATCTTAAAGTAAAATAATAGTAAATTACCCTTTGAGAAAGGTTATCCATAAAGGTGAATTAAACAATACCACTAAGGGTGAAATATGAAAGGGGCCCTTAGGGTTACATGAATATGCTCATAGGCTTACATTTTATGAATGCCTATAGGCTTACATAATCATATGTCCATAGGCTACATTAATAGTGATCATAAGAACTTCTTCACACTTACGATCTTGGACTAAACATGATTAGATTACACATATTTCAACAAATGTATCTACGATACCAAGTAAATATTAGATGGTCATATGGAGAAGCACAAGGTATGCCTTATTTCTAAGGGATTATCTTTGAAGGAGGGAATTAACTACTTGGATATGTTTTTCCTAGTTGTTGAGATGGATTCTATCTATATAATCCTCTCTATAGCTATCCCTTATGGTTGAAAGTTACATTAGATGGATGTAAAAAATTCTTTTCTTCATAGTAAGTTTTAGGAGGATATATTTTTGTAGCATCCACGGGTCCCCACTTCTTTAGTATATAAATTTATTAATTCCTTGTATGGACTTAAATAGACATCATACACTTGGTATGAGAATATCCACTCTTTCTTACTCTATTGTGGGTTCTAATGTTATGAGTTCAACACATGATATTTACATTAAACATCAAAATGAGGATACTTTGGTGATTGTACTCTATGTAAATAATCCTCTCATTCTAGATAGCTTTTCTACCTTGATTTAGGGCATGAAGTTATGGCTTTGTGTTTCCTCTAATATGATATATTTTGGGCTCATATTATTTCTTGGACATTTCAATTGATCATACTATTTTTGGGATCCCAAATAAGCTTTAGATATTCTTTAATGCTTTTGGATAGAGGATTGTAAGACCACTCTAATTCCTTTTATTTTAGGATTTAAGTTACAATTGCACGAATCCTTTTTATGGATTCCACTTTATCTTGGTCTCTTGTGGGATGTATCTTCTACCTTACATATGACCTAACATTAACTTCATTATCAACTATTGTTCTAGGTATATGTAGGCACCTTAAGAGAGTTGATGGATCATGATCAAGATGTTCCTCCTATACATCAAAGGTATACATTATATGGGTATTAATTATTCAATTGGTTCACCTCTAATTTTGATAGAATTTTTAAATGTAAAGTTGGGTTGGTAATTTCGATGAGCAACACTTTACCACAAGTTTTATCTTCTACTTTTGTTCTAGCATTTTTTACTAGTGCTCTAGATGATAGTCTATAATTTACTAGTCTTCCATGGAATTTTAATATTATGATGCCAATGAGGTAGAAAATCACTTTAGGTGGATGCTTATGATTTTTGAGCAAGAGGGCATTCCTCAATCCTATCTAGTTACTCTTTGGTGTGATAATCAAAGTAACATCCAAGTTTTTCATAATATTGTATTTCATTAATGGACCAATCACATTAATATTTAGATGCATTATGTGATCCATTCTTATGGGATGCTTGATATAGTTTTTTTGTTGCCAATAGAGTAAAAAATAGATATTCTAACCAAGGTCATATCCAAGGTATATGTGAGAGCTACTACGTATGGTAAAGTGTCCCTTAAGGGGGTATGACTAGTAAGGGTATTTCTATATCATTTATTAAAATTAAGGGATAATATTGAAATATGTGGTGGTTAATATTTACTTGAGGCCATGATTATCCAAAATATCTAGGGATAATGGATTCTTTGTTGTGTAAAAAATAAAAGTAGGAAAGAGAATATTACAATATAAGAAGCAATGTTTTATTAATATAATAATGGATTACAAAGGAGGTAATCTCTAAGGAGATATGTTTTCCATATCCTATAGTTAGTAAGAAGAGATGTCTACTAAAATTCCAAAGATGCAACTATGAAATACCATTGTGCAACCATGTTATGTGTCAAACCTCAATGATAGTGTCTTTTAAATTTTTAACAAGGAAGTTATGATGGATTGACTTTTGAGATGGCATTTATGATGGTTTTACTTCTAATATGGCATTTATGATAGTTTGCCTTCCATGACGCAAGATGCAGGGTGTAAAAATTTTGTTGTTGCTAGCACACATTCTATGGTCTAAACATGTTCTATAATCCACACTTTATGGTCCATACCCATTCCATAACCTATATTCTATGATCTGTAATCATTTCATAATCTACACTCCATGGTCTATACCCATTTTATAATTTACACTTTGTAGTCCATACCCATTATGTAATCTACACTTTGTGGTTTGCACCCATTTTGTAATTTGCACTTTATGGTTTGTACATGGTTTGAGTCTGTCTGTCAGAGACCCATAGTCCATTTGTCAAAATTCATGGTCTATCTATTAGAATCCATAGTTTTTCTATTAGAATAAGGTAATCCACCTAGATCAATTGACCCCCCTTAAGAAGCAATGGTCCCCATTGTATCATGTTTTGACATCAAGTGTGGAAGTTCCTTTTTGATCTAGGTCTTTGTGAACCACTTGGCTTTGTGTCTAAAATGACATGCTTAGACTACTCTATAGAGTTATGTGGACTATATTTTGGTGGTTTTAGTCCATATGTCAACTATTTTATCCTATTTTTCAATGCAAGTCCTTCAAGGTTGAGCTCCTTAATCACCAACTTCTATGCTACTATATAAGTGTCTAGAAAATAGGTAATATGGTTTTAGAAGCTCAACATTGAAAATAGAATGTAAAACAAAGTAAGGTGTTAGATCTATCTTGAAGGTATTCTCTCCCACTTTCTTGGTTATTGTATAAGGTCTATAGTGCATGGGTTTGATTTTCCTATGTGGAACTACAAGATGCTCTTTCTACAATCATAGTCAAACCTTATCTCCTACTTTGAAAGAGTGTAGGATACAATGTTGGTCATAACACTACTTGTAATTTATGTTCATTTAGTCTAGAAGATCATGAATTTGTATATGTTGAATATGCTCAACAAACTTCATTGCCTTGTCTGTTTCTTTTCCCCTATGTGATGTGAAGTTCATAGGTGATATTGGAAGAGCCACATCCATGGGTGTCAAAGGTTGGAAACCAAAACACACATAAAATGGTTTTTTTGTAGAGCTATGTAAATCCCTATTATACCCATGCTAGATGTATGGTAGGCTCTCGTCCCATGTTTGAGGATGCTTTAAATTGTACATATGCAATATATACACAATCAACCTATTGACAACTTCTATTTGTCCATCATTCTGAGGATGGAATGTTATGGATCGAGTGAGATTTGTATCCATAATCTCCCATATTATTTTCAAAAATATATTTTATAATGTGATGTCCTTATATAAGAGAATGGATTTTGGCATACCAAAATGAAACCATACATGGTTGAAATATAGTTTTATAGTTTCTTTAGCTATAACATTATTCTTGCAAGCAATCATGATAGCCATTTTAATCAATTCTTGAACCCAGCTCTATATTTTTTAATAATTTATCTACAATAAACAAGGGTGTTAGGTAAAGGAAAACTAGGAATCAAATTGATATAATGTTTTACCTCTTAATGGAGTGGCACTTTGATAGGTTATTTGAAGATATCAATATATTTTATTATGACCTGGTCTATTTGTTATTGTTTTTGTTGTGATAATTGTGTAGTCATGATAGGAGCAACCATCTTCTTAGCATATTGATATTTGACCATCAAGAGAACAAAATGCTTTTTTATTTCAATCATCCTTTTGCATTACTTGGCATTGATGAGGGAGACAAAGGTGGAAGGAGTTACCTATGGTATCCTATATTACTGGTCCCCAAGGGTGATGATGACTTTATGAGGTCTTGACTCATATACACCATGTATTTACCACATGTATGACCAGCCAAGGATTACATCACAAACATCCAATGGAGCCACATCACATAAAACTTCATCTCTAAATTGTTTGATGGTATATTAGAGAAGACACCATTGAGTGACACATATATCTCTCCCTTATGTTAGCCATACAATATTATATGATTGTGGGTGAGGCTTCAAAAACAAATTTAAAGCCTTCATAGTATCCATAGACATCAAATTATTTTGACTCCCATTATCAACAATGAAATGTAAGGGATTACCATTTACCCAAAATTATGAATGGAGTAATTGCTCCTTCGTAGGAAGATCCTCTGCTTTGATTTATGTAGTAGAGGTAGCAATAGTCATGTGTGGTTATGCTTACATGATCTAATTACCTTTATCCTTGGTTGGGAAACATTTTGGTGTTGTGGATGTAGAGGTTTGTGTCTCAACAAACAGAGATTACCCATCACTCTTCTCTGGAATGTTAGTTTCTCTTATGGTAGTCACATAATTTTCCAGTTTTGTTCTTTGGGACTTGTTGTCTTATGACTCTTTCTTTTACTTCTAGTTTTAATTTTGCTACTGAAATCCTTTTTCCTGTGGCTTTTAATAATAAACTTTGCCTTTCTTGGGTTGAATCTTGGTGTTCTAGTTCTTGTCATTTGAATTGTATCCTTTCTTACTTTTGTGTTTGTACTTCTACTCAATCTTGATGGAAAATTTATACACTTCACCCAAGGTCTTGAACTCAAAGAAGTCCATATTCTCCCTTATGTACCAATGTAGTCCACTATGTTACTCAAGAACTCGATGCATCTTGGTGTCTTGGATGTCAAGTTTTGCATAGAGAAAATGAAAATCATTGATATATTCTTGAACAATTTGTTTTTTACTTTGTTATAGTTGTTGCAATTACATGTATAGATCTTCATAGGTGCCTAATGGATAGTATTCATTCTTGAATTTTCATCCCATGTAAGGTCTTTGGCAATTTCTTGGTTCTACTTGTATACTTTCCACCAATTCCAAACTAATATTGAAGCATTTAGTGGGGCAAAAATGATCTCTTTATTAGAGAAGTGATTGAAAAAAATGTATATTGATAGCTTATCCAACCAATTATCCACCACTTCTACATTGATTCTTCCTTCAAATATAGGAATATCTAAGTTCACTTGAACTTTGAATGGTGTTGGGGCACTAAATAGTTGTGTTGCAATGTTGGTAGATGACAATCATTGAAGACACTGGGTAAATTGATCCAACATCTGATTCTTCTATCTTTAAAGGAATTTATCCACCATTAGTTTGAAAGGATCTTCTATCTTGGTTTTTCCACCATATAATATTATTTAAAATGTCTAGGTATGTAATTAGAAGGGTTGTGCGCTTGGCACCCAAGCTTGTAATAGCTTAATCTCATTTTTGGAATAATACACCTACAAACAAACTACTTTGATACTACTGATCTAAAATGTCTGGGGATAATAGAAACTTTGATGTGTAAAAAACAAAAGTAGGAAAGAGAAAATATTGTAAAATAAGAAGCAATATTTTATTAATCAAATAATGGGATTAAAAAGGAGGTAATATTTGAGGAGAGATGTTTGTCATCTCCTATAGTCTCTAAGAAGAGATGTTTGCTAAAACTCCAAAAATGTAACTTTGTAATACCACCATGAAACTATGTTATGTCTCGAACCTTAATGTCATTACCTTCTTAAATGAATTATTGGGTGGTTATGATAGTTTTAATTTCAAAAGTAAGGTTATGAGGATTCAACTTTTGAGATGGTGGTTATGATGATTTGAATTCCATCACAAAATATGCAAGGTGTAGAATGTTTGTTGTTTCTACCAAGAATTCCATAATCCCTATCTGTTAGGTAATCCACACACTTATTTTGCAATCCACACCCTATGGTTTGTACCCATTCTATAATTTGCACTCCATGGTTTGTACTCATTCTGTAATCTACACTCCATGGTATGTACCCATTCTATAATCTACACTTCATGGTTTGCACTCGTTTTGCAATCCACACTCTATGGTTTGAACATGGTCCAAGTCCATCTATCAAAGACCCACTATCCATTTTTTAGAATCCACAATCTGTTTATCAGAATCCATAATCTGTCTATCAAATTTAGGTAATATATCTGGATCACACGACCAAATTTATATTATATTGTATGTATAATTATTTTGGACCCTTGCAAACCTTGTAAGCAATTTTTTGTAATATTTTATTATTTAATCTAAATGTTAGTTTTTTAACCTTGATCTATAGGTAACTTGTAATTAGGTATAAATACCCCCCACATGCTAATCATTTGATGAATAGTCTAAGTGTATTCTATTTCCTTATGTGAGATTATTTGGTGTCCGTAAAAAACACTTTTATATCATATGCATTGCTTTATGGGTATTTCATTTTTAGCAATACTAGGTAAAGTGTTGATTCTATTCATTTCTAAAAACTACTATAAAATCCAATAGTATATGGATATCATGGATAACCAAATCTAGATCTAGCTAAATTTTGTGGTCCATATAATTTGTATGCTTAGAATCTAGATGGATTATTCGAAATAAATATTCATAGATTTAGAGTAAAATATGATATGACCTATTCTATGACCATTTTGAATGTGGTTGTCATTATGGATGAGTGGAGGAAGATCTATGTATAAGAGAAGAGGGTAATTGATGACATCGAGTAGGGTATGAGGTAAATTTATGACATGGATCTAGTTGTGACTATAGGTAGGTGGAGGAAGAAAACCTATATACAAATGACCCAAAGGCTTAGTGAGGAGGATCATGGTAGGGTGTGGTTTCTCTAAATTCTCAACAATATTTTTTAAATATCTTACATGGTTATTAATAAAATATTTTTGCAAATATTTTTATAAGGGTTCTCTTCAAATATTTTCTCAAATTATTTTTGTTTTCAATTTCACCTATTATCACTCCTTTCTAGTTTTTGACCTAGCAATTTTTTTTTATGCTACATAGTGCTTACTTAGTGCCATACTTGTGCCACCTAACATTGGCCCAATATTTCTTTCAAGAAAATACAAAAAGAGAGAGAGAAAAAAGGAAAGGGGGGCACATTGATTCATATATTAACTAATACTAACTATAGTATTAGTTAGGATTAAAATAATACATTAATATTATACTTAGTATTAGTTAATGTTAGGATTTAGTTAGGTAATATACACTAGCTATGACTAATACTAAGTTTAGTAAAATTTAAGTTAAGAAATATTAAAATTATTATTAGGTAATAGTAAAGCTAATATCTCCTCAATCAATGATGTCATGGAGTTTAAATTGATATTATCATGTATTGAGAAGGTTGATAGATAGTTTTTTTTTTACATGGTGGAATCGGTAGCTGCCACGAATCCGAGCAGCCTGTCTAGTTTTTTATGGCCGCCACAGTATTCTACGATGTCCGCCTTGGAAGCCACCGCATAGATCTTCGCACAGTCCGCCCCTATAACCACCGTGCCACAATAATTTTAAACCTTTTATGCTACTAAAAGCACAAATAAAGGGACAAGAGTTCAGTCCGACGAGGCCCGAGATTTGAACCTTGAACCTCCACCCCCTTATGGGGTTTCGTCGAACCAATTGGTCTACACCTCGGACCTATTGATAGATAGTTAATACTAAAAAATTTAGAATATTTTTCATTAACACTACCCTATATTTACAATGGATTATTATGGATACTGCAAGGTTTAAAGTTAGAAAACTTTCATCAACATATTTGGGTATTCCTTTGTCTAATAAAGGATAGACGAAGGAGGTTTGGAACTCAATTTTGGATAGAATAAAATCTTGTTTGGTTGGTTGGAAAAATAAGTTTTTAACCATGGATGGAATGCTACAACTCATAAAGACTACATTACAATCCATCACCATATATGATACCATTTTCAATATTATTGACAAGTATGGTATCCAAATTTGGTAAAATTCAAAGATATCTTCTTTGGAAAGGATAAGGAGAAAAATTTAGATTTTCTCTTTGTAAGTGGGATATGGTTCGCAAAGAAAATAATATAGCAGGGACAAGGTTGTGCAGTCATAGATTTATAATTTTAGCATTAAGGGAAAACCATGGTTGGAGATTATTCAAAGATCAAGGAAAGTGTAACAACCCTACTATTTTATTAAATAATTATTTATGTTCTTATAGAATGAGATACTGTTGAAGGTATTTGTGAGTGCAGGTGCAGGTATTTACTTCTCAGCAAGCGGGATTGGATGAGATTAGCACCCACACCTGGCGGAGATGATGGTTGCAGGTATCAGGTAATGTGGAATATGATGTGTTTTATGCACCATAACCTGTGGGTACATGGAAGCCTAGAAAATAAAATTCATGTAGGTCATGTTGCCTGCTAAATGCATATTATATATATATATATATATATATATATATATATATATATATATATATATTCTTGCTAGGTGCATGTTTGCTTGTTGGGTGAAGTTATTTGTTTAGAAAATGAATATTTATGTTTAAATATATAAATATACATATATATAATAATATAACTAAAAACATAAATATATTTATTTTAAATAAATAAATAAGATATTTAATAAAATTATTTTTATGTTAAAAAGGAAAAATATTAAATAAAAATTTAAGATAACATTTTATGTCAAAATATTTTCTTTTTTGGATAGACCAAACTCTACCACCTGGAAACCGGTTAAGATAATTTTTGCATGTTCCAGCTTAGTCTTGGGAGCATATTTGAAATTTCTTAAATTGAGAGTAAGCTTCATTCTATTGGGGGTGGTCTAAAAATTCTGATGCAAGCATGTTCGTGAATGGATGTACTCGGGCTTTCACAGGAAAATAGGTCCATACCAGTATCCGTCATCAGCTAAAACTTGGTAGGCTTCTATCGGTTACACTCATGGGAAGTTGGTATTTGAATTGTGCTTGTGATGTTAAGAATATAATATTTTAAACATAGGCTATATCATCTATGTGTTGATGAATGGTATTCGAAATGTGTTGTGTGATATTATGAATAGAACAATTTATGTATAGGCTATGTTGTGCCTTCACTGTTGGGTAATTGAGTTGGTAATAATTTGTTTGGCTTTAGCAAACTGTTGGAAATGCCTTTGTGGTTTTAAATTGACCGCTAAAATTTTCTTGTGTGGATTCCAAAACTAGACCTGAAATTAGTCGGACATAATAACCCCCAATTAAGGAAAGAAAATGGAATAGCAGTGGAAATTTTATTTATTTTTAAATCTTAGAGTGCATATTTTAATTTTGAACATAGTTCATCTGCTTGTTGTTTTCACATAGTAAACTACATCCATATGAGGTCATGCTGACCCAAAAGCTTGCATCCATATGCTCTTCGCCATGTTGGAAGCTAAAGGGGGGTTTCTTGTTGAAAAATACAAGTTTCTCTTCATCATCCTATGGTCTAAAGCAGGATCGAGTTCCGAATTGGAGGTTGCAATAGTCGTTGTCGGAGCCAACTTTAATTGCTTATAAAAATATTTCTTCTCATGATATTTGCATCTTTGTTTTATAAAGAAATATAATACCTTCACTGGACATGTAATATATGTTTTCATGTGAAACTGGAGCTTTGGTCGGCGACAACCCTGTGTTAAATATAAATAATTATTTGAGTATGTTATCAGGTTGTTGATAATTATTGAAATTGGAATTATTTTTCTTCATCTTTTTGAAAATTCTATTGAAATGTTTTCTTTTGGCTTACCTTTGGACAACATAGATAATCCAGATAGTCAAAATTTCTTTATTGAATTTTTATTTATGTAAATGTGAAAATAGAAGTATATCCATATATTATCTAAATTAAACCAGCAAGAGTTTAATTGCTCGTGTCATCGCCGGTAATGCAAAATCAAATCCATTATAAAATAAAAATTGAAAAATTTAATATGTGGTTTAAAGTAAGTCCGTTTGGCAAACCCAATGTGAATAATCACTTGAAACAAGCTTGGAGATGCATTATATAAAATCTTAAACTATAAAAGTTTGATTTTTTTTTAATTTAAACAATTAATTGAAGAGTTCCATGTTCATCTGGAGGTATATAAATATCATTTTCTTTTAAATACGTAATTATGGTGGTCTTTTTGTTGAAATTTGTCTATGAATGAGATAAAAGAGTTTGCTAAATTGTTTGTTAAGCATGGTTGCTTCTTCGCTGGAAATGGAGTCCTATAATAAAAACATAATTGAAATTCTTATTCCTGTGAGAGGGCGAATGTCGTGTTTGCTTGTTTTTAGAAGATCAAATTTGTTAAATACTATCCATAGCAACTAAAACCATGATTTATTGGACTCTTATAAAATGAAATCCAAATTTTGGGAAATATACTCCTTGGATCTCAAGACTGTGTATCATTGAGGGAAACATAGGATTTTCATATTGTTTTTATCAACGCTATACTTTTACACTGTCCATCAGGTGAATAATGGTTTTCAATTTAATATCTAACCTATGATGTCTCTCCTGCGACATCACCTGGCCTGAAACAAAAATCTTAGATTGGTTAAAGTCTTGGGATACCTTGGTCGTGTTCAATCATGACATTAAACTTGGAAATGCCAAAACTGTTGAATATAATTAATAAACCCTCCAAGTGTTAGTCAAGTAGAGAAAGTTTTAGCTCCGAGTAGTGTGGGTTTAATGCTTTTGTTTTTAAAAGAGGATAGAGGTAGGATCAAAATTTTAATTCCAAAACAACTTTAATTTTATGTCTATTGAAGCTTTAGGTAGATATTTAACTTAAGTATCATATAAAAATTCATTTCTTTTTATGTAGATAATAGTATAGGTGGGTCTCAATAAAATGGCAGTATTATTGCAGGATTTGGCCAATCTCGAGCACTCGTGAATCTTTCTGCAACAAAAAATAATCTCGGAGTGTGAAAACTATGTCTATGTACTAATAACAAGTTGGGTGTGCATCTGTCAACTTATGACTTTGTTTCCAAAAAAATTAAAATTTTGAATTTGAGATTTCACAACCAAGTGAGTCAGGCCCGGGTTGTGAGAGAAAGTGTTGGAAAAAAATGCTACTTCAAAAATGCATAGGCTCTTTTTATGCAATGGAATTATTTAGGAAGCAAACCTTACTAGAGGATTGCTAACATGGAACTTCATATCAAACAGTTTACAATTGATAAAAAGATCATTTTTGATGGTTAGTTAATAAGGCAAATTTTATGAATATTTGCTTCAATGCTTGAATAAAGCTTTATCCTCTTATTTCTGATACAAAATAGAATTGTTGGATTGTGCATGCCTAGTAGATAAAGATCAATAATTATATTAATATGAGCAACAACTCCAAATCATTGATTTCTATTAATAATCTATTTGAAGGAAAGGAACCTCAACAAATAGTGATTGTGTTTTAAAATATCCTTCAAGAGTTCTATTTGTCTTTTTCATGTGGAAGTTTGAATAAGTTTAGAATCTATGAAAATATGGTGAATACTCAATCAAGTTATGATATAAGGGTTTAGAGCAACCATAATTTCTTACTCCCAATGGTTTAGCTTGGAAAAATATTTGGTTAGTAAAGGCTCTCCCTAATGCCTTAACATTCCTTTGGTTAACAAGCTAAAGAAATATTCTTATAAGAAAGAGGATATCATGGACCTTTCAAGTGGGCTTTGTGTGAGAAGGATATAAAACATCGGATCATTTACTTCTTGATTGTCCTTTTGCTTATACCATCTGGAACTACCTTTTCAAAAATATCAGAATATATTGGGTGGTTCCATTAACATTGAAAGATTTGTTGAATTATTAGACTAATTATTTCAAAGGTAAAGCATTGTGCATTCTATAGAGGGTTATCCTACCATTTTTTGTTGGAATATATGGATTAAAATGAATAGTATGATCCCCAAGCTTGAAATCTATTAATTTCTATCTTATAGAATCTTTATAAGCATGGTGCTCAACATTTGAAGTTTCAAATGTGGAAAATAAGGTATTTGCATCTTAGTTATAGGCATTGAATATATATCCAAGGGTCATATATAATAATACTCAATTAACACAAATGATATATGTTGATATCATTTGTATACATCTGGTAGTCTAGGATACCTGTTGCCAGCCTTTACAAGATGGGGGTCTTAGATTGAGGAAGTTGAGAGATCTAAATAGGGCCCTTCTAGCTAAACATGGTTGGAGGCTTTGCACTGGAGCATTATGGAAATGGGCCAACATTATCCAAAATAAATACTTGGAGGGCAAAAATTACTTTATCAATTGTTCTAATCCTCCATGTGGGTCTATTTTTTGGTAAAATATTATCAAAAGTAGAAAATTTCTATGACCAGGGCTAAAATGGAAAGTAGGTAGGGGGACAAAATAGACTTTTGTAAAGACCCTTGGATTCAAGAGAATCCTTTAGCAAACTATAGAAAGTTCAAAGATATCAAAGAACATTTAACTAGAACCTATGGTAAGAAAATTAATGGTTACATTCATAGGGTGAGTGATTTTCAGGAGTGGAAAATCTTTCAAGAAGATATGCAAGGCCCGAGGGGTAAATATTTGTAGAACCTTTTAAGGGGTTATTATTTAGGCAGGGGCTTAGAGGAGAATCAAATAATTTGGGGAAGAAACTAGCAATGCCAGTACTTGAAGGATGGGTATAGATTCTTGGACAAAGTAACCTTAGAGAAACCCGAGCTTAAAAGAATTTGGAAGCTAAACATCGTCCCTAAGGTTGCTATGTTTTTCTAGATTGTCATCCTCAATAAGATACTCACGAAATACAATATGTTCAAAAGAGGAATTGTGGCTCCAACTGTTTGTATGTTGTGTAACAAAGAGGATGAGTGCGTGGAACACCTGTTTGGAACTTATTATTTTTTTGAGATATCCTAAATATATTATTGAGATAAGTTAATGTTGTTTGGGTCATTCTAGATTCTTTAATCAGGATTTGGGAACAATGGCACTTAGGAAACAGTACTTTTGGCAAAAATGCAATCCACATATTTGTTGGGGGATTTAGTTGGAAAGAAATAGACGAGTGTTCAAAAATAAAACTAGAGAAATAATTGGGGTTTATGTCAGGATAATAATAACTCTCTTGGAGGATTGTATTAAAAATATTGTTTTCTAGGAAAATCTTGCAATGATCCTCTCTAGAGAAAAATATATCTTAAATATGGAAAAAATCAATAAGATGAGACTAGATACCATATGGGAACATCCTCACAAATACTGGATAAAAATCAACTTCGATGGGGCTACAAAAGGTAACCTGGGTCATGCTGGTGGTGGGGGCCTCATCAGGAATGGTAGGAACCTAGGGTTCCTAGCACATAAAATGATAAATAAATAATAAATAACCTAAATCTAAAAGAATCACTTTTGAATTGTCGGGAAGTCCCTTCAATGATTTAATAAATCATATATTATATATTTCATGGATATTGGAATGATAAGTTCTTACAATATTTTATACCCACTCTAGGGTTATAGGTGAAAGGTTGCAATGCTTCCTAACCCTAATCTTATAATAATAATATAATAATTAATTATATTAATTATTATATTATTTATTATTATATTATTTTATTATTATAACTATAGGATATGAAATACATTATTACTATTATTATTATTAATTAATGTTAGGATAGGACCCTAACATTCCACCCTCCTTAAAACAAGATTTGTCCTCAAAGCTTGGAATTGTAGTGTGTAAGTATATGCTCTTCAAATATTCCACCTTGGAATAGTACTTGCTCTATGGTTTACTAAGGGAGTAGGTTAATTTGACTCCAATGGAGTAGTAAACTTTATACAATTCACCTTTAGCTCCTTTTGAACCTTAATAAAAAATTATCTCCTTTAATGAGTTCGAGCACCACCTCATAGACTATGTAAATTAGAACGATTTCTTCCACCTTGTCTTCTAATGGGATTATTGCAAAGATTATGTATAAATTGTTATGTCCTATTATCATTAATACAATTTAAGGACCTCTTGGTATTATCCCCTTGCATATAACTTCCTTTCCATGTGATCAATCATTTCATCTACTTGTTCTAGGCATTACTCTATGGAGATAAATTGAAAGTACTCATAGGCATTTTCACCTCTTCCTTGATCTTGTACAATAGGAATTTAACCTTTTATAATCTTTTGTAACCTCGACTTTCGTTACTTTTATGACCCCTCGTTTACATTTGAATGATGGGCTATTTCTAATTTAGATAAAACGTAGTAGTCAAAGACATAATCCATCCACCAAGACAGTGGGCAACACCATTTATGTCGATCTGAAATACCGTATTCCATTGGTGTTTTCGCATGCATGTACAACTGGCAAGACGTTTGGCCGAAAATCTATCTATTTGCTTTCACCTCGTATGCTTTTCCCGTTCACCCTATTCTTTTCTCGATTCGTTCTTATCTTTGGTATCTCACTTTATCAAAGTTTATTCTCATTGTTCATTATTCCATTCAAACTGATATAACAAAACTTACAACGAAAGTTTCCATAAGATACCATCTAAACCATATAAATTTTACGGATTCCCTTGCAGCATATCAATTTTTAAAACCTGGTCATTATGTCATTCCTTGTGCATCGGCCTTCATATCTTTAGGATTGAATTGCTTAGAGTATTTGAAAATTTGGAAGTATCCGAAAAGGGAAAGTAGCATTCCCTGATAACATTGACTCTTGCCCCATCATTGTTCTCTGAGAACTTCATAAATTATCTTTCTTTTCTGACAAAATGGTAGACCCAGGTGGTTTAGTCTCCAAATTTGTTGGCGTGGGCATAGACAAGGCAATCAACGAGATCCTTCACCACATCTCCATTGTCGTCCGTTGCAGGAAGCAGTTGGAAGACCTTCGAACTAGACTTAGCAGTCTTCAAGATATCAACTCCACTTTGCAGAAGTATCAAGTGGCCCTCACCTCAGGTCAGTTTAGCTCTTCTAAAAATCTTATTCCTGAAGTTGTAAATAAGTGGCTCAAACAATTAGACGGGATTCTCCAGCAAGCAAATGAAGTGGTTGAGGAGTGCACAATTTCAAGATATAATGTCATTTCTCGTTATAAAACGAGTAGTTATATTGCTAGTATTATGAGAAGCATAGAGGAGCATCTACAAAATGCAACGTTGATTTGCATCACCACCCAGCTTGTCCAAACCCTAAGCTCTGTTCAGCAGTCTAACAGACAAATCGTCGCATCAACCAGCTCCAGCTCAGCGCCATCTGTGATAGAATTGACAAAATATATAGGGGAGCCACTTATTGTTGGTCAAGACTCTATTTTTCACAAGAGTTCAAGGCCCTTGCGAAAACTCACTTTATGGTAGGCTTCGATTAAGCTATGACACTTTTGCTCAGACTTATGTTTCCTTGTAGTTGTGCTTTCTCTACCTTGCTGCTTTCCAAAAAGATGTTGTTATAGTCACTGTTTACGCAGTTTTATTATGGATGGGAGAAGGTTTGCTACAAGGAGATGATCCATTCCACACTGGGCAGAGTTATGTTAATCTTTTAGCTGACCGTTGTCTGATTGACACAATTCAAAAAGATATTCATGGAGTCGTGATCTATTTTAGGGTGTATGATGTGTTGCACGATCTAGCAGGATGAATCGTTGAGAAAGAAGAGAATTGTTTTTTTTTTTCATGCTGGTAGGGGCTTCCAACAGTTTCCAGCCGATCGTTGTCTACGACAAGAAATAATTTCATTGGCCTACACCAGGTTGACAAGTGTTCCTGGGACATTCAGAGATCCAGATATACGCTCGTGGGTAATGGAGGGAAATTTTGATTTGAAAGTAATTCTAAGAAAAGTGATAGGGAGCATGATATCGCTAAGAGTCCTAAATTTGTCAGAGACGTCCCTTGAGTCATTGCCTGAAAGCATAGGAGGGTTGAAGCATTTGATTTGCTTAAGGTTAGCACATGTGCACATCAAGAGACTGCCTAATTCTATTACTTCACTTAAGAAGCTTCAAATATTGGACCTGTGGGGATCTACTATCAACGAACTGCTGTCCAAAATCAACCAGTTGAGTTCCCTCTTTAGAGAAAGTGTATATTACTGGTTGATGGAGGTATGGTAGAACTGGCTATCATTTTCTGCGACACATGATTTTTAAGAAACCAGGTTCATTGAGGTCATAGGGAATATCAAATCATTGAAAAAGCTCACGCTTGTCTACATGAAAACATATGTTCCAAGCAGCACAGTCACAATAGTTTCTGTACTATTGGAATGACTTCCACATCTTGAAGGTTTGGCGGTGACCATCAAAGAATGGGTAAAAATGACATCTGATGTTGTTTGAGTGATATATTCTAAACCTTAATATATTACAGGTTTTGGTACTGATATGATTTAGAATAATTTTATCATTGATATAAATTCTTGACTTTATAAATATTTCAGCCACTGTTAAGAGACAACAATTTTGGATAAAACGAACAATGTTGAAGTTAAATGGTACCATATTATTGCTGGCTGGAGAAATGGCAGCAGCTTTGATAGCGGCTTTCATTATTTTCAAGCCATATCACATGTGTCATTTTTGATTTGGGAGGAGGCCAAGGTGGAGGACGAGAGTGTAACACAGATTTTGAAAATACACTCCCTTCAACATCACCAACAAACTCAGTTTTTTGTGAAGTTATCTCATGCCAAAAGTTCAATTTCAAAATTCTGGCAGGCAAGGTTGCAAAAGTAGATAATTTATGAGCAATTAACCTGTTTGTTATTTCTTGAATTTCATAGAAGGGATACTTTCTTCCATTTATATAGTATTTATTTTGATCTTCATAATACCCATTTGTAATTTTAATTGGTTGCACCTTTGGAAACCATACAATCTGTGCATTGTTGTCCAAAAAATCTTCTTCATCATTCACTTTTTTTATAAAAATATTTGCATTATTAGGGTTTTGATTAATTTCTTTCGGAAATGCAATAGGTATTTCTAGAAGTTCTCTGGTTATGGGCTCTTCCTCCTCCTCATATTCCATGGCTATGGGCTCCTCTTCTTCCTGGGATTCCATGGCTAGGGTCTCCTCTTGCATTTCCATTAAATATTGTATAATACGATCAGAACGTTCCATTTGTTTTTTTTGTTTTTGTTCAATCATTCTTCTAATTTTTGCAATGTCATTTTTCATTTCCTTGACCAATGTGGTTGGATCCATAAGGCTCTGATACCAGATGGTAGGAACCTAGGGTTCCTAGCACATAAAATGATAAATAAATAATAAATAACCTAAATCTAAAAGAATCGCTTTTGAATTGTCGGGAAGTCCCTTCAATGATTTAATAAATCATATATTATATATTTCATGGATATTGGAATGATAAGTTCTTACAATATTTTATACCCACTCTAGGGTTATAGGTGAAAGGTTGCAATGCTTCCTAACCCTAATATTATAATAATAATATAATAATTAATTATATTAATTATTATATTATTTATTATTATATTATTTTATTATTATAACTATAGGATATGAAATACATTATTACTATTATTATTATTAATTAATGTTAGGATAGGACCCTAACAAGGAATGACAAAGGTCAAATAGTGGCTGCATATGCTAAGGATCTAGGAATTACCACAAATCACCAAGTTGAAGCAAGGGCAATGCTTATGGGCCTCCGAATTATGGTGAATTTGGATTTTAGAAGAATTGTTCTCGAGGGGGATTCTAAGAATATTATAACTTCCTTTAAAAAAGTGGAGCTAAATAATTCTAGCATTTTCCAAATAATTACATATGTGAGGACTATTTTGGAAAACCTAGAAGAAAGTTGAATTAAACATATTTATAGAGAGGGAAACAAAGCTACCGATAAAATGGTGAATATCGCAGTTAGATCTGAGAATTTCAAGGTCTGGTCACACACCCCATGGAATTGAAAGAGATTATAAGAATTGATAATGAAGCTAGCAGATAAAGACAACAGAGTAAAGCAAAATACTTATTGGGATCATGCAATGAAGGATTTAAGCAGACTAAATTACATTGTTGTCAACGGTTTCTTTATCAGTCATGTGAAGCATTGAGCAGTACATAAGCCTTGTTAAATAGGAGGATAGCAGGATGTATATTTTTTTAGCTTCTCCATAAGCAAGTTTAGTCCAGGTTTGTTTGTTTTACTAAGATAGGGCTATCTTGCATTTGTCTAATCTTCTCTTGTTTTTTTCATGTACATCTTTTGAGCTCTTTGTAAAGGGTTGGGGCCCTTCAACCCCCTTTTTTATCAATACCAAAAAAAGATATACGTTGATTTATGGCAAAATAGAAATGTTTAAAAATTAGCTTCATCAAAAATAATTTTGATGGTGCTTTTAAGAAAATTTTGAAAAAAACTAGTAGAGGTGGTGTTTTTTGAAATAATAAAGGTAGTTTCTCCTCACTTGCCCAAAGTCATATTGAATTTAAAATAGTAACCATGCAATGGCTAAGGGCACTTCTCACAAGGATCAAGACTATCATTGAGAAAGGATGGAGGTACATTTCAATTGAGGGAGATGTGCAAATTATTATAAAAAAAATAGATGTGAAAATTGGATAAAAATATCACTATCTTTTATGCTCATCAACTATTATTGGAGGCAATATCTTGGAAATATGAGTTTATATATAGAAAAAAAAAATAGAGTAGTAGATAATTTAGACAATCATGATGTTGATCTTTGTTTTGAAAAATATTAAATTTTAAAAGACAACTAACCAAGGGAGAAGTTGCCTCTTAATGAAAATGATATCTAAGTGTTGATTGTGAAAACTTAGTAACTTGAGAAAAATGAAAAATAATCTTAATAAAAAACAAGTTACATATGATCTAATTATTTTAATAACAAAATATAATATTTTATTATTTTGATAAATGAAAATGACCTTCAAATAAAAACCACAAATAACTTGTTTAAATTTTTTTATTATAAAAGTGACTAGAAGAATATAATACTCAGTTAAAATTCATTAATACCATTTAATTGTTGAGATTGTTCAAGATATCGTAAGGTTAACATATTTTCCTTTTTCGAAATAAACTCAAGTATAATGTATGCAAACTAGCAGATTAAGTTAATTTAAAAAGAAAAAGCGGTTTTTTTTGAATGGGCATAACCTCATTAAAACTTGAAAACAAATAAATCAATTTAAAAAGCGGTTTACTTTCCGAATTGGAAAACCTAATTAAGATGTTCAGCAAAGGTGATGCGCATCCAGGGAATCGAACCCTGGTCAGTACCGTGGGAGGGTACTATGATACCACTACACCAGATGCGCAAATAACGTATACAACTATTGTTATTTTAATATTTAAAACTAAAAACTAGCGAAATCTCAGCCCCTGCTTGTAGCTCCATTCATCATCTTTTCTTCGTTCCAAGTTTAACTTTGCATTTGTAGTGTTGTGCAAACTATGTGGTTCGAACTCATGCGCACTTTTTGTGCGCAGGAGACCTTAAGTCTTCCCCTTGGCTTCTTCTGCAAACCAGCTAGACACAAGGGCTTTTGATGTAATGTGGGATATTTTAAGGATGTTATTCTCCTCATATGTATTTATCAATGAAACTAAAAATATTTAAACTTTAAATCTATTTAAATATTTTAAAATTTTATTATTAAACTTACTTTAAATTAAATTATAATATACTATATCAATATTTATTTTAATTTATTTATTGTGATCAATTTGGTAGTTTTCATTGTAGAGTTTAAAGTTTAGTTTCACTTCACTTAATTCTTCTCTCTACCATTCAATGTGATTTTTTTGTCCTCAAGAAAAAAGTCATAATTTTTTATTAAGCAAATATGAAAGTGCATTTTTCTTTGGCATTTTTTCAAAGATTCAATAATACCCCAAAAGTCAAGTTGTTTGTACATCATAACTAGCTATCTCTATCAAGCTAAGTTCTATCCTTAGACACATTTCCAATTTGTCAACCAGTATCCTTTAAATCATTGATTTCTAAGTTTTTTTTTTTAAATTGCTTTAAATGTGCTTGCTTTAACTAGAGTGAATTAATCCCCTCAGATACCCCTGCCTCCTTGGGTCTTACTCGAAAGTGGCATCCCTTTTGGGATGTTTTCCACAAATAAAAATAAATAAAAATTAATCCCCTCAAATAGAAATATGGACCAGTTGCAGTGCGTTGCCTTCATAGAATTATTGTACTTAGCACGTACTTGATTAAATATGAGATGCCTCCTTTGAGAGTTCATTTGCTTCCTTATTCAATTCTCTATAAATATACCAAAAAGTAAAAGCTTTACTTCAACCAACCCACTTCTTTTATTTGAGAGAATATGAGTTGTAGAATCATGTTTTCCATCCTAAAAACACCAAACATCTAGTTTATTACCACTTGTGAGTCTCTGTAAATTTGGATTTTTTGTATTCCTTTTGATTTTGCCAACTGAACCAATAATTTGAGTGTCATAATTTTAGCATAATTATTAGAACCTTCTCCTAGTATAGTCTTGAATTGAAAATAATGAGAGTCTCTATCTAGCCCCATTGAAAAATCCCTAGGCCCCTAATTTATTTATTTTTTTGGTAATTTAAAGATTTCATTAGATTCGGGTTTTCATAGGTTGACCCAAAACCTCATTACAAAAAACAGCTTAGGATTGTTGAGCCAATACAACATAACAAAACTGACCCTTGGTCATACGAGAACACAATTATGCCTTAAGAGAACCCCACCCATTCGCAAGATAGAAAAACGAAACAACCTATAGAACAACCAACAGGTCAACAAAAGAAATTAACCCCCAAAACAAACCCGACTCCACGTAGGGCAGCCATCAGGATGAAACATGAAGCAACAACTTAGGCCTCCTTATAGTCCTCATATTCTTCCTTAATCTCGTCCTTCACGTCATCCTTCGGCTCTTCCTTCACCTCCACCTCAGAGATGGCCTCCATCGTCTTGGACTCTCCTTGGCCCTAAAAGCCTTAATGGAAAAACAAGATGTTCATCGCATATTGAAGCCCCTTCATCTATTGGATTATATTCGAGGATGTTGTGATAAAGTAACACTTTAGGAGGGAGTTGGTGGGGTTAGGATCCTTATCCTTAGAGTCCACCTCAAGAAATTTCGAGCTATCCTAGATTAGCTTATTCCTTAGGTGCAGCGAGGATTTGATGGGGCCTTCAACGTCCTCAATATTTAACCTATTTCTTACAAGCCCTCCTTTCGCTAGAAGATCCACCCCCTCTTCTTGGTCGAAGACGCTCCATAAGGCTTAGGGAGGTCAGGGCTGCCTTTGCCTTTGGAAATTTTTGCTTGAGGAGCAATGGGAGGGTTGCTCTGGGGAGAATTGGCAAGGATGTGGTTGTAGATCTTAAACAAACCCTGGTGAATGGGAAGGTCAGTCCCTTTCTTCTTTTTGCAGGAATTGATAGTGTAGTTGATGGAATTAAACAAGAAGTGAGGAATACTAATCGGGTTTACATCACCAAAAAAGTTGATGAAAGCATAATGGAAACTAATAAGGACTTTCCTAGGGTCCTCAACAGTTATGAATTCCATTATGTTTTTCATAACAACATTCCAGGGGGTGGGGAGGTCAGTACGCAGTAGACCGATTTTGGCTTCTTTGAAAATCCTAGAATTATCCTTAAATTCCTTGAGCTCCACGTCCCAATTATGCTTCTCCCTATGAATTGATCTGCCCTTGGCTGTCTGTCTCATAATTGTTGCTAGCAAATGGAAGTTGATGACACACTCCCATCCATGAACATTCACCTTACCACCATCCTTGTCGACTTCCCACAATTCCAGCACCGCCATAGTAATCTCTCTCTCAGCCCTAGTGAACAAATTAAAAAATGGAGTGAAACCCCTCTCAGTGAGGATGGATTTCACTAAGGGTTCACGAACATCATGGCACAAACCCCATGAGCACCGTTACTACCAATCGCAAGGAAATAAATAAGGTAGATGTTGGCCTTGCTCTTCCTCTTAGAATCAGTTGGATTTACCTTCGACGAAAAATGAAACTGACGCTTAATATAAAAGGAGGGAAGCTCCTGGATGCGGCCTAGGCTGGTGTGGGAATTACCTTGGGGGATGGCACCATGCATAGGGATGAGAACTATACTTGAGGACATCGGGAGGATGGTCCACGTGGCACCCTTGATAAGAAAAAAAGATTGTGCAAGATTTGAATAAAATGTAACTGTCTGGATACCCATGCTTTGGAATCATGAGGAGATTTGGAATGGCAGGCATTGCGGGAAAGTTGATGCATCCAACATGGATGGCAATAATTAGCATGTGATATGGGGCCATCAACCGCCCACATCAGGACCAAGCCTAGCCTTGATTGGTATTCCTTAGGCAAGTGCAGATTGCATTGTCAATATGCCCATTGAAACCACACATGATTCCACGCTTATCAAGGCTAACCCTTCTCGAAAACCTAACAAGCCTAAGGAGACAAAAAAGGAACTTCCTCCTTGAGGCCATAAAACGAGGACCAACTTGGATTAAAATTGGAAACATACACTCGAACTAGACATTACTCGTTCACGTCATCTTTTTTTATTTTGAACTAGAAATTCCACATCACGTGGTAATCCCTGAGTCCACATGATGAGTCTATCAACATTAACTCCTTTGTTTGCCAGCCTATCTGCCATCTTATTGGACTCTCTAAAAGAGTGATGGACTACTATATCACATCTAAAGCCAATCAGGATCCTAGCTTCCTTGATGTAGGCCTCAATCCTCCATGGGGGGTTTTTGTTGTTTCTGAGGAGGTTTATGATGTTGAGCGAATCACCTTCCATGATCAATCTTCCCTGGACATCTTTGGCCAAGACCAATCCTCTCCACATTGCTTTAGCTTCAACTTCGTTTGTTCATCTGAATGCCTAGTTTTTCTACAAAAGCAAAAATAAGGTAACCTTGATGATCTCTCAACACACCCCCTGCCCCAGCCATGCCAGGATTTCCTTTGGCAGCTCCATCGAAGTTTAGCTTGAACTAGTCTAGCAGGGAGGGGGAATCCACATGGACCCTGCTCTAAGGTTAGGAGGAACTGGAATAGACTTATCCTCTAAAGGAATGCTAAAGGATTGACTTAACAAATTCTCAAAGGAGGAAATCGATTGAGAGGATAAGGGATATAAAATGGCATTCTCGCTAGCAAAGGCTAAAATCTTATTGATGATGGAAGTAGAGGACATACTGGTTTCAAAAAAGGCTCTATGGTTCCTCTCCAGCCAAAATTTCCAAAGGAAATGATGGAGGCATATTTTCACATAATATTTAGACGAGTGTTAGCAAAGGGGTTGGGCTATTGCAAGAAAAAATCATAGATGGAGACAGGTTTAGCCTAGGATATATGAAAATTTTGAAAAATACCATTTAGGATGGACGTGGACACTGGGAAATCAAGGAATAAACGATGAAAAGACTCCCAATCCGCCCTACAAATAAAATATTTGTTAGGAACCATGATATCTCTATTTATCATATTGTCTATGGTGAGGATATTGCCTTGGATGACAAGCCAAATAAAAAAAGGATATCTTAGGAATCAACATTTTAGTCCACACGAGCTGAGCTTGAAATGGAGGATCCTCAGGTTTCAGTAGAAGCTTGTAGGCCGACTTGACATAAAAATTGCCACTCTCTATTTTTGCCTAACAAACATGATATTCTACCCCAACTGAAGGAATAAATTGTTGCCTCAAAATATTTTCTAAAGCCTCAGATTCAACCTCCAAACCTTCAATATTTATGATTTTCCACCTAGACTTGTTATTATCAGGACACAAGAAATCCACCACCTTTTCCCCAAACAATTCATTAGTGTGGATTTTTAACCTAGCCAGGTTAGGATCCTTTATGAGGGCTTCACATCTAGCCTGCTTGTCCTCCCAGAAACTAATATTTTGGTCATTCCCAATGATCCACCTTAAGCCTTTAATAACTATATCTCTGCTTGTCAATATGGCTTTCCAAAAAGTTGATCCTCTACTTGGGACTGCAATACTCAAAAAATTTGATCCTTGAAGATACTTCCTTTTCACAATTGTAGTCCACTCATTCTCCACATTGATCATCAAGCACCAAGCTTGTTTTGCCAACAAGGTTGTATTAAGGTGAATAATTATTCTAAGGCCCAATCCTCCATCCTCCTTTGGTCGACATATCTTGTTCTATGTGACTAAGTGGATACACTGCTTGTCTTCAAAACTAGACAAGAGAAATTTTATTGATATTGTTCAATTTTATGATACACCATAGCCGAGGCCTTAAACATTGATAATAAATAAACTAGAATGCTCTAGAGGGAGGCCATAGTCAAATTTGCTTTACCGGCCTAGGATAAGAGATGCCCTTTCCACTGTTGGCATTTTTGCCACATTATTTTGATTGTTGATTATTCATGCATAAAATGTTGAAGTTCTCACTCCTCTACGAGTTTTGATGCCAAAACAGCTAAGTCCGAAGACTGTCGCGATATCGCGACAAAAAGCAGCATGGAGAGCACAGGTTCAAAACCGTCGCGATATCGCGACATGTCGCGTTATCGCGGGTCTTTTGAGGAGAGAGAAGCCAAAGTCAGAGAATGTCGCGATTTCGCGACGTGTTCCAAAATTGCGGTCAAAGTGGTCAACGGGGGTAGCGCAGTAAAATCGTCGCGAAATCGCGACATGTCACGTTTTTGTGACTTACGATGGCCATGGAGCAGAGTAAGAGAAAAGGTCATGAAATCGTGACATAACTAAGAAAAGGGTGATGACAATGAATCTCGTAGCGATTTCATGACAGAATAATGAACAAGGCACAAAATGTGAAAGACGTCACGAAATCGCGACGTGTTGCATGGTCACGACAAAGTTGAAGAAAAAGCATAAGGCATGAAAGACGTCACGATTTCATGACATTTGTGGAGATGGAAGCAGCAAGAAGAAGACGTCATGATTTCACGCATATTGGAGGGAAAGGAGAAAGTGCAAAGAAATGTCACGATTTCGTGACATATTGAGCGAACGAGGCCAAAGTGCGGAAAATGTCACGATTTCATGACATGTCAAATTTTCGCAAGGCGAAAGGTGAAAATCCAAGGACATAAAACCTGTCATGATTTCGTGACATGCTGAAGATTAAAGAACCACTTGAGGCAAGAGTGTCATGTTTTCACAGGTTGAGAGCTGGACCGTACAAGGCAAAAGAAAATTGTCATGAAATCGCAACATGTTGGCTTTTCATGACATAGAAGAGAAGATTGAGCAGCGAGAGAGATAAAGTCATGATTTCGCGACTTGTGTGAAGTTTTCATGACATGGAGAAAATATGTCTTGCTTTTCACGACGTATTAAGGAGACAAAGCCAAAAGAGAGAAAGGTGTAGCGAAATCGTGCCTTGTCGCGTTTTCGCGGTTCGAAGCAGCCAAAGGACAACATGGGTAAAGGATGTCACGATTTCATGACAAGTCATAGTTTCATGAAAACAGAGCGGAGAAAGAGCAGAATAGTATGGAACGTCACGATTTCATGATGCGTCATGTTTTCGTGAGCTAAGGTGGCGAAGGAGACCAAGGAGCCGAATACGTCATGATTTCATGACATGGTTGATTTTCATGATCCCAAAATGACAAAAGTGTATGGAAGAGAAAAATGTCACGATTTCGTGACATGTCGTGTTTTCGTGACCTATCACAGTTTCATGCCAGAAAGCAGTTCAAACGGCCCGATGAAGCATTGCGATTTCCAAGGATTAAAAGCACTCCAGAATTAAATGTTTTGTTGCTTTCCAATGTATACAAGATAGAAGAACGTGTCCAAGCCACCAGAATTGAAGATGCCTCCATTATTCAAAGCTTCTGTTCATGATTTTTCTAATGGTTCAAGCATGTTTCGAGAACGACCATTTAATGAAGACGACCGGTTCCTTATTTCATTTAATTTTTGGTTTCTCCGAGGCTGGTTTAAGGGGATCATTTCCTTATTTCTGTTGCACATTTTGTAGATCTCGAGGAGGTCCGTTGCATATTTTAAATGTTGTAGAGAGGCAAGACCTCTATAAATATCAATGTATATCTCAAGAACAAGCATTGGGAGTTTGAGAGACATGTTGCATGAAAACTTTTCAAGTTCTTTGCATGAATGAAAGATATTTGGCCTCTGATTTTGCAAGCATCTTTCTATGTGATTTCCTTCTATTTCATGCATTTCTCAGTTATGCTCGTCTTTCTAATCTGTTGTTAGATTTCAATTCTGCATCTGAGTTTGAATATTGCTAATGAGGAAGTGAGTTCTGGAATGCAATCCTGGAGGTTGTCTGCGCAAGGTCGTAAGTGGATTATGTTGTATTCTATTATTATATGTTGTTTATACGCTTGAGGTTAAATTCTTGCTGAGTTTCTTTCCTCGATCATATAAATTCGGCCTGTGGCTATATTTCCCATCTCTTTTCGTAATTTCCCATTTCTTTCTGCATATTTCCAATTCCTTTCCAGTAACTCTAGTCTTCATCAAGCTTAGATTTAGTAAGGGAACCAGCCCTCTCTGGAGATTGGTCTGGGAGACATTTCTTTCTCCCAGCCTTTCAATGTTGGCCGGGTCTAGGGTGCATAGACATAGAAAATCCTTTCCTGTGGCAGATTCGTGACCAACAGTTTTTGGCATGCTCGGTGGGACAGACTATTTCTGTCTCAGAAATATCCCATAGTATTGAGGGTTTAATGTTCGCCTTCATGCCGTATAGTTAGAACATTTGGTGACTCTGCAGTACCCAGAAATCTCTGAACGTGGATGCAGTGAAAGCTGTACTTCATGATCACGAGATCAAAGTCCAAAAAAGTTGAAGATCTTGTTGAGTTTTTTGAACTTGACAGCACAAAAAGAGGTGAACATTCTAGGTTGGTTTCCCCATCGCTTGCATCATCTGCCATATCCACACAAACCCCTGGTATTGTTACTAGTTTTCCATCTTCTCAGTCACATCCACTAGTCCCAATGGCCCAGTATCCTCAACCCAGGAAGTTCTTGGCATGGAATAGTTCAGGAGCCTTGAATTTGTAGGCTCAGAATCTAGTTCCTCAGGCTGCTTTGAAAGTTTTGCCGACCTATGATGGTACGGGTAAGACTGCATATGAACATATTAATGATGTAGCTTCTTTGGCGGCCATCCATGATATAACTGATGAAGATGTGATGGTAAAGTTGTTAGTGTTATCCTTGAGAGGAAAATTGTTGTATTGGTACCGAACGTTGCAACCAGGCACCATTACATCATGGGATCAGCTAGGAGAACTGTTAGTTAAGAATTTTCATGAACAGGCTGATCCATTTTCATTATTGCATCAGTTTAACGCAATCCAGAGGCACCCGCAGGAAGAGATAGCTGATTTCAATGTCAGATTTACCAGAACCTGGCAGAGAATTCCTGATGGTCTTCGGCCTGCTGATGAGCTAGCTGCATTTTATTACCTCAGAGCATTCAACATAGACATCGGTTGGGCTGTCCGGCAGTCCAACGTGACTACATTTCCAGAGTTGTTCGAACAAGCGTTAAAGGCGAAAGCTGATTTGATTGCTATAGGTAGACTTCCTCCAAAGGTAACAATGCCTATCATACCTGATCTTCCTAAGTATTTGTACTCTGGTTCGCTTCCACAGCCCATGCCATCTATGTATCCTACCCCATCATGGAGCTCAAATGCACCTCAAATTGCACCCATCCCAGTTCCTCAGCCTCCTGCTCCAACTATTCCCTAGTTGCCTGCACCGAGCATTCCACGGTTAATCCCTCCACTTCCAACTCCTGCATTATCTTCCCCATAGGTTCCATTACCTTTATCGGCACCGCTTGTGTCCTCAAGCCCAGATCCTCAATTGGCTATGTTACAAGAAATTCAGTCGGCTATGAGATCTCTCACTGACAAGGTGACATCTATGGAACGGAGAGAGGCGGAAAGGAACTATCAGCCACGAAGATTTATGTCGACAGTAACTAGAGAACAACCTGCTCCTAGCAAGGCTATGGAGAAAGTACCTGAAAGGAACTCAACAATTCTGGTAAGTGAAGAGGCTGGCCCTTCTGAAGTTTCACATGAGCCATCTTACTGGTGTTCTTCCTGCAATGACCCACATGATGAGTCCACTTGCATGGTCCACCAAAATTATTTGCAAGTTCTTACAGGGAGCCATGTAAACATGATTCGAGAGGTGGATCTTACTTCCATGGAGTCTCTGGAGGAACATATAGCAATACTGACACGCAGCGGCAAGAAACCAATGTTGGTAGATCCGGCTAAGATGGAGCCATTGAAAGTACCTCCTATACAAGCAACGAAGCAGCAAATGCCAACAAAGGCTCATGATTCCCTAGCGCAACGACAATCACCTATTTTGTCGAAGGATCCACTTCCACCACCAGTAAAAGAGAAGGAACAAGCTTCTACTTCCCAGTCGCAAGCAGAAACAAAGGAACAAGCCAAAGAGACGTTGCGGTATCCATCATTGACCAAACGACAATGAGTGGAGGCTACCCAGCAATATAAGAGCACATTTGAATCTGCTAGTGGCAGGAAAGAACAGATCTCCATGGAGTACAACATTGTTGAAGAACTCAAATGGATACCAGCTAAGGTAAGTCTGTATGACACCTTACAGTTGCCTGGACAGGTAAATCTCTTACAGGAATCCCTGAAGACCATACAAAGTAAGGGGAAAGCTCCAGCCTAGGTAGTTATGGCTCAAACGTTAACTTCTTTAGCCACTGGAAGGAATAGACCACCCCCATTTTATCTGTCACTCAGGATGGAGGGTTGGATTGTACATAATTGCCTGATTGATTCTGGTGCTGCGACAACTGTCATGCCAAAGGCAGTTTGTGAAGCGATGGGAATGGAATATACAAGAAGTAGCCCTGGCGTCTTGCAGTTGGATGGGACTCCAGTGAAAATAGTGGGTGTAATCAAGGATGTTCCTATTGCTCTACACACTATGCCTTCGATTACAGTAATTCAGGAGATAGTTGTGGTTGATTTAGAACCGTATTTCAGTATGTGCTTATCAAGAGAATTTACTGCAAAGTTGGGAGGCTACCTTGCTCTGGATTATTCTCACTTGGAGATTCCTTTCAAAGGAAGACGAGTCCGGATCTATAATCAGAAGCCTTCTACTTTTCATATTGAGAAGATAGAAGAAGAAGAAAAGTCCAAACATGTTGTTCATATGATAACTGAAGAGTTGGAGGATCCTGATTTGGAGGATGAGTTTTCAATGCTCAATTTTAATGCCATGATCAAAACTGAGATTGGATGTTACTCCATTACGAAGCCTGAAGAGGTTGAAGTCAAGTTGCCTCCTGATCAAGTTGGTCAAGATTCTCTGCCAGATCAGCTCTATTTTGATGGAGCACAATACAAAAATGGTGCTAACACTGGGACTGAACGATCATGCCTAGGTCTCAAGATGGCTGGGACACTTGGAGTGCAGCAGTTTCAAATCTTTGGTGACTCTGAGCTGATCATCAACCAGGAGTCTACTGAGTGTCTGTCAAAGGTCTGGGATCCAGGAGATAGAACCGTGTTTGGGTTCGTGTCTTTCCCGAAAGTTCACAGCTAATTCGGGAGTTACCTTGTACATAGAAAAAAAAAGAGAAAACAGAAAAAAAAAAAAAAGTATTGTAGATTTCATCTGTCAACTTCGGCTCTTTTTGCATGCGAGCCCGTAGGTACGTATTTCTTTCTTTTTTCTTCTTCCTTCCCAACAGTTAGTGGCTTCCTCTCTATTTCTTCCTTCCCCCTCCTTTCTTTTCATTCCCTTCTTCTCCTACTCCTTTTTCTTCTACAAGTAATTAAGCCACTACTGTTGTTTCTCTTTCCCCTTTCTGATATTCCCGTTTCTTCTTTTCCTTTTCTTCTAATTTCATTGTCATTTTAGCATTTATCCATAGTTCCCACCATCCCACCTACTTCCATTCCATTATTCATTTCTTTTCCTCCATCCCCGTAGCTGGTAGCACAGAAGCACTCTATTACTGTATCTGTCGCTGTTGTTCCTTCATTTTCCATCATTTCACCATTCCATTCCCATTCCACTTCCATCATTTACTATTTCCATTCCATAGTCCTCACTCCACTTCATTTCATTCATTTCCATTTTTGCAACCCCAGGTGCTTTCATGGAGATTCTTTTACAGCACCTAGTAAGCTAAGCCAAATACAGATTCCTTTGAGTTTTCAGTAAGTCAGCAAGAGTTGTTGCAGCAGTCCATCGAGATGTACCCCATCAGCTAGCTTTCTGTTCTCAGTTTTTCTTGACTCTGTTGCCCAATGGATTCAGGCCTAGGATTCGTGCATACAATAGAACTGTATACCCCGTGAGCCGCCAAGAATGTTGGCATTTTTGCCACATTATTTTGATTGTTGATTATTCATGCATAAAATGTTGAAGTTCTCATTCCTCTACGAGTTTTGATGCCAAAACAGCTAAGTCCGAAGACTGTCGCGATATCACGACAAAAAGCAGCATGGAGAGCACAATTTCAAAACCGTCATGATATCACGACATGTCGCGTTATCACGGGTCTATTGAGGAGAGAGAAGTCAAAGTCAAAAAATGTCACAATTTCGTGACGTGTTTCAAAATCATGGTCAAAATGGTCAACGGGGTAGCGCATTAAAACTATTGTCACGAAATCGTGACATGTCACGTTTTCACGACTTACAATGGCCATGGAGCAGAGTAAGAGAAAAGGTCATGAAATCGTGACATAACTAAGCAAAGGATGATGACAATGAATCTCGTAGCGATTTCATGATAGAATAATGAACAAGGCACAAAATATGAAAGACGTCACGAAATCGCAACGTGTTGCATGGTCGCGGCAAAGTTGAAGAAAAAGCATAAGGCATGAAAGACGTCATGATTTCATGACATTTGTGGAGATGAAGTCCAGCAACAATGAAACGTCATCATTCATCTGAAGGACCAAGTGCAAAGAAATGTCGCGATTTCATGACATATTGGGCAGATAGGCCAAAGTGCGAGAAATTGTCACGATTTCATGACATGTTTCATTTTTGTGAGGCGAAAGGCGAAAATAAGGAGAACATGAAACCTGTCACGATTTCATGACATGCTGAAGATTAAAGAACCACATGAGGCAAGAGTGTCATGTTTTCACAGGTTGAGAGCTAGACCGTACAAGGCAAGAGAAAATTATCACGAAATCGTGACATGTTGGATTTTCGCGACAGGGAAGAGAAGATTGAGAGGTAGAATAACGTCACGATTTCGTGACATTGTTTGAAGTTTTCGTGACATGGAGAAGAAAAGAGTGTTGCATTTTCGCGACGTATCAAGGAGACAAAGCCAAAAGAGAGAAAGGTGTAGCGAAATCGTGCCTTGTCGCGTTTTCGCGGTTCGAAGCAGCCAAAGGACAACATGGGGAAAGGACGTCGCGATTTCGCGACAGGTCATAGTTTCACGAAAACAGAGCGGAGAAAGAGCAGAATAGTACGGAACGTCGCGATTTCGCGACGCGTCGTGTTTTCACGAGCTAAGGTGGCGAAGGAGACCAAGGAGCCGAATACGTCATGATTTCGCGACATGGTTGATTTTCGCGGTCCCAAAGTGACAAAGTGTATGGAAGAGAAAAATGTCGTGATTTCGTGACATGTCACATTTTCGTGACCTATCACAGTTTCGCGCCAGAAAGCAGTTCAAACGGCCCGATGAAGCATTGCGATTTCCAAGGATTAAAAGCACTCCAAAATTAAATGTTTTGCTGCTTTCCAATGTATACAAGATAGAAGAACGTGTCCAAGCCACCAGAATTGAAGACGCCTCCATTATTCAAAGCTTCTGTTCATGATTTTTCTAACGGTTCAAGCATGTTTCGAGAACGACCATTTAATGAAGACGACCGGTTCCTTATTTCATTTAATTTTTGGTTTCTCCGAGGCTGGTTTAAGGGGATCATTTCCTTATTTCTGTTGCACATTTTGTAGATCTCGAGGAGGTTCGTTGCATATTTTAAATGCTGTAGAGAGGCAAGACCTCTATAAATATCAATGTATATCTCAAGAACAATGATTGGGAGTTTGAGAGACATGTTGCATGAAAACTTTCAAGTTCTTTGCATGAATGAAAGATATTTGGCCTCTGATTTTGCAAGCATCTTTCTAGTGATTTCCTTCTATTTCATGCATTTCTCAGTTATGCTCGTCTTTCTAATCTGTTGTTAGATTTCAATTCTGCATCTGAGTTTGAATATTGCAAATGAGGAAGTGAGTTCTGGAATGCAATCCTGGAGGTTGTCTGCGCAAGGTCGTAAGTGGATTATGCTGTATTCTATTATTATATGTTGTTTATGTGCTTGAGGTTAAATTCTTGCTGAGTTTCTTTCCCCGATCATATAAATTCGGCCTGTGGCCATATTTCCCATCTCTTTCCGTAATTTCCCATTTCTTTCTGCATATTTCCAATTCCTTTCCAGTAACTCTAGTCTTCATCAAGCTTAGATTTAGTAAGGGAACCAACCCTCTCTGGAGATTGGTCTGGGAGACATTTCTTTCTCCTAGCCTTTCAATGTTGGCCGGGTCTAGGGCGCATAGACATAGAAAATCCTTTCCTGTGGCAGATTCGTGACCAAAATCACCCTATGAGTTTCTTTTGGATTCTTTCCAAAACATTATTCCACATAGATTCAACTGGAGTGCTTATGAAAATCGAGAGACCCAGGTAGGAAGTAGGAAGGGTAGATACAAAGCACTCCAGTATCCTTACAATCTTGGCCTACCTGGGAATAGGAGTATTGATAAAGTATATCTTACTTTTATTGAAATTTACCTTTTGGCTAGCATCATCCTCATAGAGAGGCAGAATGTGTTTGATGACCTTGGACTCACCCACAGAAGCGATGGTAAGAAACAAAGTGTCATAATTTTTTTTTTTATGATTAACCAAATTGGTTAAGGACGTTGCTTTTATCCCAAAAATGAGACCAGCACTACAGGTAACTTTAATGGTCCTTTCGAGGGCTTCTGTAATAATTATGAAGAGCATAGGAGAAATTGGATCTCCTTGTCTAAGGCCTCTGTTGCTCTGAAATAACCCTACTGTGGAACCATTGATTTGGATGAAGAACCATGGTTTACAAATGTATCCTTTGATGAGCCTTACCCAATCTAGATGGAACCCAAACTTGAACAGAATAGAAATCACAAACTCCCAATTGATACGATCATAGACCTTGTTCATGTCCATTTTGAGGGTAAATATAGGATTTTTGGATTGATAGATAGAGTGGAGGACCTCATGGACAGTGATGAATCCATCGAGAATAGACCTTCCTTGGACTGAACTTCCTTGACAGGGGTCAATTATGGAAGGTAACACTTCTTTCATTCAATTAACAATTGATTTGGTTAGGATTTTGTAAATAACATTACAGAGGCTGAGAGGCCTACAATCCACCATATATTTGGGAGCAGGTCCTTTCGAAATGAGAGCAATGAAAGTTGAATTATAGCTACAAGGAATGTGTTTGGAAGATTAGAATTCTTTAATGACTAAGCACACATCTTGTCCTACAATATCCCAAAATTTTTGGAAAAAATGGGGTGGGAATCCCTCAGGACCCGGAGCCTTATCAGGATCCATGGATAATAGGGTTTGCTTGATTTCCTCATTTGAGAAAGGAGCATTGATTTTTGTATTGATCTCACTATTGATGGACTAAGGAATAAATTGAAGCATGGACTATTTGGCTGTGGCAAGCCAAGGAGCCTCATCACCAAGGAGGGAGCTAAAATAAGAGACCGCTTCATCTCTAATATCATGGATTTTTTTAGTAGAAGAGCCATATCCTTTAACCAAATCCTTGATCTTGTTGTTGCTTCTATTCCTCAAAGTTGTAACATGAAAAAAATTGGAATTCATATGTCCATGTTTAAGCCACAGAGCTCTAGAATTTTGCTTCAAATAAATTTCCTCACAAGCAAGAATGTTATGGTATTCGGCTAGAGTGTTTCTTTCCTCGATCCTAGTAGCTTCATCACAAACTCCATTCTAAATTTTCTTCTCAATGCAAGCGAGTCTTTTAGACACAACTTGTTTGTTTTCAAACAAGTTCCCAAATATCTCCTTGTTCCATACCTTGAGGTTGTCTTTGACAAGCTTAGTTTTTAGGATAGTTTAAAGGATGGGCTTCCCTAACCAGAGTGTTGCCACCATTGGGTAATATGGTCTCTCAGATCAGGATGTTTTAACCACATTACTTCAAAATTAAAGGGCCTTCTAAAAGGATGAGCCTTCTACATTTCTAATAGGATTGGACTATGTTCAGATGCAATCTTGGGAAAATAATTAAGAGTTGCATATCCAAACACAGTAATGGATTCTTGGGATAAAAAAACCTATCTGATATTTCTTGAATAAGTTGGTTACCCTATATTCTGTTACTCCACATGAAATTGACATCTTTGAGCTTGACATCCATAAGATCATTGGTATTAATGAACTCATTAAAATCGTCCATGCTTCTATTGGGTAAAACTATCCCTCCTATTTTATCTTAAGGATAAAGAGGTGTGTTAAAATCCCCTGCAACAACCCAAGTAATGTTGTGAAATACCTATTTTATGTTGCTTAGAGATTCCCACAAAAATACTCTCCCTTGAAGTGAGTTAGGAGCGTAGATGTTGGACAGGATCCAAGATAAATTATTATCCATGTCATGAAAGAAGACACTCAAAACCCTCTCATCGAACTGAATGATTCTGCCTTCCAACTTCCTCGGGTCCCACAAACACATTAATCCTCCTGAGGCACCTCTAGCCTGGCTAAAGGCTACTTCCCCGTGTTTCCATATTTTAGAGGTAATTTTCCTTGATAGCACAACATCAATTTTTGTTTCTTGCATTATGAAAATTGTAGGATTAATTTCTCTCCTTAATGAACTAACCACTCTTTGTTTAGTTAGGCCATTAAGGCCTCTCACATTCCATGAGAGGAACTTAATTTAGAATGTTTTGAATTATTCCCTCTCCCTATACCCTAGGGTGGAGGAGATTTGTTGGGTTTGTTATCATCTTTGAGGACATTGATAACTAGAGAAAATAATGTCTTTTGAGTCCCATTTGCAATCTCATCTTCAATCCCTCTTCTAAAATATTCGACCACTGGGATCCTTCCTTTATTTTTTTCACTACCACAATCGATTGAGGATTTCATTGAACTTATTATTTTTTTAGGGCTAAATTTAGGAGGGACGATTTGCTACAAAATAGGGCTAACACAACCATTTCTAACCATAATTTCAATGGTTTAAATCCTTATATCTTCTTATTCCATATTCTGCCTGTATTCTTCTAGATTTTGGGGCATACCATAAGGGAAGTTTAAGTGAGGACAAGGTGAGGGGGCATTTGACGACCCTGATATTGATGGGGACTCTAGGCTTGTCAGAAGGTCTAAAATAGAGCAAGCCTTCTTAGTTCCTTCCTTGTTTTGATCAACACCAGCCTCAACAAGTATTTCAAATTTATTGTAATTGGAAATCGAAGGACTTACCTATTTTTCTTGGTTTGCCTGATACGAGACTTGTTGCTTTCATTTTTTTGATTTTTGAGGTTAAGCTCCTTGAACTTGGTTTTTTTTATCACTCCTGGATTACCTGTAGACTTCTTTGTTCATTGGAAAATGGAATCCTTGATTCCTGGTATGTCCTTTAGCATCAAACCCTCTTGGGTTGGGTTTCTTTGGTGCATCTTTTGGGATAACTAGGTTCAAGCGCTAATTTTTGAGGTGACCCTAGGTTCAGCACTCCACACAAAATGTTGGCTTATTCTCATATTTAATGGTCTGCTTTCTCAAGTACATCCCATATTCAAGTTCCACAAAGGTGGGAAGATCAAAATCCAGATTGGTGTTCATGCATATCCTTGCATGGGTCATTCTTGACCTAGCTAGGATGGAATGGTCAATTGATATGAGTTCACCCATAGTCCTTGCAATCCCTTTGAGGAAGTACTCATGGAAAAAATGAATATGAATATTTGGTAGACGAACCCAAATGGGGGCGGTATTAATTCTTTGTGTTTCAGGGTCAAAGTCCTCACCCCATGGTGTGATAAAGAGGCTTTGCCTACCTAAAAACCATGGCCCTCCTGTCAGGATATGACTGGCATCTTCATGGTTATTGATACAGATGATGAAGAAACCTCTGGACAACACAACAATCTCCATATTTCCTACCGTCTTCCCCTTGGAAAAATCCCATTTTCGTATGGTTTCTATATCTGGTCTCCCACCTACTAATTTTCCTACCAGGGAAAAGGTTTCTAAGGATAAAAACCCATCCATAATTCTTGAAGGAGTGATTAATCTGTTCCTTTCAAGTATGTGTTAGAATTAAAGTGCACTATTCCTTCACCTTGACACTTGTTAAGATATTTTTTGAGGGGTTCATCTCCCCAAACTTTTTCAACTTGAACAGGGATGGAATCATGTCTGTCCTCTATCTCATCAGGTGGGTTACCTACACCTAGATCCTCGCCTGATGCATCCTAATTTCCTGGGTCACTAGGATCCTTCCCACATTCAAATGTTTGAATTCCTCCCCTACTGCCTCCATTGCTCATTTTTTGGAAATATGAGCAAGTTTTGTTGTCATTGATGTCAAGAAATTGATGTTTAATTTTAGTCATCATTAATGTCATCAGGTGGTTTTTCCAAAAGGCAAGTGTTGGTCAAATATCTACCTAATCAACAAAACTGTGTTTGTTCACCCTAGACATGGCCAACATTGAATGATTGGAGGAAAGGATTGTCCTCCATGTCAATCTCCAGAGAGGGTTGGCTTCCCAAATTAAATCCTACACTGGTTGAAGACTAGAGATGCAGGAAAGAAATGGGAAATATGGCCACAGGCTGAAATGTAGGATTTTGGAGAAACTAGCAGCAAGAAATTCACCCAAGCATGAAATAACATCTAACAAAAGAAAAACAGCAGAGTTTACTTATGATCTTGCAAGAGCAACCTTCAAAATAACACTCCAGCACTCACTCTCTCATCATAAATATTCAAATTTGGATGAAGAATTTAAATTTAGTAGTAAATAAAGAGCATAAGCGTAAAATAGAAGTGAATAAAGAATAAGTAAATCACACAATATCACTTGCAAATTTAGAATCCTGGTATCTTCTATTGATGCAGAGAACTTGGAGAGTTTTCTCGCAAAGTGTCTAACCTCCTTTACAATGGAAATTTGATTAGTATTTATAAAGGATTTCACCTCTTTAATTAAATGTACACGAAGACAAAATGATCGTAAATCAGGGATAAAAGTGAGGAAATTCCTCCTTGGAAATAATTAAAATCCATCTTTCTAGAACAGTGATACACCTTTCAGGGAGATATTCCCAAGAAATCAGCATTTTGGGCGTCGGTGCACAAAAAATCAAGAGTCGTTCAATATCTTGGAAATGCACTCCCTACCTTGAAAATCATGAATTCCTTCCCGTGCTTCTTATACAACTTCCTTATTCACTTGGGATTTAATATTTGAGTTACTTGATGCCACCATCATTTAATACCTATAAAAACCTGCTATGGGCATCTTCGAAACCTTGATTATATTCTTGATAGATCGTAGCAACACTTCACAATTGGATGGCTCTATCTTCATAACTTCATTCACCTCTTCCATTTGAAACTACGTTTACCCTTCAGCAAAAAACACTTTCGTCCAATCTTCATTTGCTCGGCACATTCGTGCATATTTTCCTAAAAAACATGTTCACCCCTAGGAGAGGTGAACAAGACATTCATCCCTCAACCAGTGCGAATGAGATTGTGCTTTTTTTTATAGGCACATTCAACCATGGGAGGGGTAAACAGGATGTTCACCCCTCAACCAAGGTGAATGCAATTTGTGTCACCTTTGGGGTACGTTCACCCCAAGGTGGAGTGAACACAATTGCCTTTTACTTTTGTGATGCGTTCACCCATGGGAGGGGCGAACGATATGTTCACCCCTCCACCAGGGTGAATGCGATTACAATTTGTCATGCCCCCTTATATTCCAAGCATTATTTACACTGCCCTTTGTTATTATGTTCACCCCAAGGTGGGGCGAATGGAGCTTTCGCCCCACCCTTGGGGCGATCATGATCTTAAATCCCATATTTTCTTGGCGCTGTCAAATTTTTAGTCCCTTGTATTTTTCATATTAAACTTCCTTTCTTCATTTTACAAAATGTACAGGTCCAAAGGCATCAATTGGCATTACAATGTAAATGTAGCAAACTCAAATCTCCAATGAAGTTTTAATTTTTTTTCAAACATTTAATGCTAAATACTGAAGATATATGCAAACAAAAAGTAACATTTGAAATTGAGTCAAAATAAAAACTGTCGTATTACAATAAAAAATACTCCAAAAAAATTCCTGAACAAAATTCCCAATGTGGCAAGGTGTAAAACTGCCAAAATTTTTGGCGACTCATGGGGTATCCAACTCGCATGGATGCAAGCGATCCTAGGCCTTTATCCATTGGGCAATTATGGGGTCTTCTTTCCAACCACCTTAGCTGGTGCCTTTGCTATAGAAGCCTTCCACCACACCTCCTCTTCAGTGAGCTCTTGTTCTTCAACTTTGGTTGCTACTTTGAGCACTTCATCTCGCTCCACCTCTTCTGCCGCTTTCTCTGCCACTGTACGCTCTACTGCTACCTGATCATCCTACTCTTTGAGGCTCTCATACATTACCTCATAAACTGTTATGGCCTCTTTCTAGGCATGAGTCATGAATAAGCATGGGACACTAAGAGAATCATAAACAAAGTGAAGATTTTGTACATATGTCAAGCTAATGTGCTTTGCTCATTGAGCCAACTCATACAATGACAACTCTAGGTATGTATATTTCTGCATCAGGGGAAATATCTACTCTTTTATGAGAGGCTCCTCCCATGCATCGATCTCAGAAGTATCTTCTATGAACTTTTTCCATAGCGCCTCCAGTTGCTCTAGGGGCAAGGGTTCACCCCACTCATCCGTAAAGTTTTAAAATCCCAACTCGACAAGAGTATCAAAGTGAGTCATAGAAATGGTATGCTCTCACTTGATTGTATTGACAATTTTCTGTCCTTATCTTACCAACTCCATTCTTTGGAAATAACTATGCAAGGTAACCTTGGGAATTGACCAGGCGTGATCCATTTCGCTAAGAGGGCAAATATGTAGGTTGGCATTGGCTAGGGCCTAAATTTTTACAACCATTTCCATGTATGGTGATATCATCTCTTCTATGGTTTCAATTAGCTACTGCCATAGTTGTATCTATATTCATGCCTCCCACAAATAGTGTAGCACCTGAACTGCTTGTGTGACCAACTTTTCACAGTTGCAGGCTGAGCGAAGATGGGCCTCCTTGATGCTTTTTGGCAAAAAACCAGTAGCTTGTGCAACCTTCTTTGCTAACTACTTCTTCATATCCTCAATCTACTACTACAGCTTATGCATCTCTATCCTAGCAGCATCGTGTTCCTTCAAGTGCACTCCAACCTGTCGAAGTAGATAGTCATTTTTCAGTGGCAGTATTCTCCTCCTGTGCTATGCTTTTTGCCAAGGCAGTTTTGAGCTCAATAATTTTATTTTCATTTTCAAAATATTTTTCCTTAAAATGCTTGCCATGCAAGTACACTAAGCTCATATCAACCTAAATATTGCCCATATTTTCTACTGGATTTATCCTAGTAAGATCTTCTGTGATAGTCTCATTGACATAATCACTCAACAACATTTCTCCTTGTGGCTTATGGACCAAGGGAGTGAGTTTAGTCGTGTGAGCCTCCATTGCAACTGGGTCAAAAGTGACCTTCTTGATTGGATGAGCTAGAGCTAAGGCCTCCTTGCACCTCATGCTTTTCAGCCACTACAAAGAACTTAAGTGAGCTCGATTAATTTTCTCCATGTCAAGTTGTTTTTAGACCACTTGAACATCAGGCACTATCTATAATTCTAAAAATGGGGTGAATGAGACCAAAACATCTGAGCAACTAGGATTAATGGGGGTGGATGTGATAGTGAGAAGAAGGGAAACTAAAACAGTGATTTGAATAGATAAATCAAGTTTGGCTGTAGTTACACTTACTCTAGGAGGAGCTTACATACTTACAACCTCAATGATGGTGGTGGCAGCAATGGAAGGGGAAGGGCATAAAAAGGGATTCAAATTTTATGCATATGAAGTAAAAGAAATGGATATCGAGGGAATGGGAATAGAAGAAAGAGCAGTAGTGACTTTGGGGATAGATGAATATGGAATTGAAATAGATGTGGAAGGTATATCGAATGGTGAAGAAATGGAGATAGATGGTGGTGGAACTGAAACTGATGGAAGTGAAATAGAAGTCACTACAGGCTCTTGGTAAGAAGAAGAGGGAAGAGAAGATGTACCTTCTGATGCAAGCATCGCATGATGTGGTGACGGGGGCGGTTGTAAAATTACTTCTTCTTGCTATGCTTCTGCCCTCTCCTCAAAGTTCACATTCTCTTTGCCATCCATGACTTCTATGTGAGAGCTCTCTGACTTATGATATTTCTCCTATTCTCAGGATATCTAGAATATTTGTACAACCATGGTTAAAAGATCTTCCATTGGTGAAGGATTAATAACTGTAGCTGAAACAACTAGAACTGTAACAACTGGGGTAACCGAAACCTCAACAACAAAAGTGGGAACAACACTAGTCCTTGGCCTTTTTGCCACTTTGGGAAGTGGTGGCATCTTCAAGACATTTTTCTTCTTTGGTGCAGGCGCCTCTTCCACATTTCACTTTGTTTACTGAGATCTCCACTTAAACACATATTGTTGTTCATATTCCTCTGGAATCTCCTCCTCAGCCACTGGACGTCCTTCTTCAGTTTCACCTTCGCCACTGTAAAAATATTGAAAACTCTATGGCAAAATGTTGGCGAAGGTGACAGGTTGATATGAATCAACATACTCATCATAATTTTTTGAAAATTGCTCATTTAGCTTCAACCCGAAAGGAGTAGTCAACTTCCCTCGATGAATCCGTATTATCCACCAATTCATAATTATCTCTTTAGTCTAGTTTAATTTATTTAACTTGGCTAAATAAAACCGATGAAGGAATCTGAGACTTATACCTGGTCGGATTATACTCTGCCTCTTGCTCATAGCAATCATGCCAAGGTAGAAGTGTCATCATTTTCTCAATGTGCAAATTCATATCAGGCCCATCAAAGTTATTTCTATTCTTCTAAATATCTGGTCGAGGGCAACAATGAAATGACTTAGCCTTTATAATAGCCAAAAATTTACCCAAAGTGTCATACCTCCAACGCTGTGGTAGTTCTATCAAACCCAAATCTTGCAGTGCCACTATCAAGAACCGATTCTATCCAACTTGGATAACCTCTATGCTACCAAATTTGAACGACATGTTGCACGTTGTCTTATTTCCATGCCCAGACCCATATACATCATTTACATAATCTAACTGGTGCACTACTTCCATGGCAAAACATGCTCCGTAGCAAAATAGGGTAACAAAAATTGGCTTACCCATGAAGCCAAAAATTCTCACAACTACGCCCTGGGTAATCAAGAAAATATCCCCATTTTCTTGTATGACTGCTACATATATTAATTCTCGTGGCACACTTTCACATGTACTACAAAGCAACTCTATTTTCAGACCTAAGAACCAACTGTTAAAGTTATAATATGACTCTCTTCGTGACAAAAAAAAAGTCCACTTATAAACCGGTAAATGTTCATTTTTCTCATTCACTTGTGTTATTGCAATAAAGGGGAAGCGCTGCTGAAGCTAGAAATATATATATGCTTGAACAAATTTTGCCTCTCCATTTTGCAACTTTTCCAATTGATAATTCATCCTTCAGGAAATAAAATCTGACCAGTTGAAGAAAATTGGATTAGTACCCCTTCTTAGGGAATACAATTCCATCTTGTAGATACATTGAGCTAAGGCCGCTTGCCATTTATGAACTGTATCATCCAAAGGTAACCCTGCCACCCAAGCCAACATCGAATAAATATCATGGCTTTTAAAATTAGTCAACGACTTCGGTAAATTTGGCAAGTGCCCCATCGATGGCTCCTTAATTAGCTGGGTCTCCATAAATTGGTGCATGGTTACTGTGGAGACATATTTATCTTCCTGCTCATCGGTATGCAATTTTTTGTGAACCCCATAAGACGAAGGCTCTAATACACAAGTGAAGGCCTATTATACCTCGTTCGAGGTGATGGTAAACAAAATCTCCCTCTTGGTGTTTCTTACAGCTCTGGTGAAGGGGTTGTAAAACTGAGCAACAAGTCATACCAACTCAGGGTAAGGATGAAATGGCGAGCACAGATATCAGGATAACTATGAATGATATGGCACTGTCAGCCAAATTTTTTATGTCACTCCCTAGCTCACTATCAACTTGACATCTTCTCGCAACCTTTCCACACCTTTGTGGGTAATAAGGCAGTCGCCAATTTTTACCAGTGAGTCTTCATACAGGTCCAGGTCGACATAATAATTTTTTCGAGCCTTTTTAGATCTAGAGCCTCCTTCCTTATTTTTTGATTTCTTGGGTTTTGTAGCCTTTGTGAAATTCTCGGGCTCCTTTCTCCACTTTCCCATTATCTCTTTTCTTTGATAATTACTATGCACACTCTCTAGACACTTCTGCAACTACAATTCAAAATATGCAGCAGCAAAATTTTAAAAGAAAAATAAACTGCAAGCTTTTTACCTTGTCATTTATATAGAGCCCTCTCATAGCTGCTGCAATAAATTCTGAATTAATTTTGAGGACCTTCGAAAGAATGTGGGTATAAATCCGCTAGCCTGACACCATTCCCAATGTTCCAACCATTTTTTTTATTCGTTTCCAGATCTTCGTGGGAAAGAGTGCCCTCTTTGTCATGTAATTTTATTGTAAATCATGCCCTAACACCTGAAGCTTTCTTGGAAAAATAAATCGGCCGCTTAACAACCAATAATGAATTTTTTTTGCTCCTTGGGAATCATAAAAATTATGGAGGGTGCACGTTTTAATTTTAATGCATTCACAATACCTCTTTACCTGCACTCACATTCTCTGATTGTTGCCACGTAGCCAAGGATGTGACTGCCTTTGCAATGTGCTCCCAAAAATAATGCACTTGCTCCCTTCTATCGACGAAGTCGCTTTGGGCGCACACAATTTTTTTTTCTCTTGATAACATCTTCAAAAATTAGGGCAGCTGGTTTCCTTTTCCTTCATCTCAGGGTGACTTCAATTCTATTTGGAGATTCTACGGTGAATAAGCCCTTTAATAAATTTACCTCTTCAATGTTTTCACCCATATTTAGAAGAAAATCAAAATTGCTTTTCAAAAACAACGTCCATTTTTTATTTTTTTATTCTCTTTTTTTATAAAACAAATCCTTATCGCTCTTCTGACGCGTTCACCAAAAAAAAGAGTGAACAGTCATGTGCCCATCGCCTGGGGTGAATGCGCTATGAAATTTAATTTTATCTTTGCCCCAAGATGGGGTACTCAAATCGTGTTCACCCCATCCCTCGTATGAATGATCGTGTTGCCCACACTTTGAGTGAACGTGACCTACACAGATCATGTTGCTTCATGTTCATTCTTTCAGTCCAAAAGGGCATGATGCCATTAACGACATTGCCTTGGTCAACACCCCCATCACTTGAGCGAACACATCTTAAAAATATAGTTTGCTTTATTCTAATTCGTCCCAAGGAAAGGACCTGTGATTCTATATTTTGCTTTCGAACGAAAATTCCTGGGAGTGCCTCTTTGAAGAAGGCACTTACCTAGAATCATATAACATCATATTTTATTTTTCATGTTTTCTTCTTTCTCTCTCTTTTTTTTATATATATTGAAATTAGCATCAAAAACTAAAAACAAATAACATACTGAAAATAATATTTACATATGTACAAGATGGTACCTCATCAGAACATCATCATTGAATATGGGCCTTCAGATGAAGACCATTTACTGGAATATGAAGGTCACAACCCTCTATATCATGAAGGTGATAAGAATTCACCAAATTTACTACAAAAATTTGAAAAGGGCCTTCCCAGATAGCATCAAACTTATGGTGTTTTCCTGGCTTAGCCTTCTTTTTGTTCCATTTTAGAACTAAATCTCCCACTTGAAAACTGCGTTTAGTTGTTTTCTTTCCAAACCAATTCTACATTTATTTTGTGAGCTCCAAAAATGCATGATAATATTGCTCTCTATCCTCCTCTAACTGCAACAACTATGCCAATATTGCACTCATAGAATCATATTCTTTGTTTTCATCTTGAAATATATACAATATTTGGAGTACCGAAAGCTCAATGTGAGTGGGGAGAATAGCTTCTTTCCCATAAACCAAAGCATATGGAGAAGTTTTAATATATTTCTTCATGAAAATGTAATCTTCCCAAAGCTCCTAGTTCAACAACAAGTGCCAACTTCTCTTATAACTACCCAACATCCTTTTAAGAATTTGCAACAAATTTTTATTGGTGGACTCCACCAACCCATTCCCTTACGAAAAATAATTGGATGATATCTTTAGATAAATACCATATTTACTAGAGAACTTTGTGATTTTAGCCCCAATGAATTAAGTTCCATTATCAGTTACAACTGAATCTAGAATGCCAAAATGAGTAATGATCCCTTCTATAAAAGAGATAATAGTTGCTTGATCAACCTTCTTGGTAGGAATGACCTCTTCTCATCTAGTGTAATAGTCAATCATCGTCAAGATGTACCTATGCTCTACAAAAGAGTGTGGATCAATGAATTTGATGAATTCAAGACCCCACTACTGAAAAGGTGCTTCCACTTGAATTGGATGTAAGGGCAGAGCTCTTTTTATTATTCTGCCAACGTATCACTGATAGCTATCACAATGCTGACTTACTTTATGAGTATCAGTGAATAGAATGGGCCAATAGTAACTTGCTCAAATAATATTTACAGCCAAAGGTCTACCTGCATAATGACCACCATATAACCTAGAGTGGAATTCCTCCAATATTCTCTCCTTCTAGGACTCCTTCACACATCTAATAAGAACTCCATCAATGTTCTTGTGATACAGTCCATTTGGAAAAAAAACGTACTTGAGTGCTTGCAGCCTGAACCTTCGACGTTGTGAAGCATCAAGGTGAGTTGGAAATATCCCAGAATTAAAATAGTCAACCAACTCTTTTGTCCAATCTTGACTGCTCAAAGTGTGATTTACACAGATGCTTTCACCAATGTCTCCTTCATGCTCTGCATCCAATGACTCAAAGGCAACACTTTTAGCTTACTCCTGACATAAATATTTCCCATGAAATAGCTTTGTTGGTTAGATCTCCACATCATGTTCTTGAATATTTGAGACCCAACCTGCTCTTTTATCGCCTTGTTCTCCTTAGAGTATGCAATTTTGTACATCTGGGTGTATAATATAAACCACAATTTTTCTCTAGGAAAAAAAGTGTCAAAATTTCCTCAATTATTTCATTATCGTGTACACTTATTTCTAGATGAAATTATACTTCTCTTGATGTGGCATAATAACTTGGCTCAATAAGGCAATTGTCTTATCTTCTCCATCTTCTTGCTTATGTGTCAACACTGCAACATAGCTCTCTTGTTCACCTACCACATAGAGAATGAAATCTTTTAAAACTAGAGCTTGTGTGATCCTTTCTTTGATTTCTTGAAAAGCTCATCTTCTGGATTCCGTCCACTTAAACTCAATATTTTTCTTCAAGAGCTCTGTCATAGGTTTCACGACCTGAGCAAAGTCAACAATAAACTTGCAAATGAAATTTGTTTGACCAAAGAAGGATTGTAGGTCCTTCTTGTTAGTAGGAAATGGTAACTTCAAAAGTTCTTCAACTCTGGCAGGATCAATTGCAAATCCTTCTTGCGAGATCACATGACCCAAAAATTTCCCTTATTTAACAGAAAATATTGACTTGTTTGGATGAATAGAAATCCCAAATTCATGACACTTCTCAAACACCTACCTCAAATGGAAGACGTGGTCTTCTTTGTGATGCAAAACATAGTCATATCATCAAGATGGATTACAATAATTCTATTCAATAACTCACCAAAAGCGATGTCCATGGCTCTCTAAAAAGTAGCGCCAGTGTTTGAGAGCCCAAATGACATCCTTTGGTAGGTGAACATACCCCACTTTGTAGTGAATGTTGTCTTATGTTGATCTTCATATTTTACCCATATCTGGTTATAACCAGAGAAACCATCCAACAATGAGAATATTTGTGCATCAAAAACCACATGAAGGATTTGATTAATTTTTGATAGAGGGTAATGATATTTGTAGACACCAAAACAGCACCAATCCGATTATGTGACAACAAGCACTGATCGCACTAACACACAGCCCCCAGGGCAGCCCTCAGAGGTTAAACAGTGGTTCTAACCACTCACACAGTAGTTTTGCAAGTCAGAAATCAATTTGGCACCTTTTAGACACTTTATTGCTTATTCGTCCCACCCAGGGACGAGTGCGGTTTGTACTCGTCCTACCCAGGGACGAGTGCGGACTTATACTCGTCTCACCCAGGGACGATTACCGGCGCTCGCTTCGGGGTGGGACGAATGTCAAGTTTGACCGACAAAAAGTCAAATCTCGGCATGTAACAACTCAGAACTGCCACTTAGCTTTTCCTGCATGACATAGGAGTGCGAGTGAGTTCTTTTGACAACTCATATCTGCCAATTGACGTTCCCTTCACTGCATGGGAATAAGAGTGAGCTTTTTAAGACAACTCAGATTTGCCACTTAGCTATTCCTTCATTGCATGGGAGTGCAAGTGAGCTTTTCTAAAACACACAAAGACATGCACAGAGGCAGTTAAGAAGCCCTTGATCAAGAAGAAGTCTTCTCTTTCACACAAAAAGCATTCATGCAAAGAAACACTTTTGCATGTTAATTCAAATAGACCCCTTGGGTCTATAAAATGGTGAGTTTCCTCACCCAAAAGATATATCGAGCGAGGAGCATTTTGAGCGACGAAGTGTTGCTAATTCATTTACTTGCGATTTGTGTTTTCAACATCCATAATCTCTTAATCGAAAGAGAGGTTATTGGGTGACTTTTGAAGGCACGAATCAAGAACCAACACCGATTTTCTGACCACAATATTCTACCAATTTGCCGACAACACATCACATCAGGTTTCGGACCCATCCTAAGCGGATTGGTGTCGAAGCAAAGTTTCACCCGCGGGTGGTTTGCCTTCGGGCACCCCCCGCTTTATTTCTTTTATAGTATTTAGCTAGTTTCATGTTTATGCTTTTGTCAAGTTTTCATTTCATTTAGATTCATTTTAGCCATAGTTAGATTTATCTTTTATTTTTCATACACAGGTGCTACTGATTCTTTGTTTGTTTCTTTGAACGCAGATTTGCAGCATTGGAGGAGCAGCGAGGAATCGACCTTTACCAACGCAAGCGGCGACGACGTTTTGGTTCGCCCATCTTATATGTGGGCACGCGGAAGAAGGAATTCTGAAACAAGTTGTAAAAGAGCAATATTTAACGCTCCTATCCCCTAAAAAGGAAGGAGACGCATTGTAACACGAATTTGCAAAGCATATCAATAAAAGGGCCGATTTTTATATTGCTTTAATATCTTGTGTTCATGTTCTTCCTTTTTATGCAATTTTCAATAACATAGGGTTTAAGCGTTATTTTAGTTTCATTTACATTGCAATTTTAGTTTATCCTTTTTGTTTCCGGAATCTCGTGTTTTCAATGGCGATCACGGTGGGACCTCTGTCCTCTATTTTTTTTAGGTTAAATTACTGATCTAAAATTGCTTGTTTTTTTACAGGTACCTATTTTTCAACATCAGACTGTTATTCGTCTCTGCAAGTGACGATTACAGAATTGGTATTCGTTTCACCCCGGGACGAATAAACTATTCGTTCCACCCTGTGACGATTACGGTTCTGTTATTCGCCTCACCCAGGGACGATTATAGATCTGTGCAATTTTTAGAGCAAATCAGAAACATCCGATTAGGCAGAGAAGAGGTAGGGGTTTTTACAGCTTCTGTCAAATTTCTATTTTTTTGTTTTTTGGTTTTCAGTTTGTATGGCTTAGGGAAAGATTTCTTTTCGTTTGCCTGTTTCAATTTTGCAAAATTAAAATGAACCCCACACATCACGTGGTATTTTAAACCAAGGCGTTGGTCGTAAAACCCCAACCCTTGAGCAAGACCAAAGGTGGATTCCATTATCACTTTGGCTTGAGATATTGCATCCATTACCTCGATCGCGACTGTTGCTAGACGTAAATCCTGACGAAAGCTGACCGAGTGTAGCTTGGGGTGATTCCCAGCACGCGAGGATAAGTCTTCTATGGTAGGTGTCATAAACAGAGCGATTCCCCTTCCGTACCGCCTATGTTCCACGTATCATCTGCTCTCACGTACCTATAGTCTCCCTCACGTAAGGGCGGGTATATAGAGAGGTTGGTATATCGGTCCGACAATGGTATATTGAAGGGGCGACCATTTTGGGAGTCATAAGAGCCTTCATAATTGCATTTAAACGTTTCACAAAAATTTTCAAAAACAAAACAAACAACAAAAACACACTAAACCAGATTTAGGGCACACTATTAATCTTTAAAAGAGATAATCATTGCTTGTGAGTGTGTATGCTATTTTCTATTTAGACAAAAAAAATCATAAAAAGAAAATCATAAAAAGAATTTTTGCATTTTTAGGTTAGCATTACCATGGTGAATACTCGTAGCCAAGCCCAATCACGGGCAGAAGCTGCAGAAAATGCACCAAGAGAGACAAATCGTCTCCGATATAGCCTTGAAGACTTAGTCATCCCGCCTCGACGGCAGGGTATACCAGTTAGTTCACACCATGCAGAACATGGCTCTAGAGGCCCCTCCTTGAGGGGCACTCCAACCCATACAGTCATAGAACATGGTTCTAGAGGCCCCTCCTTGAGGGGCTCTCCAAGTCAGGCCTTCAATAGACGAGAATTTAGAACCCCTTCCCTAAGGGAAACTCATGAGCAACAAGAATCTTTTCAAGAAAATAACATATATATACCACCTGGTCTAAGCACGAGGCCTCCTTTGGAAGTTCATTTTGGGTGGCCTAGTGATGAAGCATTGTGTACTTGCTATGGAACAACAAAGGGTCCAAAAGGAAGAACCATATGATTTTGTGGTTCCTAATTTACCCCCAATTAATGTCAGACATAGTAGACCATATCCAGAACAACAAGTTCTCCCTACAGGGCAAGACAATTATGCCCGCACTTTTTATGCATATCATAGAGAGAGAGAGGAAGATCACTACATTCCTCAAGAACAGTATCCAGTGCCGAAATGATGCACGTCTGCACCTGCTTTATATCCAGATCGCTTATTGAGACCAGAGTTTCAAGTTAATGCGGCCAACCTCGACAGAGGGAAGCAACATATAGGGGTCTCAGAGCACCATGATCGAAACAGATATGTAGGAGAGACATCTAGGCCTATTAAACAAGAGACAACAGAACAAAATGACTTGGCATTTGCACAACTAGCCGCCCGCCAAGCACAACTCACGCGGCTTAGGCAAGAACAACAGGAATTAGAACATTTGTGTCGCCTTGATCAAGAGCGCATTCAGCGTCAGACTGCTGAAAGGCTTCACAACCATGCGCCTGAGAGGGCCCCAGTCCCTCGTGCACAGCAATCTGAGATGTATGTGAGGCACAACCCCTTAGTGCGAGACAGGTCTCCGCGACTTCAGCAAGCACTGCCTCCAAGACCTCTTAGACCTGAGCGGGAGGCCATTCCCCGTAACCATGATGGGCATCCTCCGCGGGCACCCGTCCATGTTTATAGGCCTAGGCCAAACACTCCTCAAGAAGATTATGAGGATTATTACCAAGAAGAAGAGTGGGCTGAAATGCCCTATCAAGGCAGAAGGGATGCTACCCATTTATCCATTCAAAGGCCTCAAGTTCCCCGCAACCCACAGCGGGAACAAACTAAGGAGGAGGAAATTATATCCTTCGATGCCTACAAAGTGTTGTTAGAACGCTTGGAGAATATGGAACTTAAGACTGGTGGGCCTCAAAAGCCTACCTTACGCCAACTTCGTAGTCATCCGATACATCCATCAGTGCCAGCACCTCCATACCCCGAACATTTCAAGTTGCCCCAGTTGGCACTCTTTAAAGGGGATGAGGATGCTCAAGAGCATGTGACGCGATTTTTGAGCCAATGCTTTGGTATACAAGACAATGATGCATTGCTATTGAGAACATTCATAACCACATTCGCAGGATCTGCCTCGGATTGGTTTACCCATCTACCGAAGCATAGCATCTACAACTTGGATCAACTAGTGGACGCGTTCCTAGAACGTTTTGCTTTCAATACAAAGAAAAAGGCGTCACTCAGTGATCTAGCTAGCCTCAAACAGTATGAGGAGGAGTCTATGGTAGCATATGGGAATCGGTGGAGGACGGTGCTTTCAAAGTTGTCCTACCTCCCTCCTATGTCCGACCTAACTCAAATGTTCGCAAAGAGTTGTTTGCGATCGATCTCTGTGCTATTGCAGCTGCAGCAATACGCCACTTTAGAAGAAGCTCTGGCGCAAGCTAGACGTATCGAAGAGATCAAGATACAGGATGGCAAAATTGCCAAGCCTAAGAAAAAGAGTGGAACAAGAGCACCAAAACTAGGGAATACGCAATAGAAACCCGTCGCGGTCAATCAAGTTGCTATTAATGCCCCTACGCCTGCCCAAGCAACACAGCCTTCAAAGGCTAACTATCAGGCGGTGCCTCACAATAATTATGAGAAAGATAACAAGAAGCAGGATCAAAATCAGCAGCGTCGCCCCAAGCGACAATTTACACCATACACTGAGTCTAGGGATTCCTTGTTTGACCGTTTGTCAGTGGCAAACTTGATTAATCTGCGAGATATTCCAACAATTGATCCTAATGCGCCAAAGCCTAAGGGCTATAGAGAGGATATTTTCTATAGATTCCATAGAAGGAAAGGGCATGACCTTAATGTCCGTTGGATGTTTAAAGGTTTAGTGCAAGATCTCATTGATAATCACACATTGGTAGTGGATAACCCCATCGCACCCAACAACCAACAAATGGGTGTTTTCAAAGATCCTTTACCCACACATGATGCACAAACAAAACCTCTGCATGTCAACGAAGTGCAACAGAGTTGCCCCATGGAGGGGTATGTTGGGATGATTAGCATTGTGACAAGAAACAAGAGACACCCGGGGAGTTGTCCCCGCGACAGCCACTAGGGAAGCTTCATCCACGTCACAACATCAACCAAATCCTACACAGTTGCCCCCACCTAGACCGGTGGCCACGATTCGAACTAGACTTACTCAAAGTCTACGGACCACATCGGCTAGGCTCTCCATTTATGAGCTTATTCAACAATCGGCGCCCCATCGGGAAGCTCTTATGGAGATATTAAAGGCAATTGAATTGCAACCCCACGAAGCGGATTCGTTCAACAATTTTGTGGGGCATGTCAAATAATGTACTGAACCAGTCATTACCTTCAGGGAAGATGAGCTAAAAATGGTGACTGGAGATGTAACGGATCCACCCCTGCACGTTATTGCATGGGTCAACGGGACTCCATACAAACGGGTGTTGATAGACACTGGTTCGTCCAGTAACCTTATTACAACCGCTGCACTGAAACATTTGAAACTACCAGCCTCTCACATTGCACCTTCCACTTATACCCTTCGAGCATTTAATGATGCGATATGCTCGACAGTTGGCACAATTGTCCTGCCCATCCAAGTGGGACAAAAGACCATTCATACGTTGTGCCACATTTTAGAAGGTGAGATGGCTTACAATATCTTGCTTGGGCGGCCTTGGATCCGAGATATGAAGTGTGTCCCTTCAATTGCTCATCAATGTTTGAAGTATACATTTGAAGGACAAGTGCACGTGGTCCCCGTAGATTTGGAACCTTTTAAGTATTGCAACTCAGTGCAAATCATGCCACGATCGACCCTTCCTTCAACGCACGTGGATTTCCAGTTAAATCCATCTAAACGGGGTCCGACTAAGCAAGAATCTTCATCACCAAATCAATCAAATTCTCTAGGCGGGATCATCTTCTTCATCCAGTCCTCCCACAACGATGCCACCTACGGTGGCCACACCAACGGACAAAGGAAAGAAGCCCCTAGAAGCGGAACCACCTTTAGTCTCCAACATCTCTACAGAAGAGACGCCTAATAGAATGGAAGTTGAGACGCCTAGTTCACCCCACATGGAGTGGACTCAAGGAGAACTCCCATTCGCTTCCCCTCAATCGCCAACGATTACTTTTGAGATGTCTAACACAGGCATGGGGAGTACATAGTGTGCAATGTTATTGCAACGCCCACACTTCAATCTATGCAAGACATGGGATGACCTCGACTCCCCATAGGCTCCGTGGTTCCTTTAGGCTACCCACCTAATCAGACAAACTTTATTTTTGGGGGCCTGGATCATGGCGTTGAACCTTCTCGAAAAGAAGAGGAAGATGAAGATCCCTTTGTGGAAGATGTCAACTATCTGGCTAACCCAGACTTCGCATTACGATATCTTAGCCAATGCAATTGGCATGGATACGGGTTAGGCCGGTATGAACAAGGAATGCGTGTTTTGTGTCAACCAAGATACCAAATGCCTTATGATAAGTCAGGAGTAGGGTTTAATCACCCTTTGCCCCTCGACATCTTGGTCGAAAACATGCAAGGCCTAGGGATAGGCAACAAGGATGGGTTGGCATCGGATCCATATGCCAATCCAAATACAACTTATACATTGGGGGATTATTTCCCATTACAAACAAATAACCTTGTTGACCTCAACAACCCTTTCCCTACGGCTGAACAAGGAGAAACCTCATGGACTCACCCACAAGGGGAAGATGGACAAGACCACGAAGGGTCTTCTGAAGATGAGTCGGAGTACGATCATTCGCATGAATATCCAATGAATGACGATCGGGAAGACTTCTTGATGATGTTCCCATTGAATGATCCCAGTGAGCATAGGCTACATCAACAACAACAAAATCCTTTGGACATAGATGACATGTTTGAACACTTACACATAGATCCAAGACCTAGGAGGCATTTCAACCTGGCGCAGTTATAGCAATTACTGCACCCGCCACTCCAGGCATACAGCGAGCATCTTTCACCTGGAGACCCTATCAAACCATCTGTACCTAGGGCAGACCCTGTTTGCAGGTCCGCGCATAGGGCTGATCCCTTTGTGCCAGTGCCTACAGAGCCAGATCCAAAGCACCAAGAACATCTAGAATGTCAGAGTTGTCACATTTGCGGTAATGGAGATTACAATCATTTCATCAACATGGTCTCCATTGACTTGACCGCCCCCATCCATGATCCAGCCAATCCAACATGATTATTGCATCTAGACATAGAAGCTATTGATTGGGATCGCGTTGACACACCACCATCTCCATCAGAGTATTGGCCTTGCGGTGGGATGTTTCATTTCACTCCGGGACAGGACTCGGGATGTCTTCCATCCTTGAAGAGGAACTTGACGTTCCTAATGATGATCTTAATTCAGCAAACGATATCCATCTGATCCCAATTCCACACCAGTTGGAAGACGGATCCCATATGTCGATTGAAGCAACGACTGATGTAGACATCGGCACAGATCCAATGAATCCACGGATTCTCAAGTTGGGGGTAAGTCTTTCCCCCGAAGAGCGAGCCGATTATGTTGCCCTTCTTAAGGAAAAGAAGGAGGTTTTTGCATGGTCATACAAGGATATGCCGGGACTAGACCCACAGACTAGTCACGCACAATTTAACGCTTGATCCGACAATCAAGCCAGTCAAGCAAAAACTACGCAAGATGCATCCAACAGTGGCCTTAATGGTAAAATATGAGTTACAAAAGTTGTTGGATGCCCAGTTTGTCATCTGTGTGGATTATCCGCCATGGTTGTCTAACATGGTTCCTGTCAAGAAACCCGATGGGAGGATTCGCATATGCACTGATTTTTGAGATCTTAACAAAGCGAGTCCTAAGGATGATTTTCCCTTGTCGAGCATCGACGCGTTGGTAGACGCTACAGCGGGCCACGAAATGCTTTCCCTTATGGATGGTTTCTCAGGATACAATCAGATTCGTATCAATCCTGAGGACCAACTAAAAATGGCATTCACAACGCCTTGGGGGACATTTTGCTATAAGGTCATGCCTTTTGGCCTTAAAAATGCCGGAGCCACCTACCAACGTGCCATGACGTACATCTTTCACGATTACATGCACAAAACTTTGGAAGATTACATGGATGATTTGTTGGCCAAATCTCTTTTGTGCCCAGATCACATCGGTGACTTGAGTAAGGTCCTTGATCGCCTCATTGAGCATAAAGTCAGACTAAACCCCAAGAAGTGCGTCTTTGGCGTCACCTCTGGAAAGCTCTTGGGTTTCATAGTCTCCAAACGAGGAATTGAGGTTGATCCAAACAAAGTCAAGGCAATCCTTGAAATGCGTCCCCCAACCACCATCAAGCGGCTCGAGAGTCTGCAGGGAAAGGTTGCGTCGATCAAGCGCTTCATAGCGCAGTTATCTGACAAATGCCGACCCATGAATAAATTATTGCATAAGGGGGTCACATTTCATTGGGATGACGAGTGCCGGTCAGCCTTTGACGACATTAAATAGTACTTGGCTTCGTCGCCAGTATTGGCACCACCCAGACCAGGAGTGTCGTTCTATTTATACATCTCAGCCACTGAGGTGGCACTGGGCGCCATGCTGTCCCAGAAAAATGAACTTCACAGAGAACAGGCTACATACTATCTTAGCCGCACCCTGGTCAGTTATGAACTTAACTATGCATATGTTGAAAAGCTCTGCTTGGCAGTGGTGTTTGCTACCAAAAAGCTACGCCACTACATGCTTAGTAATAAGACGTATGTTGTGTCTAAGGAGAATCCATTGCGATACATGATGAGTCGTACTTATCATAGTAGCCGCACGGCGAAATGGATCATGTTGTTGACGGAGTTTGACATAGAGTTCATTGGACAGAAATCTATAAAAGGTCAAGTCATCGCCGATCAACTAGCTGAGGCTCCTCTTGAAGACGATCAGCCTCCGACTTTTGAACTACACGATGATGGGGTCTTCCATGTTTCGAGTCGCCGGATTCCGATGAGCCTGAGTCACAAGCTGACATAACCCTATTCTTCGATGGTTCTAAATGTGAGCAAGGGGGTGGTGCGGGAATTGTATTCTTCACTCCACAAGGTGCTCCAATGCCCTTGTCATTTAAATTAGACTTCCCGTGCACCAACAACAATGCAGAATACGAAGCCTTGCTCATAGGTCTTTAGACAACAATCACCATGAACATTAAACGATTGAACATCTTTGGTGATTCGCTGTTAATTGTCAATCAAGTAAAGGGGATATACCAATGTAAATGTCCAGTTTTGTGGTCTTATAAAGCCCTTGTGGACAAATTCTTGGCACAACTTGAATGGTATGACATCGAGGCACTCCCTCGATCATCAAATCATTTTGCGGATACTATGGCCTCCTTGGGGTCACTCATCCCGCAAGACCCTTATGGTGAAATGACAACCATTCAGGTTAAAACATTATCGCAATCTACGATGGAGCGTGCAAGCTATGATCTGACGCCAGGAATCCACATGATCCAGATTGAACCATCTTCGGATAAGTTCTCTCGAATTCGAGATTGTTTGATTCAAGCCAACTGGGGGTCCTTGTTCTCCCCGACCCCTCTTACTAGCAACACCACGTTGTTTTTACAAGTTCTTTCCTGCTCAGCTTTTGTTCGGGATAGACTTCAAGAGGGATTGGCCGTTCATACTATCGAGGTTTTTGATCAGCAAGATTGGTACACACCCATTCGGGATTACCTCAAGCTAGGTAATCTCCCACTTGGATTGACACAAGCCATGAAAAGATCATTCAAACAGAAAGCGGCAAAGCATGTCTTGTTAGGAGACATTTTGTATCATCGAAATTATGAAGGAATTCTCCTTCGTTGTTTGGACCAACAAGAGTCCGCTTGGGCGATCACCCAAGCTCACGATGGTACATGTGGTGGCCACTTCAGCGGTATGGCCATTGCAAAGCGCATTCTTCGCATGGGTTATTATTGGCCATCTTTAGAGCGAGATTGTTGCGCATATGTGAAGAAGTGCGTGAAGTGTCAGCACCATGCTAATTTGACACACGTACCTTCTCAGGCCTTGTAGCCGATTCAATCGGTTTGGCCTTTTTCGTAGTGGGGCTTTGATCTAATTGGAAAGATCTCCCCTGCATCGTCTGGTCGTCACACGTTTATTTTAACGGCCACAGAGTACTTTACCAAATGGGTGGAAGCAATTTCGCTGACCACTACGACTGGAGCCCGCATTGCGGAGTTTATTTTGCATAACATCATATGTCATTTTGGTATTCCATCCAAAATAGTCTCGGATAATGGGACACCATTCAAGAATAAAGATGTGCGTGCTTTGACCACAAAGTACAAGATTCAGCATAGCTTTTCAACACCCTATTATCCGTAGGCAAATGGGCAAGCAGAGGCGTCAAACAAAATGCTAGTCGCCATTCTCAAAAAGATAGTTGCAGACAATCATAAAGATCGGCACATTCAGATCCCGCTTGCCCTATGGGCTTATCGCACCAGCATTCGGACGCCCACTGGGGCAACTCCATTTTCGTTGGTGTATGGCTTCGAGGCAGTCATGCCTTTTGAGTTGGAAATTCCTTCCCTACGCATTTCAATGCAAGAGTTCATCGATGATGACACTGCGCGGCAGGCCCGGTTAGATCAACTGATGTTGCTCGATGAACGACGCGTTAATGCTCTCGAGCATTTACGTATCTATCAAGAGCGACTTAAGAAAGCATACAACATGAAAGTCCATCTTAGGGAATTTTAGGTTGGTGACTTAGTCTTAAAAGAGAACCACAGAATTCTAATTTGCCGTCCCATCTACGGGACAAGTTCGCAGCAAACTGGTTAGGTCCTTACATCATTGACAGTAAAATAGGACCTGGAACATACCGGCTTGCCTCTCTTGAAGGAATCAAGGAAACAGAACCCTTGAACATCATTCATTTGAGGTCATTCCATAGCTAGAGAGCCATAGTCCAACAAAAAGCTCCAAGGATTACCACAATCGCTTGGTCAACCCAAAAGCTCCAAGGATTACCACAATCGCTTGGTCAACCCAAAAGCTCCAAGGATTACCACAATCGCTTGGTCAACCCAAAAGCTCCAAGGATTACCACAATCGCTTGGTCAACCCTAAAAGCCCCAAAGGTATCTATAAACCCTTTGGTCAACACCAAAAGCTCCAAGCATTACCATAACTGCTTGGTCAACATAAATATTCAAAAATCAACAAAAACAACAAAAAAATCAAAATCACAAAAACAATTGCATTTCAATTCCATGCATTCTCATAAAAATCAAAATCACAAAAACAATTGCATTTCAATTCCATGCATTCTCAAAAAAAAAAAAAAATAAAAATTACAAAAACATTTGCATTTCCATTCCATGCATTCTCATAAAAATCAAAATACAAAAATATAGGTTGCATTAAGCATTGCATCCATACATTGCATATTTCGCTAGGTCATACAAGTCAAAAGCACCATAGGCTGTCATTATTTGGCAATTCCATCATTTCCACCTCAGATCCATTTTCATAAACGCCTACATCCAGCATATCACCCTTTTATTTTAGCATCGTCAGTTGTAGTCTAATGTATATAGGGTTTTCGTCATTCAGATGTCTTTAAATTTCTAGCCAATAACTGTACACAGTTAAGCAGATTTTACACGGGAAAGTTTTACTTGGATCCCACCTTGGTACGTAGCATCCCAACACAAATTAACACACATAAAATAATTCCTAAGTTGTGTGAACGAAAGATGAAACCTGCACCGTAATCCCGGTTACCATAAGCGAAACGGCTATCTTGCTTATCCCCCTGTGCAATTGACCCTAGAAATGTTGAGAGTTGGCAAAAGGACAAGCATCCTCCCTACCCAATTCCCCATGAATCCCAAGTTCTCAAAAGTTGCAAAAACATCAAAAATTTGCAAAACGTCAAAACACTAAAATTTGACATCCTACAGTGCACACATCAAAAGGCACAAACAATAGTGATTCTCGTCACTCCATATTCAAATCCCTTGCTCAAAAAAAAAAAAAAAAAAAGACGAGTACTATCATAAAAAATAAACAGTGATTTTATCACTATAAAGAGCAAGTATCCCAATACCCTTGAAGAAAAGAAGGGAGTCGAACTTGAATCCCTGGAACTCTCAGTATTTCGACAGGTCATGAGGCAAGCTTCAGTACCGGTTTGGTTGATAGCCTATTGGTCACTGGCGGTAAACCTCCCGCATGACGATATATCTGTCACATTAACTTGTGTGCAGATCAATGTTTGCATGTGGATGAGCTAGCTTATGGTATCCTAGATAACATCGCAGACAAATCTGACTAAATACAATAAAGGAGTTAGTGGAGCTAATTAGGTGATCCTCAATACAAGTTTGGCTGAAAGCCCATCTGGCATTGGTGGTATCCTGATGAATAACACATAAACGAACTCAATTGCACACACAGGGATGTGAAATAACTTGGTTAAATTCAAGTCGGATTTATACCTTGTTCCAAAAGTCTTGCGAGATAAATGTACAGTCTTGGCTAGTTAGTTAAAAATATTTGCATCTCAGAAAAGCTTAACTACATTTCAAACAACCGATACATTTTATTCCATACATCACCATCCGCAAATAGACAAAATACAAAAACAAAGTTTCCACATGCACAAGCATTCCACAAAGTTATCCCATTACTATAGCAAGTCCAATCCAAATTTTGTACAGTCTATGGTGCATCGACAAATCATCAACAAATCATTTCATTCATTCCATATGCATACATCATACAAATTAGAACCATCGCATTCATAAATTGCATATGCATACATCAATGTAAAAACATGCACATAAAAATAAATCACAAAGAATGACAAACACCAAAAAGAATCATCTGTATATATATCACAACAAAAATTGCCCGTAGGCTACAAAACTGGTCCTCAGACCTCCCTCCCATCATCCAAAATCCCAAAACCCCCAGCCTAGGGCGTCGGCCACCATGATCACGCAGGATCGGTGCGACGAGAGCTACCCCCTATGGTATCCGTCCTCTGAGACCTCTCAGGGCGACTGCTCGCCCCTGCATCCCGACCACTCGCACCTCCCTCCTCTCGCTGCCTATGTCGGGATGATGTCGACTGCTCCGTCCCGCTGTCTCTCGTCCTATGCGATGAGCCACTGATCGGAGGCTCTGGTATTCGCCCACCTAGGCGGATAATCTCACCCTCCATCTTCGATCGATGCCGCCCCCAATCTGCCTCCCGTAGCCTCCACTCTGCCTCTCACCTATGGTAGTACGTGATGGCATCATCGCGTTGTGCTAGCTGCACCCGTAGGAGATCCCTCTCTCGTGCAGCATCCGTATCCCCCGCCTGCTGGTGAGACGTAGCCCCTACGCTCCCCCGCCCTACCAACTGTGTCCACAGGAGATCCCTCTCCTGCGTCATCTCCGCAAGCTCTCCATCCCGCCTCTGCAGTAACCCCATCAGACGCGCTACCTCAGCGCGCAACCCCGCCTCTGTCTCCCCGACCCAGCCTGCTCTGGAGCATCCTGCATCTCCGATTGCTCCTCCTCCTCAAAGTCATCTCCCGCACCTGCCACCTCCACCATCTCCACATCCGTAGGAGCTCCCCAACCCTCTCCTGGTGCCTCTACACCCTCTCCGCCTCCCACTGCCTCCTCCCCTCCCAATGGTCCCTCACCTCGCCACTGTCGTAGCGTCCACCACTCCTGATACTCGGTCGTCACTCCGACGTCATCTACGTCTGGAATGTCCAAAAATGTATCAGACTCCTCCCCCAATGGCTCGAGGATCGATGCAGCTAGGGTCCTCTCATCACTCCGACGCCGGTAGGCTACGGGCTCCCCAGGCAACCCCTGGCGTACCCCAAACTGTCGCGTCACTCGAAGGTAATGGAAGTACTCCTGCTCTGTCCCATGCCGCCCAATCACCCATCTCCCCCTTCGAACCCGCCGAAGCCACTCATCAGCCTCTGGCCATGCGGGACAATCCCGATATGGCCTCCATATCACATCTCTAGGAGTCAGTCATGCCAGTGCATCTCTGTAATGGTCCACATCTCCCGCGAACCACCGACTCTGCCCCCGCTCCTCAGATCGATACCATAGAGCACCATATCCAATGTCCCTGTCCACCATGTCCGCTCGGGTAGTCCAAGGCAACCCTCGTGGTCGCTCTACGGCTATGTGCTGCCAGGCCCAGCACTGCAACAAGAAACTGCACCCAATCCCCTTTCGCCTTCGACAGCGGACCTCATACAACTCATCGTACAACTGCGCCAAAAGCGTCTGACCCCATCTCATAATAATCGGCTCTGTCACTGGACAATCCACCAACTGCCACACCACCTCCAATAGGTTCCATGGGAACCTCGCTCCTGACGAGTCTGGCAGGAGCATGTTGGAAATGAGGCTCATGAGTACCGCATGCCTCACTCCCAACATTCCCCTCGCATACCAATACCGTACCAAGATCCCCCCAATATGGCAATCCAGCTCCGCCCTCTCCAACGAGGTCATCCCATCATCATCCTCTCCATATCCAAAATACCGCGTCAATACAGCCGTCCTCTGGCCTCGTGGAGTCGTCCGAATGGGAACCCCGTCTATCGAAATCGCGAGATCCGATACACGTCCTCTAGGGTGACTGTCATCTCCCCTATCGGAAGATGGAAGGTGTTCGTCCGAACATCCCATAGGCCGATCAATGCTGTGAGGTACGCCCGATCTGCCACAACTGCATCCAACCGAGCCACATTCTTGAGCCCTAAGGCATCAAGCCACTCCCAGTCATCATCACTCAACGCCTCGCGGGCATTAGAAAAAATAGTCGGTACTCGATGTCGACTCTTCACCACCTACACATCACAGAAAACAACAAACATCAAAAACATGCATCAAATTACCATCACATGTACAAAAATGCATAACTGTACAGTAACATCTTTCATTCACATGTACATCCAAAAAAAAAAAAAATCATTCAATTTTGCATCTTTAATTTCATAAAAAATGACAAAAAAATTTGACATGGTTTACCTACGGTTTTACCTAAGTTTACCATTTCAAAACAAAAAAATTCATCAATTTTGCATCTTTAATTTCATAAAAAACGACAAAAATTTGACATGGTTTTCCTACGGTTTACCTAAGTTTACCATTTCAAAACAAAAAAATTCATCAATTTTGCATCTTTAATTTCATAAAAAACGACAAAAATTTGACATGGTTTACCTACGGTTTTACCTAAGTTTACCATTTCAAAACAAAAAATTCATCAATTTTGCATCTTTAATTTCATAAAAAATGACAAAAATTTGACATGGTTTACCTACGGTTTTACCTAAGTTTACCATTTCAAAACAAAAAATTCATCAATTTTGCATCTTTAATTTCATACAAAGCGACAAAAAAAAATTTGACATGGTTTACCTACGGTTTTACCTAAGTTTACCATTTCAAAACAAAAAAATTCATCAATTTTGCATCTTTAATTTCATAAAAATAAAACAACAAAAAATTTGACATGGTTTACCTACGGTTTTACCTAAGTTTACCATTTCAATAAAACACGTCATCCATTTTTAATTTCATAAAAATTACAAAATACATATATATCTATATATATATATATATATATATATATATATATATATATATATATATATATATATATATATATATATATGAGCATGGTTTACCTACGGTTTCGACCTAAGTTACCATTCACATAGAAAAACATTTTTAACCATGGTTACCCTAAGATGTTACTCTAAGTTTCATTTTGGGTTTATCCTACGGTTTTCCATCTAAGTTTCCATCGGTTTGCATCCACGTTTTATTTGGTTTCATTCATTTACCTTTTAATTTAATTAATTAGGGTTTCGTGTTTTAAACAAACAACAAACAATAAAACCACATTTGCATTTTTCAAATTCACAATTGAGGAGATAGTGCACTTACTGGTCTCGCCTCGGCTCCGCCGCTCGATGACCCGGTTTGTCCACTCATGATGGCTGAAAAATCTGGCAGCACTTTGCGTCAGAAAATCTACCTTCTCCTCCCCAGAGCTCCAAATTGCAATCGATGAACAGTGCAAATGAACCAAATCCGTCATTTTCGCATATTTATACCTTTTGCCAGCTGGTAATCGTCCTTGATCGGGATGAGCGCTTTTCGGCACGCTCGTCCCACCCCAGGACGATTACCATCATGGCGCACTCGTCTCACCCAGGGACGAGTACCGTCATCGCACTCGTCCCCCCCGGGACAAATAAAAAAAAAAAAAAAAAAAAAACATCAACAACAACCACAACATAAAAATGACAAATGCCAACAAAACCACTAAAAATTGCCGGACAACAGTGCTCTTGCACTTAACCTCTTGGCATAAGAAAACTGATGTCGAGGTCTACCTTGTCATTATCCTACTCCCTAAGAAGGCTACCTTAGCCGGACCACTCCACGGGAAGACGGATTTTCGCCAATTTTAACCCTAAATGACATCCCAAAATGGGTTCACACCCACCAAAAATAGGTCAAAACAGTCGGGAGTATAATTCATGCCAAGAGAGACTAGAATATATGTATGTTTTTCTACTCCCAAGAAATCGCCTAAATGTTCAAAGCTATGAAGGATTCAAGAAGATCCCAGACTCTGTTGTGATAGGCTTTCAAGTAATGCTGCTTTGACATACACTTATTAGTGGTCTGATTGACAATAAGCTCGAAGTCACCAAAAATTTGCAGCTGTTTAATACCCAACTTTTCAAATTTCTTCAACCCAAGGCATAATGCTTCATATTCAACTGCATTATTTGTGCAACTCCAAGTCAACCTATAAGAATAAGTCTTTTACATACCCATTGGGGAGATCAATATGACACCAGCTCCTACACCATTCTTACATCTGGCACCATAAAAATGTAGCTTCCATAATTAGTTCGTATCAGAATCCTGAGATCCAGGGACTTTTTTTTTCAGTTTGCTTAGGCTTAGTTATTGTATAACAACCAATGTCTATTTCGATCATTGCATTAAAATCTATGAGCAAAAACTCATATTCAAGGCAAATTTCACCCAACACTTCTCCCATCAAGTCAACCTCTTCTAGCTCTTTAGTCATCATGTTAACTGCACCTGGAGCATATTCTTACTCTTGCAAATTCTCAATGTGAAAAGCTGATGGCTTTTCATTGTGAATGTGAATCCTCTTTCCTTTTAGTTTCATTTACATTGCGATGTCCATGGCTCTCTAAAAAGTAGTGCCAGTGTTTGAGAGCCCAAACGACATCCTTTGGTAGGTGAACGTACCCCACTTTGTAGTGAATGTTGTCTTATGTTGATCTTCATATTTTACCCATATCTGGTTATAACCAGAGAAACCATCCAACAATGAGAATATTTGTGCATCAAAAACCACATGAAGGATTTGATTAATTTGTGATAGAGGGTAATGATATTTAAGCGATTCTTGGTTCAAGTTGTGAAAATCAACACACAACCGAATGTATTCGTTCTTCTTTCGTACTGGGACCAGGTTCACCACCCATGTTGAGTGCTTGATTAGATAAATTATTTTCACCTCCAAAATCTTCAACAATTTTGTCTTCATGAGCACTTTGATTTTGGGATTGACAAGACGTTGCTTTTGCCAAAAAGGTTTCACTCCTTTCTGCAGATCAATGGTATGCTGGATCATGTTCTTGTCATATCCATTTAAATCTTGATAGCTCCATACCACGATGTCATGGTAATCATAGCACAAGTTATTAATATCTTCCAACTCCTTAGGGACACAATCAATTCTGATTTTAATGATATTTTTGGGTTCTAGTTGTAATTTCTTATATTCATTTGCATCCACTTTGATCTTATGCTTTTCAAACCTATCATTTTTATCAAACAAACTCTCCAATGAAATTAGACCTCTAGGAATATGATTGTTCTTCAATTGGATCATTCCTTCTTTTTATTCATCAACAAGTACTCTATCATATGCGCCAACAAATTATCTAAACAAAAAATTGACTATTTATTCATAATTATCAAATAATTGCCAATAAATATTCTTATCCATAATCAAAGGTCTATAGATCACTCTGACAGTCTTAGGAATTATGACTACTTGCTCCGTGGGAGTATAATTCATGCCAAGAGAGACTAGAATTTATGTATGTTTTTCTACTCCCGAGAAATCACCTAAATGTTCAAAGCTATGAAGGATTCAAGAAGATCCCAGACTCTGTTGTGATAGGCTTTCAAGTAATGCTGCTTTGACATACACTTATTAGTGGTCTGATTGACAATAAGCTCGAAGTCACAAAAAATTTGCAGTTGTTTAATACCCAACTTTTCAACTTTCTTCAACCCAAGGCATAATGCTTCATATTCAGCTGCATTATTTGTGCAACTCCAAGTCAACCTATAAGAATAAGTATTTTACATACCCATTGGGGAGATCAATATGACACCAACTCCTACACCATTCTTACATCTGGTACCATCAAAATGTAGCTTCCATAATTAGTCCGTATCAGAATCTTGAGATCCAGGGACTTTTTTTTTCAGTTTGCTTAGGCTTAGTTATTGTATAACAACCAATGTCTATTTCGATCATTGCATTAAAATCTATGAGCAAAAACTCATATTCAAGGCAAATTTCACCCAACACTTCTCCCATCAAGTCAACCTCTTCTAGCTCTTCAGTCATCATGTTAACTACACCTGGAGCATATTCTTACTCTTGCAAATTCTCAATGTGAAAAGCTGATGGCTTTTCATTGTGAATGTGAATCCTCTTTCCTTTGAATGGTATCTCCATATGTGAGTAGTCTAAAGAAATATATCATCCCAACTTAGCCATGAACTCCCTTGAGAGGCACATGCTAAAGTATGGCTCTAGGTCAACCAATACCACTTCCTGGATTACTGTGATTTATGGCATACTATGAAGGACAATGGGAATGTATTTGATTACTCCCACTATCTCGACTAGAGTCCCATCCAGCTGCAACACTCCTGGGATAATTCTTGTATATTAAATCCCCATAACTTCACATACTACATTTGGCATGATAGTAGTCATAGCTCCAGAGTCGATCATACAGTTGTGTACAATCCACCCTTTCATTCTGAGTGACAAATAAAATGGGGGTGGTCTATTCTTTCCCGTTGCCGAAGTTGGTAGCGCTTACGCAAGGATTGTTTTAGAAGGATATTTCTTTTGATCTTTAGCAGTATTTAGGGACTCTTGCAACAAGTCAACTTGCCCTGACAGCTATAGCGCATCATACAAGCTTAATTTTGCAGGTATCTTCTTCATTTATTCCATAATATTGTAAATCGAGACGGTCGAAGCCTTCTCCTCTGTAGCCCATTCATACTTGTACCAATACTACTGAGTGGCTTCTAATATTTGTCTCTTTTTCAATGATGGGTACTTGAATCACTCCTTGGCCTGCTCTTTTGTTTCATTCTATGTTTGAGCAGCTACTGTGGGTTGCGAAGTTGATGCCTTAGTTTGTGCCTTTTCTTGAGCTTGCTTAGGTAGTAAATATTTTAGCTTCATAGAATCCTACTCCTTAATCATATTGATCATATTGTCATTTTCACCTTGCACCTTTGGCTCTGTAGGAACCTTCAAAGGTCCAAGCTCAGCTGGATCTACCATTACTAGCTTCTTATTGGATCTCGTAAGAACCAAAACTTGCTCCAAAGAAGGCATCATTAAATTGTGATCAACTTCCTTGATCATATTGACTTGTCCATCGACTGAAATATCTGCTAGCATTTGCACATAATTCATATGCACCATGCAGGTTTCTTCTCCATGAGGATCGTTGCATGTTGAAAAATAATACACCTTTTTTGTTGTGCTAGCCTCCTCATTTTTCAACATGATCATGATCTTCTTAGGGCCTCTACTGGTAGATGCTTGTTCCCGAGTAATCGATGGAGTTTGAAATCTCCTCAACCAAAATTCAGCTTTGACTTGCTTCTTTCTCATCATTGTAAGCTCATTCGATATAGTTCTTAATACTGAGTTATTATATTTTATTTCTTGCAATAATGTTGTAAGAGGATCAATATTAGAAGATGTGGTCGACGCTAGAAAAGGTAGAGGTTCTTGTGGCATGGGTAACGACAACGGGGTTAGAGGCACTAGAAATATTGGAAAAGGAATAGATGCTGGAAATTGGGGTACTGATTGAGTGGGTAAATATGGAAAACCTGGAGTTGAATGTTGTGGAATAGGGATCAGAGAGATATGAGGGGGCTAGAACTCCATGAGGGAACTGGGTACATGGAAGGCATGGGTTGCAAAAATGCACTTGAATACAAATACTGTGAGAGATCAGGAAGAGTGGGCATAATCATTTTTAAGGAGAGACTCCCTACGACAATTAAGTTAGATTCGGTCTTTTGTACCTATGCGTATAGGTGTAGGAATGTAGTCACATTGGCCTGCTACATGACCATATTGATTTTAGTGCTAAACACTCTAAGGTAGTAGAATGCAACTTGCTCATGCATGGGCCACAAACCATCAGAGATTCTTTGCTAGCTTCATGTGAACTTGATGTTAAAGTCAACTATATCCTCTTGCGGATGCCTTTGAATTGTTGTAAACTGATGCAACAAGGAGTATGAATTGGCTTGTTTATGAAAATTTTTAATCAACAACTCCGCAAACTAATCCCATGAGGTAATAGTGTCCGATTGCAGCAATCGGTACCAATACAACAATTTCCCTCTTAGTGACAATACCAATAACTTTATCATCATGTCTTCATCCGTTATTCCATGGATTTTAGCCAAAGATGCTACATATTGAATATGCTCATAGGTTGTTTTACCAGTACCATCATAGGTTGGAAAAGCCTTCAAAGTTGCTTGAGGCACTGGATTTTGTGCTTGTAAGTTCAAAGCCCCTGAGCTATTCCATGCTAGGAACTTCTTGGGTGGCTGTTGTGGTGGTGTATTCTGAGCCATGTGGACTGGTATATGATATGGAGCTTGAGGAACACCAACAGTCGTGTAAGGCAGAGGTTGAGGAAGGCTAGTGGTAGTACTACCTAGGCTTGCGAGAGTGGAAAATACACCAGCTAGTCATGAGGACGTGACAAATGGTATATGGGATATATGAGGTAATGAAGATGTATGATGTAAAGTGGCTAATTGAGGATGTTCCCCTAGCCTTTGGATATCGATTTCATAGAACTCAATTCGATGATCTAGATTTTTGGCCTTCGATCTTGTATTCATGAGATACAACTTTCATTGTCCTCATATTTGGATATTTTTGGGTGTAATCGAGTCTCCAGATGTTCTACATATACAAAATGAAGGTGAACATCAAACCTGAATACCGTCGAAAGTGGAACTTTTGAGTCCCACCTGGCATGCCAAAAATTATTGGTCAAATATCTACATAATCAACAAAACTATATTTGTGCACCCTAGACATGGCCAACATTGAATTATCGTAGGAAAGGAATGTCCTATGTGTCAATCTCCATAGAGGTATGAATCCCCAAACTAAATCCTACATTGGTTGAAGACTAGAGATGCATGAAAGAAATTAGAAAATGTGGAAAGAAATGGGAAATATGGCCACAGACCAAAATGTAGGATTTGGGGCAAACTAGTAGTAAGAAATTCACCCAAGCATGAAATAGCATCTAACAAAAGAAAAGCAGTAGAGTTTACTTATGATCTTGCAAGAGCAACCTTCAAAATAACACTCCAGTACTCACTCTCTCATCAATTATATTCAAATTTAAATGAAGAATTTAAATTTAGAAGCAAATAAAGAGCATAAGTGTAAAATATAAGTGAATAAAATAGAAGGAAATCACACAATATCACTTGCAAATTTAGAATCCTGGTATCTTCTATTGATGCAAAGAACTTGGAGAGTTTTCTCACAAAGTGTCTAACCTCCTTTACAATGGAAATTTGATTAGTATTTATAGAGGATTTCACCTCTTTCATTAATGTACACGAAAAAAAAATGATCACATATCAGGGACAAAAGCGAGGAAAGTCCTCCTTGGAAAAAATTAAAATCCATATTTCTAGAACAATGATCCACCTTTCAGGGAGATATTCCTAGAAAATCAACATTTTGGGCGTCGATGCAGAGAAAATCAAGAGTCATTCAATGTCTTGGAAATAAAATCCCTACCTTGGAAATCATGGAAACCTTCTCGTGCTTCTTATATTGATTACTTCTTCACTTAGGATTTACAATTTGAGTTACTTGCTACCACCATAATTTAATGCCTGTAAAAACTTGCTTTGGGCACCTTAGAAACCTTTATTATATTCTTGATAGATCATAGCGACACTTCACAATTGGATGGCTCTATCTTCATAACTTCATTCACCTCTTCCATTTGAAACTGGGTTTGACCTTCAACAAAATATACTTTTGTCCAATATTCATTTTCTCGGCATGTTCGTGCGTCCTTTCCTAAAAAATATGTTCACCCCTAGGAAAGGCGAATGGGATGTTCACCCCTTAACCAAGGCGAACGAGATTGTGCTTTGTTTTTTAGGCGAATTCACCCATGGGAGGGGCGAACAAGACATTCACCCCTCAACCAAGGTAAACAAAATTTGTGTCACCTTTGGGGTACATTCATCCCAATGTGGGGTGAACACAATTTCATTTTACTTTTGTGATGCGTTCACCCATGGGAGGGGCGAATAGGATGTTTGCCCCTCCACCATGGTGAACATGATTACAATTTGTTGTGCCTCCTTCTTTCCCAAGTATTATTTACACTGCCTTTTCTTATTATGTTCGCCCTAAGGTGGGGCGAATGAATATTTTGTCCCACCCTTGGGGCGATCATGATCTTAAATCCCATATTTCTTTGCGCTGTCAAATTTTTAGTCCCTTGTATTTTTCATATTAAACTTCCTTTCTTCATTTTACAAAATGTACAGGTCCAAAGGCATCAATTGGTAGTACACTGTAAATATAGCAAACTTGAATCTCCAATGAAGTTTTAATTTTGTTTTTCAAACATTTAACACTGAATACTGATATATGCAAACAAAAAGTAACATATGAAATTGAGTCAAAATAAATACTGTCGTATTACAATAAAAAATGCTCCAAAAAAATGCCCAAACAAAATTCCCAATGTGGCAAGGTGTAAAACTGCCAACAACAAGGAAGAGGTTGAAAGAAATAGGATATAATATTTATTTTAATATTATATGCCTAAAGAGTCCTATTGTGGCTGATCCACAACGTACCCCAAAATTGGGGACCCACCTTTTTGCATGTGTTCCAAGAAGACCGAAGTGGCCCATAGGCTAAAGTTCAAAGAAAAAAAGCAAAACACCACAAGGAGAAAAAGTGTCATGATATCGCGACATGTTGCACTGTCGTGGCCAAAAAAGAAAAAGTGTCGCGATATCGTGACATGTTGCACCATCGCAGCCCAAAAAGAAAAAGTGTCACGATATCGCGACATGTTGCACCATCGCGGCCCAAAAAAGAAAAAGTGTCACGATATCACGACATGTTGCACCATCGTGGCCCAAAAAGAAAAAGTGTCGCGATATCGTGACATGTTGCACCATTGCGGCCAAAAAAGAAAAAGTGTCGCGATATCGCGACATGTTGCACCATCGCAGCCCCAAAAGAAAAAGTGTCGCGATATCGCGACATGTTGCACCATTGCGGCCCAAAAAGAAAAAGTGTCACGATATCGCGAAATGTTGCATCATCGCGGCCAAAAGAGAAAAAGTGTTGCGATATTGCGACATGTTGCACTATCGCGGCCAAAAGAGAAAAAGTGTCGCGATATCGCGACATGTTGCACTGTCGCGGCCAAAAGACAAAAAGTGTCACGATATCGCGACATGTTGCACTATCGCAGCCAAGAGAGAAAAAGTGTTGCGATATCGCGACATGTTGCATTTTCGCAGCCCAAAGCAAAGGAAAGAACAAGAAAGAAAAGTGTCGCGATATCGTGACATGTTGCATTTTCGCGACCAAACAAGGAAAGAAAGAACAAGAAAGAAAAGTGTCGCGATATCGCGACATGTTGCGTTTTCGTGGCCAAAGACAAAAAGTGTCGCGATATCGCGACATGTTGCATTTTCACGGCCAGAAGGAAAAAGTGTCGTGATATCACGACATGTTGCATTTTTGCGACCAAACAAGAAAAGAAAGAAGAAGAAAGAAAAGTGTCACGATATCGCGACATGTTGCATTTTCGTGGCCAAAGATGAAAAGTGTCGCGATATCGTGACATGTTGCATTTTCGTGGCCAAAGACGAAAAGTGTCACGATATCGTGACATGTTACATTTTCGCTATTCAAAAGGGGCAGGCAAACAGAGAAACAAGAAGCGTCGTGATATCGCGACATGTTCCATTTTTGCCAAGGTAACAGACCTACATAGTGACGTGGACATAAGGACAAAATCCAATGAAGAAGACAAAGAGTTACATAAGGAATCTTTAATGATTTGAAATCATTTAAGATGGTCGTTACACATGGAGGGAAACGGATGCAAGCCCATGTGGAGAAAATGTAGCGAAGGGCCACAAAATGGAAAGCAAAGCACATGCATACAAGAGAAGGTGAAATGAACAGCCATCGGCAAATGAAACGAACCGTTATGGAAGAAACAATGTTTTCACAAGTTTAAATACACCATTCAAAGAGGCCAAAAGGGAGGGGGAACTCTTCAGAGAAGATTGCAGTAATAAAGGCAAGGCCTTGGCACTGGGTTTCTCTGGATATTTTCTTCCACATTGGACTGGTTTTTCTTCTTCCACAGAAAGGGGGGAAAACTGCTACAAGTAGCGTTGCAGGTTTGAAGGCGATAAGGCCATTCTAGACCTAGTTGGGCTATTTTTCTTCTGTAGACTGGTTTTTCTTCTTCATGGACATGGGTTGGAAATTACGACGAGAAGAGTTGCAGAATTGAAGGCAATGATGCCATTTTAGGCCTGTTTGAGTCATTTAATCTTCCATGGACTGGTTCAGGAAAACCAGAAATTCTGCTATTGTAAAATGACACATTTTTAATGCAGAAGTGTTCAAAAATTTGCATCTTGTGGGCAAGAAAGAAGGAGATTTTCTTTGCATGCTATGGATTTAATGTTTATTCTTTCATCTTTTCAGATTTCAAATTTATAGATAATGTTGATGCCATTTCTTTGGGTTACATTAGGCGAATATTTGAAATCTGAATTTTATTTCATACCCTAGGAACCAACACTTAGCTTATCCGGATTGTGCTTGTTTGCAGGTCCAATAGGTTAGGTTGCATGCACGGAGACCTCACATCTTCGATTTTGTCGAAATAGGATAACATCATACTGAATGCATTTTAGTTTCAGTTTCTACATTTCATTTTCATTTTTCTGCATTTTATATTTTTCCAGAAGTTTTAACTTCTCTAGGCATTAAAATAAACATCTAAAAAATATCAAAATCCAAAAAACAATGAACAATCACTAAAGTTTCATGGTGAAATAAATCAACATTGCCCCTTGTTTATAGTTACTTGCAATCACTAAGTTGTTCCAAGCATTTAAAGCATTTAAAATACTTTTGTCCAATATTCATTTGCTCGGCACGTTCGTGCATCCTTTCCTAAAAAATATGTTCACCCTTAGGAGAGGTGAACGGGACATTCACCCCTTAACCAAGGCGAACGAGATTGTGATTTGTTTTTTAGGCGAATTCACCCATGGGAGGGGCAAACAAGACATTCACCCCTCAACCAAAGTAAACAAAATTTGTGTCACCTTTGGGGTACGTTCGTCCCAAGGTGGGGTGAACACGATTTCATTTTACTTTTGTGATGCGTTCACCCATAGGAGGGGCAAACAGGATGTTCGCCTCTCCACCAGGGTGAACACGATTACAATTTGTTGTGCCCCCTTCTTTCCCAAGTATTATTTACACTGCATTTTCTTATTATGTTCACCCTAAGGTGGGGTGAATGAAGCTTTCGTCCCACCCTTGGGGCGATTGTGATCTTAAATCCCATATTTCTTTGCGCTATCAAATTTTTAGTCCCTTGTATTTTTCATATTAAACTTCCTTTCTTCATTTTACAAAATGTACAGGTCCAAAGGCATCAATTGGTAGTACAATGTAAATATAGCAAACTCGAATCTCCAATGAAGTTTTAATTTTGTTTTTCAAACATTTAACACTGAATACTGATATATGCAAACAAAAAGTAACATATGAAATTGAGTCAAAATAAAAACTGTCGTATTACAATAAAAGATACTCCAAAAAAATTCCAAAATAAAATTCCAAATGTGGCAAGGTGTAAAACTGCCAACAACAAGGAAGAGGTTGAAAGAAATAGGATATAATATTTATTTTAATATTATATGCCTAAAGAGTCCTATTGTGGCTGATCCACAACGTACCCCAAAATTGGGGACCCACCTTTTTTGCATGTGTTCCAAGAAGACCGAAGTGGCCCATAGGCTAAAGTTCAAAGAAAAAAAGCAAAACACCACAAGGAGAAAAAGTGTCGCGATATCGCGACATGTTGCACTGTCGCGGCCCAAAAAGAAAAAGTGTCGCGATATCGCGACATGTTGCACCATCGCGGCCAAAAAAGAAAAAGTGTCGCGATATCGCGACATGTTGCACCATCGCGGCCCAAAAAGAAAAAGTGTCGCGATATCGCGACATGTTGCACCATCGCGGCAAAGGAAAAAGTGTCGCGATATCGCGACATGTTGCACCATCGCGGCCAAAAATGAAAAAGTGTCGCGATATCGCGACATGTTGCACCATCGCGGCCAAAAAAGAAAAAGTGTCGCGATATCGCGACATGTTGCACCATCGCGCCAAAAATAAAAAGTGTCGCGATATCGCGACATGTTGCACCATCACGGCCAAAAAAGAAAAAGTGTCACGATATCGCGACATGTTGCACCATCGCGGCCAAAAGAGAAAAAGTGTCGCGATATCGCGACATGTTGCACCATCACGACCAAAAGAAAAAGTGTCGCGATATCGCGACATGTTGCACCATCGCGGCCAAAGAGAAAAAGTGTCACGATATCGCGACATGTTGCATTTCATGACCAAAGAAAGAAAAGAAAGAAAAGTGTCGCGATATCGCGACATGTTGCATTTTCACGACCAAAAGGAAAGAAAGAACAAGAAAGAAAAGTGTCACGATATCGCGACATGTTGCATTTTCATGACCAAAGAAAAAAGAAAAAGTTCGCGATATCGACATTTTCCAAGAAAAAGTGTCGCGATATCGCGACATGTTGCATTTTCATGATCCAAAAAAGAAAGAAGAAGAAAGAAAAGTGTCGCGATATCGCGACATGTTGCACTTTTCGCGGCCAAAGAAAAAAGTGTCACGATATCACGACATGTTGCATTTTCACGATTCAAGAAAAAGAGTATATAATTTTTAGGAAAGAAAAAAGTGTCGCGATATCGCGACATGTTACATTTTCGCGGCTAAAAGCAACAAAATACGGAAGGGGCCAAAAGTGTCGCGATATCGCGACATGTTCCATTTTCGCGATTCAAAGCAGCAAAGGAGAGCAAGGAGGCAAAAGTGTCGCGATATCGCGACATGTTCCATTTTCGCCAAGGTAACGGACCGACATAGTGACGTGGACATAAGGACAAAATCCAATGAATAAGACAAAGCGTTACATAAGGAATATTTAATGATTTGAAATCATTTAAGATGGTCGTTACACACGGAGGGAAACGGACGCAAGCCCATGTGGAGAAAACGCAGCGAAGGGCCACAAAATGGAAAGCAAAGCACACGCATACAAGGGAAGGTGAAACGAACAGCCATCGGAAAATGAAACGAACCGTCATGGAAGGAGAAACAATGTTTTCACAAGTTTAAATACGCCATTCAAAGAGGCCAAAGGGGGGGGGAAACTGATACAAGTAGCGTTGCAGATTTGAAGGCAGATAAGGCCATTCGGACCTAGTTGGGCTTTTTTCTTTCGTACGTTTTTCTTCTTCATGGACATGGGTTGGAAATTACGGTGAGCAGAGTTGCAGACTTGAAGGCGATGAGGCCATTCTAGGCCTGTTTGAGTCGTTTTTCTTCCATGGACTGGTTTGGGAAAACCAAAAATTTTGCTATTGTAAAATGACATATTTTTAATGCAGAAGTGTTCAAAAATTTGCATCTTGTGGGCAAGAAAGAAGGAGATTTTCTTTGCATGCTATGGATTTAATGTTTATTCTTTCATCTTTTCAGATTTCGAATTTATAGATAATGTTGATGCCATTTCTTTGGGTTACATTAGGCGAATATTTGAAATCTGAATTTTATTTCGTACCCTAGGAACCAACACTTAGTCTATCGGGATTGTGCTTGTTTTGCAAGTCCAATAGGTTAGGTTGCATGCATGGAGACCTCACATCTTCGGTTTTGTCGAAATAGGATAGCATCATACTGAATGCATTTTATTTTCAGTTTTTGCATTTCATTTTCATTTTTTTGCATTTTATATTTTTCCAGAAGTTTTAACTTTTCAAGGCATTAAAATAAACATTTAAAAAATATCAAAATCCAAAAAAACAATGAACAATCACTAAAGTTTCATGATGAAATAAATCAACATTGCCCCTTGTTTACAGTTACTTGCAATCACTAAGGTGTTCCAAGCATTTAAATTGAATATCTTATATTTGAGATTACTAATACACATATGCAAATGCTAATACAACGGAGACCTTGGAGAAGTTGTTTGTTTAACTTCTTTGCAAGAGGGGATTTGGAACCCAAATCCTAAAGGAGAGTGTACTTTCACAATCGGGTGAAAATACCACTCAACAGATTGGCGCTAGAAGGAGGGCCTGAATTGGTTTATTTCTAGTGTGATTTAAATGCTATAGGGATTTAAATTTTGAATATTTCATGCCCTATTGATTATTATCTTTAGCCCTCTTTTAACAATACAACCTTGTAGTGTTAAAAGGAGGACATGAATTGCTATGCATTGTTCTAACGCTTTTTGATTGTTCATACAGGAATAATGTGTCTTGATTTGATTTAAAAAAAAATCTTGACTAACGAGGTTGTCTCCATGCAATTACTTTCATTCGATTTTAATGGATACACCTCTTGGTTGATGCTAACATGATTATTCATACGTTACATGTTTGATATTTGCTAGTCATTTCATGCTTATTTGTAAGGAATTATTTTGTCTAAAAATGTATTTGTTGTCGGTATTATGCTCTTCACCTACGCGTAATGCGATCTTGTGAATCGAAAAGCCTACAACACTAGGAGTATGCTCTTCACTTGCGCATATGTGATCTCGGTGAATCGAAACTAATTTACATTTTTAGAATACTTCTTTGTCAAGGTTCCTTCTTTCATGACTAACAAATAGATTTTGAAGTTATTCTTTGAATTTCATTAATTACAGGATTTTATGTGTGTCGCAGGTTTTCTTTGAGGTACTCGAGAGTTTTGTCAGGTTCTTGTAGGGTTATCATCATCGATTTTGAATCAAATGGCCCAACCTCCACCACCTCCTTGGTACGGAGCCAATAACATTCCTTTGAATATTGCAGGGGATATTCACGAGATCCCTAGGAATATAGAGAGATTTTTGCCCAAATACAAATCGGATGGCCCAAGGACCGCAGAAGAACATATTCAGGCCTATAGGGATGTTTTGATAAGATTGCAAGTTCAACATGAAGATGTGGCTTGTAGACTCTTCCCCATGAGCCTAGACCCAAGTGGCCTACGAATGGTATATTTGCTTACCTCATTGGTTCCATTACGTCATGGACGCAAATGGAGAATGCTTTTGTCAACCAATTCAGGTCACCATTAGATCCCACAATCATCTATAATCAGTTCATTACATGCAAAAGAGGCCAGGGTGAGCCAATCCGAACTTTTAATCAAAAGATTTCAGAAGTGCTATAATAGAGCAATTCGGCATTTTGCCATTGATCCCGCAGATAGCTTTGCAAATATATTTTGGGGCATTGGATCCTATGATGACAATGTTTGCAAGGCGAAATCCTCAAGTTACCACGCTTGCTCTAGCCTACAATGAAGCTATGACCATTGAACAACAAATGACACCACAGAGTTATGGGTTTTCCCAGATGCCTATGGTAGGACAATATGGTCCATATGGTCAAGCTCCTATGATGAATCAGATCATGGCACCACAAATATCAGGCATAAATGCTTTGCCTTATCAACAACCATATTCATCAACACCCGCTTACGCACCCCCCCCCCCAATCCAATTCCGATTCAAAGTGTGAATCCCTACGCAAATCAAGTGGCTCAAAATCCAACTCAAATGTTAAGTCAAGATCTCACCAATTACGCAAATCCTATTGGAACTAGCAATAACATAGCTCAACCAAAAGAGATTTATTCAGAGGTTGAAGAACTCAAAAATATGGTTCACAAATTGAGTAATGATTTGGTTCAAAAATAGAAGTATGAATCCCATGCCCCTCACCCAAATCGAAATTTCAACAATAGAGGGAGACAGTGGAATACGAAGCCAAACAATGGGGGTGTGCCTTCCCCTATTGCTAATCAGATAGATACTTCTGCAGGACCAAGTCACTCTAGTTCCATTCTTAATCTTTCTGATTTTGCATGGGAAAAGGGGTGTAGATTGCATAATACAAAGGAGCATAATGAAAGGAATTGTCCCGAAATTGCTATGTATACCCATTGTCTCCAAGCTCAAGTGGATGATTTGGAACTTGTGCCAAATAAGGGTCCACCCCAACATCAACAAGGAGAGGACAACATTTTGGTGGTGGAAACTCTATATCGTCAAGAGAGTAACATGAGAACAAGAGGATGAAAGGGAGAAACCATGTAAATCTTCACCCTCCAAATTGTGATAAAATTGAATCATGGGTTACAAATTTGGATTATGATAGCTTTACCAATTTGAATTCAAGAAATAACCCACTTTTGGAAATAATTGGACCATCTATGGAAGGTGAAGATGAATTGGATGAGAAACATGTTGATGAATCGGAAGATGAAGAAGAAGTACTTGAGCGTCACAACTTGAACTTGGAGGATGATTACTATGATTCATGGAAGAAATGGGAAGAATATTATCAATCCAAAACTGCTAATGAAACTTGTGTGCCAATTGATATACAGGATAACATAATCGCCTACTCAAAGGAAGATATTACAACTCCTGTACAATTTGAGGATGTTTTGGAAGAGATACCATGGATAGTGAACAAAGAATTGGAATTAAATGACAAAGTGGTTGATCTATTGGAAGCAACGAAAGCGATTGATCATGAAGATGAGTTACTTGACATACACTTCAACCAAGAATATTTGAGGGTTGAAAAGGATGGGCATGTTTTTAATTGGGTGCCCAATTTTGGTATGTTTGATGAACAAGTAATCAATGAAGAATATGAAGACCATGAGGTAAAAGAGGAAATTGCAAATCCTCACCAAGTTTTGGTAAATGAAAATGTGAAAAAGGTAAAATCTAAACCTTTGTATCCAAACATCCAAGATTTAGGTGAAGATTTGTATAATTCAAATGATATTTATGATGAAATGCCATTGAAGGTGAATGAAGAACAAGGATTAATTTCTAACCACACCTTTGATAACATTACTTTAATGAATGAAAAGGAGTTTGATGCACTTAAATTGCTAAATCAAATTCATCAACAATTAATTCTTGAATCTAGGATAAAAATTCTTAATGATCCCCATTTAGTAAATATCCTAGATGCTTGTAAATTGTTGCACAATTTTGATTGGCCTAAGAACATGGAAAATGAATTAGCTTTGAAATTTTTAGAAATAGGCTCTTGCTTACAAAATTTCATTTTGAATAAAGAAAGCCTATTTCTAAATCATGAATGGGATTATGAAATTTGCACCTTAAAGAATAGACAAGAAAGAATTGAAAATCAACCATTGTCTAATCAATTTGGTAATTTGAATCTCACCTATGAGAATACTAATGGAACTAAATCAAATTGGTATGGTGAGAGGGGCAAGTTGAAGTTTGTTTCCTTGTTTGGTTTGATCTTGTTTTTGTTGGATTCCTACAAAACTTGGTATGTGTATCACATTATATGTCTTTTAAAGAATTCTAATCAGGTTTGGGATCCGGGAAAATGATAATCCAAATTTTTGCATCATCTTGTATCATATTGTACATTTGTATATACTTTTGGTTTTCGTGTTTTGGTTTTGGATTAGATCTCATTTTGGTTTTAAGTTTTGTGTGTTGGTCCTTTGGACATTTTTGGTTTGTTAACTTAGGTCCTTATGAATGTTGACTAAGACTAGGAGAATATGAAACATCGGAATTGTATTGCAGAAAGCTCCACGAATATCGCAAACACATTAAAGAATATCGTTTGGAACTTGTGATGCATGAAGTTGTCGGTTTTATAAATTATGGCAAAGTAGGTGGTATACTCCATCCGCATTTCAAAAGGAGCAATGCATTCATATCTCATGTACATTCCGCATTGCATATACATTCCATCTCAGTTGCATCTTCATTTCATGTACAATCATTGAAAAGGTGTCGAATCCTCTTAGGGTTATTACATAACATATATTAAAAGGATCCTAAGGTTGGGAACTGATGCCCGAACTATCTTGAACCAAGCACGTTCTACGCATATTAAAGAGGATCTTGAGCAAAATGGTCAAAACCATACTTGGAAGAAAAGGTGAGGCGAAAGGAGTATTTCGTGTCTGTCCTATCATGCAACATAATCCTTAAAACAGTGGTTTTCACCACTCCCATAGTGCTTAAAGCCTAAAATCAGAGTAGTAAGGATAGGGTTAAATCCTCATCGAACTTAGGTTGAGGATCCAACTCCCCAAAGCTCGATTTGACCTTCATGGAGTAGTAAGGATAGGGTCTAATTCTCATCTCGCTTAGGTTGAGAATCCGATTCCCCAAAGCTTCTATTTTGCCCACTCAAGAACTTGAAATTCAAAAGAAAATATTTTTCATTTCTTTATTAATATTGGATTGGAAGGATCGTACTACATGTCCCTTGCAAGGATGGGTAGTCATCCCCAAGGTCCAAGAAATCAAAGTAGAGCCAAATCATGGATTATGGGGTTAATCTCCATCGGGGCTATAGACGCATGGTAGTGGAGTATGCTCATGCGTGGCAACATGTCTTGTCTAAAAGCAAGACCATTGATCGCTCAAACGGACAAGGCTAGCTCGACAATTTCATCCATAACGAGGTTAAATCATTTTGTTCAAGATGAGGTAATGAACTCCAGATCGGAGTAGTAAGGATAGGGTCTAATTCTCATCTCTCTTAGGTTGGGAATCCTATTCCCCAAAGATCCGATTTCACTTACAATTGCACATGGGTTCAAGATGGTAGTGACACATAACCAACTTTGGGATCTAGTAAATTAATTCAAGTATACATATATTTGGTCCTAAGAGGGTTTGACAGTTTTAATATGTTTGTTCATGATACTAGAAGGTCCGAGCCTTTGCAAAGCAGGTTGTTATATCTCTAACATAGTCGTCATACATCAAATCCTGCACAAATCATTCATAGCCTTGCATACGAATCATAAGTGAAACTGACAATGGAATGTTGATCAATTTCAAACGATAGGGAATGAAGCACATTGCACACACCGAGCTGATGCTTAATAATTCTAATGTTTCATGTATTTCTCATCTAGTTTCATTCTTGGGATATTTGCTAACGCTTGTATTTGAGTCTGTGTGTTTTCAAGTTGAGTTCTCACCGAAATGCTCAGGAGCATTTCCCAGCAGAGTCGCCATTTGTTGTGGCTGATCCACAACGTACCCCAAAATTGGGGACCCACCTTTTTTGCATGTGTTCCAAGAAGACCGAAGTGGCCCATAGGCTAAAGTTCAAAGAAAAAAGCAAAACACCACAAGGAGAAAAAGTGTCGCGATATCGCGACATGTTGCACTATCGCGGCCAAAAAGAAAAAGTGTCGCGATATCGCGACATGTTGCACCATCGCAAAAAGAAAAAGTGTCACGATATCGCGACATGTTGCACCATCGGAAAAGAAAGGTGACATTTCCATCAAAAGAAAAAGTGTCGCGATATCGCGACATGTTGCACCATCGCGGCCAAAAGAAAAAGTGTCGCGATATCGCGACATGTTGCACCATCACGGCCAAAAAAAGAAAAAGTGTCGCGATATCGCGACATGTTGCACCATCGCGGCCAAAAAAGAAAAAGTGTCGCGATATCGCGACATGTTGCACTATCACGGCCAAAAGAGAAAAAGTGTCGCGATATCGCGACATGTTGCTTCCATCGCGGCCAAAAGAAAAAAGTGTCGCGATATCGCGACATGTTGCTTTCACGGCCAAAATAAAAAAGTGTCGCGATATCGCGACATGTTGCATTTTCACAGCAAAGAAAGAAAGAAGAAAAAAGTGTCGCGATATCGCGACATGTTGCATTTCATGGCAAAAATAGAAGAAAGAAAAGTGTCGCGATATCGCGACATGTTGCATTTTCACGGCCAAAGAAAAAAGTTCGGATATCGACATGTTGCAGAAAAGTGTCACGATATCGCGACATGTTGCATTTTCATGGCAACAAAGAGAAAAGTGTCACGATATCCTGACATGTTCCATTTTTCTCAAAAAAGAAGCAAGGAGGCAAAAGTGTCACGATATCGCGACATGTTCCATTTTCGCCAAGGTAACGGACCTGCATAGTGACGTGGACATAAGGACAAAATCTAGTGAATAAGACAAGCGTTACATAAGGAATATTTAATGATTTGAAATCATTTAAGATGGTCATTACACACGGAGGGAAACGGACGCAAGACCATGTGGAGAAAACGCAGTGAAGGGCCACAAAATGGAAAGCAAAGCACACGCATACAGGGAAGGTGAAATGAACAACCATCGACAAATGAAACGAACCGTCAGGGAAGGAAACAATGTTTTCACAAGTTTAAATACGCCATTCAAAGAGGCCAAGGGGGGGGGGGGGGGGGAAAAGAAAAGAGGGGAAAACACCTTCATGGACATGGGTTGGAAATTGCGACGAGCAGAGTTGCAGAGCTAAAGGCGATAATGCCATTCTAGGCCTGTTTGAGTCATTTTTCTTCCATGGACTGGTTTGGGAAAACCAGAAATTTTGCTATTGTAAAATGACACATTTTTAATGCAGAAGTGTTCAAAAATTTGCATCTTGTGGGCAAGAAAGAAGGAGATTTTCTTTGCATGCTATGGATTTAATGTTTATTCTTTCATCTTTTCAGATTTCGAATTTATAGATAATGTTGATGCCATTTCTTTGGGTTACATTAGGCGAATATTTGAAATCTGAATTTTATTTCGTACCCTAGGAACCAACACTTAGCCTATGGGGATTGTGCTTGTTTTGCAAGTCCAATAGGTTAGGTTGCATGCATGGAGACCTCACATCTTCGGTTTTGTCGAAATAGGATAGCATCATACTGAATGCATTTTATTTTCATTTTTTGCATTTCATTTTCATTTTTCTGCATTTTATATTTTTCCAGAAGTTTTAACTTTTCAAGGCATTAAAATAAACATTTAAAAAATATCAAAATCCAAAAAAACAATGAACAATCACTAAAGTTTCATGATGAAATAAACCAACATTGCCCCTTGTTTACGGTTACTTGCAATCACTAAGGTGTTCCAAGCATTTAAATTGAATATCTTTATTTGAGATTACTAATACACATATGCAAATGCTAATACAGCGGAGACCTTGGAGAAGTTGTTTGTTTAACTTCTTTGCAAGAGGGGATTTGGAACCCAAATCCTAAAGGAGAGTGTACTTTCACAACTGGGTGAAAATACCACTCAACATATTGGCGCTAGAAGGAGGGCCTGAATTGTTTTATTTCAGAGTGATTTAAATGCTATAGGGATTTAAATTTTGAATATTTCATGCCCTATTGATTATTATCTTTAGCCCTCTTTTAACAATACAACCTTGTAGTGTTAAAAGGAGGACATGAATTGCTATGCATTGTTCTAACGCTTTTTGATTGTTCATACAAGAATAATGTGTCTTGATTTGATTTAAAAAAAAAAAAATTGACTAACGAGGTTGTCTCCATGCAATTACTTTCATTCGATTTTAATGGATACACCTCTTGGTTGATGCTAACATGATTATTCATACGTTACATGTTTGATATTTGCTAGTCATTTCATGCTTATTTGTAAGGAATTATTTTGTCTAAAAATGTATTTGTTGTCGGTATTATGCTCTTCACTCGCGTGTAATGCGATCTTGTGAATCAAAAAGCCTACAACACTAGGAGTATGCTCTTCACTTGCGCATATGCGATCTGGTGAATCAAAACTAATTTACATTTTTAGAATACTGCTTTGTCAAGGTTCCTTCTTTCATGACTAACAAATTGATTTTGAAGTTATTCTTTGAATTTCAATAATTGCAGGATTTTCTTTGAGGTATCGAGAGTTGTGTCAGGTTCTTGTAGGGTTATCATCATTGATTTTGAATCAAATGGCCCAACCTCCACCACCTCCTTGGTACGGAGCCCATAACATTCCTTTGAATATTGCAGGGGATATTCACGAGATCCCTAGGAATATAGAGAGATTTTTGCCCAAATACAAACCGGATGGCCCAAGGACCGCAGAAGAACATATTCAGGCCTATAGGGATGTTTTGATAAGATTGCAAGTTCAACATGAAGATGTGGCTTGTAGACTCTTCCCCATGAGCCTAGACCAAGTGGCCTACGAATGGTATATTTGCTTACCTCCTGGTTCCATTACGTCATGGACGCAAATGGAGAATGCTTTTGTCAACCAATTCAGGTCACCATTAGATCCCACAATCATCTATAATCAGTTCATTACATGCAAAAGAGGCCAGGGTGAGCCAATCCGAACTTTTAATCAGAGATTTCAGAAGTGCTATAATAGAGCAATTCGGCATTTTGCCATTGATCCCATAGTAGCTTTGCAAATATATTTTGGGGCATTGGATCCTATGACGGCAATGTTTGCAAGGCGAAATCCTCAAGTTACCACGCTTGCTCTAGCCTACAATGAAGCTATGACCATTGAACAACAAATGACACCACAGAGTTATGGGTTTTCCCGGATGCCTATGGTAGGACAATATGGTCCATATGGTCAAGCTCCTATGATGAATCATATCATGGCACCGCAAATATCGAGGCATAAATGCTTTGCCTTATCAACAACCATATTCATCAACACCCGCTTACGCACCCCTCCCAATCCAATTTCGATTCAAAGTGTGAATCCCTACGCAAATCAAGTGGCTCAAAATCCAACTCAAATGTTAAGTCAAGATCTCACCAATTACGCAAATCCTATTGGAACTAGCAATAACATAGCTCAACCAAAAGAGATTTATTCAGAGGTTGAAGAACTCAAAAATATGGTTCACAAATTGAGTAATGATTTGGTTCAAAAATAGAAGTATGAATCCCATGCCCCTCACCCAAATCGAAATTTCAACAATAGAGGGAGACAGTGGAATACGAAGCCAAACAATGGGGGTGTGCCTTCCCCTATTGCTAATCAGATAGATACTTCTGCAGGACCAAGTCACTCTAGTTCCATTCTTAATATTTCTGATTTTGCATGGGAAAAGGGGTGTAGATTGCATAATACAAAGGAGCATAATGAAAGGAATTGTCCCAAAATTGCTATGTATACCCATTGTCTCCAAGCTCAAGTGGATGATTTGGAACTTGTGCCAAATAAGGGTCCACCCCAACATCAACAAGGAGAGGACAACATTTTGGTGGTGGAAACTCTATATCGTCAAGAGAGTGAGAATGAGGAAGAAGAAATAAGGTAAAAAAAAAAACAACAAAAAATCAAAAATTTCTTCACCCTCCAAATTGTGATAAAATTGAATCATGGGTTACAAATTTGGATTATGATAGCTTTACCAATTTGAATTCAAGAAATAACCCACTTTTGGAAATAACTGGACCATCTAAGGAAGGTGAAGATGAATTGGATGAGAAACATGTTGATGAATCAGAAGATGAAGAAGAAGTACTTGAGCGTCACGACTTGAACTTGGAAGATGATTACTATGATTCATGGAAGAAGTGGGAAGACTACACTCACTCCAAAACTGCTAATGAAACTTGTGTGCCAATTGATATACAGGACAACATAATCGCCTACTCAAAGGAAGATATTACAAATCCTGTACAATTTGAGGATGTTTTGGAAGAGATACCATGGATAGTGAACAAAGAATTGGAATTAAATGACAAAGTGGTTGATCTATTGGAAGCAACGAAAGTGATTGATCAAGAAGATGAGTTACTTGACATACACTTCGACCAAGAATATTTGAGGGTTGAAAAGGATGGGCATGTTTTTAATTGGGTGCCCAATTTTGGTATGTTTGATGAACAAGTAATCAATGAAGAATATGAAGACCATGAGGTAAAAGAGGAAATTGCAAATCCTCACCAAGTTTTGGTAAATGAAAATGTGAAAAAGGTAAAATCTAAACCTTTGTGTCCAAACATCCAAGATTTTGGTGAAGATTTGTATAATTCAAATGATATTTATGATGAAATGCCATTGAAGGTGAATGAAGAACAAGGATTAATTTCTAACCACACCTTTGATAACATTACTTTAATGAATGAAAAGGAGTTTGATGCACTTAAATTGCTAAATCAAATTCATCAACAATTAATTCTTGAATCTAGGATAAAAATTCTTAATGATCCCCATTTAGTAAATATCCTAGATGCTTGTAAATTGTTGCACAATTTTGATTGGCCTAAGAACATGGAAAATGAATTAGCTTTGAAATTTTTAGAAATAGGCTCTTGCTTACAAAATTTCATTTTGAATAAAGAAAGCCTAGTTCTAAATCATGAATGGGATTATGAAATTTGCACCTTAAAGAATAGACAAGAAAGAATTGAAAATCAATCATTGTCTAATCAAATTGGTAATTTGAATCTCACCTATGAGAATACTAATGGAACTAAATCTAATTGGTATGGTGAGAGGGGCAAGTGGAAGTTGGTTGCATTGTTTGGTCTGATCTTGTTTTTGTTGGATTCCTTCCAAAACTTCGGTATGTGTATCATATCATATGTCTTTTAAAGAATGCTCTAATCAGGTTTGGGATCCGGGAAAATGATAATCCAAATTTTGCATCATCTTGTATTATATTGTATATACTTTTGGTTTTCGTGTTTTGGTTTTGGATTGGATCTCATTTTGGTTTTAAGTTTTGTGTGTTGGTCCTTTGGACATTTTTGGTTTGTTAATTTAGGTCCTTATGAATGTTGACTAAGACTAGGAGAATATGAAACATCGGAATTGTATTGAAGAAAGCTCCACGAATATCGCAAACACATTAAAGAATATCGTTTGGAACTTGTGATGCATGAAGTTGTCAGTTTTATAAATTATGGCAAAGTAGGTGGTATACTCCATCCGCATTTCAAAAGGAGCAATGCATTCATATCTCATGTACATTCCACATTGCATATACATTCCATCTCAGTTGCATCTTCATTTCATGTACAATCATTGAAAAGGTGTCGAATCCTCTTAGGGTTATTACATAACATATATTAAAAGGATCCTAAGGTTGGGAACTGATGCCCGAACTATCTTGAACCAAGCACGTTCTACGCATATTAAAGAGGATCTTGAGCAAAATGGTCAAAACCATACTTGGAAGAAAAGGTGAGGCGAAAGGAGTATTTCGTGTCTGTCCTATCATGCAACATAATCCTTAAAACAGTGGTTTTCACCACTCCCATAGTGCTTAAAGCCTAAAATCGAGTAGTAAGGATAGGGTTAAATCCTCATCGAACTTAGGTTGAGGATCCAACTCCCCAAAGCTCTGATTTGACCTTCATGGAGTAGTAAGGATAGGGTCTAATTCTCATCTCGCTTAGGTTGAGAATCCGATTCCCCAAAGCTTCTATTTTGCCCACTCAAGAACTTGAAATTCAAAAGAAAATATTTTTCATTTCTTTATTAATATTGGATTGGAAGGATCGTACTACATGTCCCTTGCAAGGATGGGTAGTCATCCCCAAGGTCCAAGAAATCAAAGTAGAGTCAAATCATGGATTATGGGGTTAATCTCCATCGGGGCTATAGACGCCTGGCTGGCAGTGGAGTATGCTCATGCGTGGCAACATGTCTTGTCTAAAAGCAAGACCACTGATTGCTCAAACGGACAGGCTAGCCTGACAATTTCATCCATAACAAGTTAAATCATTTTGTTCAAGATGAGGTAATGAACTCCAGGATCAGAGTAGTAAGGATAGGGTTAAATTCCCATCTCGCTTAGGTTGGGAATCCGATTCCCCAAAGCTCCGATTTCACTTACACTTGCACATGGGTTCAAGATGGTAGTGACACATAACCAACTTTGGGGATCTAGTAAATTAATTCGAGTATACATATATTTGGTCCTAAGAGGGTTTGACAGTTTTAATATGTTTGTTCATGATACTAGAAGGTCTGAGCCTTTGCAAAGCGGGTTGTTATATCTCTAACATAGTCGTCATACATCAAATCCTGCACAAATCATTCATAGCCTTGCATACGAATCATAAGTGAAGCTGACAATGGAATGTTGATCAATTTCAAACGATAGGGAATGAAGCACATTGCACACACCGAGCTGATGCTTAATAATTCTAATGTTTCATGTATTTCTCATCTAGTTTCATTCTTGGGATATTTGCTAACGCTTGTATTTGAGTCTGTGTGTTTTCAGGTTGAGTTCTCACCGAAATGCTCAGGAGCATTTCCCAGCAGAGTCGCCATTTGTTGTGGCTGATCCACAACGTACCCCAAAATTGGGGACCCACATTTTTTGCATGTGTTCCAAGAAGACCGAAGTGGCCCATAGGCTAAAGATCAAAGAAAAAAGCAAAATACCACAAGGAGAAAAAGTGTCGCGATATCGCGACATGTTGCACCATCACGGCCAAAAAAAAAAAGTGTCGCGATATCGCGACATGTTGCACCATCGCAGCCCAAAAAGAAAAAGTGTCACGATATCGCGACATGTTGCACCATCGCGGCCCAAAAATGAAAAAGTGTCGCGATATCGCGACATGTTGCACCATCCGCAAAAAGAAAAAGTGTCGCGATATCGCGACATGTTGCACCATCGCGGCCAAAATGAAAAAGTGTCGCGATATCGCGACATGTTGCTCCTAAAATACACATTTCCAGCCCAAAAAGAAAAAGTGTCGCGATATCGCGACATGTTGCACCATCGCAAAAAGAAAAAGTGTCGCGATATCGCGACATGTTGCACCATCACGGCCAAAAGAGAAAAAGTGTCACGATATCGCGACATGTTGCACTATCGTGGCCAAAAGAGAAAAAGTGTCGCGATATCGCGACATGTTGTCATTTCAGGCCAAAAGAAAAAGGAGATAAGGAAGAGAAAAAGTGTCGCGATATCGCGACATGTTGCATTTTCTCCAAAGAAGAAAGAACAAGAAAGAAAAGTGTCGCGATATCGCGACATGTTGCATTTTCCCCAAAGAAAAGAAGAAAAAAAGTGTCACGATATCGCGACATGTTGCATTTTCAAAAAGGCGAGAGGAAAGAAAGAAAAGTGTCGATATCGCGACATGTTACTTTAAGAACAAAGAAAAAGTGTCGCGATATCGCGACATGTTACATTTTCACGATTCAAAGCAACAAAGGAGAGCAAGGAGGCAAAAGTGTCGCGATATCGCGACATGTTCCATTTTCGCCAAGGTAACGGACATGCATAGTGACGTGGACATAAGGACAAAATCCAATGAATAAGACAAAGCGTTACATAAGGAATATTTAATGATTTGAAATCATTTAAGATGGTCGTTACACACGGAGGGAAACGGACGCAAGCCCATGTGGAGAAAATACGACAAAGGGCCACAAAATGGAAAGCAAAGCACACGCATACAAGGGAAGGTGAAACGAACGACCATCGGCAAATGAAACGAACCGTCAGGGAAGGGAAACAATGTTTTCACAAGTTTAAATACGCCATTCAAAGAGGCCAAAAAGGGGGTGGAAAACCATTGCAAGTAGCGTTGCAATTTGAAGGCGATAAGGCCATTCTGGACCTAGTTGGGTTGTTTTTCTTCTTCATGGACAGGGGTTGGAAATTGTTATGAGCGAGTTGCAGACTTGAAGGCGATAAGGCCATTCTAGGCCTGTTTGAGTTCATTTTTCTTCCATGGACTGGTTTGGGAAAACCAGAAATTTTGCTATTGTAAAATGACATATTTTTAATGCAGAAGTGTTCAGAAATTTGCATCTTGTGGGCAAGAAAGAAGGAGATTTTCTTTGCATGCTATGGATTTAATGTTTATTCTTTCATCTTTTCAGATTTCGAATTTATAGATAATGTTGATGCCATTTCTTTGGGTTACATTAGGCGAATATTTGAAATCTGAATTTTATTTCGTACCCTAGGAACCAACACTTAGCCTATGGGGATTGTGCTTGTTTTGCAAGTCCAATAGGTTAGGTTGCATGCACGGAGACCTCACATCTTCGGTTTTGTCGAAATAGGATAGCATCATACTGAATGCATTTTATTTTCGATTTCTGCATTTCATTTTCATTTTTTTGCATTTTATATTTTTCCAAAAGTTTTAACTTTTCAAGGCATTAAAATAAACATTTAAAAAATATCAAAATCCAAAAAAACAATGAACAATCACTAAAGTTTCATGATGAAATAAACCAACATTGCCCCTTGTTTACGAGTTACTTGCAATCACTAAGGTGTTCCAAGCATTTAAATTGAATATCTTTATTTGAGATTACTAATACACATATGCAAATGCTAATACAACGGAGACCTTGGAGAAGTTGTTTGTTTAACTTCTTTGCAAGAGGGGATTTGGAACCCAAATCCTAAAGGAGAGTGTACTTTCACAACTGGGTGAAAATACCACTCAACAAGGCCTAAAAGATTCAAAGGAAGGAGAAGCAGATTTAAAAGGACATAATAATATTATAATATTCCAGGCTAAAGGTTGAAGTGAAGAAAAACGAGGTCCAAGGAGTCTTTAAAATATAAATCCTCAAAGACCCATTTGACAGAATGTGAAGGTTATAATTTAATTTATTTAAATTTTTTTTTTTGGTAAGTAGATATTTTATATACAAAATGTGTTTTTTAAGACGATCCCAAAGCCTTATAACATGAGAGGTCGCAACCCTTAGTAAAAAAAGAAGCCCCTTGGGGTAGTATAGTAGAAACCATAGTAAAAATTTCCAAAAAAACATAGTAATGCCCAGGAGGGCTACATACGAAACGTCAAACTAGAGGTAAAACATGCTGAAAAACAACAAAAAGAAATAGATGCATCCATTATGAAAACCCGAATATCCTCTCCCCGCTCCCCGTGCTCGTCCGCCCAAGCCCGATCCTCTCTTCTTGATTATGTGGAATCATTAGCGATATCCTAGTTGGCGACCTTCTCCATGTCCATCGAAAACAACTTCTACCACACCATGAGACATGTGGACAGTAATCCCTTATTTGCAAAGTGGTCAGCTAAACCATTGCCCTCCCTGTAGATGTGCTTGACATGGACCAGGTTCCTTCAAAGGAGGAGGTTCTTGGCCTCAGAAATGAAATTGAAAACCTTCCACACCAGATCCTAGGAATTCATCATGTAGTTAATGATGTTTAGTGAGTCCCCTTCAACTACCAAGGGTTAGGGATCCTCTGAAATGAGCTCGAGTCCTCTCAAAAGTCCTCTGGACTCCACAACATGATTGGTTTGAAACCCTAAGTTTTCACAAAAATCCAGGACGAGCTGTCCATTATGGTCTCTAACTGATCCACCTGCAACGATCGCCCTTGGGTTGCCCTGAGAGGCCCCGTAAAAATTTAACTTCAACCATCCTTGAGGAGGCCTGACCCACCTAACGTCCTTCCTGGATAACCGTGGATCCTCCCACTTCTTGATATCCCCTGATAACTTCAAGGATTTGAACAAACCCTCTTCAAACACATGCTTGTACCATGGGCTGGGGATAAGCTTGGAGTTCTCAATGGCAAAGGCGATGGCCCTGTGAGCGACTGAGGGAGGATCCCTGGGAGGATTATCAAAGACCCGACCATTGCATTCCAACCATATCTACCACAAAAAATGGTGGAAGTAAGCATTCCATAGGAAACGGAGCTTGGTATTTTTAAAAGGATTGGGCAATTGGAAGAAAGCCTCCTTAATGGTCTTGGGGGAAATCCAATGGATCTAAAAGGTAGAGAGAATTGAGCCAAGGACTGACCCAGTGAAAATGCAATGCAAGAACATGTGGTCAGAGGAATCACAAGCAGACTCACATAGATAGCACCTATTGGGAATAACAAACCCCCTCTTGTGAAGATTGTCAATTGTGAGAGCTTTATTCTAAAAGGAAATCCATGAGAAGAAATTTACCTTTGGGATCAAAAATTTCCTCCAGATCATGTTGCAAGGAAAGTCTGATTTTAGCCCTTTGAATTGGAATTCATAGGCAGATTTGACAGAGAATCCACCATCATCGGTCCCCATCCAAATCATTCAATCTAGACCTTTGCTGGTGGGTATGATGATGTTCTTAAGGATGGAGGATAGGAAGTTAGCTTCAGTCTCTAGCCCCTCAGCATCAATGAATTTCCACTGTAGGGAGCTAGTTCTCCATTCAATGAAATTGGCCACCCTCTGCCCAAATTTGTTATCAAGAAAAGTTTTAAGGTGAACCAGCCTGGTCTGCTCAGAGAGAAGGTCCTCTAGGGCCCACCTATCCTTCCAAAAATATATGCTTTGCCCATACCCAAGGATCCACCTGATGCCATCTTGGATCAGCTACCTGGATTGGACAATGGCTTTCCAAAAATTTGACCCCCTAGTGGGAATCCCATCCTCAAGAAAGGAAGTGTTAGTGAGGTATTTCCTCCTGATAATTCTAACCCATTCTACCGGTTCATATGCCAGGATCATCCAAGTGTGTTTGGAAAAGAGCGCTAGGTTCATCTTGGCCATTCTCCTAAACCCTAATCCTCCTTGCTTCTTGCTTCTACAAACTTTGTCCAGGCCACCAAAGGAAACTTGGACTTGTCTTCATTGCCTAACCAAAGAAAGTTCTATTGGGTCTTCTCAATCTTATGAAGAATCGAGGTAGACAATCTAAAAATAGACATGAAAAAGGTCAAAATTTCTTGGAGGTACACCATAGTGAGGGTTTCCTTGGCAGCTTGGGATAATAACTTGCCTTTTCACAACACCAATTTTTTATGGATTCTCTCGAGCACCATGTTCCACATCCCTTCCTTAGCACACCCGTATAAGAGAGGGATGCCAAGATAGGTAGTGGGGAGGGAGTCAATGGAGCACCCCAAGATACTTGTAATATGAACTTGACACTTGATAGGGGTGTTGAGAAAAAAGATCTTTCTTTTGATGTAGTTAAATTTTTGACCAACAAATCTCTCATAGAGTCCTAGGATTCATTTGATGGATCTAGCTTGAGCTACTGATGCTATGGTGGACAGGAGCATGTCATCCACAAACTGTTGTTGGGTGATCACCTCAATCCTCAAGGTAGGGAGGATGTTGATCACCTTCTTTTGATGTTGGGAATCCTTGAGGTCTCTTCCCAAATATTCTATGAGGATGATGAAAAGGATGGGGGATAGAGGATCCCCTTGATGTAGACCTCTAGAGCTCTAAAAGAAATCAGTAGGAGAGCCATTGACTAAGATAGAGAACCAGGGGAAGGAAATGCAACCCTGGATGAGGTCAACCCATAGGGGATGGAAGCCAAACTTGAGGAGGATATCCTAAAGGAAACCTCTGTCAATCCTATCAAAGACCTTGTTCATATCAAGCTTCAGGAAAAGGGCAGCCTTCTTGGTCATTGAGGTAGAGTGCAGGGTTTCATGGATCAAGATGACCCCATCTAGGATGTTCCTCCCTTTCACTGAACTACCTTGGAACTGATCAATGATAAGGGGGAGAATGGGCTTTAGCCTTTTGGCCATAACCTTGGTCAACACTTTGTAGATGATGTTGCATAGGTTGATAGGCCTATAATTAGAGATAGATTTGCAGTTAAAGGCTTTCGAGATCAGGGCCAAGAAGGTGGAGTTGAAATTGTGAGGGATAAATTTGGTTGACTAGATCTCTCTAATGGCCTCATAGACATCATTCCCCACCACATCCCACAGGGTTTGGAAAAACCTCAAAGAGAAACCATCCGGTCCAGGGGCTTTATTAGGTTGCATTGAAAACAAGGCCTCCTTAATCTCATCGTGGGAGAAAGGTTCCACCAGTCTGAGGTTTGCATCCTTAGGAATGATGCAAGGAATATTAGATAGGAGAGTATCCTGATCTTGGCTATCAATATCTGAGGCACTTCCCAAGAGGTTCTATAAAAATGACATCGCTTCATCCCTGATCTCAACTATGTCCTTGGTGGATGATCCATTGCTACCTCCCTAATCTTGTTGGATGCCCTATTCCACATAGTGGATGCATGAAAAAACCTAGTGTTAGCATCACCTTGCTTGACCCATAGGTCTCTTGACTTCTGCCTCCACAATATTTCCTCTCTATCCAGGATGTTATGGAACTCTGCAAGGATGTTCCTTTCCTCCTCCCTAGTGGGGCTGCTATGGTCTTGTTAGGATCCTCAATCCTAACATTATTAGTTAGTATTAGGTAGTATTATTAATTATTTAATTATTATATTATTAACTTATAAAGTGAACCATCACAACCCTTCATAACGTGAACCATCACATCTCTTCATACGTGAACCATCATGTCTCTTCACCAACGTAGCTTTAGGGTAGATATATATATTAGGTTGGCCATCCATATCAAATCATCCATGAATAATAAGAAGAAGAATAATATAGATTCTAAAGGAGGGAGCCCCCTATAGTGGCAAAGCGATTACAAGGGAGCCCCCTTTGAGTGGCCTACGATTACATTTACATTAATTTGTTAATAATTTTATAGTAAGACCTTGGGGTCTTACCATTTTGGTATCAGAGCCATGTGGGACCCAGTCATGTGTGAATTTCTCAAATATCTTCATCAAATCACTTTTGTGGGTGAGTATCAAACTCGGTTTGAGGATATCACCAAACACAACACAATATTGGATGAATAAATTCTCATCAATGGCTTCATTAGGGGATTAAAAGAGGAAATTAGAATGGAGGTGACAAGGTTCAATCCCTATACCATGATGCAAACCTATGGATTGGCAAAATTAGCTGAAGATAAAATCAATGCACAACAATGATTAGAGAAATCACTTATGGAAAAATCATTGACCACTTACATCGCTCCCAAACCTATGCATAATGGAAGGGCACAAAGCACTTACACAACCCCCAAATCTAATTGAACTTTACGAATTAAACATCTTAGCTTTGAGGAGATGAAGGAACGACAAGCAAAAGGACTGTGATAATTGTGATGAACAATTTGGACCCCACCATAAATGTGCTACATTAACATTGTATTTATTGAAGGAAGTTGATCCCTGTCTCTCCATAGAGCAAGCAGATGAGGTAGTTGTGTCCGAAGCAACCAGTGCACCTACTCACTGCAATGAAGACAATGAGGTCGATGTGCAAGAAGTGATTTATGTACCAAGTAGGGATGAGGTAGACATACCCAAAGTGATCAATGCTAGCCAAACATGCACTTTACAAGACCTACACATACCTTACTCACCAATAGTAAGTTCTTGCCATATGACCAAACCTATTCGAAACCAATGCAGAGTGACTACACACTCCTTCTCCGTTGGCTCTACCAAGGAACAAAAAAAGGATATGAAATCATTACCATCACTTTTGATGCATTATTATGAAATATTTGAGGAACCCCAAGGGTTGCCCTCCCATCGTCATCATGATTTTCCTAAGGAAGATTCTACTATTGTTCTTGGCAACCCCCTGCTAATGCTTCACCCTTCTCGATATTCCTGCCTACGAAAGGATGCCATTAAAAGAGTCCAAGAACTTACACAAATCCTTCTTGGAAAACAAATGACAAAGATTCTCAATTTGAAATTTGAGGACAAAGCTCTTTTTAAGGAGGGTGGCATGTTAGGATCCTCAATCCTAACATTATTAGTTAGTATTATTAATCATTTAATTATTATATTATTAACTTATAAAGTGAACCATCACAACCCTTCATAACAAGAACCATCACGTCTCTTCATACGTGAACCATCATGTCTCTTCACCAACGTAGCTTTAGGGTAGATATATATATTAGGTTGGCCATCCATATCAAATCATCCATGAATAATAAGAAGAAGAATAATATAGATTCTAAAGGAGGGAGCCCCCTATAGTGGCAAAGTGATTACAAGGGAGCCCCCTTTGAGTGGCCTGCGATTACATTTACATTAATTTGTTAATAATTTTATAGTAATACCTTGGGGTCTTACCAGGTCCCCAGCTTTGATTATCCTTTTGATCTCCTAAATTTTCTCAGTAATGGCCTTTTTACTGGCGAAAAGGTTGCCAAAAACCTCCCTTTTCCAGATTTTCAAGTTTTCTTTGATCATCTTCAGTTTTTGGGCCAACCATGAAGTGGAGGATCCTCCAAAATTTTGATGCCACCATGAGGACACTTGATCTTTGAAATCCTTGTGGAGAGTCCACATGGCTTCAAAATGAAAAGGAGTTTTGAAGGAGGGAGGCCTACCATTTTCAAGGAGGATGGGACTATGGTCTGATATGATCTGAGGTAAGGCCAACAGGATGACATTGCCAAACATAGGGATAGCTTCTTGAGTGATGAGGAACCTGTCCAGCTTCACCTAGATGAGCCCTCTATCAATCCTCCTATTGCTTCAAGTGAAATAGGACCCCTTGAGATTAACATCCATGAGCTCATTGGTATTGACAAAATATTTGAAATCCTCCATGCTTCTACTAAAATATTCATTACCTCCTTTCTTCTCAGACAGATGCAACAGGCTATTGAAGTATCCTCCTATGATCCATGGAAAGGTGTTGAAGGTGGTCCTCATTTGAGTTACATTTTCCCACATTTCGGCCCTCTCAATGGGGGAATTTGGAGCATAAATGTTGGACAGGATCCAAGACTGATTGCTAGTCTTGGAGTGAAACAAAATGTTTAGGATCCTACTCAAGGATGACAAAAGCCTTTCTTCAACCAGGGTAGGGTCCCAAAGGTACATGAGCCCACCTGGCGTGCCTTGAGATGAACTGATAAGGCACTCTCATTTAGCCCAAATGGCCTTGGCATACTTTTGAGAAGATATTTCATCAATTTTGGTTTCTTGCATAATGAATATTCAAGGATTGATCCTTTTCCTTAGGTCAGCCACCATTCACTGCTTGGCTGCCCCATTGAGGCCCCTCACATTCCATGAGAGGACCTTCATTTCAAAGGTTTAGGGTTTTTCTTACCTCCCTTCACTATCTGGAAGGGGGGTTTGGTTCCTTGCTTGTCATTCTAGTTGTCAAAATCATCAGAGAAAAATGTCAACTGGGTTCCATTTATGATGTCCTTCATCATTTTCTTGTTTCTCTTCTCATTGATAGAGGGTATCCCTCTTTTCCTTTCACTGCCATAGTCAATGGCCTGTTTCCTGCTCCTGGTGTTTCTGGGGCTGATTCTCTCAGAGACGGATGGGCCTCCTTTTTTAGAGAAAGGAGAAAGGGGTACCTCACCCTTTTCGAGCGGTTTGGGGATTTACTATTGCCTGCCAGGTACTCATCCATAAAAGAATTTAGAACAATAATTTTGGAAAGGGTCTATACCTGGGTAACTAGATCCTCTACGCTAGGACTAGTGTGAAGCAGGGATTTTGGGAGTGCCTTCTGCTCCTTTTGGGCTAACGAGGAGGCTTCTCCTCACTCATGGTTTTGCTTGCCTTGATCTGGAACATCACTCTGACCTTCCTCCTGAGGTGCTTGGTGGGTGATATTACGCATGATGTGTTTCGGACCTAGCATTGACTCCTTTTTGAGAGGAGGAATACCCTGGTTCCTCTGCATTCCCTTGTTTGAACCTGTCACCTTTTGATTCTAGGCCCTCAAAATAGGGCACTTATTTAGGAGGTGACCTTACGTGTGATAGAGAGTACAAAATTCTGGCTTGTTTTCATACTTGATGGGCTACCTCCTGATGATGAATGATCCTCTATACAAGTTTATGAAAGTCGATAACTCTGTTTCCAAGTTAACAGAGACACAAAAGCGAGAATGAACCATCTTGTATCGGACCATGGTGGAAGAATCAATGGCAATGAGCTCACCTATGGACCAGGCTGTCCCTCTGATGACATTCTCATGCCAACATTGGAAAGGGAGGTTGGGAAACCTAACCCATAGAGGAGCTACATTTATGTTTTGGGTTTTAGGTTTTAAATCCTCTCCCCACTTCCAAAGAAAAAGGCTCTTGCAACCTAGGAACCATGGTCCCCCGGACAAGATGTTGCAGCAGTCCTCCTAAGTTTTGAACTTGATAACAAAAAACCCCTAAGAGAGGACAACAATTTCCATGTTGTCGTTGGTCTTCCACTTGGAAAAATCCCATTTTTGAATGGTCTCCATGTCTAGTCGTCCTCCTATGAACTTGCCAATCAGAGCGAAATGCTCAAGCTCTAGGTAGTTGTCCATTAGGTCTTCGGGGATGACCAAATATGCTCCATAAGGAAGCAGTTCCTGGATGGGTTGCTTTGTTGGGGATCCTGTTAGGAGGAGAAACTGAAGGGGATTATATTATTCATAAAAATGTGTTACATATATAGGCAGAAGGCCTATATGATAAACTGACAAGTGTCAGTATAAACTGACAAGTGTCAAAATAGAGGCATAATGCACTTTAACTCTAACATTCCCCCTTAAAGTGCACTATCCTAACTAAAGAAGAAACAAAAGAAGTCAACATTAGGTAACATTCCCCCTTAATGTTGACTTCTCAAAAACAAACTATCATCCTCGCTTATTGTTGATTTGGTCTAGGCTCATGCTCTGTGCTCTTGGCTCTCCAACTATGAATAATGCTAGATTCACTGTGTATACATCTCGGTCTGTTGCCTTAGGGTCAGCCACTTCCACGAGTCTGTTGCCACTGGGTCAGCTGTATAAGTGCCTCGGGGTCATCATGGGTGCCTCAGGGTCAGCCACTTCTAGGTCTATTGCCTTTGCAGGTCATCCTTAGAGGATGTTGCCTCTCGTAGGTCACTGACTAGACTCACCATGAGTATGAAATCCCTCCTCATGGTGAACTCAATCTAGAAGGTGTCGGTCTCTATTGAAAATGCACCTAATGAAAAGAAAAATGAGCCATATAAGAGTGTCGGTCTCTATCGAAAATGCACTTAATACAATAAAATGAGCCATAGATCCAAATAGGAGAGAAGAAAAGAAGAGAATATTCTGAAGTGTCTTTGTCTATAGTCTTCAGAAGTAGATCCGGAAAAAAACCTTGGATAGAGTCTAGGGTGTCTTTGTCTGTAGTCCTTAGTATAAGTGTCCTTATGGTGACCATGTCATCTCATCGAAATGCATGGGTAACCAGCTGCTCCATTCGCCAAGTGTATAGAAAAGATCACTAGGTACAAGGATCACATATGAAATTACCTTGGGAGTGTCGGGTACAACCGAAAGTGCACTCCAAGGTAGAAAAACTTTGAGGCTAAAAAACTAAATTGAAATAGCCTCAAAATTATAATATGACACCACCATTGTGTTCATCACAAAAAAACGTTTCCAACGACTATAAATACCCCTATACTCCACCATCAAAGGGGCCTTCATCATGTGGAAAAACCATAATGCCTATCTGAGGCGGCAAAAATAGACCTCGGGAATATCATATTTCTGGCATCGCATTGTGGCGGAATAAAAAAACAGCAGCCTTCCACTCTCCATGTGGAAAAAAAAAAACAGGGCTAATTAAAAATTCCATCCTCCAAGGGAAAAATTCATAGGCCACTAAAAAAAGATTTCCCTCCAAATTTTTAATTTCCCATACAATTGAAGAAGTGGTCCTCCACTATATCAAAGATGCCCTTCCCTCATTATTAAATAAATAGCCCACTTTTGAAAATAAAATACCCCACTAAAATCACATTAAATAAAAAAGCATTTGGACCCATTTCGGTCGGCCACTTCTTCACGCGGGAGGAGCATGTAAAAATTGAAATGTTTCAACAATGATAAAATGGTTTCATCTTCTTCTTCACGCTGCATTTTGAAATTATTATCGATGAGGTGCAGCCATTATGCAGACTTCTACCCAACAGCGGGTACCAGTATCCCCTTGTTCCAGTAAAAAATAATCCGCTCTGAAAGCTTCTTGTTCCAGTACCCGTCGTCATCAACGCCAAGAAAATCTAGCCATTTGGCAAACGCAAATGCATTCGCTCCACTAGAACTTTAGATCCTGTAGTCCCTGGTTGTTTATGTTTCTGGTGTTTCAGCTCTCTCTCTAAAAACCCCTTGCTGCATTATGCAGCCATGCCTCCGAAGCAGCCTTTATGTCTGCAAAAAATAGTCTCGCTTCTATCAAATGACGTGAAAAATTTTGTCTCGCTGGATTCGAAGCTGCCTCCGAGCTTAAAATAGCTCCACAAAATTTATCGATGTCGAGAATTTAATGAAACCCTAACGGAGGTTTCCGGTGCCGTGGCCGTCGAAATTTGTGAGGGTTTTAGGGGGCATTATGGACAAGATTTTCATGATGACCGAAATGGGTTTTGCCTCTGCTATCGAAGGGATTGTAGGAGAATGTCGTCACCATGCGACCTCATCATGGTGCTACCTCTTCCACCGATATTCATCTCCATAAATTGAGTTTGTTGAAACAGATGTCGTCTGAACATGGTCTGGTGTCGAACAATGCTACATATGAAACCCTAATGCACGAGCTTTCCAAGGAGAGTTGGCTGGACGAGGCCTTGAAAGTATGGAATGTAACGTTCAATTTTTTGCTTCATGGGATCTGCAAGAAGGGCAGGGTGGAGGAGGCCACCACATTTCTAAAAAAAAAATTGGGAAGGGTGTTTCGCCCCGATACTGAGACTTTCAATACAATAATCAATGGGTTCTGCAAGCAGGGGAGGCTGGAGGAGGTTACCAGACTTCTGGGAGAGATGACTGAGAGGGGGTTCAACCCTGATACTATCACTTTCAATACAATAATCGATGGGTTCTGCAAGCAAGGCAGGTTGCAAGAGGCCACCAACATTCTGGATGACATGACTAGAAGTGGATTCTGCCCCAATATGGTGACTTTTACTGCTATAATCAATGGTTTCTGCAAAGCTGGAGAGGCAGATAACGCAACAGGCCTACTTGAGAGAATGGTGGAGGAAGGCATCAAGCTTAGTGTTCTTACATACACTATTGTGATTTCAGGTCTGTGCAGAATAGGGAGGTCTCAGATGGCAAAAGCTCTTCTGCGGGAAATGATTGTGCGGGGTTGTGTTCCAAATGCAGTCACATATTATATTATGATCCATGCAATGCTCAAAGAGGGGAGGGTTGAAGAAGCCATTGAGCTTGCCTATCAAGTTCCCAAATCTATTTTTCCAGAAACTGGCATTTCTTAGGTTGCTTTCGGCTGCACAGTGGCATCAAAAAATGACCCGAACAATAGATTTATCCACGAGCCTCAACAATAGTCGAAGCAGCAGCACCACATTCACGCCGCCTCTTCCATGGCCAAAGATTTTCTTAAAAACTCACGATCTCCTCTTCGCCAACAGACCCCAATGTGCAGCTGGTAAATACCTCAGCAGACCTTACAATCTTGTCATATGCCACTTAGCATACAACAACCACAGCAGCAAGAACAAATGTGCCAACCTCAAATCCAATGGCAGCAGCTGCAAAAACAAATCCAGCACCAGCAACAACAACTAACATCAATGGTAGCCATTCTGTAAACCCTAAAAAAAAAACTAAAAATGACCTCCCAATTTTTAACATTTTTACCATCTGGTTTCTGATCCATCAAATGATGGAGAGCATACTCCCTCGGTAAAAAAAAAAAAATTTAAAAATAAGGAAGAAAAAAAATCATGGGGGAGGGAGGATTTCCATGAAGGAAATCCCCCCTCAAGAAGTTTCACAGGGCAGGGAAATCCCGCTCTGATACCAAATGTTAGGAGGAGAAACTGAAGGGGATTATATTATTCATAAAAATGTGTTACATATATAGGTAGAAGGCCTATATGATAAACTGACAAGTGTCAGTATAAACTGACAAGTGTCAAAATAGAGGCATAGTGCACTTTAACTCTAACAGATCCTAGAATTAGTACCCAAGTGTAGGATCCTTTTTGGTTTAGGTTTAACTCGCATCTTGGTCCCTACTTGTTAGGAGGGTCTTTTCCACTCCTGTTCGATCCATCCGCCTAGGCCTCTGCTACATCGGGCCCCACCCCATCATCACTGTTATGGTTTGTCCCTCCATGACCCTTGCCTGACCATCCTGCCTCCTGTCTATTGCATCCTCTTGGTCACTCTCCATCCACCACTCGCTCGCCTGCATTCCCGCTCTCCATCCTCCAAAATTAAAATATTTTAACCATAGGTTAAAATTTTAATTTAAATAAATATTAAAGGCACCATAAGTCTAAGTTTAAAATTTGAATTAAAATTTGAATTGGAAAGCATCGACATTTTGGAGTACATAGCAAAGGATATAAAAGGGGAAAATATTTTTTATTTCAACCCATCCATGCAATTCGAATGCCCAAGAGAGAAAAATATTTTGTACACTGAAGAGAAGAGAAGAGGATTTGCATGTGTTAGCACAAGATAGGTCAGGGGTTCGATTCACATCCCCTTTGTTTTGAGTGTGACAAATATTTTTGTTTATTTTTTGAAAGGCATCAAAGAGTAGGGTAAAAGGTGCGTCGTGCACCTTTCGTTTTGTCTTGGGCGTGTGGCCCAGCTACAGCCAAGCCTTAGGGCTTAGGCATTGTGAGGTTGGTCACGATTTTGAGTCGAGCGCAGTCGTGAGGGCATTATTTTTTAACATAGGCCATCGTATAAGGTAAGCAATTAATTTATTTTTCCAAGGTGTGAATAGTGCCAGGGGGCTACGTGATTTTTTTTTAATGGTGCTTTGATTAATTTTTGCTAAGGTAAAAGATAGGGAGTCATAAGGAAGTTTAAATATTTTAATTTTTACTTAGCATTAAAAATAGATATTGGAGATATAAGGTGTTTGAAAGGAAATTAATTGTGTTGAATATTATTGTGTGAATATTGGAGTTAAAAGTGTTAAAAAAAGGAATTAATTTTTATTTTGATAAGTGCAAAAATTGGGTTAATAAAGTGTTTCAAATAATTTTTGATTGGTTATGATTTGAATATTATTTTTGTGAATTTTGGATAATATAAAGTGTACTTGAGAGCTAATAATTTTGTATGGTGAGATAATTATTGAAGGAAATATTTGAGTGAAGACTTTGAGATAAATTTTTGCTATTAAACCTTGAAAGTGGCAAAGATAATTTGTTTGTGATTGATACAAACTTTGAATTCAGATCTCCATCAAAACAAAAGGTATGGGCACATCTTCCTTGTGAGTAAAATATTGTTGATGTTGGCAATTTTGGGTACTTTGGGTACATTGCCTTTGCTCAAGTGTATAAGTTGTCATTGATGTCAAGAAGCTTTTGAAGGAATTTGATTTGATGTCAAATAATTTGTTTTGATGAAGGTTACGGCATGACAGTTTCAAAGGTCTTTTGCAAACCCCAAGCTGAAAGTTCGAAAGAAAGTAAGTTGGAAAAGTGTCGCGATATCGCGACATGTCGCATTTTCGCGACTTAAGCAGGAGAGAGAAAGCATTTTAGAAAAGTGTCGCGATATCGCGACATGTCGCATTTTCGTGACTTAAGGAGAGAGAAAGCAAGTTAGAAAAGTGTCGCGATATCGCGACATGTCGGGCAGGACTCAAAGAGGAGAGAGAATGTACGGAGTCAGAAATGTCATGATTTCATGACATATTGCAAGGAAGGTTGTACGGACAAAAAAGTGTCATGATTTCATGACATGTTGCAGGAGAGAGAGTCCGAAAGAAAAAGTGTCACGATTTCATGACATAATGCAGAAGAGAGAGTCCGTAGTGTGAATTGTCATGATTTCATGACAAGTTCGAAGAGAGAGAAAGTAACACGAAAAGTGTCATGATTTTGTGACATGCTGCAGATGAAAATGTTCCAAGTAAGAACTGTCACGATTTCGTGACATGCAACAAAGGAAAGGTTTCGAAGTAAGAAATGTCATGATTTCATGACAGGTTGAAGAGAAAGCAACAGATGCAGAAAGTGTCATGATTTCATGACAGATTGAGATGGAAGCGTACGGTTGGAGAAAGTGTCATGATTTCATGACAAAAATAGAAGCGGTCTTCAAAGATAAGTGTCATGATTTCATGACAAAAGCAGAAAGGAGAGGCTATGGAAGAGAAGTGTCGACGATTATCACGACAAAGTAAAAACAAAGTGCTGAGGAGAAGTGTCATGATTTCATGACAAAAGAAAGGAGGTCGACGAAGGGAGAAGTGTCACGATATCATGACAAAAGCAAAGTTGATGCTGACAAAGAGAAGTGTCATGATATCACGACAAGAGCTTAGTTGAAGTCGACAAAGGTTAAAGTGTCACGATATCATGACAAAAGCCAAAAGAAAGTGTACGGTTGCAAAAGTGTCATGATATCATGACATGTTGTATTTTCATGATAGAAGCTACAGAAGAGTTACAGAGGCAGTGAAGCCGACAAAGTCAAATTTTAGCCGATGAAGATTAGGGCTTGTAGCGACGAAGATTAGGGTTTGCATTTGTTATAACAGCCGACTAAGATTAAAGTTTTCATCATGAAAATTTTATTATAAAAGGAGGGCTATTTGGAGAGTTGAAGTCGATGAATGTGTTGTTGAAGTGCGACATTCATAGATAGTGCGCAGAGCAAGAAGTTCGATCACTGAGAGCAGAGTGCAAAATTCGATCGTAGTGTGCAGAGTGCATTTTGTCGAATCATTCTAAGTGTGAAAGATCGCAAAGGAAGCAGAGTGTGCGAAGACGATGCTCTTGTGATTGCTAGAGGTGCAAAGGTTGAAGTTCGATCAAGTGCTTGTGATTATGCAGAAAGAGCAGAGGACTTGTGAAATGAGTTTGATAGTTCTATCAGAGAACTTGAGGACAGAGGTGCATTGGTTCTTTGAGAAGAACCTGAAGATAGATTTGGTTGTTGAGCTACTATGGATGTGATCATAGAAGGCAGAGGTCTCTTAGGCTAAGCATTGAGGACAGGAGGTCTTCGGTGGAAAGGAGTTCCACATGCTGGCAAGAGGTAGAGGCAGTTGATCTTTTGAGGGATCATTTCCAGAGGAGAGGGGAAGGTATCTCCTTTGAGCAGAGGCTCATAAATTCTGATTGGGGGAAGGTATCTCCTTTGGGCCGAGGCTCATAAACATTGTAATTGGGAAGGATTCCCAAAGAACTTTGAGATAACTTTTAGAGAAAAGTTTTTGTGGATGTAGCCCAACCTTTTTGGGTGAACCACGTTAAAAATGGGTCTTCAATGTGTGATGCTTTCTGTCTTGATTAATGTTGTGTTGATGCCACTGCTATCTAAAGTTAAAATTATTAATTGGTTAAGTCTTATACTGTTCACCCCCTCTCTTAGTATAAGCTTGTGTTCTTCAATTGGTATCAGAGCGGGTCTCTCCAGAAAGAGCCTAACAGCTTGGAGAAGGATCTATCAGAGGAACATATAGATTCAGAAAGAGATGAAGAGGTTGAGTTCGATCTCAAAGGTGAATTCTTCTTGGCTTTAAGAAAGCTTGAGAAATTCAGGGAAGAGAATTCTGTTCTCAAGCATCAATGTCAGGAAGAAGAGATAGCAAGATCAGAATTGTCTCAAAGTGTTATAGACTTCAAAATTCTAGCTGAAGAAGGGAAGAAGGTTGAACGAGGTTCGACAGAGGCTCTAAAAGGAAAGGAAGTTGATTGCGAGAAACTAGAAGAAGAGGTTATGTCTCTTAGAGTGAAGTTGGAACAGTTGGCTCTCAGACAGAATACTCCGTGTGAAAAGCAAAAGAAGGATGGTATCACCATTCATGAAATAGGGTCTTCGAGCAAGATCAATCTTCATCCTGAAGAGCGGTGGATTCCAGTTGGTCACAAGAAGAACAATCATCCAAGGCATCAAAACAGGTTACATAATACTTTCCATGGCTATTGTTTTTCCTGCAAGAAATTTGGTCACAAAGCTATGCATTGCAATAAGTCTTTGAATAGCCATAGTAAGGAAAATGTTAACTCTTTTGCACCTCTTATGAATAAAAATGTCATGTGTTACAAGTGCAAGAATTTTGGGCATATAGCAAGGATGTGCGGTTTGGATAGATCTAGCCTTGAGTTCACTAAAAAGAGAAATGAGATCAAATCTAAGTCAATGATAGTTCAAACTGCTTTTCATGCTCAAGACAAAGTAGAAAAATGGTATCTTGATAGTGGTTGTTCAAAACATATGACTGGTGAAAAGGAAAAGTTTTTGGTCTTAAAAGAAACAAACGGAGGAACGAGTCGAGTTTTGGAGATAACAAGTCAGCTAAAATCTGTGGTAAAGGGACTCTTAGTTTGGATGGGAAATCCAAAACAGAAAATGTGCTTTATGTAGAAGGCCTAAGACATAATCTTCTAAGTGTGAGTCAACTTTGTGATCAAGGGCACATAGTATCTTTCTTTTCAGATAGATGTGAGATAAGTAAAGAAAAAAATGGAAAACTCATTGCGAGTGCTACAAGGACTCCAAACAATCTTTACATGCTAAGTGAGATAAAAAAGGAAAAGTGTTTTCTAACTCAAGAAGATGAGAGTTGGTTATGGCATAAAATATTGGGGCATTTGAGCTTTGATAATCTTGTCAATATTAGTAACAAGGAAGCTATTAGAGACTTGCCCAAAATAAAAAGGCCCCATAACATCATTTGCGGTCCTTGTCAACATGGAAAACAGACCAGAACCAGTTTCAAATCAAAAGGGTATACTTCTTCAAAACCATTGGATCTTATTCATACTGATTTATGTGGCCCTACCGGAACTCGGAGCATTCGGGGAGAAAGCTACTTCATGCTTGTTTATAGATGATTATTCTAGAATGACTTGGGTTACTTTTCTCAAAGAAAAATATGAAGCTTTTGAAAAATTTAAAGCTTTCAAAGAAATGATTGAAAATGAGACTGAAAAGAGAATCAAATGCTTAAGATCAGATAGAGGAGGAGAGTTCACTTCAAATGAATTTGTGGAATACTGTGAGCAACAAGGAATCAAAAGAGAATATTCAGCAACAAGAACTCCTCAACAAAATGGAGTAGTTGAAAGGAAAAACAGAACTATTGAAAATATGGCTAGAGCTATGTTAAATGAGTCAAAACTTTCAGATGGCTTTTGGAAAGAGGCGATCGAGTACAGCGAGTCTACATTATCACCAGGGCCCAACTTAGAGTCAATCATCATAAAACTCCTTATGAGTTGTGGAAAGGAAGACCAGCTACAATAAAATACTTCAAAGTGTTTGGGAGTAAGTGCTTCATCAGAAGGGAAGATCAGAATTTGGGTAAGTTTGATCCTAGGTGTGATGAGGGAATCTTTCTTGGATATTCCAGTAGAAGCAAGGCCTACAGATGCTTCAACAAAAGAACTCATACAGTTGTAGAGAGCATAAATGTAACAGTTGATGAAAAGACAAGGATAAGAGAACCAGTCAAGGAACTCAGTGATGAAATTTGTCAAGAAGAATTCAGAGAGGTTTCAGATGAAGAAGAGGAAAGACAACAACTGCTTCCCAAAACTCCTTCACGATATGTTCAGAAACATCATCCCAAATATTTGATCATTGGTGATCCAAATAGGAGGCAAACAAGAAGAAGAGTCATTCCTTCACATGATTCTACAAATGTTTCATTATTATCTCAGATTGAGCCAAAATATTTCAGTGAAGCATGTGGAGATAAGTTTTGGGTAAAAGCAATGGATGAAGAGCTAAATCAAATAGAGAAAAGTGAAACTTGGGATTTGGTTCCAAGACCTAAGGACAAGAATGTCATTGGCACAAAATGGATATTCAGAAATAAACTCAATGAGGATGGAAAAATTGTCAGAAACAAAGCTAGGTTAGTCTGCAAAGGTTATGCTCAAGTAGAAGGTGTTGATTTCGAAGAGACGTTTGCTCTTATTGCTCGTCTTGAAGCTATCAGAATGTTTTTGGCCCTTTCAAGCTTCAAATCATTCAAGGTATATCAAATGGATGTAAAGTCAGCTTTTCTAAATGGGGTGTTGGTAGAAGAAGTCTACATAGAACAGCCAGAAGGAGTGTCTCTCTCAGAACAGTCAGACTATGTGTGTAAACTGAAAAAGGCCTTGTATGGGTTAAAGCAAGCACCGAGGGCTTGGTACTCAAGACTTGACAGTTATCTTCATGAGCAAGGCTTCGGGAAAGGTGTGGCAGATAGCAATTTGTATATTAAGGATGAAGGTGATGATATGTTGATTATGGTTGTCTATGTTGATGATATTATTTTTGGGGGAAATAATACTCGGATGTGCAAAGATTTTGCTAACACCATGCGAGAAGGAATTTGAGATGTCTATGATTGGAGAGTTGTCATTCTTTTTAGGTCTTCAGATTGCTCAATCAAAAGATGGTGTATTTCTCTCTCAAGGAAAGTATATCAAAGAAATGTTGAAGAAATTTGGGATGATGGACAGCAAACCAATATGTACTCCAATGATTACAGGGTGCAAGATGAGTAAAGATGATGAATCTCCAGTGGCAGATCAGAGGTTGTACAGATCAATGATTGGCAGTTTATTATATGTTACAGCTACCAGACCAGATATCATGCAGGCAGTTGGGTTAGTAGCAAGATTTCAAGCAGCTCCAAAATATTCTCATGTTATAGCAGTTAAGAGGATATTCAGATATCTGAAGGGCACTATGGACTTTGGGCTTTGGTATCCCAAAGGTGATGATTTCACCCTCACGGCTTATACAGATGCAGATTGGGCAAGCGGTATTAATGAAAGGAAAAGCACTAGTGATGGAGCATTCTTTCTGGGAAAGAGTTTGGTTTCTTGGTTAAGTAAGAAACAACCTTCGGTTTCCTTATCTACAGCGAGAGGCTGAATACATAGCGACAGATGGCTGGGTGTACACGGGTTTTATGGATGAAAACCACCTTGGAGGATTTCAAAGTCGAGCATGAACAACCCATCTCCATATTTTGTGATAATACAAGTGCCATAAGTATTTCCAAAAATCCGGTAATGCACTCAAGGACAAAGCATATTTCCATCAAGTATCACTTTCTAAGGGAGAAAGTGCAAGACAAGCGAGGTCAAGCTAGAGTATGTGTCTACTAAAGAACAGATTGCAGATATCTTCACTAAACCTCTTCCAAGAGATACGTTTGAGTATCTAAGGGAGAAATTGGGAGTTGTACTCCCACCCCAGAATTAATCACCTCATCGGGAGGTGGGGGAGGGACCAAGCTAAGAGGCTCATTCTTAGTCCCGAGCCCCAAAGGTGACCCTTTGCCATTGATGACAAAGGGGGAGAGATATGAGTAAGGGGGAGAGCTTCAAAGTGAAGAGGAAAGCTTCAAGTCGGGGGGAGCAAAACTTCAAAGGAAGATTCTCAGTTGTGGGCACAGTTGGTCAGTTGTTAGCACAGTTGGTTTCAGTTTTGGCTCTTGAGAAGTGTTTTCAGTAAAGGTTTGCCATCAATGACAAAGGGGGAGATTGTTGGCAATTTTGGGTACTTTGGGTACATTGCCTTTGCTCAAGTGTATAAGTTGTCATTGATGTCAAGAAGCTTTTGAAGGAATTTGATTTGATGTCAAATAATTTGTTTTGATGAAGGTTACGGCATGACAGTTTCAAGGTCTTTTCAAACCCCAACGACGAGTTCGAAAGAAAGTAAGTTGGAAAAGTGTCACGATATCGTGACATGTCGCATTTTCATGACTTAAGCAGGAGAGAGAAAGCATTTTAGAAAAGTGTCACGATATCGCGACATGTCGCATTTTCATGACTCAAGAGAGAGAGAAGAAAAGTGTCCGATATCCGACATGTCGAGTCAATAAAGAGAAAGAATGTACGGATTGAAATGTCATGATTTCATATTGCAAGGAAGGTTGTACGGACAAAAAAGTGTCATGATTTCATGACATGTTGTAGGAGAGAGAGTCCGAAAGAAAAAGTGTCATGATTTCGTGACATAATGCAGAAGAGAGAGTCCGTAGTGTGAATTGTCATGATTTCATGACAAGTTCGAAGAGAGAGAAAGTAACACGAAAAGTGTCACGATTTTGCGACATGCTACAGATGAAAATGTTCCAAGTAAGAACTATCATGATTTCGTGACATGCAGCAAACGAAAGGTTTCAAAGTAAGAAATGTCATGATTTCATGACAGGTTGAAGAGAAAGCAAACAGATGCAGAAAGTGTCATGATTTCATGACAGATTAAGAAGATAGCGTAAGGTTGCAGAAAGTGTCACGATTTCATGATAGAAAAGAAGGGGTCTTCTATACGGAGAAGAGTCATGATTTCATGACAAAAGCAAAGAGGAAGGCTATGGAAGAAGAAGTGTCATGATTTCACGACAGAATTCAAAGACGAAGTCTCAGAGGGAGAAGTGTCATGATTTCATGACATAAAGGAAGGGAGGTCGACGAAGGGAGAAGTGTCACGATATCGATGACAAAGCAAAGTTGATGCTGACAAAAAGTGTCATGATATCACGACAAGAGCTTAGTTGAAGTCGCAAAGGTAAAGTGTCACGATATCATGACAAAATCCAAAAGAAAGTGTAAGGTAGCAAAGGTGTCACGATATCACGACATGTTGTATTTTCACGGAGAAGCTACAGAAGAGTTACAGAGGCAATGAAGCCGACAAAGTCAAATTTTAGCCGACGAAGATTAGGGCTTGCATCGACGAAGATTAGGGTTTGCATTTGTTATAACGAACGACTAAGATTAAAGTTTTCATCATGAAAATTTTATTATAAAAGGAGGGCTGTTTGGAGAGTTGAGGAGTTGATGAATGTGTTGTTGAAGTGCGACGTTCACAGATAGTGCACAGAGCAAGAAGTTCGATCGTCGAGAGCAGAGTGCGAAATTCGATCGTAGTGTGCAGAGTGCATTTCGTCGAATCATTCTAAGTGTGAAAGATCGCAAAGGAAGCAGAGTGTGCGAAGACGATGCCGTTGTGATTGCACAAAGGTGCAAAGGTTGAAGTTCGACCAAAGTGCGGTTGTGATTGCGCAGAAAGAGCAGAGGACTTGTGAAATGAGTTTGATAGTTCTATCAGAGAACTTGAGGACAGAGGTGCATTGGTTCTTTGAGAAGAACCTGAGGACAGATTTGGTTGTTGAGCTGCTGTGGATGTGATCATAGAAGGCAGAGGTCTCTTAGGCTAAGCATTGAGGACAGGAGGTCTTCGGTGGAAAGGAGTTCCACGTGCTGGCAAGAGGTAGAGGCAGTTGATCTTCGAGGGATCATTTCCAGAGCAGAGGGGAAGGTATCTCCTTTGAGCGAGAGGCTCATAAATTCTGATTGGGGGAAGGTATCTCCTTTGGGCCGAGGCTCATAAACATTGTAATTGGGAAGGATTCCCAAAGAACTTTGAGATAACTTTTAGAGAAAAGTTTTTGTGGATGTAGCCCAACCTTTTTGGGTGAACCACGTTAAAAATGGGTCTTCAATGTGTGATGCTTTCTGTCTTGATTAATGTTGTGTTGATGCCACTGCTATCTAAAGTTAAAATTATTAATTGGTTAAGTCTTATACTGTTCACCCCCCTCTCGGTATAAGCTTGTGTTCTTTAGTTGATTGAAGTTGTGAAATGCAAAGTTAGAGTGAAAAGGATTGTTTGATAAGAATTGTTGGAAATGTTTGAGTGAGTTTTAAATGTGCATGATTTATGGATGTTGAAATATCATGAGTATCATTGTTATGTGAAACTAGAATTATATTAATTCAAGGTTTGAGTTCCATAGTGTGAGTTTTTGGAAGTATAGTGAAACACTTGGTTAGGGTTTGTAAGCAAGTTGTGTTTCATTGAGTAAATAATTGAGTGAAGTTGGATGAGCATTATTGATTGAAATTATTGGAGTGATTGAGTGCTTTGAAAGTGATTTGAAAGAGATTTTGAAAGTGATTGAAAGTATTGGATGAGCATTATTTCTGAGTTGATTTGAAAGAGATTTTGAAAGTGATTGAGTGCTTTGTGAAACATATTGAGTCTTTAATCATTCTCTATATGTTTCTATGATTAAAAATTTTTTTGAGTGAAACTTGTTTGTGGTATTGAAGAGGTTTTCTGTAAGAGATTAAGTTGAGTTTTTTGAAATTATTAATAAGATTTTTGTGAAAGTTTAATGATAGAATAGCGGTAAGTATTTGTGAAGACTTGATAGTAGAGTTGATTTTTTTGTTCAAGCCTTGTGTTGAGGCTTTGGGTAAATATGAGCATAGTTGGTGTGTGATTTAATCAAGCTTTGTGCTAAGGATTGAGGATAAATTTAAGGATAGATTTTGGTAAATATTTGTGAGCAGGTTTGTACCAGAGGAAAGACAAATTTATGAGCAGAGTTTATAGAGTAGAGGATAGTGTTTAGTATAGATTTGAGACATATATTAAGCAGAGTTTAGAACATGCTTTGGAGGTGACAGAGTAGAGGATAGTATTCTCTAGTGGATAGAGATCCATTATCCAAGGTAATGAGGACAAAGATATTCTAAGTGAGGACAAATGTCTTTAGTGGAGAGATATCCATAAGCCAGTGTAGTGGAGGCAATAGTCTTCAAGAGGATCACCAGCCAGAGCAAAGGAGAAGGAGTTCTCCTGTGAATAGATATGCACAAACTTGATTAAGGGATTGGTGTCTCCTTTGGACAAAGGTCCATAAATATTGTAATAGAGAAGGATTCCCAAGAAATTTGTTGAGGAAATTTTAGTGAAATATTTTCTCCATGGAGTAGCCCACATTAGGTGAACCATGTTAAATCATGTCTCTCATGTGTGTGATGCTTTGTGCAATATTTACTACTTTAATATTGTTGATGTTATCATATGGATTCAAAAGAAAAAAGTTTTATCTTATACTATTCACCCCCCTCTTAGTATAAGCACATGTTATTCAATTAGTATCAGAGTGGGTCTCTCCATAAAAAGACTAACATCTTGGAGGAAGATCCATTAGGAACACACATGACTTTAGAGAATGAATAAGAGACCATGTTTGACATAAAAGAGAAATTATTTGCTGCTCTCAGGAACTTCGAAAAGGTTATAAAGAAGAACTCAAGTTTGAAGGATCAAATTCAAGAGGATGAAGAAGAAAATATGGAACTTCTACAGAGTCTCATAGAACTCAAGATAAAGGTAGAAGAAGGAAAGAAAATTGAACAAGATATGACATATATATTAAGAGCAAGGGAAATAAAGTGTGAAATATTAGAAGCAAATTTTTTTCTCTAAGGAATGAAGTTGAAAAGACCAAGTTATGACAAGGTATAACGTTAGGAAAATAGAAAGAGGAGTCAAGATTTCAAGATGCAAAGATATCAAACAAAGATAAGCTTGTGAATCATACTCTAGAAGGAAAATATATTAGGAAATAAGAAGGAAAATAAGAACCATGGAAAAGAGTTAATCACAACAAAAGGAGGGGCACTCGACCATATTTTCTAATGCATTCAAATAGGTTACATAATCTATTCCATGGCTATTGTTTTTCATGTAAGAAATATGGTCATAGAGCTATACATTACACTGGTTATGTTAAAAATGATGTTGATAGAAATTTTAATTCTTTTGCACCTCTTATGAATAATGATGTCCTATGTTATAAGTGCAATAATTTTGGTCACAATTCTAGATGGTGCAAAATGGTATTGCCTGATTCAAGTAAAAATAATACAACATCAATAATAAGGAAAGAGAGAAAAAGGCATGAGAAAGTTAGATCAATGTTAGTACAAACAACTCTTCATGTTTAGGATAAGGGAAAATAATGGTTTCTTGATAGTGATTGTTCTAGTTACATGACAAGAGACAAAAGTAAATTTCTTGTACTCAAAGAAATTGATGGAGGATCAATAATATTTGGTGATAATGGATAAAAAAAAAATTGTGGGAAAGGAACTCTGAGTTTAGATAATGGAAAAATAAAAATAGAGAATGTATTGTATGTCAAGGGATTTAGGCACAATCTATTAAGTGTGAGCCAACTTTGTGATCAAGGGCACATGGTTACTTTTCACACAATTAGGTGTGATATTAGAAAGTCTAAAACTGGAAAACTTTTTACAAATGCAAATAGAACTACAAACAACCTCTACATGTTAAGTGAGATTAAATGAGAAAAGTGTTTTCTATCACAAGAAGATGAGAGTTGGTGATGGCATAGAAGAATAGGTCATTTTAACTTTGACAACATAGTAAACATAAGAAAAAAATAGGCTGTCAGATATTTACCAAAGCTAAAAAGGCCACAAAATACAATTTGTTCACAATGTCAACATGGGAAGAAAACTAGAACAAGTTTCAAGTCAAAAGGATTTATGTCATCCGAGCCATTGAAACTAGTGCACACTGACCTATGTGGTCCTACAAGTACAAAGAGTTTACAAGTTTAAAGTTACTTTATATTATTTATAGATGATTATTCCAGAATGATTTGGAAAGCCTTTTTGAAAGAAAAGTCAAAAGCTCTTGATAAGTTTAAAGCTTTTAAAGAGTTAGTGGAAAAGGAAATAGGTAAAAGGATTAAAGGTTTAAGGTCAGACAGAGGAGGAGAATTTACCTCAAATGAATTTTTAGACTTTTGTGAACAACATGGGAGAATATTCAGTAGCAAGAACTCCTCAACAAAATGGGGTAGTTGAAAGGAAAAACAAAATAGTTGAGAATATGGCTAGAGCCATGTTAAATTAGTCTAATATTTTAGATGGTTTTTGGAAATAGGCAATGCATACAATAAAATATATCATCAATAGATCTCAAGTAAGAGTAAACCATCACAAAACTCCATATGAGTTCTAGAAAGGAAGACTAGCCATTGTAAAGTATATTAGAATTTTTGGAAGCAAATGTTACATAATATGGAAAGAGAAAAATTTGGGTAAGTTTGACTTAAGATGTGATGAACGTATTTTTCTTGGCTATTCCACTAAGATCAAGGCCTATAGATGCTATAGCAAAGGAAATGTCCTATTATAGAAAGTATAAATGTAATAGTTGATGAGAAGATATGATCAAGAGAACCAATTCAAGAAATTGTATATTAGGAAGATGAAAGTTGTCAAGAAGAGTTACGTGAAGAATTATAAGAAGAAGAAGAAGAAGAAACACAAATACTTTTTCCTAAAAATCCATCTAGGTATGTATAGAAAAATCATCCAAGAGATCTAATTATTAGAAATGCAAATGAGAGACATACAAGGACAAGGATAATAACATCAAATGAGTAAGCAAATTTATCTTTGTTATCTAAGATTGAGCCAAAAGACTTCAATGAGGCAAGTGATATGAGTTTTGGATCAAGGCAATGAATGAGGAACTAGACCATATAGAGAAATGTAAGACTTGGGAACTTGTCCCATGACCAAAAGGTAAGAATGTGATTGGCACTAAATGGGTATTCAGAAACAAGTTAAATGAATATGGTCAGGTAGTCAAAAACAAAGCAAGGTTAGTTTCCAAAGGTTATGCATAGGTTGAAGGAATTTATTTTGATGAGATATTTGCTCTAGTTGCACGACTTGAAGCAATAAGAATGTTCTTAGATTTCTCAAGTTTCAAAAAATTCAAAGTATATCAGATGGATGTTAAATCAGCCTTTCTAAATGGTGTCTTGGAATAAGAGGTTTATATTGATCAACCAGAGAGATTCAGCTTAACTGATAAACAAGACTATGTATGCAAATTGAAGAAGGCACTTTATGGACTAAAACAAGCTCCTAGAGCTTGGTACTCAAGATTGGATAAGTACCTTCAGGAACAGGGTTTCAGGAAAGGAATAGTGGACAACAACTTATACATCAAAAATTAAGGGAATGACTTACTAATTGTGGTTTTTTATGTGGATGATATCATTTTTTGAGGAAAAAATGATAAGATGTGTCAAAAATTTGTAAAGAGAATGCAAAATGAATTTCAGATGTCAATGCTTGGAGATTTGTCCTTCTTTCTTGGACTTCAGATTTCACAATCAAAGAAAGGAGTATTTCTTTCACAAACAAAGTATATAAAAGTGATAATACAAGTGCTATAAATATCTCAAAGAATTCAGTGATGCACTCTAGGACAAAGCACATTCTGATAAAATATCATTTTTTGAAAGAGCAGGTGATAGATAAGCAAGTCGGGTTGGAATATGTTACTATAAAGGAGTAGATTGTGGATATTTTCACTAAGCCACTTCCAAAAGAGACCTTTGAGTATCTTAGAAGAAAATTGGGAGTAGTTCTACTCCCACCCTAAAATTAATCACCTCAAGAGAGGAGGTGGGAGGGGGAGAGGCTAAGCTAAGAGTCTCATTCTTAGCCCCAAGCCCCAAAGGTGGCACTTTCCCATTGATATCAAAGGGAGAGAGATTTGAGTTAAGGGGAGAGCATTCAGTCAAGTGGAGCAGAACTGAAAAAGGAAAAATAAATGGTAATTAGGAAAAAGGGTTGCCATCAATGACAAAAGGGGATATTGTTGGAAATATGAGCAAGGTTTGTTGTCATTGATGTCAAGAAATTGATGTTCAAGTTTAGTCATCATTAATGTCATCAGGTGGTTTTTACAAAAGTCAAGGAAGAGGTTAAAAGAAATAGGATATAATATTTACTTTAATATTATATGCATAAAGCGGTCTAAAATATTAAAAGGAAGGAGAAGCAAGTTTTTAAGGACATAATAGTATTATAATATTTAATATTATAATACTCCGGACTAAAGTTTGAAGTGAAGAAAAATGAGGTCCAAGGAGTCTTTAAAATATAAATCCTCAAAGACCCATTTGATTGAATGTGAAGGTTATTATTTAATTTATTTAAATTAAAATATTTTAACCATAGGTTAAAATTTTAATTTAAATAAATATTAAAGGCACCATAAGTCTAAGTTTAAAATTTGAATTAAAATTTTAATTGGAAAGCATTGACATTTTGGAGTACATAGCAAAGGATATAAAAGGGGGAAATATTTTTTATTTCAACCCATCCATGCAATTCAAATGCCCAAGAGAGAAAAATATTTTGTGCGCTGAAGAGAAGAGAAGAGGATTTGCATGTGTTAAAAATAAAAAGGGTAGACCTTGTAATAAGACAAAGTGGAGCATTAAAAAACTCACCAAGCACTTGGTAGCACAAGTGGCGATCGGTGGCTGGTTAAGGAATTTGTGCAAGGTAGGTTAGGGGTTCGATTCACGTCCCCTTCATTTTGAGTGTGGCAAATATTTTTTGTTTATTTTTCAAAAGGCGTCGGAGAGTAGGGTAAAAGGCGCATCGTACGGCTTTGGTTTTGTCATGGGCGTGTGGTCCAATGGCAGCCAAGCCTTAGGGATTAGGTGCTACGGTGATGGTTGGTCATGGGTTCGAGTCAAGTCTAGTTGTGAGAGCATTATTTTTTAATGTGGGCCATCGTCTAAGGTAAGCGGTTAATTTATTTTGCCAAGGTGTGAATAGTGCTAGGGGACCACATGATTTTTTAATGGTGCTTTGATTAATTTTTGCTAAGGTAAAATATAGGGAGTCATAAGGAAGTTTAAATTTTTTAATTTTTACTTAGCATTAAAAATAGAGATTGGAGATATAAGGTGTTTGAAAGGAAATTAATTGTGTTGAATATTATTGTGTGAATATTGGAGTTAAAAGTGTTAAACAAAGGAATTAATTTTTATTTTTGATAAGTGTGAAAATTGGGTTTATAAAGTGTTTCAAAGAAGTTTTGATTGGTTATGATTTGAATATTATTTTTGTGAAGTTTGGAGATTATAAGGTGTACTTGAGAGCTAATAATTTTGTATGGTGAGATAATTATTGAAGGAAATATTTGAGTGGAGACTTTGAGATAAATTGTTGCTATTTAACCTTGAAAGTGGAAAAGAGAATTTGTTTGTGATTGAGACAGGTTTTGAGGTCAGATCTCCATCAAAACAAAAGGTATGGGTACATATTCCTTGTGAGTAAAATATTGTTGATTGAAGTTGTGAAATGCAAAGTTGGAGTGAAAAGGATTGTTTGATAAGCATTGTTGGAAATGTTTGAGTGAGTTTTAAATGTGCATGATTTGTGGATGTTGAAATATCATGAGTATCATTGTTATGTGAAACTGGAATCATATTAAGTCAAGGTTTGAGTTCCATGGTGTGAGTTTTTGGAAGTATAGTGAAACACTTGGTTAGGGTTTGTAAGTAAGTTGTGTTTCATTGAGTAAATAATTGAGTGAAGTTGGATGAGCATTATTGATTGAAAGTATTGGAGTGATAGTTCAATTTATGTGAAACAAATTGTTCTTTATTTTTGAGTTGATTTGAAAGAGAGTTTGAAAGTGATTGAGTGCTTTGTGAAACATATTGAGTCTCTAATCATTCTCTATATGTTTCTATGATTAAACAAAATTTTGAGTGAAACTTGTTTGTGGTATTGAAGAGGTTTTTTGTAAGAGATTAAGTTGAGTTTTCTAAAATTGTTAATAAGCTTTTTGTGAAATTTTAAGGATAGATTAGAGGTAAGTATTTGTGAAGACTTGAGAGTAGAGTTGATTCATTTTTTCAAGCCTTGTGTTGAGGCTTTGGGTAAGTCTATGCAGAGTTGGTGTGTGATTTGATCAAGCTTTATGCTAAGGCTTGAGGAAATATTTGAGGATAGAATTTGGTATAGATTTATGAGTAGGTTTGTGCCATAAGAAAGATATATTTATGAGCAGAGTTGACAGAGCAGAGGATAGTGTTTAGTACAAATATGAGATAGAGATTAAGTAGATTTTAGAACAGGCTTTAGAGGTGACAGAGCAGAGGACAATAGTCTCAAATGGATAGAGATCCATTATCCAGGGTAGTGAGGACAGAGATCTTCTGAGTGAGGACAGAGGCCTTCAGTGGAGAGAGATCCACAATCCAGTGCAGTGGAGGTAATAGCCTTCAAGAGGATCACCAACCAGAGTAGAGGAGAAGGAGTTCTCTTATGGATAGGTATACATGAACTTTATTAGAGGATTTGTGTCTCCTTTGGATAGAGGTCCATAAAAATTGTAATAGGGAAGGATCCCCAAGAATTTTTTTGAGGAAATTTTAGTGAAATATTTTCTCTATGGAGTAGCCTACATTGGGTGAACCACGTTAAATAATTTCTCTCATGTGTGTGATGCTTTGTGTAATATTTACTGCTTTAATATTGTTGATGTTATCATATGAATTGAAAAGCAAAAAATTTTATCTTATATTATTCACCACCCCCTCTTAGTATAAGCACATGTTATTCAATTGGTATCAGAGCGGGTCTCTCCATGAAAAGACTAACATCTTGGAGGAAGATCCATCAGGAACACACATGACTTCAGAGAATGAAGAAGAGACCATTTTTTACATAAAAGAGGAATTCTTTACTACTCTTAGGAACTTGGAAAAGGTTAGAAAGAAGAACTCAATTTTTAAGGATCAAATTCAATAGGATGAAGAAGCAAATATGGAACTTCTACAGAGTCTCACAAAACTCAAGATAAAGGTATAATAAGGAAAGACAATTGAACAATATATGATAGATCTATTAAGAGCAAGGGAAACAGAGTGTGAAATATTAGAAGCAAATTTTTTTTCTCTAAGTAATGAAGTTGAAAATACCAAGTTACGACAAGATATAATGTTAGGAAAATAGAAAGAGGAGTCAAGATTTCAATATGCAGAGTCATCAAACAAAGATAAGCTCGTGACTCATACTCTGGAATGAAAATACATCAAAAAAGAAGAAGGTAAAGAAGAACCATGTACAAGAGTTAATCACAGCAAAAGGAGGAGCACTCAACCATATTTTCCAAGGTATTCAAATAGGTTACATAATCTATTCCATGGCTATTGCTTTTCATGTAACAAATATGGTCATAGAGCTATACATTGCACTGGTTATGTTAAAAATGATGTTGATAGAGATTTCAATTCTTTTGCACCTCTTATGAATAATGATGTCATATTTTATAAGTGCAATAATTTTGATCACAATGCTAGATGGTGCAAAAAGGTATTGCTTGAGTCAAGTAAAAAGAATACAACATCAAAAATTAGGAAAGAGAGAAAAAGTCATGAGAAAGTTAGATCAATGTTAGTACAAAAAACTCTTCATATTCAGGATAAGGGAAAATAATGGTTCTTTATAGTGGATGTTCTAGTCACATGATAGGAGATAAAAGTAAATTTCTTGTACTCAAAGAAACTGATGGAGGATCAGTAAGATTTGGTGATAAAGGATGAACAAAAATTTGTGGGAAAGGAACTCTAAGTTTAGATAATGGGAAAACAAAAAATAAAGAATGTATTGTATGCCAAGGGGTTGAAGCACAATCTATTAAGTGTGATCCAAATTTGTGATCAAGGGCACATGGTTACTTTTCATCCAAGTAGGTGTGAGATTAGAAAGGCTAAAACTAGAAAAATTATTGCAAATGCAAATAGAACTACAAACAACCTCTACATGTTAAGTGAGATTAAGGGAGAAAAGTATTTTCTATCACAAGAAGATGAGAGTTGGTTGTGGAATATAATAATGGGTCATTTGAACTTTGATAACATAGTAAAAATAAGCAACAAGCAGGCTTTCAGAGATTTACCAAAGCTAAAAAGGCCACAAAACATAATTTGTTCACAATGTCAGCATGGGAAGCAAACTAGAACAAGTTTCAAGTCAAAAGGATTTATGTCATATGAGCCATTGATGCTAGTGCACACTGACCTATGTGGTCCTATAAGGACAAAGAGTTTACAAGGTGAAAGTTACTTTATATTCTTTATAGATGGTTATTCCAAAATGATTTGGGTAGCATTTCTAAAAGAAAAGTCAAAAGCTCTTGAGAAGTTTAAAGCTTTTAAAGAGTTAGTGGAAAATGAAATAGGTAAAATGATTAAGGGTTTAAGGTCAAATAGAGGAGGAGAATTTACCTCAAATGAATTTGTAGAATTTTGTGAACAACATACGATCAAACGATAATATTCAGTAGCGAGAACTCCTCAAAAAAATGGGGTGGTTGAAAGGAAAAATAGAACAATTAAGAATATGGCTAGAGCCATATTAAATGAGTCTAATATTTCAGATGGTTTTTGGAAAGAGGCAGTGCATACAACAACATATATCATCAATAGATCTCAAGTAAGAGTAAACCATCACAAAAATCCATATGAGATCTGGAAAGGAAGACCAACCACTGTAAAGTATTTTAGAATTTTTGGAAGCAAATGTTACATAAGATGGGAAGAGAAAAATTTGGGTAAGTTTGACTCAAGATGTGATGAGGGTATTTTTCTTGGCTATTCCACTAAGAGCAAGGCCTATAGATGCTATAACAAAAGGACACATACTATTATAGAAAGTATAAATGTAACAATTGATGAGAAGATAGTATCAAGAGAACCAGTTTAAAAAATTGTATATCAAGAAGATAAAAGTTGTCAAGAAGAGTTACGTGAAGAATTAGAAGAAGAGGAAGAAGAAACACAAATAATTTTTCCTAAAACTCCATCCATGTATGCATAGAAAAATCATCCAAGAGATCTAATTATTGGAAATTCAAATGAGAGATAGATAAGGAGAAGGGTAATAGCATAAAATGAGCAAGGAAATTTATCTTTGTTATCTAATATTGAGCCAAAACACTTTAATGAGGCAAGTGAAGATGAGTTTTGGATCAAGGCAATGAATGGAGAACTAGACCAGATAGAGAAAAGTAATATTTGGGAACTTGTACCATGACCAAAAGGCAAGAATGTGATTGGCAATAAATGGGTATTCAAAAACAAGTTAAATGAAGATGGTCGGGTAGTCATAAAAAAATCAAGGTTAGTTTACAAAAATTTTGAATAGGTTGAAGGAATTGATTTTGATGAGATATTTGCTCTAGTTGCACGACTTGAAGCAATAGAATGTTCTTAGCTTTCTCAAGTTTCAAAAACTTCAAATTTTATCAAATGGATGTTAAATAAACATTTCTAAATGGTGTCTTGGAAGAAGAGGTTTTTATTGAGCAGCCAGAGATATTCATCTTAACTGATAAACCATACTATGTATGCAGATTGAAGAAGGTACTTTATGGACTAAAACAAGCTCCTAGAGCTTGGTACTCAAGATTGGATAAGTACCTTCAAGAACAGGGTTTCAGGAAAGGAATAGTAGACAGTAATTTATACATCAAAAATGAAGGGAGTGACTTACTAATTGTGGTTGTTTATGTGGATGATATCATTTTTGGAGGAAAAAATGATAATATGTGTCAAAATTTTACAAAGAGAATGCAAAATGAATTTTAGATGTCAATGTTTGGTGATTTGTCCTTATTTCTTGGACTTCAGATTTCACAATAAAATAAAGGAGTATTTCTTTCACAAACCAAGTATATAAATGAGATTCTAAAGAAATTCAAGTTAGAAGATTGTAAACTAGTGAGTATCCCCATGGTTACAGGATGCAAGTTAAGTAAATATGATGAGTCTCCGAAGGTAAATCAGAAATTGTACATATCTATGATTGGAATATTACTATATGTCATAGCTATAAGACCAGATATCATGCAGGAAGTTGGATTAGTGGTAAGGTTTCAAGCAGCACCCAAGGAGACACATGTAGTAGCAATAAAGAAGATTCTCAGGTATCTAAAAGGGACTATGGATTTTGGGCTCTGGTATCCCAAAAGTAATAGTTTCACTCACAGCTTATATAGATACATATTGGGTTGGAAACATTGATGACAAAAAAAGTACAAGTGGAGGGGAATTTTTTCTTGGAGACTATTTAGTCTCTTGGCTAAGTAATAAATAGGCATCAATATCCTTATCCACAATAGAGGCAGAATATATTGTAGCAGTTTCTTGTTGTACACAAGTATTATGGATGAATCAAACTTTAGAGGGCTTCAAGATAAAGCATGATCACCCTATTCCCATATTGTGTGATAATACAAGTGCTATAAATATCTCAAAGAATCTAGTGATGCACTCCAGGAAAAAGCACATTTTGATAAAATATCATTTTTTGAGAGAGCAAGTGACAAATAAGCAAGTCAGGTTGGAATATGTTACTACAAAGGAGCAGATTGCAAATATTTTCACTAAGCCACTTTCGAAAGAGACCTTTGAGTATCTTAGAAGAAAATTGGGAGTATATCTACTCCCACCCCAAAATTAATCACCTCAAGAGAGGAGGTGGTGGGAGAGAGGCTAAGCTAAGAGTCTCATTCTTTGCCCCAAGCCCCAAAGGCGGCCCTTTGCCATTGATGTCAAAGGGGAAGAGATTTGAGTTAGGGGGAGAGTATTCAGTCAGGGGGAGTAATTTCTCAGGGGGAGCAGAACTAAAAAAGGAAAAATAAATGGTAGAAATTAAAATGGGTTGTCATCACTGACAAAGGGGGATATTGTTGGAAATAGGAGCAAGTTTTGTTATCATTGATGTCAAGAAATTAATGTTCAATTTTAGTCATCATTAATGTCATCAAGTGGTTTTTCCAAAATGCAAGGAAGAGGTTAAAATAAATAGGATATAATATTTATTTTAATATTATATGCCTAAAGTGGCATAAAATATTAAAAGGAAGGAGAAATAAGTTTAAAAGGACTATTATTCTTTCTTTTTTAACCTTGGTTTTTTAAATTCTAGCTAATTATTTGATTTTTGATAGGTGAAATAATAAATGTTTCATGTATCCATTATCCTTCTCATGTGCATAGGTTTCTTCTTTGAATTTTTTTGCATCCATTCTCCTTCTCATGTGCATAGGATCCTACTTTGAATATTTTTACCTTATCTTGGCTAGATATGTGTATAGGTTAATGCTTTAAATGTTTTGCATTCTCTTGGTTGGATATTTATACAAATGACTTTTCACATTTATATTTTTGCTTGACTTTGGCTCTTCTATTGGCCTTGGATATTCACTTTACACCACTTTCTTTGTGCTTCAATTTTGCATGCGCATTGCCTCATGGACTGCTCTCAGATGTGCTTCAATTTTGCATGCACATTGCCACAGGGGCTGCTCTCAATGAATCTTCTTATATGATAATGATTCTTTGTCTTACTTTTAAGTTTCTCTCTAATTGCAACAATGGCTATGAAATATTTTGTTTTCTTTCCAACTCTTACTAGATGCTACAATGTTTCAATCTTTCTATTTTTACTAGGTTCCTTGCTTTCTTTGTTTTCCAGATGCTCAGATGGTTCTTGGTTTGACTCTCTCCAACTTAGACTTTGCTTTATCTTTTGATTGATTCCATAGGCACTGTTCTCATTAAATGATCTCTCCTTTTTTAATTTTAATTCTACTTTCTTTTCTCATAGATGCAAGCTCTTGCCTTACTCCAACTCAAGATTTACACAAGCCTTTTCTTTCACCATAGAGCTTCTATTTTTTTTAATTTCTATTTAAAACATAAGGAAATGATGATGTTTAAATTGAAGTAATTCAGCCTTCTTGGTAATATATAATAAACAAAATATCTTCTTGGTGGTGTTTACATTATAATAAATATAACCTCTTCTTGGTGGTGTTTACATTAAAGTAATTCAGCCTGGTGATGTTTCAAATAATAATAACTTTAAATTAATTAAACCTAGTGATGTTATTACCACAAAACTTCTATTGGTAATAAATTTTATTTTCATTGTTATATCCACACTATTTTATTTAAGGTACTTAGGAAAATTCGTTGGCTTCTCTCTCCAATGTTCGTCTTTAGACACTCTTCAATTCAAGGATTGCTACTTAGACAAGAACTTGCCACTTGTCTCTTCCTAGATCTCATTGAACTTTCTTTCCTCCAACAACTATTTCTAATGCAACTCTAATACCACTATTGAATTTCAACCTAGATTATCTCAAAGTTCAATATCCCAAGATCAAAATAACTTCCATGAAAATGCATTCAAAAAATAAAAATATCTCACAATGAAATATTCACTATTACATTCAATATATTCAAATGATTTAGATAGATTACATTGCATGGAGCTTTATCTCCAATATATAATTTTACATGAATTTTCAGTACTTTGACTATTGTTCTTCTCAAACATCTAGGAGATTCATCCTTTTATATTCCTTATATTGAGATAAAACTCTCATATTACCACATAACAATGTGACTCTTCATTCTCTCTCTTGACACCTTGCACTTTCTCTTATATTGACACATACATTATATAAAATATAAGAATTCTACCAAACTAATATTTACAAGGGGAAAAAATAATGTAATACTTCCAAAAAATATTCCACAAGTCTCTCCATACCCTATATCCTAGACTAATTTATCGTAGGTTATCTCACTGCTATGTGCTCCTAAACCCACACCTATAGGAGAGTGCAAGATACTAAGCTCTTACCACTTTGGTAAGACACACAATATAATGTCCTATACAACATAGCCAAAATAGTTGGAGCCCATGCATAAATAATCTCATGATCTCATATATCAGCTATCACCTCTCCTCATCCTTGGAGAAGGGACTACTACCTCATGTCTGCCTTGAGAATCTTGGATACAATAGATCAAAAAAATACCATAATATGATCTTATATAATTACCATTATATTCATTATTTATGCATAATCTTAAGTCCATCATTGAAAACCTCTTTTTCCTTGTCAATAGCTCATTTTTGACCTTGTCATCCTTCCTAAGGTGGATTGGAACTCTTCACACAAGGATACAAAGAATATTTCAATCATCCTCAAGGGTCACAATCATCTCTTTCATAGGTAGCTTAAAGGTGTTGGTCTCAAGATACCACCTCTCAATCGATGGCAGGAAAAATTGCCAATCAAACTTTAACTTCAATATATATACTACATGATCCAAACTAGTCATCAACAATACAACATAATCATGATCATCTGCTAGATTAATTATGTCATCCATAACCTTTGGATGTTGCTCTTATCTCACCAAAACTTGTATCCCCTATAAAACCACCAAGCAAAACCTCATCAACACCCTTGTAAGTTTTTTAACACTTTGATGAATTTTCCACAAGTGATAAAATACCACTAGAAAATTTGCCACAAGTGATAAAATACCACAAGAAAATTGCCACAATTGATAAAATACCACTAGCAAATTTACCACAAGTGACAAATTCACCACAACTTTCTAAAAATACAAAAAATGAGTCCCAAATAAAAATTTTGGCTTTGGTTTACAACCTTACTTGTAAAACCTTATTCATAATAGGTGTCAACCCTCAAATCAAGTATGAACGATGAGCGAGTATCCTATTATTTATCATTAAAACCTATCCTCATTTGCACAAGCTCTCCAAATTTTAAACCTTGCACGATGAGAATGAATTCATTTTTCACCACCTTCCCTCCTTTTTAAAAATCCCACCTTACCCACCCTAACTCACTTTCCCTGCAAACCATCATTTCAATCCTTCTAAATCCCATACAATCACCCCATAACATTGTTATTTCTCCTAAAATTATATTAATTGACAATTCTTAAATGGGCACCAACTATTAGATACTCATAAGGCACCAGTTCAAGGCATACATCATCAATTTTAGGGCATACATGCAACAATGATTGAATTATTAAAAACTAATCCAAATGAAATCATTTCTTTAACATAGCATTTCAAGGCATTAACAAACATCATAGTGTCATTGTAGTCCTACAACTTATTTTTAGTGTGATTTCACAAAAATTACATCAAAATGGGATAACATGTAGACATCCAATTTTGACATGCCCAATGAACCTAAAACAAAGCAAACACATCAAACATCACATAAAATATTAACCAACAATCAACCAAATCAATCTAAGAAATCTAGACATCATTTTTGGAATTTTATAAATTTATCACTTGTTAATAAAAGCACTAGTATAAATTTTGTAAACTTATGATATTTTTGCCAACAATCATTTTTCAGCTATTTGACTGGTCAAATTGATTGCTAGAAATTTTTTCCAAATCTTCACAAAAATGCCAATAGTGATTTTGTCAACTTGTATTTTTTTCAAAATAGGTAGAATCCTTCAACATGAGCTAGAGGTACAATAATTCCTTCATCCCACTACCTCCTCTAATATCACATGCTTCAACCACAAACTAGGCCTATAAATTTCAAATTTGATCTTGTACCCTAATGGCATCTTGCACATAACTTCCCTCTCAATATCGCCTCCAAGAATATAAAAATGCAACCCTTAGGGTAAGCATTCAACAAGCATAATTCACATTAGAATTACTTTGATCAAAACTTCTCTAGCTTCTTTTCTCATCCTCTCTTTCTCTTTTACTTGAAATATCTTTCATAAAGTTTTTGAGTAATCCAAACAAGGCATGATGGCATTGAGGCAAGGAGATTATCTTGGAGTGAGAAGGAGCACTTATTAGGACTGCATATTTTCTAACACCTTTCTTTCAATTTTTCTTGCCTTCATTTCATGCATTTTTGCTCTTATTTTTGGCCTTGCTAACTTGGGTCTTGCATTTGCAACAACTAATCCTTGTTTTATTTATTCATTTAGATTTTACAATCCACTAATATTTATTTATGCTTGCATTATTTCATTTCATGGCAATTCATTTTCATTTGTCTAATATCTAGTCATTTATAAGCATCCTTTATTTCATTTTAACATACTAATATTTATAGTTTCTCTAACTCATGCATCATAGTCACTAGTATTTTCATTTACATACATTTCTATCTATTTTCATTTAACTTTTCTTCACTTGCAGGTTCATTTACATACATTTCTATCTATTTTCATTTAACTTTTCTTCACTTGCAGGTTCATTTACATCATTATATCATTTTTATGCTCATATTTTCTTTATTTGCAGGCTTATGTTGCTAATTTGGTTAATGAGCCTTAAATTTCTCATATATTCTCATTAACTTGTCATTATAATATCATGCAATCTTTCATTTGCACACATTTCTACTTATATTAACATTGTTGCAGGTCTAACATCATTTTATCCATGTTATCATATCATTTTATTCCATATCTTATGCTTTTTGTATTTTCATTTGGTTCAAACAATCATTTAATTTTTTTTGTAGACTTATTTTAAGCTTTAACAACACTACATGACTCCATTTAGCACTTATTATTTGTAGTATAACATCTCTTTCATAATAGCTTATTTTTAGTTGCTTGTTGTAACTCACTCATCCCCTTTTAAAATTCCTTTTAAGGCACTTATAAGAAATTTGGATATCTATAGACTTTTATCTCAAACATCTAATTGTTGTATCTCATTCTCCTTGTCCATATTCAACTCATCCTATAAATTTTGTAAAATTTACAATTAATCTAAAAGAATTTTGTAAATCCCAAGTAGCAAGCATAGTGATTGGTGTTTTCAACCCTTTTCTTTGATTCCAGGACAAATTGACCCAATTAAACCAAAATATTTAACTACAACTCAATTGGCCTCTATTAGAGAATAAATTCACCACTTCCTATAACCATTGGAAAATTTATCTCTCTATAATTACACAAAAAAATTTCCAAATCCCAACAAATACGCCAGTGGAAAATTTTTAAAAACTATGGTGAATTTGTTATTTTAGCTCCTACCTCCAAATTCAAGCTTCAAAATTGATTTTGTGTTATATAAGGGAATTTGATTAGCTGGAAAGATAGGAAATCAACTCACTACACTCTTACAGGCCCCCAAAATTAGACAAACCTTATTTTTTAAAATCTTACAAATTACAAAAAAATACCAATCAATTACAAAAATACCAGTTGTAAATTTTTTTAGGCTCTTAATTAGGTAACCCTATCACTTGGCATCTCCCTACTTCTTTTGATTTCATTACTTTTTATTTAATTTTTGTTTCTACAAATTGCTTGCTTAAAGCCACATTTACTTTAGGAAATCAAAGAACCCTTAGTATAGAATTAAAATTATTTCTTTCAAAAGCACTTAGGCAAGAATCAAGATTCATATAGCTTGAATCCTAGTCTAACTTGTTCACTACATTATCTCTTATTTTTCTTGGAAAATAAAGATCTCTTTAGCATAGTCGTCATTCAAATCAAAAGAGCATACTAGGCTAGATCTTGTTTTCTTGCATTTTATGTGATTACATATTGCATATACTTTAGATGATATTTTCTTTATAGATTTTATCTTGCAAAGGCTTGATAAAGAATCATATTAAAGATCCAAAAACCTTATGTGTGTATTAAATTATTTCATAAAACACCATGTAAAGCTTGAACATCAATATAATAACCTTTTATAATACATGAGGTAGAGCCTACTTATGTGAAGATCCCATTATTCAAGGCCTACTTTAGAAAGAGGCCTCCTATGTGGAAGCAGGGATTCCCAATGGATTCCCCCTCATGCGCATGTGAGGTTTTGAATCTGCAATAGGTATATTGAAGGATCAAGAGATGGGATACTATTGGGCATCCATGGAGAAGGAATCTTGTGACTATGTCAACAAATGTGGCTCCTGGTCTATGATCTACCTAGTGGAGAGAAGTGCACCCTAGACCGTAGGGACCAAGATTGGATGGTTTAGGATTTATCCCTAGCCAAACTTCGAATAAGGCCAATTCCTTATTGCAAAATAAAAAATAAAATTTAATGGTAAAAACTAAAGTGATAAATGTAATATTAGAAAGAGAAGGGAGAGAAATATGAATTAAATAAATATGGCATTTGGCTAATAACTTTGTCATATCCTATGCAAAACACACTACAACTAAACTACATATAGGGTTTAACAGAATAATCACTAAGCAAAGAATTGTATAATGTAAATTAAGCTTAGATCATGCCCTATACTACTGCAATAACTCCCAATACCTTGAGAAATATTTTACAGATGAAAAAACATATAATTGAATGCTAAGCATTCATAATATTCTAGTATCTTGGAGTGATAATCTAAACAACAACTCAAGCCTGATAAAATAGACCATCCATAAAGCTTTTATAGAAATATCTAGATCTTACAAAGCATTTATAAATAAAAATTTAATAACAAAATGCTAGAAAAGGTCAAAAAATAAGTTGATTCATCAAAATTGTAGACCAAAATTGCATATTATACAACAAGAAAACACTCCAAATTTTGACCCTCATACTAAGGTAAATTTCTCATTTTATAATTTTCTATACTATTCAATATAATTATTAAAAGGATGACCTACCATAGACCTAACAAGAATAGCATAGCAAAGCCCTACTTGGAGCTTGTGCTTGATCAACATACTTGGAAAAAGTAGGTGTCACTTTCTTGCTTTGTCTTAGCTAGTTATTTTGATCAATATTGTCCACCATATTTAGCAAAAACATTTATTTTATATATTTGCACCTCTTAATAATGCTTAGCCCCCCACTATTCCTTATTTTTGTGTTAGTTGTTATATTTATAGGATCCTTTTCTCATGATTAGTGGCAGTAAATGTTGTTGTAGGTTATAGGATATTGGTTGTCACTTTCTTGTAACTTATTTTGTTTGGTTATCTAAGAAGTTTCTAAGTGGTCCATGACATTAAAATCCATAGTTTTAGGTGAAAGTAATTGGTCCTAGGAGTCTTCCTCTTTTGTCACTATATGCTACATTCTTTTGCTTTTTATCATGATGCCAAGGGCCTAGCCAAGGATGCTTATTAGGATTTGATGATATAGTAGTTCAAAGCTTCCATCCACTTTAAACTCTTGTCCACCCAAGATTTTAGTAACTAAACCATCCAAATTTTCTTGCCTTGGTTGAATTCTAGTCCTGTTAAGCTACCTTTGGATATTTAGCCAGTCTTTGCATGGCAATTACCAAAATTTCATTGTATCTTGAATAACAAAATTAAAAAAACTCATAGTCCAATTAAAATTCTAGGATCTATGTATGTAAATACTCTTAGGGGTCCATAGTGACCAATTTCAAAAGCATAACAACCTTGTTCATGCTCCTTCCCAAGAACTACAACCAATATTTTTTACATGGCCCTTTTCCATATGGGACCTTGATATCATTGGTAAAATCAACCCATAGTCATCCGATGAATATAAATTTATTATCATAGCCACTGAGTACTTTAATAAGTAGGTTAAATCCATGCCTTTATATTTTTCCTTTGGATTTCAAATCTCTAAATTCATTCTTTATTTGTAACTATGGCATTACATCTATCTTAATCTTGGACAATGACATATCTTTCAAAAATATATATGTCCAAAATATCTATGCCAAAGATAAAACTTAACACAAATGGCCAAAGCCTTACTATCCTCAAGGTAATTGTTAGGTAGAATCATCTAATAAGACACTAATCAAGATATTTTAAAAATTGGTCAATAAGACTCATTGTAATTGACATTTTAGCTCTACCCTACTTTATAGGCCTACCACACCAGCATTTGAACTTCCACTAAAGCGATGATATACACCTTTGTTTATGGAATTGAGGCTATTTTTTCCTTTGAAATCGAGGTACCTTCTTTGTGAGTCTTACTCCAAGACTCCTTTTTCAAGGAAAAATACCATCCCAATAAAATACAACTCTTAGACAAAAATTGAATCCATGCCCTAGAGCACATACGAGTTTATCATGACAAAGTCATGTGTCTATAATAAGAATGTGCAACTTGGATCTATTGAAATTGTAAATTTAGTTCTCAAAGAGAATCAAAATAATATCAATTCCAACACCAAGATCAAAGGTAAGTTTGGTTCCAACTTGTTAGGTCCATTTATAATCACTACCAAATTTGGATTGAGAGTTTACTGCTTGGCCTCACTTGATGGTAAATAACAAAAGAACCAAATAATATAATACATCTTAAAATATATTATGCTTTAATATACATGGTCTACTTTCTCGTGTCCTTGATTGCATGGTTGCCTATACACATGACTACCTGACAATCATAATTGCTTGTATACATGTGCCTAATCACATAGTTGCCTAGGTATGCTTATTTCATACATCGAATTATGATTTCTACATTTATGCGATGATGATCCTAGTTAGTAAACAAATTCTTTTTGCATTACAATTATACTAGGTAATTGATGCTAGTAGATTCTTCCAATCCCATAATTTTTTCTTCCTATTGATTCTTCTCCTTCCATCTCATCTATCTCTTCAATATCATTTCTTAACATCCTCATCAAACCCTTAATTTTTTTTTACATTGTGGTCACCTAGAATATACTATAGGTATGGGTTATATCCTTATAATCCTCTATATATGCATTACAATTTGGTGATATATTAATAATAGAATGATGTCCCTCAACTCTAGTTGCTCCATATGAGCACCATGACAATCCTTTTCCTCAAGCAACATTCTTCTTCTTCTACTCCCTCAATTGGGTCAAGTGATGTATGACATGATCATCCATGGACTTGATTACCCTATCACCCCCGTTTCTTCTTATCCCATTATAAATCAAATCATTCAACTAGGATGTACAAGGCAACCAAAGAAACTCACTTCTTCTTCCTCACTTGTCCTAATATCAACACCATCATGTTGGATCACTATGAAGCTAGGTAGGTAGATAAGTATATATGGGAGGGTGGAATAAATAATGCTATTTGCACTTCCAAATGCTACTAGATGGTCCTAGTAGGATCCTCCTTTTAAATCAGTAATTGTGATAAATTTTAGGTCACCTAATAGACCCTTGAAATACCTAGACCTATTGAACCACTATATTGAAAACATATAATTAATTATAGGTGTGATAGGTAATGAATCAATGGGGTTGGATCTTTCCATGGTCTACTAGGAAGCCATGGGGAAACTTATCACTACTCCCTACGTAAGTATTCTCCTTGATCCTTTGCAAATTGAATCCCTCTGTGTTGGTCTTCATCATGAGGTTTAGCCATGAAAAAAATATTTTTGATTGTTAGAATGATAAATCAACAATATCCATATAGAACTAACTAGGAGTTATTCATATTCAAACAATTTTTTTAGAAATTCATTTTTTATGCTTTTCTAATGATTTAATTATTTTGCAACCATTAAGACTTTTGTCTTCATTACCATACATTTTGCCTCTTTCTCCTCCTTATCATTAAATCCATCTACATTGTCTAGTATCCTATTGAGATTATTAGACCCCTCAATATACTACCTTGTAGGTGTATATATGTCTATAGGTATTCCAAATAATGGAACAATGGTTTTAAATACCCCAACTAGTGTTTTAAGCAACCAATAATGTTTGTTCATAAATCTACTATATTTCATTTAAAAACTAATACATTTCCTGGTAGACTACCAAGAGGATTGGGTCCCTAAATATCCCATACGTTGTAGACATGTAAATATTTATAGGTGTTCTAGAAAATGGATAGAGGGTTATAAACCTCTAAGTTGATATATTAGACAATCAAGAACATTCTTAATCATTTCTTCCTATGAAATTTCTTTTGTATAGGTCAAACCAATTCATTTGGGCTACCTCATACACCATCATGGGATCCAAGCTATGTGAACCATTGTCTTGCAAACATGTAATTGTGTATAGGTCTGTCCTGTAATGGTACATAGGGTTTATTCTTTGCAAGGGTTTGTCAAGTAGCCAAACCAATATTTACTACTTATTTTTCATGTTCATTCTCTCATATATCCTTGCCTACTTATAGGCCCTCAAGAGGATGGGGACAAATTGATAGATACTTTATGAGTGCATCTTATGAATTTTCCTAGTAGTAGATCTATCCCATCAGTATATCTCATGGCACATGATTAGGTTAGGATAAAATACCTTCATATATTTATGCCTCCTTATAGGCTCTTGAGGAGAGTAGAAGTGTCAATATTTTGCAAGTATACAATTTTTGGTAAATTTATCCAATATTGGATCAATAAAATCCATATTTGTTGATAGCGTATAAGGTTGCCTAGATAGATAACCTTCCCAATCAAACATATTCATTTTAATCAACTACATGGGAAAAACCATGATTCACCCTTGTTCTTTATAACTCAACCACCTATTATTTCCACTATATAGGCCCTCAACAAGGGTATCTATTTATAACCATTACTTTTTGCATATATAATCTCTTTTAAATATGCCAAGCCATGAATAGAAATATTTCCTCTTTTCAATGGCCTACAAGGAAGTTGAAATAGACTTCTTAAATACATCATATCAATGATCTTATTATTTGACATCTCTTATTCTTCTTATCACTAGCTAATTCTTAACAATTGTGATCATCCAAGGTCCTAATAGGTCAATTTCTCTCTCTAACTACCCCATAATCTAAAACCTTTGATTTTCATAGTTGTCTTGTAGACCATTGAGAAGATTCAATACTTTTAACCATTGTTTGTAGATATATAATATCTTATACATATGTCAAGCAATGATAAGAAACATCCTCTCTTCTCAATAGTCTCTAAGGTATCCATGACAAACCTTTTTTGGTAAATATTTACCTTCAATTAAGATCGCATCTCTTTTACTCCACCTAAACTACATGCTTGGGGGTAAATTTCTTTCAAATTATTGCATAAATTCCCCACTAAGGACATCCAATTTGTTTGAGATAAAATACATAATTTCTTTGCCTATATCATGTTTTTCTATAGCATGTACACTTTGCATTCACATTCTTCATATCATTAATGGAATTTCACCTTTGGCATAGATATTTTAAAGTCCCTCTTGGGCATAGGCATTTGGAAATCCCCCTTGGGCATAGATATTTTAAAGTCCCTTTTAGGGCATAGACATTTTGAATTTCCTCTTGGGCACAAACATTTTAAAGTCCCTTTTGGAAATAAACATTTGGAACTCCCCCTTGGTCATAGATATTTTAAAGTCCCTCTTGGGCATAGACATTTGATAGTCCCCCTAGGAATAGATATTTTAAATTCCTTCTTGGGCATAGATATTTTAAATTTCCCCTTGGACATAGACATTTTAAATTTTCTCTTGGGCATTGATATTTGGAATTACCCCTTGGGCAAAGACATTTTAAAGTTCCTCTTGGGAATTTACATTTGTAAGTCCCCATTGGGTATTTACTAATCAAAATATTTCATACCTCCTATTTTATATCCAAATTTGTCCATACTCAAACACTTTATTTCATCCCCTAGGTACTTGTTTATAAATCAAGCTACATCTCTACTATTGAGGGATGAAACAACAATTTGTACATATATTCCATTACCTAAGCACTTGTGTATTACTTATGCTACTAGGCCACTACTTAGGAATGAAACAACAATTTGCATATGTCTTTTTAGATGTATTATTTCATTGTCTAAGTATTTTTCCACTTATCATGCTCCTAGGCCACCACTTAGGGATGTAATCTACATTTTATCTATAATATCTACCTTTGGGATATTTTATTTCACCTCTTAAAATATTAGGGATACATCAACCACTTGTACATATTCCTTTCAATCATGTCCATTCCTTCTTACTCATCTATTTTTACTCATAGGAGTCATCATAATCCAAGGTGTTGCTATCCTTTCAACCAAGTTTGACATCTCTTCTTTTCCCCTCATGTTTTTAATATCTCTCCCTATTTATTAGTATAGTTTAATATTCTTCTTCTTCATCCATCACTCCTTTTTTATTCTTCTTCCTCTTGTAAACCCTTTGTGCCCCCTTTTGGTTCAATATTGGTCATCCTTCACCTATCATATTTACCCTTGAAGAATAGATAATGGTTGATGATGAGTGAAAATCCTGATTGAGGTATTAATCTCATACAACACCACTACTTATCCACTTATTCATCCCTCTAGTTGGAATATAATCAATAATATTTTATAAAATCAAATAATCTTCCAAAATCACTTAATTAATTCACAAATTCAACTGGTTTACAAGATCATGTTAGCAAATCACCACTATTCTCATAGGTTATTCAATCACCAGGATCAAATAATATCTCAAGAACATACAAGAATAAATCCACAAAAATGAACATAAGTCTCACATAATATTATTGAGAATATATCTACTATAGAAATTCATAAAATGCAATACTTGTTTGGTTACATATTACAAGGCTTTGTCTTTAATATATACATACATGAGACTCTTCATATGGACGACTCTTGACCTTTAAACTTACATAAATTCCTCATCTCCTCATATTCACAAGAGATATAACTCTTCGCATTTCTCAAATATATAATAATAAATCTCATATATTTATCTAAATATAAAGTCTCTCATGATTGCTCATAACTCCTCACTACTATACATGGTACTTCACTCACATAACTCACACTTACTAAAATGAAACCTCACACATATAACTCCATACTTATTTACAAGACACATACTATAGACTAAAATATTAAACAACACCCTAGACTAAAATATTTACAAGATACCAAATAATGTAATACCTTCAACACCCTACTCCCCCCAATATTATATTATTTGGTATGTAATTTCAGTCCTTTGTTCTAATCTTGATATTTTGGCTTTGTCTCTAGTATTGGTAGTGACTCTGATCAATTCTAAAGTTAACTTGGAAATGATTTTTTAGAGAAGTCCATGTAGTGCTACCATCAATATTCATTTCACAATTTTCCATCCATAATTTATATTAATATTTCCTTTATGCCAAAATTATCTTTGAGAATGATTATTACCTCCACAATTTTTACAATGATGAAGATCCCAATAATTTTTTCCTTATGTCCATATATGCTGCAATACTTACACTTATTCATACTTTGAGTGTAATTTCCTTTTTTTGTATCATTAAAAAAATTTATATGGGTCTTTATGGTATTTAAATCACAATTCTCATAAATATCATTTATTTCACAACATGCATCTTTCAGCATAGGCTTTTTTTTCATTCATCAAAATTTTCTTCTCTTTTTTCTTAATAACATTTAGAGTGACGATTGCATTATATAATATTTTCCATATATTACAGTAATTAGAATCCTTTATAATACCATGTATGTAATGTTGAAGTATCAAAAAAACTACATTTTTAGCTTCTTCATGAATGGATTGTTTATGTCCTATTAATTCTGTTGATCCATATTTTTCACCTTTAGTAGTTTCTTAAGAAATTAATTATAAGTGATTTTTTAAAGGTTTTTTTGGTGATGCTTGATGAATGTTTGTTTTCCTTTTTATTTGCTTTATTTTATCAATTTCCATGATGTGTTTCTTTTTATCTTTACCTTTGATCAATAATTTTTCCATCCTTTTGTTCACACAAATTTTTCTTCAATTTTAAATACCTTTGTTGTAGAATTCTTTATTACTCCTATATTAATATTCAAATTGAATAATTTTTTTAATATTCAATATTCGTATTATTTATTTAATAATTTTTGTCTTATTCAATTCAATTATTTTATTCAATCATTTAATTCTTTCTTCAATTCAATTTTTCAATATTTAATTTATTTCTTCAATCTTCTTTGATTTTTTCTTCCTTCAATTTGGTTCCATGAAAATGCCAAAGATGTTGAGAAGGGAAGACCTTCATTGAAAGCTTCTAGAAAATTCTAAACCATCATAAGGTTATGCTAACCAACCAAATCAGATAGACAATAGCTCATAGAGTCCCAAAACATTTTTTGTGATAGCTAAAAGGGATCTACCTTTGGTAGGATTGCATCCCATATAGTGGTTGTGAAATCACCCATCATCTAGATGGGTGTGTTCAAAAACCAAACTTTACTCCACATCTAATGGGGCTAGTAGTGACTATCCAATAAGGGCCCTTCGAAAAGAAAACTCAGGAATAATGAAGGAAGAAAAGGGACTCAATATGTTCAGTCAAGGGATCAATAAGATGAGCTCTTAATTCCATAAAGAGGAGATTAGTACTTAGCAATCTACAAAAAGACAAGCATCCCAAATATTTCAAGTTGTGAAATTTTCATAGAATTTTAGCACACCCATGGGACCAAACCAATCCAATTTACCCCAAAATAAATAATTTATGGGATAGATCAAAATTTATTTCAACTATTCATTTATCCATCATGATAGCCTCAAGAGTTTTTGACACACCCAATGGGATATATTACTTAATATTCATTCTCACCACTACCAAATTATAATTATTATGGTAAAGCTATTGATCTATTGAGTGGATAAAAAATTGATTCACCTAGGAACTTCACATTCAAGAACCAAGAGCAATTGGAAACTCTACTAGAAGACATATATCTAGAATCTTATGATCATAAGATCGAAATCCAAGAAGCTTAAAGAGACCCTACAGTTTGTTAAGAAAACAAATTTTAGGGAATATAGAAAATAAAGATCACTTTCACCCATCTAGAACTTATTTGTTTAAAGTCCTACTCCTCTACATACCATATCTCCATAATTACTTGCTAAATCCCCATTTAGAACCATGGTTGGAATGATATACCCTAGCTAAAATAGTGTTAGAGCCCTTAATATCCAAGATCTTCATCACATCCTATTAGGTGCACTAAAACCCTTACCTTCTTATGATGGCAGTGAAAATCTTACCTATGAACATTTCCAAGATATAGCCACTTTAGCTACTATGCATAATATCATTTATGAATATATAATGGTGATGTTATTAGCCTTATATTTTAGAGGTAATGTGTTGGCTTAGTACTACTCTTTAGAAGAAGATATATGGGCTGAATTAGTTGAGCATTTTATCCTAGATTTTAATGATCTAGGGTATTCCTTTCCATTTATCACATAGTTTACTTCCATACAAAGATATCCTCAAGATAAAACTATGGATTTAAACATTTAGTTCAAAAATATATGGAGTAAAAGTTTTAGGAGGTGATACATTCCTAAGCACAATAATATATCTACTACCTTTGGTATTTTGTTATAGACTTAAGCTTGTAGATCTAGTAGTCCAACGAGATGAGATTTCCTTAGATCTTTCAAGTTGTTATTGTAGTATAAAATGCTCTCATTTTATTTGGTAAGCTACCCCCAAAGGTGGTTATGTCATTCTTTCTAAAAATCACTCAGTATAATCAACAAGCATTGCTTCTATCTCCCTCAACCCCTTCACTAGTTTTTCTACCTACATCCAAGTAGTATCCTCAACTTGTCATTATGGTTGTCACAATGCAATATTTACCTACTAAAAAAAAGAATCACTAGAGATGTAGGAGTTGAAATTAGTCATTAAGAATCTTTAAAATAATATCACTATTATGGAGTGGAAAAATATTTAAAGGAGAATTGAAGGGTACTAGTAGAGAATCAACCCATATATATTACTAAATACCAAGGTGCTTCAACCAACAATGCAATCAGAAAGCAAATTATTATTGTCAAAATCTAAAAGGGAGATATATGCATGGTCTAGGAAGATTATTGATTCTTGGATTACAATGATCTCCATAGTATTGACACCTAAATGGTCTATCCAAACCAATGTCAATTGGTTGTACCTCAAAAAATAGAAATATAATCTAAAGGGCTAGTTGGCATGCTTATGGACCTTGATCAAAACCTTTTGGTTGAAGAACCTATAATATCTAAAACATGTCACATGTTGACTATATCTAGAAAGAGAACTATCTTGGTAGTTCCTTGGAATATTGACAATCTGAAGGCTATAACTCAATTACATGAGGAACAACCCAAGGAGAAAACTTAAGAGCAACCAAGATCAAAAGTACTAAAGTTGATAAAAAATAAACTAGAGAACAAGCCCTAAGAAAGCTATGCTTCATTTCAATCGCAAGGAAACAAAGGTAAGAAACAACACAAAAATTTTAGAAAAGGTTTGAGGCACTAGTTTAGAAGGAAGAAAATCTATCAAAAGCCTCTAAATATAGTATTGTATAAGAACTAAAGAAATAATCTCTCAAGATAAAGCATGTATGATATATTGTTGATTCCAAAATAAATTGATTTGTTAAGAGTAACCCTCAAGAACACATAATTAGGTGAACTCGCCTTATTAGATATAAACTTGGATCAATATCAATAGACCCTAGAAATGGCTAAGAATAGGCCTCCATCCTTCTAAAGAACACAAGCTTATACTGAGAGGGGGGTGAACAATATAAGACCACTTTTTACTTTTCTTTCTCAATCATTATTATGTAATGTATCAATAGCAATATCAACAACAGTAATCAAAGCAATGCACAAATCACCATACACAATAGAGACACCAATTTAACATGGTTCACCCAATGTGGGCTACTCCACGGAGAAAATATTTCATTAATTTTTTCTCAATAAATATCTTGGGAATCATTTCCCTATTACAATGTTTATGGACCTCTATCTAAATGAGACACCAATCCCCTAATCAAGTTGATGGATCTCTATCCATAGGAGAAATCCTTTCTCCTTAGATCTAGCTAGTGATCTTCTAGAAGAAATGCTACCTCCATTGCACTAGTTTATGGATCTCTATCCACTAAAGACTCATGTCCGCACTCAGAATACTTGTCCTTACTGCCCTGGCTAATGGATCTCTATCCATTAGAGACTATCATCCTATATACTCTGTCATCTCCAAAGCTTACTTTTAGCTCTATCTCAAATCTGTACTAAACACAGTCCTTTGATCTAGCACAAATATTCTCAATCTCTATTTTTGGTCTAGCACAAAATTGTCCTTAAATCTACACCAAACTCTATCCTCAAATTTGCACTAAACACATTCCTTCGATCTAGCACAAATCTGTCCTCTGATCTGCACTAAACACAGTCCTTTGATCTAGCACAAATCTTTCCTCAATCTCTCTCCTCAAGCCTTAACACAAAGCTTGACTTAATCACAAATAAACTCTGTTGGATATGCCCCAAACCTTAACTCAAGGTTTGAACAAATAAATCAATCAATTATGCTCACAAGTCTTCTCAAAGACTTATCTCAAATATACCTTGTAAGCATCCACAAAAGCTCGCACTAATCTGTCCACAAGTCCTCTATAGAATTTGTCTAATCTGTTCAATAATATATGTCCTCAAATATGTATTGTAAGCTTCCATAAAATCTCACACAAATCTATCCACAAGTCTTCTCTAAGACTTACCTCAAATATGCTCAACAAGTCCTCACTAGAACTTATCTAGTCTCACAGAAACATATAGAGAATTTTTAGACTCAATATGCTTCATACCACAATGCTCAATCACTTTTAATATTTCTTTTTACCATATAAACATATATAGAATTGTTAGAGACTCAATATGCTTCACATTTACAAACACTCAACCTCTTTCTCAAATCAACTCAGAATATAGAACAATTTATTTCACAGAACTTGAACTATCACTTCAACACATCCACTTGACTAGGCTCAACCAACTCTACTCAACCAATCACTCAATGAATTAATCCTTGCTTACAAACCCTAGTCCAAGCATATGAACACTCACTCACTTATTTCCAACAATGCTTATCAAACAATTTCACATAACAATGATACTCATGATCTTTCACAAACCCTAGTTCAAGTTCCTCACTCAACCAATCACTTCAACAACAATGCTTATCAACCCCTCCCCCCCCAACCCCAACAATCCTTTTCACTCAAACTTAGAATTCACAACATTCAATAATCACTCACTAGGAATATGTGCCCATACCTTTTTGTTGATGTTGAAGTGCCCTTCAAAACCTGTCTCAATCATAATTTTTCTTCCTTGTCAATTTCAATGGTTAGATGACAAAATATCACACTAACACTCTCACAAAATATTTACTCAATTACAAAAATAATGAAACTCAAATACACCCTATCACTCCTTGAAATTAGCAATCATCAAATCACACATAAAAATAATCGCTAAATTTCTCCTTATAAACTGCAATTTTAATTAATCAATCTCAAAAAATTAACCTTTCAAAAATAATATTTGCTTACCCTTTTATCTCCCTCAAAATACTTAATAAATAAATTAATTCAGGAAAAAATTAAACTTCATAAACCATCAAAATATTTTATAGTTTTTCAAACTTAGGCACATCAAAAATATTTTATTTTCTTTCAAACTTAGCACATCTAAAATCAAGCAACCAACACAAATGACATAAGTGCATACATTTGACACGATCAAAAGGCTTCAGTGGGTTGCAAATTCGAAACTTGCTCTCTGTCGAGTGCCTTATCAAGGCGCTAGCCCACCATGTGGGCTAAGCACTCCCACAGGGAAGGAAAAGTGAAAGCCTCCCTTTATCCCTTTTTTCAACACTGCTCAAAAAATGAATACCCTCTCTGCCTTGTAAAACATAATTGAAGGGGTTTGAACCCAACACTTCTTGCCTACTAAAACACTTAGCACATCCACCATCGCCAACTGTGCTACACTGCATTGTGCATGGTATAAGGAACCTCACTCCTATTTCTCTCACTTCTACCACCGGAGACCTTTCAAAATGTGGAAACTCTTTCTCTTTTTGCACATGAAATAATGGAGCATAGAAATTCGATCAATTGTGTTAGAGAATTTAAGACAAAGTTTTTGCTACCATTTATACACGATGCTTCATGCCTTAAAACGTCGGTGCACCAAATCGAATTTCTAATTCAATTTTTGACTTAGCCTTATAACCCTCTTTAGGGTTTATTAAATTAATAAAAATTAATTTATAATTAAATTATAATTAAATTAAATAACTTTGGAAGTTAATTAAATTATAATTAAATTAAATAACTTTGAAGTTAATTAAATTAATTTAAATTTCCTTTTTAATATTATAATATTATTTGCTTGGGCATATTCTTTGCACTTTGGACCATATGTGACTGCCTAGAACTCGATTTGACCAACAGAAGGTGGACTCTTATTTTTGTACTGACTGCGGACTACTTCTCTTGCACTACTCCCTGAAACTGACTTTTGACATCAATGACCATTCACTCTTGACATCAATGACAACTCATCTACTCAAAATGTCCAAAAATCTCCCCCTTTGTCATTGATGGCAACCCAATTATCTTTTCAAATTTCCTTAACTTGTTTCTGTTTTGCTCCCCCTAGGAAACTGCTCCCCCTGACTTAATGCTCTCTTCTTAAATCAAATATCTCCTCCTTACTCAAATCTCTCTCCTTTTACATCAATGGCAAAGGGTCACCTTTGGGGCTCGGGGCTAAGAATGAGTCTCTCAGCTTAGCCCCTCCCCCACCTCCTATTGAGGTGGTTAATTTTGGGGTGGGAGTATTTCTACTCCCAACATGCATTGATCTTTACCTTTGTCCACTTTCCTTCTCATCTGATCCTTCTTTTTTCTTCCTTCTATCCTTCTTCCTTCCTTCTTCTTGATTCCTCTGACTGTTCTTGTTCTTGCTTATCTCTGGAATTTTTTTCTACACCACTTTGTTGTATGTCCATAATTATTACACTTGTAACACTTAACATTGTTATTCCTTGTAGGTGCAAATATCTTGGTATTTATTCTGGTGAAGCCATATCTATTCCTGTCATGGACCCTGTAATTCATTTCCTTATGACCAAACTAATTACATGAGTAGCAATACCCATGAAAATGTTGCCTATTTCTGAAGTTACCATATTCTTGTCTTTCATGTGTCCTACACTGTGAAGACTTGTGCCCAAATCTATGACATGAGAAACATTGTCCATTGAAATTTCCTTGCCTTGACCCCATTGGTCTCTTATTTTATTTTACCCTATGCTAGTTCCTGTTCCATATGTTCCTATTTTATGCATTGTTCTTTTCCTTGTTGAACTTTCTATTGTCCAACTCATCCTCAGAAGTCTCACTTTCTCTCACACTATCTTCTTCTAAAGTTTCTTATTATTTAGAACTTGATATTGACTTCTCTTCTTGCTTCTTTTGTAGTTGTTCAAAACCAAGACCTATTTTGCTTGATGTAGGCTTTTGTGTCTTGATAATATTATCCAAATTCTTTGAGCTTCTTCCAAACCTGTATAACCTATATTTAGACTCTTTTATTTCTTTCCTTAGTAGAGCCACTTCTTGTTCTAATCTTTCACATTCTAAGACCTTTTCTTCTAACTTATCCTTGAACTTCTTTGTCTTAGCCATTGACTTATTTAGATCCTATATAAGATTTCCTCTCTCACCATCACATTCTTGAAACTGAATCTTAAGTTGGGAAATTTGCTTTCTTACCTTATTCAATGTGTTAAGAGCATAAATAAGCTCTCCCTCAAGATCAACTTCTCCTTTTTTTTATTCTTCCTCTATTTGTTTACCTTTAAAAACATATTCATTATCTTCTGACTTGTCTTCTATAGGATCACCTCCTTCTTCTTCTAGTGCCATTAGAATATTCTATTCTGGTCCTTCAAGTGTATCTTCATATTCATCATCACTGAAACTGAAACCATTCTTTGTACAACTATCTTCAAGATGTCCAAAATTACCACATCTAAAACACTTGAGAATTATTGGTGATCTTTTCATAACTTCTTCCTTTTCCTCTATCATAAATAGAACCTCATCTTTATCATTATCTGAGAAACTATTATCACTATCACTTGATTAATTACATTTCTTGTCTGCATAGTAACTCCTATTTTGTCTTTGAAAGAACTTCTTTCCTTGTTTACCTTATCCATCCTTACCTTTATTTTGGTACCTGTATTTTTTTGATTCCCTATTCTTATGATCTTGTTTTTCTTCATCATTGCTATTTTTGGCTTCTTGAAAATCAGTTGTGTAGTCACCATACTTTCCACAATTGAAACATCTAACAAATTTTGTATTTTTAAATTTTCTTGGATCCTTATTTCTTTTACCATAATTTGCTTCTTCATCACTGGATGACTTATTGCTTGAATCTGACTTCTTGCCCTTTGTCTTCTTAGTAGATTTGAAGGTTGCTTCCTTTCAAATATTAGGTTCCTCTTTTTTTCTCATCACAAAATATTTAAGGATACCAAGTAATACATATCTTATCAAAATATCACCATATTTTTATTCCTCTATAGTAGAGATCTTTTCACTAATCCTTATAGGGAGAGATCTTAAGATCTTATCACAAACATCAGATTCTTCAATCTAAAGCCCAATTCCTTGCATGGCATTAACAAACTCATCTGCATGAAGTAGATAAGTACTAATATTTTCCTCATCCTTCATTATTAATTCTTCAAATTGCCATTTGATATTGCATATCTTTACCTTTTTGACACTTTTATATCCTTCATATATGCTTTTCAACTTAACCCAAATATCTTTTGCTGATTTGCAATGCATAACCTTTATGAACTCTATTCTATGCAAACCTCTCAAAATGATATTCATTTATTTTGAATTTTAATGATGTAGAAGCTTACCATATTTATCTGTAGGTGGAGTAGCTGGTGGTGTGTATCCATTTTCAACTACTTCCCATATTTCATTACCAAGTGCCATCAGGTGAATCTTCATTCTCATACTCCAAAATACATAATCGCTTCCATAAAATATTGGCATTGAATTATCTAAGGATCCATTCTTAGAATCCATTGTGTTCTTGTAATATTTTCCTTCAAGTTGTTAAACTCTTCCGAAGGAACCCACTCTGATACCAATTGAAGAACACAAGCTTATACTGAGAGGGAGGGTGAATAGTATAAGACCATTTTTTACTTTTCTTTCCCAATCATTATTATGCAATGTATCAATAACAATATCAAAAATAGTAATCAAAGCAATTCAAAAATCACCACACATAATAGAGACACCAATTTAACGTGGTTCACCCAATGTGGGCTACTCCACGTAGAAAATATTTCACTAAAATTTTCTCAATCAATCTCTTGGGAATCTTTTCCCTATTACAATATTTATGGACCTCTATCCAAAGGAGACACCAATCCCCTAATCAAGTTCATGGATATCTATCCATAGGAGAACTCCTTTCTCCTTAGCTCTGGCTAGTGATCTTCTAGAAGAATTGTTGCCTCCACTACACTGGATGATGGATCTCTATCCACTGAAGACTCTTGTCCCCACTTAGAAGACCTGTCCTCACTACCCTAGCTAATGGATCTCTATCCATTGGAGACTGTCATCCTCTATACTCTATCACCTCCAAAGCTTGCTCTTAGCTCTATCTAAAATATATACTAAACACAATCCTTCTATCTAGCACAAATCTTCTCAATATTTTTCTCTAGTCTGGCATAAACCTGTCCTCAAATCTACACCAAACTCTATCCTCAAATCTACACTAAAAATAGTCCTTCGATCTAGCACAAATCTATCCTTAATCTCTATCCTCTGATATGCACTAAACATAGTCCTTCGGTCTAGCACACATATATCCTCAAGCCTTAACACAAAGCTTGAATTAATCACAAATCAACTCTATTGGATCTACCCCAAACCTTAACTCAAGTTTTGAACAAATCAATCAATCAACTCTGCTCTCAAGTCTTCTCAAAGACTTATCTCAAATCTTCCTTGTAAGCTTCCACAAAAGCTCACACTAATCTATCCACAAGTCCTCTCTAGAACTTGTCCAATATACTCAACAATATCTATCCTCAAATATGTATTGTAAGCTTCCATAAAATCTCACACAAATCTGTCCACAAGTCTTCTCTAAGACTTACCTCAAATATGCTCAACAAGTCCTCACTAGAACTTATCCAATCTCATAGAAATATATAGAGAATTGTTAGAGACTCAATATGCTTAATACCACAATGCTCAATAACTTTCAATATTTCTTTTTACCATAGAAACATATAGATAATTTTTAGAGACTCAATATGCTTCACATTTACAAACACTCAACCTCTTTCTCAAATCAATTCAGAATATAGAACAATTTGTTTCATAGAACTTGAACTATCACTTCAACACATCCACTTGACTAGGCTCAACCAATTCTACTCAACCAATCACTCAATAAATTAATCCTTGCTTACAAACCCTAGTCCAAGCATATGAACATTCACTCACTTATTTCCAATAATGCTTATCAAAAAATTTCACATAACAATGATAGTCATGATCTTTCACAAACCCTAGTTCAAGTTCCTCACTCAACCAATCACTTCAACAACAATGCTTATCCCCTAATAACAATATATTTAAACCTTAATATATTTCCTAAATTAAAAAAAAAATAAAAACCCCAAAACTAATCCTTTTCACTCCAACTTAGCATTCACAACATTCAAAAATCACTCACTAGGAAGATCTGCCCATACCTTTTTGTTGATGTTGAAGTACCTTTCAAAACTTGTCTCAATCACAATTTTTCTTCCTTGTCAATTTCAATGGTTAGATGACAAAATATCACACTAACACTCTCTCAAAATATTTCCTCAATTACAAAAATAATCAAACTCAAATACATATTATTACTCCTTGAAATTAGCAATCATCAAATCACACATAAAAATAATCACTCAATTGCTCCTTATAATCTCCAACTTTAATTAATCAATCTCCAAAAATTAACCTTTCAAAAATAATATTTGCCTACCCTTTTATCTCCCTCAAAATACTTAATAACCAAATTAATTCAGGAAAAAATTAAACTTCATAAACCATCAAAATATTTTATATTTTTCAACCTTAGGCACATCAAAAAATATTTTATTTTCTTTCAACCTTAGCACATCCGAAATCAAGTGACCAACACAACTAACATTAGTGCATACCTTTGACACGACCAAAAGGCCTCGATGGGTTTTGAATGTGAAACCTTCTCTCCACCGAGCGCCTTATCAAGGCACTAGCCCACCATGTGGGCTAAGTGCTCCCATGGTGAAGGGGAGGCGCAAGCCTCCCTTTATCCCTTTGTTCGGTGCTACTCAAAAAATGAATGCCCTCTTTGCCTTATAAAATGTAATCGGTGGAGTATGAACCCAATACTTCTTTCCTGCCGAAACACTTAGCACATCCACCGTCGCCAACTGCGCTACACCATGTTGTGCATGGTATAAGGAGCCTCACTCCTATTTCTCTCAATTCTTTCATCGAAGACCTTTCGAAATGTGGAAACTCTTTCCCTTTTTGTGCACGAAATAATGGAGTATAGAATTTCAATCTATTGCATTAGAGAATTTAAGGCAAAGGTTTTACCACCATTTATACACGATGCTTCATGCCTTAAAAAATCGATGCACCAAATCGAATTTCTAATTCAATTTTTTACTTAGCCTTATAACCCTCTTTAGGGTTTATTAAATTAATAAAAATTAAATTATATTTAACTTAAATAACTCTGGAAGTTAATTAAATTAATTAATAAATTAATTTATAATAAAATTATATTAATTATTGAACGAAGGCGGGAAAATGAGCTCTGGCGATTTTCTCCTCTGAACCAGGGTTTCTGAATCTTCGAATTTTCTTGGGCATCTGGTGGGTTGCCGTAGTGTTTTTCTGGTTACTGTGGATCTGAACGCAAGTCTGCTGTCCCAGGAGGGTCCAATGGGGACTCCTCCGGATCCTCTCACAGGGAGAAAGAGCTCTTATGCTGAAATGCTAAAAGATAATTCTCCTTCTTCTAATGACGAAGCTCAGAGAAATGCTCTTCATATGCTCTTCAAGAACGCTGGAAAGAGATCATCGGGCCAACGAGTCAATGGATGCCTCCCGTAGTCCGAGTCGAGGCCCAAGATTGTCATTGAGCCAAAGATGGTCGAAGACACAATCTTATATAGAGCCAACCATGATCTGATTTGTAAATTCATGGGTATTCGCCCTACCCTGAATTTCTTGCACACCTGGGTCAGGCAAAACTGGGAGCCTCACGGTGAGTACTCCTTGTGGTTTATTAGCAACGGGTATTTCATTGTTAGTTTTTCTTCTCTGTCCGATAGAAATAGGGCTTTTGAATCGAAAAAGAGGAACCATGGCCCGACAGGGCTATTTGTTCAACCCTGGAGAGTGGGTTTCGATCCTCGTATTGAACCCACGGCTGTCCCGGTTTGGATCCGCCTGTATGCTCTTCCAATGGAGTTTTGGGGTGAGCAAGTTCTGGAAATGATCGGGAACTCCCTTGGAAGACATTTGGGTGTCTCCAAAGACACCATAGAAGGAAACACAGCTATTTTTGCAAGAATCTATGTGGAAATGGATATTAGCCAGCCTCTACCGACAGAGGTGGAACTTGAACTGGCAGGACTATCATGGATTCAACAGCTAGATTATGAGGCTCTGCCCTTCAGATGCAGAGTTTGTCACAAATATGGGCATTTGGCTCGGTTTTGTCCAAATAATTTGAGCACAAAAATGGAGGCCCCGCTTGGAATGCCAAATCGTCCCAGGGAGGGTAGGTCAACTCTAGCCAAAGAACCAACCAGTACCCCTCAAGGTAAAGATGTTCAGAAAGATGGCTTTGAACAGCCCAAAAGAAGGAGAAAGCAAAAGAAAAATGGTAAGGAGCAAGCACAACTCAAGCCAGCTAATAGGTACGAAATATTTAAGTCATTAGTGGACCAAGAGGATCAAGTTATGGAAGGTGTGGATGCGAACACTGAAGCCATTAACATCCCCGCTCAAGCTTCTCCTTCATCTCCCACCGCCACAGAACAGGTCATTGAGTACACTGAGTTACCACTGTCAGAGAATGCAGCGGCATTGATACTACACACCCAAGCGCAGCCCACAATCAAGGATGTCAGCATGGGAGTAGCAAAAAAGAATAGAGAAAGGCCAACCCTAGGCATAACTCAGGTGGAAAAGCGATCAAAAAATAGCATTTCTCAAGGAGCGGGTAGAAAGTCAAATAAGGACCTCGCTAGCGACTCAAGGAGACAAGCCGATCACCGGAGGATCGGTGAGGACAATTGATTCTTATCGCTCTCAAGGTTTTCAATGATTATTCAATCTTGGAATGTTAGGGGTTTAAACAATAGAACCCATCAATCCGCTGTTCAAAGACTCTTAGGAAAATGTAAAACAGACTTTTTGCTTATCCAGGAGACAAAAATGTCTTTAGATCTTATGTGTAAAACAGTTAATAGAATCTGGAGGGGCGCTGGTCATATGGATGTGGCTGCCCAAGGTGCCTCAGGGGGGATTGTTACTCTTTGGAACTCTCTGGAATGGACTGCAATAGAACATATAGCTTGGAGGGGTGTTCTCACATCTCATTTTAGGAATAATGTCACAGCTGAACATGTTTTAATCACAAATTTTTATGGGGCTCAAAACCTTGATGGCCAGAGGCTCCAATGGAAAGTTGTACATAACATGAGGTCCTCAAGGGAAGATTTAGACTGGATTATTGCTGGGGATTTTAATGCTAAATTATCTTCTCGAGATCAGGAAGGTGGAACCCCAATTTTGGATCCAGGGGATCGACTTCTGATTGCCCAAGTCCAGGCCTTTCACTTAGTGGATATTAAAGGCCCTGGAACCTACTTTACTTGGACTAACAAGAGGAGGGAGCCACATAGCAAGAAGGTAAAGCTAGACCATTTTTTGGTCTCAGAGGAGGCATTTGTAAAGTGGAATACTAAATTCCAGATTTTGGAGGGTCCAGTTTCAGATCACTTTCCCATTTTGTTGGAGGGAGGGACTATGACAGGGCAAGCATCATAAACCTTTTAAATTTGAGAATTTTTGGTTACAAAGAGAGGATCTTCGAAAGAAAATTCCGCAGTGGTGGGAAGAAGGTCGTCTACCTTTTGGGACAAGCAATGTTTAGATTCCACAAACAACTTCATTTTGTCAAAGCTCAACTGAAACAATGGAGGCAAGCTAACAAGTCAGATTTCCAGCTCCAAAGAGCTCCCTTGGTGGCCAGATGGGATGAGGTTCAAAAACACTTTAGGGAAGGAACAATTACAGAGCAGCTCAAAACCGAGGATGATGCCTTGCGTAAAGCGGTTGAGGACATTGATAACCAAGAGGAGACTTACTGGAAATAGAGAGCAAGAACCACTTGGTTATTAGAAGGTGATAGAAATACCAAATTTTTCCATCGGTCATCTTGTGCTAGGAGACAGATGAATAACATGGAAGCCCTTCAAGATGAGAATGGACACTCCTTTGATACTCTTCCTGGTATGCATTCCCATTCAATGGATTATTTTTCTAAACTTTTTAAGGAAAGTATGGAGCAAGATGTAGAGGCTCAAAATGAAGTCATTGATGTCATACCCTCTCGTTATCTCTCGAAGAAGAAAATCAGACCCTTCTTAGACCCATTGATAGAGATGAACTGAAGAATGTGGTCTTTGGAATGAGCACTGGCAAATCTCCAGGTCCAGATGGCTTTCCTATTGAGTTTTTTTAGGCCTTTTGGGATACTTTGGAGGAGGATGTTTTGGCTGTCACAGAGGAGTCCAGAGGTAATAAAAGAATGCTTAAGGCATTAAATCATACCTTCATCACTTTAATTCCAAAAGGGGAGGAGGGGGCTCATATTTCTGATTTCAGACCTATTGCCTTATGCAACGTGATTTATAAAATAATCACAAAGATAATGGCTGAACGGCTAAAACCTCTCCTTCATAACATTATCTCCTCAGAGCAAGGGGGTTTTGTAGAGGGTAGACAGATCTTGGATGGGGTGGTTCTCGCTCAGGAGGCAATCCATACAATGCAAAAATCTGGTAATAAAGGAATGTTCATTAAATTGGATATGTCAAAGGCTTATGATAGGGTGGAGTGGAGTTTCTTGTCAAAGATGATGGCAGCCTTTGGTTTCTCTCAGGACTGGATAGATTGGGTCATGAGTTGTGTTTCTACGCCGTCTTATTCTGTTTTAATCAAGGGTCTTCCCTCGCAACCTTTTGGAGCCACACGTGGCCTTCGTCAAGGGGACCCTTGCTCTCCCTATATTTTCCTCATTTTGGCTGAAGGATTAGGTAGACTTTTCTTGAGGAGAAGACATCAAGGCTTGCTAACAGGTATCAAGGTGGGTGAGGAAATTTTGACTCACTTACAGTTTGTGGATGATACAAGATTGGTTGGAGTGGCCAGCTTCAGGGAAGCTAGAGTAATCAGAGATACTCTTAATGTCTACCTTAGGGCTTCAAACCAAGTCATCAATGATAAAAAATCCAAAGTGGTCTTTTTCAATCTTGACCAAAGGCTACAGGACAGAGTTATAGAGATCTTGGGATTCACAAGGACTTCTCTTCCAATGGTTTACTTGGGGGTTCATTTGCATTTCAAAAAATTAAAAATAGATATCTCGGAAGGATATTTTGGATGGTATCAAAGATAGAATGAATCATTGGTCTCATAAATGGTTAAGCTATGGGGGTAGATTAACTTTCTTACAATCAATTATTCAGGCCATGCCAATTTATAAATTCTCTATCCTGGCTGCCCCACATACTATATGGAAAGAGCTGGATAAAATGGCTAGAATATTTTTATGGGAAGGAGCAAAAGGGGAGAGGAAATGGGCCTTAGTTGGTTGGGATAAAGTTACCTAGCCCAAGGAAAAAGGAGGGTTGGGACTGAGAAGCTCCAAGCTAAATAATAAAGCTCTGGCTGGAAAGCTGTACTGGAGGTGGATTTCCCAACCAACCTCCTTATTCAGTAGAATCCTAACTAGTAAATATTTGGGTCATGTTCACCCCAATGAGGTGGGCCATTTCCATCTCGGATGGTACTCGGATCCTTAGTGTGGCAGGCTCTCAAGCTTGGATCTCAAAGTTATTAAAGACCAATTGTTTTGGAAAGTGGGGAGAGGGGAGAAGGCACGTTTCTGGACCGATTCATGGGACCAGCACTCCACCCATCATTGCTGAGTTCCCCGAATTACAACCAATTAAATCCGCCATAGAAGCCAAGGGTTGGGTCCAAATTGAAAGTTACTTCAACACTAGTCAAATGGGGGAGTATAAGTTTAAGAAGTTTAAGAGGTTGGAGGAGTGGCCAATTTCAATCCCTCCGGAGCTGGCACCCATCTTGACCAAAATCTTGACAGAAAGGTTTCTCACAGGGAGAGACGAGGAGGATGAACTAGCTTGGGGCTATGGGAACCTTGGTGTATATACAGTGAAGGACGGATACGACACGATCCTCCCAGAGCCTCCCCCACATTCATTTTCGATTGAGGATTGGAGAAAGATTTGGCATTCCAAGGGCTGGCCGAAAGTTAACTTCTTTGCCTGGCAGTTTATGCACAATGGAATTCTCACTTTTGACAATCTCAGATGTAGAGGAATCATCGGTCCATCTCAATGTGTTTTATGCCACAAGAACGAGGAAACAACCGATCACCCGATGTTTGAGTGCCCTTTCACGCGTCAGATTTGGAAGCGATGGTTCTCTCACTATAAACTCCAGGTTAATGGTGACCTGAATCGGACCAATATTTGGGAAAGATGGAAGAGGGGTAGATTTAAATCTAAAGCTCTTCGAATTGGTTGGGAGCTTGGTTTATTCTTCATTTGGTGGCAAGTGTGGTTGGAGAGAAATGCTCGTATTTTTAGAGAAACTTTCTCCTCGCTAGATGGAGTTTGGCAGGTCATCTGGAGCAAAGCCACAGAAACTGTTGTCGTCTATGCTAAAGAGGAAATTCAGGTTGGTCCTGGGCCACTGGAAGAGGGAGCTGAAGAGCAAGAGAGACAGGACAGAGCTAGCTGGAAACCACCCCTAGAAGGTTGGATCAAAATCAATACGGATGGAGCTGCAAAGGGCAATCCGGGTAGTGCCAAAATTGGAGTGGTTTGCCGGGATCATGCTGGTTTAGTGCTCTATTGGGAACTGCAAGGCTTGGGAAGAGCCACAAACAATGAAGCAAAAGCCATTGCTATCAAATCTGCTTCCATCTAGGCAGTTAATCAGGGCCACAGGAGGATAATTCTTGAATCCGATTCTCAAATTCTGGTTGGAGCTCTAGACTGCATGAGGAACTTTGCTTCGAAAGCATGGAGGTTGAGGATTCTGGTCTCTCAAATCAAGGAATTATGGAGGGAATTAGATGATGTGATCCCCGTTTATGTGAGTAGAGATTTAAATAAAGCGGCCGATTTCCTGGCGAAGATGGGTGCTGAGAAAGAGGTAGGGGTGCAGCTGCACAGTGACATGCCTTTGGAGGATGAGGTGATTAGGCAGGGTCTTGAAAGATCCCTGAGACAATGAGCAAAGAAAATGCTAAGGGTGGTTTTTGTCGCGATATCGCGACCTGTTGCGCCGTCGCGGCCTTTGGAGGGAAGCTGTCGTGATATCGCGACATGTTGCACCGTCGCGGCCTTTGGAGGGAAGCTGTCATGATATCGCGACATGTTGCACCGTCACGGCCTTTGGAGGGAAGCTGTCGCGATATCATGACATGTTGCACCGTCGCGGCCTTTGGAGGGAAGCTGTCATGATATCGCGACATGTTGCACCGTCGCGGCCTTTGGAGGGAAGCTGTCATGATATCGCGACATGTTGCGCCGTCGCGGCCTTTGGAAGGAAGCTGTCGCGATATCGCGACATGTTGCGCCGTCGCGGCCTTTGGTGGGAAGCTGTCACGATATCGCGACATGTTGCGCCGTCACGGCCTTTGGAGGAAAGTTGTCACGATATCGCGACATGTTTCGCCATCGCGGCCATTGGAGGAAAGTTGTCGCGATATCGCGACATGTTGCACCGTCGCGGCCACTGGAGGAAAGCTGTCGCGATATCGCGACATGTTGCGCCATCGCGGTTTTCGGAGGAAAGTTGTCACGATATCGCGACATGTTGCGCCGTCGCGGCCATGGGAGGAAAGTTGTCGCGATATCGCGACATGTAGCGCCGTCACGGCCACTGGAGGAAAGTTGTCGCGATTTCGTGACATGTTGCTCTGTCGCGGACGAGGAAGGATAATTGTCGCGATATCGCGACATGTTGCTCTGTCGCGGCCAAGGAAGGATAGTTGTCGCGATATCGCGACATGTCACGATTTCGTGACTTGTTGCCCCGTCGCGGCCAAGGATGGATAGTTGTCACGAAATCGTGACATGTCACGATTTCGCGACATGTCGCTCCGTCGCGGTCAAGGATGGTTAGTTGCCGCGATATCGCGACATGTCACGATTTCGCGACATGTCGCGATTTCGCGACTTGTTGACTTTTTGCGGTCAGCGGTGGTTTGTGTCGCGTTTTCGCGCCTTGTAATCTTGTGTTTTCTTTGTTTTCGGCTGGGAAGGGTCTTCTCCCTTGTGTAACTGATCTTTGTTTTAATACAAGTTTTTTTCAATTTTTTCAAAAAAAAAAAAATTATATTAATTAATTTATAATTAATTTAAATTTTCCTTTTTAATATTATAATATTATTTGCTTAGGCCTCTTCTATGCACTTTGGACCATATTTGACTGCTTGGAACCATATTTGACCAACTGAAGGCGAACTCTTCTTTTTGTACTGACTGCAAAACTGCTTCTCCTTGCACTGCTCCCTAAAACTGACTTTTGACATCAATGACCATTCGCTCTTGACATCAATGACAACTCATCTACTCAAATGTTGAACACCTTCTATATGTCTTTGTGCATGGAAGGATGGATTCAGCACAATTGCATAATAGACTTTGATGCTACCACAATGGTCATACCTAAGGCTATTTATGATGTAATGGATATGGAATACACTTGGATTAATTCCAACAAACTACAACTAGATAGAACCCCATTCTAGGTGGTTGAAGTAATGAAACATATTTCTATGGTGTTACATAAGATATCAAAGGTCACTATCATCTAATAGGTGAGAGTGGTTGATTTTCCTCCTCTTTTAGGCTATGTATATCAAGATAATTTATAACTAATATTAGAGGATACTTAGCTTTGTATTACATGCATATGGTAACTCCTCACAAAATAAGGAAGTTCAAAATTTATATGGAGAAACCAAGCCCCTACCACATAAAAAAGATACAAGAAGAAGAGATCAACTTGGTTGAAAAGGATCTAAAAAATCCAGAGGAGCTGACTAAAGAGATGCCAATGGAAAAATGTTTTCTTTGACTAATTTCAATGCAATGATTTACACTAGCTTAGAAGTTTGTTGCATACAAAATCAAAAATGCATGAGCATTCAAACATTAAAAGTCACTTATTCCAAAAAATAGATAGGAGGAAGAATCTAAAGTTTGAATTAATTTGGTCAAGACATTACCTATTCCATTGAATGAGATTTTTTTTGGAAAACCTGGTATGAAAAAAACATGCCACAGTTTATATCATATTGTAAATAAGTGATATTTTACATAAAGCTAATTTTGAATAAAAACTAGGTTGTTAAGGACAAGAGATCAAGGTGCTCACACAAACCAATTTTTTTTGGAAAGTGTGTGATTCAATACCAAACGATTCACATGCATGTTTGAAGTAGGGATCATATGAATCATGAAGTTTGCACAGATCAAGGGGGATCAAAATTCACAAAACAACTAAAGAAAATCCTCCTCTAGATTATAACTATATACTCAACAGTCATTGCATTAATGAAGAGACAAATTCCATTGCTAAACACAAGGTGAAATGACATATTATGACATATTTGTTGATTCAATTACACGAGATGAGTCTTTTCATATTGGCTTACCAGAAAAGAAGGATTGATTAGATAAACAATTCAATAACTTATGTAGTGGATGAGGTCTATAAAAGGAGAGTTTATCTCTTAATATTCCACAAAATCTCAATCAAAGCTTCTCTTCAAGGAGGAATTCCTTCTCCCATGCCCTTAAAATTCAAAATTCCTAGGATTCATAGACTATTTGCCCAATAGATAATTCTCTTATTTTTGGGTCTCTTTTCTTTTGCAAGTAGAAGCCCCTTGTGAGTTTCCAAACTGCAACAATATTTCACTACACTAGGTAATTCCCACTAGAGAGGATAATTTTGAGAAATATTACCACTTGAAGGTAATTTTTTAGAAAATCAATATGAGAAGAACCAAATCCCTATCAATCTATCAAGTAAATAGTGTTGTGAAAATGTCAAATATATCAACAAGGGAAGGTTTTCACCAAAAGTTTCTTGTAAATTTTAAATTCCCTACGCCATGAAGATACACTAACCAACTAGATTAAATAGAAAATGGTTCATATCCTTTTTAGTGGTAGCTAAGCTAGAACTTGCCATTGGTAATAGTTCTAGAGCCTTTTTATGATATCTAGAATGGATCTACATGTGGTAGGATTTCATCCCATACAATAGATGTGGACTCACCATCATCTAGATGGGTGGGTTTGGAAATTGGACTTCACCCATCTAATGGGGCCCACAATGACTATCCAAAAAGGGTCCTTGGAAATAATACTTAGGAGCAATGGAAGAAGAAAAGGGATTTGAGATCTTCAATTGAGGGATTAGTAAGATAAGCTCCTATTTCATCAAGAAGAGCTTTGTACTTAGTAATATGAAAAAACAAGCATCCTAGAGATTTCAAGATTTTAAACCTCTTCAAATTATCTAGGCTTGCGTCCATACAAAGGACACCCTAGAAGATCATGGAAAAGAGTGAAAGAGAGTGAATTGGCCAAAACTAGACAAAGAGATAAAGAGAATAACTCAAGCACAATAAGAAGTCTATTAACTCCTATTTAAAGGTAAATTTGAAGCATAAAAAAATAATCAATGAGTGGGTTAGTAGCAAAAAGGAATTTATTAGACTGAGAGATGCTTGATAAGGTGACAAATATAACTCTAATTAGCATTCAAGCTTGAAGGACCTATTTGGACCCATAATTATTTCAAAGATTTCTTTCTAGAAGCTTAAACAAATAATTTTGAGATTAAAATTATTTAAGGATTGCTTACCCTTTCAAGTTGAATTCTCTTATCTAGATTAGCTTGGTATTATACCTACAAAAGAGGTAAGCTAAAAAAATTCTATACTAATGTAAACAAGGTGCCTACAAGTTTTCAGCAAGTTGTAGAGCTTATAAGATAGAGAGTGTTCAATACTAGAAAGAAAGCATGCCAAAATCTTTTTCTATTAATGTCAGCAAAGCACTTTCAAAAGTCTAACATGGCCAATAATCACTTAGCCTTTCAGCTAAAATATAGAAAGCAAATACAAGCTAGAATATTTTTATAGTGATGTCAGCATAACCTAGACCAAAGGAGTAGCACCCTAGACCAAATCTTCTTGGCAAGAAGCATGACATCAACATCAAAAATGTTTGGCATGCTTACAAAGCAATATTTTTTAAAGAAAAGACACCTAGCACTCCTAGATAAAAATGGTTAAGTCAAAAGTGTTGATTGTTAGAGCCTAAAAGCAATAACCACTCCATATGCAGAGCCATTTTTCTCATGATTGTACATAGTAGTTAGCTCTATCTTAGCTCAACGAAAGCTATAAATAGGGGAATACCCCTCATTGTAAAGGGTTAGATATTTCAATGTTTTCCTATCATAGGTTGAATGTTTATGCTATTTTAATGCAATCAAGAGTTGTTTGACTTACATTAATTGAAGTATGAATAATTTCTAATATCTATGTTAATATGTGCTTTCAACATTTTTTTTACAACTTTAATCAAATTCTTTCTATTAGGCTTGAATTTGTTTGGTATGCTTCCATGGTTGGAGTGTTACTTGTTAGGTTTGAAGTTGTTTGGATTTATTTGATTGGAGTTCTTAGGATGTTTAATACTATAATATTTGTGCTTAAATATTCTACATATCTTTGATTGAATAGTCTATTAGGTTTTTCTTGTATTGGATAGTCAATGCTCATTCAACTAAAAAGCAATGTTGTTATCTGAGCCTCAATAGTATTAATTATTCTCTCTACCCATACCTCTTTTCTCAACCCTATCTTTTATCACAACCTTATCTTCCTAAAGTGAATTCTCACTACACTCAAATATTGCCTCAGAAAAATCTTAAGAAGAGAAGAGACAGGTAAAAATTCAAGCGTCAGATAAGTGCAAACAAAATTTTGATCAAAATATTTGGAGAAGCAGACAAGCAAAAAGTCCCAAAAATGTAGGAAAGTTGGGTGTTTGAAAGTAAAAATTATAGAAGGTTTGATACAAAACCAAATGAAAAATTCTTGATGCATAAAATTTTAAGGGTATAAAATTAAGTGAATTCTTGAGGCTAGAAAATGATAAAAACTTTGAATGTCAAATAATGATAAAATTTTTGAAGACCAATAACACCTATGCTCCAAAAATTTAGAGGATCAAAATTGGATTCAAGGACTCCAATCCCTAAACACCCACATGGAGGTACCGTGGCCCCCCATACCCACCAACAAGGATCACAACCCCAAACCCCACACATTGTGTTGAGGTGTATAGTTTTTGGAAATACAATCCTTTCTTACAAAAGATCATAACATATCACTCAAAAAGGACATATTTAAGGCAACAACATCTAGAGAATTAAATACAAAAATATTCCACATTTAAATTGTGGGGATCCCAAAAAGGATTAGATAGAAATAATGGTGATAGCTACTCATCCGAAGTCCTAGATCCATTTGGTATTCATAATCCTATATCCAAAGAAGCCAATGACTTAAATGAAGATATGACCTAGCACTAGGAGCAAAAATCACCTTTAAATATTTGCATAGTTTTGAAGGGAAACTCTCCTTTATTATAATCTATCTATAGCAATAATGCAGGCTTTGTAAATATTGACAAGTTTTGTAAAGCTTTCCTTTCATTTCTTCCTCTGTAGCAGCTAGCAAAATCTTGAGCGACTTGTGGGCAATCGAACCCCCACTCTAGGCACAATATTTGTAATATTGCTTGCATATATATACTAGAGGCCTATGTGTCTATTTTTGGTATCCATCTATGGTTCTCATGCTCAAACCCATATCTATTATGTATGTGTATATTTGTAATCTTTACCTATTTTTGGTTTTTACTTGCATATATGTGTTATGGGAGGCCTACACGTCTATTTTGAGAAACCATCTATGGTTCTCATGCCTTAACCCATATATTATGTGTGTATGACTATAAATATTATTTGAGCTTATATGTATTGAGAAGAGGAAGTGTTCATCCTAGCACATTGTATTTTACCTTATTTTACCTTTGGCACATCATTGCTTTGTTAGCCTAGGACCCTTTTTTCCTTTCTATTATCTTTATTTTTTCTATTTTCCCTAACCATTTTTTCCTCCAAGATGTAGGTTAGGAATTTATGCCTAAATATCACATCTTAACAAGGAGTAATTCTTGTAAAATACTCTCGAAGGCCCTCAATTGAGCCAAATATTGCACTCTTGGGTTCCCAAGACAATTAGATAAGACAACACTTCCATTTCTATCTTTTTTCTTTACACAATAGGATTTAGATAAGTAATAATCCTTCTTTGCAGGTTGGCTTAGAAGCAAATTCTAAGTCATCCAATCTTGACTTTGGTGTGGGGTAAAAATTTTATCCTAGGTAGATTGAATCATCAATACTAGCTAGAGAGGAAGATCAAGTATATTAGGTCAAATATGATAGGGTAATACATGAGCAATTCCTTTAATAATTTTTTTACCATTCATGATGTAACATTTTAGAGGGTTATTCACAAAACAAAATTGGGTAGTTGAGAGGAAGAATAGAGTAATCATGGATATGGATCATTATATGATTCATGATAAGAGGATGGAGCATAAATTTTAGGTAAATTTTATAAAATTTTCAAGCACACACCATCAATAGGGTTCCTAGTAGAGTAGTCTAGGGCATACACCCCTTGAGGGGTTGATACGTTATATGTCTTATGTGTCCCAATTTCTTATAGCATGGGCTCATATGCTAAAATATATTTGGAAATATGTATTTAAGAATTATAAATGCATATTTTTTGGGTATTTATATACCTCTAAGGTATACCATATCTATAATCCTCATATGCATGGTATTTTCATTCAAAGATATATGGTTTTTGATAAGGTTCTTCAAGGTTTCCAACTAGTCCACCACCTAAGATTTTGGTAGAAAGTCCTATTTCTCCAATTGATATTTGATTAAAAATGAGGTATGTGAGCTTGTTCCTCTTCCAAGGGTAAGAATGTGATTGGGTGTAATTGGTTTTGGAATTTACAATATCTCATAGAAATATTGTAAATCATGCATTCACCATAATTGCAAGCGAAAAATAAGTAATTTAAAGATAGCAATAGTAAATGAAATAGAGAAACAAAGGGAGAAAACAAGGAGAAATAGAATATGGGTTCCTATAGGCACCTTGGATATATCACATTATATTTACACTTCTCATAAAATAGATCCTCATTATGGGGTATTTATAGCGATACCAATTCCCTAATGATAGGTTAACCTTAGGGCAACATTAACTTAACCTTAAGGTTAACCTTACAATGAAATAATAATAAATTTAACCTTTAAGTAAGGTTATCCATAAAGGTATATTAACCAATATCACTAAGAATTAAATATAAAAGGGGATATTTGGATTACATGAACATACCTATAGGATTACATAAGTGGTAAATTCCCATAGGCTACATTAATAGTGCTCATAAGCACTTCTTCATACTTTTGGTTGTGGCCTAAATAATATGAGATTACACATATTTCAACACCTCCCATAATCTAAGTTGAGAGGACCAAGGATAGAAGGCATTAGAGGTAACACCTTCCCCCATAATGGATGCTCTGGTGGGTCTCTACTATTACTCCATTCTCATCTTCATCATCAAAAATCTTATGTCCATCCCCTAAGAATTTCATCTCAAATTTTTTTAGTCTTGTAATGCAATTCTTGATGGAGTGTTCTTCCCTTTTATAATACTTACAAGTATTTAAATTATTTGAAACATTAAATTATATATTTAGAATGGAGTCTTAGATTTCATTGATGTGAAGTATTTTGGATGAGTTTATGTATGAAAATATCTCTACAATTCTTTATTTCCACTTCATATTGGATTAGAAGCTTGAAAAGTCCTTCAAGAGAGATGGGATATGGATATTTGATAGTCATATCATTCACCTCAAGAATAAAGCCAATTGTATGAAAGGGAGAAGAAATATTGGAAGTAATATATTTGACATACTCTTCATAACTCTTTATATTTACTTTTTTTATAGCTAGTTTTAGCTTTTAGACCTTTGAAATGTGATATATATTCTTCACTAGCACTTATCCATATAGATATTTCAATGTAGACCATAGCTTGATAAGATTCAATTTTATCTCTAATATGGAAAAGGGCATTTGGTTCCACTAACATGAATAAGAGTCCAAGGTATTTATCTTTTCTTTTTTCTGAGTTCATAATAACTAATACCACCTTTTGATTCATTATTAAGGATAAACCAAAGGTTCTTTCTTCTGAGTAATCCTACCATTTGAATTGACCAAGTGCTATAATTTCATCAATTAAGGTAACATACCATAATGAATCCATTTTTTATAAAAATATTAATTAGATTTGTAAAATATATGTAAAATTATGTCACCTTTGTAGATCTCAAAAAATATGCAATCTAGAATAAAGGGCTCCAAATGCTTTTGTATGCAAAAGGTTACGGCCTTGGAGCCAACATGTTATGTCCTTGGAGCCAAGTGCTATATATCATGTTTTTAATGAGCTTGGAGCCAACATGGCTTGAACCCAATACAACATACATCCAAGAAAGAAAGAATATGTTGCACCATTTGAGTTGGTTGAGACCATAGGAGAGCATATTTGACTTGACAATGCCTTGAGTTGTAATTCCTTTGCAACAAAATAAGGCATTTGTGTTGAGTCTCAAACTTTGGACTTTCCTTATACAAACAAGTAGACCAACCACTATGCCATTTAATCATTTGATTCCAAGAACCAACCTTCCCCATAAGACACATATACCATTGATTTACATGAAAAATGAGTCTCTTAAAAAGCTTTGTAATATATCAAATTGCTAACTTGGTCTCTAAAAGAATGCATCACAAATTTTGTGACATCGACACAAATATGACTAAGAGAGGGGAGCCTATTAAATGCCTATGAGAAAATTATATCTACAAAATTTTATCATCAAGATTCGTACTAACAACTTTCTAGTCATAGAAATGAGCCCTTTCCATTGCACCAATTCCTTTTGGAACAAGTAAGAGGCAAGCACTTCCCTTTAAAAGTATACAACTATGACACAAAATCATGGGGTCAAATGCATGTCCTCCTAGCTATAGGTGCATGGACTTACCACCACACCATCCACACTAGTGTGTCACTTCTATGTTGGAATTTGTGGATATTAGAACAAGTCATGCAAATGGCACATGAAATAGACAGGGTCCATTTTTGCACCATTTTCTTTGGTATCTAAAATTCAAATTAGTATTTTTAAAACAAAAAAAAAAAACTAAAAACTTGTTTTAATGACTATTGCTTTGCAAGTTTATCCTTTGATTGATGAGTAATTTTGCTTTAGACCTCGCTCTGATATTATATTAGAATTCACAATATTTTCTAGAAACATTATGAATCATACGTTCACCACAATCATAAGAAAAAAAGAAGCAAATAAAATATAACAATAGTAAATGAAATAGAGAAACGAAGGGATATGATAAGGAAAAATAGATGGTGGATGCCAATAGGCACCTCAATATATCACATTTTATTCACACGTATCATACAATTGTATCCACATTAAGGGGTATTTATAGTGATATTAACTCCATAATGAAAGGTTAACATTAGGTTGATATTAACTTAAATTTGAGATTAACCTTACACTAAAATAATAATAAATTACCCTTTAAGCAAGGTTATCCATAAATGTGAATTAACCAATACCACTAAGGGTGAAATATGAAAGAGACCCTTAGGATTACATGAATATGCTCATAGGCTTATATAAATGATGAATGCTTATAGGCTTACATAATCACATGTCCATAGGCTACATTAATAGTTATCATAAGAACTTATTCACACTTTGGGTCTTGTCCTAAACATGATTAGATTACACACATTTCAACAAATGTGTCTACAATACCAAGTAAATATTAGATTATCATATGAAGAAGCATAAGATATGCCTTGTTTCTAAGGGATTATCTTTGAAGGATATAATTGAGTACTTGGATATATTTTTCCTAGTTTTTGATATGGATTCTATCTAGATGATCATATCTATAGCTATTTTCTATGGTTGAAAGGTACATTATATGGATGTAAAAATTCCTTTCTTCATGGCACATTTTAGGAGGATATCTTTTTGCAATGACCACCTAATTTTGATCTTGAGGGTCCCCACTTCTTTAGTATATAAATTGATTAATTTCTTGTATGGACTTAAATAGACATCACACACTTGGTATGGGAAGATCCACTCTTTCTTAATCTACTATGGGTTCCAATGATATGATGTCAACACATGATGTTTTCAATAAACATCAAGATGTGGATACTTTGGTGATTGCACTCTATATAAATGATCTTATTATTATAGATAATATTTCTACCTTGATTTAGGACATGATATTATGGATTTGTATTTTATCTAAGATGATAGATATGGGACTCATATTATTTCTTGGGCATTTCGTTTGATCATACTATTTTTTGGATCCCAATAAGCTTTCGATATTCTTTAATGCTTTAGGATGGAGGATTGTAAGACCACTCTAATTTCTTTTATTTTAGGGTTTAAGTTTTAGGTCAATTGCATGAATCCTTTTATGGATTCCACTTTATTTTGGTCTATTGTGGGATGTATCATCTACCTTACTCACATATGACCTAATATTGCCTTCATTATCAACTATTGTTCTAGGTATATGTAGGCACCTTAAAAGAGTTGATGAACCATTATCAAGAGGATCCTCCTATACATCAAAGATATATATTAGATATGTATTCATCATTCAATTGGTTCATCTCCAATTTTAATAGAATTTTTAAATGTAAATTGGGTTGGTAATTTGGATGAGCAACACTCCACCACAAGTTTTGTCTTCTATTTGTGTTCTATATTTTTTTCTTAGTGCTCTAGATGATAGTGTATCATTTATTAGTATTTCATGGAAGTTTAATATTATGATTCCAACGAGGTAGAAAATCACCTCAGGTGTATGCTTATGATTTTTGAGCAGGAGGGCATTCCTTAATCCTATCCAATTATTCTTTTGTGGGATAATCAAAGTACCATTGAACTTGTTCATAATCTAGAATTTCATCAATGGACCAATCACATTAATATTTAGATGCATTATGTTCTCCATGCTTATGGCATGCTTGATATATATTTTTTGTTACCAATAGAGTAAGAAATAGATATCCTAACCAAGGTCACACCCAAGGTTCCTTTTATGTATTTGTGAGAGCTACTATGTGTGGGAAAGTGTCCATAAGGGTCACTCTATATCCTTTATTAAAATTAAGGGACAATGTTGAAATATGTGGTGGTTAATCTTGACTTGAGCCCACAATTATCTAAAATATCTAGGGACAATAAATTCTTTGTTGTGTAAAAAACAAAAGTAGGAAAGAGAAGATTGTAAAATAAGAAGCAATATTTTATTAATCTAAGAATGGGATTACAAAGACGTAATCTCTAAGGAGAAATATTTTCCATCTTCCATAGTAAGTAAGAAGAGATATCTACTAAACCCTAAAAAATGCAACTATGTAATACCACCATGCAACCATGTTATGTGTCAAACCTCAATGACATTATGTTATTACATAAATTACAAGGAAGTTACGATGGATTGACTTTCAAGATGGTATTTATGATGTTTTGAGTTCTAATATGGTGGTTATGATAGTTTGACTTCCATGATGCAAGATGCAGGGTGCAAAAATTTTACTGTTGCAAGCAAGAATTCTATGGTCTATACATGTTCTATTATCCACACTTTGTGCTCCATACCCATTCCATAATCTATATTCCATGATTTGTAATCATTTCATAATGTACACTCCATGGTCTATACCCATTTTGTAATATGCACTTTATAGTCCATACCCATTATGTAATCTACACTTTGTAGTCCACACCCATGTTGTAATCTGCACTTTATGGTTTACACATGCTTTGAGTCTATTTGTTGGAGACCATAGTCCATTTGTCAAAATTTATAGTTTTTCTGTCATAATGCATAGTTTATCTATCAGAATTAGGTAATCCACCTAGATCAATTGACCCCCCTTAAGAAGCAATGATCCTCATTGCATCAAGTTTTGATATCAAGTGTGGAAGCTCTTTTTTGATCTGGGTCTTTGTGAACCACTTGGCTTGGTGACTAAATTGACATGCTCAGACTACTCTATAGAGTTGTGTGGGATATTTTTTGGTGGTTTTAGTCCATGTGTCAACTATTCGGTCATATTTTTTTAATGCAATATCTTCAGGGTTGAGCTCCTTAATAACCAACTTCTTTGTTGCTATGGAAGTGTCTAGCAAAGGTAGGTAATATGGTTTTAGAAGCTCAACATTGAAAATAGAATGTAAACCAAGGTAAGATGTTAGATCTATATTGAAGGTATTCTCTCCCACTTGTTTGATGATTGTATAAGGTCCATAGTATAGGGGTTTTATTTTCCAATGTGGAAAATCATAGCCAAACCTTATCTCCCACTTTGAAATTGTAGAGTGCAATATTGGTCATCACACTACTTGTACTTTATGTTCATCTAGTCTAGAAGATCATGAACTTATTGTATATGATGAATATGCTCGACAAACTTCACTACCTTTTTTGTTTCTTTTTCCCTATGTGATGTGAAGTTCATGGGTGAGATTAGAAGAGCCACATCCATGGGTGCCAAAGGTTGGAAACCAAAACACACATAAAAGGGTTTATTTTTTCTAGAGCTATGTAGATCCCTATTATACCCATGCTAGATGTATGATAGGATCTTGTCCCATGTTTGAGGATGATTTGAATTATACATATGCAATATATTCATGATCAACCTATTGGTAACTTCTATTTGTCCATCAATATGAGGATGGAATATTGTGGATTGAGTGATATTTGTGTTCATAATATCCCATAGATTTTTTGAGAAGATACTTAAAAATGTGATGTCCCTATCTGAGATAATGAATTTTGGAAGATGAAAATGAAGCCATACATGGTTGAAATATAGTTTTGTAGTTTCTTTAGCTATAACATTATTCTTGCAAGCAATCATGATAGCCATTTTAATTAATTCTTGAATCCACCCCTTGATATTATAATTTTCAAGAATTGATCTACAATAAATAGGGACATTAGATAAAGGATAACTAGGAATCAAATCAATAGAATATTTTACCTCTTAATGGAGGTGCACTTTGATAGGTGATTTAAATATATCAAAATATTTTATTACGATTTGATCCATTTGTTGTTGTTGTTGTGATGATTATGTAGTCACGATAGTAGCAACCATCTTATTAGAATATTAATATTTTATCATCAAGAGAACACACTACTTTGTTTTTTCAATCATCCTTTTGCATTACTTGGCACTAATCAGGGAGACAAATATGGAAGAAGTTACCTATGGTATCCTATATTACTGGTCCCCAAGGGTGATGATGATTTTATAAGGTATTTATTCATGCATACCATACTTCTACCACATGTATGACTAGCCAAGTATCACATCACAAACATCAAATGGAGCCACATCTAAAAAAAAAATCATATCTAAATGGTTTGATGGTATAAGAGAGAAGACACTGTTGAGTGACATAAATATATCTACCTTGATTCAACCATCCAATATTATATGGTTGTAGGTGAGGCTTCACAACCAAATTTAGAGCCTTCATAGTATCCATAGAGGTCAAATTATTTTGACTCCCATTGTCAACAATGAAATGTAAGGGATTCCCATTTACCTAAAATTATGAGTGGAGTAATTGCTCCTCCATAGGAAGACCCTCTGCTTTTATGTGTGTAGTAGAGATAGCAATAGTTACATGGGGTTCCACTTCCATGATCTACTTACCTTTATCCTTGGTTAGGGAACATGTTGGTATTGTGGATGTAGAGGGTTGTGTCTCAGCAAATAGAGATTGCTCGACACTCTTCTCTCGAATATTAATTATTATTATGGTAGTCACATCATTTCCTAGTCTTTTTATTTTAGGGCTTGTTGTATTATGACTCTTTATTTTCCTTTAGTTTTAATTTTGCTACTTAAGTCCTTTGTATTGTGGATTTTGGAAATCACCTTTGCCTTTCTTGGGTTGACCCTTGGTATTTTTGTTCTTGTCATTTGAATTGTATCATTTCTTGCTTTTGTGTTTGTACTTCTACTCAATATTGGTGGAAAATTTGTACATTTCACCCAAGTTCTTAAACTCAAAGAATTCCATATTCTCCCTTATGAACGCAATGCATCTTGGTGTCTTGGATGTCATGTTTTTCATACAATGAATGAAAAGCATCGATATATTCTTGAACAAATTGTTTTTTACCTTGCTATAGTTGTTGCTATTACATGTATAGATTTTCATATGTGCCTAATGGCTAGTACTCATTCTTGACTACTCATCCCATGTAGGGTCTTTTACAACTTATTAGTTCTACTTGTATACTTCCCACCAATTTCAAACTTGGTATTAAAACGTTTAGTATGGAAAAAATGATCTTCTCTTTATCATAGAAGTGATTGACAAAAAAGCATATGAAAAGCTTATCCAACCAATTATCCACCACCTCTACATTGAATCTTCCTTCAAATATAGGAATATTGCAAGAAAGGATATGGGAATAAATTTCAATATTATTGACAAGTGTGTTATCCAAATTTGGTAAAATTCAAAGATATCTTCTTTGGAAAGGATATGGGGAAAAATTTATGTTTTCTCTTTGTAAGTGGGATAGGGTTTGCAAAGAAAATAATATAGTAGGAGTAAGGTTGTGTAGTCATAGACTTATGAGTTTAGCATTAAGAAAAAACCATGGTTGAAGATTATTCAAATATCAAGGAAAGAGTTGGACAAAAATGCTATTTAAAAAATGCGTAGGCTCTCTTTATACAATGGAATTATTTAGGAAGCAAATTGTACTAGAGGAATAACTAACATGAAACTTCACATTAAATAGTTTACAATTGATAAAAAATCACATTCGATGGTTAGTCAATGAGGCAAATTTTATGAATATTTGGTTCAATGCTTGGTTAAAGCCTTATCCTCTTATTTCTAATCCAAATTGGAAATTATTGGATGTCTAGTAGGTAAATATCAAAGATTATATTAATGTGAGCAACAAATCCAAATCATAGATTTCTATTAGTAATATATTTGAACGAAAGAAGCCTAAACAAATAGTGATTGTGCTTTAAAAGATCCTTCAAGAGTTCTATTTGTTTTTTTTATGTGGAAGGTTGAATTAGTTTGGAATCTATGAAAATATGGTGAATACTCAACCAAGTTATGATATAAGGGTTTAGAGCAACCATAATTTCTTACTCCCAATGGTTTAGATTGGAAAAATATCTTGTTAGGAGAGGCGCTCCCCAAGGCATTAACATTTATTTGGTTTACAAGCTAAAAAAAAATCTTACAAGAAAGATTCTCCAAAGAAGATGATATCATGGACCTTTCAAGTGGGCTTTGTGTGAGAAGGATGTAGAACATCAAATCATTTACTTCATGATTGTCCTTTTGCTTATACCATCTAGGATTACCTTTTCAAAACTATGAGAATATGTTGGGCAGTTCCATTAACATTGAAAGAGTTGTTGAATTATTAGACTAATTATTTCAAAGGTAAAGCATTATGTATTCCATAGAGGGTTGATCCTACCACTGTTTGTTGGAATCTATGGATTAAAATGAATAGTATGATTTAAAAAATAAATCTCAAAATCCTTTCCCAAGCTTGAAATCTATTAATTCCTATCTTATAGAATATTTATAGGCATAGTTCTCAACATGAGAAGTTTCAAATGTGGAAAAGAAAGTGTTAGCATCTTAGTTACATAAATTGAATATATATCCTAGGGTCATCTATAATAATACTCAATTAACACAAATAATATACGTTGATATTGTAAGTAAAAGAAGACAACACCTTGCAAGTAAAATAATGAAAACAAGCAATTGCAGAATTAAAGGATTTTGTATTGAATTTTATTGGAGCCTTAGTCTCCTTTTTACAAGTGATTTGCCCCAAGTGCATAGGGGTATTATTACAATAAGTGAATGTTTACTTTCACATGATAGAATGGGCACAAAGAGGGGAAAAACCCCTTTGGCTAATCAAATTATTGTTGGTGTCTTTGGTCTTCTTTCGCTCCAATCCAATTGGTGAGTGGGCTTGAGTATCCAATGATGGGCCACTCATAGCTTCAATAGCTCTTCAAATACATGTTACCTGCACATATGCAAACCAGTAAAGGGGGATTAGTAACACCCATATATTCAAGTGATAAACCTAATGCTACACATAAACCTATTACTGATATAGATGAAAAGAAGATAACACAAAACAATTAACAAACAAAGCCTTGCTTAATACTCAAATCGCTAATCTCTGTTGATGAAATTCGTTTTTATTCTCGAGGTTGTGGAACCGCGGAAGCATGGTTGTGGGATAGAAATCGTAGACCTACGGTTGTGAAACTACGAATGCACGTTTTCGACCGTGGAACTACAGATGGACGGTTTTGGCTGAATAACAGATTGCTTCAAAATTTGAGCCAACGGTCACAGTCAAGCTTGCACTCTCAATTTCTCGTTGGGTCTAGATCTATTTCAGTAGCCTGTCGGTATGCAAATTTAGCTCCCTTTGTTTGGTGGATTGATGGTGTCTTTATAGGTTGCCTAGGGCTTTAGAGTGAAATGTGAGGTGGCAAGCCTAACTTGCCAAGTGGTAAATCTGGACTGCTAGGTGTAAGGGGCAGTTACAGTGAGTCACTCAGTGTGGCTCACTTAACTGGGGTGATGTGGTTCCAAGTGGAGTGGGATGTGGGATGTTGTTTTATGTGAAGGGACAAGGGGACACAACAAAGGAGTTGTGGCATGGGTTTTGGGAATCTATCTCATGTGCAAGGACAAAGGGGACAGGATTGGGTACGATGTGGCATGGATGTTAGATGAAGTGTCCAGGACACATGTCCAATGGGTAGACAGGGTATCCTAGGGTGATTTTCTTGATTAAATAAATTAGGAAAGTATAATGATGTGCAGGATTTTATATCCCTAAGTTAGAACTTAGGCATATATCTTTATTATGCAGGATTTGATGGTGAGGTGGTGAATGTGAACTAAAGGGTGCTATATTTTGGTGTCTACAATTGCCCCTTTTTGTACTGCATTGTGGAAAACACAATGCAGTGCAAAAACTAATGACATCTAACTTTATTGGACGAATGGGTTAATTTCTCTTTGACACATAGAATGAATGAATTTAAATTTTTTGATTTGTTTGCTTACCCCCTCAATTGACGATTGGGTAAAGGTTGACAACCATAAGTCAATTGACAAAATACGGGTGTTAAAAGTGGGATGTTAATTGAATGATGTTGGTATTGTTAATGAATTTTGTCTTGATTTCTTTGTGCCCCAATCTTGGGATTATTTGTGTTCTTGTAATTTTACTTTTAGTTTCATTAATGTGTAGAATACATGGTAAAAATCTGACCACTCTTTGAGTTTTCATCTACTATGACTTTAGCAATTCCTTCCAAATGATGGGCTTAAGGAACCAGTCGTCGAGGATTTGATGCTCTAGCGGTTTTTGATTTTACCAAATTATTGTTTGTTGTCCCACTTTTGACCCAATGGAAGGTGTTGTAGGATTACCTTGCAAATCTATGTTTTTGAACACATTTAAGCTCATAGATTTAGGGGCCTATCATCTTGATTCATTGTTGCTTGTTGTGATTTTTGAATGAGCTTCCTTATGGTGATTTACCCATCCAACCGGATTGCATGGATTGCTAGTCGCTGCAACCGCTAGGTGTATAGGATAATCCACTAGATACAAGTTTCACTCCAAATGATTAGGTGGATTGCATTTTTATTTTGAAATCGCTGACTTGCAATTATTTTGGAAAAAAATGCGAATTTGCGTTTTCCTTTATGAAACTACGTTTTTGCGCCTCAAAACGTGGGTTTGCATTTTCGCGCGCTGCGAAAAAAGCGGGTGTGCGTTTTTTGCCGCTAAAAGTGGCTATTTATAGGTTGCTGTCATTTTCAAAATTATTCTGCCATTTGTCATTGGTTTATTGGTTGAAGTGATGAGTGAGATGGAGGTTGGCGAGGGGAGCGGTGGTGGTGGCTCGGCTGGAGCGGAAGTTGGCGGCCGGTTTGCAGAGGTAGGCGATTTGGCCTTTATTTTTTTGTTTTGCATTTGTTTTGCTTGTTTGAAAATTAAGTGGGGCTGGTAAATTATTATTGTTTGCTCATTAAGCGGGGCTGGCAATGAACTTGTTTTTTTTTTTGTTTTTTTTTATTTATGGTAGGTAGAAATTTTTCATTTTTGTTTTTATTACCTAGGGTAGGTAAAAAAAATTCGTTTTTGCTTTTATTACCTAGGGTAGGTAAAAGTTTTCATTTTTTTGTTTTATTACCATGCATAGGTAAAAAAATTCGTTTTTGCTTTTATTACCTAGGGTAGGTAAAAAAATTTATTTTTTTGTTTATTACCATGCATAGGTAAATTTTTTAGTTTTTGCTTTTATTACCTAGGGTAGGTAAAAAAATTTCTTTGTTTGTTTATTACCATGCATAGGTAAAAAAATTTCGTTTTTGCTTTTATTACCTAGGGTAGGTAAAAAAAATTATTTTTTTGTTTATTACCATGCATAGGTAAATTTATTTTGTTTTTGCTTTTATTACCTAGGGTAGGTAAAAAAATTTCTTTGTTTGTTTATTACCATGCATAGGTAAAAAAAAATCGTTTTTGCTTTATTTCTAGCATGTTGTGCTAAATTTCATTTTTTTATATGTTTTCTTTTCAGGTTAAGCTTCTTGATGCTCGGCATAGGTGGCCGAGGACCATTAGGAAAGTGCGGAAAGCACTTTTTGATGATGATTGGACTCTACTTCAGACCATTGGTTTAGATGGTTGTGGGTGGTTAGACATCATCCAAGCTAATGAGGATCTCCTTTCGGCACTTGTTGAGCATTGGGATCCAGACAGAGGCACATTTCAACTCTCAACATGGGAGCTGACTATCACTCTCAAGGATATCTACCGTATCTTCCGCATCCCTATCAAGGGTCCTACCGTTTGTGTTGGCCTTGACAAGGAGGAGGCCCTTTTCCCTTTTTTTGGTGAGATGTGGGACATTGATTGCAGCAGGGGCGACATTGCATATCTGGATCTCTTTACAACTGGTAGCTTGGGTGCATTGACTACCTTTATGATGTATATTTTGAGCAACATGTTTTTGCCCAATTCCATGGGATTGAGAATCTTGTGGAACCAGGTGTCTATTGTTCTTGACTTGATAGTTGATCCTCGTCGGTTAGCTTGGGCTCTTGCTCTTCTCTACAAGGTTTATAGCGAGCTCTATGAGGTGAAGAGGCATGAATGCAAGGGCCTGGGCTGTAGTTTGCTACTCCATATTTGGTGTTGGGAGCATGTTATCATTGGTTGCCCTGTTGGTTTACCTTGTGGCATGGATGCCACTTCTCCCCAGGCATACAGGTGGTTACTCAATGAGGAGGTCAGTCGATCTACTATGAGTGCATCGAAGTTTAGAGATATCTTGAGTTCTATTATTAGGGACCTGATGTGTTGGCGGCCTTAGAGGGGTTTGGATTGGATGACGGATGCAGTAGAGCTTCGTCGCATTAGGCAGGGACGATGGTTTTTTGGCACCCATTTGAGGGTTATGAAGTTTATCTAGTTCTCTCGCGTACTACTACAGTTTGGTCTTGTTTAGGATGTTTCAAATGCACCTGTTACATACAGGCGATGGGGTGATGAGTTGGGGTTGCTTGTTGTTCCTAATTTTTGGTGAGTCGATGATCTTGCTGATGACTCAAACTTAGAGGTGCTTGACTTGGATGATGTTGGCATGATTGTTGAGATGACGCTTGGTTTGTGAGTCAGCCTCTGTGGACTCCTAGCTTCATTGTAGATGATGATGGGAGTGGTGAGAATGTTGATGTGGGTGGATGGGTTCCTTGGTCGGCGAAGCACCGATGTGGTAGCTCTTCAAGAGCTGACATGGGCACGGATGTTTAGCAACCTGAGGAAGGTGGTGGCGATGATGATGAGGGTTTACCTCCTCGACGGTTAGAGGAGTGGGGGATTCTCCAAGTTGAGTGAGATAGCCTGGATTTAGAGCTGGGTCGAGTGAAGGTCGAGTTAGCACAATATCAGGGTGAGGTGACTCATCTTCAGGCTGAGGTGGACGGGCTATGGGTTGGACCTAGCAGCACTGTTGTGGCTACTAAGGATGCAGAGATCACTAGACTCGGTGGTGAGATTACCTATTTATAGGGTGAGCTTTCTCGGTTGCAATCAGGTGCTAGAGGTGATGATTCGGCTTTGACTATTACTTCTCTACGAGCAGATATTTCTTAGAGGGACACTCGCCAGGGTTCTGATTTGAGGAGCCTGCGTAAGAAGGCTATCTACATCGAGATGTTGGTGAACATTCTTCATGAGCATCAGATTCCTTTACCTGTTCCTCCATCATCTGCTGCCACTACTACCCGAGGGATTGAGATGAGTAGTAGGACTCATCGTACTTCTAGCTCTCATGGGGCTTCTACAGCGTAGGGTCCACAGAGGGATCCTACTGGCACTAGCTAGATGTTGTATTTGCCTTATTTTTTTTTTTTGTATATTTTATCTTAGTATGAGCCTCAATGCTTTGATGTATACTGCCTTAGGGCATTTTGTACTTTGTAGACTTTCGTATTTATATATATATATATATATATATATATATATATATATATACATGGCATTTTATTTTTGTATTCACATGCGTTATTTGTATATGTATTCTTCTTTTTTATGCTTTTGCAATATTTATATTATGCAATCTTATATTTCTATGTTAATGCTATGATAATGAATGCAAGTGAACATGTAAAATGCATTTTGATTTATAGTTATGTAACTAAATGAAGGTATGCATGGTGCTCATGTAATCTTATTTAGCTTAGAGTAGTTGACCTTTACTCATTCATATTTGCAATTGGGGGTTCCCACTTGATTATTTTGTGTGGTGATGTGTGTGGTATGTATAAATGGTATGTGGATGGTGATATGGATAATAATTTAGATTTTGGCATGTAACTGAAAATATTCTCAAATACTCAAAGAAGCTAGTAATGTTAACTATTTTTCTTGAATGTTATCTTACTTTCTTTAGGACCATATTGTGTGCAAGTGAATTTCATTTTCTAAATATTATGTGTCGATGAACCTAAGAAATCCAGAACCAGTGCATGTGATTGTGATGTTTATTGCCCCATATTGAGTAATTTTTGGACAGTACCTTTCTGGGTTTTCCTTTTTGGCTAGCTTACCCGTATGTGTGTTCAGAGGTCTCCCTCTTAAGATAGATACATGTTGCCCTGCATGAGTTTACTCCACTACCATTCAAGCGTCTATAGCCCCAGTGGAAGCTCACTCCATAGTCCAATGGTTTGATATTTAAGCCTTTGTGATGACTACATAACTTTCTGAGGGGAACATAGTACGATATTTTCAACTTTAGAGATATGTGGTGTGTGTTGTTAATTGTTTTTTATGTAGAGTTTTGGGGAATCATATTCTCAACCGAAGTATGATGAGAAGGTTACCCTATCCTTAATACTCTAAATTTATTTATATTTTATGTTTCACTGTGGTAGTGGTGATAACCACTATTTTTATTTTTGGACTATGTTGTGTGATAGGGTAAGCGAAGAATTTGACTTTTTTTTCTTTGAGGTTTACCCAAATTGGCATTATCTTTCTATTATTCAAGATGTTTTAATATTTGTAAAAGTGTATTTGGTTCTAGATTGCTTTTGGGTCAATCTACCATAGTCAATATTTTCTTAATGTGATGAAAGTGCTTTGGTCCTAAAGAAAATTGGACACTTCATGAAGTTTGGTTTTTTTTTTTCACTAGACATGTTTGAGTGACTGAAAAATGTATGATATATCATTTATGATGTGTATAATTTGTGAGTTGTAAAGAATCGTAGTTGAGTACCCCCAATTTTTGGAATTTGTTTTCTTGGTCGTATCATCAGCACTATTAAAGATTACTGAGCAAGGGATGGGATGGATGCAACTATATATTATTTTATTTTATTTTGTGTATGAACATATAATTGAAATGCAAATGCAATATGAAAAATGCAATTTAAAATATGTCTATTTACAATGTGAAATGCATGCAATGTTGTAAAATAAAATATTTTGTTTATTTTATTTTTTTATTTTTTTTTTAGCCATGTGCATATATATACATATATTGCAAGTCATTTTATGCATAAAATGCCTTTAGGTGCATAATGTTCAGTGGTTCTGGCTCCAATTTCCCTTCTAAATTGGAAATTTTGTACGTTCCTTGTTCCAATTTTTGCTTTACTATATATGGGCCTAACCAATTTGCTGCAAATTTATCCTTTAAGTGCGGTAAAGCATTAGTATTTTGTTGATTTTCTTTGAGCACTAGGTCCCCCACTTGAAATTAATGAGGATGGACTTTTACGTTGTAAGGGTGCTTGACTCTATCTTGATATACTCATAAATGTTCTAGAGAATTGATACGTTTCTCATTAATTATTGTAAATTGGTCAAGACGCTCCTTTCTGGTTGTATCATCGTTCATGAATTCATGTATCTCGATTCGTAAGGATGGTATCTCGAGCTCCAATGGTAATATTGCTTCTACACCCTATACTAGTGAAAATGGTGTTGCTTTCGTTGGCATTCTTATGTTTGTTCTATAAGCCCATAGTGCTAAAGGGAGGTGAGTATGCCAATCTCGATGATTATCTTTTACCACTTTTTTGAGAATGGATATGACTATTTTATTTTTTGCTTCAGCTTACCCGTTTGCTTGTGGGTAATAAGGTGTTGAGAAGTTATGTAGTATTTTGAATTTATTGCACAATGCTCTAACATCCTTATTCTTAAATGACTTTCCATTATCAAAAATTATTTTTGAGGGTATTCCAAAATGACATATAATATGCTGAAGTATAAACTTCACTATTCGAGGTCTAGTCATAGTTGTCAGTGGAATTACTTTCGCCCATTTTGTGAAGTATTTTGTAGCAGTTATGATGAATTTATGTTATCCTGATGAAGCAGATGTTATTTTACCGATCAATTCAAGGCCCCATTGTGAAAAGGGCCACAAAATTTGAATGGGTTACAAATTTTGTGATGGTACCTGGGTCAAGTTTACATGATGTTGGCATTTTTGGCATCTTTTGACATATTTGCAATAGTCATTTTCTATTTTTGGCCAATAGTATCCCATGCACAATATTCTTTTTGCAATTGCCATTCCGCTAAAGTGACCACCACAAGTACCATCGTGGGATTCTAATATTGTTCTTTCTACTTCAATTGGATTTAAACATCGTAGTAATATTTCATCATAAGTACGTTTATATAACACATCTCCAAGTAAAGTGAAACGAATGGCTCTTTGTTTGAATGTTCTTTTTGCAGTTTGTGTTATTTCTATTGGTAGTGTGCCTGACTTGAGAAAATATTTTATCTCATCAAGGTAAGAATTGTATGGTTTGACATGTATCAAATAAACATTCTTCTCACCTATAGATTTTGCTTTTTGAATTGATGTTTTAGACACGGTTGTTATGATTAGCGGTTGCATTTCTCCATGTTCATTTTTAGGGATGAGAGATCCCAAGGAAGCCATTGCGTCCGCAAATCAATTTGTTGATCGTGGCAAGTTACTAATTTCACACCAGTCAAATTTTTCTAGCAATTGTAATGCTACTTCATGATATTTCTTTAATACTGACTCTTTACATTGGTATTCTCATTTTATTTGGTATACAACCAATTGAGAATCACCAAAAATGCTTTTTCTTTTTATTCTCATTGCTATGATTGATTTAAGACCTAGTATTAAGGCTTCATATTATGCATTATTGTTAGTGCATGTGAAGTCGAGTTTGAATGATAAAGGAATAGGTATTCCTTCAGGTGTGTAAAATACAACTCCTGCACCTTGTCTGGTTCAATAATGTGGTGAGGACCTTGTTCATGTCTTCCAAGTCCATATCCTTGCCAACTAACCCTTTGAAAATATCTCACTGGGAAACTTGGGTTCGATAGATAATCAATGTTTTCATTAAACTCTTGTAAAGAGTTGTCATTTTGAGGAGGTGGATCCGATGAAGAATCCGTCCCTCCATATATGATATTGATTACATTTGTTTGAGAACCCATTCTATATATATCACCAATAGCTAAAGGTGGGTTGTGAGGGCGACTGTAATATCTGACTGACTTGATAGGTGGTGTAACTGTTAGACTTTCAATAATGTATTCACTAATACTTGGATTAGCGAGATGTACTACAACTCTAGATGGTTGTGTGGCTAATGACTCAACAGATGAAGAGGGCTCTTGAACCTTAGCTCTTGGCTCTGCTGGCGGCGTTGGATTATCTCTAATAGGTGGCCCTATTTGTGAGACTACGAGTTCTAATGACTCGTGAAGTAGTGGCTGATGATGTGGGTTGTGCTTTAAATGTGAATGGTGGCTTTGAATATGTAAGTGTACTAGATGGAGCTAGAAATTGATTAGCGAGGATGAGTGGGTGTAATTTGAAAATGAAATGTGGTGTTTGAAGGATGCGCTAAGCTAACGCTTTTAGATGCGAAATATGGATCAACTATAGGCAACTCTTCTGGAATGGGTGCTTTTGATGATGTGGTGTTTTATGGAATGGTTCTAATGACTAGTGGTTGGATGGTTAGATGTGTTGATGGGAGTAAAGGCTTATAAGGATTTGAAATAAAGTTGCAGTATTTGAAAGGTTCAGTGTCAGATGGTATGCAATGTACCTTGCCTTCATGCACATATTTTAAGCATTGATGTAATGTTGAAGGTACACATTTCATTTTTCTAATCCAAGGGCATCCAAGAAGTATGTTATATTGCATTTCCCCTTCCAAGATGTGAAAGAGAACATGTATTGTTTTCACCCCCACGATGACGGGAATAACAACATTCCCTATAGTTGAGCACAAAGCATATTAAAGGTCCTAAGAGTGAATGTGGATGTTGTAATGTGAGATGATGGGATGTTAAGCTTCATCATAGCAGGTGTGGTAATGAGGTTGATTTAATAATCTGTATCAATAAACACTCTCTTGAAGGATTTCCTGCCAATGTGAGCTACTATATGCAATGGTGGATCAAGTGAATATGTTGATATCTATTTTTCCTCGAAGTAATAGAATACTATCGAGGGTTCCATGCACTTTTGCACACTATTCACAAAGGAATTGAATGCATTGGGGTCTTCTGATTGTACTTGAATAGACTTTAAAATTTCCATAAATGCTTCCCTATGAGGTGTTGATTGTTGTATAAGTTCATAAATTAACAATTTTGGTAAAGCCATCTTCAAACTCTGTGTTAACTAGTTGTTCAATGTAACAACAGGGTGGTTGTGGAATGATGGTGGTGGCCCACTCAATCCAAATTATATGGGCACATTATTTGGTGATGTTTTCAAAGCCTGGGTTGTGCGATTACCTTACCTTTGTCCCCGGGTAACTATACCAATAGCCCCTACAAAACCTTGTGGCAGTTGAGACACATAATTAACCTAATTGGGAGGAACTGTAGAATTTGATGCTCCCGTCAATTGTTGATTTGCCTCTCGATGTGGAAAATGTGTCTGATATATGCTTAGGTTTTGGTTATTTTGGGCTAGTGGGTTGTCAATTTTGATTATACCCACTTCCAATAAATCTTGCACAATTCCTTTAAATCCATGACAACCTTCAATATCATGTCCTCTTTGTCTATGATAGATGCAAAAGAGGTGTTCTTTGTAACCTTTTGTCTTTGGTTTGTTAGGATCATCATGTTTCATTTTTGGTAAATTAAAAAGTTTTGTCGTATATAACTTTTGAAATACTAATGAATATGGCTCTTGTACTGGCATGTAATTTCTTTTTGGCTTAAAATGATGTTGTTGCCTTTCCATAGGTTGTGTTTGATTTTGTGCCTCTTGTGGGGGTGGAACCGTTTGATAATTTGATTTTTGTGGTTGTTATTGTTGTTGGGGTTGTTGGATTTGTGTTTGAGCTAGTTTATTTGAGTATGGTTGTCTCAAAACTATCTGATTAACCTATGCGATATTGTACTAACCGTGGTTATTCCCATTTTGATTCTTATTGTGCCACTCTTTCTTCTTGGGCTTAATCCCATCTTCTTGAATTTTGATTTCTTCAATCAGTTTTGCTTGGGTGAGTGCCTCATCGAATGTTCTATACTGTTGTAGCTGTAGCAATGAAGAGATGGGTCTACCAAAACTCTTTGTGAACATTCATATTATCTCTGGCATAGGGAGTGAAAATGGTAACTTGATCATGACTGATCTCCATCTGTTGCCAAAGTCATAGACCGATTCATTGTCATATTGTTTTAGGTAAATCAAATTAGTCAATGTTGTTTGTTTTCTAACATTTAGGGTGAATATTTCCAGAACTGGTTCGCTAGTTGTTCAAAGGTAAAAATACTTTGATGCGGGAGATTTTTGTACTAGTCTTGGGCTTCCCCCCTAATGTTTGAGGAAATATATGTAATAGCAATGCATCGTTGCTTTTGATTTTGAAGAATGCATTCACAAATCTTGTTACATGCTCACGAGGATCCTCTTCTCCTTTAAATTCAAGCTTTGGTATTTGGAAATCATGTGGATATGGCGGCTTTGGTACCGAAGCTTGAATAGGGTGATTGAGTAGTTGCCTTAAAGTTGGCTTTTGGTATTGCAAGCCTGGGGTTTGCATGGCAAGACTATCAATCTAACTCTATAAAAACTGGTATCTAGGATCATCTATAGGACTAACACTCGAATGTACTTGATGTTGCTGGTAATGGGGTGGATTGTATGTAGGTTGGGGATGATAAGACATGTTTGGCAGAAATGTGTTATGGTATGGATGTTGAGGGATGTTATGATATGGATGGGGTGATGAAGGTATGATATTATGTTGACCTACTGCATTAGCATATGGGTGTGGTGGTTGATTGTGAACCATAGTGGTAGAGGGAGGACGCATTACCCAAGATGGATCTTGGATAAAGGCATTAGGTTGATGAGATGTAGGTGGAATATTTTGCTCAATACCTTGCAAATATTGGTTAGGGTCAGGGTTCATGCTACGGTTAGCATTAGGTAAAATCATTTGCTGCAACTGTAAAAAAGCATGTTGCATAGCAATTGTATTTGACATAGGGACTACTACCTGTGATGTGGTGGACTGAATTGGTTGTGGAACAACCATGGTAGTGGAGGTATATGGGGGATAAGTAGCAAAGGGTATCGCCACTGACTATGGAATGGTATGAGATGTATGTCCTACAAGTGTGGATGGAGGAATGGATGATGGAGCTTGCGAAATAATAGGAATTGTTTCATACAAGGGATTAGTGGTAATTGTCATTTTTTGTGATAATGTGGGGGGAATTTGGTTGGATGACAATGGTTGATTGGCTAATGCTACAACAACCAACTCAAAGAGAGGATTGGTGAAAATATGTTGTGACTATTGTGGATAGGCGAATATGAATTCTTGTTGTGATGAGGGTATGACACGTGATGGTATGGAGAGTGGTGGTAATGATGGGAAGACCATTCTTTGAGCACTAGGTCCCCCACTTGAAATTAATGAGGATGGACTTTTACGTTGTAAGGGTGCTTGACTCTATCTTGATATACTCATAAATGTTCTAGAGAATTGATACGTTTCTCATTAATTATTGTAAATTGGTCAAGACGCTCCTTTCTGGTTGTATCATCGTTCATGAATTCATGTATCTCGATTCGTAAGGATGGTATCTCGAGCTCCAATGGTAATATTGCTTCTACACCCTATACTAGTGAAAATGGTGTTGCTTTCGTTGGCATTCTTATGTTTGTTCTATAAGCCCATAGTGCTAAAGGGAGGTGAGTATGCCAATCTCGATGATTATCTTTTACCACTTTTTTGAGAATGGATATGACTATTTTATTTTTTGCTTCAGCTTACCCGTTTGCTTGTGGGTAATAAGGTGTGGAGAAGTTATGTAGTATTTTGAATTTATTGCACAATGCTCTAACATCCTTATTCTTAAATGACTTTCCATTATCAAAAATTATTTTTGAGGGTATTCCAAAATGACATATAATATGTGAAGTATAAACTTCACTATTCGAGGTCTAGTCATAGTTGTCAGTGGAATTACTTTCGCCCATTTTGTGAAGTATTTTGTAGCAGTTATGATGAATTTATGTTATCCTGATGAAGCAGATGTTATTTTACCGATCAATTCAAGGCCCCATTGTGAAAAGGGCCACAAAATTTGAATGGGTTACAAATTTTGTGATGGTACCTGGGTCAAGTTTACATGATGTTGGCATTTTTGGCATCTTTTGACATATTTGCAATAGTCATTTTCTATTTTTGGCCAATAGTATCCCATGCACAATATTCTTTTTGCAATTGCCATTCCGCTAAAGTGACCACCACAAGTACCATCGTGGGATTCTAATATTGTTCTTTCTACTTCAATTGGATTTAAACATCGTAGTAATATTTCATCATAAGTACGTTTATATAACACATCTCCAAGTAAAGTGAAACGAATGGCTCTTTGTTTGAATGTTCTTTTTGCGGTTTGTGTTATTTCTATTGGTAGTGTGCCTGACTTGAGAAAATATTTTATCTCATCAAGGTAAGAATTGTATGGTTTGACATGTATCAAATAAACATTCTTCTCACCTATAGATTCTGCTTTTTGAATTGATGTTTTAGACACGGTTGTTATGATTAGCGGTTGCATTTCTCCATGTTCATTTTTAGGGATGAGAGATCCCAAGGAAGCCATTGCGTCCGCAAATCAATTTGTTGATCGTGGCAAGTTACTAATTTCACACCAGTCAAATTTTTCTAGCAATTGTAATGCTACTTCATGATATTTCTTTAATACTGACTCTTTACATTGGTATTCTCATTTTATTTGGTATACAACCAATTGAGAATCACCAAAAATGCTTTTTCTTTTTATTCTCATTGCTATGATTGATTTAAGACCTAGTATTAAGGCTTCATATTATGCATTATTGTTAGTGCATGTGAAGTCGAGTTTGAATGATAAAGGAATAGGTATTCCTTCAGGTGTGTAAAATACAACTCCTGCACCTTGTCCTTTTCGCACTTTTATCCATCAAAGAACATTTTCATATCTACTTCATCCTCAGGTGAAACTATTTCTTCTTGTTCTATGACAAAAAACACTGAATCGTCGAGAAGTTCAATTATTAATGGTGTATCATTGTGCAGCGGAGCTTCCGCTAATTGATCAGCTATTACTTACCCTTTTATGGATTTTTGACTTATGAATTAGAGGTCGAATTCTGTTAAAAGCATTATCCATTTAGCAGTGCGGGTGTTGTTGTAAGTGCGAGTCATCATGTATCGCAAAGGGTTTTCTCTAGCTATAACATAGGTGGTATTGCTTAGCATGTAATGTCTAAGTTTCTTGGTGGCAAATACCACTGCTAAGCATAACTTTTTAACATAAGCATATCTTGTTTCATAACTTACCAATGTTTGACTGATGTAATAAACCGCTTGCTCTTTATTTTTCTCATTATTTTGTGCAAGTATTGTTCCTAAAGCAAAATCTATTATAGAAATGTATAGATGAAATGAGACTCCTATTTTTGGTGGCATAAGAACCGACAGTGAGGCTAGATATTTCTTTATATCATAAAATACCTCCTAACATTCAGTTGTTCAAGAAAATATCACTTATTTTTGTAATAGACAATTAAAAGGTTTGCATTTATCTGAGAGTTGCGCAATGAATCGGTGAATGGATTGGACTTTTTCTTGCAAACTTTACAACTCTTTCAAGTTTTTGGGAGGTGATATTTCTAATATTGCTTTTACCTTGCCTGGGTCTACTTCAATGCCTCTATTGGAGACAATGAATCCTATAAGTTTTCCTGATGTTACACTAAATACACACTTCTTAGGATTTAACCTTACCTTATGTTCTATTAATTGATCGAATGCCTTTCCTAGCACATCTATGTGTTCAAGATGTATTTTTTATTTAGCAATAAGATCGTCTACATAATCTTATTATCTTATGCATATAATCATGAAATATGTACGTCATGGCATGTTGATATGTAGCTCCTGCGTTCTTTAATCCAAAATGCATCACTCTGTAGTAGAATGTCCCCCAAGGCATTGTAAACGCTATTTTATGTTGATCTTTGGGATTAATCCGAATTTGGTTGTATCCGAAGAAACCGTCCATTAAGGAGAGCATTTCATGACCAACACAGGAGTCTACTAATTGATTTATATTTGGCAAAGGAAAATCATCCTTGGGACATGCTTTGTTTAAATATCAAAAATAAGTGCATACTCGTATCCCCCCATTCGGTTTGTGAATGGGTACCATGTTTGAAAGCCATTCATGATAATAGATTGGCACTATGAAGTGTACATCCAATAAATTTTGCAACTCTTCTTTCATAATTAATGCGACTTTTGGATGAACTTTCCTAAGCTTCTGCTTGAACGGCTTGGCATCATGTGCTAGCATAAGGTTGTGGACTACCAAGTTTGGATCTAAGCTAGGCATGTCTTTGTAGGACCATGTGAACACTTCCTTCTTTTTAATAAGTATGTTTATGATGCTTTCTTTTTCTTCTGTGGATAATGCTTTTGCTACTTTTACAATCTGGGGATTGTCCACGTATTCACTAAGGTTCACATATATAGACTCTTCTATTAGCATGTGAGAACCTTCTTCTACCTGATGCGGAGTCAGGATGAGGTGGATATCATCTGCCACATTTTCAAATGTGTTTGGGGTGTCCCCCTCTATCTTAGTTTGAAAAACTGAATTGTTTGATGATGAAGGTTATCGCGGAATATAAGCGTTTGAAGCATGCAATAACTCTTCAGATAAGATGAAGTCAGCAGTGGATTACGGGGATGACATCCTATCCATGGCTATGATACTGGTGTCGATATAGATCAGTTTTGTCTCATTATATGGATTACGGAGTGGGGTGATCAAATCAACAAAAATCATGTTGAATTGATGGAAATGAGGTGGTTATGATTCAAGAATTGATGACTCGTATTCTCTAGGTTGCAATTGACCTAATGTGTGTGATTGGTTTTGTTGTATGCTTTTCCAATGTGATGGAGGAGGTTATGGTTCAAGACCCTCATGCTCTATGTTTAGCCAAAAAAGTGTGTGGTCTATTGGAAACTTTTGTTGATACCAGTTATCCTTTTGCATGGCTTCTCCATATATTATCTCTTCCTGAGGTTCTTCTTCTTCTTGATTAAACCATTCAAGATGTGCTTCATCTTGGAGCATTATCCTAGCTTGTATCTTAAGAGCATGGTTGATAAAAATCATTTCAATTTCATCATCATCATTGTCACTCATCCAAAATCCATTAGCGTTTGCATGAGGTCCTAGCATTAGTGGCTCAAGGTCTTGCCTAAGGTATGCTATCACAGTAGGATCTTCATAATCTGCCTCTTATTGTAAAGCTTGCTCTCAAGGGTAAAATTTATAGATTTGATATCTACTTTCTAGTCATTCATCCTCATCATCGCTCTTTTCCTCCTCTTGTTCGCATTCTATGTCAAGTTCTTAGAAAGCTTGATTAAGCAAAGAGCTTGTGATGGAAGGTTTATAGCCTAGACCGGAGAGGTCACTTGGCTCTCTATATTCTGGTTCAATAATGTGGTGAGGACCTTGTTCATGTCTTCCAAGTCCATATCCTTGCCAACTAACCCTTTGAAAATATCTCGACTGGGAAACTTGGGTTCGATAGATAATCAATGTTTTCATTAAACTCTTGTAAAGAGTTGTCATTTTGAGGACGTGGATCTGATGAAGAATCCGTCCCTCCATATATGAGATTGATTACATTTGTTTGAGAACCCATTCTATATATATCACCAATAGCTAAAGGTGGGTTGTGAGGGCGACTGTAATATCTGACTGACTTGATAGGTGGTGTAACTGTTAGACTTTCAATAATGTATTCACTAATACTTGGATTAGCGAGATGTACTACAACTCTAGATGGTTGTGTGGCTAATGACTCAACAGATGAAGAGGGCTCTTGAACCTTAGCTCTTGGCTCTGCTGGCGGCGTTGGATTATCTCTAATAGGTGGCCCTATTTGTGAGACTACGAGTTCTAATGACTGTGAAGTAGTGGCTGATGATGTGGGTTGTGCTTTAAATGTGAATGGTGGCTTTGAATATGTAAGTGTACTAGATGGAGCTGGCAATTGATTAGCAGGATGAGTAGGTGTAATTTGAAAATGAAATGTGGTGTTTGAAGGATGCGCTAAGCTAACGCTTTTAGATGCGAAATATGGATCAACTATAGGCAACTCTTCTGGAATGGGCGCTTTTGATGATGTGGTGTTTTATGGAATAGTTCTAATGACTAGTGGTTGGATGGTTAGATGTGTTGATGGGAGTAAAGGCTTATAAGGATTTGAAATAAAGTTGCAGTATTTGAAAGGTTCAGTGTCAGATGGTATGCAATGTACCTTGCCTTCATGCACATATTTTAAGCATTGATGTAATGTTGAAGGTACACATTTCATTTTTCTAATCCAAGGGCATCCAAGAAGTATGTTATATTGCATTTCCCCTTCCAAGATGTGAAAGAGAACATGTATTGTTTTCACCCCCACGATGACGGGAATAACAACATTCCCTATAGTTGAGCACAAAGCATATTAAAGGTCCTAAGAGTGAATGTGGATGTTGTAATGTGAGATGATGGGATGTTAAGCTTCATCATAGCAGGTGTGGTAATGAGGTTGATTTAATAATCTGTATCAATAAACACTCTCTTGAAGGATTTCCTGCCAATGTGAGCTACTATATGCAATGGTGGATCAAGTGAATATGTTGATATCTATTTTTCCTCGAAGTAATAGAATACTATCGAGGGTTCCATGCACTTTTGCACACTATTCACAAAGGAATTGAATGCATTGGGGTCTTCTGATTGTACTTGAATAGACTTTAAAATTTCCATAAATGCTTCCCTATGAGGTGTTGATTGTTGTATAAGTTCATAAATTAACAATTTTGCTAAAGCCATCTTCAAACTCTGTGTTAATTGGTTGTTCAATGTAACAACAGGGTGGTTGTGGAATGATGGTGGTGGCCCACTCAATCCAAATTATATGGGCACATTATTTGGTGATGTTTTCAAAGCCTGGGTTGTGCGATTACCTTACCTTTGTCCCCGGGTAACTATACCAATAGCCCCTACAAAACCTTGTGGCAGTTGAGACACATAATTAACCTAATTGGGAGGAACTGTAGAATTTGATGCTCCCGTCAATTGTTGATTTGCCTCTCGATGTGGAAAATGTGTCTGATATATGCTTAGGTTTTGGTTATTTTGGGCTAGTGGGTTGTCAATTTTGATTATACCCACTTCCAATAAATCTTGCACAATTCCTTTAAATCCATGACAACCTTCAATATCATGTCCTCTTTGTCTATGATAGATGCAAAAGAGGTGTTCTTTGTAACCTTTTGTCTTTGGTTTGTTAGGATCATCATGTTTCATTTTTGGTAAATTAAAAAGTTTTGTCGTATATAACTTTTGAAATACTAATGAATATGGCTCTTGTACTGGCATGTAATTTCTTTTTGGCTTAAAATGATGTTGTTGCCTTTCCATAGGTTGTGTTTGATTTTGTGCCTCTTGTGGGGGTGGAACCGTTTGATAATTTGATTTTTGTGGTTGTTATTGTTGTTGGGGTTGTTGGATTTGTGTTTGAGCTAGTTTATTTGAGTATGGTTGTCTCAAAACTATCTGATTAACCTATGCGATATTGTACTAACCGTGGTTATTCCCATTTTGATTCTTATTGTGCCACTCTTTCTTCTTGGGCTTAATCCCATCTTCTTGAATTTTGATTTCTTCAATCATTTTTGCTTGGGTGAGTGCCTCATCGAATGTTCTATACTGTTGTAGCTGTAGCAATGAAGAGATGGGTCTACCAAAACTCTTTGTGAACATTCATATTATCTCCGGCATAGGGAGTGAAAATGGTAACTTGATCATGACTGATCTCCATCTGTTGCCAAAGCCATAGACTGATTCATTGTGATATTGTTTTAGGTAAATCAAATTAGTCAATGTTGTTTGTTTTCTAACATTTAGGGTGAATATTTCCAGGAACTGGTTCGCTAGTTGTTCAAAGGTAAAAATACTTTGATGCGGGAGATTTTTGTACTAGTCTTGGGCTTCCCCCCTAATGTTTGAGGAAATATATGTAATAGCAATGCATCGTTGCTTTTGATTTTGAAGAATGCATTCACAAATCTTGTTACATGCTCACAGGGATCCTCTTCTCCTTTAAATTCAAGCTTTGGTATTTGGAAATCATGTGGATATGGCAGCTTTGGTACCGAAGCATGAATAGGGTGATTGAGAAGTTGCCTTAAAGTTGGCTTTTGGTATTGCAAGTCTGGGGTTTGCATGGCAAGACTATCAATCTAACTCTATAAAAACTGGTATCTAGGATCATCTATAGGACTAACACTCGAATGTACTTGATGTTGCTGGTAATGGGGTGGATTGTATGTAGTTTGGGGATGATAAGACATGTTTGGCAGAAATGTGTTATGGTATGGATGTTGAGGGATGTTATGATATGGATGGGGTGATGAAGGTATGATATTATGTTGACCTACTGCATTAGCATATGGGTGTGGTGGTTGATTGTGAACCATAGTGGTAGAGGGAGGACGCATTACCCAAGATGGATCTTGGATAAAGGCATTAGGTTGATGAGATGTAGGTGGAATATTTTGCTCAATACCTTGCAAATATTGGTTAGGGTCAGGGTTCATGCTACGGTTAGCATTAGGTAAAATCATTTGCTGCAACTGTAAAAAAGCATGTTGCATAGCAATTGTATTTGACATAGGGACTACTACCTGTGATGTGGTGGACTGAATTGGTTGTGGAACAACCATGGTAGTGGAGGTATATGGGGGATAAGTAGCAAAGGGTATCGTCACTGACTATGGAATGGTATGAGATGTATGTCCTACAAGTGTGGATGGAGGAATGGATGATGGAGCTTGCGAAATAATAGGAATTGTTTCATACAAGGGATTAGTGGTAATTGTCATTTTTTGTGATAATGTGGGGGGAATTTGGTTGGATGACAATGGTTGATTGGCTAATGCTACAACAACCAACTCAAAGAGAGGATTGGTGAAAATATGTTGTGACTATTGTGGATAGGCGAATATGAATTCTTGTTGTGATGAGGGTATGACACGTGATGGTATGGAGAGTGGTGGTAATGATGGGAAGACCATTCTAGTTGAATTCAAGTACATTCTAACAGTGTCCATATCTATCATGGTGACCTAATTGTCTACTACTGCAAGATGTTCACTCCTAGGTGTCTTAGGTATAGTTGTGTGAGTAGGTCTATGCATAATGTCTATATCCGTGTTGGGGGTATTACTAGAAGGCCCTATATTAATACTCGGGGACATAGAAAGGGGTACATCTACTTGTCCCACCATCGAAGTGTGAGGGACATTGCCAGACTGAGAGGCCATAGGGGATGACCACTTACTTCGGCTTGACACTAATTTCTTAGCTTGATTACGAGTCACTACCATATGCTAATATGCAATCTATGTGAATGAAAAAGAAAGTACAATGCAATAGAACACGCCAAGCAAATAAACATACAAAGTGTTTGACCCTAGTTTGCACTAAGTTTTTGAATTTTTTTTTTTTTTTGTGTTTTTGAAGAGATTTTGTTTTTTTTTTCATTTTTTTTGGAATAGAATAATAGAACTCAATGAATATGGTGATTAAGAACACTAGCACCAAGTGTGATTTCTCAAAAGAGGCTAGGGTACATCGCTTAAATCCCAGTGGGGGGTTCGCCTAGCTCTTCCACTTTGATTCAACAATCGTTCCAATAGTGGGAGATAGCTTGAATACCAATGACTTATACCAGCTTAAAGAGTGCTTTTATCATATCTACGGATGATCTAGGGGGCAAACCGATGGAAGGAGATGAATTCCAATGTCATCGGTCTGAATTGGGGGTTGGTGATGAAATCCAACCAGACCAAAGTTTTAATGATACGTGTGTGTGTGTGTGTGAAGGTTTTGTTTTCTATTGTGTGATGCAAATCTAACATGCAATTATATTTTTATGCCTAATGCAAAAAGCAGGAAAGACAAAATAGCAAACAAAATCATATCAGGGGTAAAATTACAAATCCAGGTAAGACTCGGCCAAATTATGTTTAACAAGGCTAACCGTAGGTGGGCGGTTAGTTCTGGTAAACCGTGGGTATGCGGTTTTCCAACCACACATGCGTGTTTGTGAGATCCCAACCACGGGTGTGTGGGTCCTTTCTGTCAATAGAACAAAGTCGAATACAATCCCAAACCTTGAAAAAGAAATACCTAGATTATTTCTAACCTGGTACATGTAATATGATTATTCCCTACTATGCATATGCAATTTTTTTTTGGAATAGAATAATAGAACTCAATGAAGATGGTGATTAAGAACACTAGCACCAAGTGTGATTTCTCAAAAGAGGCTAGGGTACACCGCTTAAATCTCAGTGGGGGATTCGCCTAGCTCTTCCACTTTGATTCAACAATCGTTCTAATAGTGGGAGATAACTTGAATATCAATGACTTATACCAACTTAAAGAATGCGTTTATCCTATCTACGGATGATCTAGGGGGAAATCCGATGGAAGGAGATGAATTTCAACGTCATCGGTATGAATTGGGGGTTGGTGATGAAATCCAACCGGACCAATGTTTTAATTATATGTGTGTGTGTGTGTGAAGGTTTTGTTTTCTATTGTACGATGCAAATCTATAATGCAATTCTATTTTTATGCCTAATGCAGAAAGCAGGAAAGACATAAAATAGCAGACAAAAACATATCAGGGGTAAAATTGCAAATCTAGGTAAGACGGCCAAATTCTGTTTAACAGGACTAACCGCGGGTGGGTGGTTAGTTCTAGTAAACCGCGGGTACACGGTTTGCCAACCGTACATGCGCATTTGTGGGATCCCAACCGCGGGTGCGTGGGTCCTTTCTGTTAACAGAACAAAGTTGAATACAAGTCCAAACCCTAAAAAAGAAATACCTGGGTTATTTCTAACTTGGTACATGTAATATGATTATTCCCTACTATGCATATTGAGATTCTCGTTTATTTTGCTTTGTTATTGTGTTTATGAATGCAATATTTAAGTAGATTTTTCTATCCTAAGACCTAAATGCAAGCATTGGCATACAAAACTAAAACCCTTAATCTACTTAAATGCAACCTAAATCCAGAACTAAAGGAGAAATTAAAAATATGGCACAGGGTACATACGTGTGTTCTTTTTGCTGCTCCTTCTAGCTTTCAACTGTTGGTCCACGTTTCAATAGTGCAGCAACCACGAATACGTGTTTCCTCAAATTAGAAATTGTGGATGTGTGGTTTCACAGTGACAGGTTAAGCACAATCTAGATTTGCCAACCCGAGATTGAATTCTCATGCGTTTCAAATCATTAGTACTTGTACATGTAGACAGAGATTAGTAAGATTAAAATAAAGCAAGGTAAAACAAAATAAAACCCTTGTGTGGTCCCACCATGGTTTTTGCCATTTTGTAAGCAGAATAAGACAACACCTTGCAAGCAAAATAATGAAAACAAGCAATTGCAGAATTAAAGGATTTTGTATTGAATTTTTTTTGGAGCCTTAGTCTCCTTTTTACAAGTGATTTGCCCAAAGTGCATAGGTGTATGATTACAATAAGTGAATGCTTGCTTTCACATGATAGAATGGGCACAAAGAGAGGAAAAACCCCTTTGGCTAATCAAATTATTGTTGGTGTCTTTGGTCTTCTTTCACTCCAATCCAATTGGTGAGTGGGCTTGAGTATCCAACGATGGGCCACTCCTAGCTTCAATAGCTCTTCAAATACCTGTTACCTGCACACATGCAAACCAACAAAGGGGGATTAGTAGCACCTATATATTCAAGTGATAAATCTAATGCTACACATAAACCTATTACTAATATGGATGAAAAGCAGATAGCACAAAACAATTAACAAACAAAGCCTTGCTTGATACTCAAATCACTAATCTTTGTCGATGAAATTCATTTTTATTCTCGGGACTATGGAACCACGAAAGCGCGGTTGTGGGCTGGAAATTGCGGACCTACGGTTGTGAAACTACGGATGCGCATTTTTGACTATGGAATCACAGACGGGCTGTTTCGGCTGAATAACAGATTGCTTCGAAATTTGAGCCAACAGTCAGATTCAAGCTTGCACTCTCAATTTCTCGTTGGATCTAGATCTATTTCGACAGCCTGTCGGTATGCAAATTTAACTCCCTTTGTTTGGTGGATTGATGGTGTCTTTATAGGCTGCCTAGGACCTTGGAGGGAAATGTGAGGTGGCAAGCTTGACTTGCCAAGTGGCAAATCTAGACTGCCAGGTGGAAGGGGCAATTACAGTGAGTCACTTAGTGTGGCTCACTTAACTGGGGTGATGTGGCTCCAAGTGGAGTGGGATGTGGGATGTCGTTTTATGTGAAGGGATAAGGGGACAACAACAAAGGAGTTGTGGCATGGGTGTTGGGAATCTGTCTCATGTGCAAGGACAAAGGAGACAGGAGTGGGTAAGATGTGGCATGGATGTTGGATTAAGTGTCCAGGACACATGTCCAATGGGTAGACAGGGTATCCTAGGGTGATTTTCCTGATTAAATTAATTAGGAAAGTATAATGATGTGCAAGATTTTATATCCCTAAATTAGAACTTAGGCATATATATTTATTATGCAGGATTTGATGGTTAGGTGGTGAATGTGAACTAAAGGGTGCTAGATTTTGGTGTCTACAAATATATGGTAAAATAGAAATGTTTAAAATTGGCTTCATCAAAAGTAATTTTGATGGTGCTTCTAAAGGAAATTTTGGAAAAACTAGTAGAGGTGGTGTTTTTTGAAATAATAAAGGTAGATTTCTCCTCACTTACCCAAATTCATATTGAATTTAAACTAGCAACCATGCAATGGCTAAGGGTATTTCTCACAAGGATCAAGATTGGCATTGAGAAAGGATGGAGATACATTTCAATTGAGAGGGATTTACAAATTACTATAAAAAAAATAGATCTGGGAATTGGATAAAAATATCACTATTTTCTATGCTCATCAACTATTATTGGAGGCAATGTGAGCTTATATAAAGAGAAGAAAATAGAGTAGTAAGTAATTTAGACAATCATGATGTTGATCTTTGTTTTGAAAAAAATCAAATTTTAAAAGACAACTAATCTAGGGAGAACTTGCCTCTTAATGAAAATGATATCTAGTTGTTGATTGTGAAAAGGTAATAGCTTGAGGAAAATGAAGAATAATCTTAATAGAAGACAAGTTGTATATGGTCTAATTGTCCTAATAGCAAAATGTAGTATTTGTTATTTTGATGGGAATGACCTTCAATAGAAACAACAAATAGTTTGTTAAAAAATGTCTTATTATAACAGTAGCTAGAAGAATATAATACTCAAGTTAAAATTCATTAATACCAATTAATTGTTAATATTGTTGAAGGTACCATAAGGTTAACATTGTTCCAATCATTAATTGTTTTCCGTCATTTTTTTTAAATAAACTAAAGTTTATTGGTTGTTTATCAATTTGAGATGGTTGGGATGAATTCTTTTTCATACAAACAAATTGAATTTAAGTCTTAGTAAACATAAAAACCTTGTATGTGTGAATCATATATATTACATAAAATCTAAATAAATTGTCTTTATCTCATTATAAACAAAAGTTATGATATTTCTTAAAAAAAAAAAATTAACAAAACATTAGTGAATAATTTATCCATAATATCCCTTTAAAAAATCATTCAAGAAATTATCTATAATCCTAACTTAAGAATGTAAATTAGATCCTAAGGCAGTGGTAAATTTTAGAAAAAGACTTTGGTTGCTAGATTAGATAACATCACAAAATATATAAGTGACTAGTAGTCATTTTTTTGGTTTGTAAAGCATATATATAAATCAAAGACATGCGTTTATAACGAAAGAGCCAAACCTAGAATTTTCAACGAGCATGAACAAACCCTTAAGTGAGACAACACTAACACCATGAAAAGAGGAAATGGTCTTAAAAGCATATCATAAAACATACAAATACAAAGTTAATTACCTTTCTTTTTTAAGGAGATAGGTTAACGTGCGAATAAAACTTAGATAAAACTTAGATATAATTAATATTAAAAAATTTATTATTATTATTATTATTATTTATTTATTTATTTATTTATTTTTATTTAAAGGTGGATTGGTAAGAAGTTGGATATTTATTAAGAAGAGATTTAAGTTCAAATTTTTCAGGCATGTTTAATATGGGCAAAGGTAGTAGTCTGACTTGAGTCCGTTGAGTGTGCGCCATGTTGATGATGGCGGTACCAACCCCGAGCCAGTCATGTTTACTTAACCCCGAGCCAGTCTCCTTCACTCCGTGTCGTGTTTACCTAAACGAGGTAGAGGTTATAGTGGTAGCATCATGATTTGATGCTACGATCGGAGACAATATAATTTGACTCTGTAACTATTTATTTAAAAAGAAAATATAACTATTGATTCTTTTATGTATCGATAACAAGGTAGAGGTTATAATGGTAGCATCATGATTTGATGCTACGATCGGAGACAATATAATTTGACTCTGTAACTATTTATTTAAAAAATATATATAATTATCGATTCTTTTATGTATCGAATAAAATACTAAAATTATTTTTTAAATAAAACAGAACTGAGGGATGAATGCAATGCGCATCCAGGGAATCGAACCCTGGTCAGTACCGTGGGAGGGTACTATGATACCACTACACCAGATGCGCAGATAACGTGGAGTGCTCTTGTTATTATTAAAATAGCAAAATGTGAGCCCTACCTATCATCTTTTTTTTTTTTCATTCCTCGTTTAACTTTGTTGTCCCAACTATGTGGTTCGAAATCATGCACACCTTAAGTCTTCCCTATTGGCTTCTTGTGCAAAGCAGCTAGACGGAATTTTTTTTGATGTAGTATAGAATATTTTACACAATAAGTAATTCTCCTTATTTATGTTTATCAACGAAATAGTTTATTTTTATAGGATTTAAATCTTAAATTTATTTTAAATTAAATTATAATACAAAATATTAATACTCATTTTAATTTAATTATTATTTATTTGTTGTAATTAATTTGGTAGTTTTTGCCACTTAGTTTTAAGTACTTCACTTATTATTTATGTAATTCTTTTTCCTCAAGAAAAAAAGTTATAATTTGATATTAAACAAATATGGAATTACATTTCATATGCTTCTTTGGTGTTGGAAATATGTTAAATATTTTGTAAAGTTATTATAATAAGGTTAAATTTAAAAAGTATTGGACATTCTCCATGTATCCTCGGAGGGGTTTGGAAGTTTTAAGGTTTTTTAAGCTATTTTTAAACCTATTTAGGGTTAAATATTTTGAACCCATAGTTTTTTGCCCATGGTATTGTAAAATATGTTCTTGTGATGTTATTTAATTGCATTTGCATCATAGTTTGAAGAGAAATGAGATATGAACATTATTTATTTGGAGACAGTTAAGTTTATACAATAAGGAGATATTATTGTGCTGGTTTTTTTTCATAAGGGTTTTTTAGATGAAATTATGTGTTGTGTGTATCTGTTATCTTTTTTTTTCCTTTGATTTTGTATTTATTGTCTTTCTAGATTTAGTTTATCGGGGCCTTTTGCTCTTCATTTGGTATCAGAGCTAGTTTTTTAGTTTTGTTCGAGGAGTAAGGGTTTCAACCCTGTGTTAAATTAATTCTTGAGTGGGTATTGTACATGCAAAGGAAAATGATGGGAAGCACATGGGTAGAGATTGAAAAATTAATGGATAAATTTTTGAATTATGGAAACTCAAGATGGAGCTTCTGTTGGTTGATAGAGATCAGTGGCTTGTGATCTCGAAAATAAAACCAACATCAACGACAAATGAGAATTGACTAAATATTTATAGGAAGGTAAGGAGTTCTATCAGATTGTGTTTATCTAATTCAGTATTATTGAATGTATCGACAGAGACCATGATAAAGTTGTTATGGGATAAGCTGGGAACTTTATATCAGACAGTCATTGGTAAACAAACTCTTTCTTTGAAAGAAGTTGTATTCACTTTGAATGAATGATGGTGACTTTATGGTTGAACATCTAATTATTTTTAACATTGTAGTAAGTTAATTAAACTCTGTTAAAATAAAAATTGATGAAGAGGAAAAGTGTATTACTTTACTTTGGTCATTACATGATTTGTGGGATAACCTAGTTATGGCTATCACCAATACTACTTCTACATTGAAAGTAGAGGATATAGTAGGAACGTTGTTATTTGAAAAAATGATACAACAATATTTTGAGGATTATCATCAGAAGGATGTCTTGGTTGTGAGAGGTCATTCTCAAGAAAGAAGCAAAAAAAATCAAGAGAAAGAAAATCAAGATCTAGGGGTAAATCTATTGCTCCAAAAAAGAGGAAATGCTATAAGTGTGGTAAAATAGGGCATTATAAAAGATACTGTAGATATAAAAAGATTGATAATAATCGATCATCTAATGAAGAAACTTTTACAGAAATGGAGACCATAAATCAAGATTTAGGGGACTTGTTCTTAGCTACAACGTGTTCAAGTGAATGTCATGACTCATGGTTGATTGACTCAGGTGCTTCCTTTCATATGACTCCTCATAGGGAGGGGTTCTATGAATATGAAAAGATAAATGAAGGTGAAGTCTTCTTAGGAGACAATTTGACATATAAAATAATAGGTCGAGGAAGAGCCAAGTTGAGGTTAAAATATGGAAGAATTAAAACCATTATTGGTGTATTGCATATTTCGGGTTTGGCAAGGAATCTGATATACGTGAGTAAGATGAATGATGCAAGTGTGACTGTGGTATTCAATAAGGATAGTTGCAATATGGTTTGTGGAGTCTTGGTGTTGGTAAGGGGATTTTGTAAAAGAACTTTGTTCAGACTTGAGGCTAACACTATAAGTATTGATTGCAATAACTCTTCAATTGTAGAGGAGAATAATACGGTAGAAGCATCTTCAAGTACTCCTATAACAAAGACAATATTGTGGCATCAATGAATGGGGCATATTGGTGAGAAAGACCTTCAAACATTAAAAATGAAAGATATTGTTGAAGGAATTTTTAATTGCCCATTAAATTTTGATTTTTGTGAGCACTTTGTTTTTGGAAAGCAAGTCCAAATCAATTTTTCTATTAGTGCTACAAGATCTGAAGGAATTTTGCATCTAGTTCATAGTGATGTGTTTGGACCTACACAAGTACTATCATTAGGTAAATCTATCTATTTTGTTACATTTATAGATGATTTTTCAAGAAAGACTTGAGTATATTTTTTATAGAACAAATATGATATTTTTAATAAATTTAAAGATTTTAAGACTCTTTTTAAAAATCAAATAGATAAAAATATAAAGTTTTTGAGAAGTGATAATGATGGTGAGTATTGCTCTAATGAATTTGAGCAATTTTACAAGGATTGTGGAATAGAAAGGTAGAAAACAACTTTGTATACTTCACAACAAAATGGAGTTGCAGAATAGATGAATAGAACATTGATGGATAAGGCCAAAAATATGCTAAGTGATGTAGGGTTATAAAGGAAATTTTGGGTAGAAGTCATGTTAATTGCTTGTTACCTCATCAATAGATCTCCTACCTCAACTTTGGTGGACAAGACTCCACAGGAAGTGTGGATTGGTAAGAAACCCTTTCTTAGTCATAAAAGGATTTTCGGTTGCGATGCTTATATGAATGTCCCAAAAGATAAAATGACTAAGATAGATTATAAATCTAAAAAATGCATATTTTTGGGTTATAGTATTGGTATTAAACTATATAAGTTTTAGAACCCAAAAATATAGAAGATTGTTTACAGTCGTAATTTGATATTTAGAGAAACAAAAGGGGTTATAAAATAGGAAATGCAAACAAGCAAAGAACCTAAAATATTTCAAGTAAAATTGGAACAGGAGGAACTAAAGATGAACTACAAAGAGAGTCTAAAGAGAAAAATTTAGAGGAAGAAGGTGAGAAGGAAGCTGAAGCTGCAGAACCTAGAACTCCAAGTTTGAGGAGATCAGATCGAGTGAGAAGACTCCTAGAAATAGTCCTTCAAATATTTATTCTTTATTTAATATATTAGTTACAAATGAATAACCCAAACTGTAAAGGAGGCACTTCAATCAAGTGAGATAAGTCTTGTAAAAGGACTATGGAGGAAGAAATTGAGTCCCTAGATAAAAATAAGATGTGGGACTTGGTGAAATTACCCCTTGGAAGAAAATTGATTGGTTGTAAGTGGGTATTCAAGAAGAAGTACAATGTAGAAGGAAAGTTAGAGAAGTACAAGGCTTGCCTAGTAGCAAAAGGATTTTCTCAAGTTGAGAAAATTGAATTTGGTGAGATTTTTTCTCCTGTGGCTAAACTAACTTCAATTAGATTTATGTTGGCTATTTATGTTGCTTTTGATATTGAAATAGAAAAAATGGATATAAAGACAACATTTACGCATGGTGAAATTTATGAATATATATATGTCACAACCAATATGATTTAGGTTAAAAGGTAAGGAGGACTTGGTATGCAAGTTGAAAAAGTCTCTTTACAACTTGAAGCAATCTCCAGGAATGTGGAACTAAAAATTTTTATAGGTTTGTTTTGACACTTGGGCTTGGGAAAAACAAAGCAGATCCGTGTGTGTATTTTAAACAAGAAGGTGAAAATTTTGTTATCATTGTTTTGTATGTGGGTGACATGTTAATTGGTAATAATAAGGAGATGATAAATTTACTAAAATCTCAATTATATTTTTAATTTGATATGAAGGATTTGGATGCTAAAAAAATTATTTTGGGTATAAGACATATTGCAAATAGAAATTTGTGGTTAAATCAAAGGAAATATGTTGATTCGTACTACAAAGGTTTATGATGCATGATTGTAAACTAGTATGTACTCCATATCATATTTATCAAAATTTGTCTACTGAACAGTGTCCTAAAATAGATGAGGTAATTGAAGAAATGCATCATGTTATTTATGCTAGCATTGTTGGTAGTCTGATGTATGCAATGGTTTACAATATACTTTATATTGCACATGTAGTGGGAGTAGTTAGCAAATATATGTCCAATCTAGGAAAGAAACATTGGACTATTTTGAAGAGGATCTTAAGATACTTGTGTGAAAGTTTAGACTACACTATCTATTACCAAGAAAAATTTGGAGATAGTAATATTGTAAATCTACAAGGTTTTGTGGATGTTGATTGGGTTGGATATCTGGACAAGATAAGATCCATGAGTGCTTATGTGTTCAAACTATTTGGAGGGGAAGTAAGTTAGATGAAAAGTAATCAATGGTTGCTTTATCCACAATAGAGGTAGAGTACATTGTAGCAACTCATGCTTGTAAAGAAGCAATGTGGCTATAGAGGTTGTGTTCAATATTTGGTCTTAAGTAGAAGGTTATGAGAATTGATAGTGATAGTCAAAGTGCAATATTTTTGGCCAACAATCCTGGTTTTTATGATTGGTCGAAACATATTGATATTAAGTACCATTTTGTGAGAGATATGGTTGAAGGGAATCGAGTGATGTTGTAGAAAGTTAATATAAAGAATAATGTTGTTGATTCATTAATAAAGGTTGTACTTACTCAAAAATAATTGGTGTAGAATATCTATGGGTATGGTTGTCCTTGACAGTTGGCAATGGTAGTTTTTGGCCCCTATGGAAAGTATTCAATAAGTGGGAGAATGTTAGAAATATGTTGAATATTTTCAATGTTATTTTTATGGGGTTAACTCTAAAAGGTATTGGACACTCTCCATGTATCCTTGTTGGGGTTTAGAATTTGTAGGGTTTCTTAAGCTATTTTTAGACGCATATGGGCTTTTTAGGGTTAAATAATATGAATCCATGGTTCTTTGCCAATGGTATTGTAAAATTTGTTCTTGTGCTATTGTTATTTAATTGCACTTACGTCAAGGTTTTAAGAGATATGATATGAATGTTATTATATTGGATATAATTTATGATTATTGTGCTAGATTTTTCCCTATAAGGGTTTTCTAGGTAAAATATTGTGTTATGTGTATATTTTTTATCTTCTTCTTTTCTTTGATTTTGTATTTACTATTTTTCTAGATTTAGTTTATCGAGGCCTTTTGCTCTTCATTTGGCATTTCTTCAAAAATTTAATAATGACCCAAAATTCAAGTTTCTTATACATCATAACTAGATATCTCTATAAAGCTAAGTTCTATCCTTAGACACCTTCCCAACTTGTCAACCAACATCCTTTAAATCACTTCTAAATTTTTTTGAAAAAAAATCTTTAACTATGTTTGCTTTAATCGAAGTGAATTTATCCCCTCAAATAGAGATATGGACCAGTTGCAGTGCATTACCCTCACTGAATTCTTGAACTAAGCACATAACCAGTTCACTCTAAGATGCCTCCTTTGAGAGTTCATTTGCTTCCCTATTCATTTTTCTATGAATATGCCAAAAAGTAAAATATTAAATTTGACCAATAACTTCTTTTATTTGAGATAAGTAGAACCATGTTTTACATCCTAAAAAAACCAAGCATCTAGTTTATTACCACCTATGAGTCTCCGTAAATTTAGATTTTTTTTGTATTTCTTTTCATATTAAAAACACCAAGCATCCACTTTATTAACACCAAATCCCATTGAAAAAGCCCTAGGCTATTAATTTATTGATCTGTGGAGGGATGTTACCTTTGTTGTTGAAATATTACAATTATTGAAACTTTTGATGATTTGGGAGGAGACCTGCCAAGTAGGCTTCTCTTGATCCTAAAAAATTCCTATGTTCCTAGATAACCATACTCCCCATGACACAAACAATGGGAGAGCTATAAAACCTTTGTATAACCTATTTTCAAACCAAGATTTTAAACACTATTCTAAAGAATCTTCTTGCCATCCTATAGGAAGTTTTAACTGTGTTATAACCTCCCTCTAAACCTGTCTAGTAGGAGAAATTTACAAGTCTAGGAAGTTACCATTTATGTAAGTTAGACAATGAAACAATTTTATGTCTTCCTATATAAATTATCTATGTTTACCTCTATATCAATGTATCTGATTCACCTTTGGGGCTACCTTTGGATCACTACCTCTAGGTCTATGCCTCTGGGTCACTACCTCTAGGTCACTCCCATTGGTTCAATGCCTCTAGGTCACTACCTCTGGGAATCTGCCTCTAGGAGTAGATGGAAATAATGGTGATAGCTACTCATCCAAAGGTCTAAAACTATTTGGCATTCATAATCCTATATCTGAAGAAGGCAACGACTTAAATGAAGATATAACTTGTCACTAGAAGCAACAATCACCTTGAAATCTCTACATAGTTTTGAAGGGAAACTCTCCCTGATTGTAATCTATATATAGCAATAATGTAGGCTTTGTAAAATATCAACAAGTTTTGTAAAGCTTTCATTTCATTTCTTCCTATATCATAGTTAGCACAATCCTGAGCGACTTGTGGGCAATCGAACCCGCACTCTAGGCACAATCTTCGTAATATTTCTTGTATATATATACTAGAGGCCTATGTGCCTATTTTGGGTATCCATTTGTGGTTCTCATGTCAATACTTGTCTCTATTATGTAAGTGTATGTTTGTAATCTTTACCTATTTTTTGGTTTTACTTGCATATGTGTATATGGGAGGCCTACACGTCTATTTTGAGTAGCCATCTATGGTTCTCATGCCTTGACCCATATATTTATGTGTGTATACCTATAACTCCCATTTGAGCTCATATGTATTAAGAAGAGAAAGTGTTCATCCTAGCACATAGCATGCATGTCTATTGTGTAGGAGGATCTTATTTTACATTTGGCACATCATCACTTTTTTAGCCTAGGACCTTTTTTTCCTTTCTATTATATTTATTTATTTTCTATTTTACATAACCATTTCCACCTCCAAGATGTAGGTTAGGAATTTATGCCTAAAAATCTCATATTAACAAGGAGTCAGCCTTGTAAAAAACTCTCAAAGGCCCCTAATTGAACCAAACCCCACACTCTTAGGTTCTCCAAGACAATTATATAGGACAACCCTTACATTTATATATTTTTTCTTTGCACAATATTATTTATATAAGGAATCAACTTTCTTTGGAGGATGGCTTAGAAGTAAATTCTAAGTCATCCAATCTTGGCTTTAGTGTAGGGCATAAATTTTATCCTAGGTAGATCGAAGCATCAAGACTAGTTAGAGAGGAAGATCAAGTATATTAGGTCAAATATGTGAGGGGAATACATGAGCAATTCCTTTCATAATTTTTGGTCATTCATGATGTAATATTTTAGAGGGTTATTATCTCTACCACAAAGCAAAATTTGGTAGTTGAGAGGAAGACTAGAGTAATCATGGAGATGGGTTATTATATGATTCATGATAAGAGGATGAAGCATAAATTTTAGGATAATTCTATCATTTTTTCAAGCATATACCATCAACAATGTTTCTATTAGATCAGTCTAGGGCATGCACCCCTTGATAGGTTGATAGACAATATGTTTGATGTGTCCCAATTTCTTATATTTGGGTCTTTAGCATGGACTCATATGCTCAAATATATTTGGAAAGAGGTATTTAAGAGTCATAAATGCATATTTTTGGGGTATTAGATAACTCTAAGGCATATCATCTCTATAATGCTCATAGGCATGGTATTTCCATTCAAAGATATATGGTTTTTATAAGGTTCTTCAAGGGTTCCAACTAGTCCACCACCTAAGATTTTGGTAGAAGGACCTCCTATTTCTCCAATTGGTCTAGTAGATTATTCAAATATTCTTGTGGGATCTATTCCTATTATTTCTTCTCCTTCACCTTCTAATGAATGCCTGATTCCTAAAGATTTGACATCTCCTTGGGAAATATCACCTTTAGCACCAATAGTCTTGGATCCATGGAATGATGGGCTTAACACACTAGTTCCATATAGTATTATATGAAGAGGTGGATGGTGAGTTTAATTTGTATGCTTTAGGAATTGTTCCTAATGTCATTTTGCCATATGATGTGTCTAGATATTCCATAGTTTGTCCAATTCCAAAGTGGGTTTAAACTCTCTTATAGGATTCTCAACCCATTGAAGCAACACTAAAATACTCCTTCTTGAGCTTTGCTATTGAAGGTTGATTATTTTATATATCCTCTCACATATTTATAGGCTAAGTTCCAACCAAAGTGAGGAGATGATAGGCTTGTAATGTATGATTCTTTGATTAAAAATAAGACAAGTGAGCTTGTTCCTCTTCCAAGAGTAAGAATGTGATTGGGTGTACTGGTGTTGGAATTCATAATATTTTCTATAAATATTACAAATAATGCATTCACCATAATTTTAAGCAAAAAATAAGAAGTAATTTAAAGATAGCAATAGTAAACAAAATAGAGTAACAAAGGGAGACAACAAAGAGAAATAGAATATGGGTTCCCATGGGCACCCCAATATATCACATTTTATTTACACTTATCATAAAAATTGATCCTTATTGATGGGTACTTATAGTGATATCAATTCTCCAATGATATATTAACCTTAGTGTAACATTAACTTAAACTTGAGGTTAACCTTACAATGAAATAATAGTAAATTACCATTTTAGAAAGGTTATCCATAAAGGTGTATTAACCAATACTACTAAGAATTAAATATAAAAGGTAACCTTTGGATTACATAAACATGCCTATAGTATTACACAAGTGATGAATTCCCATAGGCTACATTAATAGTGCTTATAAGCACTTCTTCACACTTTTTGCCTTGACCTAAATAAGATGAGATTATGCATATTTCAACACCCTTCATAATCTGAGTTGAGAGGTCCAAGGAGATAAGGCATTAAAGGTAACACCTTCCCCCATAATGGAATCTCTAGTGGGCCTCTACTATTCATCCTTCATCCTCATCTTCATCATAAAAAATCTTATGTCCATCCCTTAAGAATTTTATCTCAAATTTCTTTAGTCTTGTAATGCAATTCTTGATGGGGTTTTCTTCCCTTTAATAATACTTACAAGTGTTTAAATTCTTTGAATCCTTAGATTATATCTTTATAAATGGATCCTTAGATTCCATTGATGTGAAGTATTTTTTATGAGCTTATGTATGAAAATATCTCCATAATTATTTATTGCCACTTAATATTGGATTAGAAGCTTGAAAAGTCCTTCAAGAGAGTTGGGATGTGGATATTTGATGGTCACATAATTCATCTAAATAATTAAGCCAATTTTACAAAATAGAGAAGAAATATTGTAAGTAATATATTTGACAAACTCTTCATCGCTCTTTATATTTCCTTTTCCCATAGCTAGTTTTAGTTTTTAGAGTTTTGAAATGAGATATATATTCTTCACTAGAACTTATCCATCAATGTAGACCATACCTTGATAGGATTCAATTTTTATATCTAGTGTAGAAAATTTCCACTAACATGAATAAGAGTCTAAGAGATTTCTCCTTTCTTTTTCTGAGTTCATGATCACTAATACCACCTTTTGATTAATTATTAAGGATGAACCCAATATTCTTGCTTCTAAGTAATCCTACCATTTGAATTGACCAAGTGCTATAATTTCATCAATGAAAGTAACATACCATAAGAAATCCATTTTGAATAAAACCTTAAACAGATTTATAACAAATCTATATAATGATGTCACCTTTGTAGATCTAAAAAAATATGCAATCTAGAAAAAAGGGCTCCAAATGCTCCTATATGCAAAAAGTTATGGCCTCTAGAAGATTTGGTATACTATCAATCAAATCTAAAAAAATCAAATTCCAAATCTTAGAATGTATTTTTGCTAAATTAACAATTTTTGCTTGGTACCATTGGATTGGATGTTGTGCTATCAACCAACAAATCTAAGTTCAACAAGTGACTTTATGTGATTGACTATGATTATAAATATATATACCATATTTTTAATGAGCTTGGAGCCAATATGGATTGAATCCAAGATAACCTACATCCAAGAAAGAGAGCATATGTTGCATCATGTGTGTTGGTTGAGACCATGGAAGAGCATATTTGACTTGACAGTGCCTTGAGTTGTAATTCCTTTGAAACCAAAAAAGACATTTGTGTTGAGTCTCAAACTTTGGACTTTCCCTCTACAAAAAAGTAGACCAACCACTATGTCATGTAATCATTTGATTCCAAGATCCAACCTTCCCCATAAGACACATATGCCATTGATCTACATGAAAAAAGAGGCTCTTAAAAATATTTATAAGGAATCAAACTACTTAGTTGATCGCTAAAAGAATGCATCACAACTTTTATATCAGCAACACAAATATGACTAAGAGAGTGTTACAACACCAATATAGCCAAGTCGGCTATATTTCCAAGTTTCACTTATTCATTGATTTATTAATATAAGTAGAAGTAGGTTGTTTATAATTTAATCATCTATCATCTTGAATATAATTTGTCTGTTCCCAAAGACTTAGCCCTCCTTAGTGGCAAAGGACTTAGCCCTCCCAAAGTGGTAGATAATAATTATTTCCTTCATTCGTATCTTCATTTGCATCATTTTAATAACACTTCTACTTTAAGTGGTATTAGAGCCAATCCTGGGAATGCAACGCTCAAAATTTTTCTAGGTTTCAAAAGGTATTAAAGCATTATAAAATATTTGCACTACACCAAAGTAATTCTAATTTTATTAGTCTTAGCGCGTAACATAGGTGATAGCGGAAAAATGGATCAAACTACTCCTTTCACAATAAGTTTTGGGTGATCTACATCACATCCAAAAACAACGTCAGGTCCAAAACAAAGAAACATAGACCAGGAAGAATCGTATTTTTAGATCCTTCAAAACAAAGATTTTTAAAAGAAGATCAAAGCAGAACTAATTTAGATCTATCCCAAACCTAATAAGCAGGAGTGGCTACGCAAATATTATCCATAATTCAAAGAAGCAAGGCATACATGGTGTTCTCTAAAATTTCATGAGGTAATTAACAAATTATGAGTGTTACAAAATCTAACTCTGTTCAGCCCTAAACAACGTTCAAATACAAGCGGTTTCTAGAATATGAGCGGTTTTTCAGAAGATAAGGAAGCAAGCCCAAAAAATAGAAGTTTCACTGGAGAGTACGTGACATTTCGCTGCTCGCATAAGTAGTAGATTAAAAAGCAGCCAACATACTATTCACAATGAAATTAATTCTCATTTAACCAAGCAATTCAAGTTTTTTGGTGGCAATAGTAGGGTTCAAGTGAGAGATAAAGCAATATCTTGATATCGCACAAGGAAAAGACACCACAGGCCTTCATAATAATTTTTATTGAATTATAAATCTTACGTGGTAGCGATCACTGTGAGGAAGACAAGGAGTTTTTTATTTAACGTAGAGCAGAAACCCATTCCTAAAGATGATCGTAAAATTAATCTACCATCTTTGATATTAAAAAATTAAAAGGTATGCGCAAAATTTGTAACGACCAATCAAATAGCCCAGGTACATTTTAAAAATCTCATTTTATAAGGTTTATTACGAAGCACCATCAAAAGAAGATAATTTGTATCCCACATATAGTGGGGAAATAGAAAAGTAACCTTTATATTAATTATAGTGGACTATTAGATTCGTGGCTTAGGCCACATGAGCTCTTCGTCCCGCGCATAGCTGGCCCATTGTCCCATCTAGTATCCTTTCTATTTGTGTGGTCTTCATTCATTTGATCTACATCGGCTCATTCTACTTTTTCCCATTTTTTGGTCTTGTCTTCTTTATATTCATCTTGTCTCCTTTCTATCCACGTGGTTTTCATCCATTTTATCTGTGTCATCTCATTCTACTTTGTCTCATTCATTGGTCTTATCTCCTTTCTGTTCGTGTGGTCTTCATACATTAGATCTACGTTCATCTTGTTGTGCTTTGTCTCATTCCCATCATTTAAAATGTATATAGTCGTTGGATTATGCTTTATTGCATTCCCATAGTTACGAATGTATATAGCCATTGGAGTGTGTATTGCACACGTATATAGTCATTGGAGTGTGCATTGTGAACGTATATAGTCGTTGGAGTGTGCTTTGTCTTATTCCTATCATTACGAACGTATATAGCCGTTGGACATCCAATAGCCTAAAAAATATAGTTGTTATATAATTGTTGAAATTTCAAAAAACACCAACTAGCCATTGGAGTAGAAGAGCCAAAATCTATCCATTTCGTAGTTGGAGCAAATTTGAACGGAAAATAACAAATATAAATTATTTTTCATAACCAAATATTGTTGTAGACATAAACAAAATTATTTAGATATTTTCCTAGTACACATTTTTTGGCAGTCAGCAAGTGCATGAGTGGCAGGTGGAATAAAGGGCCAAATGGAAGATTATATAGCACAAATAATCCAAACGAAGGACCAATAAACCCACCAAGAAGACCTCCACGAAATAAAGGTACGCAACATAATTCTCCTTTACGCATTAACAGTTTTAACCCCAACCATCCTGCTATTAACCCCATGGCTCCTTCCAACTCATCCAACTCATCCCAAGAAAATCTCACACATGAGGAAATAGTAATCCCCACTACATGCAACCAAGAATTACAAGCATGTTTGACTCAAATAACTACTAATATGAACAATATGTCAATAATTCTTGGACGACTAGTAGATAAACAAAACCAAGAAGCTCCTCCCTCCCCAAATAATTACCATAGACAAAATGATAATGCGGATCAAGATACAGAGGAAGTTTATCAATATGCAAGATGGCCTACAGGTGTTAATGTTCCACGTACTGATATGCCCACCTTTGAGGGTGGGGATCCACATGGTTGGTTAGCTAAAATGGAGGGTATCCTACACTTATATCGTATTCCTGAAGCCAGAAAAGTTTCTTACGCCTCTTCCAAATTGGGTACAGAAGCTTACCAATGGTTCTCTTGGCAGCAACGTCAACATAATCATCCCATATTATGGCCTGAATTTAGAGATCTTTTCCTCAAGATATTTGATGAAGGTAGTTCTTCTTCCTACATTGTTCGCCTATTGGGTCTCAAACAAACTGGTTCTGTCCAAGATTATGTTTCAGAGTTCACAAGTCTTCTTGCATATACGGAAGATGTAAAAGCTTTTGTAGTGGTTTCTGCCTTTCGACATGGTCTAAAAGAAAATATTCAACTCGAAGTGGACTTACATGATCCATACACTTTGGATGAAACTATAAGGATTGCTAAGCTTGCTGAAAAGAAGTTTCAAAATTGGACATCTTCTAGACGAGACTCTAATACACGTCCTCAATATCGCAACAATTCCTTTCACAAAAATGAACAACCATCAAGATATTTTTGCTATAAATATCGCAATCATCATCCAAGAGATCAAGCATGTGTACCAAGACAAACCTTTCAAATAGAATATGATAATAAGGATGAAGAAGATGAAGTAGAGGATGTCAATCAACTAGAATCACCCATGGATGAAGAACAAATAGATAATAATGAAACAATACCAGAAGAGGATACTATGGCTATTTCAGTGCATGCTCTCATGGGATTAACAACTCACCATACAATTAAGGTACCAAGATTTATTAGGCACAAAAAAATAAATGTGTTGATTGATTCAGGTAGTACTCATAACTTTATTGACATCAAGACTGCTAAAGCATTGAATTTGCACATTAATTCTTCCAATCAAGATAAGTTTCAAGTTTTAGTTGCAAATGGAGGAAATGCTCAATGTATTGGTAGAACATCTTCAGTTTCAATACAAATGGGAAGTTACACATGGTGAGGAACTCTCTTCGTTATGAGTTTGGGAAGTTCAGATGTTATTTTGGGTGTTGAATGGCTAGAACAACTCGACACTGTTAGTTTCAACTTTTGAAAATTATTTGTGGAATGGAAAGAAAATGGGAAGACTATTCGACTCCAAGGAATTCAAACTCCACCATCACAGGTAGTGAGTTCTCACAACATGGAAAAAATATTAAGGAAAGGAGGTTATGGATTCATAGCTCAAATCAATTACATGGAAGTGCAAGCACAAGATACAATGGTAATTCCCTCAAAGGATCTTCAAGATATTATGGCTAACTATGATGAAGTTTTCAATGAACCAAAAGGGCTCCCTCCCAAGTGATCTCATGACCATGCCATACATCTTGTCCCTGGAAGTCTTCCTCCTAATGTACGTCCTTATCGATACCCTCAACCTCAAAAAATAGAAATTGAAAATATTGTCCAAGAACTATTAGAACATGGAGTCATTCATCATAGCACTAGTCCTTATTCATCACCAATGGTGTTGGCCCATCGTAAAGATAATTCTTGGCGTATGTGTCCTAATTTTTGGCCCCTTAACAAAATCACAATCAAGGACAAGTTCCCTATCCCTGTCATAGATGATTTATTAGATGAATTGCATGGTGCTAAATTCTTCACAAAATTGGATCTACGTTCAGGTTTTCATCAAATCAGAGTAAGAGATGAGGACATTCCCAAAACTGCCTTTCATACTCATGAAGGTCATTATGAGTTCTTAGTCATGCCTTTTGGTCTCACCAATGCCCCCTCCACCTTCCAAAGTCTCATGAACCATGTCTTTCATCCATTTCTTCACAAATTTATCTTAGTCTTCTTTGATGATATTTTAATATATAGTAAATCATGGAAGGATCATTTGATACATGTGGGGAAAGTTCTTCATGTTTTACATAAGGAGAAACTTTTTGTCAAATGCTCCAAGTGTTCTTTTGGTGTTCAAGAAGTTGAATATTTGGGTCATATAGTTTCTCATGAAGGTGTTAAAGTGGATCCTAATAAAATTAAAGCCATTCAAGATTGGCCTTTACCCAAAACCATCAAGAAACTTCATGGTTTTTTGGGCCTTACAGGTTACTATCACAAGTTTATTCATAATTATGGTAAAATTGCAGCTCCTCTCACCACCCTCACAAAAAAGGATGCCTTTCACTGGTCGGATGTGGCCACTCAAGCATTCATGGCACTCAAGGAAGCTATGTGCACTACTCCAGTTTTGGCAACTCCAGATTTTCACAAACCATTTGTTATTGAATGTGATGCTTCAGGAACAGGTATTGGGGTAGTATTAATGCAAGATGGTCATCCCTTGGCATTCGAAAGCAAGCAAATTTTAGGTAAAAATTTGGGAAGGTCCACATATGAGAAAGAAATGTTGGCTATTCTACATGCAGTTGAGAAATGGAGACACTACTTAATCAGTAGTCATTTCATCATAAAAATAGATCATAGTAGTCTCAAGCACTTTCTAGAACAACGCTTTTCCTATCCAGAGCAAAACAAGTGGCTGACAAAGTTATTGGGATATGATTTCGTTATCGAGTATAAGAAGGGCAAAGAAAATGTGGTAGCAGATGCATTATCTCATAAATATGAAGATGAAGTTTCCATCAATGCCATTTTGGGTCCTTGTTCTCAATGGGTTTCTCAGCTCCAAGAAGAATGGTTGGTGAACACTGAAACTACTCAAATTATTCAAGATTTGATTCTAGGATCATCCAAGCATCCTCATTTTTCATATAGTGACAAGGTGTTAAGAAAGAAAGATCGCATTTACATTCCACAAAGTTCCATTATTAAATCCATGGTCCTTGAAGAATCACATGCTTCTCCATCAGTAGGGCACTCAAGATTTTTGAAGACATATATGAGGGTAAAACAATCCTTTTATTGGAAAGGATTGAAATCTGATGTCAAAATATTTGTTGCCGAATGTGAAGTATGCCAACGCAATAAGGGTGAAACAGTCAAATCTCTAGGACTTCTTCAACCATTACCAATTCTTGACCGCCAGTGGGAACACATATCAATGGATTTTATTGAAGGTCTTCCCAAATCAGAAGGTAAAACAATGATTTTTGTGGTAGTGGATCGTCTCTCCAAGTATGCTCACTTCAATGCTCTACAACACCCATATTCAACAAGCAAAGTGGCTAAGGTATTTATGGACTCCATTTTCAAGTTACATGGAATACCCAAAAATATTGTAAGTGATCGTGATCCCATATTTACTAGCAATTTTTGGCGAGAATTATTCCATCTTAGTGGTACCAAATTAAATATGTCTTCTGCATACCATCCTCAAACAGATGGCCAAACTAAAATTGTTAACAAATATTTGGGTACCTATCTACGATGCTTTGCTCAAGATAAGCAGTATCAATGGAGTCACTGGCTTTCATTAGCAGAATGGTGGTACAACACTTCATACCATTACTCCATCAAGATGTCCCCATTTGAAGCATTGTATGGGGTAAAACCACCAACAATAGCAGATTATGTTCCAGGATCTTCCAAAGTAGCTCAAGTAGATGATTGGTTCCAGCACCGATAGACAATGCTTAACATTCTCAAAGATAATTTGATCCAAGCACAAAATCGTATGAAGCAGCAACAAGATTCACATCATTCAGAAGACAATTCAATATAGGAGATATGGTTTTCTTACGTCTGCAACCTTACAAACAATTGTCATTAAAGATCAAGACTAGTCAGAAGTTGGCTCCAAGATTTTATGGTCCTTACAAGATAGTGCGTCGCATAGGCGAAGTGGCATATCAACTAGAGCTTCCTCCCTCATCCCGTATACATCCAGTATTTCATGTTTCATGTCTCAAAAAGGTGATTGGACAAAGAGTACACTCTTAGTCAGAGCTTCTAGTACTTGATGAAGAAGGACGTATATATCTTCAACCAGAAGCAATATTGCAAAGCAGATCACGTCATCTTCGATCTCGCCACATCAAAGAATTTCTAATCAAATGGTAGGACCTACCAATAGAAGATGCTACATGGGAAACAAAAAGTATTTTTGAGTCATTTCCAGCTTTGAGGACAAAGCTTTCCGAGGAGGGGAGCCATGTTACAACACCAATATAGCCAAGTCGGCTATATTTCCAAGTTTCACTTATTCATTGATTTATTATTATAAATAGAAGTAGGTTGATTTATAATCTAATCATCTATCATATTGAATCTAATTTGCATATTCACAAGGACTTAGCCCTCCTTAGTGGCAAAGGACTTAGCCCTCCTAAAGTGGCAAATAATAATTATTTCCTTCATTCGTATCTTTGTTTGCATTGTTTGGATAACACTTCTGCTTTAGAGAGGGAAGCCTATTAAATGCCTATGAGAAAATTATGTCTACAAAATTTTATCATCAAGATTCTTACTAACAACTTTATTGTCATAGAAAAGAGATCTTTCCATTGCACCAATTCCTTTTGGCACAAGCAAGAGGTAAGCACTTTCCTTTAAAAGTATACAACTATGACACAGAACCCTAAGGTCAAATGCATGTCCTCCTAGCTATAGGTGCATGACCTTACCTCCACACTATCCACACTAGTGTGTCACTTCTATGTTGGAATTTATGGATATGATAACAAATCATGCAAATGGCACATGAAATAGACAAGGTCTATTTTTGCACCATTTTTTTGGCATCAAAAGTTCAAATTAATATTTTTAAAACAATAGAAGACTAGTAACTTGTTTTAGTAACCATTGATTTGCAAGTTTCTCCTTTGCTTGATGAGTAATGTTGCTTCAAACCTTGCTCTGATACCATATTGGAATTCACAATATTTTATAGAAACATTATCAATCATGCATTCACCACAATCATAAGAAAAAAATAATAAGCAAATAAAATATAACAATAGTAAATGAAATAGAGAAATGAAGGGATATGATAAGAAAAAGTAGAAGGTGGATGCCAATGGGCACCCTAATATATCACATATTATTCGCACTTATCATACAATTGTATCCTCATTAAGGGGTATTTATAGCGATACTAATTCCCTCATGAGATGCTAACATTAGGTTGATAGTAACTTAACCTTGAGGTTAACCTTATAGTAAATTAATAATAAATTACCAATTTAAGGAAGGTTATCCATAAAGGTGAATTAACCAATACCACTGAGAGTGAAATATGAAAGGGGCCCTTAGGATTACATGAGTATGCTCATAGGCTTACATAAATGATTAATGCCTATAAGCTTACATAATCACATGTCTATAGGCTACATTAATAGTGATCATAAGAATTTCTTCATACTTTGGATCTTGGTCTAAACATGATTAGATTATACATATTTCAACAAATGTATCTACAATACCAAGTAAATATTATACGGTCGTATGGAGAAGCACAAGGGATGCCTTGTTGATAAGGTATTCTCTTTGAAGGAGGTAATTAACTACCTGGATATATTTTTCCTAGTTTTTTATATGGATTCTATCTAGATTATCTTATCTATAGCTATTTCCTATGGTTGAAAGGTACATATAATTGATGTGAAAAATTCCTTTCTTCATGGCAAGTTTTAGGAGGATATCATTTTGTAGCAGCCACCTAATTTTGAGCTTGAGGGTCCCACTCCTTTAGTATATAAATTGATTAAATCCTTGTATGGACTTAAATGGACATCACACACTTGGTATGAGAATATTCGCTCTTTCTTACTCTACCGTGGGTTCCAATGATATGAGTTCAATACATGATGTTTACATTAAATATCAAGATGGGGATATTTTGGTGATTGTGCTCTATATAGTTATATTCTTGTTATAGATAGCTTTCCTACCTTGATTTAGGACATGAAATTATGACTTTGTGTTTCTTCTAAGATGATATAACTCATATTATTTCTTGGGCATTTCATCTCATCATACTATTTTTGGGATCCCAAATAAGCTTTAGATATTCTTTAATACTTTATGATGGAGGATTGTAAGACCACTCTAATTCCTTTTATTTTAGAATTTAAGTTTAAGCCAAATGCATGATTTTTTATGGATTTCACTTTATATCGGTATCTTGTGGGATGTATCCTCTACCTTACATATGACATAATATTGCCTTCATTATCAAATATTGTTCTAGGTGTATGTAAGAACTTTAAGAGAGTTGATGGATCATTGATCAAGAGGATCCTCCTACACGTCAAAGTTATATATTAGATGGGTATTCATCATTCAATTGGTTCACCTCAAATTTTGATAAAATTTTTAAATGTAATTTGGGTTGGTGATTTGGATGAGCAATACTCCACCACAAGTTTTATCTTATATTTGTGTTTTAGACTTTTTTATTAGTGCTCTATATGATAGTATACCATTTATTATTCTTCCATGGAAGTTTAATATAATGATTCCAATGAGGTAGAAAGTCACCTTAGGTGGATGCTTATGATTTTGGAGCATGAGAGAATTCCTCAGTTCTATCCAATGGTGTGATAATCAAAGTACCATCCAATTTATTCATAATATAGTATTTTATCAATGGACTAATCACATTAAGATTTATACGTGTTATATACTCCATGCTTATGGGATGCTTGATATAGCTTTTTGTTGCCAATAGAGTAAGAAATAGATATTCTAACCAAGGTCATACCCAAGGTTCCTTTCAAATGTGTGGGAAAGTTTCCCTTAAGGGGGTATGACTAGTAAGGGTCTCTATATATCCTTTATTAAAATTAAGGAATAATATTGAAATATGTGGTGGTTAATCTTGACTTGAGGCCACAATTATCTAAAATATCTAGGGACAATAAATTCTTTGTTGTGTAAAAAACAAAAGTAGGAAAGAGAAGATTGTAAAATAAGAAGCAATATTTTATTAATCTAAGAATGGGATTACAAAGACGTAATCTCTAAGGAGAAATATTTTCCATCTTCCATAGTCAGTAAGAAGAGATATCTACTAAACCCTAAAAAATGCAACTATGTAATACCACCATGCAACCATGTTATGTGTCAAACCTCAATGACATTATGTTATTAAATAAATTACAAGGAAGTTACGATGGTTTAACTTTCAAGATGGTATTTATGATGGTTTGAATTTTGAGATGGTGGTTATTATAGTTTGAATTCCATGACGCAAGATACAGGGTGTAAAATTTTTGTTGTTGCTAGCAGGAATTCTATGGTCTACACATGTTCTATAATCCACACTTTGTGGTCCATACTCATTCTATAATCTATATTAAATGATATATAATAATTTCAAAATCTACACTCCATGGTCTATACCCATTTTATAATATGCACTTTGTATTCCATACCCATTATGTAATCTACACTCTATGGTCCACACCCATTTATAATTTGCATGGTTTGCACATGGTTTGAGTCTGTCTATGAGAGATCCATAGTTCATTTGTCATAATTCACAATCTGTCTATTAGAATCGATAGTTTGTCTACCAAAATTAGGTAATCCACCTAGATTAGTTGACCCCCTTTAAGAAGCAATGGTTATCATTGCATCAAGTTTTGACATCAAGTGTGGAAGATCCTTTTTTATCTAGGTATTTGTGAACCACTTGGCTTGGTGACTAAATTGACATGCTCAAACTACTATAGAGTTGTGTAGATTATCTTTGGATGGTTTTAGTCCATGTGTCAACTACTTGATATTATTTTTTCAATGCAATTCCTTCAAGGTTGAGCTCCTTAATTATCAACTTTATTACTGCTATGGCAGTGTCTAGCAAAGGTAGGTAATATAGTTTTAGAAGCTCAACATTAAAAATAGAATATAAACCAAGGTAAGGTGTTAGATCTATATTAAAGGTATTATCTCCCACTTGCTTAGTGATTGTATTAGTTTCGTAGTGCAGGGATTTATTTTCCTATGCAGACCTACAAGATGCTCTTTCTACAATCATATCCAAGCCTTATCTCACACTTTGAAAGAGTGTTGGGTGCAATGTTGGTCATGACACTGCTTATACTTTATGTTCATCTAGTCTAGAAGATCATGATTTTTTTTGTATATAATGAATATGCTCGACAAACTTGACTGGTTTTTTAGTTATTTTTACCTATGTGATGTGAAGTTTGTGTGTGATATTGGAAGTGCCACATCCATGGGTTTCATATGTTGGAAACCAAAACACGCATAAAAGATTTAATTTTTGCTAGAGCTATGTAAAACCATGTTATACCCATGGTAGATGTATGATAGGGTCTCATCCTATGTTTGAGGATACTTTGAATTCTACATATACAATATATGTACGATCAACCTATTGGTAACTTCTATTTTTCCATCAGTTTGAGGATGGAATGTTGTGGATCGAGTGAGATTTGTGTCCATAATCTTCCATAGAGTATTCGATAAGATACTTAAAAATATGATGTCTTTGTTTGAGATAATGGATTTTGGTAGACAAAAATGAATCCATACATGGTTGAAATATATTTTTATAGTTTATTTAGTTGTAACATTCTTCTTGTAAGCAATCATGATAGCCATTTTAATAAATTCATGAATCCACCTCTTGATCTTATTATTTTCAAGAATTGATCTACAATAAATAGGGGTTTTAGGTAAAGGAGAACCAAGAATCAAATCGATAGAATATTTTACCTCTTAATGGAGTGGCACTTTGATAGCTGATTTGAATATATCAACATATTTTATTATGATCTAGTCCATTTGTTGTTGTTGTGATGATTGTGTAGTCACGATAGTAGCAACCATCTTCTTATAATATTGATTTTTGATCATCAAGAGAACAAATTGCTTTATTTTTCAATCATCCTTTTGCATTACTTGGAACTAATGAGGGAGACAAAGGTGGAAGGAGTTATCTATGGTATCCTATATTATTGGTACTCAAGAGTGATGATGACTTTATGAGGTATTTATTCATACACACCATGTCTTTCCACATGTATGACTAGCCAAGGATCACATCATAAACATCCCGTGGAGCCACATCACATAAAACTTCATCTCTAAATGGTTTGATGGTATAAGAGAGAAGATATCATTGAGTGACACAGATATCCCTCCCTTGACTCAACCATCCAATGTTATATGGTTGTGGGTAAGGCTTCACAACTATATTTAGAGCCTTCATAGTATCCATAGAGATCAAACTCTTTTGACTCCGATTGTTAACAATAAAATGTAAGGACTTACCGTTTATCCAAAATTATGAGTGGAGTAATTACTCCTCCTTAGGAAGACCCTCTACTTTGATTTGTGTAGTAGAGGTAGCAATAGTCATGTGTGATTTCGATTCCATGATCTACTTACCTTTATCCTTGGTTGGGAAACATGTTGGTGTTGTGGATCTAGAGAGTTGTGTCTTAGTAAATAGATATTTCCCGACACTCTTCTCTAGCATGTTAGTTGCTCTTATGGTAGTCACATCATTTACCAGTCTTGTTATTTTGGGGCTTGTTGTCTTATGACCTTTTATTTTACTTCTAGTTTTGATTTTATTATTGAACTCCTTTGTCTCGTGGATTTTGGAAATCACATTTGCCTTTCTTGGGCTCACCCTTAGTATTTTGGTTCTTGTAGTTTGAATTGTATCCTTTCTTGCTTTTGTGTTTGTACTTCTACTTAATATTAATGGAAATTTTGTACATTTCACCCAAGGTCTTGAAGTCAAAGAAGTCCATATCCTCCCTTATGTAACAATGTAGTCCACTGTGGTACTTGAGAAATCAATGCATCTAGGTGTCTTGGATGTTAAGTTTTGCATACAATGAATGAAAAACATTGATATATTCTTGAACAAAAATTTTTTTACCTTGATATAGTTGTTGCCATTAAATATACAGATCTGCGTAGGTGCCTAATGAGTAATACTTATTCTTAACTACTCATCCTATGTAGGGTCTTCTACAACTTCTTGGTTCTACTAGTATACTTCCCACCAATTCCAAACTAGTATTGAAGCATTAGGGCAAAAATGATCTTCTCTTTATTAGAGAAGTGATTAACGAAAAAGTATATGGATAGCTTACCAGACCAATTCTCCACCACTTCTACATTGATTCTTCCTTCAAATATAGGAATATCAAAGTTCACTTGAACTCTGAATGGTTGTGTTGTAGTATTGGTAGATGGCAGTCATTGAAGAATTTGGGAAAATTGATCCAACATCTTGTTCTTCTATCTTTCAAGGGCTTTGCCCACCATCAATTTGAAGTATCTACTATATGAAATTATTTGAAATGGTTGGTTAGGTAATTAGAAGGGTTGTACGCTTGTCACCCAAGCTTCTAACAACCTAATCGCATATTTAGGATCATACACCTACAAAACAATTGCTTTGATACCACTGATCCAAAATGTCTAGGGTCAATGGATTATTTGTTGTGTAAAAACCAAAATTAGGAAAGAGAAAATATTGTAAAATAAGAAGCAATATTTTATTACTCTGAGAACGGGATTACAAAGAAGGTAATATTTGAGGAGATATTTTTTCCATCTCCCATAGTATTTGAGAAGAGATGTTTTCTAAAATCTAAAAAATACAACTATGTAAAACCACCATGCAACCATGTTATGTCTCAAAACTTAATTTCATTACCTTCTTAAATTAATTATTGGGTGGTTATGACACTTTGACTTTCAATATGGAGGTTATGAGGATTCAAATTTTGATATGGTGGTTATGATGATTTGACTTCCATCACACAAGATGCAAGGTGCAGAATGCTTGTTGTTGCTACCATAAATTCCATAGTCTATATCCATTCTGTAATCTGCACTCTCATTTTGCAAACCACACTCAGTGGTTTGTACCCATTCTATAATTTGCACTCTATCATTTGTACCCATTCTATAATCTACAATCCATGGTATGTACCACTTCTACAATTTGTAGTCCATGGTTTGCCCCCATTTTGCAATCCACACTTTGTGGTTTGTACATGGTCCAAGTCTATCTATCGGAGACTCACTATCCATTTGTCAGAATCCATAGTCTATTTTTCAAAATCCACAATCCATATATCAAAATCAACTAATCTATCTGGATAACATGACCAACTTTATATTATATTGTATGTATAATTATTTTTGGCCCTTGCAAACCTTGTAAATATTTTTTGTAATATTTTATTATTTAAACTAAATGTTAGTTTTTAACCTTGACCTATAGGTAACTTGTAATTAGGTATAAATACCCCCCATGCCAATCATTTGATGAATAGTCTAAGTGTATTCTAGTTCATGTGAGATTATTTGGTGTCCATGAAAAATATTTGTATATCATATGCATTGCTTTTTGGGTATATCCTTTTTAGCAATACTAGGCAATGTGTTGATTCTATTCATTTCTAAAAACTACTATGAAATCCAATAGTATATGGATATCATGGATATCCACATATAGACCAAGCTTAATTTTTTGATCCATATAATTTGTATGCTTAGAATCTATAGGGAATCTAGATGAATTATTGGAAATAAACATTCATATATTTAGAGTAAAAGATGATATGACCTATTCCATGACCATTTTGAATGTGGTTGTCATTATGGATGAGTGGAGGAAGACCTATGTATAAGAGAAGAGGGTAATTGATATCATCGAGTAGGGGATGCAGTACATTTATGACATGGATTTAGTTGTGATTATAGGTAGGTGGAGGAAGAAAACCTATATGCAAAGGAATCAAAGGCTTAGTGAGAAGGATCATGGTAGGGTATGATTTCTCTAAATTCTCAACAACCTTTTTTAAATGTCTTACATATTTATTTATAAAATATTTTTTCAAATCATTTTGTAAGATAAGGGTTCTCTTCAAATATTTTCTCAAGTTATTTTTGTTTTCAATTTCAACTATTACTTCTCCTTTATAATTTTTGGCCTAGGATTTTTTCGATGCTACATAGTGCTTACTTAGTACCATAATTGTGTCACCTAACATTGGCCGAATATTACTTTCAAGACAAATTTAAAGAAAGAGAGAGAAGAAAAGGGGAGCACATTCATTCATATATTAACTAATACTAACTACAGTATTAATTAGGATTAAAATACTACATTAATATTATACTTAGTATTAGTTAATGTTATGATTTAGTTAGGTAATATACACTAGCTATGACTAATACTAAGTTTAGTAAAATTTAAGTTAAGAAATATTAAAATTAATATTAGGTAGTAGTAAAGCTAATGCTACTTCAAAAATGCATAGGATCTCTTTATGCAATGGTATTATTTAGGAAGCAAACCTTACTAGAGGATTGCTAACATGGAACTTCATATCAAATAGTTTACAATTGATAAAAAAATCACATTTGATGGACAGTCAATGAGGTAAATTTTATGAATATTTGGTTCAATGCTTGGTTAAAGCCTTATCCTCTTATTTCTAATCCAAAATGGAAATTGTTGGATTGTGCATTCCTAGAAGGTAAATATCAAGGATTATATTAGTGTGAGCAGCAACTCCAAATCATGAATTTCTATTAGTAATCTACTAGAAGGAAATGAGCCTAAACAAATAGTGGTTGTGTTTTAAAAGATCCTTCAAGAGTTCTATTTGTCTTTTTTATGTGGGAGGTTGAATTAGTTTGAAATCTATGAAAATATGGTGAATACTCAATCAAGTTATGATATAAGGGTTTAGAGCAACCATAATTTCTTAGTCCCAATGGTTTAGCTTGGAAAAATATCTTGTTAGTAGAGGCTCTCCCTGAGGCCTTAACATTTCTTTGGTTACCAAGCTAAAAAAATATTCTTACAGGAAAGAGTCTCCAAAGAAGAGGATATCATGGACCTTTCAAGTGGGCTTTGTGTGAGAAGGATGTAGAACATCAGATCATTTACTTCTTGATTGTCCTTTTGCTTATACCATCTGGGATTACCTTTTCAAAAATATGAGAATATGTGGGGTAGTTCCATTAACATTGAAAGAGTTGTTGAATTATTAGACTAATTATTTCAAAGGTAAATCATTGTGTATTCCATAGAGGGTTGATCCTACCATTGTTTTTCGAAATCTATGGATTAAAATAAATAGTATGATTTAAGAAAAAATCTCAAAATCCTTATCCAAGCTTGAAATTTATTAATTCATATCTTATAGAATCTTTATAGGCATGGTGCTCAACATGAGAAGTTTCAAAAGTGGAAAAGGTATTACCATCTTAGTTACAGGAATTGAATATATATCCTAGGGTCATCTATAATAATACTCAATTAACACAAATGATATATGTTGATATATGGTAAAATATAAATGTTTAAAAAATGGCTTCATCAAAAGTAATTTTGATGGTGCTTCTAAAGAAAATTTTGGAAAAACTAGTAGAGGTGGTGTATTTTGAAATAATAAAGGTAGATTTCTCCTCACTTACCCAAAGTCATATTGAATTTAAACTAGCAACCATGCAATGGCTAAGAGCACTTCTCACAAGGATCAAGATTGTAATTGAGAAAGGATGGAGATACATTTCAATACTATAAAAAAAATAGATGCGAGAATTGGATAAAAATATCAGTATTTTCTATGCTCATCAACTATTATTGGAGGCAATATCTTGGAAATATGAGCCTATATAGAGAGAAGAAAATAGAGTAGTAGGTAATTTAGACAATCATAATGTTGATCTTTGTTTTGAAAAAAAACAAATTTTAAAAGACAAATAACCATGGAAGAACTTGCCTCTTAATGAAAATGATATCTAGATGTTGATTGTGAAAACATACTAGCTTGAGGAAAATGAAGAATAATCTTAATAGAAGACAAGTTGCATATGGTCTAGTTGTCCTAATAACAAAATATAGTATTTTGTTATTTTGATGGGAATGACCCTCAATAAAAACCACGAATAATTTATTTAAAAAGTCTTATTATAACAAGCTAGAAGAATACAATGCTCAAATTAATTGTTAAGATTGTTTAAGGTATCGTAAGATTAACATTGTTAAAAAAAAAAAAACACATTTGTTCAAATCATTAATCTTTTTCCATCAAGGTATCATAAGATTAACATTGTTCAAATACGCCCAAGGTCTAGATGGGTTGGTAAGTGCAGGTGTTGGGCACTTACCAAAAAGAGACCTAGGTTTAAATCTTGGGAGAAGCTAACCCTTTACAAAGGTAGTAGTCTGATCTAAATCCTCTGAATGCACGCCAGACAATTCAGACAGGTTTGTTAGAAACAATCCATGTGATTTAAACCCTGGACTTACCACTTAAAATAATGGTTATAACCACCTCTCCTATAAAAAAATAAAAATTGTTCAAACAATTAATCTTTTTCCATCATTTTTTTTCGAAATAAACTAAAGTCTGCAAGAAATGTGAAGAATGTATAATGTATAGTGTCGTTAATGCAAACTAGGGGATCTCCTCAGGTCTGCGAGAAATGTGAAAACAAATAAATAAATTAAAAAAAACAGTTTTTCCTGAATATTTTTCGAAATAATGCAAACTAGGGGATCTCGTCAAGTCTGCGAGAAACGTGAAAACAAATAAATAAATTTTAAAAAGCAGTTTTTCCTGAATGGGGCATAACCTCATTAAAATGATTATAAAGATAATGCGCATTCAGGAAATCAAACTCTGGTCAGTACCGTGGGAGGGTACTATGATACCACTACACCAGATACGCTGGTTGGGTAGACCATTTTAATCAATTTATATTATTATTTTCATAATCTTTTCTTCGTTCCTCGTTTAAATCCGCATTTGTAGTGTTGTGCCGACTATGTGGTTCGAACTCATGTGCACTTTTTTGTCCGCAGGAGACCTTAAGTCTTCCTCCTTGGCTTCTTGTGTAAACCAGCTAGATAAAAGGGCTTTTGATGAAATATGGGATATTTTAAAGAGGATGTTATTCTCCTCGAAACAAATAAAAATATAATGTATAATATTATTTTTATTAACTTTATTTTAAATTAAAATAAAGCATAATTTATTAACATTATAATTATAATTATTATTTATTTATTGTGATTAATTTGGTAGTTTTTACTGCACAGTTTAAAGTTTAGTTTCACTTCATTTAGCTTTTCATAATTTCATATTAAGTAAATATGAAAGTACATTCTTCATATGTCTTTTTGACATTTCTTCAAAGATTCAATAATGACTCAAAAGTCAAGTTGCTTGTACATCATAATTAGATATCTTTGTCAAGCAAAGTTCTATCCTTAGACACCTTCCTAATTTGTCAATTAGTATCATTTAAATCATTGGTTTCTATTTTTATTAACAAATTGCTTTAACTATCTATCTATCTAATTGTGCTTGCTTTAACTGGAGTGAATTAATTCCCTTAAACAAAGATATGGACCAATTGCAGTGCATTGCCCTCACAGAATTATTGTACTAAGCACGTACTTAGTTCAATATAAGATGCCTCCTTAGAGTTCATCTTGCTTCTCTATTTAGTTCTCTATAAATATGCCAAAAAATAAAAGCTTCACTTCTGTTAGAGTTACTATAGTAATTCTATATTATTACTTTATTTATGTTGTTAGGGTAGTTAGTTAACTACCTAGGTTAGTTACGCTATTGTTAGCGTATATAATATTGAGTCTATATTATTATTTTATTTTAGATCTAAGTTGTTGATTAGATCCTATGATTACGAGCTAATCTGGGCTCTACAATGTATTATTTATATTGGTTCTAATCAATGGAAAGTTGTTCGTTTTCTTTTACATGGCATCAGAGCCTGGCTGGAGATTGAAAAAAAATCGTTGAAGAACTGACGGAAGCAGCCTGGCTGGAGATTGAGAAAAAACAAAAAATCTTCGCCACTGGAGACCTGCACAGCAGCAGAGGCTGGACTGTTTTTTTTTTTTAAACTTCGAGGCTGGACTAGAGCCTGCACAACAGTAGAGGCTAGATTTTTTTTTTTTTTTTTTAAATTTCCTCTGGATCGAGCTCGCATAGAAGTAGAGGCCGGCTCGGAGTCCGTCCCCCTCCCTCCCCCCGTGCCACCCCATGCGCTCCCTCCTCCCTGCGCCACCAGCTCTCGCGTGCCACCCCCCCACCCCCGCATGCTACCTGCGGCGTGACAACCGCGCAACTCCTGCGCGACGTCACAGCCCCCCGTCGCGCAACTCGCGTGCGAAGTTGCGGACCCCCCCACACACATCACGTGACCCCCGTGCGACGTAGTGGCTCCCCCCTCCCTACCACCGCTGCAGCAGAGGCAGTTGCGACCTCCCCTTGCCGTCGCCTACAGCAGCAACAGTCGCGGCCCGCTGTCGTCGCAAGCAGCGGAGGAACTCGCGGCCACGCGGCCGCGAGGCGGACGGGCCCGACAGGACCCTCCTCAAATAGGAGGGGGTCCCTGATCCTGTCGGATCAGCCCGCTAGTCCACCTGGTGGTGGACTGAGTGGTAAGGCTCAGGGAGCCCTCAGGTCGCGGGTTCCAATCCCGCAGACTCCCCTCTTGAAAAAAAAGGTAAAAAAAAATTATAAAGTTTTTTTTTAATTATTATTTTTTTAGTTAAATTAAAAATTTTTATTTTAATTTATTTTACATAGTTTTTAAACTATATAAATTAAAATTTGATTTTAATTTATTTTTTAATAGTTTTTAAACTATATAAATTAAAATTAATTTTTTTTTAACTTTAAAACTATATAATAATTATAAAAATGCTTTGTTGAGAGATTTTTTTTAAAGGGGGTATTTTTTTTTCAAAAATCAAAGGGGGAAAGTGAGTAATTTTTTGAAAAGCAAATTTGGCATTATTGTAAAGGTGCATTTTCGACTGCGCCCGACACCTAGTGGGTCATTCCTGTGGGCACTTTTATGTTGTAGGTTGCATTTTTTTCTGTTTTGCACTACTTCATTAAAAGTTAAAAAAAAAATCAAATTCACTCCCTAAGTCCCCGGAATAATTAAAACCCATCCGTGCAATTTATTGCACTGTAGTGTTCGGTATTTGTGATACCTCTGGCCAGCACTTACAGGTAAAGTTGTCGTGATTGCGCTACTGTATCCGTCGCCTAATATAGCTGCCAAAACGATGTCTGAGCTTGTTCTCTATAAATCGTCGGGGAGAGATAAGTTTGCCATTTTGCATTTTTTTACTCCATCCATTACCCTAATAGTTCTTGTGTTTAGGCGTAAATCCTGACGAAAGTTCTGAAATCCAAAGTGTTTAGGGGAAGTTACGCCCCACGCATGAGGATTGCAGACTTTCTATGGTAGGTGCCATCAACAAGACTATTCCCTTTCAGGACTGCTTAAGTACCACGTATCGTATGATCTCTAAAAATTACCTATAGTTTCCCTCACGTAAGGGCGGGTGATTTTTTTTATCTTTCTAAATACCTATAGTTTCCCTCACGTAAGGGCGGGTATTTTGTACGGTATAATGGCCTAGCAAAAGGTATATCGAAAGGGGGACCAATTGGTGTTATAAGGAACCTTCACCATGTCTGCAAAATTAATGACTGATTCTCATCAGTTGTTGAAAGGTCCTAATTACACACCATGGAAAAACAAGATGAAGGCCATCCTAGCAATGGATGACTTATGGGATGTTGTATCTGGAGCAACAACAAGACCTTCATCTACTGCTGGTGCTACAACTCCATCTACTGCTCAAAAAGACTTTGACAAGAAAGACAACAAAGCAAAAGTGCTCATTTTGCTTGTTGTGTCTGATGAAGTTCAACCCCATATTGTCGATCGTGAAAATAGTAAAGAGGCATGGGATGCCCTTAATACTATATATGAGGGAAAGAATGATTCCACTATTCTATTTCTTCAATCTCAATTACACAGTCTAAGCATGAAGCAGGGGGAGACAAATTGAATTTTTTCTTTGCAGAGTGTCCGAATTGAAAGCAAAGTTGAATTCTTTAGGAGAACCAGTTGATGACAAGCTCCTTACCTCAATTGTATTGAGAGCTTTACCTGATTCTTATCGGGTGTTGATCACTTCCCTTCAGGTATCGCAATGGAAAGTTACTTTTGTAGAGTTGGTTAATATGCTTCAAGAGGAGGAGGCACGCCAACTACAACGAGATGATTCTTCTAACACTGCCCTCTACATCAACAGGAAAGGGCAGAACCAGAAGAAGGGTAATTTTTAGAAGGGAGGGAATTCACAAAAGGATTCAAAAGGGAAACAAACTCAACAACCTCAACAGAAAAAGAGATATTGCAAGATCTGTGACAAAGAAGGTCATGATACAAACAGATGTTGGCATAAGAATAAACAATCAAAACAGAAAGGCCGGAACAAACCACAAAAGAACAAACAACAAGTGAATGTTGTTGTTGAAGAATCTGACACGGATTCTGAGAGAGCCCACAAAGTTCTCATGACTACCACAGTGTCCAAGCAGACGGATCCTATATGGTATGTTGATTCTGGAGCCAGTAAGCACATGACTGGTGACAAATCGTGGTTTGAGTCTTTTGAGGCCAAAGAGGGCAAACCGGTCACTATTGTCGATGATAAAACCTACAAGGTTCAGGGAGAAGGAACGGTCTCTGTCACTCTTCCTGATGGCAAGTGCCAGATTGAGAAAGTCCTCTATGTTCCAGGATTGGCAAACAACTTATTGTCAGTGACACAAATTCTGGACAAAAATATGGTTGTAAATTTCAGTGTTGAGGGGGGCAAGAAGTGTTGTTCTATCACCAGGAGAGGTCAGAACATTGCAACCGCTTCATATAAGCACGACTTATTTGCCCTAGATACTATCTCTTCTCCAGATGTAGCCATGATTGCTTCTACCAAGGAGGCAACTTCCCTATGGCACAAGAGATATGGACATTTGAGTTCTGGTTACTTACTTGAGTTAAGTAAGTATGAAATGGTAAAAGGTCTTCCTTCCCTTTCTACCACTTTACCAGTTTGCTCTGACTGCTTGGCAGGAAAGCAAGCATAGAGTGCCTTTTGAAAGGAGCTCTACAAGAGCAAAGAAACCTCTGGAGTTGATTCACACCGATCTGTGCGGTCCCTTAACTCCCAACAGTTGTGGGGGTAAGAGGTATTTTTAGTTATTCATGGATGATTACTCACGAAAGATGTGGGTATTCTTTCTTCAACTGAAATCTGAAGCATTTGGCTTCTTTCAGCAATTCAAGAAATCTGTTGAAAAGGAGTCAGGGACTTCTATAAAGACCCTCCGCTCAGATCGAGAGGGGGAGTTCACCTCTAAAGAATTCTCTGAGTTCTTGAAAGAAAATGGGATCACACGATAGTTAACTATTGCTTATACTCCTCAGCAAAATGGAGTTGCTGAAAGGAGGAATCGTTCCATCATGGAAATGGTTCGTTGCATGCTCACAGGAGCTAGTCTTGAGCAACTATATTGGGCAGAAGCTGTCACCACAGCAATATATCTATTGAATAGGGCACCCACAAAGGCTCTACAAGGAATGACTCCACAGGAAGCATGGAGTGGTAGGAAACCCTCCATTTCTCATCTACGCATTTTTGGATGTAAAGCTTTCATGCACATACCAAAAGAGAAAAGGAAGAAGCTAGATGAGAAGACATTGAAGTGTATTCTTCTTGGGTATGATGAGCACTCTAAGGGTTATCGTTTGATTGATCCCTTGACCAAGAAGATACACATTAGTAGAGATGTAGTTTTTGATGAGGCTTTCACATCAGAAAACACATCAGATGTATACCTAGACCTTGTGGAAACTAAGGTTGATAAATCTCCTTCATCAAAGGTTGGAGGTCCTTCTTCATCTTCTTCAACACCTCATAAGAAGAATCCAAAGTGGTATACAAATACAATCAAAGACTCTAAGCTATCCACTCCACCATATTTGACATTGGATAGGCCTCGTACTCGCAAACATGGCTCGACAGGAGAAAGTTGAAACAGAGAATACTGGGGTTGATGATCTGTGTCAATATTTTGAGGAACTTTCTGTAGATCCAGAGAGAGATACAGAAGATATGGATATTGATAATGATAGGGTGTTTATGTCTTCAATAGATGATCTTGAACCCGCATCAGTGCAAGATGCTCTTGGTGAGCCTCAGTGGAAGGCCGCTATGGATGCAGAGTATAAGTCTTTGATGAAAAACAAAACTTGGAAGCTTGTCGATCTGCCATACGAAAAGAAGCCCATAGGCTGCAAATGGGTGTATAAAGTTAAGTATAAGGCAGATGGGACAATAGATAAGCATAAGGCCCGACTTGTTGCAAAGGGCTATGCTCAAAGAGAAGGCATTGACTACGAGGAAACTTTTGCACCTATTGCTCGGATGACAACCATTCGAGTTCTTTGTGCTATGGCAAGCACAATATGGGTGGAAAGTACACCAAATGGATGTCAAGAGTGCTTTTCTAAATGGTGATCTCCAAGAAGAAGTCTACATGACTCAACCGAAAGGATTTGAAGTGGAAGGCCAACAGCAGAAAGTTTGCAAATTGGTAAAATCCTTATATGGTTTGAAACAAGCCCCTCGGGCTTGGTATATAAAAATGGATAATCACCTTCTATAGCATGGATTTAAGAGATGTCCGTCAGATGCAAACCTCTATTTTAAGAAACAAGGTTCTGAAATAGTGTTGCTTGTACTCTATGTTGATGATCTGCTCATTACAGGGAGTTCAAAAACTATGATTTCTACTATCAAAAGAGACTTGTGTCAATATTTTGAGATGTCAGATCTCGGACTTCTCCATTATTGTCTTGGTCTGGAAGTCAGCCAGAAGGAGCACTACATCAAAGTGTCTCAAAAAAATATGCCAAGACCCTATTGGAAAAATATCGCATGACTGATTGCAAGCCAATGTCAACTCCGATGGAAACAGGAATTCAGTTATCGCGATATGATGATTCACCTCGGTAGATGGTACTCTCTATCGATAGTTGATTGGGAGTCTCATATATCTGACCAACACTAGGCCAGATATCGTATTTGTTGTCAACTATCTTTCGAGGTTCATGCAGGAGCCTAAGACTACACACTGGAAAGCAGCAAAGCGAGTTCTTCACTATGTCCGTGGCACAATGGAATATGGCCTAGAATATAAGAGGAACAACAAATTCTTCTTACAGGGATACACGGACTCCGACTATGCCGGATCATATGATGATCGTAAATCAACTTCAGGATATTTGTTTCATCTTGGATCTGGTCCTGTCTCTTGGCACAACAAGAAGCAACAGGTGGTTGCTATTTCATCAACAGAGGCAGAATATCGCGCCGCACGTGAAGCTGTGTGCGAAGTGATATGGTTGCGTCGCATCCTAACAAGTATGGGTCTTCCATCAAAATCTCCAATACACTTGTTCTACGACAACATGGGTGTTTTGAATCTTGTCAAGAATCCAGTACATCATGAAAGAACCAAGCACATTGACACACAATGTCACTTCATTCGAGACGAAGTTCCAAGGCACCGAATTCAGCTTCAGTACATTCCCACCAATGCTCAAGTTGCAGACATTTTCACTAAGGCACTTGCACGTGTCAAATTTGAATTGTTTCGCAGCTCTCTTTGTATTACCAAATGATGTAATCAGGGGGGATGTTAGTACAACTAGTAGTTCTTAAATTACATAAATAATGTAATAAGGGGGGATGTTAGAGTTACTATAGTAATTCTATATTATTACTTTATTTATGTTGTTAGGGTAGTTAGTTAACTACCTAGGTTAGTTACGCTATTGTTAGCGTATATAATATTGAGTCTATATTATTATTTTATTTTAGACCTAAGTTGTTGATTAGATCCTATGATTACGAGCTAATCTGGGCTCTAAAATGTATTATTTATATTGGTTCTAATCAATGGAAAGATGTTCGTTTTCTTTTACAACTTCGACCCACAACTACTTCTATTTGAGAGAAGATGGGTTGTTTTTTTTTTTGAATTTACATGGTGGAATCGGTAGCCGCCATGAATCCGGGCAGGCTGTACAACTTTTTATGGCCGCCACAGTATTCTGCATTGTTCGCCCCAGAAGTCGCCACACAGATCTTCGCGTAGTCCGCCCCTATAACCACCATGCCATAATCATTTTAAACCTTTTACGTCGCTGAAAGCACCAAGAAAGGGACAAGCGTTCAGTCCGGTGAGGCCCGAGATTTGAACCTTGGACCTCCGTCCCCTTATGGGGTTTGGATGAACCAATTGGTCTACACCTCGGACCCTGAAGAAGAAGATGGGTTGTAGAATCATGTTTTTCATCCTAAAAAAAATACCCGTGAGTCTTTGTAAATTTAGATTTTTTTGTATTCCTTTTTATTTTTCTAGTGAACCAACATCTACTTTTATTTGAGAGAAGATGGGTTGTAGAATCATGTTTTTCATCCTAAAAACATCACCCGTGAGTCTTTGTAAATTTAGATTTTTTTGTATTTCTCTTTATTGTTGCTAGTGAACCAACAATTTGAGTGTCATAATTTTAGCATAATTATTAGAACCTTTTCCAGAGTCTTTGTAAATTTGAATTTTTTTTTGTATTTCTCTCTATTTTGCTAGTGAACCAACAATTTGAGTGTCATAATTTTAACATAATTATTAGAACCTTTTCTAGTATAGCCTTGAATTTTAAAATATAAGAGTCATAAAAAGAAATATATCCTAATCTTCATGTTCTACAAATTGTAGGTATCCCTATCTAACCCCATTGAAAAATCCTTAGGCCCCTAATTTATTGATCTTTTTTTATCAATATTTTTTATACACATCCGTCATGGGGGTTGAACCTGGGTCTCGTCATCGATAATGAAGTGACGCCCTTATCGGTAGACCACACACATATAGATATAATTTATTAATATTTGGAGGGATGTTACCTTTGTTGTTACCTTTGTTGTTGTTGAAACTTTGGATGATTTGGAAGGAGACCTGCTAAGTAGGCTAAGGAATCTTCTTGCCATCCTATATGAAGCTTTAATTGTGCTATAACCTCCTTTCAAACTTGTCTAGTAAAGAAGCAAGCTACAAGTCCAAAAAATTGCCATTTATATAAGTCAGATAATGAAACAATTAGGTTTTCATCGATGCAATATTACCAGGTTATGCTATAAATACTCCTTATTTCTTATAAGTTTATCATATTTTTTATTTAATGTATATCTTTTATGTCATATTAAGGTTCATTAAATGTCAAAGGCACTCATATTATGGTAATAATTTATAGGACATATATATCTTACTCAAACCTTTTTTATCTACAAATTTTAGACTATTTATTTTTAATACCTAATATTTCATTTATTTACCATTTATCAGTTCAAGTTTATAGTTAACTAATTAATTTTATAATATTAAAGTTGAAGAACTATGTTAAGTATTCATATTCAGTTAATTTCAAAAGCTTCTAGTAATTTTTAATAATATTTTATTTGATTATTATAATTTTAATATGATCAATTTTTTTATCCACATCGAAGCTTCAACTTTTGAAAAATTAAATAGCAATTATTTATTTGGATCTATATGCATATTATCATTTTTATTAGTTTTATATTCTTCTTTTTAAAATTGATTATATAGGACTACAACTAGCCTCAATCATATTACATTATCACTATATACTAGTTTTACAACTTGATTATTATGCATATATCATTTGGTTGTTAAAAGTTATATTATCACATTTTTTAGTCAAGATCGACCTTGTATAATATAATCATATGTAAGCTTATGGGAAATCATTAAGTAATGTAATATGTATAAGCCTAAGGGCCCCTGGTTACCTTGTCATGGTTAAACTCTAACTTTTAAATAACCTCAAGTCTTTATGTTATGTCACCTTAGGTTAACAATATTATGTAATTAACCCAGGTGTTGTAGGTGAGTTGGAGAGGAGATGGCAATCCTCCAAGGGAGTTCCTAGGTTCGAATCTCCACCCTACCAAAAAACTGAATTGGGTACCCAAAATCCAATTGATAATGTTGGTGCGGGTAGGGTCGGGTGCGACTCCTAGGTGACTTTGATAGTGTAGAACCCCCTATTCGTGGTATCTGAGACCAAGGCGGCCCCACAACGGGTATTTCACTTTAAAAAAATAAAATAATATTATGTAATTATGATTAAGATTCAGACATTGGTATAAATAATCTCATTATCTTGATTTGTGATTCTTATCCATGGATAATATAATGTTTATTGGTTCTTAGGGACACCTATAATTTGTGTCTATCACTTTTCTCTTTTTTATCCTTTTCCCTCCTTTTTGTATTAGATTTGAGTAAATGAATCAATTCTACTTATTACTAGAAATTGGAGTGAAATACGAAAAATGACAAGATTTAAAACTAGGTTGCCTCCTTGAAAGTAAAAAAAATAGTAAATTGAGCTAATGCCATTTGATTATTAGTTTCACCTTTCACAAATATTATTCTCAATTATTATTTTTAAAGTTTTACCTTTCAAAGAATGTATAATTCTCGATTTCTTTATTAAAATTTTACCTTTCACAAAATGTATAATTCTCAATTTCTTTATTTCCTTATGTACATATTCTATTTTAAATCATTTTAAACATCACTTAACATTTCAATCACCCTTCTAATCCATCTAGGAAGAAAGACCTACAATAAGCATATTTACTTTTGCAATAACCTCACTTGTACCCTCATACAACTAAGTCTCAACATTTGAATGAAATTTAAAATCCAATTAAGAAGAAAGACCTATAATAAATATATGCACATTTAAAATAGCCTCACTTGTACACCTATCTAAATACATTTTTTTTTTTAAATTCCCTTGTAAAATTCAATAAACTAGCTTTTGATATCGTCGACGATGGTTTGCTAGAAGAAGAATAGAGGCTATATCATATTTAAAGAAAATTGATAGGGAAAGAGTACACCGCGTAGTCTCACGCAAGAAGAAAAATTGTTGATGCCCTATTTGGATTCAGCGCAAAAGAATGATAGTTTCAACTAATTCGGTGCAAACTGTCTCACACAAGCAGGAAAACATTGATGCCCTAGTTGGATTCGGTGTAAGCAATCTCACGCAAGTAGGAAAAATTTGATGCCCTAGTTGAATTCGATGTAAAAGAATGATAGCTTCAACTGATTTAGTGCAAGAATTCTTGCACAAGCAGGAAAATGTTGATGCCTTAGTTGGATTCGGTGCAAACCATCTTGCGCAAGTAGGGAAATGTTGATGCCCTAGTTGGATTCGATGCAAGCAATCTCTTATTTTATTGGATGAAAGTAGGGATTAAGGTTTTTTTGCATGAAAGTAGGGTTTATTTGATTATGGATGGAGGGTTTCAACAAAGATGCATGCATTGAGACAAAAATGAATTTTAAAGAAGCAATTCGTGGAGGATCACCTCTAACAGGAGGGGAACACAATTAACGATTGCCAAGGAAACAATTGAGGTTTCCAAAGGTCAATTCAAGGAAAACAAAGATGGGTTTCATGAAAGAAACTAATAGATCGCTAGTAGTGAAGTTGGAAATAATGGATGTCTAAGAAGGAATACATGTGATTGATTGGAAAAACCTAATTTTTTGATTCATGGGATTCTAACCGAATCTTACTACCTTCAAGAAATGGACTATCAAAAAATGGAGCACTAAAGGTAAGATCCAAAATTTTACTTACCCTAACGACTACTTTCTTATTTTTTTTTCTAATGAAGAAGATAGGAAGAATATTTTTCAAGGGGGACCATTGTTTTTGGTAGGGCAAGGCTCTTCATAAAGCCCTGGCATACCAAGTTCAAAGCTGAGGAAGAGATGCCATCAATTACCCATGTCTGGGTTCATTTATTTGATCTTTCGATAGAATACTGACATCCAAAGATATTCACAACAATTGGAAATTATTTAGGAGTTTACATGATGACTTCTGATAGCACCCAACACTTAAAGCATATGATTTATGCAAGGATTTATGTTTTGATTGATTTTGACAAACTACTTCCAGAGAAGATTACTTTACAATATGGGGAACAAATATGGGAGCAAGTAGTAGATTATGAAAATATTCCATTTAGATGCAGAATTTGTCATGAATATAGCCATCTAGCCAAGGATTGTCCACATAAGTTCCCTAACAAAGAGAAAGAGGATGGGGACTTCGAAGGGTTTCAAAACCCTAAACAAAAAAAAAAACAAAGAAGAAAATAGCAACAAAAGAGAAAATAGTAATTTCACCTGACACCTTTGAAATTCTCTCCACAAATGAGCAAGTAGATGATGAGGATGGTCAAATGGAAACAGTTTTTATGGAGATATAGTTTGATGAAGAGAGGGAATAGGAAGGATTGCATGATGAGAAATTATTAAAATAGCTTGCCTTGATGCTGAGAAATAACAGTAAAGGAAAAAAGTACAGTGTAGAAAACCAACCCAAGTGCAAAACAAAAGGGCAAATTAAAACTACAAACAAAATGGATCCACCAAAATACCATACAAATTCCAATAGTAGTGTCGTGGTACCAAGTAACCAGCCTTTAGTCCCAAATGTAATGAAGCAAGATACAAATAAAAGGATAAGGATGCCATAATCCTAAGGCTTATAGTCAGTCTCTTTATGGCAATGTTGGAAGCTTTGGCTATTTTTCTAAGCAATTTTTGATATTTTTGGTAATTTATTAAGCTTTGATTTATTTTTAGTGTTATCATTTTTTATTTGTTTTATCTACAGTTCCTTTGTGTTTTATTTTTGTTGTATTTGTTTTTCCTGATTTTGTTTGTGGTGTATTTGATTAATTTTGTTGTTTCTATTTTGGATATATTTTGTTATGTTGTTTTTGGGGTTTTTCTATGGTTCATGTTTTGTGATTTTTTGGTTTGTGGTGTATTTGTTTCTTTTTGTTTTTTTATGGTAGTGTTTTGCTATGCTATGTTTGTGGTTTTTTCTGTGTGTTTCGTGTTTTGGTGTTGTTTATTTTCATCGTTTTTTTGTGTGGATTTTATTGTGTTTTGCTATGTTGTTTGTGTTTTTGTTTTGTGTGGTTCGTGGTTTTTTATTTGTGCATATTTTTGATTGCGATTTTTCTTGTCGACACACTCAAGGAGTATGCTTTATTTGTTTTAGCTTTTTATGTGTTTACGTTTGTGTGTTCTTTTTTTGTGTTGTTTCAAATCCTTGCGTGTGTCAAAGGTGGTAGGCCAGGTGCGAGCCCTGGGCATTTTTTATGGAAGAGGTATATACCCCTGCCTCCTTGTGTCTTACCCAAAAGTGGCATCCCTTCTGGGATGTTTTCCATAAACAAAAAAAAAACTTTTGATATTGTATGATCTATATATGTTAATTAAAAGATGCTTGTACTTCTTGTACCAACAAAGAAGTGTTTTTGCTAATCTTTATGCTCTAATCTTAGAACAATAAAAATAATTTTCTTGTTATGTTTTACTGCATATATACTTATATGATTTTTTGTGATATATATGAGTGTGTGGTGGGGCTCTATTAGGGTTTTTTATATTCTTTTGGACTTTGAGTAATCATTGGGATTTTCACATCATATGATGTAACAAGGTCAAAATTAGTTAAGTGGTTAGAACCATAGTTATGAAACTCAATGAGTTTTTGAAAAAATCGCTGAGTTCGGGTCTGAGTTGGCCTTGTTGAGTCACTCAAGCCTGGGCTCATTACTTTTCCAATCTCGACCAAGTTTTTCAAAAACTCATCAAGCACTTGGGATGCATGAGTTTTTGAAAAACTTGTCAAGTCTTGAACAAAAACTTGATCGATGTTGCACAAGTTGAGGAAATGCAATAAAAACCTTTTTTCCATTTTTTTTTATTTTCTTATTGCAAATTGGAGAGAGAACACTACCTACTTGCTATTATACCAAACAAAAAACTAAAGTGCATCCTAATAGTATATTTGTGTAGTTTAAAAGAATCTAACAACCACCAATAATTGCCCAACTAATTCATTTGAAGTAAGAAAAAATATTTTTTTCTCTTTTTTAGTTCCAAACATATTTTTTATTCTTTTTAAATATTAAAAAAAAATGCAATTGCCCCCTAATTGTTGCATTTGAGCTATAAATCTAAATAACTCTTTTAAAGTTTCAATTGTCTTTATTTTCTCTTTCAACTATCTATTTTTTTTTTATCTTTTCAAGTAATGTTGCTTGATAACCATGTATTCAAACCCATATTAATAGATATCAATGTTTAAACTAGGGTTTTAGCCCTAGGGAATTTATTTTTAAGTTTATAAGTAACTATTTGTTGTTACTTGTTTCCATGTGCAATTATAAAAAAATATCAACAAAAAGATATCCAACATGGAAGTATGCAAGGGAAGGGGATAATAAAGGAGAGGTTTTGTGCAATATTAGTGGGTCTCAAATTCATGGAGGCATAAACCACCTCAAATACCACTTGGAAAAGAAAATAGGAAAACATGTCAAGGAATGTCCAAAAGGTGTCGATTGACATTTAAAGAGAACATAGTGCCATCCTCTCAGATTCCTCTGTGAAAAAATAACTCAAATGAAGATAAATATAGGCCATGGAAATCCCCCTTCTCAACCTCATATAGAGGGTACAAACAACACCTTTAGCCAATTTTACCACTAGATTTTTAGTCCATCAGTTGCACACCTAGGGAGTGGGAAAGAAGAGTCCTATTTTACATAATGTTCTATGCTAGGGTCACAACCCATGCTTGAAGGTATGACCATATGAAATACAGAGAACATAGGGTAGTGAGGAAGGTCATTGTAAATTTTTGGTATTTTTTGACCTTTCCTTCAATGTGGAAAAATTTCCATACTAGCAGGGAATTGTATATGCCATCACAGTTTGTGACACATGATTTAAGTTATCAACTTATAATGATATTAGGGGTCTTCTCCTTTATGAATTCATGGATGATATTCAATTTTTGCTTAATGAGTAGCAAAATATGTGGAGGAAGAGGGGGTGCACTATCATATCTAATGGGTGGACCAATGGAGGGACAAAACATTAATTAATTTTTTGGTTGATTTTATAGGAGGAATTATATTTCTCAAGTCGGTGGATGCATCACAATAAGTTAAGAGTGTTGATATGTTTGCATAGTTGTTGTGGGAGGTTGTGTTAGAGGTGGGAGATAATAATATTTTCCAAGTCATCACAAACAATACAACGAAATATATAGTAGTTGACAGGATGTTGGAGGAGAGATTCCTCATCCTTTTTTAGATCCCATGTGCAACTCATTGTCACGATTTGCTACTCAAAGACATTGAGAAATTATCTTGGGTGTCAAAGGTTGTACAAAAGGCTAGACCTATTACAAACTTTATCTACAACTATACATAGGTCCTCTAATTCATGAGGCAATTTACTGGTGGGAGATAGCTAGTGCAAGTTAGAGTTAGATGCTTCACCATACACTTCATGACATTGTAGAGACTTTTTTTATGCAAAGGGGTGTTGGAGTATATTACATTATTTAGTACATGCTAATCTACCCCCATGGTACCTTCATGGTACACCTTATAAATATTAGACTAGGGTCAAGTCTTAAGTTAAAGTGTGAGTAAACATTTTATGTAATGTAATAATGTGCAGGAAATGTGCAACTATCATGTAAATGAGTGTGCAAGTGTAATGTGTGTAGATTTGCATAAGTGTCTCATATGTAAGTATCCACATGTGTTCTTATATTAGGGAGTGCTAAGTGAAGATTTATATATAGGTGTGCATACAATATAGAGTCATGTGTATGCAATTGTTAAGTAGGGAAGCCACGAGTCATGAGACTTGGCATAAGGAAAGGAATAGTCAAGTAACCAAAAGTCACTCTACAATGGCTATATATTACTCCACAAAGGAGTATAGAGAGCATTGTTATCATCATTGTAAGAGATTTTTATGATACAATTGTAAGAGGAAGAGGAGTAATAAATATTGCATACATTTGAGCAACTAATATTGTAAGTTGTGCTACATGCTTTATACATGTATGATTCAGGCTATTACATTCATATTTTTTTATATTAATGAAAGTATTAATTTACATCTTAGTTGGCTCATATTATTATTATTTACATCATTATCTTGATCTTACTATATTGTGGCTATCATATATTTTATCATGAAATTTTACATTAATATTAAAGCTTCAAAAGCCATCAAGGGGACATTGAAGAGGATGTTTGTGAGCAATGAGTGGAGTGTTGAAGACATTGCTAGATATCAACTCTCTAGTGAGGGGTAAAAGGTGTATGACTATATCTTTGAGGAGCCCTTCTGGACAACCATGGATGAGGCCATCAAGGTACAAGACTAAGTTTTTTATTTTATTTAATTAATTATTATTTATTCAAATTGTTTTTTCTTTTTTTTTATAAGTGCCAAAGCCTTTGGTGAGGGTTCTCCATCTTGTTGATGGAGAAAAATAACTAATGGGATATGTATATGAGGATATGGATAGGGGAAAATAGGTAATTACCTCATTTTATAAATATTCCCATCCCAATTGAGTCCCATTTGGGAAATTATTGACCAAAAATGAACACCTCAGATCCATAACCTTCTTCATGTTATGGGGTACTATCTAAACCCCATTTTTTATGTTGATTCATTCAAGGGCCGACTATGAGGTGATGTCAGGCCTTCAAAAATGTATTAACCACATGGTGTCTGACGAGGAAATGAACACTAAGATATAGTATGATATGTGCATTGTAAGAGATGTGAGGGTGTCCTTTTCCCATCCTCACAATGCATTAGTGCAAGGTCAACTATGAGTCTAGGTAACCCTCGTCGAATTATTATTGATTGTCTTTTGATTTTGTTTTAAAAAATGATCTCAATTTATGATTATACATCTGAATTATTAATTTTTTTTTTCCTTAGCTTTTTCTAGATTTGTGGTGGGAGGACTTTGGTGCATATGCCCCCAATCTAAAATACTTCATGATAAAAAATTTATGTCATCTATGCAATGCTTCAGGTTGTAAATGTAATTCAAGTATGTTTGATCACATTCACTACAAGAAGCACATTAGGCTTATGCAAAAAACATTAAATGATCTTGTTTTTATTCATTACAACCTTTACCTCCAACATAACAAACTAATGAGATCAAGTAATAATGCCATTGACTTAGATGATATTGATCCATCATCTGAATGGATCACGGAGCAAGAGCAAAAACAAGTGTAAGAGCCTTTCTTCTTCATTGATGATTTTGAAAACCTATCAGAGAAGTTAAAAAATAAGGCACAGGAAAAGGCATAGTCATAGGCACAACAACAAAGAGAGACTAGAGCTTATGCTAAGGCAAAGGAAAAAGGTATTGTAAGACATGGATAGTGGGTCTGTTTAGGCATTATTATGACATATTTTGTAATTTGTACTTTTTTTTTATATTCTAAGCAATACAAGGATATTTAAATTTTGGATGCATTAAAATTTCTTTAATTGAATATATTCTCACTTTCATGTGTAGTTTAAGGTTGTATCACTTATAGTATTACATTTTGTATTTGTATAATGTTAATTAATTATGATATGCATGAAAAATAAACTTGTTTTCAATAAAAATTTACATTTTATTTGGTTTTGTTTGTCAATTTTTTTGAAGATTTTTTGAGTCTTGAGTCATCCTTGTCATGTGCAAGCTAAGTCTTAGTTTCTCAACTATGTTTAGAACCACTCACGTATGAGTCATGTGCTATTGTGATTTCCACCAATTATAGAAATCAAATTGGTTGTACACTTATTCTATATTGAGCAACATTATTTGTATTTAAATAGCTTCCATCAATGGAGATATTATTGCAACATTTTTTTTAATCAATGGCATTAGAGAAGATGGTAATGGAAGACCAAGATAATATATTGAAGGAATTATGAGGATATCTTCCCACCCTACTCCATGGTGAAAAATTCAACCTCTTCCATGTTATATCCAGGAGGAGAAATATGATGGTAGTGTATGGACAAATATCATATCCCTTAGTGGGTTCCTTGTTCTCCTTATTGAAGAACACCACGCATCACACAAAATATCACACTAAAATGTTTACCAAAACTAATACACAAACAATCATAGTGGAGCACATCAAAGGCATTAAGACCATCATCATTGCAAATCCTATGAACATCAAATATATTTTGAAGATAAAGTTCGATAATTATTCCATGGATGAGCCCTTCACCTCCATCCTTAATGATCTGCTCAATAGTGTCTTCTTTAACACTGATGGGGACCCCTAGAAGCTATAACACTTTGCTTTTGATAACATATACAAAGTTACCTTTAAGATCAAGACCAAAAGTCTAGATGACTTGCTACTACCATTAGAGCTTGCCCAAGCCATGGACATGGCATTGAGTTTGAGCTACATGAGATCTTGTTGGACTAAAATTTACCATTATTGAGGAAAGACATTGCACTCGTCAATTTTAGCCAAAGTATAGTAATTGGATGAAACAAGGTTACATTGTGCTTCAACCCTCATAATAGGCCGAATCCTTTTAAAAAGGGGTTTAATAAAAGGGATAAGAGAAGTAAGGGTTAAGAAAAGGAAAGGGTAGAAAATGGATGAGATATAGTGTAATAGCATTGAATTTTACAAAGTAAGATACTAATCTGATCATTTATGTGATACTTAACAGATCAGCCATGAATCATATTCATTGGTTTATTTAAGCATAATGTATTTATTTTAATCATTCCAAGGATCCGAGGAATTAGCTAATCCAATAGGTGATCACTGATCACTTTAAAAATATACACTAAGTACTAGATGTAACATAAATGACTTAAAACAACACATGAAATTTTAATCATTCCAAGGACTGTAAATATTAGCAATCTAATAGAAAATTCATATTTATGGACTACTTTAACATAATATACCAACATCACAATGCAAAAAAAATGACTTAAAGAAGTATATTCATAAAAAACTTATAAATATGAGAAAATGAAGATCAAACAACTATAAATTCCTTGATCAACAAGTGAATTACAAAGTAATACCAGGTATGTACTATAGAGCCAACCCCTTGAATGAGGTTCAAACTCATATTTATTTGTTGCTTATTTGAATCTTGCAACATAATATTTACATTCTATTATGGAAACAATTGTAGAGAATTGTGTAGAATGTTCTAGAAATGTGAACGAGTGGTCCAGATGTCATTTTGTGTCTGATTTTGAATTTGATACATTGATCTATAACAAATTTCTACAATAGGTTGCATTATTGAAACCTTGATGGAAACTAGATGGTGTGCACCATGGCTTACTATTGTGAAAATGATGTCTAATAGTCATGCTTAAAGTTGGGCTCTAGGTCGTAGAGAATTTACAAAATTGTGGCTTAGGAGACCTCGATTTTGAGTATTCATTCACGTTGTATTATTTTACTTTTGTGTACGGTCCCAGGGTAAACTCTTCAATGATGATATTGTTTGCTTTCGGATCCCAACCATAAGCACTTTTGACTTGGTAAATTCTCTTTCAGTCTCAGACATCTTTGTCTTTCTTACGTGGTGTTAGATGTCTTTTCACTCAGGTGACATCATAGATATTGGTCTTGGACATCATGGCTTGGAGATTAGTGCAGCCTCAAGTTTCTTGAATACTTATATCACCTTTTGTAAATTCCAAGCTTAACTTTTTTATTGAATTGTCTGCTTTTGACTTGATAAGTTCTCTTTCAGCCTCAAACATCTTTATCTTTCTTATGTGGTGTCAGATATCTTTTTTCTTGGGTGACATCATTGAGATTGGTCTTGGACATCATGGCTTGGAGATTAATGTGGCCCCAAGTTTCTTGAATACTTTTGTCACCTTTTGTAAATTCTAGGTTTATTTTTTACTTAATTGTTTACATTTTATTTGGTACTGGGCAGTCGATGAATTGTGTTGACTTTGTTTTCTAAGTTGTCATGCACTCCCATGAAGTATGTGTAGGGTGTTTATGCTTCCATGATATTATCATTGGACTTCAACTATTTTCGGTCCCATGTAGTTTTATAATTTTCACAACACAACATATTTTGTAGCTTAGATATTTTTCACATTTCTGCAGTGTGGTCAAAAATTGATCCACATGTTTGGTGCCTCTTGGGATATTTTTACTCTCGAGAATAGAGAATTCAGATGGCCTTATTTTTTAACTTAGCACTTTTAAATAAGGAGAGTAAAAAGGATCTAGAAGAAAATCTAGGGGAGGGAGAGGAAATGGGTGAGAGATACAACCAATAATTGCTACAAGATAAAGAAAGGTGGTGAGTGATAAAAGAAAAAAAATGGAGTGATAAGTGGATACATGCACAAAAATGAGGTAAGGGGCAGTAAAGAGAAGATGAATGCAAAGGATAGGGATAAAACATAATATGAAATAATTTTTTACATGAAATAGTAAAGGAGGAAATAGTTGGACAGACAAACAAAGGAGTTTGTGGCAATTTTATAGGTGAACCTGAGAAGAAATGGTACTACAACATAAAAATAATAAATGAAATGGAAGGCAATCATGGGACTACCCCATAAAAATGGTGGAAAGAGGTACCTAATTCATGGGACTCCCCCCAAAATTGTACCTCCATGAGCATACTCTACTACAGCTGAAAGCTGCTTTAGAAATAGATAAATTACCATGAGCAAGTATTCCAGTCACTTGTAGACTAGAATATATCATCTTCATGCCCTTTCTCTTTTTGACACAATCTAACACGAACTCTCTCTATTGATCACTCCAAACCATGGTAGTTTTTGCTTTCACCTTCAACTCACGCTAAGAATTTTTCTTCTAATTTTTAAGGCACCTTAGGCCTTATATAGAGTGAACTTCAAAGGGATGACCTTGCTAGTTGGCATGTGTTTAATCACATATCTTGATTAGACATTTTTTCAAAAAAATCTGCTTTATGTGAGTTGTATGTTCATATATTCTTTCGACCGAATGAGATCCTTTTTTTTTTTGCTTTCTATATAGCTGACTTCATACTTAATGTAGTATGATGTTTCATCTTTTTCACACAAATTGTGTTAGTTTCGTTGCATATCATGTCAAGTTCTTGAGTGCTTTCATCATCTCTAATTTTTTTTGCTCTTGTCCATTGGGTACAAAGTTAGAGAAGGTAGATGCAAAGTGCTATACAATGTACTTAAAGTATAGAGATAATTCTTTGAGTCTAAGTCTCCATATACTTTTTCAAACTATGATCATGTCTTCAGTCTAATCAAACCATAAATTTTTTGTTGCAATGGTTTTATTTACCACTTCTTTATTCTATGTAAAAAAGAGAATGCAAGAAAAATAAGATTGATTTTAGAGTCGATTATATTATATGCTATGGCTATAATCAACTCATTTATTTAATTATTGACTATTTACAAAAAAATGTGGTGTGATACCCATGTCTAGCTTAGTTTAGTTCTTTATAGTCTAACCCGTGAACTTACAATACCCGTGAACTTACAATACCCTTACCATATGGTGCCAAATTTCATTTTCTCTTCATATTTGGTTTCCATTGGTTTAGAGATATTTAAGGTAGACCATGTTCTGGGTGCCTACATCTAGGCCTAAACACCTAAAAATATTGAAACCACAAGGCCACACAGGGCACCTAACACTAGAAATAAGCACATCGAAGACCAAAAATAGACCCCCACTTTTGTATTATAATATGAGGCCATGAAGAACCAACACATAGGATAATTGAGAAATATTATGACACTCTGAACACCTGACTACAAGCATTGGAAGTGAACAACCACACAAATGATCCCCTGGTTACCCGTGTTAAAAACTAAGATATCCCCAATGGTTGTTAACAGGTTAAAAAGATATGTAATCACAGAGAATCTAAAAATATGTGCTGACATAAAATTGAAAGACTAGAGACTATTGGGTTACTCCCTTTAATGGACAACTTGCACACTATCTGCTGAGAAAAGACTATTGCACTACCAAAACAAAAACTGCAAGGGAGCAACCATGCTAGGAAAACATCCGCTAAGGAGACAACTCTAAGTGAGCCTGCTCCACCTCATGTTACAATGGGGGCCTAATATGAGTACTGAAATGAGTGTTGCTAGCTTCTAATTCCACTTGACCCAAATGCTTCATCAAGTGTGTCTTATTATACATCATCGAGCTATTTTGCTTGTTAATTCACCATCTGATCTATGAGTTGAGGTCTCACAGATGCACCTCTTTAGAGATATGGTTTCTTCTTGTAGTGATTTCTCCTTACAGGTGCAACCTGTTGACTCAACCTACAATTGACATTTTTGCAATAGCAAAGATGATAGTTACTGAGATATTAGGGATATCTTCTTGATAAGTTTCAAAATTAGATTTACATCGAGTCTTCCATATATGAAATATGACAGCTGCCTTAGTAATGGAGAGAATAATTTTTTTATTGGGCATCATATTAATCCCTAATAAGGTTTGATCCTTTGTCATAGGCAGTGGTAAGGGATAAAGCAATTGATGTGCTTCACACCAAATATGGTGGGCATGAGCATAGTTCTAAAACAAAAGTTGTACTATCTCTTCCAAACCATAAAAGTGTAATCACCTTACCCTTGGACCATCCATTTTAGCCTGCTTCGAGTAGGTAGACCTTGAAGGACTACATTCCAAAGAAGAATCTGGAACTTTCCTTGAATTTGGGAAGAATTGATAAGCTTGAAGGTTCTTGCCCAAGTGGCTCAACTGAGCTCTAAGTTCCATTTTTTATTGAGCATATCTACAAATTGTTGACAGTTCATAGGAAGCAAGAATTGGTACCAAAAATTAAGGAGTGGCTGCTCAAAATCATGATTGTCAAACCATTTCCAATCATACCATTGGGGATTAGCTTCCAGTGGAGAAGATAGAGACTGGGGTTCCTGGGAGGCAATGGAAAGGATCCACAAAATCACTACTTTATCAGTAGAATAAAGGCCAAATTTTGACTAGATTTACTTCCAATTTTTCCATGATGACTAAGAAAAATTCCAAATATCATCCACTAGAATTAATCCCCTTTTTAAGAGTCGCCTAGCAAGAAACCAAGGATTCATGCCAAGAGGTTGTGCATCAAGGGTGAGAAGGGGTGACCACCATAAGTTGTGTTGCAAGAAATCTGCGAGGCCTTTCTTTGGATGTGTCTGCCATGATATAAATTGATGCACTTATTTCCAAGTTTTCCAAATCCCTTTGAGAATATTGCAACCTTCTATAGAGAAATAAGGGGCTTGTAAAAGAATGTCAGTGTATGAAATATTTACCCAAATTTTACCATCCACCCGAGGGTTTTTCAAACACTCCCTCACCAACATCTTCCTTGGATCATTCCCTATAATCATCTTTTACATTCATTTAGCCACGAGTGCATAACCCTGTGCTTGAAGGTTGGGGATTCCTAACCCACTACATGAAATTGGTCTACAAAAATTGCTCTAGGATACCATTGGGATGCCTTGTTTGGCTAGGGTTTTTGCCCAAAAAACTCTTGAAGTATATTGTTCATCTTAGCATACCCAACCTTACTAGGAGTCAAAAGATAAGAGAAGTAAACTGAAGAACACAAGCATATACTGAGAGGGGGGTGAACAGTATAAGACAACTTTTTACTTTTCTTTCCCAAATAATATTATACAATATAATCAATAGCAATATCAATAGCAGTAACCAAAGCAATGCATAAATCATCACACACAATAGACACCAATTTAATGTGGTTCATCCAATGTGGGCTACTCCACGGAGAAAATATTTCACTAAAATTTTCTCAATAAATATTTTGGAAATCCTTTACCTATTACAATGTTTATGGACCTCTATCCAAAGGAGACACTAATCCCCTAATCAAGTTTGTGGATCTCTATCCACAGGAGAACTCATTTCTCCTAAGATATGACTGGTGATATTCTAGAATAATTGTTGCCCCCACTTCTCTGGCTAATGGATCCCTATCCACTGAAGATACCCTTCCTCACTTCCTTGGATAATGGATCTCTATCCACTGAAGACACTTGTCCTCACTGCCTTGGCTAATGGATCTCTATCCACTTGAGACTATCATCCTCTATACTCTGTCACCTTCCAAATATTGCTCTCAGCTCTGCACCAAACACAGTCCTTCGGTCTAGCACAAACCTAATCAATCTCTATCTCTGGTCTGGCATAAACCTATCCTAAAATATACACCAAAATATGTCCTCAAATCTATACTAAACACAGTCCTTCAGTCTAGCACAAATCTATCCTCAATTTTTGTCCTATGATTTTTACTAAACACAGTCCTTCGATCTAGCACAAATTTATCCTCAATATTTGTCATTTGATCTACACTAAATACAATCCTTCGGTCTAGCACAAATTTATCCTCAATCTTTGTCCTCAAGCCTTAACACAAATATTGACTCAATCTCAAATCAACTTTGCTAGATTTGCCACAAACCTAAACTCAAGATTTGAATAAATCAATCAACTCTGCTCACAAGTCTTCTCAAAGACTTATCTCAAATATTCCTTGTAAGCTTCCACAAAAGCTTACACTAATCTATAAACAAGTTCTCTCTAGAACTTGCCTAATCTACTCTCAAGTCTTCACGAAGACTTGCCTCAAATCTGCTCAACAAGTCCTCACTAGAACTTGTCCAAACTCATAGAAACATAAAGAGAATTGTTAGAGACTCAATATGCTTCACACTTATCACAATGCTCAATTACTTTCAATCACTCTTTTAGAAACATATAGAGAATTGTTAGAGACTCAATATGCTTCACACTTATCACAATGCTCAATTACTTTCAATCACTCTTTTAGAAACATATAGATAATTGTTAGAGATTCAATATGCTTCACATTCATCACAATGCTCAATCACTTTCAATCACTCTTCTATCACAGAAACATATAGAGAATTGTTAGAGACTCAATATGTTTCACACTCATCAACACTCGACCTCTTTTTGAAATCAATTTAGAATATATAACAATTTATTTCATAGAACTTGAACTATCACTTGACTAGGATCTACCAAATCTACTCAACCAATCACTTCAATGAAATACTCCTTGCTCACAAACCCTAGTTCAAGCATATGAACACTCACTCAAATGTTTCCAACAATGCTTATCAAACAATCTCACATAACAATGATACTCATGATCTTTGCAAAACCTAGTTCAAGTTCACTCAACTTAATCACCTCAACAACAATGCTTATAAAATAAGGTTTTATCAACAACTCTCAATTCCATAAAACCTTGAAGCATTAATTCAAAACACACTCAACCAAACAATCCTTTTCACTCCAAATTTACATTCACAACATTCAACACACACTCACTAGGAAGAATATGCCCATACCTTTTTGCTTGATGAAGAGTAGACTTCAAACCCTGCCTCAACCACAAATAATTCTTTGCTGATCTCAAGGAGGTTAGGTGACAATACAAAACAAATAACAACTCACAAATACACCTTATCACTCCATCTTCAAACTATTACCCATATTTTCAAAACAAATATTTAAATTAAATTTCTAGCCCTTATATCTCCCTAACACCACAATATCCTTTCAATCAACCAAAAGTATTTAAAACATTTAAATCAAATTGCTACCCCTTATATCTCCCTAACACCACAATACAATTAATTACGAAACAAATCTTATACAATCCCTTATAACTCCAAAACACCACAATATCATTTAATTAAAAACAAACCTTACACAATCCCTTATAACTCCCGACCTGTCAATTCCTAATCCCTTATAACTCCAAAACACCACAATATCATTTAATTAAAAACAAACCTTACACAATCCCTTATAACCTATTTTTCCTGTCTCTGTAAGTTTTGAACTTGCGTCCTTGGCTTGCCTAGTCTCCTTGGGCACGCCTGGATAACCATTCGGGCAACACACTCTCTTGTGTCTAAGGGAGCAAGAGCTTCTACTTGTTCTTAATATTGACCCTGAGACTCTTGAGTGCAATACAGTCCTTCCAAATTTCGATGAAACCTCAATCCGCCATCACACCGTCACAACGAACTAATCACGTGCTGCTACTACATTTTCAATTGTTCTTGATTTGCGTGTAATTTAGAGTTTCTCGCGTCATTGTTCACATGTTTTCCTTCAAATCATTTCAATGAACGAGTGGCTTCCACGATTATGAACGTCAGCGCTTGGAGATGCATGGGTACTTTTTGACGTCGGGGTCAATGACCCTAGTGACTGGCCCACTATGGAGAATTGTTTAGGATTTTAACAATGAACCAACGCCCCTTTGATAATTTGACGCTCAACTCTTTAATTAAAATTTTATTTAAAAATATTTAAATATTTAATTTTAAATTATTTAAGAAATAATTTAAATCTTTTAAATAACTTTGGGCCTTTAATCATGGTCTTCGAACCCTTAATATTATAATTATAATATTATGTTCTTTTAGGCCTTTCCTTTAGAGAATTTTAACCATTCTTTTGATAAGTCCTACACCGATCACTGACACTGACGCTTGACATCAATGACAACAAAACTTGCTCATCCTGCACTGATCACTGACACTGATTTTTGACATCAATGACGATTTATCTACTCAAAATATCCAACATAAACATGGAAGGGGGCTAAAATATTTTCAGTAATATGGATTTTAGCTTCTTGAGACATTTCCAAGTTTTACAGTATTCCAATTTTTTGGTAAATTTGTCCATACACCAATCCCACATAAATTTGGGTGAAAGATCAACACCAAAAGGAAAGCCCAAATACTTAGATATTTCTCCTCTTTGCATCCACTTCCATGTTGTGGGTATCCAATCTGGCTTATCATAAAATCCAAAAGGAATGACAGAGTTCTTAGATTCTTGGATTCGTTCACCAGAGGCCCTATAGAAGATGTGAACTGTCTCAAGGATGTTCACAAGATTTTGTTGATCTGCCAAAGGAAAAAGCATAGAATCATTTGCAAAGTGAGAATTGATAAGCTGGGATCCATCTAGAAGGGGGATACTTCTTATCCTCCCCTCTTTAATTGCATATTTCAATAGATGACCAAGGTCATTAGTTGCAATTACAAATAGATAGGGGGCCAATAGATAGCCTTGCCTAACTGATATTTCCACAAGAATATTGTTAGATAAATTTATATTAATAACGTCTCTTGCAGAAGCATTTGAAAAGAGGGAAGCTACCATATTGATGAATCTATTACCAAAACCAAGCCAATGAAGCATGCTTAAGATGAAGAGCTGCTCTAATAAATCATAAGATTTATCAAAATCAAGCTTAAGATAGAGGCCCTTGAGCCCCTATGCTTAAGCCCACTCCATCACTTCCCAAGTTGTAAGAAGATTATCCAAAATATAGCGACCTTTAAGGAATCATGTTTTCTTTGAGTGAATAATTTTTTGTAGCCACTGGGAGGAGTCTTCTGGCTAGAGCCTTGGCCAAAATTTTATAAGAGAAATTAAGTAAAGTAATGGGACATCAATCAACAAGAAAATCTAGCTTATATTTTTTGGGAATGAGTCTGATCATTCCTTGATTAATGGCCTCCCCAAGGCCTCCAATAGTAATAACCTCCTCACACATCTGCAAAAAAATAGCTCCTATAGTCTCCCACACGGTCTTAAAAAATTCACTCAGAAGCCCATCAATACCTAGAGCTTTTTCATTTTCCAAAGAGAGGAGGGCGGAATGAATTTCATCCTATGAAAGAGGTTTTTCTAGCAATACTCTATCTTTCTCAGATACTTTGGGAGATATGCATTGTTTGCAAAATTCTCTAAAAAACTCAACTTCTATGTTGGGCCATTCATTTTTGAAAAGGGCTACAAAATACTCTTGGATGAAGGATGAGAGGTCCTCCAACGGAATTTTTAGGCTAGATATAGGATTTTTAATAACCTTTATCATATTTAATCTATTCTTCTTCTTAATGGCAATAAATAAAAATTTAGAATTTTTATCACCCTCATGAATCCACTGAAGGCATGCCCTAATTTGTGCCCCATAGGCTTTATAAGCTTGAAGTTGCCTTAACTCTACCTACTTTTCACCCAACTGCTTTTGAGAAGGGATGCTACTAATATTCTAGCTAAGGTGGTGGCTGAGTTGATCAACTTCTTGCTCCAATTCTTTCTCTTTTTTCCTATGAAGAGAGGCTAGGATTTTTCCAAAACCTCAAAGGTAATCCACTGTTATTTTTATGGCTTCCTCCCACCACATAATCCACCCTCTCCCTCCCAAGGGCTTTGGCAAGAGATTCCACACTTTCTTGATTTCATTAACACAATATTTGTGCTTGAGCAAGGAAGTGTTTAACTTGAAAGGTAAACTATTTTTGGGTTTCCTTATGGGGACACACCCAATGCTCAAGGTAATGGGGAGATGATCTGAAGTTACCACTGAATAGATTGGATGAGACAGATCATTTTGGAGTATATCAATATTTTTGGCTACAAAGAAGTGATCCAATATTTCCATTCTGAGAGCATTCCCACATCGTGCATTGCTCCAAGTAAATCAAACCCCATGATTTACAACACTCTTGTTCCAATTGGGATCATAAATATTCTAGGCCATTCTAAACCTAGACCATGATATAGCCTTTTCTATATGTTTGAGTGGAGTGCCACCCCCTAATCTATCTCCCTCCCACTCTACCATATTGAAGTCCCCTCCTATTATCCAATCTACTTCAGACAAATTGAAGCACATCCAATCCCATAGGGCTGCCCTTTTGGCTGCATCATTGGATGCATAAATAACTGTAATACCCAATTTCTTGCCACTAATAATATTGTACACCACACTACTCTATGCATTGGATCCTCTCCTGATAATAAAATAGAGTCCCACAACTTTTGAGATAGGCATAGTATAGCCCCTCCCATTCATCATGACTCGTACACAAGACCCCCTCAATCCGCCATAGGGTCTTAAGGGCATTCTTTAGTCTGAAACCTAAAAAAAATTCTTGCAATAGTAAAATATATGGGCAAACTCTCTTGATGATTGTCCGAACAGTAAAAAAATACTCTAAAATATTCTTGTAGACATCAATCTAAAATATTATTTTCTAAAGCACCATAAGCATTCTAGGTGGGTAAAAATTGCATATAATTATTACCTGTTCCCTTAGACTAACGTGTGGCTAAGGAGGTATTGTTGGAGTAAGAGCTTATGGGCTTATGAATCCATTCCTTACCTCCTAAGTGTTGGTATTTCAGGACACATTTGGAAGAAGGGAGAGAGGCATCCCATGATGAGTTGCACCTTTGTTTCTTGTTATGTTGGGTTATCCAACGCTCCTCAATTGTTTCATGAGGATTTTACTCCATAGGAGCCTCAAAGGCTAGAGGGGACTGAAGGGATATGTAGGTAATTGCCAAGTTAGAAGCTTGGGGCATTGAATGAGTAGGGAAAAAGGTCACATCATGAGAACTAGAAGGTTGTAAATACTAAACATGAGGTATTTTTTAGTTGCATGTTGAGTAGAGATAGTAGAAGTACTAGTAGGCCAGTTTTATTGTTTGGGAGGTCTCACCAGATAATTTTTAATCATATGGCCTTGTTGTCTACAGTAGAAACATGAGTTTTGCAAGTTGAGATAATTAATATGTTGTTCAAATTAGATAACAGGGACTCTAAATAAGATATTACTCGGAATGCCCTTGGAGATATTAGTCTCAACCAAGATGCATGGGTGGGAGCGCATGAAGTGTGACAACTTGGATGGGAGAAATAATGGCCTTTAAAAAATAGCAGTAATCTAAGGTAAATACTTTGTGCATGCTAGGTTTAAGAAAGTTAGTTCATTCCAAAGAGGGTATTTCATGTTTGATACATTCTCAGGATCAAATTGGAATACCCAATGTTGAAGAAAGACTAGCTGACCATAAATCATCCAAGTGTTGAGTCTTAAGGATTTTAAGAAAGATTATTTGGAGGTGAAAGTGATAGAAACAAAATATTGACCAAGGTGATGACGAGAGGTAATCATCGAATCCTTGGATTCCTAGACTTTGATAAACCACCGATTGACCTCTTCATCAGGGGATATTCTTCTAGAAAAAATAGAACAATAGTTCGCTCTTCTAATTATTTTATTTCTTTAGTAAAATCATCTTGCAACTCAAAATCAAAGATATCTAGCTCTTTTGCTCGCTGATTTACCTGTTTAGAGCTTTGATTTTATCCTACATGTCTAAATTTGAGGGTTCCCTCTTTTGGTACATGTTGGTCACCACCTCCTTGTTCAAATTATCTAGGTCCATAGGTTGAGGGTGCGAGGTCAACATTATTTTGTCTTATGTTGGAATGAAAGTCCTCAAGTTGAGTTGTTGGGGATGCTTGAGAATTGCTACCATTGAAAGTCAAGTTGTTGAGCAATGCATGGGTGTAAGAGGAACTAGCATTGGATCCCCCTGCAACTTGGCACCCAAGTTGGTGGGGGAGCTTGAATGGGAGTGTGGGTTACTGCATTTGGAAATCTCACTTCTATTGTGTTCCTCTCATGGAGTTACACAGTTTTGCATGTCACAGTAGCGGTATGGCTCATATCTGGAAGAAAATCCACAAGCAGATCTAGAGACTTCCTTGGGCCCCAATTGATCATCCTCCTATTATAGTTGTTGGGTTTATTTCTTCTTGAACTTAAATAGGGGGTTTGCTAGCATGTTGTTGAAAGGTGAAATGAAGAGCTCCTCATCTTGTGACTTACCCTCTCTATGGGGATGAGAGAGAGAACTAGAAATCAGTGGCTCGAGCTCATTATATTTCTTGTTGAGTGAAATTGTGTGAATTCTACCATAATTGGTATGCGATGCACATTTCGAAGAAAAAAACTCCAAGTCAACTATTGTCTTAAACTCTTTGGCATGAAATGACAATGTTATAGTCTCTATCTTGGGTAAATGGTCACTTGCAACACCCAATGATTAATTTCCATCATTTGACAAAGATCTTGGAGAGACGTTGTTCACATCAATCTCCATGTTGCACCTCTCAAAGAGCCCTCTTTCTGCAAAAAAAACCCTAGCTTCTTAAAAAATCCTAGCTTCTCAATTCACATCCTGAGAGGGATGTAGTAAAATTATGTAAGCATAAAAGAAGAAATTTGAAAAAACTCAAATTTTGGCAAATGCGTGGACGTTTTTTTTATTATTATTCTTTTGGGATCCACTTTGATTGTCCCTTCATTTGATAATCATAAATGTTGAGAATACATGGATGTTTTGGAGATTTACACTATATTAAGGCTCACTTCACTAGGTATTGACCTTGGCATAATACCTTGGAGCATAAGTATTTTGGACTCAAGTTTTGCTTGACTTAGTCTTTTCTATCCATCCTTCAACCTATTTTGGTCAAATGTGCAAGGACATGGAAGCTGGAAATTTCCTATGCTTGGAGAAGAAATATGGTAAACTATTGGACTTGATTGTTTACGAAAGAAAATATCACTTGTACCTCTTTGCTAAATCTTATTGGTTATGTTTGTTATTATTTTCTTTATCTTTCATCTACAAATTATTTTTCTTGATTGAGTCTCTTTCTATCCTCCATATTATTTGATGAAGAAAGGATATAAGCCTTGATGAGGTATTTGGGTTGTCTTCTTATTGTTAGGAACTACCATTTAATCTTGATTTAGGTATCCTCCAACTTGACCTAAGAAATATTTGGCCAAGAATATGCTAAACAAAGGTGGAAAATCAACCACCACTACATCTTGTATCACTACCAGATTAGGATTTCCATATATCATCATAATGAAATCTTTCAAGATCCCCACTATATTTATAGAATATTCTTTGAATTGTAGCCATTCAGTTTCTATTGCACTGGTGTTCAATTTCAAGCTTCTACAGACTTTTAGAGGTATTACTTGATCATAGCTTTTGGCTCTATTACACAATTGTGCAATATGCATTCTATCAAAAAAATATAAGTAAAATGGAGTGTATGGACTCTCTTGAACATCCAAGGACAAACTTCTTGAACTTATACCATCATTTATATTTTATTTTTTTAGAGATACTTCGACTATATGTACCTCTTCAGCTACCAACAAATATTCTCTTAATCCTTTGGGAGTAGAAATATTAAAAAGCTTTTAAAACTACTTCTCTACTCTAGTTTTGTGCTCCAAAGTCATAGCTAGGAAGTATAGCTTTTTATATAGCTCAATTTTATTTTTCTTTAGATATCTTTCTGGGTTTTCTAGCTAAACGAGCAATTAAATTTCTTATCATTTATTTTGTTGAGTTAGGGACCATGAGTGTCTACCACTATATGCTTCTTGTTGGCCATCTATAGGGCTTGTCTCTTTACAATTCCCCTATTTGAATTATGTGGTGAGAGCCAACATACTTCTTGCTAATGGATATTCTTGAGAACATATTTTTGATGAAGTTTTACATGCAATCAAAATGTCAATAACCTTTTATCTATTACTATCCAAACACTTTTCTTCATTTTTTTCTATGGTACAATTGATACTAGTAAACAATGGAAGTTGGATGTGCTGATATGACTATTGTGTCATGGGTTCAATTATTTTAGAACTTTCTTTCTTATACTAAGAGAATCTCTCCTCCATATTCTTAATATCTTTAGTTAAATTTTGAACAAAAATTCTCAACTCTTGCTTAGTTTGAAGTTGATTGTTATGTATAGCAGAAGTGATACTAGTTTCAGGGATCTAAGGTAGACGTGTCCTAGATTCTATATTAAATGGAGTACGGAATGTGTTTTATGGAAGGTCAAGTGGAAAAATGGTATTTCTAGGATGAATTTTGTCTACTATAATTAACATATTTTTAGCATGAACGACTTCTCAAAAAGTGTATGGAAATATTCTTTCTCTAGATTGTTGGATGAGGATACTCAAATCAGGATGGAAATAATGAATGTAATGAAGATAAGCCTGGGCAGGAGAGGGCTAGAATTATTAGGGAATTCTTCTCCTTCTCTTGAAACAAACATTAAAATAAAAAATACTTTCATAGAAGAATATTTTAATGAAATAAAACTAAGTAACAAAAATGGGTCTCCATTGTCATAAAATTCATCAATAAGAGCTTTAGCTAAATCAACCCATGTACATATGCTCTTATCCTCTAGAGACCTATACCATAATAAAACTTTTCCTTTGAAAGAAAAAAATGAGCAATCTAATCATTACATCTTCAAAGGCAATATTATACACAGAGGATATGAAAGCTATATATTGACAATGTTCATATGCAATCTTTCATTTGCCTTCATAACTAGGTAGGGTATTTAAGATAATATTTAGTATTTCATGAAGGATCAATACATTAAGAGGACCAATATCATACCATGTGGGACAATACAATTGAGCCATATGACCAACATCACCTTTTTACCAACAATTCTTAGTGAATTATTACTAACAACCAATATTATTGTTGTATATCTATGACTATTACAAAATTGACTCTAAGTTTTATCATTGGGAGTCACCAAATGAAAATACATATTCGCTAATTAGGTCAATACTATTCACCTAATATTGAACTCTCTGGAGGTGTGAGACGAAAAATGGTTAAATTGATCCCACGAGGCGTGCCAAAAACCTACTTTATTGTTGGACTAAAATATTGTTAAAGTAATATTCCACCATTGGGATATTAACTTATTAATTACTTTATGTTAGCTCTAATTATTAGCATATAGTGTTACGCATATTAGATTACATTAATCTATTATTTCTAAGCACCTAGGTAGTTGGGGAACGAACCACAAGTTTATTGCACGAACTAGAAGTTTGTTGGGCTCACAATGTATTTATATTTGCGTCATTTCAATACAATGTTAATGCTCATTTTATCCTTTATGGTATTAGAGCGGGCGATTTATGTGCTTATTTTGCAAGTGGGTTGATTGCATGATTTTCAAGACAAAGACTTACGGGTAATTGGATAGCAGACCAGAGCAGATACTCTAACCTTCTAGGTATAGTCTGATAGATAGGGCACAACTCTTCAGGAGCTAGACCCCCGGACTAGCACAAATCCTGAGGATGAACTTGAGGTAAACACATGGTAAAACTAGATGAATTTGTGGTAGACACCTGGTGGAAGTGCTGACATGGTTTTTGACATAGTGGGTTGTTGGTGTGGTAGCCTTCGATTGGCTATGATGTGGCACTGAAGTGGCATCTTGCGTGGTGTCGACGTAGTGAATTCTAATTGGTCCATATGGTAATGATGTGGCATATTTCGACGAGTTGACGTATCACGTGGTGATTCATTAGTTTTCATGGTATTTATGATCCTCCTGATTACTCGTAGGCAATCATTATTAAAAGTGAGCATTCAAGTTTTTAAATGCTCACAAAAGCCTCCTTGGGATAAATGTGGGACTAAACGTCCCATTTTTTAAAACAACTAATGATGCAGAATGGAAATAAATTTTCCATCACGTGCCTTTGTTTTCATCTGGTGTTGTAGCCGGGATGATAGGACCACCGAAGCTAAGCCGATCTACGTGAGGTCATGTGGTCGAATCTCGTGCATGACTCTTTTTTTTTGTTATGCACCAGAGTAGATAATAAGTTGTAGTATTGTGATCTTCTATTATGTCGGCCTCGCTAGCCCGACTGGATAGTCAAACGAGAGCCAAGGCGTTGGCAAGTCGACGATTGGGGGTTCAAATTCTGCCTGCACCAAAGACAATTTTTTTTTTGCACAAAGCAACTTTTTTGTTGCCCAAGAAAAAATATTTTTTCTTGACAATGCATTTTTTTTTTTTCTCAAGAAAGTGGTAAGGAGAGACTTTCTTGCTAAATAAAACCACAGAATAAAGCATTTTTGCTGCAGAAGACAAATGTGGTGAATGTATTTTTTTTGCAAATCCAATTTATTTGGAAACTAAAACCTAAACAAGAAAGAAAAGAGTATTATTTAAGAACATTAGTGCATTTTTTTTCCACATGGAGGGATAAGCCACCAAGATTTGCACTTTGTTTCTTTTTCAAACTAAAAGATTTTTGTTTATTTTACAAACAAAAGGGGGGACAAACTAGCATTATTTTTTTGCAAAATTCTAACACAAGGGGGGGAATTGTTGAATTGTGAATATCAGATTTTTGCATTTTCAAAACAATTTTTTTGCAAAAATCATTGTAAAAAGGTGCATTTTTGATTGCATTCAACACCTTTCAAATTGGCATTGTAGAATAGGTGCATTTTCGGTGGAATCTGACACCTATATTTAAAATTTATGGGCACTTGTGATTGTATACTACATTTAATTTCCTATTTTTTGCATTTACATCATAAGTTAAAATTCAAAAGAAAAAAAAGACATGTTGGTCAAAATGACAACACCCAGGGAAATAAAGGTACTTTCCTTATTTTTGAGCAAGCAAGGGAGAAAAAGTCGTAATAGCGTGACATTTTGAAGAGAAGGACCAAGCAAAGGAGAAAAAGTCGTGATAGCGCGACATTTTGAAGAGGAGGACCAAGCGAAGGAGAAAAAGTCATGATAGCACGACATTTTGAAGAGGAGGACCAAGCGAAGGAGAAAAAGTCGTGATAGCATGATGTTTTGAAGAGGAGGACCAAGCAAAGGAGAAAAAGTCACGATAGTGTGACGTTTTGAATGGGAGGACCAAGCGAAGGAGAAAAAGTCACGATAGTGCAACATTTTGAAGAGGACCAAGCGAAGGAGAAAAAGTCACGATAGCGCGATGTTTTGAAGAGGACCAAGCTAAGGAGAAAAAATCATGATAGCGCGATGTTTTGAAGAGGAGGACCAATCGAAGGAGAAAAAGTTGTGATAGCGCATCATTTTACAAAGCTAGAACCAACGTATATAAAAGCAAGTGGAGGAGATATTTGTAACAAGAATATATTAACCTTTTCGGTTAAAAGTTCCATTACTCAAAAGATATATGTGTAACAAGAAGAGATATCGATCTCTAACTACTCTGTTATTAGGACAAGCCTTCGGGCATTCTATTGTAACAAATTTCATTAGTATGTTATGTAAAACTCTATATAAAGAATGAGAGACCAAAAAACAAGGCCATCTCTTAGGTGTTTACAAGGCTATGTATTCAGACTTCTAAAAAATTAATAGAGATCATCCGCCCTGGTTCTGAGCTCATTTGGTGTGCAAGTATGTATGTGATCATTTATTGCTAAAGTTGAATCTATATTGAATATACCATACATTAATTCTTAGACTAAATTTCTATGTTAAATGTTCTAGTAGATCTGTAATTTACTTCACTGATAAACTTATTAGGAGTTAAATACTCATCGAGTGATCTTAGTTTATTATGCATTGGGTTTTATTATATTTTTTGCAAAAGGTTGGATCAACACTGTGTTGTTACTTAATCTATACCAATTTTAATATCATAGCATTGACTATGTTTCTCTTCTTTAAGCATTCCTTTATCTCTACCCTTTTCCTATAAAAACAAGGAACCAACCTTCTCTGGAGACTGAACCAGGCAAACCTCAGTTTTAGCCTGGTCATTCAATGTTGACAAAATCTTGGACGCAAATTATAACCTAATGCAGATTTTGTTCCAATAGTTTTTGACACACCCAGTGGGACCCAAATCCCACGCATTATATACAGTAAAAGTCCCGGTGAAGCCTTTGTACTGTTAACCTTTTTATTATCACGTGGTGACTCCACATAGGAAAGGAACCCTGAATAAATCGTTACCCAGTATATGGTTATGAACCATTCTTATGATAACCATATCTAAAGCAAAAAATTCAAAAGAGCCCATAGAGTTCTTCGAACTGCACCTTGGTAGCCTTCGTGCTAACCTGGTTTTGGTTGCTAGGATAGTTCTTACTCACAATAGCAATCTTAGGCAAGCAAATACTTCTCATATAGCATTCTATGGTACTGCTACTATCATAACCCTAGCTCTAGTTACTAATATGACTACGATGGCTAGAAATCTGATCGAACTGCCCTATCCTTTATGGAACCATACGAGCCCTTTGAATCTTGGAATCCATCACCTAATACCAGTAGCGGCCCTGAAAGCACTATCCTAGTATGATGGTACTGGAAAAATAACATATGAACATTTCCTGGAAGTGGCTGCATTGACACCAATATATGAAATTTCAAAAGAATACGTGATGATCAGGCTGTTGATTATTTCCTTAAAAGGGAAAATGCTCTACTGGTACAGAGCCCTGGAATACCAATCTATATCTACTTGGGCTCAACTCACCGAAAAATTAGTGGAAGAATTTAATGAGCATATTGATCCTTTTTCATTACTAAATCAGTTTAATGCCATTTAGAAGCACCCTCAGGAAGAGATCATGGATTTTAATATCAGGTTCAGTTGAACCTGGAAGAGAGTTCCTAATGGCCTGAGACCATCACAAGAAGGAGCTATATACTACTGTTTAAGAGATTTCAATTTAGAAATAAGTATGGCTATCAGACAACCCCAAGTAAGAACTTTTACTTAAATCTATCTAGAAGAACAAAAAGCGAAAAAGGACTTGATCACCGCAGGGAGATTCCCTTCCAAATTAATTCCACCTATCTTTCCAAATTTCCCTCAAATTTCAAGTGCTACTCCTCCAGTTCTCCCTGCAAATCCTAATAACAACCTTACCAAGTGGAATGGAAAACCGAGAATCTCGCTTCGAACTAGCACCCCCTCCCCTTTTGATTCTCTCTCCTATTCTGACACTTTTCCCAGTAGCAAACACGTCTACTCAAGAAACCCAGCTGGAAATCTTGCAAGATTTGCAAGCCTCGTACAAGAATCTGTCAAATAAATTCATATATATCGAGTGAAGAGAAGAGAAAAGAAACTCTCAACTGAGACGTTATCCACAAGTAACAATAGATCAAGCATCCACTTGTGGAAGAAATTATGAAAAATCCAACACAGTGTACGCTAATGAAGATGTGGGACCCAGTGTCGATTCACCTGAATCATCCTTCTGGTGTTCCATGTGCAATTATCCCCATGGTGAGATTACCTGTATGATTCATCAGCACCAGATCTAGAAAGTAGCTACAAAAAAATTAAAAATATCCCTTAAGGGTTAGGTAAGCATGATCAGGGAAGACGATCAAAATTTTATGATGCCCTCTCTAGAACAAGTCTCGGTTCTGACTAGATCAAGAAAGAAACCATTCCAGGTTGATCCTAAAGATATTAACCCTTTGAAGGTACCTATGCCTACAAGGAGTCCTATTGAAAAGAGACCTCCACAAAATCCAGACCCAAAAGGAGCAGAGATTCAGAAGGAAACACCTCCGGCTAAGAAAAAAGAGACTCAGGAGCAAGCCAGGGAAAAGTTGAGGTATCCCTCGTTGACTAAACACCAAAGAGTTAATGCTACTCAGGGCTACAGGAACAGGTTTGATACAACAATAAAGAAGAAGAGTGTTGATTCTCTCCCATTCAATATTGTTGAAGAAATGAAGAAGACTCCTTCCAAAGCCATTATGTATGAAGCCCTACGGATCCCAGGACAAATAGACCTACGACAGGAATCATTGAAATCTATGAAAAATAAAGATAAAGATCCAATTAAATTAAGCTCTGCCCAAGCAAGTATTTCTTCCACCTCAAAAAAGAACAAACCTCCCCCCTTTTATTTATCTCTCCATATGGAAGGATGGGTAGTCCATAATTGTATGATTGAATCTGGGGCCGCGACTATTGTTATGACCAAAGCGGTGTGCGATATCATGGGGATGGAATATACAAGGAGTGGTCCAAGAGTTCTGCAACTCGATGGAACTCTTGTAAAAATAGTAGGTATGATTAAATATATCCCTACTGTCCTTCATAGGCTCCCTCAGCTTACAGTTATACAAGAGGTGGTAGTGGTTGATTTAGAACCTTATTTTAGCATGTGCTTGTCTAGAGAATTTATTGCTAAAATAGGTGGATATCTATCTCTTGAATTTTTGCACCTCGAAATTCCATTCAAAGGCAAAAGGGTGAAAATATTCAATGAGAAACCCTCCACCTATCATGTCGATAGGCTTGGAGAAGAGGGTAAAAACTCTACCACTGTGAACATGATGACCGAAGAACTGACAGACTTGATGTTGAGCAAGGTGCAGGAACAGTATTGTCATTGTTGTCAACACAATCAGACAGATCGGTTGATGCAGGTGACAGGAGTTAAGAGGTTCTTCAGAATATGTACAATGATTCTCCAAAAGATCGAAGTTGCCCATATGCTAAAAATCCAAAGAAAATCACAAGGAAGAAAACTGTCGCGATATCGCGACATGTTGAGCAAGAAAGAAAAACTGTCGCGATATCGCGACATGTTGAGAAGAAAGCAAAACTGTCATGATTTCATGACATGTTCGGAGAGAAAGCGCAAGCAAGCAAAATTTCCATGTGGAGAGAAGAGAAGCAAGCAAAATTGTCACGATTTCGTGACATGTTGGAAGAAAAAGAGAAAACAAGAAGTGTCGCGATTTCATGACAAGTTCGAAAGAAAAAGAACAAGTAAGAAAAGTGTCGCGATTTCGTGACATATTGCAAGAGAGATAGTACGGAAGAAAAAGTGTCGCGATTTCGCGACATGTTGGAAGAAAAAAAGACAAGTAGAAAAAGTGTCGATCGATTCACGTGACATATTGAAAGAAAAATGACAAGTAGAAAAATGTGTCCGACATATTGCACAGGAAGATTGAAAGAAAAGGAAAGAAAAAAAGAAAAAGTGTGCACGATTTCGACGACATGTTGGAAGAGAGAAAGGCAAGTAGAAAAAGTGTCACGATTTCGTCGCGACACATTGCAAGAGATATTGTACGGAGAGAAAAGTGTGTACGATTTTCGCGTGACATATTGCAAGAAGAAAGAGCAAAGGAAAGAAAGTGTCACGATATCGCGACATGTCACATTTTCGTGACCAGAAGGCAAGAGAAAGAGCAAAGGAAAGAAAGCGTCGCGATATCGTGACATGTCGCATTTTCGTGACCAGAAGGCAAGAGAAAGAGCAAAGGAAAGAAAGTGTCACGATATCGTGACATGTCGCATTTTCGTGACCCGAAGGCAAAAGAAAAAGCAAAGGAGAGAAAGTGTCACGATATCGCGACATGTCACATTTTCGTGACTCAATGAGGAGAGAGAAAGCAAGAAGGCAGAAGTGTCACGATTTCGCGACAAGTTTTACAAGCCAAGGAAAGAGGCAAGGAGGCGAAAGTGTCACGATTTCGCGACATGTGTTTTGCGTGACAAGCCAAGAAAAGAGGCAAGGAGGCGAAAGTGTCACGATTCAGACATGTTTCACGGGAACAAGCCAAGAAAAGAAAGGAGGTGAAAGTGTCGTGATATCGTGACATGCTGAGTTTTCATGGGTACAAGCCAAGAAGAGAAGCAAGGAGGCGAAAGTGTCACGATATCGCGACATGTTGTAGTTTTGTGGTCCAAAGCAAGGAGAAAGAGAGAAAGAAAAAAGTGTCATGATATCGCGACATGTATTTTCGGGACCAAAGCAAGGAGAAAGAGAGAGTAAGCAAAAGTGTCACGATATCGCGACATGTTGCTTTTTCATGGTTGAGTTGAAGCCGACGAAGACCTATGACAACCGACTAAGATTAGGGTTTGTAGCCGACTAAGATTAGGGTTGGCAGCCGACTAAGATTAGGGTTTTTGATCATGAAAATGTTGTTATAAAAGGAAGGTTGTTTGAAGAATTACATATGTCGAAGCGTGTGAAGTTCGATCGAGAGTGTAGAGTGCGAGTCGTGTCGAATCGTGCTAAGTGCAAAATTCGCAAAGGAAGCAGAGTGCACAAAAGGGAGAAGACGATCGTTCGACTGTGACGCAGCAGATTGGGTGAAGTGATTTCGCAGAGAGAGCAGAGTGCGCAGAGATCGCAAAGGTGAAGCAGACTAGTCGGGGTGTTGTAAAAGCAAAGGTATCTCTTTGTTAATCTTCTAGATTCATAATTCAAGTCCAGGTTGCAGCTTGGCATCAGGGGTTGGTGCTCCTTCCAGCAGGTGCTGGTAAATCAGGGGTTGGTGCTCCTTTCTGTTGGTGTAGATAAATAAGGGGTTGGTGCTCCTTCCAGTGGGTGCTGGTAAAGTGATTGTAAAGTTGTTGCTTTGCAAAGGCTGGATTTGGATGGTAGTCCAAGCAGTCATTTTTGAGGAGTAGCCACATTGGTGAACCTCGTTAAATCTTGTGTTGTGTGATGCTCTTTTGTGATTCTTGTTGTATCTTGTAATAAGTGTTAATTGCTGCTGTATTAAGATCTATAAATTCAAGTTTAAAGAGCTACACTGATTCACCCCCCCCTCTCAGTGTCATTGTAAGACTAACAATTGGTATCAGAGCTAAGTCCCTGTACAAGCTTAACCAACTAGGGTGATCTTGGAAGTAACACAATGGCAGGTGGTGAAGGCTTCTCATCAAACAAAGCACCATTGTTTGATGGATCTAATTACGCGTTCTAGAGAATCAGGATGCAGACATATCTCTGTGCTTTGGGATACGACATCTGGGATTCAGTAGTTAGTGGATACACAATTCCCACCACTCCTCCAAAAGAGGTTGATGAAAAGAAACTATTTGAGAGTAACTCAAAAGCAACGAATGCTATCTTGTGCGGATTAGAAGACAGTGAACTAGTAAAGGTCATGAACTGTAAATCGGCAAAAGAAATATGGGACAAACTGAGGAGTATTCATGAAGGAGACGATAAGATCAAGGAGGCCAAGTTATAGACACATCGAGCTTAGTTCGAAGCATTGAAGATGAATGACGATGAAAACATTGAGGCATACATGCTGAGAGTTAATGGAATCATTAATGCGATCAGAGGACTCGACGAGGATATCGATGACTCTACCATCGTGAAAAAGGTATTAAGATCTCTTCCTCAAAGGTTTGATTCCAAAGTCTCAACGATAGAAGAAGCTAAAAATCTAAATTATTTCAGTATAGATGAGATGTATGGTTCTTTGACTGCATATGAGATGAGGATAGGAAGATCTAAACCCACAGACAGAGAAGCGGCTTTTAAAGCCCTTAAAAATAAAAACACAAAACAAGAGTCCGAGGAAGAAGAGACATCAGATGAAATGGAAGCAAACTTTGTTAGAAAACTGAAAAAGGGGAAAGGAAAATACAGAGGGAAGCTACCATTTAAATGTTTCAACTGTGGAGGCGTTGGGCATTTTGCGACTAAATGTCCACTTAAAGAGAAGAACAAAAATGATGAAGGATCCCACCAAGAAAGAAGTGACTGGAAGATGAAAACGAATTTCAGAAAAGGCAACTTCAAAAAGAAAAGTTTCATCTCCAAGAATGTCAGTTCATCAGAAAACAGCTCCAATGAAGAGTCTGAAGAAGAAAGAGATGAAGCTCTTTTCATGGCATTTGAAGAAGTTAAATCAGAAAAGGAAGAAGGAGTGACCTCTGAAGTTTGTGGTGAAAACCTCGAGGCTGAAGTAGATCTAGAAGGTGAGTTGATATCTGCACTTGAAGAGTGGGAGATAGAAAAGAAAAAGAATAAGAAACTGTCAAGAAAGCTTGAGGATGCAAATGGAATCATAACCAGCTTAAAAGTATAGATAGAAGAATCTAAGAAAATCTTCGAAGATCTCGAAGTGCAAATAACAATGAAAATAGATCATTGCAGCAAGTTAGAAGAAGAGATTGTTGGTTTAAGAATGCATCTAGAAGAGATGAATAAGAAAATCAGTTGTTATCACAAACGTGAAGAAAGTTCTATGAAGCTGGATAAGATCATAAATGACCAAAGACCTGCAGGCATCAAATTTGGTCTGGGTTTCATCGAAGGAGAATCATCAAGTGGATCAAAGGCCAAAAATGCAGAATCCATAAAGAATGAAGCTAAGAGACAAGTTGATCAAGGAAAAATGTCTCATGCAAGAGAAAGCATTAATGCCAGGCACGAAAGGAGAATTGACAATGATGGATTCACCAATGTCACACATCAAAGAAGAAGAAGACCTATGGCTCCTACGACAACATGGCAAAGACCATCACCCAGGTTCAATTATCCTTTCTCTGGTTTCTGTTTTAAATGCAATGGCTATGGACATAAAATCTCAGACTGCAAATATAATGTAAGACCAAGGAATTTCACCAATAGAAATGTTTTTTCTCCTCTGATGAATTATACAGTAGAATGTTATAACTGTCATAATTTTGGGCACATTGCAAGAAACTGTAGAAATACATTTACATCAAATCAGTTTCAGGGAAGAAAATTTCAACCATACAGGATGAGTCAAAATAGAAAGCTTCCTGAAAAACATGCTCAAACTACTGATAAGGGAAAGGCAAAACAAGAGCCCAAAACTACTATCAAAATAGTGTGGAAAGGAAAAGAGCGATTGAAGGAAGAAAAGGAATCCTTAATCGTACAAACCGCATTCAAAGCACAGAATAAATATGTACCATGGATACTTGATAGTGGATGCTCCAGTCATATGACAGGTGACAAACAAAAATTTGAGAAGTTACAGAAATATGAAGGAGGATCAGTAAAATTTGGAAATAATGATGGAGCCAAGATAGTCGGCAAAGGCTCAGTTAAAATCAGTGATGGAAGGATTAAGTCAGAAGAAGTCTTGTTTGTGGATGGGTTGAAACATAACTTATTGAGTGTAAGTCAGATTTGTGATAAAGGTCATGAAGTAGTCTTTATGAAGCAGGGTTGTGAAGTCAAAAAAACAAATAGTGGAAAATTGATAGCAACAGGATCAAGGACATCTGGTAACCTGTACACGCTCTCAGAGACTTCAAAAGGAACTTGTTTTATTGGACAGGAAGAAGAAAATTGGTTGTGGCACAAGAGACTCGGTCATATCAGTTTTGATAATCTATTAAAGATCACCTCAAAAAGGGCAGTGAGAGATATTCCAACCATCAGCAAACCTGCAAATAGCATTTGTGCTTCATGCCAAAAGGGGAAGCAAACTAGAGTCACATTCAAAACCAAAGAGTACTACACAAGCAAACCTCTGGAACTAATACACACTGATTTATGTGGTCCCATGAGAACACAAAGCATAAATGGTGACAAATATTTTATGTTGTGCATTGATGATTATTCTAGAATGACATGGATATTTTTCTTGAAACATAAATCGGAAGCCTTTGATATGTTCAAGATTTTCAAAAACCAAGTTGAGAATGAAACAGGAAAGAGGATCAAATGTCTAAGATCATATAGAGGAGGAGAATTCATTTCAGAGGAGTTTACAGAGTACTGTGAGAAATTCGGTATTAAGAGACAGTTTTCAGCAGCCAGGACACCTCAGCAGAATGGAGTGGTAGAAAGAAAGAACAGGACAGTGCAGGAAATGGCACGGACTATGCTGGCTGAAAGCAGAGTAGCAAATAGATTTTGGAAAGAAGCAGTCCACACTGTAGTGTATATCCAAAATAGGTACATGCTGAGAACACATGAAAGTAAAACTCCTTATGAGTTGTGGTTCGAAAAAAGGGCAACAACAAAATACCTCAAAGTTTTTGGCAGCAAGTGCTACATCAAAAGAACTGAAGATAATCTTGGTAAGTTTGAAGATAGAGCGGATGAAGGTATTTTTGTCGGATATTCATCAAAAAGCAAAGCTTACAAATGCTACAACAAAAGGCTAAAGAAAATTGTGGACAGTGTCGATGTTAAATTTGATGAAGGTAGAGAACGAGTAATTAGCTATGAAACGAACTACCCAATTTATGAAGAGGTTATTGAAGGAGATGAGGAAAACAAAACGGAGAAGATACAAGAAATTGACTCAGATGATTTAAGTTGTGATTCAAAAATGGAAGAAAATAAGAAATTCAAAACAGGTAGCTGGCAGAGAAATCATCCTAGAGAGCAAATCATTGGAGACCCCAAAGTTGGAGTTCAGACAAGAAGAAGAGCAGTAAGTAACTACTCTCTACTATCCAACATTGAGCCCAAAAATGTTGATGATGCAAGCAAAGATGAAAGTTGGATGAAGGCAATAAATGAAGAATTAGATCAGATAGAGAAAAATGACACTTGGGAGCTAGTACCTAGACCTGCAAATAAAAATATCATCGAAACTAAATGGATTTTTTGAAACAAATTGAATGAAGACGGACAGGTAGTCAGAAATAAAGCAAGATTAGTTTGCAAGGGTTATGCACAAGTTGAAGGCATTGATTTTGAGGAAACTTTTGCACCAGTAGCTAGACTAGAGGCAATTAGAATGTTTTTGGCTTTAGCAGTCTACAAGAATTTCAAAGTTTATCAAATGGATGTGAAATCAGCGTTTTTGAATGGGAAACTTGAAGAAGAGGTTTACATTGAGCAACCAGATGGTTTCCAACTTGGTGATGATCCCAACTTTGTTTGCAGGTTGAAGAAAGCATTATATGGCTTAAAACAGGCACCCCGAGCATGGTATGCAAGGCTAGACAACTATCTCACTCAACAAAGGTTCAAGAAAGGTATGGTGGATAGTAATTTGTATGTCAAAATAGAAAATGGGCATCTTATTGTTCTTGTTGTATACGTAGATGATATCATATTTGGCAGTAGCAAAGATGAGTCGTGCAAGGATTTAGCAAATAAGATGCAGAAAGAATTTGAAATGTCAATGATTGGAGAACTGTCGTATTTCCTCGGATTGCAAGTTAATCAAAGTAAGAAGGGCATATTTATTTCTCAAGTTAAATATGTAAAAGAGATGTTAAAAAAGTTCACAATGGAGGACTGTAAGCCAGTTAGCACTCCCATGACGACAGGTTGTAAGTTGAGCAAGGATGACAAATCTCCACCTATTGATCAAACCATGTACAGATCCATGATTGGAAGCTTACTGTACCTGACAGCTACCAGACCAGATATTTTACAGGCAGTATGCATGGTAGCACGATTTCAGGCTAATCCTAAGGAGACTCATGTGACAGCAGTAAAAAGGATTCTTCGGTATCTCAAGGGTACTATGGAATATGGGTTATGGTATCCGAAAGGTAAAGACTTCACCCTTATTTCGTATTCAGATGCAGATTGGGCAGGATGTGTAGATGACAGAAAGAGTACAAGTGGAGGTGCTTTCTATCCTGGGAGACAGATTGGTCGCATGGCACAAGTAAGAAACAAGAGTCAGTTTCTCTATCGACAGCAGAGGCAGAATATATTGCAGCAACAACTTGTTGTACGCAGGTATTATGGATGAAACAAACCTCGAAAGATCTTGGTATTAGCTTCAGTGAGCCGATATCAGTTAAGTGTGATAACACCAGTGCCATTAACATCTCCAAGAATCCAGTTATGCATTCACGCACAAAGCACATTGCCATCAGGTATCATTTTTTGAAGGAGAAAGTTGCAGAAGGTGAGGTTAAGTTGGATTTTGTTCCAACTACAGAACAAGTAGCAGACATCTTCACAAAACCATTGCCCAAGGAAGTTTTTGAGTACCTCCGCAATAAATTGGGAGTGGTCACACTTCCCAAGAATTGACTAGCTACAGGGATCACATTCTCAGGGGGAGCATGTATATATTTGATTATCTTTTTGCTCATGTTTGAAATTTTTGCTAACTGCATTAATTTGTGCCTGAGAATGTTGTGCATGGACTCAGGGGGAGTCTGCAGCAGCCCTTTGGTATTATTGTCAAAGGGGGAGAAGAATTACAAGAAATTGCATGTGTGTTGCCAACAATTCCAAAGGGGGAGATTGTTGAGCAAGGTGCAGGAACAATATTGTCATTGTTGTCAACACAGTCAGACAGATCGGTTGATGCAGGTGATAGGAGTTAAGAGGTTCTTCAGAATATGTACAGTGATTCTCCAAAAGATCGAAGTTGCCCATATGCTAAAAATCCAAAGAAAATCACAAGGAAGAAAACTGTCGCGATATCGCGACATGTTGAGCAAGAAAGAAAAACTGTCACGATATCGCGACATGTTGAGAAGAAAGCAAAACTGTCACGATTTCATGACATGTTCGGAGAGAAAGCGCAAGCAAGCAAAACTATCATGATTTCATGACATGTTCGGAGAAAGCAAGAAGAAAACTATCACGATTTCTGACATGTTGGAAGAAAAAGAGAAAGCAGGAAGAAGTGTCACGATTTCACAAGTTCAAAGGAAAAGAACAAGTAAGAAAAGTGTCACGATTTCGTGACATATTGCAAGAGAGATAGTACGAAGAAAAAGTGTCACGATTTCGCACATGTTGAAAAAAGACAAGTAGAAAAGTGTCACGATTTCCACATATTGCAAGAGAGATAGTACGGAAGAAAAAGTGTCACGATTTCGCGACATGTTGAAAGAAAAAAGGCAAGTAGAAAAAGTGTCACGATTTCGTGACATATTGCAAGGAAGATTTGAAATAAAAAGTGTCGCGATTTCATGACATATTGCAAGAGAGATAGTACGGAAGAAAAAGTGTCACGATTTCGTGACATGTTGGAAGAGAGAAAGGCAAGTAGAAAAAGTGTCACGATTTCGTGACACATTGCAAGAGATATTGTACGGAGGAAAAAGTGTCACGATTTCATGACATATTGCAAGAAAAAGAGCAAAGGAAAGAAAGTGTCGTGATATCACGACATGTCGCATTTTCGTGACCAGAAGGCAAGAGAAAGAGCAAAGGAAAGAAAGTGTCGCGATATCGTGACATGTCGTATTTTCTTGACCCGAAGGCAAGAGAAAGAGCAAAGGAAAGAAAGTGTCGTGATATCACGACATGTCGATTTTCTGATCCAAGGCAAAGAAAAAGCAAAGGAGAGAAAGTGTCACGATATCACGACATGTCGATGACTCAAGAAAAGAGAAGAAGGAAAGTGTCACGATTTCACATACAAGCCAAGAAAAGAGGCAAGGAGGCGAAAGTGTCACAATTTTTTTGACATGTCTATGTTTGTTACAAGCCAAGAAAAGAGACAAGGAGGCAAAGTGTCACAATTTCATGACATTATGTTTTTGTACAAGCCAAGAAAAGAAGTACGACAGTGAAAGTGTCACGATATCGCGACATGCTAGTTTTGGTACAAGCCAAGAAGAGAAGCAAGGAGGCGAAAGTGTCACGATATCACGACATGTTGTAGTTTCAGGTCAAAGCAAGGAGAAAAAGACCAAAGAAGGAGAGAGAGAGAAGCAAAAGTGTCACGATATCGCGACATGTTGCTTTTTCGTGGTTGAGTTGAAGCCGACGAAGACCTATGACAGCCGACTAAGATTAGGGTTTGCAGCCGACTAAGATTAGGGTTGACGACTAAGATCAGGGTTTACAGCCGACTAAGATTAGGGTTTTTGATCATGAAAATGTTGTTATAAAAGGAAGGTTGTTTGAAGAATTAAATATGTCGAAGTGTGTGAAGTTCGGTCAAGAGCGCAGAGTGCAAGTCGTGTCGAATCGTGCTAAGTGTGAAATTCGCAAAGGAAGTAGAGTGCGCAAAAGGGAGAAGACGATCGTTCGATTGTGATGCAGCAGATTGGGTGAAGTGATTTCGTAGAGAGAGCAGAGTGCGCAGAGATCGCAAAGGTGAAGCAGACTAGTCGGGGTGTTGTAAAAGCAAAGGTATCTCTCTGTTAATCTTCTAGATTCATAATTCAAGTCCAGGTTGCAGCTTGGCATCAGGGGTTGGTGCTCCTTCCAGCAGGTGCTGGTAAATCAGGGGTTGGTGCTCCTTTCTATTGGTGCAGATAAATAAGGGGTTGGTGCTCCTTCCAGTGGGTGCTGGTAAAGTGATTGTAAAGTTGTTGCTTTGCAAAGGCTGGATTTGGATGGTAGTCCAAGCAAGTCATTTTTGAGGAGTAGCCACATTGGTGAACCTCGTTAAATCTTGTGTTGTGTGATGCTCTTTTGTGATTCTTGTTGTATCTTGTAATAAGTGTTAATTGTTGCTGTATTAAGATCTGTAAATTCAAGTTTAAAGAGCTACACTGATTCACCTCCCCTCTCAGTGTCATTGTAAGACTAACACTTGAGTCTAATGGAAGAAGATATTAATGAGTTACAAGAAGAAGACCAGTTTTCTCTCCTAGATTTTAATGCCATGATCGAGATAGATCTGGGTAGTTATACCATTTAGGATCCTGAGAAAAGTAAATCACCTTCTTCCCTACCACCTGAAATATCCACTAACCAGTTGTGGAAACTTTTGTTTGATGGAGCCAGATGCAAAAATGGAGCAAGAGCAGGTATTTTCCTAATCTCTCCTACAGGTGAAGAAATTTTTTTCTCTTACAGGTTGACCTGGAGTTGCACCAATAATGCAACATAATATGAAGCACTATGTTTGGGCCTCAAGAAGGCTGAGAAGATGGGCATCAAGCAATTGCAAGTTTTCAGTGATTCTGAACTAATAGTAAATCAAGTGATAGGAAAATGTATAATCAAACAACATTATTTGAAGGCTTATAGAAATAAATTTTGGGATTTACTAGAGTCTTTTGAAGCTCTAAACATGAAAGCGATCTCCAGGGAGAAGAATACACATGTTGATTTGTTGACTTCTATTGGAGCAAGCTTCTGTCCTATGAGCAACATCATCCAAAAATCAAATACGATCAGACTGATATACAGACCTTCTGTACCTAATAGAGATACTTTCTGGCAGGTTTTCACAAAAATGATCAGCATATAGTATATTTTCTAGTCCATGAAATGAACTGCTCCAACAATAGGGAAAACAAATACAAAGAAGAGGCAGCTGTAATCCAGTTAAAAAATAATCACATCCCAAAGGGGCTAGTCACACTTGAGTCCCTATTTGATAACAATGACAGATCAACATGTCATAAGATGAAAGTTGACAAACACGGGTATAAGGAATCCACAATAGGACCTAACAAGGCCATCAAAGTAGGTGTGAAAACAACGAATAAGGAATTGGATGAGATTAGAGAATTATGCAAAGAATTTCCAGATACAATTTCCTGGACCTATGGTGATCTAAAGCTATACCCACCAAAAAAATGATCAAGAGGTGGTGATCGAGTTTATGGAAAGCCTAATCACAAGGTTCGAAATCCTAGAGGCCTTGGTCACAGAAAATGGTTCACATTTTGTGGGAGCAAAGATGATCGACTTTACAAGTAAGTATGGGATATACTTGAAAACATCTTCGAACTATTATCCTCAAGGTAATGGATTAGCTGAGTCCACTAATAAAAATCTACTCAAAATTTTGAAAAGGACCCTCAAGGACAATAAAAGAAGTTGGCATTCTTTGATAAACCAGGAACTTTGGACTGACAAGATCATGATTAAAAAATCTATCAATACCTCTCCCTATTCTCTGGTTTATGGTAAAGAGGCTATGCTCCCAATACACATAGAGATACCAGCTCTGAAACTATTGGATTTAACTCGAATTGAAGAAGCGAAACCAATGGAAAATAGGCTGATCCAACTCCTGCAACTAGAAGAACTTAAGGAATAGGCCTATGATCATTACAAAAAACATGCATTTGCTACCAAAGTATGTTTTGACAAGAAAGCAAATTTAAGTAATTTCAAGGTAGAAGACCTAGTTCTAAAGTGGAATGAAAAGAGGTCAAAACTAGGGAACCACGATAAGTTTGACACATTATGGGATGGTCCCCTAGAAATCATTGAAGAAAAGTAACATAATTATTTCCAGCTGAAGGATGAACATGGCCATGTCCTACCCATTCCTGTCAATGGCTTCCACCTAAAGCTATACTATAAGTAATGGATCCTGTCCTATCCTTGTATATATTTATTTTATGAATATAAGTAATCTTGTACATATGTTGTTTTTTGCAAGCTGATCCGTTTTAGGAAAAATGTCACGATTTCATGACTTTTTGAGCATTCATGGCATCCTTCAGGAAAAATATCATGATTTCATGACTTTTTGAGCATTCATGGCATCCTTCAGGAAAAATGTCACGATTTCACAACTTTTTGAGCATTCATGGCATCCTTCAGGGAAAATGTCACGATTTCATGACATTTTTGAGCAAAGAGAGTGTCATTTTATTTTTTGCAATAAGGAGCTCTATCAGCATGCCACATCAGACCTGATACCTCGAACATCAGAGCACCACGTCAAGGGTCTTTTGTACAGCTGTGCACCATGCCAGGATAATCAGGTATATCGAGAGTATGAAAAGCACAACTATTTTAATCAAGATCATATTTTCTGACAAGACAGGAAGAGGATGCCGCCCCATTGGCTTGGTACCATAGCAGAAGCCTCCCATTGATTTTTATTAAAAATGGCAACTCGAGGTAGTTGGTATCATTAAAAGCTGGCACATAGGATGAGACTCCCGCCAAAATTCTAAATCAACATTGGGATGTGTACCCCCAACCATGATTATTCCATGTTACTTGAACATTTGGAGCACAAGCATACATAGTCGTTTTAATAAACAACTTTTATCAGTTATCTCCTATTTTCTTGATTATTCGGTTATCTAATTTCTAACAGTCACCCTGAGAGTTTTGCAGTGTATCGAATACCTAAAATTATAGCTATTTCACAATTTTTACCTCTCCAACCACAGGTTCTACGTCTACACCTACCAAAAAGAAAAGGATTTCAAGCACCAAAGTAGACAACTTTGTCGATCTTGATGGCCACATTATAGACATAAATATGACATGGAAGGATCTGAGACAAATTCGCAAGGAAATAGTTGCCAGACTAAACGCAGATGCCTCTCCATCAAACCCAGGTAATTTCACCTACCACTCTATTCTCTACTGGTACGTATGTCCTCAAGTCCACCCCTATCCATAATTGGTTAGAGCAATGGCGAAGCTGTACGATGTCAAGAGCAGAAGTGTAAAAAATTACAGAGGTGAGACCCTTTTTACAATAGATCTCAAAATAATTAAATTCATGTTTGCTCAGGGATGTAAGCCTCCAGTACCTCCTATTTTATTTGAACCAACCAACTCTACAAATTTCTATCTCAATACCCTAAACATAAGAGCTTTTCTATAGCAAAATATTGAGAATGAGCTCCTAAAGGGTTATATTCCCCAATCTCCCATACCCTTGTCCAAGTTTAAAAACAAGCAACTTTTCTCTATGTTAGCCATGGTAGCAGGTATGGAATATGATACTCAGGTGCATGGGTGGCAAGTTTTTGTGGCACAGTACATCTCAATTTACAAATTCTATGATAAAGCATGCTTGGACCCAAATAAATTCCCTATTTTCTTTGACTGGCCATCCTACATAGCTCAACAGCTAGATGCAAGACTTTCAAAACTGCACGTAGAAGCCCCAGATGCTTTTAGGTACTCCTATTTGATTTGGCTTTTCTTCTTTTTTCAATCAAAAATTTTGAAGTTTATATCCGTAATGCAAAAGAAAGAAAAGGGAGAAAATCTATCTGTATGTGAATGGACTCCACTTCTCTCAAGAGCGAGTTCATATTACCAGTTCACCATGGAATTCCTGGGCCCCACTATACAAATTGTGTTAGGACCCATGCCGAGGATTCCTAAGGAAGTAGAAGAGACCCTGAGGCACCCTCATGCAGAAGAAGGAGACTTTTTCATCTTAACTCAAGGAGTGGTTATAAGGCTTTTTGGCTTCACAAAGAAGCCTTTCTTGTTGTCGTACTACATCACCAAACAAATATTTACCTTAGAATATGTAAGACAGAAAGAATTCATAAATTTCACATTTGGGATAGACACTCAGAAAACCCATACTTGCCTCATGCCTTTCAGTTTTGAACGGGTGACTGTTTCAAAAAAGGGAGATCATCAAATATTACTCAACTATTAAGAGGTATGGGGTTGGTAGAACTTCCATAGAGGTGGAAATATGACCCGAGGATATATTCACAAAAATGAAGGCCACTCTGAACAAGTCCCCCTTACAAAAGTTCCACGTCTCTAGGAGAGACATCGAGCAAAGCTAGAATAATAGTGAATATCATCCTTTGGAATGACATTTCAAGAAAATGCAACCACTAGCTTCGTGGCAATATTTATACAAACATATGGTAGATTACAGCCCATATTCCTACCCATCACACAAAATCCCCACCAAGACCTTCAAAAAAATGAAGAAAAAGGGAGATGACTGGAATGAGGTCAAAATCTTAGTCTGGTGGCAAATGCGGTGTCACATTAAAACTTTCACAAGGTATAGGCTCAATATGGATACTAAGTTATGTGCCAAATATGATGAACATCATCAGAGCTAGTCTGAAACATGGGCTGATAAGGTCCCTATTGGAGTAGGTGGTGTTTCCCAAAAGCAATATGAGAAAGATACTAAAAAGGGAAAAAGAAAAGAAGTAGCAACTAGACAAGCAAAAACCACAAAAAAGAGACATTGAATATATATCCTGCGTTCAAGATCAGATACAGAATCTGATGACAACACTTCTATGGAACATAGAAAGATGGTAGCTGAGCAAAAGAAGGGGAAAGCAAAGCAAGAACAAGGATGAGGCCGAAAGAGAAGAAACATTCAAGAATTCACTCCTGAAGAATCATAAGAAGAAGAACAAGTAAATTTAGGAGAAATAGAGGAACATGATAAAATAGGGGATAACAAATAAGAACAAGTGGCTAAAAAAGCTAAAGAGCCCCCTCAAAAGGAGCCATCGATCCAAGAGTAGACTCCACTTCTAGTGACAAATGGTGCAGATATTTCATGTTTAAAGCATATAACAGAAGCTTACACAGAACAATCACAAGACATGGGAGGATCTAACCCACAGAAGGAATGAGTAATGCCTCCAATAAATCTTGATACCCCTTCTTCTTCCCCTCATTTGCAAAGAATTTCCTCTCCTTTTCAAAAATATAAAAATAATTCAAAGCCACCATCACCTCCTCAATCCCCTCGTGTTTCGCCTCACCACAACCCAATAGGATCTCCCTCTCAACCAACTAGCATGTAATCCTCGTTACCACCCACTCCTTTTCTTCTTTCCATGAATCTATTGAGCCTGCAGTCCCTACAAAGTACCTCTTCTTCCAATAATCCCACAGTTGCCAAATTTCAAAAGCTAAAGAAAGCTACAGTAAACGCTGCTACATGGTTGAAGACATGAAGTTCCTCGAGTGCAATTGAGATGGCCCATGTCTGAGAAGGGATAGTACTTGACCCAATTAGTATGCAACGCTCTACTATGAAGATGACTCCTTTAGTATAGAAGCCTAATAAACAAATGACTCTAGATGATTATCAAGCTAAAATCATCATAGAAGACATGACCCAACTACCAATGGAAGAAGAATGGAGCAAGGCTCAGACTCACATGGGGACGATTTATCTTAATGCAGAGCACTTCAAATAAAAAATCCTCAAAGAAGAACAGTCTCGTAAGCGGCTAGAAGAAGCTTTCAATCAACAGAAGATCACTGAGAAAGCTCTTAAAAATGAAGCCAAGAAATGGGAACAAAGGTTCAGTGAAGCCACATCCTTTTAAAAAAAGGTAGCAAAAGCAGAAGAACAGGTTCAGATCCTACAATAGTAGATATAAGAGTTGAAACAATAGTTGTCAATAGTCCCATATGAGCCTCAAGGGTTCTCTAAGGAAAACACAATAGCAATTCGAAAAAAAAGCTAGCAAGGTTAAGAAAATTGATCCTGAAAGCTAGATCCACTCTAGTCTACTTATCCAAGGTAAACATCGTACTAAATCAGGTGGAGAAATATTTTGAAGCTTCGGTTAAACTCTTGATGCCTAGAGTATCTGCAGCCAACAAGATCAAGGTCATACCATAGTAAAAATTTTCCTTTGAAAGAAAAAAATGAGCAATCTAATCATTACATCTTCAAAGGCAATATTATATACAGAAGATAGAAAAGATATATCTTGACAATGTTCATATGAAATATTTCCTTTGCCTTCATAACTAGGTAGGATATTTAAGGTAATATTTAGTATTTCATGAAGGATCAATACATTAAGAGGACCAATATCATACCATGTGGGACAATACAATTGAGCCATATGACCAACATCACTTTTTTACCAACAATTCTTGGTGAATTATTGCTAACAACCAATATTATTATTATATATCTATGATTATTAAAAAATTGACTCTAAGTTTTGTCGTTGGGAGTCGCCAAATGAAAATACATATTCGCTAATTAGGTCAATACTATTCACCTAATATTGAACTCTTTGGAGGTGTGAGACAAAAAATGGTTAAATTAATCCCACCAGGCGTGCCAAAAACCTACTTTATTGTTGAACTAAAGTCTAGTTAAAGTAATATTCCACCATTGGGATATTAAATCATTAATTACTTTATGTTAGTGCTACTTATTAGCATATAGCGTTAAGCATATTAGATTACATTAATCTATTATTGCTAAGCACCTAGGTAGTTGGGGAACGAACCACAAGTTTGTTGCACGAACTAGAAGTTTGTTGGGCTCACAATGTATTTATATTTGCATCATTTTAATACAATATTAATGCTCATTTCATCCTTTATGGTATTAGAGTGGGTGATTTATGTGCTTCTTTTGCAAACAGGTTGATTGCATGATTTTCAAGGTAAAGACTTACTAGTAATTGGACAGCAGACCAGAGCAAATACTCTAACCTTCTAGGTATAGTCTGATAGATAGGGCACAACTCTTGAGGAGCAAGACCCCTGGACTAGCACAAATCTTGAGGATGAACCTGAGGTAAACACATGGTAAAACTAGATGAATTTATGGCAGACACCTGGTGGAAGTGCTGACATGGTTGTTGACATAGTGGGTTGTTGATGTGGTGGCCTTCGATTGGCTATGATGTGGCAATGAAGTGGCATATTGCATGGTGCTGACGTAGTGAATTCTAATTGGTCCATAGGGTAATTATGTGGCATATTTTGATGAACGTATCACGTGGTGATTCATTAGTTTTCATGGCAAAAGGTGTTTATGATCCTCCTGATTACCCGTAGGCAATCATTATTAAAAGTGAGCATTCAAGTTTTTAAACGCTCACAAAATCCCCTATGGGACAAATGTGGGACTAAACATCCCATTTTTTAAAGCAACTAACGATGCAGAACAAAAATAAAATTTCCATCACGTGCCTTTGTTTTCATCTGGTGTTGTAGCCAAGATGATAGGACCACCGAAGCTAAGCCGCTCTACGTGAGGTCGCGCGGTCGAATCCTGTGCATGAATCCTTTTTTTTATGTCATGCACCAGAGTAGATAATAAGTTGAAATATTGTGTTCTTCTATTATGTTGGCCTCGCTAGCCGAACTGGATGGTCAGACGAGAGCCAAGGCGTTGGCAAGTCGACGATTGGGGGTTCAAATACCGCCTGTGCCAAAGACAATTTTTTTGCACAAAGCAACTTTTTTGTTGCCCAAGAAAATTTATTTTTTCTTTACAACGCAATTTTTTTTTTGCTCAAGAAAGTGGTAAGGAGAGACTTTCTTGCTAAAGAAAACCACAGAAGAAAGCATTTTTGCTGCAAAAGACAAATACGGTGAAGGTATTTTTTTTAATACCTTAGGTTATTTTTTTTGCAAATTCAATTTCTTTTGCAACTAAAACCTAAACAAGAAATAAAGGAGTATTATTTAAGAACATTAGTGCATTTTTTCTTCCACATGGAGGGATAAGACACCAAGATTTGCACTTTGTTTCTTTTGCAAACTAAAATATTTCTTCACACCTTGTTTATTTTACAAACAAAAGGGGGGACAAACCAGCATTATTTTTTTGTAAAATTCTAACACAAGGGGGGGAATTGTTGAATTGTGAATATCAGATTTTTGCATTTTCAAAACATTTTTTTTGCAAAAATCATTGTAAAAAAGTGCATTTTGATTGCATTTGACACCTTTCAAATTGACATTGTAGAATAGGTGCAGTTTCGGTGGAATTTGACACCAACATTTAAAATTTATGGGCACTTGTGATTGTATAGTACATTTCATTTCCTATTTTTTGCATTTACATCATAAGTTAAAATTCAAAAGCAAAGAAAGACTTGTTGGTCAAAATGACAACACCCAGGGAAATAAAGGTAATTTCCTTATTTTTGAGCAAGCAAGGGAGAAAAAGTCATGATAGTACAATGTTTTGAAGAGGAGGACCAAACGAAGGAGAAAAAGTTGCGATAGCATGGAGTTTTGAAGAGGAGGACCAAGCAAAGGAGAAAAAGTTGCGATAGCATGATGTTTTGAATAGGAGGACCAAACGAAGGAGAAAAAGTCACGATAGAGTGACGTTTTGAAGAGGAGGACCAAGCGAAGGAGAAAAAGTTCCGATAGCACGACGTTTTGAATAGGAAGGAGAAAAAGTCCCAATAGCACGGTGTTTTGAAGAGGAGGACCAAGCGAAGGAGAAAAAGTCACGATAGCACGACGTTTTGAAGAGGAGGACCAAGCGAAGGAGAAAAAGTCACGATAGTGCAATGTTTTGAAGAGGAGGACCAAGAAAAGGAGAAAAAGTCACGATAGTGTGATGTTTTGAAGAGGAGGACCAAGCGAAGGAGAAAAAGTCATGATAGCACGATGTTTTGCCAAGCTAGAACCAACATATATAAAAGCAAGTGGAGGAGATCTCTGTAACAAGAATATCTTAACCTTTTCGGTTAAAAGTTCCATCACTCAAAATATATTGTGTAACAAGAAGAGATCTCGATCTCTAACCACTCTGTTGTTAGGATAAGCCTTCGGGCATTCTGTTGTAACAACTTTCATTAGTCTGTTATGTAAAACTCTATATAAATAATGAGCGACCAAAACACAAGGTCGACTCTTAGGTGTTTACAAGGCTATGTATTCAGACTTTTAAAAAATTAATAGAGATCATCCACCCTAGTTTTGAGCTCATTTGGTGTGCAAGTATGTATGTGATCGTTTATTCCTAAAGTTGAATCTATATTTAATATACCATACATTAATTCTTAAACTAAATTTATGTGTTAAATGTTCTAGTAGATCTGCTATATACTTCACTGATAAACTGCTTACAAGTTAAATATTCACCGAGTGATCTTAGTTTATTGTGCGTTGGGTTTTATTAAGTTTTATGTAAAATGTTGGATCAGCACTGTGTTGTTACTTAATATATACCAATTTAATCTCATCGCATTGGCTACGTTTCCCTTCTTTAAGCATTCCTTTCTCTCTACCCTTTTCCTATAAAAACAAGGAACCAACATTCTCTGGAGACTAAAATAGGCAAACCTCAGTTTGAGCCTGGTCGTTCAATGTTGACGAAGTATTGGATGCAAATTATAACCTAAGGTGGATTTCATTCCAACAAGACCTCAAATTTTAAACTTATTTGTGTAATTTATTGCATCGTAGTGTTCGATATATATGGTACCTTTGGTCCACACTTACAAGTAAAGCTATTGTGCTTTGGGCTATTGTGTCTAACATCTAACATAGCTACAACAATGACATCTAAGCTATTTTTATCTATAAATCATCAAGGAGAAATAAGGAAAGCTAATTTTATTCTGATATTCACTCTATCATATACCCTAGTTCATTCTTATTGCTTGGCTTAATCTCCTCCAACTCATCATCCTTTTTCGAAAGGGTTTTGAGGTAGGTGCCATAAATTTGAGTGAATTCCCTTTCACGTACTCTTTGTAAGTATAAATAAAGGAGGACTATTTTGGAGAGATAAGGAACCTTCATACTGGTCATTGCTAAAGCATAGTTGTCAATCTTCATAGTAGCAATTTTTTGCACTAAGGGGGGAAAATTATTTTCTCCATCAAAGAAAATTTTGTAAACAGGGGGGCAGACTTGTAAGGGTGCAGTTTCGGTAGAGACTGACACCTTAGTCAAACTTCTTGTAAAGTTTCATCAAATAATATATTGCAAAAGGGGAGATACTTGTAAGGGTGTATTTTCGGCAAAAATTGACACCTTAGTCAATCTTCTTACAAAATTCTATTGTAAAAGGTGCATTTTCGATAGAGACTCACATCTTAAAAATGGGTAGATCAAAGAAGAAAAATACCACAAAATCAACTATGATGTTGCTACATCAGTTAAATATCCTTACTTTCTAGTAGGATGGGAAGAACTATATTTTTTTGAGGATGGAAAATTCCTTACACTACACAGTGGTGTAAAATCCATTCTTAGAGATTCTAAATTTTTTGAAGACCTTCAGATAAATGGTGCTCAAATCCCTATAGGCGTTGTAAGGGCAGTCTACATGACATTGATTTCACTTGACATGGCCTAGTGTCAAAATAAAAGGGACATCAGTGAGGAATCAGAGGTCATGCTCCTAATGGAAGATGCTTGTTGTAATACAAGTGACCTTTAACCCATGATGATGAATGCTTCCTATAGTACAAGTGACCTAAAGCCCACTGTAGCCAGTGCTTGTTGTGATACAGGTGACCTCCTACCTACAAGGGCAGATATCAGTTGTAGCACAGGTGATATCATCACAAGAGTAGATTTTTCTTGTGATATCAGTGACTTAAAATTGAATGTCCTAAAAATGAGCTCTATAATCTCATCAACAGTGACAAATTCTATATTGTTAAAAATATTGATGAAGATGAAGAACTTGGGTGTTTTGAAAAACACACCAAAGGCATTGGATCCAAATTGATGAAAAAAATGGGATTCAATGGTGAAATATTAGGTAAACATGGACAAGGCATTAAAACTCCTATAATGCCAAATGTTAGGCCAAAGAATGAAGGCCTTGGCTATTCTAGACAAGCAAGTACTAGTAAAACCATGTTTGTAACATTTAAATCTTCGTCAAATCATACAAAGTATTTTTGTAGTTATTATGGAATAATAGGACATGTATCAACTAGGTGTTGGAAACTACATCCTTGTGACTCATGTGGATGTACAAATCACTCTTCTTCAAATTGTTGGTACAAAGTGAAAATGGCCAACAAGGTTCATATCGATTGTGGGTGGACAGATCTCACACAATGGACCAAAATGAAAGAAATTTTGTATGGCTTATATAGAAAAGGTAAAACCTATGGTAGACCTAGAGGCAGATCTAGTGACAAACCAAGTGGCAGTCCCAGAGGCAATGACCCAGTGACAGACCTAAAGGTAGACCCAACGACAATGATCCAGAGGTAGACCTACAGGTAGATCCGGAGTCAAATATCCACAAGCATATCCATAGGCATATTCTGATATAGACCTAGAGGTACTAATCTAGAGGTACACAGAGCAAGAGCTAGCATAAGAGCATATTTCATTATACTCTCCTACACATTAAGGGGGGGGTCATATATGTTATCCCAAATAATGGAATAAGGGGGGTGTTAGAGTAATATTCCACCATTGGGATATTAACTCATTAATTACTTTATGTTAGCACTACTTGTTAGCATATAGTGTTAAGCATATTATATTATATTAATCTATTATTGCTAAGCACCTAGTTAGTTGGGGAACGAACCACAAGTTCCTTGCATGAACTAGAATTTTGTTGGGCTCACAATGTATTTATATGTACATAATTTCAATATAATGTTAATGCTCATTTCATCCTTTAAATCTACCATTATTGAGAAGAGACATTGCACTCATCAATTTTAGCCAAAGTATAGTAATTGGATGAAATAAGGTTACCTTGTGCTTCAACCTCTAGAGAAGGTTGACTCCTTTAAAGAAGGGGTTTAGGAAAATGGATAAGAGAAGTTAGGGTTAAGAAAAGGAAAGGGTAGAAAATGGATGGGATATAGTGTAAAAACATTGGATCTTACAAAGAAAGACATTAATCTAATCATTTATGTTATACTTAACATATTAGCCATGAATTACATTCACTGGTTCATTTAAGCACAATGTATTTATTTTAATTATTCCAAGGATCCAAGCTATTAGCTAATCCTATAGGTGATAACTGATCACTTTAACATAATACACCAAGTAATATATGTAACACAAATGAATTAAAATAACACATGAAATTTTAATCATTCCAAGGACTATAAATATTAGCAATCTAATAGGAAATTCATATTTATGAACTACTTTAATAGAATATACCAATATTAGAATGTAACAAAAATGACTTAGAGAAGTATATTCATAAAAAATATGTAAATGTGAGAAAATGGAGACCAAACAACTACCACTTCATTGATCAACAAGCGGATTACAAAGTAATATAAGGCAAGGACTACAAAGTCAACCCCTTGAATGAGGTTCAAACTCATATTTATAGGCTAGTTATTTGAATCTTATAGTGTAATATTTACATTCAATTATGGAAACAGTTGTAGAAAATTGTGCAAAATATTATAGAAATATGAACGAGTGGCCTAGATGTCATTCTATATCTGATTTTGAATATGATCTATTGATCTGTAATAGATATCTATAAATGGATGTAATATTGGAGCCTTGATGGAAACCATCTGGCATGCACCATGGCTTGTTGTTGTAAAAATGAAATCTAACTATCATGCTTGAAGTTGGGCTTTAGGCCTTGGAGAATTTGCAAAATCATGGCTTAGGGCACCTTGATTTTGAATATTCCTTCATATTGTATGATTTTGCTTTTACGTGCAGCCTTGGGATGAACTTTTTAGTGATGACATTGTTTGCTTTCAGATCCTAACCTCAAGCACTTTTGATTTGATAAGTCCTCTTCTGGTCCCGAACATCTTTATATTTCTTACGTGACATCGAGAATATTTTTGCTCAAGTGACATCATTGATATTTATCTTGGATATTGTGTCTTGGATATTAGTGTGGCCTTGAGTTTTTTGAATGCTTCTATCACATTTTATAAAGTTTATGCTTAGATTTTTATTGAATTGTCTACTTTTTATTCAGTATTAGGCGATCGTTGAAATTTACTAACTTTGTTTTCTAAGTTGTTGTGCACTCTTATTAAGGATGTATAGGGTGCTAACACTTCCATGATGTTATCAGTGGCCTTCAACTATTCTCAATCTTGTACTATTTTACAACTTTCGCAACACTAGCATATTTTGTAGCTTCGATATTTTTGCATTTTTGCAATGTGGTCAAAAATTGACCCATAGGTCCACAAATCGTGTCCTCTTGGTGTGGAAGGCCAAGAGGATACTCAACCTTGGATTTTAGAGGAACCTCATACAGACCATCAAGGTGGTACATGATTTTTCCACTAATGTCATATGACAATCATCGATAAAATCTTGAAGCAGTATCTTCTATTGAGATCCATGGTGGTGGTAATGAACATTGAAGGCATTAATCGGTTAGAATAATTCCTACAAGATATCATCATTAAATTCATCTTAGCAGGGAGATACATATTGTCCCCCACTATGGATTGGTTCTTTTGGCTTCTTTCCTCTCATCCCCATATCAAAGATATAATTTATAACAAAACCACCTCCCTATTTCATGCTAGATAGGGTAAGGTTATAAAAATATCAAGTAGTGGTGTTTTTTGTTTTTTACAAGGAGATACAAATATTAAAATACTTGCAAATAATAATTTGTGACTCGATGTGGCTCTATCCTCCCATTCTAGAGTACTCTAAGCATGCTCTCCAAGATGATGTTTTATCTGATGGGATATCTATAAGTAGGGGAATGTGAGTAACTTATCACCCCTAAGCCATGGGTAGAATAGAGTCCATATAGAAATTCAACTGCCTTGAATTCAATCCAAAGATATGGATGGATGAATGAGGTTCATTTATCTTATAGAGCCCATTCAAGCATAAAATATTCTAAGGCAAGGTGCATGTGTGTCTAGGTAAAGACATGAGATTCATTCAAATAAAATATATTATGGCCTTTGTTATTGGTTACTTTAGGTTACAACCCATTAGTTGCGACATCATCCCAAAGCTTATTTACTTCCTTATAGTGTAGATAGGAGGGGGTTTCATCATTGAATTTGGAATATTTTTACGTTTACCACATGTTTCCTTTTACCCACTAGTGAATATTTTGGATTCCACATTGGGATTGCAAAGACACTATGGATCACCTCATTGATTTGGTATTTATTATAAATTGTCCAAGGGATCAATTCGAATTCAACCACATGACATGACATTTCATTTTTATCAAGGGGTTGATTATGTGATGAAGAGAGTATATAACTTTGTTGTTGCCAAGGATGACAAAGAGTATTTATGCCTAGTGATAAGGGATAGTGAAAAGGCTTAAAAAGTGATATGATAACATAAAGGAGGAATGGATATAAGATAAGACATAATTTTGTTATGATGGTCTTAAGCAAAAAAGGTTAAATGAACCTATGATCCATAGTCATGGTTAGCTTCAACCTATGAACTAGAGTGATACTCTTGAGGTTATTTTAGATGTTACCCATAAACTAAAGCCAAAGGAAATGGTTGGTATTATTGGTAATATTTTTGATGTTACATCCATGATAGCTTTGAAGGACTATATGAACATAATTAATCTCACTAAAATTATATTTTATGTATTAAGTGAAGTGCATGATTGATGGCACTAACACTCCTAAATATAGTATATTAAGTGCCCATGCCATACTTAAGATGAATGGTTGAGTTTATCTCCATTTTTAAGATGATGTAAATCACTAGTCTAACTGATTACTTGTGATTGATTGTGTCCCCAATTATATGTTGTCAATTTGAGTTATTTTTTGTTGTCATTGATGTCACATGGATCACATTGAGTTTTGGTGGCAAAAGCACTTCATAAATAATCATTTATGATATTTTGGAGAGCATGGATATTTATAGGATTTTGTGGCACAAGAGGCATATAATATTTATTTTTTTAAATATTATATTAATGGTTTTTATTAAAACCAATGGTAAAGGTTTTTATTAAAACCAATGGCAAGGGTTTTTATTAAAACCAACGAAAGGGTTTTTTATAAGAAACCAACGAAAAGGGTTTTCAGACCACTATGCTAAGACTTCTCCAAATTATGATGGATGAAAAGGTTTTCCAATAAAACCTAGGTGCAAAAAGTTTCATGATGAAATTCAAACGAATGAAGGAGATATCTCAATTCAAAGTTAAAAGGTGAATTATTAAATTTTTATTTAATAATTCTAAGGTCTAAGGTTATAATATATTATCCACCAACGTGCAAAGGTTGGGGAGACTAATAAAGATTCACTGACATCATTCGAAAGATGGAGGTGCATATAAATAAAAGGTGAAAAACCTTTGTTTATTGAAGATTTGACATAGCGTATGAGAGAGAGTCATCGAAAAGGGAGCAGCGAAGAAAGAAGGATAAATAACTTTCGATTTGAGGGCAAGGTCAAGTAAACAATGTGGGAAAGTGACATCACGCAGGAGCCTATAGCGTAGTTGGTAGCGCACGAATTTTGCACAAGGTAGGTTCGCTGTTCAAATCCCGCCAAGGGCAAAGTATTTTTATAAGAAAGTAAAATCGAGTTTCATATTTGAGTGCAGATTAAAGTTGGGTGTTTGGGATTAAAATCCCAATGTGGTCTAGCACACATGTGGTAAGCACTTCACAGCGCTAAGCGAGAGTAATGGAGTTCGACTCCCATGAAGGTGTGAAGGCGCATTAATTTTGGCAAGGCATTTTGGCAAAGACGATTTCGAAGGTTACGAAGGCAGCGAATTTCATATAAAGGTATTTATCTCCAACGCATGGTAATATTTATTATTACCAAAGTTTTGGTGCAAATTTTTTTTTGTGATAACTAGGGAGTCATAAGGAGTTTAGGGAAATAAATGCTTTGTGTATGTGTTAATGTGCATAGGGAGTTATAAGGTGTAGAATTAAATATTTGTTATTGTTGTGTGTGATTAGGGAGATATAAGGTGTGGAAATAAATATTTGTTATTGTTGTATGTGGAGTTATAAGGTGTGGAATTAAAAATAAAAGCATAGGTGCTTGTTGTATATGTTAATAAAATTAGGGAGTCATAAGGTTGAAAAGTGTTGAACTTGTTATATGTCCTAGTGCATGATTTAATTATAAAATTAAACTAGGAACTTGAGACCTAGTTAATTTCTACCTTGATTTAGAAGACATGCACATGAGTTAGGGTTTGAATTTGAAGACAAATTGCTTGATTATGTGCCTTGGCTATTGATAGGAAGTGGATGGATTAGAAAATCAATTTTATGGATAAAATTGATGCTTGAGTTTCATGATTTCTTTAGTGGAGTTCATTGAGAGTATTGCCATTATTGAGGAGATATTTGCTATTGCCTTGAGAAGCATATTGTTGGTTACTTGTTGAGTACATTGCCATTAGTTGAGACCATTGAGGAGATCATTTTCTAGTCACTTGTGGATACATTTGTCTTTCATTTTGAGGAGATCATTGTTGGCTATTTGAGAGCTCTTTGCTTGAGGGAGTTGTGCTTGTTTCTTGAGAGCTTATTGATATTGCATAAGGAAGATATTATTGAGAACCTATTGCTATCACTTGTGGCTATTGTCCTTGGTTGGTTGAAGTCCTCATTGTTATTGCTTGAAGAGGTTTCATTAGAGAGCTCATTTGCCATACATTTGAGAGTACATTGTTAAGAATTATTGTTATCCATTTGAGAGTACATTATTGAGCATTGTTGTCATCCATTTGAGAGATCATTTGTCATACATTGTTGAGATCATTTTGGATCATTGTTGTCATCCATTGAAGAGTACATTGTCATTCATTGTTAAGAACATTATTTAGTATTGTCATCATTCATTTGTTATCCATTGTTGATTTCATCATTGAGCCTTGCCTTCATTGATTTGTGGTTGAGATTTGAGTGCTACTTGAGAGTCATTGGTTGAGCCTTTTGTGAAGGCTTTGAGAAAAAATTTGGGACAAAATTTGAGCAATATTGTTTGAGCCTTTTGTGAAGGCTTTGAGAATATATTTGGGACATCATTTGAGTAGGATTGTTTGAGCCTTTTGTGAAGGCTTTGAGGATAGATTTGGGATAGTATTTGAGCAAGATTGTTTGAGCCTTTTGTGAAGGATTTGATAACATATTTGGGATAGCATTTGAGCAGGATTGTTTGAGCCTTTTGTGAAGGCTTTGAGGATAAATTTGGGACAGTATTTGAGTAGGATTTTTTGAGCCTTGTGATAAGGCATTGAGGTAGATTTGTGAGCAGTGAAAAATATAGGACAAAAACAAAAAACACATCAACACTGGTTTCCTAGATGAGCAGATCAATGGATAGCCTAGCCGAGTAGATCAATGGATAGCCTAGCTAAGCATATCAGTGGATAGACTAGCTGAGCAGATCAGTGGATAGCCTAGCTAAGAATATCAGTGGAGAGCCTAGCTAAGTAGATCAGTGGATAGCCTAGCTAAGCAAATCAATGGATAGCCTAGCTAAGCATATCAGTGGATAGCCTAGCTGAGCAGATCAGTGGATAGCCTAGTTGAGCAGATCAGTGGATAGCCTAGCTGAGCAGATCAGTCAAGAGCCTAGATGAGCATATCAGTGGAGAGCCTAGTAGAGCATATCAGTGGAGCCCACCTGAGTAGATCAGGATAGCCTAGCTTTGATTAGATCATAATAATCATTTGTATTGGGATAAGGATACCTATTTATTTGTGAAATATTATAAGAAGAATATCTTGTGGACTACCCCACATTTGGGGAACCATGTTAAATCTTGTGTATCAATTATGTGTGATGATTTGTGCACTTTCTTACTATTTCTATCTATGTTATAAATGCACACCGCTATATTTGATTATTGCAATTGAGGACACTAATTGATATTGGTTTGGAAAGAAAGTAAAAAATGGGCGCTATACTGTTCACCCTCCCTCTCAATATAAGCTTGTGTTCTTCATTATAATTGTTGTAAATAGTAGTGTGTGTTCTTGTTTGCAACTATGATGTTGGATAAAGTGTGTCCCTATCGAATTATTTTTTATTACCATAGATAGCTAATTTTGTCCCTATCCTTGGTTAAGTGTACAATGAGGCCATTCTCATTGAAGAATCATAGTGAGGTCATTCCCACTATTGCTTGTTATGAATAGTTGAGTGTGTTCCTATTCATACTCTAAGTGTACTTGATAAACTATTGAGTGTGTCCTAGTTCATCATATGGTTATTTGTATTGTTGTGAGTATCCCTACCCATGTTTGGATCATGATGTAATAAGGGGGAAATGTTGGAATTTATTACATCATATGATGTAATAAGGTCAAAATTAGTTGAGTGGTTAGAACCACTCATGTATGAGTCATATGTTGTGGCTTCCACCAATTATGGAAATCATGTTATTTGTGTATCTGCTCTATATTGAGCAACATTATTTATATTTAAACAAATTCCATCAATGGAAATATTAACACAATATGTTTTTATCAGTAATTTAATTTTGTTTGTCTAGCTTTTCAAAATTTATGGTAATTACTAAGTTTATATTTAATTATGGGATATTGATAATAAAGTAATCTTGTAATTTATGTCAACAAAAAAATATTAAATATAGTTTTATTTAACACTCTATATTGGTTGTTGCAAGATATAGAGTTGATAAAAGCACAATGAAATCAAAGGGAGTGATAAATTTTACCTCAAGTATTTTTGATGGGATAGTTATTTGATACTCCTCTTTGTCTTAACAATTTATATTGATACAACAAATACCTTATGTAGTTGGTATGAAAAGTATATGATTATAATATATTATGTTGTTCAAATCCATACCAAGTATATGCTCAAAAAATGGGTATAGGCTATTTAGGATCCATTTGCATAAAATTATTGGGAGTTATAAAATTATCTATTTTTTTTTGTTTACTATTATTGACCAAAATCACTATGAGGCCTTACTATCAAAGGGTATATAATTTTCGTAGAGTACCCCTGTTGTTTTGTCTACGTGGACCTATTACATTATCACTTCTACATATAGAGAGACATGCACACACTATTATATGCTTTTTTTATCAATGTGTTGTCATTATCCAAATTTATATGTTAAAAGAAGGAAATATTATATCCTATTCATCCCATTTAAGGGTCTATAAAAACATACAAGATCATAGACATTCAAATGAGTAATTGTTATTATTCTTAATGAGCCATGTATATCACTCTCTTAAATAGTTGTATTCATTGCTAAGCTAGAGACCACCAGATCAAGGATTCAAACTATTAGCAAAGTATGAGCCTCCCATATCTCTTAAAATAGTCCTAAAAACTAAGTATTAGTATTGGATAAAAAGTTGTGTAATGAAATGCATGGACCTCATATCCCTCCTAAATGGGTATGGTCAAAAAATCATGCCAAACAATGCCTAAGGCCATGGATAAGTCTATGGTACTAAAATATGAAAGATGCACATGGGACCCTCAATCCAAAATATGGTGCATCCATATTATACTTCTATACATATAATATTGATCTATTAAATTCAAAGACCTAGAATCTCTCTAGCCCTCAAATTTCACTAAATTCAATGATACTATGGAGTCATGGACTTTGCATAATCCTTCATGAATTTTGAATATGGAAGATGAGAAATGTCATTCCATAGCACTAATAAAAATTGTTCTTGATTAAAGAATTTTATGATGAGAAACCAATAAAAAGTTCTTAAAGATCATTATGCAATTTTGTAGTCTTAATATTGAGGATTTGTTTTTTGCTAGAGAAAAGGGGGATGTGCTTGAGTTCCCCACCCTTGAAAAATCTCAACTCTATCCTTTAGAGCTTGATACTTTACAAATAGATTTAATTCTCATCTCAATTGATTTGCTATAGCTAGATACCTACATATTTTTTTATTAAATTTTCAAATCTTGATTTTCATTTTGCAGATCTTCCTCAATTATTTTTTTAAACACAAATATTCAAAAATTTAGCATCCTTATTATTGATATTTTATTGTAGCAACCTTCACAATACCAAAAATCTACCTCTACTATCATAGTCTACTTTACTAGATTTGGATTGTTAGTTTCCTTTATGAAGCATAAGTGCAACCACAAGAATTGTAATAAATAATTTATATGAAAACACATTAATTTTATAAAATACAAAAAATATTACCAATTAAAAACATTAAAGTAAATCTTAATAATTATTTGATTTAGGTAGTCAACATTTTCTTGTCAACTTCAACTAATCTTACTACTTTTTCTAATCATGGAAAAGAGAATTTAACTTCATGATCCTCTATTAAAATATATCTATTGGCTATCTTATTGCATATGTGTTCTATTTCCTTAATGTATGTGTAAACCTAATTTTTTCAAACTTTGCGTCAGGGTCTTGTATTTCCATAATGATCTCTTGTATATTCTATGTAGCCTTTGCTTTCCTCAAACATTTATGTATTACTATTAATGAACCACCTTTCATCCATACTCAATTTCATTTTTTTGTCTACTTATTTTTAAAACTTTCAAGGCCACCCAAGCTTTAACTTCATTATTTGTCTTAATTTCAATAATTAAAGTGTCATCCCTATTTTTTCTAATTATTCCTCCTCCTACTACTAGTCTTGGATTTTCTATAGATTCTCTATCAAAATTCAGTTTGACCAACTCCACTTCTAGTGGTTTCCTCTTTATAGCCTTTGCCTTCCTTTTGTTTCTCCTATACTCAACAACATAATTCCATTTGATGACTTGACTCCATCTATCAAGGCTTTTTACTTCAATATTAGGGGTTGGGTGAGTTGATAGGATTGGTTTAGAATCCTCTATGACTAAATAAATCTTTATTTTCATTACCTCTAAACCACTTTCCTTTTCTTTAAATATCTTCTATTCCTTTCTAGTCATACAATCCAAAGTATTGTATCTTTTGATGTATCCTAGATTGTTTGTAATGCCTCACTTTCAAAAGTGTTATGTCATTGCTTTAACCATTCTTCAATTCTGCCATTCATCATCATGCATTTACCAAACATAGTAAAAATCCATTCCCATAATTATGAAACTATTGAACAGTGTCCCAAAATATGGTCTACACTCTCCTTAATTTTACATAGAAAATATTGTGAGGGGCCATAAAACCCCTTTTCATTAGGTTATCCTTGGGATAAATTTTTCCTATGACCTACTAGTCATATAAACAATTTAACTTTTGGAATTCTTGGGCTATCCCAAATATCTCTCCATATTCTCATAGTATTCCTATTTGTTTGGTGCTTTACATTATATCTACTTCTTGCTATATATTGTCCTAAGCTATTCGACTCCCAAGTCAGCTTATCCTCGACTCCTTTCAAAATAATCACTATTGTTATCTTTATACTCAACTACTTCCTAGTAGCAATGCCTAGTATAGTTGTAAAAAAAATATTCTTTCCATTTGTATCTTTCTTCTTGATCCTTATACATAATGTTTGAAATCCTATCACCATATTTATCTTGAAGTTCTCATCCATAGTTTTAAAATTAGATCTAGGTGGATTGGTTTTTAGTCACATCAAGTATCCATCCAAATATACTTTTTTTCTCCAATTCCCACCATCCATATTAGAACTTTAATCACTAGATCAATTGATTTTTTTAAACCATTCCATAGTGTAGACCCATTTGATAGTGAAAATATAATAAAAATTAAGCTTAGGTCATTGGATAAATGTACTTAGAAGGACTCTTTCCCATTGTCTTTTAATATCTTTTTACAATCTCCAAATTATTTTTCCCTATAGATCTAAGTTTGTATCCATAAGAACTCTTAAACCAAGGCCTCCTCTAGTCTTATCATCACACAACTTGCTCCATTTCACCAAATAAAAATTCCTTTTATCATGTAATATTAACCACAAAAATAACCATATAAAATAGATTAAACTTTTTTCTTGCACTTTTGGCATAATATACAAGGACATGTAATATGTTGGAATGACCTGTAAGACTGATTTAATTAGTTGCACTCTTCTAGCTAACGATAACCATCTACATTTCTATGTTGGTAGTTTATTTTAAACTTTACTTATAACTAGATTCCACGATTCTATCCTCATTATCCCCTCAAATAATGACATCCTTAGATATGTTGCTGGCAAATTTATCTCCATTAAGTAACTTGCATATCCTTACTTTATTTCTAGCTAGAGTGTTTAGGAAGTAAATTTTAGATTTTATCCTATTAACTTTCTTTCCTAATGCTCTTTCATTTTCCTTTAAAATTTTATTCAAATATCTAGCCTTATTTTTCCTTGCCCTCCCAAAAAAGGATGTATCATCTATAAACTATTGATGGGTGATGTTGTTGATGTTATTACCAGCCTTAAATTTACTTATTAGCCCATATTTGTAAACCTTACCAATACCTTTGCCATAATAATGAATATATATGGTGATAGAGGATCTCCCTATCTAAGACTTCTCTTGGATTTAAATGATTCTATTGCTAGCCCATTGACCAACACTGAATATGATACTACAAAGATACAATATTTTTTCTATCTAGCCCATTTACTCCCAAATCCAAACTTTTATAATAGTAAAAAAAGAAAACCCCATTTAATCCTATAATAGATGTGGTGCCCAATTTTTTGTGCCCTCAGTTTGCTTGACTAATTCCCTAACACTTAGGGCAAGTATGTCTTTATGCACAATATTATTATTACAAACCTTAGTGCCCAAGATCTCTTTGCATTCACTTATTCTATTTGCATTATCCAATTCTTTCTATTCTACAAATTGGCTTCCACATTGTAGATTGGTTTCTATAGTGCAGAACAAATCTTATGATTTAGATTGGCCTTATTTAGTGTAAATTCACTTTTACACTATGGAAAGTCACTCAAAATATAGATCTATTATCAAGCTATGGATTATTAGTTAAAATACCCTTATGATGCATATAAATGTTACCCAATATCTATTCAGCATCACATATATTTTCCCTTTCTCCTATATATCCCTAGGATCTCTAATGTGAGAAGTGTTAGCTTTTGAGGATATATGCAGTAGGAGAGATCTAACACAGGTCCTAATAAGATATAGTAAATATGAGAGAAAGTGATTCTACAATATGACTAAAATATACTATAAATAGAAATGATGAAAATACAATGCAGTATGGAGGTAATGGTCACTCCATAAATATAAGCTAAAGAACTACATTGTACTCCATATAGGAGTTCTCCTATCTACTATAATGGACTTGACATGAGCTTGTTATGGTCTATCACTATGAGGCCCTTTATATAGGAATATAGATTCCTTGGCCAACACTCTACTTAGTTGTACAAGTGGACATCTTACACATTACAACTTGCACATTGGCACTCGTGCATTTATTACATTTATTGAAGTAACTAGCTAACTTCCCCCTAAAGTAATCTCCTATTCTAACTATGTACCAAAGGTGGTACATTTACATGACCCAAATGATGTAATATACTCTAGCTCTAACACCCCCTGTATTACATTATTTGGGTATTGAAGATTTCAATATTCAATGTGGATCTTCTTTATCTTGGAGTTTGTATTCTCCTTCTCTATTTTCTGTAATTTGTTCAAGCAAGTAGTTAGTATATTCATAACCTGTTGTTCTTTTTGAAATAGCTTTGACTTCATAACCATATGTAGGTTCTTCCAGTTCTTCGATTTCTTCTATCCTTTGAGCTAGGTGTCCTTTCTGATTCCATTTTTGATACTCCATTTGGGTATAATTGGTTGGATACTGAACTTGTTGTTGATGAGGATTATTTTGATATTGACTTGATTGAAATATGCTTCCATTGTTCATATGATTTCCTTGTTTTTGATTTTTGGGATTGAATTTTCAATAGTTAGTACTATGACATTTTCTTTTGCATATCTGACAATACCTATTATGCTATGGTCTTCGTTATCTTGATGGTAAAGCAATATTTCCTTGTGGATTGTCTTTTGATGCCAATGCAGTGTTAGTAATTTTTTCTTTAATTGTATTCTCCACCTCATACTCCTGAAGAATATTGATTAGATCATCAAAGGAAGTATATTTACTTAGGACTTGTAAATATGTAACCAAATATTTTTAGCTATATGAAAGTGCTCTCATGGTTACTTGAGTAATAAATTCCTCTTTAATTTGCTCCTAAGATTAATAATTTTCCTTTGATATCTGCTACTTTTCTTAGGAATAGTTCTATGCTTTCACCACTATTCATTTTTAGGGAATGTAGTTGAGTTTGAAGATGAAGGATAGTGGCTTTATTTTTCCATTTGAATATGTTCTCTAAGCTTTTCCATGCTTCTATATATGCCTTTGTTGAACTTATATAAGGTTGTATCTCATCAGTGATAGCAAAGGTTATTATCATTAGATATTTTGCATCATTTTCTTCAAACTTCTGAATTTCAGTATCACCAGTGGTTGGTCTTTTTGTTGTTCCTTGAGCTATCTCCCAAAGTTTTTCATATACTAAGATTACTTTTACCTTATTTTTTTAGGAAAAATAGTTGGGACCTTTGATTAATTGGGATTTCGCAAGAAATAATTTGTTTGATGCCATGATAATCCTTGTGGTCCTCTTTTAAATTCCTTAGTATGATATCATGGTGAAATTATAGATTTTGTAGAAACCTTATGACTCCCAAATGAATGGATTACTTAATAATATTTTATGAATGCTATTATTATCAAGTTTTGTAGAATACCTTATATCTCCCTAGTGATTTTGGATATGCTTTATGATTGATAATGTGCTCTTTGAGAATAGTGGTTCAATTTTGAGTTGATTTTGTAATGCTTTGTAAGTAGCAAAAAATCAACTTCTATTATACCTTATTACTCCTATTGAACTTAATCACTTTCTAATTTGATGAGGTTCTATTGGTTGGATTTCTTTTATCCCTTTAATATGGTTTTGAGACAAGTATACCAATTTATTTCCAACTCTTGATTTTCCTTAATGAACCTTATTTTATATCCTTTAATAATTTGATATTTAATATTTCTAAATTCCAATAACCTACTTTGGTGTAGTATTCCTTATAACTCCCTAATATGGAATATTAGAAAACAATAATATTTGCAATAATAGATGTTTAATTTATCCAGGTAGAAATCCTTATTTCTCCTATGTTTTAGATTACAAATATTAGGCTATTTTAATATATATTTTCCTTTTAATTTTACTTTCAAATATGTTTGTTTTCCTTTAATGTTTCAACATTATATTATACCCTTATAACTCCCTTTTAATGAAAGCAAATTAGACAAGGTAAATTCTTACCTTTATGATGCTTCAAATATCTACGTATTTGGTAATGGATTCAGAAGTGTATGCCAATAATTTTCAATGTTCTTCTTGGGTGTTATAAGCAATGGTAAACTTCGATTCTCTCTTGACTTCAATGCTTGAATGGTGGTGCCTCAAGTCTAGCCTCTTTGACCTGCTTTGAATACCTTGATTGAGAGCTTTTAATGCTCTTCTTACTACAACTTGTTGCTGCTCCGAATACTTCTAAATGATATTTCCTCCTTGGTTTAAGGTGCCTTAAATAATAGGATGATATTATTAAGAAGGAAAAGTGTCACGATGGTTTCTATAAATACTCAACGATGCTATTAGATACTTGGAATTCACTATAGAATGGATACGTTACAATATTTATGTAAACACTTGTATACCTTGGTTACAAGTGTCACCCCTTCTCTAATATTCCCAATGTTGACCTATGTAATACTTCTTTAGATTATTCCTTTCACGTGTGTGGAATTTCAAATGCTATTTCAAAGGCATTAGGGTTTCTTATAAGGTGACAAGGGGCACCTTATTTTCTTTGTAGGTCCCACCATTATTAATGTATTCTTGCAAGCTTCTCCAATGTATGTTTCCACCTTTTCCTTTGTTGTATTTCGATGGTGCTGAGTTGGTTCCAGCTGAGCATTGTTATGGTGGAGCTCGAGTGGCTTTGAATGGTGCTTGGATGGAGCTCGAGTGGCTTTGAGCTATAGCAATGAGCAACACTTTGGTGGAGACTTTGTGATGCTTCAATGATGATATATAATTATCCTTCAACGTATGTCTAGCTCTAGTATTGCTTGCTTTGATTTTCTCTTGCTTCCAATCTTCTAGGTTTCTTCCTTTGTGAATGATATTTATCCTTACTTATGCTTTGCTTTATGTGTTCGTAGGTTACCTATTGTGGCTATCCAAACCATGGGTGATGTGAGCCTTTTGATGACTCTTTTAGCCTTGCATGGAGGATGATTTTCTATGGTCACTTTGAGATGCTTATTCCTTGTGAAGAATGTATCTTTGTGACACTTAAGCTTGATCCTTTTCCTACATAGGATAGAATATCATGGTGCAATACAATGTAAATAGACTTTGTAAATGCAATATCTTCTTTTTGCACCTCCTTTTACAATCTCTTTCTGCTGGTTTTAATGGTAGATTTTTTATAGGTAAGAGCTTATTGACTTTTCTTGATTAATATGTAGATAGAAGCTCTCGTAGAAGTAATGTTTCCACTAATATTCACCTGTATAAAAAGTTTTAGTGCACCTCAAATATGAGACTCACCAAGTCTCGATTTGTAGCTTCTTTTGCAAATTTTGATGGTGGCTTTCTTCTCCACTCCTTGGAGAAATTTAATATGATTTTGGTGGCTTCTATGGGCCATGAAATGCTATAGGTTTTGTGCACGAAATAGTATCTCTAGAAAATTTAATAATATTCTGCTTTTATGCCCTTGATATTTAACAATCAAAGAACACAAACTAATCCTTTTGAGAGTAACTAGTTAAAGATCAGCTAGTATAGTACAAATGAATAATATCTCCAACTAAAGGTAACAATAATCTCACCTTATTGCTACTATAAATGAACTCTCAAAATAATTTCAAATGCACTTAATAATCTTTGCAACTTTTAAGAGTAAATTGTAATAAACCTTTAATGAATATTGTGCAATTTTCACAACAATCAATATTGTAGGATATAGTCTTCTTGCTTTCTAGATAGATAATAGGTAGGTGAAAATTTTATTTCTTTCAAAGAATATCCAACTTCTACTTAATGTGCAAATATATCTTAAAATTAATTCTCCTTTTTTGCACTTTCTTGAAGACTATAATATGAGCCCTTCTCCGTGCAACTTTAGTCTAGATATGGTGCTTAATTAAATTTGATAATGAACCCTAATTTGAATCTCAACTAATTGCACCCTAGTTTCTTACTTTTAATGGCTTTTGTAGATGATGTATATATTGGTATTTTTATTCACCAAGTTGTTGCCTTGTAATGGATGAATTTGTAGCTTCTTGTAGATTATCCAAAACAACTTTCTACTTCACCAAACTGTGGTCTTGAAATTTATGACTTAATCTTGGAGTATGGTGGCTTGATCCTTCTAGTGATCTTTTGTTTTCTGTTTTAGATTCAGAGAACTCTTTTCTCTGAACTATGCCTTCTTTCTATGAGAGGTAATCTCAAAATCTCTTGGATTTGGTAGGCTTCTTCTATATGAATATTCCTTTAATCTTCTTATCAAATTTTGACTTCATACAAGATCTTCTTCTTCTCAAGATTCTAAATATCTTGAGGTCTTCACTAGATTTGGTAATCCTTGCCAAATTCTTCTTCTTTTGGGATTGTTGTTAGATGGCAATAATTATCCCAAGGCCTTCATTATTAGGAGCTTCTCCTTGGTAGTGGATTTCTCCAATTATTTCTCCTAGGAACTCTTTTTATGATGCTTCTTCGAGCTCTGCAACAAGGCTCTCTAAGCCTTCTTATTTTTACTCCTTGAGACCTCTCTAAAGTCTTCTATCTTGCAGTTTCTATGGTCTTCCAACTAAGATATTTTCTTCAACCTTCTACTTATGGAAGTGTTGGTGATGAGATATTATTATTAGATCTCTGAAATATACTGCTTCTGGATTTGAACAAGACTCTCCTAGTCCTTCTATTTATTCCAAGAATGGAAGTTCTTCAATGAGATCTTCTCCTGATCTCTTCAGCTTCTTTTGAAAGAAGTCTTTAATCAATAAAGGATATCATCAATATCCTATTTTGTGGACTCTTCTATGGAGAATACTTCAGGAACTCTTCTCTAGAGTTTTCTTTTGAGTCAAGAACTTTTCTTCTGAATCAGGAATACTTCTAAAAAATTTTCTTCAAAATTAAGGCTTCAATGGCCTTCTCTTCTAGATAAAGGCTTCTCTGACCTCTTCTTATGGATCAAGGCTTATATGGCCTTTTCTTCTGAATCAAGGCTTTTGTGGCCTTTTATGCTTCTACACTTTGCAAGTATTGATCTTGAATGGAGATCACCAATCTCCTATCTCCTCCTTGACTCGTCTTCTGGAGTCTCTTCTTCCTTGAGTCTGCTATATGGCTACTGTGGACTTTTCTTCACTTCTGTAGTTTGTAGGATTACAGCTCTTGTAATGGGACATTTTCCCAAGTATTTGAAATCTTCAGTATTCTCCTTGTTGCAAGTGCTGGAATTATTCTAAGAAGATATTCTTCCTAACTCTCTTGTAGGAAGCTTCCCAACCTTTTTTTGAATATCCTTTTTCTACAATAAGTTGTTAGAAATTGACCCGGGTGTTGTAGGTGAGTTGGAGAGGAGAGGGCAATCCTCTAAGGGAGGTCCCAGGTTCGAATCTCCACCCTACCAAAAAGCTAAATTGGGTACCCAAAATCCAATTGATAATGTTGGTGCGGGCGGGCTGGGTGTGACCCCGGGTGACTTTGACGGTGTAGAACCCCCTGTTCGTGGTCTCTTAGACCAAGGCGGCCCCGCAAGGGTTTTTCGCTAAAAAAAAAAAAAAAAGTTGTTAGAAATTGGAACAAAATAATTTATAATTCTAGAGATAATATTCACTAGTTGATCTATCAAACTAGTGGAATGAATTTTGAGTCTTAGTCTTCACGATTTTTTTTGCTTCTCTATGGAAAGACTCTATCCAGATGTAATCTCTAAATTTTTGTAATTGAGATTTATTTTAGACCTCACTTGTGACTCTCTCTATTGACTAATGTGGCTCTCCCTATTCCTCTTTACCCACTGGACTTCTCTTATGATGACTTTTGCAAGTGGCAGTGCACAATGGCGAGTTTGGTTTGCAAAAAAAAAAATAGGAATTATGATGGATGTAGGTCCTATTATCGATTCACCATGGTTCTAATACCACTTTTAGTTTTTGAGGATGTATTTAATAGGAGAGATCTAACACAGGTTTTAATAATATATAGGAGATATGAGAGAAAGTGATTCTGCAATATGATTGAAATATACTATAAATAGAAATAATGAAAATATAATGCAGTATGAAGGTGATGGTCACTCCATCAATATAAGCTAAATAACTACATTGTACTCCATATAGGAGTTCTTCTCCTATCTACTATGATGGACTTGACATGATATTGTTATGATCTATCACTATGAGACCCTTTATATAGGAAGATAGATTCATTTACCAACACTCTACCTAGTTGTACAAGTGGATACCTTACACATTATAAATTGCACATTGACACTTGTGCATTTATTACATTGCTTGAAGTAACTAGCTAACTTCCTTCTAAAGTAATCTTCTATTCTAACTATTTACCAATGGTGGTACATTTACATGATCCAAATGATGTAATATACTCTAACTCTAACAAGAAGAACAAAATATCATGGAAAATATAGTACTACCAAAGACCAAGTGAATTTATAAAACAAGTATTCTAGACCATAATAAATAATAAATGTGTCCAACTACCCTACTAAAAGTGGCCTAGACAAGAGTACAAATCAAAATCTTCACACTCTAACCAAAATAGGCAAAAATCTCACAACCTATTTCTAATACTTTTTAATTTCTAACTCGTTTTAGTAATTGACCATGGTTGCTTAGGCAGACCTATCTCAATCACCTAAACCCAATATTAAAACAACTATCACACCCAACTGTCATGAATCAATGACCATGATCCACTACAAATAATGGCTTAGATTGATGTCATGTCTTCTACAATAGTTTGAAAAAAGGAATTTCAAAACTCTATCTATAAATACCCATATTGAAGAAAAGGGTAGGTGATGAATCAATGAATGTGGATTAACTAACACCCACATTAACAAAATTGCATCACATTCCCACACGAAATATCTTCTAAATAATGAATTTTATGATTATGCTCTCCTTGGTCTTTGTATGCATATAATTATTAGTATCATTAATATTTCCTATTGAAGTCTCATCCTGATTATGATCTACATCTTTACTTATTTGATTACTTTTATTTATTTTTAAATTTATCATAAAAAGGGAACTAGGGACTGACTATTAGATTGAGGATATACATTATTCCTCCTAATTCTAGTAGTCCCCAAAAACATTAATGTATTTTATTGTCTTTTTGCAGATGTCCTTGTTGTATTTTATCTACAGGTAATATTTTGCATTGTTGAAACATGGACAATGACAAATATATAACTCAAGTGCAAAATATTGGTACACAAAATCCTTTATCATATTTTACATTTCCTATAATGCTTTTCCTATTTTATTTTGAACTTTGAGTTTTATTTCATAGTTAGTATGGTTGGATAGTATACTATTTTAATTACTCCAACTTTATTTCTTTATTATAAAAAATGAGTAAATAAGTTTGACCCAAGCTAGAATAAACCATAGGTGTTTATGTATAATGCTTTAGTATATTCCTCATTTTATTGTGTAAGTATACCATGCCCATGTTGACGTAAGGAAGAGAAAAATAATATGCCCAAAGGGGTAAGTGTTCTTGTCATCCTTACATTTTGGTGAACCCGATGTGAACATGTCTACAAGTCATTCAAATTCTCTCTAGTTTTCTTTTCTTTCCAGTAGACTTTCCCATAATTATATTTTAATCATAAGCTATGGCTAAACATCCCTATTTTCCTTGGAGCAAAGTCTGCATAGGGTCTCCTCTTCGAGTATCCTTTGAGAATGATTATGAGGAAGAAAATATTTTTTGTGACCCCATATTTAATGAAGAGGAGGAGAACTAGGCTCCTCCCAAAGAATATATTCTAAATATAATGACCTTTGCTTCTATAGACCATCTATAGGACTTTGTAAAGATGAATTGTTATGTATTTGTGGATATCATTAAGGGTGAAAATGATAACCAAAGCTTATCTCAAGCCCCAAAATTCTAATAAAAATATTCAAGTTCCATTTATAATCCTCATGATCAGTCTCATGATAATAACAACCTGCCTATGGAAAGTCTTAATCAAGTTGCTACTGTTGGGCCTAGTATGTCTGCTCCTAATTATGTATATTCCACTACTTCTCCCATTGTTTTTATCATAAGTAGCCAAGACCAAACTATACCATTTGCCACTCGATATAATCTAACCATGATCCACGTAGGTATCTTATATCCTAAGGATAATCCACCTATTTTCTAGCTAAACTTTGCTTGTTTGTCTATCCTTCAGGCTGCTCTAAGTAACACTTTCTCATCTTAGAATTTACCCCATTTTCCCTTGCAATCCATCTCTATTATCCCCTTTATTTCTAAAAGACCTAATATATTTTATGTTTACAGACATGGAAAATTGACCTACCCAAATGAGTCATTTTCCTTAGAATTCACTTAAGAGGCTCTCAAACTTGCTAAGTGCAAATTTGTATCCTCTTTTCTTGTGTTTTGCTTTGTTTTCTTAACCTTGAACAAATCCATGCCTAGTAAATTATAGGGCACAAATTCAACAAATTTGGACTATTTTTTTTTAAGTCTAAATTTTGAGCCACCTTTTGTGGCATCGGCTTGGCCAAGGTTAACTTTCATTTTCCTATATCTTTAGCCCTCCAAACCCTCTATAAATATGGGGGGTTAGATCCCTTTTTGAGACAAGTTTTCTTTTGGTAATATTGATGCGTAAAATATTCCTAAGTGAGTTAATTAACCTCTTGTGCAATCTTCATTTCTGTTAGTATTATTGGTGCTCTGGTGTTCTGCTTTTAGTGTGCTTCTTGTTGATTTGTAAGTGGAGGAGCCTGGATGATACACTTGTATTCTTGAGGAGGAAAGATCTTTTACCTTTGCTCTTGCTTCTTCTATAGGCTCATTAGGTTGTTTCTTTGCATTCATTAGTTTCTAATCATTTTGCTCTATGTTATAGCTACATTTTCGTATCCATTTTTTCTATTTAAAAATTCTTGTGTGAATTCATGCCTCGTCTACTACAAGGCATAGATTTGACAAAAACATTGTTTTCGCCTATCGTGCATTCTATTGCTCTTTTCCCTTTGTCTACCAAATCTACTCTCGATAATTTATAAGGTGCAAATTTGGCCTAGATAGGTTTTGGGGCAACTAGTTGTCCACAAAACCCTAGGGTTTTGGATTGCAGGCTTAATTTACATTGTTTCTTGTCTATTATCATTTTGTTTTAACTTCTATCATTCTATTTTGTCTATTTAAATCATATTAGCTTGGGGGCAACCATTTTATCTCCCAAAACCCTAAATTTCTAATTACATTCTAGTTTAGCATTATGTTCATTTTGTTTGCATCTGGTTCATTGTTTCATGTTGTCATATCTCGTTGTGTTTGTTCCAAAGGTCAAGATCATTTCATTTTTAAAATGATCAACTAAAAGGACCAAGGGGGATTGACTGCTTCATCATCCAAGCTTTGTCACATAGCGGTATAAGCAGGCCCCTAAACGTTGATCAAATTTTCTAGGTTTTGTGAAGTTGTTTTGCAAGTTTGAAATTGTTTAGATATTCTGGACACAAGTTAAAGCTAGGATCAACCACCGGATTAGATAAGTGCCCTAAATAAGCTTCTAGGTTGTTTGTTTATTTTATGCTTATTATCATAAATAAAAAGAAATAATATGTTCTCATTCCTTGGCATTTGAAAGAGAAAACATATAGTTTGCATTCTAAGGTTAATTCTGTTTGTGCACTCTCTTAAACCCCTGATTGAAAAGAAAACGATTTATTGCAAGTTAGGGTTTAGTCATCATTGAAAAACAAGAATCATTCTAGGATTAGTCTTTTATTGCTTACATTTATATTTGTCTTGCATCGTTCTTTTATTTTCTTTCTTCATATTCTAGAAAAACTAAACATAGGTGTTTGCTCAATTGACACATCAAACATCCCATCCTCGAACTTAAGAGCGAACCCTTAAATCGTTCTTGGTGAACCCTTCAATCCTCAAGCCCTCGAGTGTAGAAAATATAACACACCCCTGTGGTCACCTTAGCTCCTAGTCGATCTAACCGAGAATCGTATGCGAACGGGCAATTTTTCCCTCTATAATATCCAAATAAAATTAGCTATAAACTTAACCTAAAAAAATAGATTTGATACAAAGACGATGGTAAATTTGACTTGAAACATTTAAATAGATTTGATATTATGTAAATTTATTGTTATGATTGTTCAAGGTACCCTATGTTTAACATTGTTCAAATGATTAATTATTTTCCATTTATTCTTTCAAAATAAAATAAAATTCATTAATTGTCTATCAATTTAAAATCAAGTTATTAAAAATTGATTATTTTATATAGAAAAAATTAGATTCAAATTTTACTAAATATAAAGAAAGTATGTACTAATAATAATAACAAAATTTATGATAATCTTTTAAAAAAATAAATTTTTAAAGTAATTACTAATGAACAATTTATTCATAATATCACTTGATAGCATTTATGAATAACACATGGTGTCCTGATAACTATAAGGATGTGTATCCAAATAAAATTAGCTATAATCTTAACCTGACAAAATATATTTGATACAAAAGCGGCGGTAAATTTTACCTGAAAAGATAGATTTGATACAAAAGCGGCGGTAAATTTTACATGAAAATTTTAAAACAAGCGTAAATTACAAAAAAAAATTAGTTGTGTTATATAGTAGTAGTGATGTGCTGGCTATGGGGTTCGAACCCATGCGCACTCATGTGCAGAAGATCTTAAGTCTTCCCCCTTAACCTCTCGGGCAAACCAGCTAGACGGAACTAACTCCTCGTGGTAAAACTAAATAGCATTGATCAAGTAGAGCAATAGACAGTTTGATTCCATTATTGACATTCATATTCAAAGCATGCACTTGATACGTCGAGGTTCATGCACTCCACTTTCACAACTACAATGAAATTTGAGAATGACAGCGCTACCATTATTATTTTATTTTAATTTTTTTTTAAAAGGGTTGTTTTGTTTTTTATATTGTATTGATTTATTTAATGGTGTTAAGATTTAAATTTTGATATAAATTATAGAATTATTTATTTCAATTATTGAACCAAAAACCATTAACATTTTATTTTAATTATTATTTATTTATTATAATTAATATTGAAGTTTAAAGTTTGGTAACCAGCTCATCTCCATTCAACCCAATATAATTTCACCATATGGTAAATTCAATAAGTTTTTCTTATTGTTTTGTTTAATGGATAACTTTTGCATCAAACCACCTTGAATTTCTAGAGTTTGTAGGGAGGACTTAGGTTATGTTGTATTTTATTTTTATATATAAACTTTAAATTTTTTATTTGAATTATTTAAAATTTTAATGATTTATTATTAGTATAATTAATTTAGTTATTATTTAAGATTAAAGTTAAAAATTATGTTGAAGTATTTATTTTTAAACTATATTTTTTATTTTTTTGGTGTGAAAAGTTCTTATGACAGATATGAGGGCGGGGTATTCTTATCTATATCATGATCTCTCATAAGGGCGAGAATTGAACTTATTAACAGGGACCAAACACACAACCATCACACACTTACTCCCTCACAGTTTGAACCTTGGACCTCTGGGAGAAGACATTCTCAAACTACTTTGAATCATTATAAATTTGGAAAGTTTTGACAATTATTAATAATATTTTCGTTGATTATCGTAATCTTTACATCATAAATTTTTTACCCTTGTCTATTTGAAAAATTAATGATTGTTATTGTTTATTTGGTTTGATATACTTACTATCATTTTTATTAATTTTACCTTCCACAAACTATATAATTCTTGAATTCATTTTGTACAAATTATATTTAAATCATTTTAAATATTGTCAACATGTCAATGAAACTTCTAATCCAACTAAGAAGAAAAGCATATAATAAGCACATGTACTTTATAATAACATACCCGTATAACCAAATTTGTTTCAAACCTTTTTTTTCTTGTAGAAGTTAGTAATCCACCTTTAGATATCATTAAATTTTAATAAATGGAATACACAATTTTATATATATTTCATCTTAGAGTATGTTTAACAAAAAAGTATCTTTTTTTGACGGGTTAGATGGATTGAAACAGGACCCACTTGTATTACATCATGACCACCTAGTTTGTCCTTAAATTTATTTTAACAAAAAAATATCTTTACTAATATTTTTTTCAATAGGTTATATGGGATTGAAACGAGACGTACATGTATTACATCAATGGATTATATGGGATTGAAACTGGACCTACCTATATTACATCATCATCACATAGTGGTATTACAATAAATTGACAATTATGCATGTATCACTTGACAATATTCGAACCTTGGTCTTCTTCTTGAAAGTTGAGGAATCTAACCTATTGAACTATTGTCATTTGATAGTGTTTTTACTTGATAGTGTTTTTACTAATCTTTATAATCTAATTTTAGAACAATTACAATGTTCATTGGTTATTATGATGTTTTACATCTTATATACAGACACATATGTGATGTGTCTCCATTAAAGCTTTTTTCCTAATCTCTTAGTTTAATTTTGTTTGTCATTCTTTTGAACATTTACTATAATTACTATATTTATCTTTTAATTATGGGATATTGATCATACCACAAGCTTGTATTTTAGCACACTACCTCTTTGTCAGATTAACAAAAATAAATTAAATATAGTTTTTCTTTAATACTTTGCATTGGTTGTTATTATATCTAGAGTTGGACCAAAAAATAATAAAATCGAAGAGATTGATAAATTTTACCTCAAATATTTTTTAAGAGATAGGTCGGATGATATTTCTCTATCTTATTAATCTATATTCTTTCAATAGATACTTTATTGTTGGCATGAAAAGCATATGATTATAATGCATTATATTGATCATATTCACATCAAACTTATGCTTAAGAAATGGGTACAATTTGTTTAGAATATTGTTGGTGTTAAAAGAAAATATTTTTATAAAACTTGAAAAAAAGATTGTGACAAGAATCTTTCCTATAAATGGATTTTTCCTAGAAGGTGTTTGGAAAATGCCAACTTACAAGAATTCTTGAGGATGAAATTTTCCAAAAGGAAAAGATTCACTAGAGTCCTTTCTAGACATTTGCATATGGAGTTGTAGCTAGTGATGAGCATAGAATCCAAAAAAATAATAATGAAGGATTTCATTGTCATCATGCATGAATTATCCATCCTAGATAACTAGGGGAACATTGGACTACTAAAATCAACATATAGAGGACAACATAAAGGATTTGATCACCCAAAATATAAAGTAGGCAAAAAGCAAATGTAAAAACTCAGCACTAAATTCGGAGTGACAGGCATACAAAATGAGGACATTAGATCTTCTAAGTCTAAAACTCCATGGACCGAGAAAAATATTGAAGGTCTTGACCCCACCAAGCAAATTATAGAGGCAATCAAGAATTATAAGGATACCCAATGACAAAATAATAAGAAGTAAAAGAGAGTTCCATGGATCTAAATAAAATATACAAAATTGCTATAGTGGAAAGGGTTCTATGGTAATAATGGGTAAGTTGCATAAAGAGTTTAGAGTGATGGAAAATAAATCATATATGGTGTGTATAAAGTATAATTATTTACTAGTTAGTCTGCAAGCACAAGTGAAGTAGCTCATTTCGAAATAGATGCATTAAGTGTTAAAATTTACAATATCTTTCAAAAATAAATAGAAGCAATGCAGCAATGCATCCCCTCTAAAAACATAAAAAGGGATGAAAGAGAAAATATATAATGGACACTTTTAGGCACCATAAAGAATCATTATATTATCCATAGATAAGAATGACAACACTTTGATAATAAAATGAGTGGTAGGGAAAACCTCAAATGCATAAATGAACTTGTCCTTAAGCCGATATAACCAGAGAGGCTTTAAGGAGTTACAACCTTCTAAGGTGGGTTTAACTATAACAAGTTTAATTGTATCCCATAGGCTTTACGTAATAAAGTATTAAAATAAACTTAATACATTGTACAATGAATACTCCTAGGCCTATCCAATATTATATAATACAATGTCAACATTGGTCATGTTTCATATTATAATTTTAATAGTAAGACATATTGGAATTCATTAATGATATTATGTAAATCCAAAGCAATTAATGGAACAATACAGAGATTGAATATATGGGAAAACATGATATCCCCCTATTATGGATAGCTTAGTTAGATATAAGAAACGAGATATTAAAGAAAGTTGTTGAGGATTACAACAAGTTAATCCACAAGATATTCAACCAAATAAATAAAATGAATGGATGTCTCAAGGTAGTTGACATCAACATCAATTTATGTTTAGAGCAAATAATAAAGAAGACTAAGGACATAGTACTTGCTAAGTTTGACATTTATTGGAACAAAGTTTTCTTAAAGTTTGAGAATTTTAATGGAGTTCTAGGTAAATTTGTAGGATTATTTTTAATCAAAAAGTAACTACCAAAGCTGGCCAATACCATCAATACTAGCAATGAGCAAATGTATTGTGAAAAAAATACATAATTGACACTATATCACTTAGTGTAGAAAATCCAAACATGGAATTCCTCATCACATAGCTCAAAGCATAGGAAAGGCACACATATAATATTGTCAAATGAAAGATAAATGATGGGACCACTTATTAGCAATCTTATGGCCTCCCCCTCTTTTCCCAAAATATTTCAAAATATTTGTTTCAAAATTTTGTTGTCTTATGGGCCAAGTGTGCCCTTTGTACCAATTATAATTAAGTAAAAGAGATAATTATTTATCTAGAATACTTGCAAACACCCAACTTTGACATGCCTAGTAACCCTTAACTCTAGAAAAGGTACTTGACATAATATATGTAATCAATCACCTTAACCATAAAAAATTGGACATCAAATTATGCACATTTCACCAACTTCCAAGTCTACTAAAACTCATCAGTTAACTTACCTTCATAAGCATCTTAGTCAAGAAAATTGAATTAACATTTTTCATGTTCAAATAAATGATACCCACCTCTCGGTCGAGGACCCGTGCATAAATGACCTCTCCTTTCAAGGTAAGTGAGCTTAAAAAAAGCTTTAAAGGGTTTTTTGAAGAGCGAAGGAAGGTCAAGTCCGGAGAGGGAAGTTTTGTATATGAATGATAGAGAGCTTATTCACCAGAGAGGTGAATAAGGTTGAGCCTTTCCAGAAAGGTTTGATGGTTGGGTCAATTAGATTAGGTTCTCGAGGATAAAAACCTTGTCATTTTTGGAAAGCTTCAAATTCAAGACTTAAAATCGTGTCTCCTCTCCTCTCTATATAAAGGTAAGTAAAGCCCTCTCCCCCGCTGGTCCGGGCCTTTTTGAGAATATTTTTAAAACATGGGAGGGCTTGCTTTAAAATAGAGAGATAGAGAGAGAGGTTTTATTTGATTAACGGGTCTAGTCATCCTCAGGGAAAGGGTAGAACAGGGTCATGAACAACTATGATCTTTAGAAGAGCTGCATGAAAAAGCATCTTTAATTGGGAGAGTGGTTCTTTTTGGAGCCAAGTCCCTTCAGTCTTAAAGAGCCCTATTATGTTGTTAACCTAAAGTCCTTGTTGACTTTGAATAGAGAGGCACGAATCCGACTTATGGGAACGGATCTATCCCCATATTGGGATGTTTGTGGCCCTAAAAGTACCATCATATTTGGGACACCATTTTCCTTTAAATATTCATAAAACTTCACAAAAATACCATCATTAGATTGGGATAAAAAAGGGATTTCCAATGAGTATAAACATGGTTATACTTGTGAACCGATCAATACCTCAAATTGCAATAAAATTGCACATGGTAGGATAGAAGCAAAAGTGTCATGCTTGTCAAAAGTGTCATAGTGGCACTATTGCTAAACATTGACACTTTTGCAAAATAATTCTTTTTCAACATTTTGATTGTTCAACTTGATTATTTTTCAAAAGCATCACTTGGTCAAATCTTCCACTATTTTCAATGGTGCTTTTACAGCATGAACAAAATCTCTCAACACGATCCAAAAGCACATGAATTCATCGATCCCACTCATTACTTTGATCACACATACTTAGTCCTCTCCTCAGGTCTATGAAATTCAAATTTGGGAGGGGCATTCATCAAATAATTTCAAGTTATCCATACTCTATCAAAATATGCTCTCATTCTCTCTTTCACTCTCATTTTTTCTTATTCCTTGTGTTTGGAGCACTTCAATCAAGCATTTGGGGCAACTAGAGTAAGGAAAATAAGCATTAGGGCAAGGAGATCATCTTTTTTTCAAGAGGAGGTCTTGCTAAGCAATAAATTCCCTATCTTCTTTCTCTTTCCATCTCCTTTGGTTTAAATTTTTATGCATTTCCTCTTTATTTGGCCTTGTTAATACTTGTATTTCCATTTTTGCAACCACTAATATTTACATTTCTTGTTATTTTATGCTTTTAATCCTTGTTTGCAACATTCTAACAAGTTTTTTTTGAATCTCTTTGCTCTAATTATAGCGATTTCATTTATATTTGATTCTCTAATCAATTTGCAAGGTCATTTACTTTGTTTTACCCAGTAGCTCACTATTTTTCATCTATTCAAGATATCAAATATTGTTATCTTATTTACTTATGGTTGTATATATTCATCTTTGCTTAACATAGTATTGTTGTAGGTCTATTATATGATATAATTATTGTATGCATTCATTGATTTCTTATTTGTAGGCCTTGGCTCACATCTTATAATCAAATCCTAATATCTTTGTTACAAGCTCATATTGCTCATATTCGTAAACATATATATATGATTTGAATCCATACTAATCTTATTTGCAGGCATTATATCTATTTAATCTCTTCATCCTTCTTATTGCTTCATTAAATCTTATTTTTCTTTAAACATTAGCTTCTCTATTGATCTCACAAAACCTCTCAAATCTCTTTTTTTATTTTTATTTTTGGAAAACACCCCAATTGGGATGCCACTTTTGGGTAAGTCCCAAGGAGGCAGGGGTATCTATTCTACCAAAAATACCCAAGGCTCACACTTGGCTTGCCCCCTTCGACACACTCAAAGAGCATGCCTAAAAAAATAAAAACACAAACATACAAATACAAAAAAAAATACAAACATAAAAACACAACAATAAAAAACAACAAAAGAAAAATAACACGAAAACAACTAAGACATCAAAAAACACAAAAAAAACACAAAAACAACAAAAACAAAAAAAACACAAAACAAACACAAAAAACATAAAAACAACAAAAAAACAACAAAAAACACAAAAACAACAAAAAACAGAAAAACATAAAACAACAATAAAACACACACAAAAAAACCACAAAACAACACACAAACACAACAAAAACAAAAACAAAACACAAAAAATACAAAAACATAAAAACACCAAAAACAACATAAACAATATAAAAATAAAATAGAACGAAAACAATACAAAACAATACACACACCGAAAAACTAAAAAGAAGGAAAAAAATACAACTTTGGTCTTTCTAGGCCAAAAGGCTATTTAGAAAAATTCAATAGAGGAAACATAAGAATGATCAGTTTGAGCAAGGCAACTAAAATACCCTAACCAAACTAAAGAGAAGCAAAAACAAAGAAAAAAGAAACTAGCTACCTCTAGTACTGGAGCCATCTAGAGAAAGGATAGAAAGAAGACCTTCCTTTCTTTGTGAATCCCACCATCTAGGAGGGTGGCCATAGTAATTAAGATCACCTTTGTCCAATGACCAATTAGCTAAAGTATTAACACTCCTATTTTGTTCTCTGACCACATGATTGTATTCAACTTTCAAAAAGCTCATCTAGATTAATTGAATCTTCTCAACAATTATTTTTATTCTCCAATCAACCTTATGATTCTTAGAAGGAGTCTTCAACAAATTAATCATGACTTGAGAGTTAGATTCAACCAACACATTTTTCCATATAACCTTAGCAGCCTCTTGAAGGCCTCTAAGGATACCATACCCCTCAACAAGGTTATTGGAAATGATACCCAAATTCTCGATAAAAGTGAAACGAGGGAACATCTAAAAGTTTACCAATTCCTCCCATACTAGATTTTTTAGGATTCCCCCTAAAGGCTCCATCAGTATTGACTTTTCCAAAATCCTTACGAGGATGCTTCCAATTCCTTGTTCTATCCATATTTTGATTGCTCACATCCCCTTTAAGCTAGTTGTCCTTAAAATAGTTAACCTTCAATATTTGCATCACTTAATCCCATATTTAGTGAGAGTTCTAGGGGTGTTTAAGGAGTTGTTGGACTGATTCAACTAAGTTGGCAATGGTCTTTTACTAGATATAGTGAATGTCCTTCCTTTCTTGATTGAAAATCCAATTATTTCTTTTCTTCTAGATATTCCAAGGTAGAATGGTAGAACCCATACAAACTAGTTACCTACTAAAATGATCAACACCCTCTTGATTAGGCCAATCCCTCCAAAGTTGTTCAAAAAAAAAAAATTGAACCACTGTAAGCTAAGTAAGATGGCCCTTCTCCTCCATAGCTTAGAAGGTAAGGTACACTCAATAAATAGATGGCTAAGAGTTTCCACATTCTCTCCATACATATTGCATCTAAATAGACCATGAAAACCATGTTTTATAAGATGCTCACTAGTAAGCACCCTGTGATGCAATAAAATCCATGTAAAGAACCTCATCTTAGGCCAGAGATTTTGAGACCACAACTGAGTAAATATGTCATATGATTGGTTGGGATAATGATGGCATAAGACCAAATAACCCTGAGCAACTAAATACTCACCCTTAGTAGTGTTGTTCCATCTAAAATTGTCTTTATCATGGGATCAAGAGAGAGATCTCATATGAAGGATGCTTTGGATGTCTTCTTTGCCTTTCTGGCATTTGAATAGGCCAATCCTCAATAGGGATCTAATATCTACCAACCTATGAATTACCAGTATGGTATCAACATTAATTAGCAACCTTTATCTAGTTAGCTCAATGAAGCTCCTCCATATAAGACCTCCAATTAGACAACTGAGTTATCAAAGGCTAGTGACCATCCCAAGAATCTGTCCAAAAATTTGCTTATTTACTATTATGAATGATCCAAAATAAATTTTGCTTAATTAAATCCTCACCAGTATTAAGAACCACTAAAATGGGAGAACCTTTGGTAGGCAATTAATAGCGAACAAGATCTTCAGGACTTTTGTTCTCAACATATTTAGCATGAAGATTCTTGGCCCAAAGAGCATTAGGATTATGAAAAATCCTCCAATATAGTTTAGCATCTAAAGCCTTATTGTTATTAATAGCAGTTTAGAAACCTAACCCCCCTTCATTCTTGGGAAGGCATAAAGTATCCCATTTCATCAAGGCCCATTTTATTTTCTCCTTAGTACCACTCCAGAGGAACCGATGATTGATTTGATCCAATTATCGAAGAACTTCCTTGGACCTTTGGGATATTCCACACAAAAAAAACATAAATATGTTAGCTTGAAGGACTAATTTTACCAAGGTAATTCTACCCCCAAATAAAAGCCACCTATTGGTCCACTTTCCAATTTTCTTCTTAACTCTACCCAATAACCAATTCTAGTCTCTTTTTTTATATTTGAATATTGAGAGGAATGCCTAAATAAGTGATCAAAAGGGAGGTCTTCTTATATTTTAATTTATCTAAGACCATGGCTTCCTGTCTGGGAGAGTAGTGAAAGAAACTAACTTTAGATTTATCTTTATTGATTGATTGCATGATAGCATTAGAAAAATAGCTAATGATTTTCTTAATTTTAGAAGCTTCCTTAATTGTAGCTTTACCTAACAAAGTAGAGTCATCAAAAAATTGAAGATGAGAAATAGGCCTAGCTCCACGAGCAATGGTAACTCCCTCAAGGGTTCTATTTTATTTATTTTTGGTTATAGTCCTACCCAAGCATTCAACAAGAATGATGAATAAATAAGGGGAGATGGGTGTTGGACATTTTGAGTAGATAAGTTGTCATTGATGTCAAGAGTGAGTGATCATTGATGTCAAGCCTTCAACACCAGTCAGTGGCAGTTTCAGTGGGCAGCATTAGTTTCAGGTTCTCTAGTTTCAGTTGATCAAGACCCGATTTCAGAAAGTCCGATGTGGTAATAATTTTTTATAATACTATAAAAGGAAGTTTAAATTGATTATAAATTAATTAATATAATTTTTATTTTAAATTAAATTATTAATTTATTTACTTAACTTATAATTTATTTAAATTAATTATTAATTAATTTTAATATTAGTTATAAGTTAATTTATATTAATTTTAAACTAACCCTAAGGTGGGTTATTAAATTAAATTCGAATTTTAAATTCGAATTATTAAGCATCGACGTGGGGAGAAAATACCCATGTGTGTATAAAAGGGGATTACCCACCTTACCCAACATTACCTATGCCTTCGAATAAAAATTAATGCGAGCTTGTGCAAATCGTGTTGCATCTAAGTGGAGTGATTGCTTTGGTTTTCGTGGGGAGTCAACGGTGCACGAAGGGATAGTAGGAAGGAAGCCTTCCTCCCTTCATGTGGGTGCCTCTAGCCCATGTGGTGGGCTCCCAAGTGCTAAGGCGCTTAGGCTTGGGGAGACGATGGTTCGAATCATGCCGAAACCCTTTTGGGGGAAGAAAAGGTATGCATTAAAGTTTGAAGCATCAAAAATTTCGGGGGTATTAGTTGAGCATTTAAAAATTAATTTTTGCATATTTGATTTAGTTTGTAAGGTTGTAAGGGGAGTTATAAGGCTTATGCAAAATTAAATTTTTGGTGTTATTTGCTTTAGTGTTTGGAAAGGGTAGTAAGGTGTTTTAGGAAGATTGTTTGAAAACTTGTGGTGTTGGATATTATTTTAAGTTGGAGTTTATAAGGTGTATCAAAGTAATTATTTTTCATGTATGATTTGATGGATGTTAATTTTAAAAAGGAGCAATAAGGCATAATTGAGTTGTGATTATTTTTGTGTCTAAGGAATATTTTGAGAAAGTGTTGAAGTGATATTTTGTCATTTAACCATTGAAATTGGAAAGAAGGAAATTGTGATTGAGATAGGTTTTCTAAGGGCACTTCTACATAAAACAAAATGTATGGGCACATATTCCTAGTGAGTGATTGTTGAATGTTGTGAATGCAAAGTTGGAGTGAAAATGATTGTTTGGTAAGCATTGTTGAGTGTGTTTTTGAATTAATACTTCAAGGTTTTCTGGAATAAAGAGTTGTTGATAAAACCTTGTTTGATAAGCATTGTTGTTGAAGTGATTAAGTTGAGTGAACTTGAACTAGGGTTTGCAAAGATCATGAGTATCATTGTTATGTGATATTGATTGATAAGCATTGTTGGAAATATTTGAGTGAGTGTTTATATGCTTGGACTAGGGTTTGTAAGCAAAGGTTAATTCATTGAGTGATTGGTTGAGAAGAGTTGGTTGAGCCTAGTCAAGTGGATGTGTTGATGTGATAGTTCAAGTTATATGAAACAAATTATTCTATATTTTGAATTTATTTGAGAAAGAGGTTGAGTGTTGATGAATGTGAAACATATTGAGTCTCTAACAATTCTCAATATGTTTTCTATGATAAAAGAGAGATTGAAAGTGATTGAGAGTTTGTGAATGTGAAGCATATTGAGTCTCTAACAATTTTCTATATGTTTCTATGGTAAAAAGAGTGATTTAAAGTGAATGAGCATTGAGGTGAATGTGAAGCATATTGAGTCTCTAACAATTCTCTATATGTTTCTAAAAGAGTGATTGAAAGTGATTGATTATTGTGATGAATGTGAAGAATATTGAGTATCTAACAATTCTCTTTATGTTTATATAAGATTGGACAAGTTCTAGTGTGGACTTGTTGAGTATATTTGAGCAAGTCTTAGATAAGTCTTATGGACAGATTTGTGTGAGCTTTTTTGGAAGCTTACAATACAGTTTGAGGAAAGATATTGAGAGCAAAGTTGGACAAGTTCTAGTGAGGACTTGTTGAGTAGATTTAGACAAGTTATTGAGGGGAATTATGGACAAATTAGTGTGAGCTTTTATAGAAGCTTACAAGGCAGATTTGAGATAAGTCTTTGAGAAGACTTGTGAGCAGAGTTGATTAATTGATTTGTTCAAACCTTGAGTTAAGGTTTGGAACAGATCTAGTAGTGTTGATTTTTGATTGGATCAAGCTTTATGTTAAGGCTTGAGGATAGAGATTGAGGATAAATTTGTGCTAGACCTAAGGACTATGTTTAGTACAGATCAGAGGATAGAGATTGAGGATATATTTGTGCTAGACCGAAGGACTGCGTTTAGTAAAAATTTGAGGATAAAGTTTGATGCATATTTGAGGACAGGTTTGTGCCAGACCAGAGATAGAGATTGAGCATATTTATGCTAGATCGAAGGATTGTGTTTAGTGTAGATTTGAAATAGAGCTTTGAAGGTTATAGAGTATAGAGGATAATAGTATCCAGTAGATAGAGATCCATTAGCCAGGGCAGTGAGGACAAGTGTCTTCAGTGGATAGAGATCCATTAGCTAGAGTAGTGGGGGTAGTAGTTCTTCTAGAAGATCACCAGTTAGAGCTAAGGATAAAGGAGTTCTCCTGTGGATAGATATCAATGAACTTGATTAGGGGATTGGTGTCTCCTTTGGATAGAGTTCCATAAAAATTGTAATAGGGAAAGGATTCCCAAGAGATTGATTGATAAATTTTTAGTGAAATATTTTCTCCATGGAGTAGCCCACATTGGATGAACCACGTAAAATTGGTGTCTCTATTGTGTGTGGTGATTTATGCATTGCTTTGATTACTATTGTTGATATTGCTATATACATTGCATAATATTGATAGGGAAAGAAAAGTAAAAAGTGGTATTATACTATTCACCCTCCCTCTTAGTATAAGCTTGTGTTCTTCAATGGGGTTACCTTGCCTAATATCTCTTGAAGCCAAAAAAATTGATAAGGCCTACCATTGATAAGAATAGAGTAGGACATCAAAGAGTTACATCCCATAATCTAGTACATCCAATCTTGAGAGAAGCCAATTTGTCTTAAAAATTTAATAAGGAAGTGTCAATCCACTATGTCATAAGCTTTAGATAAGTCTAAATAAATGAACATAGATGGAGGTTTTTGCATTTCCATGGAATGGATGGCTTCCTAAGAAAGAAATATCTCATCCACTATTTGACACCCTTTGACATAACTCCCTTGTTCAGGGGAAATAATCTTATGCAAAAGAGGCTTCAACCTTTCTGCCATGATATTTGTAATTATTTTGAGAACATTACATAAAGCTATAGGTCTAAAAGTTGAGATATGTTTAGCATCTTGAGCTTTTAGGAGAAGAGCTATATAAGTTTTATTTATAACCTTCAAAATTTCTTTGTCTTTCCTAGCTTCTTCCACCACCTCTAATAAATTAGCTTAAAGGATATCCCAAAACTCTTGATAAAACTCAATGGTAAAACCATCAGAACCTAGGGTTTTTCCTTTTTGTGTTTTAAAAACCACCCATTGAAGCTCATTGATAGTAACTAAAGTAGTTAAAATATAGTTATCCTCAGAAGTGATAAGATTAGAGATCGCTTGGAGAATATTCTATTGAGAAGCCGAGTCAAGAGGTGCAATAGAAAATAGATTGGAAAAGTAATTGACAACAACAAAGTTCATGCCATCCCAAGTGTAGACAACGTCTCCAAAATCATATTTCAAGGAAGAAATAAAGTTGTGAGATATTCAAGCTAGAAAATATTTGTGGAAGAAATATGTGTTTTGATCTCCTTATTTGAGCCATTGGATCCTAGATTTTTTCTTCCATAAGAGTTCTTTTTTTTCCCATTTCTCTAACTGAGTTGTGAGTCTAATTTCATCTGTACTTCTACTCTATTTTTGGTATTGATAAAAAGAGGGTTGAAGGGTCCCAATCCTTTACACAGAGCTCAAAATATGTACAGGAAAAAAATAAGATAAGATCATACAAAATGCAAGATAGCCCTATCTTAGTAAAACAAACAAACTTGTGCTGAAATTTTTGATGGAGAAGCTAAAATAATATTCCTCCCACTATCCTTCTATTTGACATGGCTTATGTAGTGCTTAATACTTTACATAATTGATAAAGAAACTGCTAACAACAATGTAATTTATTGTGCTCAAATCCTTCATCGCATGATCTCAATAAGTATTTTGCTTTGCTCTACCTTCATTATATGTTGGCTTCATTATCAATTCTTATAATCACTTCTAACTTTATAGGGGTGTATGACCAAACCTTGAAATTATCAGATTTAACTGCCATATTTACCATTTTATCGGTAGCTTTGTTTCCCTCTCTATAAATATGTTTAATTTGACTTTCTTCTAGGTTTCCCAAAATAGTCCTTGCATCTGTAATTATATGATCCTCCTCTAAACCTCTACCTAAATAATAACTCCTTAAAAGGTTTTGCAAATATTTATCCCCCAAGCCTTGCATATATTCTTGCAGGATATTCCACTCCTGAAAATCACCCACCCTATGAATGTAACTATTAATTTTCTTACCATAGGTTTTGGTTAAATGTTATTTAATATATTTGAACTTTTTATAGTTTTATAATGGCTTCTCTTGAATCCAAGGGTCTTTTCAAAAGTTAATTTTGTCCCCCCTACCTACTCTCCATTTTAGACCATGCCATAGAACTTTCCTGCTATTGATTATATTTTACTAAAAAATAGATCTACATGGAGGATTAGAACAACTAATAAAATGGTTTCTACCCTCCAAGTATTTGTTTTGAATAATTCTAACCCATTTCCTTTATGCTCCAGTAAAGCCTCCAACCATGTTTAGCTAGAAGGGCTCTAATTATATCTCCCAGCTTCCTCAAACTAAGACCCCCATTCTATAAAGGCTGGCAGCAGGTATCCCAGGCTACCATAGGTATACGTTTTTTGCATTCAGTGCCATCCCATAAGAAATTTTTTTGTAGTATTTCTAAAGTCTCTTCCACTTTCCTTGAAATTATTAGGAAAGACATGAAATAAATAGGGAGGCTTTAAAGCGTGTGTTTTATGATTTGTACTTTCCTCGTAGAGGATAACAAAGATCCCTTCCAACTTTGAAGTTTCCTATTAAATTTATCAATAATCAGATTCCAAAGTTCATATTTCATCTTGCCTATAAAGGAAGGTAAGCCAAGATAGGTGATAGGGAAATTTTCCTCCTTATAGCCCAACACTTATATTATTTGATCTCTTATACTTTCCTCCATGTTTAAAAACATAATCTTATTTTTTTCATAATTTATTTTTTGACTTGTAGCGTTTTCATAAGAATCAAGAAATTTTTTAAACTCCAAAGCTTCTTCCTCTATAGATTCCCCAAGAAAAAAAGTATCATCCACAAACTATTGATGGGATAAAGCTTCACCAATGGATGAATGTTTTAGACCTTTGAGATTACCATCCTTTCTCTTTATTTCCAAATTTCTTCCCAGGGTTTTTGCCATAATGATAAAGAGATATGGAGCTAATGGATCTCCCTGCCTGATTCCTCTGGTAGAAGGAAAGAACCCAACAAATTTTCCATTGATCAATATAAAAAATTAGGGGTTATAAATACACATACCAATCCATGCCGTCCATTTTTCACTGAAACCTATTCGCTCTATTATTTTATCTAAGAAAGACCATGAAACCTTGTCATAGGCTTTGTTCATGTCCAGCTTAAGGAACATGTTTGACCCTTTCCTCCTTTGAAGAGAGTGTGTTGTTTCATAAATAACAATGTTGATTTTAGTAATATGCTTGCCTACCACATAACCTCCTTGATATTCGTTAATGATTAAGCGGATGATGTTTTTCAACCGATTAACCAACACTTTAGTAAAAATTTGTAAATTATATGACATAGGCTAATTGGTCTAAAGTCCTACAATTTATTTATTTCATATTTCTTGGGAACTAGAGAAAGGAAGGTATTAATCCATTCTTTCAACAACTTACCAGATTCATGGGTTTCTTTGATTGCATTGACTACATCCTCTTCAACAATATCTCAATGATATTGAAAAAAACCTGGTGGAAAACCATTTGGTCCCAGAGCCTTGGATTCTCCCATAGAGAACATAGCTTTTTTAATTTCCTCCTTAGATATTACCTTGCATAGATATTCATTCATGCTATCATTAACTCCTTTGGGAATATTTTTAATGATGCTTTCTATTTCCATGTTGCACTCTGTTTTTCTTTGCTAAGAAGGTTCTAAAATAAAGTAATGGCTAGATTTTTAATATCATTTAAATCCTCATACTTTATTCCATTTTCCTAATAGAAATAGCTTATATTACATTATTTGGGTCATGTAAATGTACCTTCCTTGGTACATACTTAGGACATTAGATTACTTTAGGGGGAAGTTATCTAGTTACTTCATGCAATGTAATAAATGCACAAGTGTCAATGTGCAAGGTGTCCACTTGTACAACTAGGTAGAGTGTTGGCCAAGGAACTTATCTTCCTATATAAAGGGCCATAGATATAGAAGAGATAACACAATAGTGTAGGATTACAGTAGTGTAGGATAGACAATAGTGTAGTGTGTGTGAGCTATAAGCTTAGAGCTCATTCATTGAGTAGTAGCTTGTATCATGGAGTGTTCATTTCCTCCATAGCTACTATTGTACTCATTTCCATCATTTCTATTTATAGCATATTTTAGTCATCTCATAGATTTACTTTCTTTCTTATTATTCTGCATCTTGTGAATGCTATCTCCCATTGCATGTTGTATCAAAAGCTAATAGTGGTATCAGAGCTACGATAGATCAAGCTATGGTAGATCAATAGGAAAATCACCATTATCATTGACCCTAAGTTTTTTGTCAACCTGATGCGCCATTGGACCAATCACTATCAAAATTTCTCAGAAGAGTCTAGGTGATAGAATTAGGGAGAGCCACAAGTGAGGACTGAATGAAATCTCAGTTTTAGAAATACTGAGATTGCATATGGCTAGAGTCTTTCCACAGAGTTGCAAAAAAACTCGTGAAGACTAGGACTCAACATTTGATCCACTAGTTTGATGAAACAACTAGTGAAGCTCATCTAAGAGATCTAGAAATATTTACCTGAAGTTTCTTTTATTGTAGGGAATTAATTCTCAGATGATTGGGACACCTCCTACAATAGAAATCTAGGAGACCTCAACTTCATTGCCCAAAGGTCGGAGTGCCTTCATAGTGCAGATATTAGTTGTTGTAGAAAGGAGAATACTTCAGAAGAAACTTCTGGAAAAGAATCATGGTGAAGTCAGGATACAGGAGATCTCCATTGCTATATTGAAGAACTTCACAAAAATAAAAAGGCCATAGAAGCCCTGATTCAGAAGAAAATGCCATAGAAGCCTTGATCCAGAAGAAAAGGCCACAAAAGCCTAGAAAAGGCCATAGAAGCCTTAATATTGAAGAAAAGGCCACAGAAGCCTTGATATTAAAGAAAAGGCCACAGAAGCCTTGAAAACCACAAAAGCCTTGATACTAAAATAGGCCACAGATACCTTTATCCTGAAGAAGACTCTAGAAGAGAGTACTTAATTCAGAAGTAGATTTTAGTACTAATATTTTTGTTGTAGGTAAAGGAGATCCAATAAGTTAAGAAAGCTTCCTACAAGAAATTTAGGAAGAGCAACCTCTTCAGAATCAATCCAACACCTAAAGCAAAAGATATCAGGAGGAGATCTCATTGAAGAACTTCTAGACAAGGAAGAAGAAGAAGGACTAGGAGAGTCCTACTCAAATCCAAAAGTAGCAAAATCAGATATCCAAGAGAAGATCTCACCACCAACACTTCTAAAAGTAGAAGGTTGAAGATAAGGTCTCAAGGAAGACCAAAAGAAGTTACAAGATCAAAGACCTTGGTGAGGTCTCGATGAGAATCCAGTAAAAGGCTAGGAGAGCCTTGCTGAAGAAATCATCAAAGAAGAACTCACTAGAGAAATCCACTACCAAGGAGAAGCCCTTGATAGTGAAGGACTTGGGACAATTATCACCATCCGAAAACAAGCCCAAGAGGAGGAGAATTTGGCAAGGAGTGCCAAATTTGAGTGGAAGAAGAATCTAGTGAAGACCTCAAGATATTCAGAATCTTGAGAAGAAGATCCTGCTTGAAGTCAAAATTTGACAAGAAGACTTGAAGATAGAAGAAGTTGGCCAAAACTAGAATATTGAAGATTACCTCCCATAACAAGAGGACACCACTTCAGAGACACAGACTTCTCCAAATATACAAAGAAGGAGGAGACCACAAGAGGAGAACAAAGTCACCAAATCTTAGGTTCATGAAAGAAAGTTTGAGACTACAATTTGGTGAAGGAGTTATTCAAAATAGTCTACAAAGAGCTGCAAGATCTTACTCAAGGTAGCAACTTGGTGATCTAAGACACCAAGATCTACATCCTCTACAGAAGTGGAAAAGAAGCTACAAAATCTTTCAAAAAAAGGTAAGCAACTATTGGTGCAAGTAGATTCATTAATTGGATTACTTTTCAGATTTGTTAAAGCACCTTAATCCAGATTAAAGTTGCAACCTAAATTACAGTCTTCAAAAGTGCAAAATAAAAAGGTTCCTTTTAGAGGTTCATTTGCACACTAGGAGTTGATTAGATTCCAAATATTAATTATCTATCAACTACCTATTATCTACTTTGGAAAGCGAAAAGAAGAATGAATCCTACAATACTAATTGTAGTGAATTTGTAGAATATTTGAAGGTTCATTTCAAATTATTCTTGATTAGTTGTAGTGAATTGATTAAGTGCATTTTCTTGAGAGTAGATTGGAGTGATAAGGTGTAATTTTTTAGTGCATTAAAAAGTAGAATTTGTTAGATTCATTTGCACTATTATTACTCTCAAAAGAAATTAGTTTTGTGCATTGAAAAAAGGTACAAAATCTAGTTTGCATCAAGTGTCTAAAGACACTCTTAAAGCACAAAAACCTGCAACTCTTAGTGGCCAATAGAAGCCACCAAAATTGGTTAGTACAAGCAAATAAAAGCTAACCAAAAAGAAGCTTCAAATATTGAGACTTGGTGAGTCTCAAATCCAAAGCACTAAAGGGGTTAGTGCAACTAAAATAAAGCTTCTATTTTACAACATTTACAAGGCTTGGATTCACCATAAAATATCCAAGAAAAGAGGGTAAGGAGTCTAGCCAAAGAGACATCCTCAAAACCCTCATAATGCACTCATAAAATCTGCTACAAAATCAGAATCTCAGGCCTACAAAAGAGTGCAAGAAAAGGTGCAATAAAAAAGGGTTTTATATACATGTAAAGGTTACATGGTATTGCACTTCTACAATACATCATATGCAGGGAAAGGAGCAGATTTGAAGGTGCCTCAAAAGGCACAATAGGTACAGGAAAATCCAACCAAAGAAGGGCCGAAATATTAGTGCTCTTCAACCATCGAAAGGGCATACTCTCCATGGATGAACCTGCAAGACAAAGGAAGCTCATCAAAGTGATTTACGTAAACCAAAGCAAGCTTATCAAGGACATATGTGAAGAAAAAAAGAAGAAGCTTATTTACGTAGATAGAAGAGAGCTCATCCATGAAGAAAGAGCATCAAGCTTCCACTCCTACCAAGGTGAACAGGCAGCATAACAGGGAGCACATTGAAGGCAAGAAGAAAAAAGAGAAGGATAGATGCTACATTGAGAGTAACATCCACAAAAGGAAGCACTATCATCCATGATCGAAGCTCCAAGATGCCTCACGAAGCCACTTGTAGAAGAATAGGTTGCTTGCTACCCAAGAAAACAAAGCAAGCTAAGGAGGAAGATAATCGGAAGGAGTTACATCAAAAGTCTCATGCAAGAATACTGAATGCCACTTGGCATAATATTCTCTAGCACCTCTCATTTCCTAATGCTCAAGAGACCATCGAAGGGGAGTTACAAGCGCTAGAGAAAATTCTCATACATTACAAAGGTGTAACGTGCACCATAGAAGCATTACAAGAAGATATTGGTATTACACAAGTGACAACGCTCTCAAGAAATAGAAAAGACACTTGGCCACCCTTGACCTCCAATAAATGTAGTCTAATTTTAAAGCAAGAATAGGGTGAAGAGGAGAGCAAATTGTAGTCAAAATAAAGGAGGAAATATCATAGTCAAACTAGTTCTAGTGCATAGCATGGAAGAAAGGGAGCAAGGAGCATTTAAATCTCCATAGAAGAAGGATATATTACCAACATCATACTCTCCAACATCGAAGAACAAGCTCGATCATTTCTCACTCAACCATACCACACTTGGCCCATCCAGATTCATCAACTCAAGCACCACAGAAAGGGTACGTAAGAGGACTATTATACTCAATCAAAACTAATACTATTCAAGTGTGAAGACAAGGAGCTAAGGTAAGTGAATTATCTCATTAATATTGCTTTCAAACATAGGAGATATAAGGCTATAAAATCAAGGATAAATTTTAAGGTTGTGAAAGCAAAAGATATAGGAGATAACTTACCAAAAATAAAAATAATATTTGCAAGCTAACCTAGGAGATATAAGGCCTTCTACTTAGGTTGAACTATTTAATACTTTGCAAATATTATTATCTTTTCTAATTTTCCAAATTTGGGAGTCATAAGGTCTACTACATCAAATTGATTTATTGGAAATTAGAAAAATTAAAATCAAATTTCAAAGGGCCATTATAAGAGGTTTATTTAAAACATTTTAAAGGTTGGAAATTTATAATATTTACTTGTCTCAAATCTTCTACAAAAGAGACAAAATGATCCAACATTAAAACCTCTTTAAATTTGGGAAAAGTGCTTAGTTCAATAGGAGCAATAAGGATAATAGAAGTTGATTTTGTTATTTACAAAACTTTACAAAATCAACCAAAATTGAACTAAAATTTACAAAAGCACTTTATATCTTATCCAAAACATACTAGGGAGTCATAAGGTATTCTAAAAAACTTGGTAATATCAACATTTATCAAAATTATCAAGTTGCAATATATAAGCTTTCTACAAAACCTAAAAATCCTCAAGAGTATATACTCTCATTACTAGGGAGACATAAGGAAGCCTACAAAACCAAGGATTAATAAAGGTTTTATCAAATCAAGCTTATATACTTCTATCAGGGATCATATATCCGAATAAGGAGTCATAAGGTAGACTGCATAGAAGATCCTATCTCATTTCTTCTATTTTCTCAAATGGAAAAAAGAATGTCATATAATGAATGTGGAATTTGTTCCAACAAAAACCAATCTACAAAACATGAAAATATGTGGTACATTGACTCAGGAGCCAGTCATCATATGATAGGAAATATGCAATGGTTCGACTGTCTTGAAGATACCAAAGGCTATAGACTAAGAATTGTAGATAACCAAACTTATCCTATACATGGATATGGATGTGTAACACCTAGAAGATCATTTCCAAATATTCTACTACAAAAAGTATTGTTTGTTCCTGGATTAACATTCAATCTCATTTCTGTAAGCAAGTTGGTAGAAGATAACTATATGATCTACTTTGGATATATGGATGGAATCAATACATGTCTCATCATGAATCAAGGTGAAATAAAAGCAACAGGATCAATCCATGGAAATACATACATCCTGGATTCAATGGAAATCTCACAAGATACTATGATGTTTCAAAATGATACTAACATATTTTCAAAGGAACAGGTTGATGAAAATGAAGAACCAATACAACACAAAGCCAAGCATAGAAGAATAAAAATCAAGAAGATGAGAGGACAAGTGCACCATGCTCTACTCAACCATCAACATTCAGAACCAAATGAAGATACTTGCAAAGAGACCAATAAAGGTGGCTGGATAGAAGACAGTGATGATGAACCTAAAGAAGCCAAAGATCATTTTCAAGAGGAAGATCCACATTGAAGACTAAAGTCTTCAATACCCAAATATTGTAATACAGGGGGTGTTAGAAATAGCTTATATTACATTATTTGGGTCATGTAAATGTACCTTCCTTGGTACATACTTAGGACATTAGATTACTTTAGGGGGAAGTTATCTAGTTACTTCATGCAATGTAATAAATGCACAAGTGTCAATGTGCAAGGTATCCACTTGTACAACTAGGTAGAGTGTTGGCCAAGGAACTTATCTTCCTATATAAAGGGCCATAGATATAGAAGAGATAACATAGTAGTGTAGGATTACAGTAGTGTAGGATAGACAGTAGTGTAGTGTGTGTGAGCTATAAGCTCAGAGCTCATTCATTGAGCAGTAGCTTGTATCATGGAGTGTTCATTTCCTCCATAGCTACTATTGTACTCATTTTCATCATTTCTATTTATAGCATATTTTAGTCATCTCATAGATTTACTTTCTTTCTTATTATTCTGCATCTTGTGAATGCTATCTCCCATTGCATGTTGTATCAAAAGCTAACACTTCCCCATAAGGTAGAGGATTTTATTGTTGTTCCTATATATCATAGTTGAAACATGGAAGAATTTAGTGTTTCTATCATCTTCCTTGAGCCACAATACTCTGGATTTTTATTTCCAATGAATTTCCTCTTGGGCAATGATATTATGATACTCCTGATGTTTACACAATGACACTGAGAGGGGGGGTGAATCAGTGTAGCTATTAAATTTTTATATCTACAACATTTAATATGAAATAAAGAGAAAAAAAAAACTTGAACAAGAGAGCAAACCACAACACTCAATATACCGAGGTTCACCAATTTGGCTACTCCTCAAAAATGACTGCTTGGACTCCAATCCAAATCCAGCCTTTGCAAAATCAATTTTACAAACACTTTACCAAAGACCAACCGGAAGGAGCACCAACCCCCGTAATTTTCTCATCGCAACGGATGGAGCACCAACTCCTAGTACCAAGCACCAACTTGGACTGCAATCCTGATAAATTTAGAATGACATAAAAATGTCTTCACTTTATGCACGACCCTGACTGGTCAGCAATTAACTCAACTCGCACACTCTCACGGCTTCGCTTATTTTTCTCTTGATTCTTTTCTAACTCTCCTTTTACAACAATTTCTCTCTAACAGCAGCAACGTCTTCTCTGTACGATTATTCTTTTATAACCTTTCAATCTTGCATGCAATCGAATCACATACTCGGACTGTTCGAATCCATGCAATACGGCTCGTTCGGTTCCATGCACTTTGACCGTTCGAAACCCTGCAATACGTCTTTTGGAAACCATGCAATACGGCAATTTTGTTTCATGTACTTCGACTGCTCAATTTCTTCGAATACGGCTTTTCTAATGCTTTTTCGAAACTCCATATATGATTCTTCGAAAGCTTTTCGATTCTTCATGTTCGGCTTTTCTGTATGCTTCAAATACGTCTGTTAGAATGCCTGCAAATTCGACCTTTCGAATGCTTTTATTATCCTTCAAATTTGGCTTTTCGAATGCGTTTCAATTATGCATGTTTGGTTGTTGCATTGCATGTCCAACACCTGTCAACGATTAACCGTCTGTCTGACTTCAGTTACTTTTTACGTAACTGGCTGCATGATTTTCCTGTCTGCTTTTTCGACACGTGTCACCTTGCATGTTCCTGCGGGTTTTACCTGCCAGACTGTTACCTGTCGCGATATCGCGACACTTTTGACTTATGCTGACGTCACCCTGAAGGTTGTCACGAAATCATGACCATTTTGGCTCTTGAAAGCTTTCCCTGCATCTTGTCGCGATATCGCGACACTTAGAACTTTTGCCGACGTCATCCTCAATGTCGTCGCAAATCGCGACGCTTTGCTTGCAAGCTTTCCTTTCATCCTGTCACGAAATCGTGACACTTTTCAACTTTGTCGACGTCATCCTCATGTCGTCAAATCGCGACGCTTTCGCTTCCAACAGCTTTCCTTTCATCCCGTCACAAATCGTGACACTTTTCAACTTTGTCGACGTCATCATCCCTCGCTTGTCGCGAAATCGTGACACTTCGCTTCCGTACACTCTTCTTTGCCCAGAAGAAAAGGAACATGTCACGAAATCGTGACACTTTGCTCTTCCGTACAACTCTCCTTGCCAACTCCAACGAAAATGGAACATGTCACGAAATCGCGACGCTTCGCTCTTGCTGACGTCATCATCCTCCTTGTCACGAAATCGCGACGCTTTCGGCTCTTGCTGACGTCATCAATCTTCTTGTCGTGAAATCGCGACGCTTCTGGCTTCCGTACGCTCTTTGCTCCATGCAGTAGCGAAATCGCTACAACTTTGTGCCTTGTGCTTTTACCTTGCCTCTTTTCATGAAATTTTGACTGACTAGTAGCGAAATCGCTACACCTTAGTTTCCCTTTGTTCCAACATGTAGCGCCATCGCTACACCTTAGTTTCTCTTTGTTTCAACCTGTAGCGAAATCGCTACACCTTAGTTCCTCTCATTTCAACATGTAGCGATATCGCTACACCTTAGTTCCATTCATTTCAACATGAAGCGATATCGCTACACCTTTGTTTCCATTCATTTCAACATGTAGCGATATCGCTACACCTTTGTTTCCTTCTCTCAAAATGTCGCTAAATCGTGACAGCTTTTGCTCGCATCTTCTCTCTCTCGACCATGTCGCGAAATCGCGACAATTTGGCATGCATTTTCTCTCTCCTACTTTTTGTCGCGAAATCGCGACACATTTTCTCTCTCCTCAACGAAAACTTGACATGTCACAAATCGTGACATTTCCTCGCCTTCTCTCTCTCGACCATGTCGCGAATCACGACAAAAACATGTCGCGATATCGCGACGCTTTTCTTCCTTGTCTCTTTTTGCCAGCTTCGAATCTGGTCACTTCGCTTTCCTTGAAACTTTCTCGCACTTGATCCGACCGACCTCCGAACCGCATCAATCGCATCAATCTGACCGTGTTGACAACAATGACAATACTTTTGCAATTCTTTTGCTGCACCTTGCTCAACAATCTCCCCTTTGGAATTGTTGGCAACACACTCGCAACCTTGCTTAATTTCTTCTCCCCTTTGCCAATAATACCAAAGGGTCGCCGTAGACTCCCCCGAGTCTATGCACAACATTCTCGCACTTAAAAAGTTTGAATGCTCCCCCCGAGAATGTGTTTCCCATAGCTAGTCGCTGCTTGGGTGGTGTGACTACTCCCAACTTCTTCCGAAGGTATTCAAATACTTCCTTAGGCAAAGGTTTTGTGAATATATCAGCTACTTGCTCCGTAGTTGGAACAAAATCCAATTTAACCTCTCCTTCGCAACTTTATCCTTCAAGAAATGATATCGGATTGCAATATGTTTGGTTCTTGAATGCATTATTGGATTCTTGGATATGTTGATAGCACTAGTGTTATCACATTTAATTGAAATTGGTTCATTGAAATGAATACCAAGATCTTTCAACGTTTGTCTCATCCATAATATCCGAGTACAAGCATGTTGTTGCCGCAATGTATTCTCGCCTCGCAGTGGATAGAGATACCGATTCTTGTTTCTTGTCGTGCCATGCTACCACCGTCACCAAGATAAAATGCTCCTCCACTTGTGCTCTTTCCGTCATCAATACATCCCGCCCAATCTGCATCGAATATGCAATCAAAGTGAAATCTTTACCTTTTGGGTACCACAACCCATAATCCATAGTGCCCTTGAGATATCTCGAAAATCCTCTTTACAACTGCTACATGAGTTTCTTTGGGACTCGGCTCGAAATCTTGCAACCATACATACCGCTTGTAATATATCTCGGTCTAGTGGTCGTTAAATACAAGCAGGCTTCCAATCATAGACCCGTACATTGTTTGATCTACATCCGGGGATTTATCATCCTTGCTCAACTTGGCACCGTTGTCATGGGAGTGCTCGACCGGTTTATCGCCTTCCATTGTGAACTTTTTCAGCATTTCTTTTACATATTTAACTTGAGAAATAAAAATGCCTTTTTCATTTTGATTGACCCGCAGTCCTAAGAAATAAGAAAGTTCACCAATCATTGACATCTCAAATTCTTTTTTCATTTTAATTGATATGTCTTTGCAAGTATTCATCCATGTCGCCGCCAAATATTATGTCATCTACATAAACAACAAGAACAATAAGATGACCCTTCTCTGCTTTGACATATAAGTTGCTATCCACCAAACCTTTCTTAAACCCTTGTTTAATTAGATAATTATCCAAACCTTGCATACCATGCTCGGGTGCCTGTTTTAATCCATATAAAGCTTTCTTTAACTCCGCAAACAAAATCTGGATTTTCACCAAGTTGGAAGCCATCGAGTTGTTCAATATAAACCTCTTCTTCCAGCTTTTCCATTCAAAAATGCTGATTTTACATCCATTTGATATACTTTGAAGTTTTTATGAACTCGCTAATGCCGTAAACATCCCGATTGCCTCTAGTCCTGCCACCGGTGCAAAAGTTTCTTCAAAATCAATGCCTTCAACCTGAGCATAGCCTTTACATACCAATCTTGCCTTATTTCTGACAACCTGCCCATCTTCATTCAATTTATTTCTAAAAACCCATTTAGTACCAATTATGTTTTTATTTGTTGGTCTAGGTACTAATTCCTAAGTATTGTTTTTCTCTATCTGATCTAGTTCTTCATTGATTGCCTTCATCCAACTTTCATCGATGCTTGCTTCAAAGAACATTTTTAGGTTCAATACTAGATAACAGAGAATAGTTCCTCACCGCTGTTCTTCTTGTTTGAATACCATCTCGTGGGATCCCCAATAACTGCTCACTTGGATGATTTTTCTCGCCACTTGCTCGTTTTAAATTTCCTCGTTTTCTTCTTCTTCAGATCTCAGCTTTTACACTATCTGGATCAATTTTCTCGATTCTTCTCTCGTTTCTTTTTCATCATCACCTTCAATGACTTCTTCATACATAGGGTAGTTTTCTTGATAAGTAGTTTCTTGTTCTCTACCTTCATCAACTTTTACATCAGGACTTTCAACAATTTTCTTCAACTTCTTGTTGTAACATGTGTATGCCTTGCTTTTTGTTGAGTAACCGAGAAAGATACCTTCATCAGCTCTATCTTCAAATTTACCAAGGTTATCTTCAATCCGCTTTATGTAGCACTTGCCGCCAAATACTTTGAAATGTCTTGCTGTTGCCTTTCTCGCCAAACCACAACTCATAAGCCGTTTTGCTTTCATGTGGTCTCAAAGATGCACCTGCTTTGAATGTAAACCGCAAGTATGAACCGCCTCTTTCCAAAATCGTCACCTATTTTGTTTTCTCGCAGCATTGTCCTTGCCATTTCCCGCACTGTTCTATTCTTCCTTTCTACAACACCATTCTCACCGAGGTGTCCTAGCTCGCTGAAAACTGTCTTCTTATCCCATGTTTTTGACAATATTCTGCAAATTCTTCGGAGATAAACTCTCCTCCCCTGTCTGATCTTAGGCATTTAATTCTTTTTCCTGATTGATTTTCAACAAGATTTTTGAAGGTTTTAAACATTTCAAAGGCTTCCGACTTGAGTTTCGTAAATAGTACCCATGTCATTCTTGAGTAGTCATCTATACACAAGATAAAATATTTGTGTCCATTTATGCTTTCAGCTCTCATGGGTCCACATAGATCAGTGTGAATTAGTTCTAATGGCTTGCTAGTGAAGTATTCTTTTGCTTTGAAAGTGGCTCTGGTTTGTTTTCCCTTTTGGCATGACTCACAGATGCTATTTACAGGTTTGCCAATGTTTGGTATGTCTCTAATTGCTCTTTTTGAACCGATTTTTGCCGATTGTCAAAACTAATATGCCCAAGCCTCTTGTGCCATAGCCGCTTTTCATCTTCCCGTCCCATCAAGCATGTTCCTTCTGTAGCTTCTGAAAGTGTATACATATTTCCTGAAGTTCTCACCCAGTGGCTATTAACTTTCCATTTTTTGTCTTTCTTACTTCACAACCCTCCTTCTTGAAGATTACATCATGACCTCTCGTCACATATTTGACTTACACTTAGCAAGTTATGCTTCAGTGCCAATTACAAACAAGACTTCTTTTGATTTTATATTGCCATCACCGATCTTGACTGATCCCTTTCCAACAATCTTTGCTCCATCATTATTTCCAAATTTCACGTAACCACCTTCATAATTCTGTAAATTCTCAAACTTTTGCTTGTCACCCGTCATGTGACCGGAACAACCACCGTCAAGTATCCAAGGTGCTGATTTGTTCTGAGCTTTAAAAGCAGCCTGGACAATCAAAGATTCCTTTTCTTTCCATTCTCGTTTGATAGCAGATTTTGCTACTTGTTTTGCCTTTGTCCTTTCATTAGCATGTGCCTGTTTTTCAAGAAATTTCTGGTTTTGTTTCAACCCACTTAGCCGAGATTTTCTCGCCTCGATAATTATTTGATGAAAAAGTGCTTCTCAGCTTTCTAGCAATATGTCCAAAATTATGACAATTATAACATTCAACCGCATAATTCATTAAAGGAGAAAAAACATTTCCGCTGGTAAAATTCCTTTGAGATACATTATGCCCGCAATCTGAAATCTTATGGCCATAAGCATTGCATTTAAAACAATAACCAAAAAATGCATGATTAAACTTGGGTGCCGGTCTTTGCCAGTTTGAAGTAGGAGCCATGACTCTTCTCCTCCTCGGATGTGTGACTTTTGTGAATCCATCTTTGTCGACATTCTTCTTGAATCCGGCATTATTGTTTTCTTTTGCATTATTTTGTTTTTCTCGGTTCAACCCCGATCTTTTCTTCTTTCTTTGTGGGTTCTATATTCAAGTTCTTTGAATCCTTTGAAGATTCTCCTTCATCAAAGCCTAAACCAAATTTGATGCCGTAAGGCCTTTGGTTATTTAACATTTTATCCAGCTTTGCAAGTATTTTCTTCAAACTTATGAAAACAGCTTCAATTTTCTATTCATCTCTTCTAACCGCATCCTTAACTTAACAATGTCTTCCTCTAGCTTGCCGCATTCAACCTGCCTTTACAGCTTAATTGTTCATCAAGAACTTCGGACATTTTCTTGAATTCCTCCTGTCTCGTATTTTCAAATTGTTTATTATGTCTCGTGGCATTCTCTAATTTCTTTGAAAAATTTTATTCTTCTTCCTTTCGCACTCAACTCTTCAAGTGCAAGGAACCAATTCTCCTTCCAAATACACTTCACCTTCATCCTTGGAATTTTCATCACCTTCCCGATTTTCCTCTCGTTCTTTCTTCTTCAAGTGCCATGAACGGAGCTTCACCTCCTTCTTCTTCGGACTCCTCATCCGTGCTTTCTTCGTAACCGCCGACATTCTTGGTTATGAAGCTTTTCTTCTTGAAATTGTTCTTTCTGAAATTTTGTTTCTTCTTCCAACTACCTTTTTCTTGGTGTGAACCTTCACCATTTTTGGTTCTCTCCCGCATTGGACATTTGGCCGCAAAATGACCGACTCCTCCACAATTGAAGCATTTAAAAGGTAGCTTCCCTCTATATTTTCCTTTTCCTTTTGTGAGTTTTCGAACAAAATTGGCTTCTCGTTTCATCCAAGTGTTCCTTCATCCTCGGATTCATGTTCAGCTTTTACATTCTTGTGTGCTTTAAAAGTCGCTTCTCTCGTCTCGTAGACTTGGTTTGTCCTATTCTCATTTCATATGTCGTCAGTGGAACCATGCAACTCATCCATGCTCGAAGTTGTTTAGATCTTTTGCCTCTTCTATTGCAGAGACTTTGGAGTTAAATCTTTTGTGAAGTGTTCTCGAGAACCTTTTTCACAACAACCGCATCATCAATTTCTTCACCAAGTCCTCTCGATTGCATTAATAATTCCGTTGACTCTCAAGATATAAATTTCTATGTTTTCATCTTCCTTCATTTGCGGTGCTTCGAACCGTGCTCGATGAGTTTGCCGCTTTGCTTCCTTAATCTTACCGTCTCCTTCATGGATGCTCTTCGCTTTATCCCACATGTCCTTTGCTGATTTACAACTCATGACTCTTATCGGTTCACTGTCAACAAGCCCACACATTATAGCATTCTTAGCTTTGGAGTTGTTTTCAAATTTCTTTTTCTCAGCAGTATCCGTTGGAGGGGTAGTGGGTGCCGTGTATCCACTATCTACAAAATCCCAAATATCGTATCCCAATGCACTCGGATATGTTTGCATTCCGAGTTTCCGTAAGGTGTAATTTGTTCCATCAAATAAGGGAGCTTTGTTGGATGAAAATCCTTCACCACCCGCCATTGTTTCTTCCAAGATCTCCTTAGCCGATTAAGCTTGTACAAGGAACCCGTGCTCGATACCAATTGATGTTTACACAATGACACTGAGAGGGGGTGAATCAGTGTAGCTATTAAATTTTTATATCTACAACATTTAATATGAAATAAAGAGAAAAAAAAACTTGAACAAGAGAGCAAACCACAACACTCAATATACCGAGGTTCACCAATTTGGCTACTCCTCAAAAATGACCGCTTGGACTCCAATCCAAATCCAGCCTTTGCAAAATCAATTTTACAAACACTTTACCAGCACCAACCGGAAGGAGCACCAACCCTTGTAATTTTTTGCTGCAATAGATGGAGCACCAACTCCTAGTACCAAGCACCAACTTGGACTGCAATTCTAATAAATTTAGAATGACATAAAAATGTCTTCACTTTATGCACGACCCTGACTGGTCTGCAATTAACTCAACTCGCACACTCTCACGGCTCGCTTATTTTTCTCTTGATTCTTTTCTAACTCTCCTTTTACAGCAATTTCTCTCTAACAAAGAACGTCTTCTCTCGTACGATTATTCTTTTATAACCTTTCAATCTTGCATGCAATCGAATCACATACTCTGACTGTTCGAATCCATGCAATACGGCTGTTCGGTTCCATGCACTTCGACTGTTCGAAACCCTGTAATACGTCTTTTGGAAACCATGCAATACGGCAATTTTGTTTCATGTACTTCGACTGTTCAATTTCTTCGAATACGCTTTCGAATGCTTTTTCGAAACTCCATATATGATTCTTCGAAAGCTTTTCGATTCTTCATGTTCAACTTTTTTGTATGCTTCAAATACGTCTGTTAGAATGCCCGCAAATTCGACCTTTCGAATGCTTTTATTATCCTTCAAATTCGGTTTTCGAATGCGTTTCAATTATGCATGTTTGGTCGTTGCATTGCATGTCCAACACCTGTCAACGATTAACTGTCTGTCTGACTTCAGTTACTTTTTACGTAACTGGTCGCATGATTTTCCTGTCGCTTTTTCGACACGTGTCACCTTGCATGTTCCTGCGGGTTTTACCTGCCGAACTGTTACCTGTCGCGATATCGCGACACTTTTGACTTATGCCGACGTCACCTCAAGGTTGTCGTGAAATCGCGACCACTTTGGCCTTGAAAGCTTTCCTCCTCATGTCGCGATATCGCGACACTTAGAACTTTTGTCGACGTCATCCTCAATGTCTGTCGCAAATCACGACCGCTTTGTCTTCAAGCTTTCCTTTCATCCCTTCGCGAAATCGTGACACTTTTCAACTTTGTCGACGTCATCCATCAAAGCTCGTCGCGAAATCGCGACGCTTCGCTTCCAGCACTTTCCTTTCATCCTGTCACGAAATCGTGACACTTTTCAACTTTGTCGACGTCATCATCCCCGCTTTGTCGCGAAATCGCGACACTTTCGGCTTCCGTACACTCTTCTTTGCCAGCAAAAAAGGAACATGTCGCGAAATCGTGACACTTTGTTCTTCCGTACAACTCTCCTTGCCAACTCCAACGAAAATGGAACATGTCACAAAATCGCGACGCTTCTGGCTCTTCCGACGTCATCATCCTCCTTGTCATGAAATCGTGACGCTTTCGGCTCTTGCTGACGTCATCAATCTTCTTGTCGTGAAATCGCGACGCTTCTGGCTTCCGTACGCTCTTTGCTCCATGCAGTAGCGAAATCGCTACAACTTTGTGCCTTGTGCTTTTACCTTGCCTCTTTTCATGAAATTTTGACTTGTAATATCATTGCTGCATCTTTCACTTCTACACTTTTGACTAGTAGCGAAATCGCTACACCTTAGTTTCCCTTTGTTCCAACATGTAGCGCCATCGCTACACCTTAGTTTCTCTTTGTTTCAACCTGTAGCGAAATCGCTACACCTTAGTTCCATGTATTTTCATCATGCAGCGATATCGCTACACCTTTGTTTCCATGTCATTTTCAATCATGCAGCGATATCGCTACACCTTTGTTTCCTTTCATTTCAACATGTAGCGATATCGCTACACCTTTGTTTCCTTCTCTCACAAAATGTCGCGAAATCGTGACGCTTTGCTCGCATCTTCTCTCTCTCACCATGTCGCGAAATCGTGACAATTTGGCGTGCATTTTCTCTCTCCTACTTTTTGTCGCGAAATTGCGACACATTTTCTCTCTCCTCAGTGAAACTCGACATGTCACGAAATCGTGACATTTTCGTCTGTGCCTTCTCTCTCCTCGACCATGTCGCGAAATCGCGACAGAAAACATGTCGCGATATCGCGACGCTTTTCTTCCTTGTCTCTTTTTGCCGTTTCGAATCTGGGTCACTTCGTTTTCCTTGAAACTTTCTGCACTTGATCTGACTGACCTCTGAACTGCATCAACTGCATCAATCTGACTGTGTTGACAACAATGACAATACTTTTGCAATTCTTTTGCTGCACCTTGCTCAACAACTCCATGAGGAGTTGTTTTTCCCTTTCATGCCACTCTATTTTTATACCTTCCCTCTATATTTTTTCATCTATATCTTGGATATCCTTTTTAAGTTGTTGTTTTCTTAAATTTATGTTACCAAAAACCTCTTTATTCCAAATTTTGATTTGATACTTGATGTTCTTTAATTTATGGGTAACTATGTACATAGTTGATCCTTGAACCTCCTCCTACCACCAAGATTTAATTCTATTTGTAATGTTTGGGTGCATATTCCACGTGAGCTCATACCTAAAGGGTTCTCCTCCCTGCTTCTCCTCCTTTTCCATATAAAAAAAAAGGATTGTGATATTATCCTATTTTGGGCATACATGTAAGTCTATGAATATTGTTTATACTTAGCCAACTATCAAAAATAAGAACACTATCTAGGCACATTTGAATGTGATTATCCCCCATCCTTCTGTTTGTCCACGTAAACTTACCTTTACACATCCAGGTCAATTAGCTTATTATTCAAAATAAAATCATTGAAATCTTGCATACCGTAAGTGATGTTAATCCTCCCTCCACTTTTATCCTCTATTCTTAAGACTGTATTGAAGTCATACAAAACCATCCAATACAAATTAATGAAAATACTCCTCTGAAAAGATAGCTCATCCCACAGTTGGAATCTCTCACAATCATATTTTTGAACATAAACCCCTATCATTACCCAACAAAAGTTAGTTTTTTTGTTCTTCAATTTGACTATGCAAAATCTATCTTCTTGATCAATTAAAGTGCCCTCAAAATTTATCCTATCCCAAAATATACAAATACCTCCAATAGTACCTTGTGTTGGGCTTATGACCCATTCAACATTCGGCTAGACCTCTTTCTGAATAATGCCAAGTTTTTTTGTGTCAATTTTAGATTCTTGAAGATAAACAATATCAGGTTTTACTTCCATGAGTAGATTCTAACAATTCTTCTTTTCCCAGGGGAATTTAGCCCTTGCACATTCCAAGAAAGGATTTTCATTTTTTGGTTTCGTTTTATGGGATTTTACCATTAACCATCAATTATTCATTTGGATCTAATTCATGTCCCTTGTTCTCTGGTAATTTTTATTCTTCTTGTTTGGGGGGTCTTCCTTGCTTTCTTTTCCCATAATTACCTGTATAATGGGAGAGAATTATCCTTTTGGAGGACATACAAAAAATGCAAAGAATACTTCTACTCTTTGTGAGGCCATCTAAACAAATTTTCTTATTCAAAATTGCAAGCTAAGCATTAACTTCATGCTTATTTTGTCGGACATCTTCAAAATCCTAGTTCCAAATCCTCGTTTTGGATTTAATGTATTACAACCTTTTGGAAAAATAGAACATCTTAGTCCCATACCTTGGTTTACCTTCCTTCCACCATTGTTGCACTCGTTTGAAGGAACTATCTCTAAGCCACATTAACTAAAATTGAAAAGGCAAGAAACTCATATTGGTTTTTCAAATTTCCACCATGAATGGCCAATGATTCAAACTAGAATTGTTAAGAGTCTTCACCTTAGGAATGTGACCATGGATTAAGAAATTATCAAAAAACAAAAATCTATTGAATTTCTCCATGATACAAGCTAAGCCTTGCCTTCTATTAGACCAATTCATAAGGTCATTATCTAGATGGATATCCACAAGATGAAGGTTTACAATATATTCACTAATGAGGTTAGTGTTTTTGTCCATATTTCCATTTCCCCCCATTTTATCATCTAGAGAGAGGATGGTATTGAAATATTCTTTGATCAAGATCCAAGCTTCAAGAAAATAAGAGATAATAAAAGTTATATCCTTCCACTATCTTCACTTTTTCTCCAAAGTAGTCAAAGCATAAACAATTATGCAAATCATAATTTGGTTAGAATTTCTACTTTGAATATCTATAGCTAAAAGACCCTAGCTTCCAACCATATGGTGAATAACTACCTCTTTTGGTTCCCAAAGACAAGCAATACCACCAGAAGTCCCTGTTGACAATTTTGTCACACTACACAAGGGGTAGAAAAAAATCAAAAAAAAAATTCCTTTTGCAAGAGTATTTCTTTTCATTTGTAAGTATTGCAGTAATTTTGGCTTTCCATGCCACTCCCTTGTACACAGAATGAAGAAGAAAAGCTTCGCTGCCAAGCAGGCCAAAGAAAATAGCTCCAAAGCACCAGAAATAAAAGCGTCGTGATATCGCGACATGTCACAAAATCGTGGCTCAAAGCAACAAGGCAGAGCCAAGGAGAAAAGCCGTCGCGATATCGCGACATGTCGCAAAATCACAGCCGACAGCAAGAAGAGGCGCCAGGGCGAGAAAGTCGTCGCGATATCGTGACATGTCACAAAATCGTGATCGACAGTGAGAAGAAGAGCCAGGGTGAGAAAGTCGTCGTGATATCGCGCATGTCGCGTTTTCGCGGCCGACAACAAGAAGAAGCACCAGGGCAAGAAAGTCATCGCGATATCGCGCATGTCGCGTTTTCACGGTCGACAACGAGAAGAAGCGCCAGGGCGAGAAAGTCATCGCGATATCGCGACATGTCATAAAATTGCAGCCGACAGCGAGAAGAAGTGCTAGGGCAAGAAAGTCGTCGCGATATCGCACATGTCACATTTTTGCGGCCGACAGTGAGAAGGAGCGCCAGGGCGAGAAAGTCGTCGCGATATCGCACATGTCACATTTTTGCGACCGACAACAAGGAAAGAGCGTACCAAAGAAAAGTTATCGCAATATCGTGCATGTCACATTTTTACGATGCAACAAGAAGAAACAAGCTGAAGGCAAGGAAATGTCATGATATCGTGACATGTTTTTTCATGATGGGCACGCGCTTCAAGCCGAGTATTTTCTCGAGACAATCAAGTGCCTCGTAAATGCATTCTTTCTTGCCCGATAAGCTCGTTGCTCTTTTTTGGCAATTGGAAGCGAAGTGTCAGTCAAGCATGGCGGCCCCTCGAGCACTACACCCAAAAACCGAGGACACTCAGACGGCTCATCATGGCACATTTTGTGGTTGACCCGGTTACAGTTGCCATTTTTGGTAATGGATTTGAAAGCTCGGTCTCGAGGGCCGCGAGGAGCCGACTTCTCAGATATCAAGAACATACTTTGCCATTCTATGTAATAATGACTCAGAGGATTGGGTCCTCTATAAAAACCCATATTTTATAATGTAAAAGGGGGGGAACTTTCTGCTAGAAAGCTACTGTAACTTGATGTCCTGCGATTAATACTAAGAGACTTTGAGCTCAATTCTTCTCTTTTATGCTGCCTTCTGTGCTTGATTCTTCTATCTCTCTTTGTTTGTAGACTGAGATGTTGAACTCTGCGTTCGGGGTGCAATCAAGGACATCGTCCTGAAACTCGTTTGGAAGGATACATAGGAGTTAGAAAAACGTCATATAGGCTTTCTTTTATGTTGCCTGATGGGTCGTGGTTTCTGTTATTCCCTTGTCTTAATCGCTGTTACTCTGAACCCTGAATTCCAACGAGAGAAAAAGAACCCTGTGAACTCGTCCAGAGGATACATAGGAAAGCGAGTATCGTGTTTCTTTCATTCTTAGTGTTCTTTGCTGCTATTCGAGTTATTAGTGAGTGATCATGCTTCCTGGTCTTCCCCACCTTGAATCATCAATCTCTAACCCTTATCCTTTTTATTTCTTTCTCTAACCCGAACTCCTTTTATCTCTTTCCTGCACTCTTATCTCAAACCCCAAAAGTATATTAGTATAGGAGTCGGCCTTTCTCCGGAGATCGGCACGAGGGGCATATCTTCCTCTTGGCCTTTCAATGTTGGTCGCAGGTCCAGGGCATGCAAACCCATCGAAATTCCTTTCCTGTGCGGATTTGATGACCAACAGTCCCTTGGGAACCGAGGGAAGCAACGTTTCTAGCTAGCCAAACTTTACTAGTAATTGAATCTATTTCCTCTATTGGAATATTTGTTTCCTAAATGAAAAATAAGAGGTGGATGGTTTATCTGAATCATTCTTATAATTTAATTTTGTTTTGAAAGACTCCCTTTGAGTACTCTAATATTCCAAGTGATGATCTTCATTAATACCAAGGCTAAAAAAATTTGTAAGGGCACTAATATTACCTTCCTCTACAATATTTTTACCTTCTTTTACCATATGTTGTTGATTGGTCTTATGACCTACCTTTTGGTGGAATCCATATTGAGTTTTTTTCATGTTTCTTGAATTACACCAATTGAATCTAGGATGACTTCTAACCTCAAAGAATGCATATACAAAGATAAAATATTATTGGAAGGTTCAACATAGTCTATCTTGGGATCTGCTAGCAATATGCCACCTTACCTCTTGCACAACCTCTTGACTATGCAATGGTACTAATATCTTATTGGTATGGATCAACATGTTTTCATCCACACTCTTCCCAAACCAAAATAAATATATCTTGGAGTTTCTTGTTATTCGAGATGGAATTCCCTACTAAAATTTTCCATGTCTACTTTGCCCAGAAATCCATGGATTCTATCCCAACTATAAAGTCCTTGCACCTTTTCCTCCACATGTTTCTTGATATCACTTCCTTCATGTGACATCCCAATATACTCCCATCAACAAAGGCTATACACTCTCTTTTTTATATGTAAATCACACAAGAATTTATTTGCTATTTACTACTGGTAATACATTTATGTTATGAGAGTCCATTTCTAGGAAAATTTATCTTCTTCATCGATTATATTAATAGCTCTCTTGGGTGCATGTCCAAACACTTAGAATCAACTCAATAATTGTTTCCCTTTGTATTCTTCACCAACTATCTGATAGCACTCTCAGTGCCACATCCAAACACTTAGAATTAACTCAGTACTTATTTATAAAATCCAAATAATAGAATGATAGACACACCTTCACAATGCTTACCTTCATTGTCCCTTTCATATTTTTTCTACTTCTAACAACCCCCTTTGTCAATCAATATCCTACCACCCAAGATTTGGGCTTCAAGGTGCTCTACTAAAAATTTCCTTATATGACAGAGATTTTTAAAGTTTACCCAACTAAAATCCTTTCCTAAGGCCTCCACATCAAACTTCTACTAGCCTAGAGAAAGGACATTTATAATTCCTATTAAATTATACCTAGAAACTATAAATATTATTCTTGATAGTCTTCATGCAAATCCTTAGCTTACCTTACCGAAAGCTCATGTTAGATGGAGCATAATACAATCACATATAACACATCACTTCCCCCATTGCTCCATGGGCTTAATGATGTCGCAAGCATCCCAATTGCATCCACCACTTTGAGACATACTTCATAATATAAACATGAGATAAAAATGTGCCTTTCATTTCTTACATGTTTGTCATGCTAGCCACTATCATAAACCCACTTCATAACTCACCTTAAATATTTTTGGCTAAGGACCAATGTTGGCAAGAATCTTATAATTCCTTTCCTCACTTGAGATCATATTAATGGTTCTAGTGTCGATATCATTATAATCCTAGGCATATATTAGACCATACCATTTGTAGATTACCTCTATCCTAGCTAGAACCCTTGTCAAACAAGTGACAATGTTTATTTTCAAACTCTAAACCATTGTTCTTGTCACACAACTTCCTTCTAATCCCTCACAAAAAAACCGACCCTATCCTCCATAAACACCACTTCTATCTTCAACATATCCCTCCCTTTTCATTCTCCTCATATTTTCTTTAGCATAGCCTAGGCCTTTAAACAATTGGTACTAATTTTATACTAATACCAGGTCTTTTATTAAAATTTCCTTGATAGCTCTACCAGGAACATACAATTGGTCAACCAATTGATGATGTGTACTCTTCCTAACTAGTTCGATCCCACCCCTTTATCACATGTATGTTTCTCTCATTGGCTATTAAGTTATTAGTCTTCATTCTCTTCTTAATCACAAAAAAAACATACACCAAATACAGTGATGTGTATAATCATTTTTTAACTACAAGCACCAAATTTCCCCTTATATAATTCAAATTACCCTAATATAATTCATTAATTTGTAAAATGATAATTACATTCTACAATAGATGATGTTTAAAGGACAAGAAAAAATGATAAGTCTTTTTTCCATGCAAGTGTTCAAATAACATATCAAACCATATGTTTGACATATATAACTCGAATTTTTAAATAATAGTCCATACCTTTGTAACCCTATACAATCCACAAAGCTTATAGGGAGATTGAAGAGTACTATTTGCATTGCAGACCAAGGGTAGGCAAGTAAAATTTTGGGATGTAAGGTTGTTAGGGTCTTATTTGGATTTTTAATAGTATCAGTGATGCTTTATGGGTGTGAAGTATGGGCCTACACTACATAGAGCTTGAAATGGGGGTAAAAGGAGAGGATCCAAAAGTTTTTGATTACAAGAAAATTTCAAAATAAAATCTTCATTTCAATGTGGATACTCCCAATAGAAATGAGAAACTTCTCTTTAGAGACAATAACAATGATCTGAAAATATTGAGCAAATGGATGTAAATAGGAGGCCAAATATAGTAGCAGGAGATGAGCTTGGAAAAAATAAAACATGTGGATGAAAGAAAATATAAAATTGATGAATAAGTGGAGTATTTATATAATAGAATACCTGAGATAAAAAATAGGGTAACAAATGGACAAAGAGCTGAGAAGCAAGGTGCTACCTTGCTAAGTTTAATCCCAAATATGAACATAAAAAAAATAATATATATATATACAAATATCAATGGAAAGAAAAGACACCTATAACTCAAGTGAGGAATTATCTCACATAGATTCATATGTAAGACAAGTAGATGGAGGAGACCTAAAGAGGAAATAAACAAGAGAATATGCACCCTATGGCACTTCAAGGAAATAGAAACATAGAAATACTTTATCTTGGAATGCAAATATTATAATAATATTTAGGATAATTATGCTCATGCATTAATAGTGAAATCTATGTCTAGATTTTTTAAGAAACAAGAAAGAGAAGCTACAATTTTTTTTTGGCAAGATCAATAGAAAAAGATTAATTCTTCACAAAGAAAATGATAATTTAACATTAAATTTCCATATAAAGTTATTTCTTTTAGATGAATAAGATAATATATAGTGTTTTAATGAAGCTTTATTGTTCCATACATTGTTTTGGCGTATTGGACCTTAGAAACTTTCTTCACCTTCACATTATTTATCAAGGAATAATAAATCTTTGCTACTGAAAATCTAAGTAGGAGTATACATGGGTAGTCAGTATGTATGAAGCAGGAAGAAAATATTGAACACTTAAGTCTCGAACCAAATTTAGAACTTCATGTGGTAAGCATTAGGTTCCAAAGTTGACATCCATTCCAAATTTAAGGATTGTGATAAATTTTTAACCAAATGGGACACTAATTATCCTTTTGCAAAGATGGAAAATCAGCAATAGAGTTAACTTGGGAAGTACTGCCACAGACTGTATTGTGGCAAATATGAAAATCCCGAAATGCAATAATCTTTCAAGATAGAAAGATGTAGCCTTTTGGGGACTCGTGTAGCATAACAATCCTCAAACTCTTAAATAAATCCAATAGAAGCGAGATTGAGAATGAAGACTTATCGGTGGAAGCTAAAAAAATAATAATTCAGTTTCTGGAAATACCATTTATTACCAGGCATGCAAGTAAGAAATATGAGTCCCCAAGATTTAGTACTAGAGCATACCATATGTTTTTTGATGGTGCATTGAAAAAGAATTTGAGAAAAACAAGATTAGGAAGGATTATAATGAATGACTTAGTCATAATATGGGTAGTATTTGTTGAAGGATTAGGAACGAATTTAAAGAATTTTGCAAAGTTGTCAGCTTTGAATAGAGAATTGAAAATTGCTAGCAAAAAGAGTGGTTAGAATTAATAATGTATGGAGATTCAAAATTGGTCATTGAATTAATGAGCAAAAAGGTGAAAATATCAAATCTAATGCTAGATGTGATTCTATAAGAGAATCAAGAAATATGTGGCCATTTCAAATCCATAATTATTGTATATGTTAGAAGAAACCTTAACAAAAATGTTGATCAACTTGCTACTGAAGGAGTTCAAATGGAACATGGAAAGACCAAAATAAGATATATTGACATTGTTGAAAAATAAGTTTCTAGTAAAGAAGCAACGTAATTTACATGAGCTACAAAATAGTACAAGAGTGATGAAGAAAAATGTGATAGATATTGGTGCTACATTCCAATGGGGCTACAAATCACTAGTTCTACACATCACTGATATCACACATCATTGATGCTACACATCATTGGTGATGTACGTCATGGGTGTTACACATCATAAGTGCTATACATCACTAGTGTTATAGTTTTTTAATATATAATTAGGCTTTGTGTGGATCAAGAGATTCAATTGTTTAGTAGTAATGCATATTATATATGATCAAGAGAGATATTGGCTTACATAAATAGTGGCTAGATCATATCTTTTGATTTTACCCATGGGAATGGAGTAAGAATTTTGTATCATAAGCTTCTCTTTTACATAATAAAAATTAAAAAAAATAAATAATAATGAATCTTCTTTGGCCCCTTATATTAATGTAGAACATGTTTCCTATGTATGTAACAAGTACCATTTTATTTTCAATGTGATATAGTCCACTCTTTAAAAAAAATGTGCTTGAAAGAGTTCTCCCTACACCCATATAGCCAATATGATATATTTATTTAACAAGGCCCTCCATGTTTTGCCTTTGATTTTATTTCCCTTTAATAATTGTTAATGTATTATCATAGATTTTAGTTTAGAGTCAAGTTAAGACATGGTTCACTTTTCAGCTTATAGTAATAAACGCATCACAAATAATATTAGAATTGGTTTAAGAATATATTGCAATGTAAGGGTACATTGGTTGGAGGTCAATTATTCATCATTCACATACATCGGATCTAGATCCCTAGAAAGACTTGAACCTAAGACTTCATATTTCTCGGTCTTTTATATAAAATATGAATATGCATTCTTTATCAAATAATAACTCTTCCTTGACCTATTTCATGAATGTATAACATATTTCTTATGTACATAACAACTATTGTTTCCTTTTCCATGTGATATAGTCCAATATTTTTAAAAATGTGCTTGAAAGAGTGTTGTGTACACCCATCTAGTCAATATAATATAGCATTTTAAGAAGGCCCTACATATTTTGCCTTTGTTTTTCTTTCCTTTTAACATTTTTCAATGTATTATCATAGATTTTAGTTTAGAATCAAGTTAAAAACACCATTCACTTTTCAGCTTATAATAATAAACGCATCACAAACAATATTAGGATTTATTTAAAAATATATTGTAATGTAAGGGTAAATTGGGTTGGAGGTCAATTATTCATCATTCACATACATTGGATCTAGATCCCTAGCAAGACTTAAACCTAAGACTTCTTCGCCTTTCTTTGCCTTCTATATAAAATATGAATGTACATTATGTATAAAGGAATAATGACTCTTCCTTGCCCTCTTATTCGAATGTGTAGCATTTTCTAGTGTACATAACTACTATTTTTCCCTTTTTCATGTGATATAATCCAACCTTTCATAAAATACACTTGAAAAAATGCTCTCTACACCCATCTAGTTAATATAATGTAACTCTTTGAGAAGGCCCTCCATATTTTGATTTTGATTTTCTTTTGTTTTAACATTTGTCCAATATAATATCATAAGTTTTAGTTTAGAATCAAGTTAAGACACCATTCACTTTTTAACCTATAATAATATAGGTAACACAAACAATAACAATATTGCAATCAAAGTAAATTGGGTTGATGAAGGAATAACAACTCTTTCTTAACATTTTCCATGTGATATAGTTTGATCTTTTAAAAAATGTGGTTGAAAAAGTGCTCTCTAAATCCATCTAGTCAAAATATCTCTTTAACAAGGCCTTTTTTAAATCTTTGATTTTTTTTCTTTTAAATATTTTTTCTATACATTGTCATAAATTTTAATTTAGACTTAAGACACCATTTACATTTAAGCTTATATTAATAAACACACCATGAACAATATTACAGTTACTTTAAAAATATTGTGATCAAAGGGTAAATTGGGTTGGAGGTCAACAATTCATAATTCACATATATCAGTCTAGATCCCCAACAAGACTTAAACTTAAGACTTCTAATAAGAGGATTCCTCAATCATTCAACCCATTTTTTATATTCATTTTTAATAGATTATATAGAATTGAAATGGACTCCGCCATAATTCTATGGTGACCACATAGTGATATTACAACAACATAACACTTATACATGTATTGTTTGCCAAAATTCAAACTTAAAGTTATAAAATTTAATCAATTAAACTAATATCATTTGATGATACATTTTATTATTATAAAATACAATTTAATATTTATTTATGTCAATCATATTCTCTCTGCATTATGTATTATATTATGTCTTAGCCTGTTGTTGTTTTGCTTTCTTGCGGTTGTTCTTTGTTCCTTGTATGGTTGATGGTCTCAGCTTGTTGTTCTTGTTTGAGCTTATGGTATGGCCTTGAGCTCCTACTAATCCTTTTCCTTTTTGTTTCAAATTTTGAGGTCCCTTTCAAAACCCCTCTTACTATCCGATAAAAAAATTAATTTTTATATATATATATATATATATATATATCTATTAATGAACTTACAAATCACCATGACCACTATAAGATATTAAAACTATCGACAACACTATGAACAAATAAGAAACTTGACAGTATAGATAAATTTATTAAATTTATTTTAACAAACATTAAAGAGCACACATCAACCGTCACATTTATAAGGATGGAATCATCCATAAAATCACCTACCACAATTATAAGGATGCTTTTATATTGAATATACTACATCATCTCATCAATTCATACTCCTTCCTACACTTTCTATCATTTGGGGGTATATGTTGAATTAGCTATACAAATTATTTTTCTCTTTCAAAATAACATAAAAGCATCATACATACATTATCATGAACATTTGATCCTACACATAGAATGGATATGGGATGATCATGCTCTATATTTAAGTCCTTTAATATTTTCTTCATCCATAACACCTGTGAACACTAGGAGAGGGGGTGAGTTGACTAAAACTATCCAAAGTATCACGAGTTAGGATGTATGAGGTTTGTCTTTAGTCAAGATAAATCTAATGGTTTGAGATAATATTTTAGTTTTCCTTGTTATTGTGTCCAATCAAGGATTGGAAAGGGATAATAAGGGTTAAAATAATAAATGAGGAGCTCCATTAGGCCAAGTTGTATTAGGTGGATGGGTATTATATACCAACCACAAAAGATATATATATATATATATATATATATATATATATATATATATATATATATATATATATATATAAATCACCATGACCACTATAAGATATTAAAACTATCGACAACACTATGAACAAATAAGAAACTTGACAAGTATAGATAAATTTATTAAATTTATTTTAACAAACATTAAAGAGCACACATCAACCGTCACATTTATAAGGATGGAATCATCCATAAAATCACCTACCACAATTATGGCTAGACCCTTAACCAAGATACAAACCCATGTACTTTTTCTTAAATAAAAATAAAAAATCAATACTCAACAAAATTTGGGAGAGTGGCACCTTCCAACGCGTCTCTTTTATGTATATAACTTTATAATTCAAACAATCCAAGAAGAAAAAAAAAATCATATAAATATGTATAAAAGAGTTAATGATCTATATAGGATGTAAAACTTGAATTTATATATTTACAAAAGTTTAAAAAGAAATTTTAAAATTTTATTAAAGTTCAAATCTTATAAAAATAAGATTGTACATCATATTTTAACAACTAAAATATAAATAATAATTATATATTAAATAAACAATATCATCTCATATAACCTTTAACTTCAACCATAGTTTTCCATAAATATTCTGACTAACAATCTAAACATAAATTATTATTAGAAAGATAACCATCAGAGAACATAGTTTGTTGCTACTTAATTATTATTGTGGTATCATATGCTCTTTTCCATTTTAACCACCACCTCTAGATTTGATTAGGAATATTTAATCTCTAGATTTGATTAGGAATTTCCATTCTATCTTCAAAAATTAGGTTCCTACATTATGTAAAGATAAAAAATCAAAAACTCATCTTCAATCATAAATAAGATTAGACTCCTTGCACCATCCCTGTAATGAGAAATAAGTGTTTATGGCCCACCTCATCAAGCTCAATTTAATGCCGAGTCAAATTAAATAAAATCCATACCCAATCCATACCCCTCTTGTGAGCCATGGTTTCGTGGTAAAGCAAAAAGATTCCCATAATTATGACTTGCATTCAAGCCCCACTAGACATGCTTCACAATATATAAAAAATCCATACCCAAACAGGGCTAGGGCACATGAAAGGCAAATCTTAACAAAACAAGCTTTTATGCCAAATAGTGTTCCAAGGCTAACGGTGTAATCCTCTCAAGGCTATGTATAACGGTTATTTATCGTCAAATTGGTTTAAAATAAAGATTTTTACAATTTGGAATTGACTAATATTTGAGACCTTTGACCAAGGCCCATTAGCCAAAAGAATTTCGGTGCAATTTTTTTTTGGATTGATTCGCCACAAATTTGTAATAATTTGATTATTTTGAGTTTAAATTTCTAACATTGCCCTTAATAATAGTGAACCTTCTACATATGTTTGGACACTATTCGCCTGGATTTCGAAACTGATTCGCCAAATTTTTATAAATACATTTGGAGCCAATCCCTTATACATAACCCTGGATCTTGTGTATTTTATTTGACACTATGATTGGTATTGCAATGAACTGGTGAGAAAAGGACCAACCTCACACCTAAATCAAAAAGCAAGGAGCCTCAATAACTCTCATTCTATGAGATACTTATGTCACTAATTATCCAGATAAAGTCCTATAATTGTATAAAAATACTAAAGCATTCAAGCTAAATTGATTTAGGTAGGTAGATCATTAGAAAAATAATAATAATAATAATAGAACTCAAGGATTTTTCAATAGATTACGAAAATATAAATCGATAAAGTTAAGGCAATTTCTTTTTTTTTTAATTATCTTTCAGAGTTTTGTTTTTGCATAGAGTTGTGTGATTCAAACGATTTTTATGTCATTTTGTGAGAAATTTTAAAAGCTTTAAAATAAGTGGTCATTTGAAATAATCTAAGCAATATTGAGGGAGAGATGACCATGTAAAGATAGTCATTAATCCAAGCATTATTGGGGGAGATATGACCATGTGAAGATAGCAACATTAGGGCAATTTTTCCCTGATAAACATCTCATATTTTGGGAGCCATTTTTTTGTAAAGGGTTGTTCGATTCAGATGATTCCTGGATCAATTCATATAGAATTTAATGAGTTATAAAATGAGTGATCATATGAAGGAATATGAGTAGTACTGAAGGAGATATGATCTTGTGAAGTTATCCATCCAAAGCAAGGGCAATGATGATTTTTCAATTCACAAAAAATAAAATTACATACTATCAACCATGATTTAGATGAGAGGAGGAGCAATGAAGGGCTAGGGCATTAGCGAGGTAGGACATTTTGTCTTGGCATAGAATTTTTAAGCTAGGTTTTTTTTCCCTTCATTATCTTAGAAGTTTTACATGAAAATTATTATAGGTTTATTTTCAAATAATATAATCGTTATAGGATATATTGGTAAATTTCAATAGATTTTGAGTTATAGTTTCCTTACCATAGACCAATTTACAACTAAATCCTTAAAATCATCCCTAGTAGTAGAGGTTAGTGAGGACCTCACAGAGAAGCAATCCTTATTGCTCAAAGATAGGGTAATTATTGGTAAATTTAATGGGTCTTAGCTAGGGGCTTCGACCTTGAGAAAATGGATTGATAGGAGTTGGAAGTCTCCAAGAGTGAATCTATCATTTCTTCCCAAAGGTTTCTTCCTAGCCATTTTTTGTTCTAGGGAGGAAAGAGACAAAATCCTAAAAGGGGGTCCTTGGTTTATGAGAAGAGCAAGATTCTTCCTTACCCACTGGTATGAAGGCTCTACACCTAAAACACGTATATCTATCCCTAGTACCAATATAGGTTAGGATGTATGGGCTGCCCATTGAATTCTGGAATACGGATATCTTTAAGGTAATAGGCAACACTCTAGGAGAATTCCTTGAGATTTCATAAACTACAAAAGATGGATTTTTAGCTATTGGTCATAATTCATATAAGTAAAACTTTACCAAAATCGGATGATGATGAGCGAGATGGAAAACAAAGGAGCTCAAGAAACTTTTGGCGGGAACCAGGGTTTGGTGGGAAGAACAACTTCCAGGGATCCTAAACCAGGCGAGATAGTTGAATCTGCCATGGGGGATGGAGCATCGAGATCAGATCCAGATCCGGGAAATGACAAATCCCCTGGGAAGGAAAAGTCCTGGGGTAAAGAACCACCTGACAAACCTGGCGGGAATACCAACAAATATGGGGCCCCTCCTAGGACCTTCCCATCTGGCTCATATGTTGAAAAGGTCAAGGGAAACAACACCCATTTGACTCCTGAAGGGCGTAGCCCCTTAATCCCGGTAGGAGAGGATCTAGTGATCCCAAAAACCTGAATGATCGATTACCTTTCCCTGGAGAGCCTATGCCTGATCGAGAAATTTGTAGGAGGGCGATCGGATATGGAATCCATCCGAATATGGGCATCATCAAGGTGGAAAACCCTAGGGAACCTCGAGCTCGTGGCCCTACCTCGAGGGTTTTTTCAGATCCGGCTTAACAATCAAGAGGATGCATCCCGCATCCTAACAGGGGGACCATGGTTTTATGGAAGGAAAATCCTGTTCATCCACAAATGGGGAGAGGATTTCAATGTTGAGACTCAGAACATCAACTTTGCACTGGTGTGGGTCCATCTTCCAGGCTTACCCAGCCAGTTTTGGCATGAAGATATACTACAGGGAATTGGCAGATACATAGGGGAAATGATAGCCATTGACCCCACCACCAAAGCCCGCACCCGCAAGATCATGCAAGAATCTGTGTCAATGCCAATCTGGATTCCCAGCTGCCAACACGGATCAATCTCATCTATGGATCATACCGCAAATGTCAGGCAATAGAATACGAGAATAAACCTGCATTCTATATTGAATGTCAAGCCCAAGGACACCTCAAGAACCAGTGCCCCTCTCTCAGGGCACAGAAATAACTAGAGAATACTGATCGAAGAATCGAAGCCCAAGTTGGGAAACAACCAGGCAAAACCCACACTCAAAAGGGAAGGCAAACAAATAGAGGGAATCACTACCAACAAGCAAATACCTAGAATCCCCCGGCAAACAAAGGGAAGCAAGTTGTGAGTCCAGAACAACCAGGAGACCAAAGCAAGGTAGAATCCCTTTTTGCTCACCCCAATCATTTTGATATTCCACTTGGATATACTAATCATGACTCTGGGATAAATGATGATCTTCTAATCCTCTCAAATGATGACATTCTGAATGCTGCAAAGGAAATCCAAAACCCCTCCATTGAAGAGGTTTTCCAGAACCATCCCCCTTCAAAATATCCTTTTCCCCCCTTCGAAGAGCTCTCCCCCCCTCTCCCCATCCCGATCAGGGCCTTCTGAACCTCCCCCTAATCCCCTCCCTAGGCAAGAGCAACCTGGAAGCCCCCCTCCAACCAGAGCTGATTTCAGTCCCAAAAACACCTAGAGCTCCAAAAAAGCTTTGGTGGATTATGGTTTGGACAAGAAAAGGGGAAGACCGAATATCCAAGAGCAAAATAGAAAAGAAACTACAGAAGATATAGCCAACGGGGTCCAAAAAACCCTCTTCCCAGAACTTTTCAACCAACCGAAAGATGACACCAAACTATCCAAACCTCCCTTGCAGACTTCAAAGGGAGGCAAGAAAGGAACCAAAGTTTCCAAATGAGAATCCTCTCATGGAATGTGAGAGGGCTCAATAGTGCGGCCAAGCAGAGACTCGCAAGCACTATAAGGAAAGATATCAAACCTACAATCCTCATCATGCAAGAAACCAAAATCGATCAGGCAAAAGCTCATAAGGTGGCCCAAAACATATGGAAAAATAGTGAAAATATTTCCAGTCCCAACCAAGGCTCATCCAGGGGTCTAATGTGTCTGTGGGATTCAGAGAAAGTGGAAGGCAGAGTTATTTCATCATCGGATAGAGTAACGAACATAATGTTTTTTTGCAAAGACAAGAACTTCTGCTGGATTTTGTCTAATATCTATGCCCCAAACAACCCTCACAGCAGGAGGTCTCTATGGGACTCCCTGAGTCAAATGAGAACCGCTTTCAGCAACCTCCCCTGGATTTTGGCCAAGGATTTCAACTCCCCCCTTTTTCCCTCTGATAAAGCAGGAGGCAACGACATCCCAGTCAAAAGCATCCAAGATTTCCATGACTTTGTCACCAATAACGAACTTATGGATATCCAGATTAAAGGAACTCAATTCACATGGAGCAACAGGAGAATAGGGAATCAACACATCCAAGTTAAGCTAGATAGATTTTTCCTATCCAAAGAAGCCATTCCCCTCTTCGGTGATGCTTCCCTCAATTCCCTACCAAAAATTGGATCAGATCACTGCCCTCTCCTGTTCAAAGCAAACAAGGTACCCATCTTCAAAACTCCATTCAGATTCGAAGCAATGTGGGTCCTCCACCCTGATCTGTGAAATCAAATTTCTGAGTGGTGGCAACAACAAGTAAGTGGATCACCCATATCCCAAGTTTCCCAAAAACTCAAAATAATCAAAGAAAACATCAAGGTCTGGAACAGGGAAGTTTTTGGGAATATTTTTGAAAGCAAGAAAGAAATCATAGACAAACTCCAAATTTTAGAGCAACAAATTCAGAATGGTCAAATGAGCATCCAAATCAAAAATGAAGAGAAAAAACTCCTTGCAGATTATCACAACATTCTGGCCAAGGAAGAGATGTTCTGGAGACAAAAATCCAGAGCCTTATGGCTCAAATAAGGGGACTCAAACACAAAAATTTTCCATGCCTCCACTCTTCACCACAGGAGCTCAAACAAAATTAAAGAGCTAACCAAAAGTGATGGTACAACAATGACAGACATCCTCAACATCTAGGAAGAAGCAACTACTTTTTTTGAAAATAGGTTGGGAGCCAGTGCACCCTGTCCAAGGCAGGCCCAAGATCAACTCCTCCAACACATTCCCAGCATGATCACCCCTACAATGAATGCCATGCTTATCAAGGACATCACTGACGATGAGATAAAGCAAGCTCTATTCTCCATGGCACCTGATAAAGCCCCTGGCCCAGATGACTTTTCCCCTCGTTTCTTCCAAACCTTCTGGGACATCATTGGAGAAGATATTTGCAATGCCATCAAATTCATGTAGAAATCCAAGTCCATTCCTAGAGGCACGAATTCCACCTTCATTGCTTTAATCCCTAAAGGGTCTGAGTGCAAATCTATGAATGATTACAGACCCATCAGCCTATGCAATGTAATCTACAAAATTTTAGCCAAAGCAATGACAACAAGGCTCAAAGATATCCTTCCCCACATCATAGATCCATGTCAGGGCAGTTTAGTCAAAGGAAGGTCTATAAATGATGGTATTATTTCCCTGCATGAGGTCCTCCATTCAACATCCCAAACCAAAAAGGTTGCCCTCTTCCTTAAGCTAGACATCAACAAAGCTTTTGATAGAGTCAACAGGGTTTTTCTACTTGTTGTCCTTCAAAAATTTGGCTTCCATAGGGACTGGATTGACCTGATCAGAGGATGCATCTCAAACCCATGGTTTTTAGTTTTAGTAAATGGATCCACTACAGGATATTTCTTGAGTGGCAGAGGCATCAGGCAAGGTGACCCCCTCTCCCCCATTCTCTTCATCTTACTTGTTGAATCTTTGGGAAGAACCCTCAAGAATGTTGTATCCAAGGGCACCATTTCGGGAATCAAGGCTGCTTCGAATCTTAATCCCTTGTCCCACCAACAATTTGTGGATGACACAATCCTCGCCACCCATGCTTCAATTTTGGAGGCCAAAATGATCAAGTGCATTCTCGACTTATATGAAAAGGTGATAGGACAAGAGATAAATTACACCAAGAGAAAAAGTTTCTTCATCAACACTCCCCATCCCAAGCAGGTTAAAATTGCTCAGATCCTCCAATGCAACATCGGTGAGTTCCCTACCCGATACTTGGGTCTCCCTCTTTTCACCAACCGCCCCAAAGATTCCATGTGGAGCCATGTGATAGAGAGAATTAACCAAAAGTTAGCAGGCTGGAAAGGAGCTTTCCTATCTCAAGCTGCCAAAGCAACCCTTACCTCAACTTGCCTTCAAAGTATTCCAATCTATTTCCTCTTTATTTTCAAAGCTCCCATGTCAGTCTACTCTAGGATAGAGAAAATTCAAAAAATATTCCTGTGGACTGGGTCAGAAAACAAAAAGAAAATCCACCTGGTCGGATGGGAAAAGGTATGTAAGCCTAAGATCCAGGGAGGGTTAGGCCTCAGAAGAATCAACAACATGAACACAACTTTGCTGGCAAAGCAAGCATGGAAAATCTTCACAAATTCAGATGCAGAATGGGTGTCAATTATCAAAAGGAAGTATCTTCAAGGCAAAGACTTCATGGATGCAGACATCCCCAAGGAAGGATCCACATTCTGGAAATCCATTATCCATTCCAGGGATCTCATCCAAAAGGGAACAAGATGGCAACTGGGATCTGGTCTCTCTATAAAATTCTAGAAAAATAGATGGCTTGGAGGTCAACCCCTCATAGAAGACAATGAAATATCCTTACTAAAACCCTTCCTTGATGTTTCAATAGGCAGCAAAGTGGTGGATTTCATTCAATTAGACAATGGCACTAAAAAGTGGAAAGATCTCAATATCATTCCAACCAATAGGTAAATTCACAATGTTGTTAAAAGTCTGTCCCACAAGCTGAACTCTACAATGATCCCGACAGAAAGAACAGATGACTATCCCATTTGGAAAGAAACTGACAATGGGATCTTCTCCGTCAAAACTGTCCACCAGCTCCTTAATCCCCAGCAAGTGTCTATCCCCTTCAATCTCATCTGGATCAAGCACCTCATCCCCAAAGTCGGGACCTTTTCCTGGCTAGCAATCCAAAACAAAATCCTATCCACTAATAATCTCATCAAAAGAGGGATGATGGTCCCTAACAGATGTCATTTGTGCACCAAAGCTTGGGAATCTATAAATCATTTGTTCATTGAGTGCGAGTTCTCTACTTCTGTTCTTCGCCACGTTTTGTCCACTTTCCACATAACATGGGTCCAACCCAATTCCCTGATCAATTTTTTCATCTAGTGGCCCAATCCCTTCAAAAATTCCCGTCTCCAAAACTTGTGGAAAATTAGTCTCCATCATTTCCTTTGGTAGGTTTTGCTGGAGAGGAACAACATAGTGTTTTCAAATTCGCCCAAGGATCCCCTAACTATTGCCAACAAAACCATCAGTTTTGCTACAGAGAATGCCCACCTCTTCCCCTGTCCCAAACCCCCGATCCGAGAATAGAGCAAGCTCTGTTCGTTAGGCTCAACATCCCCTGGGAAAGCAACTCACCCCCTCCCATTCCCCATCCTAGGAAATATGCTCTCTAGAAACCTCCCCCTGAAGGTTGGCTCAAACTCAACTACGATGGTGCTTCCAAAGGAAACCCGAGAATGGCAGGAGTTGGAGGTCTTATCAGAAATCACAAGGGTAAGATCTTGGTCACTTTTGCTGAAAACCTGGGAATCCAATCCAACCATGTTGTCGAAGCTCACACTTTATGGAGAGGCCTAAACATCATTCAAAAATATAACAACAAAATCAAAATTGAAGGGGATTCCCTCAACGTCACCAACTACATCAACAACAACAAAATTCCCTCTTGGAGCGTCAAAACACCATCCAGGAAGCCAAAATTCTACTACAAAATCAGTCAAGTGTCATTTGCCACCATGTGTACAGGGAAGCAAACAAAATGACCGATCTTCTAGCCAACAAAGGCGCTCGTGGAAACTCCCTAGTTGTCTGGGACAAGAATTTTCCCCAAGATATTATCAATGAAGCAAAAAAGATTGGTCTAGCCATGCGCTCATCTGATTTCCACCCTTCCCCAACCCCTTTGGGCCACTTCACCTCTTTTTGGTCATACCTCATTTTCATCCCCCTTCCATCCCCATCAACCTTTGTTGATTCATTGGCTCCCTAGAGAGTGGTTTCCTCAAGTCTCTCTGATTCCAAGACGTGGTCGACTAAGTTTTAGAGATCGCCTTTCTCGTCCCTATCATTTTAATCAAAACCATAACCCGTAAATCAAGCTCAATGTCTCAGCAGGTGCCTCCATTATTTCCAATAATGAGGGGTTTCAAGAGGGCTCATATCCCATCACCATCTTCAGATAGAATCAGATGTCCTTTTTTGGTAAATCAGCAGAGAAAGTCGTGCATGGGCATTTTCGAGATGGGTCATTCCAGATCAACCCAAGCGAGTGGATCCACACCAACGAAGGTCATTATTTCCATAATAAGTGTGATATCACCAATCGGATCACCAATGATGATGAAACTTCCCAAAGAAGAGTCACCCATCGCACCAATGCAAATTGTACAGCTCTCTAGATCATCAAGTACTACAAACTGGCCTCCCAAGTGGCTTTAAATAACGGCCCCCTCTCCAAGCTCTTATCCTGCAATCACGAAATCCTTTACGTCCTCCTCCCCACCCCAATCCTTGCTGGTTTCTCAGTCATTTTCCTCCCGATGGCTCTGTTAGAACCTACTGAAGTCCAAATCGAACCCCTAGCCCTATCTTTCTTTGAAGCCCAGGGATACATCCCTTTTTTCAAAAAATTCAAAGGGGTTGAGGCTGATATAACCAGTGATTTTGTGAATTCTTGGAACAATGGGAGCATGAAGGTTCGAAACCTCCAGTTTTGGGTGACGGTGGAAATGCTAGCTGAAGTGACGGAGTTGCCGATGGTAGGTCGTGTTGTCCGTAGGGACAAACACAACTGGGATCAGGAGCTCGAAGGATGGCCCAACCACACCAAAATTTTTAGGTGGAAAGGTATAGCTCTCGATCGTGAATCCCTTCCTTCTCCTTGGTCATCCTTATTAATTCCTATTTTGTAGTATATCATAGTGGACGATCCTTCTAAGCCCCTCCTAAGTTTTCACCTCACCCTGGTAAACCACCTGAGGGGGTTCAAACCCATCAACATCCCTGATTTCCTCTTTCGGTCCATCCGATTGTCCATTCACAATGCCCATAAAAGGAAATCCCCGAGCACCCCCACTCACCAAGGGTTGTTTGCCATCCTCTACTACCATGCCCTAGCCCAACCTCCACCCATCATCGTCCCTCCCCTCCAGACCAATCCGCCTCAGTCCCCCTCCACTCCAAGCCCCTCCTACTCTCCCTCGATGGACCCTGAAGAGTCTGACGTGGGTCCAGGGTGTCCTACTCTACCCAGACCCGCAGATCGGCCCGCATTAAAAAAGTCAAGAAGGAGACGAGTGTAAACTCCCCGGAGCGCATCTCTGACGACAATAGTGGCAGTTCAGGCCAAGTTTCAAACACTCACCACAAAGTAGCTACCATCATCATCAGTAGCATTATCAACACCCTGGAGACCATCAGCGGGAACCTGAAACAACTACTCAAGAACGCTGTTGAGAGCAACTCAGCGAAGGGGGACCTGACCGATGCTTGACGGAAGGGCATGTGCAGATGGTTTTTCTGGTTTTTGTGTTCATAATTTGTTTGTTTTCTTTGTTTCATTTGGATACTTTTACTCCTAGTTTAGGGATTTTGACATTATTTTTTGTTTGTTCATGGGTGGAATTAATGATGTATATTCCTAGTAGGATGTCCAAAAAGTTTATCTTTACGTTGTTTTTTGGATTACCCAGCATTGACTAGTTTTGTTTGTTGGACATTTTGAGCTCATTTAATTGTCATTGATGTCAAGGTGAAAAGTTTTCATTGATGCCAAAGTAAACATATGAAGACGTCATTAATACCATGGAGCACACTATCAATAGCACTAGGAACAATGCGAAGAGTTGAAGAAAAGTCAGCAAAATAATGTTTTATAAGGATTTATGGTAAACTAATGGTGTAAGATTAAATGGTTTTATTAAAATCATTATGAGGATATAAAAGTCTCCTCACACATTGAGATGGCAGTTAAGATTTTAAAAGACCCACGGTGGAAGAATAATTTACAAATTAAAGGTTTAAGTTTAAACCCAAGGAAGGCTTTATAAATATAATTTATAAAATTTAGATTCCTTAGAATTTAAATAATTTATAAATTATAAAGGTTGGAAAGCACCAACGTCATCAAATAAGTGGGAGCGCCGACGTCTAAGCAAAAAAGGGAATTCATGTATAAATTAATGCCAAAGAGGTATTCAAAATTCACCCCTCGACATTTTAATGCATGCAACAAAGTTGGAAACATTTTTGTGCAATCGTTGATCGTTGAGGAAGAAGATAAGGGATTCACTTGTCTTTAGCGCCAGGTGAAAGACATAAGGGGAAGAGCATATTGGTTGAATCACAAAGGACATGATGGTCCATTGGCAGTGCACGTTTTGCGAAGGCGTTGGGAGTTGAGGAGCCCGCAATAGATTCGTGTGGAGTCGTGTGTGTCTTGAGCGCAAATGAAAGTCTTTTGCACGTGCTCATTTTAAGCACCAGCCTAGGAAAAAGGGGACGAAGAGCGTCCAAACTCTTAAACGTGCATCTAGAGCACATTGAGGTCAAAGCCGCGGCTAGAGTGCTCACGGAGGCAGATATTGTGGGTTCGAATCCCACTAGTGGCAAAGGTAATTTTTGATTAAATTTTTATATAGCCTAAAGTTTTTCTAAGGTGTGGTTTGGAGTTATAAGGGTTTGTTGAAGAATTATTTTTGGTAATTGATTTTTTTTGTTTGGAGAAATAAAGGTTTGTTGAAGAATTATTTTTGGTAATTGATTTGTGTTGTTTAGAGTTCTAAGGGTTTGTTGAAGAATTATTTTTGGTAATTGATTTGTGTTGTTTGGAGTTATAAGGGTTTGTGAAGAAATGTTTTATTGGAAATTGATTTGTGTCATTTGGAGTCAAAAGGGTTTTTGAAATATTGTTTTATTGAGAAGTGATTTATGTTATTTTAAGAAAAGAGGATTTGATTCTTGCCAAAGTTATTTTTGCCATTAAATTGATTAAAGAGGTTTTGAGTTATTTTGGTGGAAGTTGAATTTATTTTTAGTTGGGAGTTTATAAGGTGTTAATGGATAAATATTTTATGTATGTTGATGGTTGTTTTTGAAAGGTGGAGTGATAAGGTGTGATTGAGTATTTACATTATATTGTGAGAAAGATTTATCTTCTAACCTCTTTGAGCTTGGAATAGAAGTGTTTGTGGTTGTGACAGATTTATGAGATCCTTTCATCTTCAATAAAAAGGTATGAGCACATTCTTCCATAAGTTGAGTTGATTGATTGGTTTTCTGGAAAATAAGTTTGGAGTGAAAAGGACTTGATTAGGGTTTCATTTTGAGAGTGTTTGAGTTAATGCATCAAGGTTTTCTGGAATAAGGAGTTGTTGTTAAAACCTTGTTTGATAAGCATTGTTGTTGAAGCCATTTGTTGTGTGAAGAACTTGAGTTAGGGTTTTGCAAATAACATGAGTATCATTGTTATGTGAGATTAGTTGTTGAGCATTATTGGAAACATTTTGAGTTGGTGGTTATATTCTTGGACTAGGGTTTGTGAGAAAAGGGTGTTTCATTGAGTGATTGGTTGAGTAGAGTTGATTGAGCCTAGTCAAGTGGATGTGTGAAGTGATTTTTCAAGTTCCATAAAACAAACTATTCTATATTCTGATTTGAGTTGAGAAAGTGATTGAGCATTGAGTGTAGAACATATTGAGTCTCTAAAAATTCTCATTATATTTTTATGAGATTTGAGCAAGTGGACTTGCAAGTTCTGAGTGGACTTGTTGAGCAAATTTGAGCAAGTTCTGAGTGGGCTTGTTGAGCAGATTTTAGCAAGTTATGTGTGGACTTGTGGAGCAGAGTTTGGTGCATATTTGAGGACAGGTTTGTGCCATACCAGAGATAGATATTGAGCAGAGTTGTGCTAGACCGAAGGACCGTGTTTAGTACAAATTTGAGATAGATCTTTGGAGGTGAGAGAGCAGAGAGGACGGTAGTCCCCAATGGACAGAGATCCATCAGCCAGGGCAGTGAGGATAGGTCTTCTAAGTGGGGACAAGAGTCTTAAGTGGAGAGAGATCCACAAGCCAGTGTAGTGGATGCAGTAGTCTTCTAGAGGAGCACCAGCCAGAGCAGAGGAGAAGGAGTTCTCCTGTGGATAGAGATCCACGAACTTGATTTAGGGGATCAACATCTCCTTTGGACAGAGGTTCATAAAAATTGTAGGGAAAGGATTCCCAAGAGAATTTATTTGAGAAAATTTTATAAGAAATATTTTCTTTGTGGAAGGATTCCCATTATATGGTTTTGGGATCCAATCAAAACCCATATAATGCAAATACTACAATTACCAAAAAAAAAAACTAACAAAATCAATCATCTTAAGTATGGGGGTAATTCATGGACCCAAACCATAGATTATGTAAACATATATTTTAGATGTAGAATATGTCATGAGTTGGGTCATATTGAGAGATCATGCCCTAAGACTCATCCAGTAGAAACATATGTAGAAAACCATAAGAGAAAATTACAATGGGATATGGATGAGGATGGTTTTCAACTTCCAAAAAAGGGGTCAAAATAGATGAAAGTAAATAAACAGTGGAGGCCATTAAGGAAGGATATTGGAAGAAATACCAACTCTTTTGAGGCTTCAACCTATGAAGAAAAAGTAGATCGATGCTTAGAGGACACAGTACAACAGGATCATAAAATAACAAGGAACCATCTATTTAGTATGATCTTGATTTAAGGATGAACATTCCCGCTAAACCTAAGGAATGTGCCTCACCACTTTTTGAAGACTCTCTTGAAGTACCATGCACTATTCATGACAAGAAAAGTGGTATAAAAAATGCAGCGTTAGATGTTAATACCCCTACCATTAATAAGGAAATACAAAATGAGCAGGACAAATCAATAGCTTCTGTAGCAGATCCAAGAGAGGATAAATCTAATGAAAAGGAAAGTTGTGAAAGAATATTGAGGAATAGAATAATAAGACCTGCTAATATAGGCAAGGCAAAAATAGGAAAACCCTCAAATTATGAAGCGAGATCCAGAGAAGCAAGAGCAAACATAGATAAAGGAACACAACATAAGTTGGTTGAACTTGTTAGCATGGATTTTGGTTTTCAAAGCCTATTTGTAATATTTCTTCAAACAATAGAACATTGAGTTTCTCATTTGGTATCAGAGCAGGATAGGTGAATTAGCTCTCGCTCAAATCTACCTCGCTTAGTTGGCATGTTTGCCTAAGCATCCTGTGTGCAAGTTCACCAGAACAGACTAGATCGTCCCTAGCAAACTCTAGCACATCACGTGATTGGACATGCAAATGGACAAACATTTGGTGGATAGGAAAAATCGCCCTGACAACCCTGCCACTACCTATACTTGAATAGACGCGCAGTCCTGGCCCTGGATTGAACAAGGAGCCAGCAGAGCTGATGCTGGTTCTGTGGACCCAAGATGTGGATCTCATTTGGCATGGATCCCTAGATGGACTCCTACCAGGATATGACAAGCGGGTAACCAAACAAACCGACACTAACTCTCGTGACGTGGATCCTACAACTGCTAGTGGTTCTAAAGACTAAGATGTGGCTTGAAGGATCTGATCAGGATGCGCAAATTCTAATATTTGATGTGGAGCACTCTCGTGAAGCTGGACGCAACATGTGTCAAGGGACTGGGAACCTACATCTAGACATGGAGGTTGAGAATGGACATGACACGAGGTGGACCAGAAAGGACGTGGTGACGTAGAATCCTGGAGTGGGGTGACGGATCCTAAGTGGGGATTAGGATGTTGATGCACGAAGGATAGACTCCAATGCGGACTCCAATTGGTAGACATGGATGACTTACAGAGCCCTGGCAACACGAACAAAACGACGGACTACCTGACTACGGATGGTGACTCAACGGAATGATGATGTGACAATCCTGAGGACCTAAACTCATGGACCAAAGTGATGATATGGCTGATAGATGGACCAGACGCGATGACTTGGACGAACAGTTGATTGCAGACGCATAGGTAGAATTGGTCAACAAAAAAATTGATTGATGGGTGCAAGTGAGCGGAGTGATGGTCGACACGCGATTGAAAGGGCAAAAAACTGAGGAGGGCGAACCACCATCAGGTGGTCGATAAGTTATTAGAGCCTTTAGGCTTATAAACTCTCCATAACTCCTCATATTCCCCATGTGGGATATTTGAGCTGACGGTAGAACTCCATTGTGTAGACGATCGCCCTCCAAAGGTGCATATGTTGTAACTACATTTCCAGGCATGGAGATTGACTTCGTGCAAAGCATCCCGAGAATCTAAGCACAGATCCAGGGTTTCTGACAATTGACGATCTCCAAATTGCAACAATCTGCCCAAATTTATTTGCATATAAGGCACGACAATCTTCTAGGTTGGATTGTTAACATTGTTTTTGTGGGAGAAATTCTGAAGTTGCAGGTACATGTGTTACGTCGATCCAACTTGATTTTAATTAATCACGGACGACAACCTCTGCGTGAAGAAATTTCTTATCGTTATTGACATCGCAGTCATCCTCCTTGAGCAAGCCTTCGCTGATTGGAGGTACCGACGTTCGATAAGGCTTGCTCCTAAACGATCATGACTGACGAAAGTAGGAGGAGCTTCTGGTAGAACTAAATGAAGATCGGCCCCTGATCCATTTTGCAAAATTTTTAGTAGAGGCGATAATCGATCGCATCAACATATTGTTCATATTTTTTGCAGATGGTCTAGAATAATTTGGAAAAATAGCAGCTGCGATCAATGATCTGTTGCCTAGTAGCGTAGCATCACAGGGTTCTCTCATCACTGTAGAATTAGAGGAAGAAACATTTATGTTTTTTTTTAAAAGACTCAAGCCAAGCTCTCACCGACAGAGTAACCCAACATACGTCGCACGACAAAGCTTTTTTTCTTGTGTTGTTGTGACTGCAATCACTTTGTTGGTGGATGCTCTAGATAGAGCTCATCACTGGTTTTCGTTAGCTGATGCCTAGCCTGATCGTGGAAAATTGAAGGTTGTTGCATTGATTTGCAGCATGCATGAATTCCAATCAAATTGAGATTGCAGACAACTTGTGGTGCGGGTTGTAGCATGTAGCAGACTAGTTGCACCGTGGTGACGGTGAACAACGATTTACAACCACCGATAGACGAAGGCAGAGCATCTTGATTGTCGAGAGACTGCCAGCGAAGGAAGACCCAAAGCTCATGTAGAAGCACATGTGAAGAGTGCAACCAACGTTGAGATCACCTGTCTGTGTTGATTAAAAAAAACTACAAACCAGAGGGGGATTGAGAGACGTTGATCTGCAGACAACAACCGATCGATGTTTGCATTTGCAGGCGTACCAGATCCGAAGGTAGAGGCAATCGAGTAGAAGAATTCCCATAGTGGAACATCGATCTCCCCTCTCCGTGCTCTCACTGTCGAATCCAACTCCACCAAGTCATCACAGCGAGACGTTGCAAGCCATGCGAGACAACATCGTTGCAGAAGGAACGCACTATTTGGAAGACGCTAAAATTGCAAGTTCAATACTACAAAAAGTAGGCACGACAAGCGAGTTTCCTTCCTTCGGTATTAATTGCTATACCACCCCCACATATTTGTAGACTGGTTACAAAATTGTAGCAATTAGATCTCGCCCAGGTTCAAGAGGTTCTGAATTGTTTTTTACAGCGTGGAGGAGATCGTCAGAACATAGACGTTGTTGTTGACTACGCGTGGTGAAGGACAATATTTTCAAGCAAAGAAAATTTGCAAACACTTGAAGCAACACAACGGTTCTATATGGAAAGCACCCATCATAGACAAGCAAAGGAAAGGATAACAGGTTGAAAACATCGTCAGATCAGCATCATTGCAGCGTTGGCAACGGATCGAGCAGTTGGTGTGGTGCTGCAGAATCGAGCAACAGTCAGCTTTTGTAGCATCAACAGATTTGTCGTGGTGAGATTTACCGAAGCAGTGATCTGGTCATTGTTTGTTGCCAAAGCCATTGTGAATCAAAATGGAGATCGTGATTTATTTTAGTTTGCTTAATGGCCACCATATTTGAAGACTTGGAGGTTCCAAGTTTCAATGGAGAAAACTATGCTTATAGGAGCATAAAAATGGAGCACTTGTTGAAGGCAAAAGGACTTTGGAAAATTATCCAAGACGGCTATGAAGAACCCACCACTTGGACCATGCTTGAAGGCGAAAAGAAGAGAGTGAAAAAAGAGCAGCAATATCAAAATTGCTTGGCTCTCATGGATTTGAGGAGAGGCATGAAAGAGAAAAAATTCCCTGTCATTGTAAAATGAACAGCCCAAATGGCTTGGAGAGCATTGCAAGATGCTTATGGAGGAGATATGTGTAGCAATATCCAAAGCAAGGAGGAGTCTTGCTTCTTTGAATGAGTGTTTGAAGAGTCTTGTGAAGACTCATATGAAGATATGTCTTTTGAAGAAGACATACATTATTATGATGATGAACTTATTTTTGAAGAATAGAAAAAAAAAGATAAGGAATTCCTTCATGGCGAAGAGGATGAAAAGGAGAAGGAGCCTTGTACAACTCACATTGGCGAGAGTTATGAAAAATATTATTGTGAGACACACATAGTTGAAGACATGTCTTGTAAAGGCATGGAAAATTGTAATAGTCAATCATTTCTTTCAGGAGGAGAAAAATATGAAAACAAAATTTGTACTAATGAATTTTTTGTAGAAATGGCATGCTTGGAAAGCATTCACATTGATAGCAAAGACGATGGATGTCTCAATGGAGAGACAATTGCTCAAAGACCTTGTTGTGAAGACCACTCAAAAGTGGAAGAAGAATTTGAAGATGAAGGAAGAGAAACACTCACATTGAAGTGTTCCTTGCTTGAAGACCACCTAGATGATGAGATGGTGTATGATGGAGAATATCTCACAAATGAAAAGTGTATTATGGAGAATGCACCTACAATTCTCATGGAGGAGAATAAAGAAGATGATGATGGAGAAGAAATGTTCATGGAAGATCATTGGCTTGAAGACCATTCACTTGGAATGGATGTGTGCTCTCTTGAAAGAGCAAATGAAGTGATGTGGGATGTTGATCCACAAGAAAATTTTGATGAAGAGGAGATGAAGACTATAAGCTTCATGCTCAATTGTGAAGATCACTCATTAAGAGTGACAAATGGAGTTTCTTCTTGTTCATCAGCCAAATAAGTATGGAAAGACTTGAGAGATTTTGAAACTTTGAAAGAAGACAATATGTTGTGTGAAGAAAAGAGCACAAATGAGATAGAAACAAAAAATGAAAATGAGATTGTTGGTTTTATTGTTGTAATGGCAAAGGAAACATCACTCATGAATGAAAATCACTCACTTGGAGTGTCTACATTGAAGGAAAAGAGTTATCTTGAAAATGCAAAAATGTATGATTGTTTGAATGAATGGTGTTTCAACACACCAGCATGGATTGAAAAAAGGAGGAGAACTCTTAGTGAAGAGTTGATGGTTGTTTTTGAAGCACCATACAAAGAAAGAGATTTGCCATAAAATAGCTTTATGGGGAGCACCAAATCTAATCACATTGGAGGTAATGTTTTTGTGATTAATGATTTATTTTTTTGTGAACAGGTATTTGAAGAAAGGAGGAGAATGTCTTAAAAAGGCATTATTGAGAGATGATTGTCTTGTAGAGACATCATTGGATGAAGTTCTTTCATTTGCAAAGAACATGGACAACATGATGATGAAAACCATGGATATGTGTTGGCTATATTTTGTGTTTAAAATTCCTTGGAAGGAATCATGTAAAGCCATAGTAAAGAGTGAAACATTGTGTGAGGAGCAACAATTTGTTGTTGCATTTGTAACTAGCTATTGCATAGCTATATTTTGTTTGAAAATCTGTGTAGAGGTATGTGAGGTTGTTGTATGGCAAAATCACCTACATGAGATTATTCAATGTAAATACTCAGGAAGAGTATTAGGAGCTGAAGAATGGTTTGAAGACCATCACATGAGAGAGGTAAAAGATGTGCAAAATTGGTTAGTAAGAACCAATACTTTGGGCATTATGAGGATGCCATCATTTGAAGGAGATTTTGATGAAGGGGGAGTAGCTCATCAAAAGGAGGCACTCGGTTACTTGCAGGAAGGAGCAAAAACAAAGATGAAGGAGATCCCACACAAACCGTGGAAGGAGTGCCCACGACATCATTTTGCATTTTGTGCTTTTTTGGTGATAGATTAGAGGAAACGTAAGAGATTGTATTTCTTCCAAATTAGTGATGCTTAAGAACTCACTGCATGAGTCCCTTTATCATAAAGGGGGAGAATGTTGGAAGTATCCCTAAGTCATAGGCATTTGATATTGTTTACGTAACATTTCTAGAATAGAGTATTGTTAGAGTTATTATCGTCATCTAGTTTTTATTGGCTTGGCATAGTCTATTGTAAGGTGATTGGTTAGCGTGGATTTTGGCTTTCAAAGCTTATTTAATATTGTAATATTTCTTTAAGCAATAGAACATTGAGTTTCTCATAACTTCTCTTTACCAAACAACAAAATGATATTGGCAATTCACAGACAAGGCTAGTAGTCCCTAACGAGGCATGATTACCATCTCATGGAATATAAGGGGTGTTAATGCCCCCTCAAAGCAAAGGTGTGTCAGGGACCTCTATTTAAGTAATAAGCTTGATATCCTTTGTATCCAGGAAACTAAAATGACAAAAGAATAAATTTCCAAAACTATGAAAGCAGTTGGGTGAGATGTTAATGGGATGCTATAGATTTTGAGGGAGCGACAAGGAGAATTCTAACTTGTTGGAATCCTATTAGAAACTCCTGTGTAACCATTCATAAAACTAGGCATTGGATAGCCTCTTTAGTCACATGCTTCTTTGCAGATATTTTTTTAATCATTATCATTGTCTATGGACCTACAACTCAGTCACGCATATTAGAAGTTTGGAGTGGGATTAAAGCCTTTATGAGAGCTAAAGACCAAGAAACTCGATTCATGATCATAGGAGATTTTAATGCCATACCCAAGTTAGATAAAAAAATTCGGGGAATTAGGAAACCAACCCGAAGTATGAGAGATTTCTCAACTTTTATTCAAAACAATAATCTATGGGAGGTTGAGTTTGAAGAAGACAACTATACATGGACCAACAATAGGAGAGACTAGAACCTAATAGCAAAAAAAGTAGACATATGCATTCTCTCAGATCATTGGCTAGATGAACTTGTGCTAAAATTAATACCTTCACAAGGTTTGGTTCAAATCACTAGCCAATAAAAATTAAAACGATGGTAAGTGAATTCAAAAAATATCATATTTTAAATATGAGTAGATGTGGAAAGACCATCATCAATTTGTTGATATGATAGCACAAACATGGAATTCTTCAAGAAACAGTGGGTTGTATACACTTCCAAAACAAATTAAATCAATGACATCTAGATTAAAAGAATGGAACAAGAATACTTTTGGAAATATTTTTGAGAAGAAAGAAGAACTAAAAGATAAAGTTTCAAAATTCCAAAAAGGTGATCATAATAATCCAAGATCAAAGGAAAGGGAGTTACTTAGTAAATATTATAATATTTTGAGTAAGGAAGAGGAATTTTGGAGATTAAAATCAAGCCAGACTTGGTTAAAAGGAGATAAAATCAAAAAGTTTTAACATAGGATGGCAATAGTACAAAGTTCAACATCCAGAATTAGTAGAATTAAATCAGTAGACCGGGTTTAGATTTAAGACCAGAGTGAAATAAAAAATGAGGTAAAGTCTTTTTCTTATAATATTCTAGGATCAGAAGAATTTGAAGTTCTTAATGATAAACTTCTACAAGAAGTTCATTTAGTTATAACAAATGAAAACAATAGGAAACTAATGGAGCCTATTACTCTGGAAGAAGTTCATCTAGCTCTTTTCTCTTTTAAAAAGGATAGATCCTCAGGTCTAGATGGGCTCTCTGCAGCATTCTATCAACATAATTGGGATATAGTGGAAGATTCTTTATTGGTGGTAGTGGAACAGTCTAGGGTAAAATAATACATACCTTATAAAATAAATACAACATATGTTACCCTAATTCCAAAAAAGAAGGATGCAAAATTGTTTGATTCCTTTCAACCCATAAGCCTATGTAATATGGCATGTAAGGTTATTTCCAAAGTGATGGTGAATCGGTTAAGACCATTGTTAGACAAAATTATTTTAGAAGAGCAAGGAGGATTTTTGAAAGGGAGATAGATTCTAGATGGGATCCCAATTGCTCATGAAGTTATGAATTCAGCAGCTTCAAGAAAAGAGAAAGCAATGATATTAAAACTTGATATGAGTAAGGCCTATGATAGGATTAAATGGGATTTTCTTTGTGCAGTATTAGAAAAGTTTGGATTTAGGAAGAAATGGGTCAGATGGATTAAAACATGTCTCTATCGTTTCATATTTAGTGTCGGTCAATGGGCGAGTAACAAAATTATTTAAAGCCAAGAGAGGCCTTAGACGAGGAGATCCTCTATCACCATATTTGTTCATTATTATGGTAGAGGTTTTGGGTAGGAACTTGAAGAAGGCTTACAAACATGGGCTTATAAGTGACTTAAAGCTAGTAATAACATTGACAACATCACCCATCAACAAGTTTGTAAATGATACAACCCTTTTTGGGAGGGCAAGGATAAATGAGGCCAAATCTTTGAATAACTTATTAAAGGAATATGAAAGAGCATAAGGGCAGAAAGTTAATAGGACAAAATACAAAATTTACTTCCTAAACACCCCAACTAAAACCAAAGAAAGAATATGCAAGTTACTTCAAATGGAGGCAAATTTTCCAACAACTTATCTAGGGATGCCCTTATTTGAGGGGAGAATGAGAATAGAATTATGGAATCTAAATATAAGTAAAGTTCATAATAAACTACCAACATGGAAAGGTATATGGTTATCATTAGTAGGATTCTTTATTGGTAGTAGTAGAACAATCTAGGGTAAAATAGTACATACCTTATAAACTAAATGCAAAATATCTTACCTTGATTCCACAAAAGAAGGATGCAAAATTGTTTGATTCATTAGGCCCATAAGCCTATGTAATATGGCATATAAGATAATCTCCAAAGTGATGGCAAATCGGTTAAGACCATTGTTAGACTATTATCTCATGAAGTTATGCATCCAGTAGCTTCAAGAAAAGAGAGAGCAATGATCTTAAAACTTTATACGAGTAAAGTCTATGATAGGGTTAAATGGGATTTTCTTTTTGCAGTATTAGAAAAGTTTGGATTTAGGGGGAAATAGGTCAAATGGATTAAAGCTTCTCTGCAGTATCATATTTAGTGTTGGTTAATGGGTTAGTAACATAATCATTTAAAACCAAGAGAGGTCTTAGACAAGGAGATCCTCTATCACCATATCTGTTCATTATTATGGTAGAGGTGAGTAGGAACTTGAAGAAGGCTAACAAAGATAGGCTAATAAATGGACTTAAGGCTAGTAATAACATCGACAACATCACCCATCCACATTTTGTAGATGATATAGCCATTTTTAGGAGGGAAAGGATAAACGAAGTCAGAGCTTTGAATAGCTTATTAAAGGAATATGAAAGAGCATCAGGGCAAAAAGTTAATAGGACAAAATCCAAAATTTACTTCCTAAATACTTCAGCTAGATTCAAAGCAAGGATATGCAAGTTACATAAAATGGAGGAGGCAAATTTACCAACAACTTATCTAGGGATGACCTTGTTTTTAAGGGAGAATGAGGATAGAATTGTGGAATCCAGTTATAAGTAAAGTTCATAATAAACTACCAACATGGAAAGGTAGATGGTTATCATTAGTAGGAAGAGTGTAGCTAATTAAATTAATCTTACAGGCCATTGCAACATAATATATGTCCTATTGTGGAGTTTCCACAACCACCCCAAACTTCTTGGGGACCCACTTGTCATGTTTTGGTATTAAAGGTTTTTGGTTTTCTTTGGATTGTAAAAATAGTGATGTTTGACCGTTTATGTTAATGATTTTAATTGCTTTAGGTATTTGATATTTAATGATTAATTAATCTAGGCACTAATGCTTAGATTAATTAAAATCTATTTTAATAAATAGAGTTTAATGTTCTTCATACTATCTAAAGTGATGGAATGTGTTTAATAAAGCAAGGCCTGACCAAAACATTACCTAAAACAAGAAGAGGATACAAAAGGTACAAAGAAATTGTGATAGAAAATAATATGCTATTATCTACCTAATATAATTACATTAATTATATTATGTATATAATAGTAATATTATTATGATGTTCTAAAATGTTATTATAATAATATTATTATGATTATATCATAATGTTCTAAAATATTATTATTATAATAATATTATTATAATATACTTTACAAAGGATGTGATAATAATATGTTTGACCATGTTACGTTTGATTGCAGGAGAAGGCGATGGCGGCTATTCAAAACGATCAAAGGCAAGGGTGGTTATTCCAAAACGTTCGAGGCTACGTAACGCTGGTAAAAGAGGAAGCGGTCCAAAGACAGTGTTAGGGTTTTAGGAGGACAACACATAAGGCTTCGGATTTGACAGTGAAACGGTTGAAACCAGAGGCCTACCGTCAAACAAGCCAACAAAGAAACATTATTAGGGCAACCCGTAACCCTAATCGATGGAGATAAAGGTCTACCTCGAGAGCATGGAAATTTTTTCATTGGTATTGCGCAGCGTGAGTGCGAAAGCAAGGAGCTCGACAACCATGGCGAAGGGTTGACAGCGCCATGGCTATGTCGATGTTAGCCCCTTGATGTGGTGTTGACAGTGCCATGGCTGCGATCGATGGCAGCACCATGGCGAAGGGTTGACAGCGCCATGGCTGTGTCGATGGCAACCCCCTGACGTGGTGTTGACAGCGCCATGGCTACGATCGAACGCAACACCATGGCGACGTCGTTTTGACAGCGCCATGGCTACGTCGATTGTAGCACCGCGACGTGGTGTTGACAGCGCCATGGCTGTGTCGATGGTGTGATGGCCTCACTGGGTTATATGGAAACCAAAGTGCCAAGGATGGGGGACGTCATCCCAATCCTTGGGCATGTTTGGTATGGCTTCGAAGAGATACCATTGGGCCTTGGTTTTGAAGAGCACATCGAAAATCTCGCTAAATGAGATTGACCTACCTTATTTTAATGTGAATGTTGTTTGATTATATTCAATGTTTTAAAGGAGGCCTAAAATCATAGGGGTTATAAGGTACAGTTAAATGTTTTTTATTATTCATTTTGATGGGTGCAAAGGGGTGTTCTTGGGTAAAATGCCTATGTGATAAGAGAAATGTGAGACATAAGGAGTTACGTAAGATTATGTTTTTGGTTTTATTATTGTTTAAAATAATGTTTAGAAGTTTATTGTATTAAATCACAGAAAATGATGATGGATTATTTTCTTATATCCATTTATTATTTGAAGTGTGAAAGAAGTTGAAGCGAAAGGACTTCTAAGCATTATTTATACCTTGCTATCCTACCTGTTTAAGGGGGGCTGGAAATGATGTAACATTTTGAAAAGCAATAAGAATGAGCATTTTTCAGATTTTGAGAGGGTAGCAAACTTTTGTGAGCAAAATCAAAAAGGGGGTTTCTAATAATAAAACTAACGTTTTTAGTGTCTTATCATTTCTGCATTTTAGTGACTTCTAGCCATTGTCTTATGCCATGAAATGGGTTGCAATAGGCGAAGGTCAAGATGATGCGGTTTCTCTATTATTTCCTTTGAGTCTTGCACTTGATTTAATGGTATTGTGCTTATGTTGCGGGTCCATTAATTCAGGTTGTTTTATGATTACCTCATAACTTGGGATTTTGCAGGGAGGAGCTTGCTAAACTGATTCAGAATTTGACTTTTTCAGCTAACTAAATATGCATTGTTTATTCATTCATTTTTTTTAAGTTCATTTTATTTCAAGCATTCAATCATTTCATTATGGTCCATCCAGAATTTCAGTTTCTTTTATTTCCATTCTGGTCCTTTTCCAGAATTTCTACTAATTTCCTTTTAGTTTCATTTCTATTCTGGTCCATTTTTTAAATTGTTAAGCTTTCAAGTTATTTCCATTCTGGTCATTTTCCATAATTTCTACACCTCCAAAATTCATTAATCTAAGCTTTCAGATAAAACACATGGTTTAGGAGAGATACTAACCTGCTATTTCACATTAAATTAAGATAAGAAATGAAAACTAATTTTGCTAACATTGCTAACACGCTAACTTCTACTAACTACTATTAGGGTAGTGGCATCAACATAAGGAAGATAAAATGAACCCAACTATTTAAAACTTACTTCATCTTAAAGGCACAAACATTAAAATAAGGTGGACATTTCCACATTTTATCATTTGAAACCTTTTAAATGAAGATAAAATACTTTGCTAACAGGGATTCAAGGTAGCACCAATTTAATTTTTTTTTTAAAAGAACTACTTTTATTTTGCATTTGCTTTTAGTTAGATCTTTCAATCATTAAGCATTGTTTAGAACCAACAAAGGCCCCTTGTTTATGGTCACATGCATCATTGAATTATTTCTGGCATTATTGTAATCTTTTAGATATTTTACCAGAACCTTGGAGAAGTTGAATGTTTGTCATTTGGTTTCTTTTCAAGAGAGTTTTTGTTCAATACTCTGCATGTGGTGGTATTTTGCAATTGGGCAAAATATACACTCAACATGTCCTTGTATAGCTACAAGCTTTACTGCAATGGTAAGGGCTTTGGCCTCTCTTTGGGAGGTCCAAGGTTCAAACCCCACTTAGTATGAAGGGGTCGGGACCCCTCATAAAAACCTGTGTAAACTCAATGAAAAAAACATATATGTCCTTGTATACTATGCCAAAATCAATAGAAAAAAGTTTAACCTATATTATGCGGTCATTTTTTTGGTCAGGATTACATGATAAAAGGAAATTTCCTTTGGTGACATGGAGCAAGGTGTGTGACGATAAAACTAGGGGAGGTCTCGATTTAAGAGCTCTTATGGATGTAAACTTAGCTCTTCGGGGAAAAGTAATTTGGAGATTGTACAAAGAGAGTCAAAGACAATGGACAAGAATTCTTTTAAGTACATTGAGCCTAATCACCCAAGCTTAATATTTTTTTTTTTACATGGTGGAATCAGTAGCCGCCACGATGATCCGAGCACGTTGTATGTCTTTTATAGCCGCCACAGTATTTTGTGTTGTCCGCCCCAAAAGCTGCCACATTGTACTTCGTGCAATCCACCCCTATAACCACCATGCCGCAATCATTTTAAACCTTTTACGCCATTGAAAGCACCAAGAAAGGGACAAGCATTCAATCCAACAAGGCCCGAGATTAGAACCCTGGGCGTCCGCCCCCCTTACAAGGTTTTGCCGCACCAATTGGTCTACACCTTGGACCTCCAAGATTAGTATTTAATGCATTCTCACTACCAGATGGTTCTGCACTATGGAAAGGTTTAAAAAAATAAATCGATCTAGTGATTAAATGTCTAAGATGTGTGGTGAACTGGAGAAAAAATTTATATTTGGATGGATACTTGGTGTGATAAAGAAAAACATGCAATCTAGATCTAATTTTGAAACCATGGATGAGATTACTTCAAGACAAATATGGTGATAGGGTTTCAAACATATGTACAAGTATCAAAGATGGAAGATACAAATGTAAAAAAGATTTATTTTTATAAGTATACAAGACATTAATGCTAGGAGTCAGTTGAGCAGAAAGATAACAACAATGATTATTTCGAGAGAAGCCGAAAAAAAGCTGATTTGGGAGTTGAATAGCTTAGGAGAATACACAAGAAGCAAATATAATGTAAAGCACCAACAAAACATGAATACCGCAAGAATATGGAGAGACATTTGGAATAGCTCAAGCATTCCTAGAGTCAAAATGTTTTTTTGGCTAGTAGGTCAGAAGAATTTTATCTTGGGATAACCTTATGAAAAGGGGTTTTCATGGCCCCTCACAATGTGTTCTACGTAAAAAGGAAGAAAGTATAGACCATCTCTTAGGACACCACTCAATAGTCTTGAAACTATGGCAATGGATTCTTAATATGTTTGGTAAATGCATGGTGATGAATGGCAAAATTGAAGAAAGGTTAAAGCAATGGTAGAGTGCTTTTAAAAGTGAGGCTTTACAAACAAATTGGGATATATCAAAAGATACAATACTTTGGACTGTACGGTTGGAAATGAATAAAAGAATATTTAAAGAAAATGAAAGCAATTCTAGAGGTAATGAAAAGGAAGATTTTTTTAGCCATAAAGGAGTCTAAACCAACCTTATCAACTCACCCAATCCCTAATCTTGAAGTAGAGAGCCTTGATAGATGGAGTCAAGTCATCAAATGGATTTATGATGTTGGGTATAGGAGAAACAAAAAGAAGGCAAAGAATATAAATTGGAAACCACCATAAGTGGAGTTGGTTAAATTGAATTTTGATGGAGCATCTATAGGAAATCTAGGACCAACTGAAAGAAGATTATTTAGAAATACTAGGGGAGAGATTTTCTCATTATGCTTTCAATAGTGGATTTAAGACAAATAATGAAGCTGAAGCTTGGGCAGCTTTGGAAGGTTTAATAATATGCAAACAAATGAAATGGAACAAAGTATGGATAGAAGGTGATTCACTAATAGTAATAATGCAATTTTGAGGAAAGCAAAGGCTCATGGAACATACAAGAGATAATTGTAGAAATACAAGACCTTGCTATAGAGTGAAGAAATCAGGTTTACTCATAAGGGAAAAAAAATTATGCAGAAGGGCTAGCCAATAGAGGGGTTTTAATAGAGGATCGTGAAGTTAAATTCTCTTTTCCATGGTTAAAGTAGTAAGTTTAGCTGAAGCTAACAAGAAAATGTTAACTACCTAAATCAATAATGATTAAGATTTACTTTAATGTTTTCTATTGATAATATTTGTTTTATTTTATAACATTATGGTGTTCTCATATAAAATATTTATTACCATTCTTGTGGTTGCACTTATGCTTCAAAAAGAAAACTAACGACCCATATCCAATAAAGCAGACTATGATAGCACGAAGTTTTGGAAATATTATTCTACTAAGATGCAATGCACAGACAGTAGAGATGGAGTTTTGGTATTGTGAAGGCTGCCACAAAAAATGTCAAGAAGAAGGATGCTGAATTTTGGAATATTTTTATTCACACAAAAAATTGAAGAAGATCCAAAAAATGAATATCAAGAATTTAGACATTTTATGAAAACTGATGTTTGTATCGTCTAGCTATAGCAACACAATTGAGAAGAGAATTGAATCTGTTTGTAAACTCTCAAGCTGTAAAGTAGGGAGTTGTGATTTGTCGAAGGTGGGGGACCCAAGTACAACCCCTTGTTCTCCAACCAAAAAAAAATTGATTTAGGTAGAAAGTAGCATGCCAAATCGTGAACCATGTATAAAGCATCATTCTTTGTCCATACAAGACATCCCCCAATAAAAGCCCTGCCGTTGTATCAAAATAGTAAAGTTTTAAAGCTATATTTACTTACGTGGAACATCGTATGCCAAATCATGAACCAGGCATAGAATATCATTATCATGTGTATATGATTCATTCTTTCATTTATAAGCTTGGAATCCTGTGGCAAACAATTGCATGGATAAAAATCCCTTCCATATTTAAGTTGATAAGATACCCTAATATCCTAATATTTTGCTGTAATCTCTGCAAGCTGTGTGGATCAGTCAGTTTATTCTCTTCTGAATCCACAAGAACATTTTTCATAAGCTCAAATCAGAGCATTCATTTCACACAATTGTATGCATCTTTCAGTCAGCAGTTCTGAAAAAGAGGTTTCCTTAAGAATGTGGGATTAAGAAAAAGGGTCATTTATGTTCTGCTGATATTTGCATTACATCTTACTAAATCATATGGCGCATAGTGAAATGTCATTAACATATCAGTTCCAAGCATTTTTCCTAATAAAAAACATTGTTTACTGTTAGTCCACTTGCCTGCTTGAGTAATTCATCGATTTCAAATAAGATGCCTCTCTTTGGTGCTGTTGCTGCTAACATTATATGTCTGATAACCAGAAAATATCATGGAGCAATAACACATTGGGGGCTGCAAGCATAAAATAGGATTGCTCTCACTAATTTGAATCGTTGCTAAGCCGACACAAGGGGATTTCCTGCACCAATTCATCAAATCCAGAAAACATTAATTTTGATTGTAGATAACACATATAGCTCTTAAAGGTGGCTTTATATGATTTCTATGCATCTTCTTGTTCAATTTTAAAGTCATTGCATCCATGTATGATTTATTAGAAAAGTAGGTAGATAGTTGCCTCAAGAAATATAAACAGTCATACAAGATTAATGATTTGCGTCAAAACATGTAAGCAGTTGTATGAGAAGATTAATCATCAGATAAAAATCCTTAACCTTGTTACATAAGTTTTGCAAAGGCAATTATAATATATCAAACAAAATTACACCTAGCTTCCACTTTCTTTTTTTGCACAAATGTACATTCTCTAACAGTACCTAACCTATTTCCTCCATAGAGCAACGAGTGCTTTTCATCATATTTGTAATAAATTAAATTTTCAGAATCCTCACCCAAATGGAGAACCAAATCCTATCAATAAGCACAATGCAATTCAAGTGGGTACAACTTTTGAAGATTGCTCAAGTTCATGGATCCTTGCCCTCAAATAAAAATGTCATCAAAAATCTCTTAAAAGGACATCGAATAGACTTACATGGAATTATCAACAAGGCCTTCTGGAGACAACTGGCACTATTAAATTCAACAGGAAGAGAAGCTTGTTTACATTAGACGGTTATGTACACAAGTTTTCAAATTGGTTGCTTGAACTATCATGGTTTATACAGGAACAGTCAGCCAAAGATTCAGATCAGATGGAAAATGCCCATTCCTTTTCTGTCTTTTCTACTTATTCTTGCTCAAATTTTGAGAATAATTCAGACATTTCTGACCTTAGGCTTGATTTCTGAATGAGGATGAACTGCCTTCTTTGGACTCAGTGGATGACGAGAGAATTTCGAAATGAAGAATTTGAAGCAAGGAACAAAAAGAATGTACAATATGACTAATATGAAGGGTGCTGTTGCTAGCCATCCAAGAATCTGCCAGAAAAAACAGACAGATTGTGAAAATTTCGTCATGAAAACAAATCTGAAGGTGAAGCTTCTGTAAATTGGTAAGCTCGGAAAGTACATTACCACATGCAAGATTCCAATGAGAACATCACGAGAGGCCTGACCAGTGATGACCTTCTTGAGTGCGTCTGAAGTCAAAGGCAATTTGCTTCCACCAGAGATAACTTCACCCACACGTAAGAAGGGTATTACCAAACTACATGGCAGGAAACACATTAATAATGCCAGGCAAATTATTCCAATTCAAATATTCTCCAGCTTGTATTAATGACAAGAAGGAAAAACAAAAATTAAGGAATACATGCATCTCCCTGACAATAAGAATAGTATCTGCAAAACAAAATATGCCTCACCTTAACTCTATGGGTGTGGCCACAAAATTGGCAAGCATCAGAGTAGGTGCATGAATAATGGACCCAAGCAAAGCAGCAGCAATTCCACATAGCAGCACAGTCACACCTGTTTTGGAAAAAAACTTAATTTATCATTTACTGTTTATCACTAATATCAGACCTTCAAAGTTCATGCTTTAAGCTGTCTGTTTCTTTTTAGGTTCAACATGCGTGGCATAAGCTACCATGAAACCATAGTACCCAATGCTATATATTCAAATATGAGAAATGGACTGCAAAATAAAAATAAAAATATTTTAAGAACAAACAAATCTGACACATATTTTCTTATAGCCTACATTTTACTGTAGAATAGTCCGATGTTAAACACTACATGGAACCTGAAATATTTGAGTAACCCAATATTAAGTTCACCAATAGTAGCTAAAACAAAGGATGCAAAATATTGAGTTCTTCAATGATAGATAGAATAGAAAACATGATACTATGAATTTTAACTGGATGTATGCACTTCTGACTGACATGAACAACTCAATCCACTTCTGGTCAAACCGACTATATACATATAACCACTAATTCATCTGGATCTGAGGGGTATTCATGCTGCAAACCACAGCCAAAGTGAAACCCTGGTGGGTCGTATGATACTACGAATAACTCACCAGCGAATGACAGATTCTGGCTAAAAATGCAACTTCTTCAAGAGTAACATGAAGCTTAAGCCTATAACCAACCTTAACTTATCACATCAAAATTTCAATGCACTATCTTCTTGATTCTCCAAATTCTCACTAATATGATAGTGTTACGTACCACAAATAGGGAATATACCCAACGTAAGGCCCAGTGCTGCCGACAGGGCTAACTGCTTTGGCTCCGCTCCCCTGACACATAAATGACACCCGCATCAACAAAACTCAATAGAAAAACATACACGCCTTTGAAAGCACATGCAAACTCAGTAAAGGGAATTGAGGTAACAACCCTATTTAAAACATTCTGGGTAGGTAGAGGGGAGAGAGTGCAAAAATAACAGAGATTCTATTTCCTGGCAATGTAAAGGAATTGTAGCAGTAAAGAGCTTGCATTATCCTTATATCAGACCATAACCAACTTATCATTGATTTCAAGCCAGTGAGGCTCAGAGCTTAGCAGCCCATGCTTACCCACATTTATTAGGATTTCTCAGATCAAATATAGCCTACGAAAAAATTCTTCCATAGGGCATACAATGAGTATGGCAAACCCTTCTCCTGGTAATGCATCTGATACAGAGTGAGTTTCCTGAACTCTTGGGACTGTGGCAACACAACCGGGCGGTGGGTACTTCATTCAATTGCACCGGCAATAAGGATGAAGGGAAGCTGCTCTAGTGTATAGGTTGGGATGATCGATGAAGGGAAGCTGCTCTAGTGTATAGGTTGGGATGATCGCTCCTAAGCTGAGTGTGACAGGGGCAGGGACTGCAAAGTAAATTTTTCACCGGGTTCCAAGCCTAGAGACCCAAAGAAAACCAGCCAGATATGGTTTGAATGTTGGTAAGCCCTATTGCCTATTATCTCAAACACAAGGAAAATCTATATCCAAAACTTGCCGTGAAAAGTAGGAGGATGGAATGTTAAATAATACTACGACAAGAATCAAAGGATAGCACCATTTTTATGTTGATTTAAGGGATTGGAGATGACTAACCCGACACAGGTACGGTGGGAGGGTGAGGGTGGTTCCGAAGGGTCCGGGTAGACCTCTTTTCCTCTGAAACTTAGTATCAGTTTTTAAATTTTTAAAGATATATCCTACTTACTAGGAATTGCAGAATAAAACACCCCAGCCTGGGCAGGGGAACAACCCAGTTCTGCATTAAGTATTTAAATAAACCAATAAGATAAGACAAGAACTAAGATAATCACATTTAACTTAAAGCATATTAAGGCAAGCTATCCTCTTACACACCTACCTATTGGCCTAAATGAAAAAATTATCTAAGATCTTATATTTAGCAGGCCCAAAAAAAGACCTAAATCAATGAAAAATAATCAAGATCTTGTCTTGCAATCAATTTGTTTTCACCTCAATACTAATGGCTCCAAATGACATCAAGCGCAGAAATCCACTTGGACTAAATCACCAATTGGAATCCGGCCCAACTAAATCACCAATTGGAATCCAGCCCAACACCCTCAATCCTTGAACTATTATCCATGAGTTGAACAAACGCCCAAATAAAATAAACCAAAAAGGGTAAGCGAATTGGTACCTCTTTAGTATTAACAGAAGAGGATCAACAACCTTGAGGCGAGCCCAACCACCCAGTCCAGCTCTAGGACTATTCATATCCTCGATTTGACCCAATCTTGCTTCCTTTTCCAGCGTCTGCACTTCTGAACTGTTCCCACTAGCTTAGAACAACCTGCCAAGCATGCTTCTTAACTCATCTAACAGTCTCTAATTGATCGATTTTATCCAGATCATTGAAAGATATGCGTTGACACACAGAATAGAGAACCCACCTGGGCGATGAAAGATTTTCTTATAAGGTGCAGCCTGCCAGATCAGAGCTGATGTATGAACCTATTTCATTCACTTGGGATTTATCCATTGATTCTCCCTTTTCTTTCCTTTATATGTTTTCAAGGTTTTGCAATGGACCCTCTCCAGGGATTATTACTCATGTGGGGTCCCACAGTGTTCCTTCAATTGCACGGTATCCGATGTCTATCACCATTAGATTATTTACTCATAGTTGTTCCCCCAGAAGGCATTAAAAATAATTAAATAAATTTAATAATTAAATAATATTATTTATTAAATAAATTTAAGAGTATATTAATACTAAGCTTATTGTTTGTTAGAATGATTCTAAGGATTCAGGTAAGGGAGATGATGTAATTTATATGATAGTGCTTGGTCAGGGTTGTCCAGCCGACAATAAGATGATGTTGCAAATTATAGGACTCAAGTTTATCTAAGACGAGGATGGTAAGGAAGGCGGTGTCGTGTTATGAGTGCTTGGCTTGGTCATGGTTGCGTAGCCATAAAATCATAGGACTCATGGTTTGCTTGACAATAACCCTTTATTGCATTAAAGTTTTTATTGAAGTAAGCTAAAGTATAACTTGTGGAATAATTTAAAACCACTAGTTTCCTTTTTCATGATTTAAAATTAGGTAGTTGGAATAATGGGTGTTTCCGTAATAAAAGTTTACAAGAGTTTTCTAATCTTAAAATAAGGTTTTGACCGGTTCTCAAACCAGTTCTGATTGGTACCATTTAATTGTTTAACTCTTTTGTCTGCGAGGGTTAGGTGGATTGGTAAGACGTTGGGCACTTATCAGGAGGAGACCTAAGTTCAAACCTCGCGGACATGCCCAGGGCAAAGGTAGTAGTCTGACTAGAATCCGTTGAGTGTGCGCTAGCTTGATGATGGCGGTATCAACCCCAAGACACCAAGGTCTCTCACTCCGTATCGTGTTTACCGAGACGAGGTAGGGGTTATAGTGGTAGCTCCATGATTTGATGCTACGACCGGAGACAATGCAATTTGACTCTGTGACCAGATGTTCAAAAAAGAAAAACAATTACCAATTTCCTTATTAAAAATGTAAAATAAAATAAAATTATTTAACCCTTTTGATATCCTTAAAATTTGAAATTTAATATAAATTAAAGTCATTCAATTTTTTTTTTTTAAATTTAATTCAATTTAGTATCAACTTGTTTGAGAAAGAAAGTCTACCATAAATATTATTTATGTTTACCTTCAACCTCCAACGGTATCGAGCAAGTGAGAATGCAAGATGGAGGCTATATAAAAATAACCTTATCTTAATAATAAATTAACTTTTAAAACTATTTATTGTATTTACTTAAATTTAATATAAGAGCAATGTATCTTTTTTTATATATATATATATATGATAAATTTTAAAAAAATAAGAAAGTGTGACTCGGATTCAATCTTCACAGTGGATGTGTATGAGAAGTATTATTCAAAATAAAAAATTAAAATTAAAAAATAAGAAATATTTTTACTATTTTATCTTTACCTTCAATTTTTATGTTTATCTATAATCTCCAACAATATTGAGTAAGTGAGGGTGCAAGATGGAAGCTATATAAAAATAACTTTATCTTAATAATAATTTAACTTTTAAGTTATAATATTTAGGGAGACAATATCATGTGAAGTCAATCATCCGCAACAAGGATAGTGACAATTTTTCAAGTAGCGAAAAATGAAAATAAGTGAGGGTGCAAGATGGAAGCTATATAAAAATAACTTTATCTTAATAATAATTTAAATTTTAAGTTATAATATTTAGGGAGATAATATCATGTGAAGTAAATCATCCGCAACAAGGATAGTGACAATTTTTCAAGTAGCGAAAAATGAAATTACAAATATTTGTTAGTTAAGGTTTGGATGATGGGAGGAGCAATGGAGGGTTAGGGCTTCAATGAGACAAGACATTTTGTTTGGGTATAGAATTTTTCAACTAAGTTTATTTTTCCCTTCTTTATCTTTGAAATTTTGCTTTATTATAATTTTTTTTATCAAATATTATATTTGTTATAGGATATTCTGGGAAATTTTAGTAGATTTTGAGTTCCTTCTCATGGACTGATTTATAGCTAAATCCTTATAATCATCTTTAGTAGTAGAGGTTAGTGAGACAACCACAAAGGATTGATCCTTGCTGCTCAAAGATAGGGATGTTTATGGTATATTTAATAGGTATTGGCCAAGGGATTCAACCTTGAGAAAATGGATTGATATGAGTTGGAAGTCTCTAGGAGTGATTATCTCCTTTCTTCACAAAGGTTTCTTCCTAGACATTTTTTGTTCTAGGTAAGAAGAGAGAATTCTAAAAGGGGGTCCCTAATTTATGACAAGAGCAAGACTCTTCCTTAGCCGCTAGTATAAAGGCTTTTCACCTAAAAATGTAAATCTATCCTTAGTACTAGTATGGGTTAGGATGTATGGGTTGTCAGTTGAGTTTTGGGAAATAGATACCTTCAAGGCAATAGGTAACACTCTGGGAGAATTCCTTGAGATTTTAGAAACTACAAAATATGGATTCTTGGCTATTTATGCTTAGATATTGGTCATGATTGATATAAGTAAACCTTTACCAGAATCAATCATTCTTAAGTATGGGGATAAGATGTGGACCCAAACCATAGATTATGAAAATATATCTTTTAGATGTAGAAGATGTCATGAGGTGGGCATATTGAGAGATCATGCCCTAAGAAGAGTCCAACATAATCATATATAGAAAACTATAAGAGAAACTTACAAATGGATATGTATGAGGATGGTTTTCAACTTTCAAAAAACAAAAATAGATAAATAAAAGCAAATGAATAATGGAGACCAGTAAGGAAGGATATTGAAAAAAATACCATCTCTTTTGAGGCTTTACTATATGAAGAAAAAGTAAATCAAAGCTTAGAGGACATAGTACAATAGGTTCAACATATTAACAAGGAACCATCTATTTAGTATGATCTTGATTTAAGGACGAATATTCTCAATGAACCTAAGGAATGTATCAAATCAGATTTTGAAGACTAAGTACCATGCACCATTCAGGAGAAAAAAAATGGTGAAGAAAATGTAGTGTCAAATGTTAATACATCTACCATTAATAAGGAAATACCATAAAATGAGCAAGACAACTCAAAAGCTTCCATTGTAGAGCCAAGAGAGGATAAATCTAAGGAAAAAAAAAGTTGTGAAAGAATATTGAGGAATAGAATAATAAGACCTACTCTTCATACAGGCAAGGCAAAAAGAGAAAAACCCTCAAATTATCAAGTGAGATCTAAGGAAGCAAGAGCAAACATAGAGAAAGGAACACAAACTAAGTTGGTTGAACTTACCTTTACCAAACAACAAAATGATATTGGCAATTCATAGGCAAGGCCAATAGCCCCTGACGAGGCATGATTACCATCTCATGGAATATAAGGGATGCTCATGCCCCCTCAAAGTAGAGGTGTATCAAGGACCTCTATTTAAGTAATAAGGTTGATATCCTTTGTATCCACGAAACTAAAATTACAAAAGAAGTTTCCAAAACTATGAAAGCAGTATGAGCGACATGTGAATGGGATGCTATATATTTTGAAGGAGAGATAGGGGGAATTCTAACTTGTTGGAATCCTATTAGAACCTCTTGTGTAACCATTCATAAAACTAGGCATTGGATAGCCTCTTTAGTCACATGCTTATTTGCAGATATTTGTTTCATCCTTATCAATGTCTATGGACCTACAACTCAATCACGTAGATTAGAAGTTTGGAGTGGGATTAAAACCTTTACGAGAAATAAAGACCAAGAAAATTGATTTATGATAATAGGATATTTTAATGCCATAACCAAGTTGGATAAAAAAATTGGGGGAATTAGGAAACCAACCCAAAGTATGAGATATTTTTCAGCTTTTATTCAAAACAATAATCTATGGGAGGTTGAGTTTGAAGAATACAACTATACATGGAACAACAACAGGAGAGGCTAGAACCTAATAGCAAAAAAATTAGACATGCATTCTCTCCGATCATTAGATATATGAAGGGACTTGTGCTAAAATTAATACCTTCACAAGGTTTGGTTCAAATCACTGGCAAATAAAAGTTAAAACGATGGTAAGTGAATTAAAAAAATATATCATATTTTAAATATGAGTAGATGTGGAAAGACCATCATCAATTTGTTGATATGATAGCACAAATGTGGAATTCTTCAAGAAACAATGGGTTGTATACACTTCCAAAACAAATTAAATCAATGACATCTAGATTAAAAGAATGGAACAAGAATACTTTTGGAAATATTTTTGAGAAGAAAGAACTAAAAGATAAAGTTTCAAAATTCCAAAAAGGTGATCATAATAATTGAAGATCAAAGGAAAGGGAGTTACTTAGTAAATATCATAATATTTTGAGTAAGGAAGAGAAATTTTGGAGATTAAAATCAAGCCAGACTTGGTTAAAATGAGATAGAAACAAAAAGTTTTTTCATAGGATGGCAATAGTACAAAGATAAACATCCAGAATTAGTAGAATTAAATTAGTAGAAGGGGTTTAATTTTAAGACCAGAGTGAAATAAGAAAGGAGACAAAGTCTTTTTCTTATAATATTTTAGGATCATAAGAGTTTGAAGTTCTTAACGATAAAATTCTACAAGAATTTTATTTAGTTATAACAAATGAAGACAATAGAAAACTGATGGAGCCTATTACTCTAGAAGAAGCTCATCTAGCTCTTTTCTCTTTTAATAAGGATGATCCTTAGGTCTAGATGGGCTCTTTGCAGTATTTTATCAGCATAATTGGGATAAAGTGAAGGATTCTTTATTGGTGGTAGTGGAATAGTCTAGGGTCAAATAATACATACCTTATAAAATAAATGCAACATATCTTACCCTTATTCCAAAAAATAAGGATGCAAAATTGTTTGATTCATTTCAACCCATAATCCTATGTAATATGACATATAAGATTATTTCCAAAGTGATGGCAAATCGGTTAAGACCATTGTTAGGAAAAAATATTTTAGAAGAGCAAGGAGGATTTGTGAAAGGGAGATAGATTCTAGATGGGATCATATTAGCTTATGAAGTTATGCATTCAACAACTTCAAGAAAAGAGAAAGCAATGATCTTAAAACTTGATATGAGTAAGACCTATGATAGGGTTAAATGGAATTTTCTTTGTGCAATATTAGAAAATTTTGGATTTGGGAAGAAATGGGTCAGATGGATTAAATTTTGTGTCTCTATAGTTTCATATTCAGTGTTGGTCAATAGATTAGTAACAAAATCATTTAAAGCCAAGAGAGGCCTTAGACAAGGAGATCCTCTATTACCATATTTGTTCATTATTATGGTAGGGGTTTTGGGTAGTAACTTGAAGAAGGATTACAAACATGGGCTTATAAGTGAATTTAGGCTAGTAATAACATTGACAACATCACCCATCAATAGTTTGTATATGATACAACCCTTTTTGGGAGGACAAAAAATAAATGAGGTCAAATCTTTGAATAACTTATTAAAGGTATATGAAATAGCATAAGGGTAGAAAGTTAATAGGAAAAAATTCAAAATTTACTTCCTAAACATCCCAACTAAAATCAAAGTAAGAATATGCAGGTTACTTCAAATGGAGGAGGCAAATTTTCCAACAACTTATCTAGGGATGCCCTTATTTGAGGGGAGAATAAGAATAGAATTATGGAATCTAGTTATAAGTAAAGTTCATAATTAAATACCAACATAGAAAGGTAGATGTTTATCATTAGTAGGAAGAGTGCAACTAATTAAATCATTCTTAAAGGCTATTCCATCATATTATATGTCTTTGTATGTTGAGGAATGTTACATTATTTGGCACATGCTAATGTACCCCTATGGTACCTTCATGATACAATTGTAAATATGTAATAGATTAGGGTTGAGTCTTTAGTTTAGGTGTGTGATTTATATTCCCCTTTTATGTAAGTATCAATGTGCATAAAATGCACAAGTGTTATGTAAGAGTGCAATGTGTAATAAATGCACAAATATCATGTAAGTTAAAGTGCAAGTGTATATTGAGAGAATATGCACAAGTGTCTTGTATGTAAGAGTGTAAATATGTAATGTGAGTATGTGCACAAGTATCTTAGATTAAGAGTGCATGTAGAAGTGTAAGAGTCATGTAGATGTGTCATAGAGTCAAGTGTGCATGCAAGAAGAAAGTGAAGAGTCTAGTATGCAAGTGGCAAGATGATAAGCCAAAGGTCATGGGACTTGTCATATGGAGAGAAATAGTCAAGTACTTGAAGAGTCACATTACTATGGATATATTATGAAGACAATACTCCATAATAATGTAATATGAGTATCATATTATGGAGTCGTAACAGGAAAAAAAGGAATAAAGCTTGTATACATATTTTGAGCAATTAATATTGTAAGTTTTCTTCATGCATAGTTCATGAATGAATTAGGCTATTTACATTCATATTTGATTATATAAGTGAATATTATTTTTAGTATTATATAGGCCTTGATATACATATTAAGTTGCTCATTTTTTTTTACATATATTAGAGGAATTGATAACTCGTAGTGTTTTATCATCGCCTCATCATGGGTTTGAATCTTGCTCCTTGTTACCACTATCCAGTTGCACCAGGTAAATTTTTTAACATAACTAGCGATGCTAGCATGATACTTCCTCCGGTACTACGAGGCACGAGGATTTGAATCAGAGTCTACATACTCCCACAGGAGTGCTTTGACTAACTGGTCTAGCCCTTGGACATTTAATTTGCTCATATATTATTCTACTCATTATATTATTATTTTGACCTTTAATATTATGGCTATTTTATATTAGGACCTATGAGTTTTTGTGGTAGTAAGAATTAAAAAGCCAACGGTGTTATTAGAGCTACACCTGACTATGTCCATTTTTTATAGAGTTATTTTATCAGCCACCATCTTCAATATTTAACTTTATCCATTTCTTATAAAGTTGATTTACAGTCTATCCACTTTGAAGGTAGTGCAGACTTAGAAACTATTTTTAAAGGTCTTATTGAGTAGAGTTTGAGGGGATAAGGATTAGTCACCCTGATTTGGATGCTATGGTCTTTCCACTTAGTTGAAGGAAAACTAATGAAGACTAGGACTCAACTATATTGATAGGAAGAACCAACTCAGGAGAAATTTGGTCATTCAGGGACATTTAGAGTCACCCTGACATTGATATTGGGTTCTATAGCAAGGAGGAGAATCATATTGGGTTCTTAGGTGTGACCTAAGACATTGAAGATTTTAGATAGACAAAGGATTAGCATTGCTACAGAGATTGAGAAGCATCATAGCTTCCTATAGATATAGTGAAGCAATTTAACTTCTAAGAATTGAGAAGCATTCAAAGCTTCCTAATTACAGATATTTGAAGCAACAACACCTAGTATATAGAGATAAAGAAGTAGTAAATTTTTGAGAAAAAGAAGAAAACAAGCATAAATAAGAGAAAGAGAAGAAAGCATTGGAAGCTTTCTAAGATAAAAAACATTAAAGAATTAGGTCAAATATTGAATTGACCTTGATATATTTGAAGCATAAGTATAACAAAAAGCAGGGGTGAAGGAAGCATCTTCCCAGGTTACATTGAAGAACTAGGTTGATTGAATATATCTTTATATCATTTATGTCTCAGTCACGGATCATTTTTTGAAGTAGGTTCTTCAAGGTAGACACTTACTACAATAGTGAAGGAAAGAGGTCTACATCAATAAAGGAATTTCAAGAAACCTACATTAGATAATATGCTTAATAGGCCTACATAAAATAAGAGGCTCAAGAAGCCTACATCAGATAAGAGACCCAAGTGGTCTACATCACAAAAAAGTCCAATATGACTATATTAGAGAAGAGGCCCAAGTAGCCTGTATCATAGAAAAGGTCCAAGAGACCTATATTAAAGAAGAAGCATAAGTTACCTATGATAAATAAAAAAAAAGCAACATTCTATATGATTAGCATAAAGGAAATGAGCCATTAAGAAGCTAAATGTAGCCAACCCAACAACATATTACTAAGAAGAAATGTTAAAAAATAAGAAGCAAAGAGTTGTTAATCCAAAAAGGTTAATGAAAATCTCTTCACAACAAGGATCTATCCAATAAAAAACAATATGGTTCACAACAAGGGGCTATTCAAAAGTGCATCATCATAAGGTACGTGTTGCAGCCAAAAAAGTAGCATTTTGGCCAAGCGAAGAAGCTAATCGACAAGCATTTAGCCAAGAAGAAGCTAACATAGAAGCATTCATCCATGGAGAAGCTAACAAAAAAGCATTTGACCAGGGAGAAGCATTTAGAGAAGATTTTGGATATTTCTTTGGCAAATATCCAATACAGGCTTGTAAACACCAGGGATAAGCCTAAATGTCTCCATTGGAGACACATTCGAGCATTGTAGAAAGACAACTCAAAATAGCAATAATATGTTCCTTAGGAACAATAGTGAGACATTCCTTGAGAACAACAGAGAGACACATTCGAGAACAACAGTAAGATATCCCTAAAAACAACAGTGAGACATAGCTCAAAACAACAAAAAGACTTCTCTCAAGAATAGTAGAGAGATGTTGTTTGGGAGCATCAAGGTAATCAAAAGATGTTCGAAGGAAAAAAAATTGGAATCATTTCCAACGAATGTTAGCTTGCATAGCAAATATTGTATCTATTAGTTCTAGATAACTTTCATAGCATTACATTCTTTTTTAGGTGATTAGGAGGGAAGTAAAATTTGAATTGGATTATTTGAAAAGTCAAAGTGGAGTAATAAGGTTTAGTTTTATTAATTAAAAATATTTAATCTATTCTAAGATATGGAGAAATAAGGTTTGCAACTTAGGTTTAATATTATTTCTTGAGGATTAAATATTAGATGAGTTAAAATATTAATTGGAGTTAAAAGGGTTTAGTGATTAGAAATTATTTAAAGTTTTTGAATTTTTTTTAAGTTTATTTTTAAGTATTTATTTAAAGTTTTTAAAGGTTTTTGAAAATTTTGAAATTTGAAATTTAACAAATTTAATTTATTTGGGAGTTAAAAGAATTTATACATAAAAGGATTAGAAAATTTAAAATTTGCAAATTTCATATTTGAGTTATTTCTTAATTTGGGAGATATATATATATTTTTTTGATAGTTATAAGTGTTTGTATTTATAGCGGGTTTTAACAAGGATCCCAAAACCTGATTACATAAGAAAGGGCCTAGGGCATCAATCCCTTGAAACTGAACACCAAAATAGAAATCCCGCCCAGTGATAACAGTAAGCATGAAACAATCCCTCTTAGCGGGAAACAAACAAATAAGAAAGAAAGTAGTTTTGGAGATCCCGCCCAGCGGGGAGTAGCCAAAAACCACCATCAAGAAGATCCCACCCAGCAGGAAGCACAGAAAAACCGTTACAATAAAATCCCGCCTCGCGGGAAGCAGTCAAAACCACCACAAACAGTCCCGCCTAGCGGAAGGCAACAGGGAAATCCCGCCATCCGGGAAACCAACAGAAAAGAAAGGATCCCGCCTCGCAGGAAAACCGGCGGATTTGGCGGATCCCGCCTTGTGGAGAAACCATCCCGCCCACCGGTAAAACATTTAGTTTAGCGAGAGCCATCCTGTAGGAAGCCGACAGCCAGCACAGAGAGGATCCAGCCCATCAAGAAGTGACCAGAGAGTTGCACCACAAGGAACCCGCCTCGAGAAAACAAAAGAGGATCCCAGCAGCAGGGACCAAGAATCCCGTCCAAGTACAGAGCCCGTCGAGGGACCAAGAATCTTGTCCAAGCACAGAGCCTGCCGAGGATTCATAAGAAAAAGGGGGAAGCTGTCCAAACCCTAAATCGTCACCTCCACCACACCGAGAAACGCAGGGGACCAGATCCACGCGAATAACCTGCAAAAAACCCCAGGGGGAAGCCTGAGGGAAAAAGGGAAGGGATCCCCAACCAAACAGGGATCCCTGGGAAGCACCAGTCCGAAAAAACAACCAAGGAAACCCTAGCCGGTCGGGAGGGGCGCAGATAGTGGAGAAGGATCTCCCCCTAGGAGATCATCTGCAAACAACCACTCCCCTGGAGGGATGACTTGGGTTGAGCCAGGGACTGGGTAGGAACCAAGAGCCATGGGAGGGGGAGCATGGGAGGGACCAGAGCCCTCCCCTCTCTACTTTCTTCCCTCTCCCTTGATTTGGGAGATATAAGGTTTACTACTTAAAAGAAATTTAATTCTATAATTGATTCATTGAATTGCAAACTTTGATCATTATAGAAGGAAATATGGAGTTCGTAATTAGAAAGAAAAGACTAGAATTTATAAAATCTAGCATTGAAAAATTGATTGAAAAATCTAAGGGTAAGCTAGATATGATATTACAATTCATCTATAGAGAAGCTATGGATGAAAGTTTTGAGACATTTGAATACTATTTACATTCAAAACTTGTTGAAGTAATTGATAATTCAAAGGATGATATTATGATACCTCTAGATATATGTAGCATAATGTATATGGCATTGATTTCACTTGAACTTCATAAAGATGAAAATCTAAAATAAAAAGAGTTGATTAAAACTCTAAAAAATAAAGTAGAGATTGATACAATTGAATCAAGTGAATCATCTCTAAAAACAATGTTTCATTCTTCATGCAATATTGACATTTCAAGTTCATCTAATTAAGGAAATTTTTATGATGCTTTAAGTGAATGTTCAAAAAGCATAGGATAAAATCAAGATTATATGAAAACTAGATCAAATGATCTAGATATTGAAGGCAAAGGAAAGCTCAAGCAATTCATAAACAAGACAAAGAAGATACAAATATTGAAGATCCAAAGAATTGAGGAGAACTCAAAGTAAAATTCAAGCAAGACGATGAACCCAAGATTCAAGATGATGAATATGATTCCAGAAAAGCAGAGATTCATGAACAATGCAAGATCACATAAAGATTTTAGATTGAAGATGAAGACCAATATTGAAGACTAAAGTCTTCAATAACCATTTAATGTAATACAGGGAGGTGTTGAGGAATATTACATTATTTTGTACATGATAATGTACCCCCATGGTACCTTCATGGTATAATTGTAAATATGTAATAGATTAGGGTTGAGTATTTAGTTTAGATGTGTGATTTATATTTTTCCTTTTATGTAAGTGTCAATGTGCATGAAATGCACAAGTGTCATGTAAAAGTGCAATGTGTAGGAAATGCACAAATTCCATGTAAGTTAGAGTGCAAGTGTAGATTGAGAGAATATGCACAAGTGTCTTAGATTAGGAGTATATATAGAAGTGTAAGAATCATGTAGATGTTCCATAGATTCAAGTGTGCATGCAAGAAGAAAGTGAAGAGTCTAGTATGCAATTGGCAAGATCATAACCCAACGGTCATGGGACGTGTCATATGGAGAGAAATAGTCAAGTACTTGAAGAGTCACATTACTATGGCTATATTATGAAGATAATACTCCATAAGAATATAATACGAATATCATATTATAGAGTTGTAACAAGAAGAAAAGGAATAAAGCTTGTATACAAATTTTGAGCAATTAAATATTGTATTTTTTCTTCAAGCATACTTCATGAATAAGTTAGGCCATTTACATATTTGATTGTATAAGTGAATGCTATTTTTAGTATTTTATAAGCCTTGAATATATATATATATATATATATATATATATATATATATATATATATATATATATATATATATATATATATATGTTATATATATATATGTATATATATATGTTATATATATATATGTATATATATATGTATATATATATGTTTATATATATATATATATATATATATATATATATATATATATATATATATATATATATATATATATATATATATATTATATATATATATATATATATATATATATATATATATATATATATTAATTTGCTCATATATATATATATATATATATATATTAATTTGCTCATATATTATTATACTCATTTTATTATTTTTTTCAATGAATTTACATAGGTTTTTATGAGAGGTATTGGTCCCCTCATACTGATTGGGGTTTGAACCTTGGAACTCTTGAAAAAATGCCAAAGCACTTACCACTATAATAATATTGAAGCTATTAATTATATTATTATTTTGACCTTTAATATTGTGTCTATTTTATATTGGAACCTATGAATTTCTATGGTAGTTAGGCTTAAAAATCCAACATTGTATACTATGCCAAAATCAATAGAAAAAAGTTTAATATTTATTATGAAGTCATTTTTGAAGAACACAAGCTTAGGGGGGGTGAAAAGTATAAGACCACTTTTTAATTTTCTTTCCAAAATAGTATTAATCAATATAATCAATGGCAATATCAATAACAATAACCAAAGCAATGCACAAATCATCACACACAATAGAGACACCAATTTAACGTGGTTCACCCAATGTGGGTTACATCCACAGATAAAATATTTCTTCTAAATATTTCTCAAATAATATCTTGGGGATTCCTTTTCTATTACAATGTTTATGGACCTCTTTCCAAAGGAGATGCTGATCCCCTTAATTTGGTTTGTGGATCTCTATCCATAGGAGAACTCCTTCTTTGCTCTGGCTTGTGATATTCTAGAAGATGACTACCTCCACTGCAATGGCTTGTGGATATCTCTCCACTAAAGACTCTTGTCCCCACTCAAAAGACCTGTCCTCAATGCCCTTGCTAATGAATATTTATCCATAGGAGACTCTGTCCTCTCTGCTCTGTCACCTCCAAATCTCTATCTCAATTATGTACTAAACACAGTCCAGTCGTTCTAGCACAGCTCTGATCAATCTTGCACTAAACACAATTCATTCGGTCTAGCACAAGTCTTCTCAATAAGCTCACTAAAATCTACACTAAACACAGTCCATTCGGTATAGCACAAATCTGCTCAACTCTTGCACTAAACACAGTCCAGTCGGTCTAGCACAAGTCCACTCAAATATGCACTAAACATAGTCCAGTCGATCTAGCACAAATATGCTCAATAGGTCCACTCAAAACCTACTCAAATTTGCTCAATAGGTCCACTCAGAACCTATCCAAATATTCTCAATAGGTCCACACAGAACCTATCCAAATATTCTCAATAGGTCCACATAGAACCTGTCCAAATATACTCAACAGGTCCACATAGAACCTATCTAAATCTGCTCAAGTCCATACACAACCTGTCCAAATATACTCAATAGGCCCACATAAAACTTGCACAACTATGCTCAACAGGTCCACTCATAACCTGCTCAAATTTGCTCAATAGGTCCACACAGAACCTACTCAAATCTACTCAACAGGTCCACATAGAACTTGCTCAAATCTGCTCAACAAGCTCACACAGAACTTGTCCAAATTTGCTCAAAAAGATCACACTAAACTTGTCCAAATATGCTCAATAAGTCCTCTCTAGGACTTGCTCAAATCTGTATTGTAAGCTTCCACAAAATCTTACACAAAATCAGTCCACAAGTCTTCTCAAAGACTTACCTTAAATCTGCTTAACAAGTCCACCCAGAACTTGTCCAATCTCATAGAAACATAAAGAGAATTGTTAGAGACTCAATCTGTTCTTTACTCAATGCTCAATCACTTTCTCAACTCAAATATGTTCAATATGTTCTATACTCAAAACTCAATCACCTTCTCAACTCAATCTCATAGAAGCATAAAGAGAATTGTTAGAGACTCAATATGTTCTATACTCAAAACTCAATCACTTTCTCAACTCAAATTAGAATATAGAATAATTTGTTTTATGGAACTTGAATAATCACTTCATACATTCACTTGACTAGGCTCAATCAACTCTACTCAACCAATCACTTCAAGAAACAACTCTTGCTCACAAACCCTAGTCCAAGCATGTATCATCCAACTCAAAATATTTCCAACAATGCTCAACAACAAATCTCACATAAAAATGATACTCATGATCTTTTCAAACCCAAGTTCAAGTTCTTTGCATAACAACTCACTTCAACAACCATGCTCATCAAACAGGGTTTTAATCACAACTCTCAATTTCAGAAAACCTTGAAGCATTAACTCAAACACTTCACTCAACCAATGATCTCAACAACAATGCTAATAAAACAAGGTTTTAATATCAACTCTCAAATAATAAAACCTTGAAGCAATAACTCAACCACTTTAAAAAATGAAACCCTAATCAAGTCCTTTTCACTCCAAAATTAATTTTCAATAAATCCAATCAACCAAGTCAACCAAAGAAGAATTTGCCCATACCTTTTTGAATGTCAAGTAGTTGACCTCACAAATATGCCACACTCACAATTACTTCTTTGCCAATATCAATAAGGGTTAGAGAATGATTTTCTTCAATAAAACATATCACAAAAATAATATCAAAATTACTCCTTATCACACCAACTTAAATAATAATCAATATCCTCACAATAGTCACAAAAATCCTTAATTCAAAATAACATACTACTCGGGAATAATGAGTGTCAAAAATCTTTTGATTCGAATGATGTGAAAAAATTTCTTGAGGATGGAAAGAGAGAAAGGTAGCGATCGAGCGACGGATGGAGAGTGACAGGGAGGATACGACAGAAAGGAGGTAGGATGATCAAGTGATTTTCTAGGAGGGACCAGTCATGATGCGGTTGATGAGGTAGTGGCTGATGCATCAGGGACCCAGGCGAACGGGTCGGACAGGAGTGGAAAAGACCCTCCTAACAAGGAGGGACAAAAGGGTAGGCTTAACCTAAAACAAAAAGGGTCCTACACGTAGGTCCTGAGGCCAGGATCATCAACAAAGCAACCCTCCCAGGAACTGCTTCCTTATGGAACAGACCTAGTTATCTTGGAAGACCTAATGGATATCTACATGGAGCTTGAGCGTTTCACTCTGGTTTGCAAGTTTGTTGGAGGGAGACCAGACATGGATACCATTCGTAAATGGGTGTTTTCCAAGTGGAAAACCAGTGGAAATATGGAAATCATTGCTCTCTCTTGAGGGTTCTTCGCCATCAGACTCAATACTCAAGAGGACTGCTGCAACATCTTAGCTGGGGGACCCTGGTTCCTCGGATGTAGAGCCTCTTTCTTTGAAAGTTGGGGGATGATTTTAACCTCGAAACTCAAAACATAAACGTAGCTCCTCTGTGGGTTCGGTTTCCAAACCTCCCTTTCTAGTTTTGGCATGAGGATGTCATTCGAGGGATAGCCCGCTCCATAGGTGAGTTCATTGCCATCGATCCCTCTACCAAAGTTTGATCCAGTATGGTCCATGCCTGCTTCTGTGTCTCTGCTAACTTGGAGATAGAGTTACCTTCCTTCATCAATTTGTACAGAGGATCCCATATGATCAGGAGGTAGCCCATCGAGTATGAAAATAAGCCTGCCTTTTGTACTCACTATTGCACCCAAGGTCATCTACCGAATTAGTTCCATGGTTTGAGGATCCATAACCAAAATGTGGTAGGTCCAACCAAGGGCATGCAGAGGAACCAGGGCATCCCCCCTCTAAACAAGGAACCGTTGGTAGGGCCAAAACACATAATGTGTAATCCTGCTCATCGAGCACCTCAAGAGGATGGCTAGAGCACCACTGTAGAACAAGGTAAGAAAACCATTGAGCAAGGAGAAGGATCCCTGCAAAGCCAAAAGGAGTAGGAGGCATTCCCAAATTTTTTATTTCTCATCAGTCCCACCATAGAGGATCCAGTGGCCCAGGTACAGACCCCTCCCAAAATGGTATGTCCAAATTCTCATTCGGATGAACACCTGGTGGTGAGCAATGAAAAATCCCCAATTTGCTCGAATAGGGGAGAGGCACCCCATTCTCCTTCAGATGAAAAATAAGACCTTTCTCTCTCAGGAAGGATCAGCCCCAGGAACACCAGGAGCAAGAAATAGACAATAAACTATGGTAGTGAAAGGAAAAGAGGGAGATCCTCTAACAATGAGAAAAGAAACAAGGAAACAACGGAGGATATCACAAATGGGACCCATTCGACACTTTTTTCTGATGAGTCCGACAATGATAAGCAAGGAACCAAACCCCCCATTCCAGTTGGTGAGGGGAGGCAAGAAAAACCCCAAACCCTTGAGATGAAGGTTCTCTCATGGAACGTGAGGGGCCTAAATGATGCAACCAAGCAGAGGTTGGTGGCTAACCTAAGGAAGATGATTAATCCTTCCATATTCATCATGCAAGAAACAAAATCGATGAATTCTACTCTTGAAAGGCTACCAAGGCCATTTGGGCCAGTGGAGACTACCTTTTCAGTCTTGCTCAAGGCACGTTGGGGGGGCTTATGTGTCTGTGGGATCCTACCCTAGTCGAAGGAATGCTTTTGTCATCATCTAATTTGATCCTAAACATTTTGTTTCTCTCCAAGACCAGCAAGAAGTCTTAGATTCTATCAAATATTTACGCTCCAAACTCACCCAGTGAGTAGGCCATGATGTGGGAAATAGTAACTCAAATGAGAACCAACTTTAACACCTTTCCTTGGATATTAGCAAGGGACTTCAATAGTCCTTTGCATCCATATGAAAAGAGAGGAGGCAACGATTCTTATAGCAGAAGCATGGAGGACTTCAGAGGGTTTGTCAATACCAATGAGCTCATGGATGTTCAGCTCAAAGGATCCTATTTTACTTGGAGCAACAGGAGGATTGATAATGGACTCATCCAGGTCAAGTTGGACAGGTTCCTAATTTCTCAAGAAGCTATCCCATGGTTTGGTGATGCCACTCTGCTAGCCTTACCTCGGATCGGATCAGACCATAATCCCATCCTCCTTGAATCTGGTAGGCCTCCCTCCTTTAAAACTCCTTTATGTTTCGAAGCCATGTGGATCCAACACAAGGATTTCAAAAATCAAGTGTCCTCTTGGTGGCATCAAAGTGTCAGAAGGTCTGCCACTTCTCAACTAGATTAGAAGTTGAAGATGGTCAAATAAAACCTAAAAATCTAGAATAGGAAGGTCTTTGACAACATTTTTACCAACAAGAAAGCTATTACTGAGAAAATTTAGGACATAGAAAGGAGAATCGAAGCAGGGGACCACAACAACTCCACTAGGGAGGAGGAAAGAAACCTCCTAGTAGAATTCCATAATATCTTGGCCAGAGAGGAAACTTTCTGGAGGCAGAAGTCAAGAGACCTATGGGTCAAGGAAGGTGATGTCAATACAAGGTTATTTCATGCCTCCACCATGCGACACAGGGCATCCAACAAGATCATGGAGATCGTGTGCATCAACAGATCAGTGTCCACTAACATTGTGGAGATCAGGATCGAAGTAGTGTCTTTCTTCCAGAACCTATTGGGAAGTTCTTCGGAGGATGAAAGTCAAGCTCAGGATACTCTCCTTGCTAATATCCCCAGCATCATTCCTCAGGACTTGAACTCCAAACTAGTGGATCCCTTCACCCGCGATGAAGTTAAAGAGGCCTTGTTTTCAATGCAACCCGATAAAGCCCTAGACCAGATGGTTTTTCACCAAGTTTCTTCCAAACTATGTGGGATGTCATGGAGATTGATGTTTGTAAGGCTATTAGAGAAATTCAGGAAACCAAAGTTGTCCCTCGCAGTTTCAATTCCACTTTATTGGCCCTCATCTCGAAAGTCTTTGCTTGCAAATCCATCTCTGATTATAGGCCCATCAGCCTATGCAATTTCATCTACAAATTTTTGACCAAGGTTATGGCTAATAGGCTAAAGGTCATTCTTCCCCTCATCATTGAACAATCCCAAGGCAACTCGGTTAAAGGGAGGAACATCCTGAATGGGGTCATATCGATCCATGAAACCCTGCATTTAGCCTCAATTTCTAAGAAGGCTGCCATGTTTCTTAAGTTGGATATGAGTAAAGCCTTCAATAGGGTTGACAAATGATTTCTTCAAAAAACCCTTCTCAAGTTCGACTTCCACTCTTTGTAGGTCGATCTCATCCAGGGCTACATTTCCTCTCCCTGGTTCTTAATTCTAGTCAATGGCTCCCCCGCTAGGTTCTTTCAAATTTTAAGAGGTTTACGCCAATGGGATCCTCTATCCCCCATCATTTTCATTATCCTTGCAGAAGCATTGGGAAGAGCTCTCAAGGATGGCCAACTTCGAAAGAAGGTGACGGGGATCCTCCCTACCTTCGAGGGTGATGCGATCACCCATCAACATTTTTTGGATGACACACTTCTGTCCACCATTGCGTTAGTACCTCAAGCTAAATCCATCAAACAAATCCTTGGTCTCTATGAGAAGGCTGCTAGCCAAAAAGTAAATTATATCAAAAGCAAGATATTTTTCATCAACACCCTGGCTAGGCGTCAAGTCCAGATTGCAATGATCCTGGGCTACTCAATTGACTAACTTCCCACCACCTATCTTGGCCTCCCACTTTTTTGCAAGCGTGCAAAGGAAGGGATGTGGAATATGGTGATTGAGAGGATCCACAAAAAAATGGCATCATGGAAAGGCAAGTTCTTGTCCCAAGCTGCCAAGGCAACCCTTACCATGGCTTGCCTCCAAGAGATTCTGAATTTCTTCATGTCTATTTTCAGAGTGCTTGCCTCAGTTCTTCTCAAGATCGAGCAGGATCAATGAAATTTCCTTTGGTCAGAAAATGAAGATAAATCTAGGATCCCTCTAGTAGCCTGGGACAAAGTGTGCAGAAGAAAAAAGCAAGGTGGGTTAGGGCTCAGAATAATGACCATGATGAACGTTGCGCTCATTTCCAAGCACACTTGGAGGATCCTAGTCGAAGAACCGATCGAATGGGTTACGATTGTCAGGAGAAAATACCTCAACAACACTCCCCTTATTGAGGGTGGAATTCCCATCGGGGGGTCAGATTTTTGGAAAGCCATTGGTCAATCCAGACAGTTGATCCAAAATGACATCAGGTGGATCCTTGGGGATGGTCAAAGTATAGACTTTTGGAAGGACAGGTGGGCCCTAGAGGATCCTCTATCAGAATAGACCAGGTTGGCTCAACTTAAAAGTTTCCTGGATAACAATGTTGGGTAGAAGGTGGTCGATTTCATTGAATGGAGAAATGACTCCCTACAGTGGAAAGTCATCAATGCAGAAGGGCTAGAGTCGGAGGCCGGCTTCCTATCCTTAATCCTCAAGGACATCATCATACCCACTAGTAGAGGATCGAACATATTGATATGGAGGGGGACCGATGATGGAGGTTTATCTGTCAAAAATGCCTAAGGGCTTCAATGCAAAGGACCAATGTTGGACTTTCATTACAACTTGATCTGGAGGAAAAGAGTTATCCCAAAGGTAAATTTCTTTTGTTGGATTGCTTTTCAGAACAAAGCCCTCACTATTGACAACATTCACAAGAGGGGGTTTGCTTTAGCCAATAGATGCTACTTGTGTGAGTCTGCCTGTGAGTCCTCTGGCCATCTCTTCCTGCACTGTGGCTACATTGGGTTGGTCCTTGGATAATTCTCAACTACCATAACTTTATCACAAAGCAACCTTTCCAAACTCAACCACTAAACAACCTTATACCTCCAACTTAGGCATTTAATCAAAAATAAAATAAAAAATATTACCTTTGCCTTTGGAGGGAATCGAACCCTCAACGTTGCCCCCTATGAGCACCTTAATCGTGGCCAAAGTCATCGCACGAGCCAAGCGCTCATTGAGATTAACAAAGCACCATGTGCTTCTTAATCTCCACTCTCTCCTTCTGCCTTGGAAAAAGAATGTGCACCATAGGTGCTTCAGTCAACACACCTCACAATGCTCCTGTCGTGATTCAAACACGAATTTCCTTGCAAGCCAGCGCTTTCACGCTTTCCAAAATGCCACTAGACCACGTTACCTTATGCAACTTAAAAAATATAAGCTTCCTCCCTTCAACACTTTGTTGTCACATTTTTCACATACACTCACAAGCTCTTTCTTTCACAAGCCAATATTTTCACTTTAGAGCAAGGATAATAAATTTGAACTTTAGGCATAGTATTTATATGCTTCTTCCACTACTTTGAAAATGTCGGTGCTTTCCTTGTTGTCTTCTATGACATAGGTGAAGATCATAAAGGGTTCGAATGCCTTTGGTCTTAAACCCAACCTTTGGATTTATTAAAATATCTTTAGACTTTATAAAACCCACTTATGCCTTATAAAGAATTATAATAAGAATTTTAAATATTTTATTTGGGTTTTCACCATGGAACATTTAATATTATAATAACCGCTATTATAATATTATACCTTTGATAAAGTACCTTTAATATTTATTTATAAAATTTAAAATTCACATTGAATTTAAATAATTTATAAAATAAATATTATAACCCCTTTTTAACTTCTATCTTTTGCACTATTTCACTTGATCTTTGGCCTTCTTCCTGGATATCAAATAACTATTTTTATCCCCTTTGTTTCCTGCTGAAATATTTGGTATTAATGATGACTTCATCCGGTGACATCAATAACAACTTTGACTTAGGGACTCAAAATTTCCAACAATCACCCCCTTTGTCATTGATTGCAACCCATACTCTTCTTACCGAAACCTGACCTTTCTTTTTCCTTCTGCTCCCTTGGGACATTGCTCTCCCTAGCTCAATGCTCTCTCAAATATAAAATCTCTCCCAAATACACAAATCTCTCCCCCTTTGACATCAATGGCAAAGGGTCACCTTTGGGTCTCGGGGCTAAGAATGAGCCTCTTAGCTTAGCCCCTCCCCCACCTCATTTGAGGTGGTTAATTCTGGGGTGGGAGTATTTCTACTCCCAAAAGGCATTGTTATTTGCCTTTATCCTCTTTATTTCTTTTCTAATTTTTTTTATTCTTCTGATTGTTTCTATCCGTGTCATCATTCCTGTTCCTATCATCATTCTTGTTCCTGTTTTTGTTCCTGTTCTTATCCATATTATCATTATTGTTCTTGTTCATGTTCCTGTTCATGTTCCTCTCATCATTCCTGTTCATGTTCATACCTATTTTTGGAATATTTTCTCTACACCATTTTTTTGTGTGACCATCATTATTGCACTTATAACACTTAATGTTATTATTCCTTGGAGGTGCAAATGTCTTAGGATTTATCCTAGTGAAGCCATATCCTCTTCTGTCATGAATCCTGCAATTCATTGCCTTGTGACCAAACTCATTGTATGAGTAGCAATACCCATGAAAAATTTGTCCTTTTCCATATTCTTGTCTTTCATGTGTCCTGCACTGTGAAGCTATGTGCCCAAACCTATGACATGAAAAACATCTTCCATTGAAGCTTCCTTATCTTGACCTCATTGGTCTCCTATTCTGATTGTTGTTCCAGTTGTATCTTTTCTGTGCATTGTTCCTATATTTGTTGAACTCGATATCATCCAAATCATCCTATGATGTCTCACTCTCTCTTTTACTTACTTCTTTTGACTCTTCTTCTTTTATGGCTTTTGAGCTTGACTCTCCTTTTTCTACTTCCTGTTTTCCTTGTTCTTATTTAGAACTAAGTCCTGTTATGGTGATTGATGACCTTTGTGCATTGATAATCCTATCCAAGGTCTTTTAATTTTTCTCAAACTTGTGTAGCTTTTCCTTGGAAATTTTTACTTCCATCCTTAGTGAAACTATCTCATGCTCTAATCTTTCACACTCTAGATCTTTTGTATTTAATTTTTTGGCCATACATTCTTCAATTTTTCTTGTCTCTTCAAATTTGATTTTGAATTTGGTGAGTTCTTGTAGAAACCTTGCTTTTGCTTTCTCATATTATTGAGCTTGAACCCTTAATCCTGAGTTCTCCCTTTTAATTCTTCAAGAGTAATCGTAAGCCTTTCACATTCTATCTCTTTTACCTTTGACTATTTAATCATATCTTCTTTAGCTCTTCTTGTTTTTTCAACCTTATCTCTCAAGTTAGAGATATCTTGTAGAAAATTTGTTTTACATTTTTCATCTTCTTGTATTTTACCCTTCAATTCTAAATTCTCTCTTTTCAATTCAACGAGTTCCTTAAGAGTGACATTCTATGAATATTCTATAGGAGCATTTTCTTCTAATACTAAAAATAGAGTTTCTTCTTCATACATGTTTTGATTTTCCCTGTTATCCTTTCTTGAACCAATCTCTAGGATTTCATTTTTGAGAATATCATATTCATCTTCACTACTATTAAACCCATTACAATAACCTACATCATGGCCAGGTTGATCACAAATAAAATATTCTTGTGGACAATAAGCTGCATGGTGACCTATCCTCACTACCCTGGATGATGGATCTATATCCATAGGAGACTCTATCCTCTCTCCTTTGTCACCTCCAAAGCTTTGTCTCAATTTTGTACTAAACACAGTCCAGTCGGTATAGCACAACTCTACTTAATATTGCATTAAACATGGTTCATTCGGTCTAGCACAAGTTTGCTCAATAAGATCACTCAAATTTGCACTAAACACAGTCCATTCAGTCTAGCACAAATCTTCTCAACTCTTGCACTAAACACAGTCCAGTTAGTCTAGCACAAGTCCACTCAAATCTGCACTAAACATAGTCTAGTTGGTCTAGCACAAATATGCTCAATAGGTCCACTCAGAACCTACTCAAATCTTCTCAACAGGTCCACTTAGAACCTATCCGAATCGGCTCAACAAATCCACACAGAACCTGTACAAATCTACTCAACCTATCCAAATTTGCTCATCATGTCCACACAAAACCTGCCCAAATATGTTCAACAGGTCCACATAGAACCTATCCAAATATTCTCAACATATTTACATAGAACCTGCACAACTCTTCTCAATAGGTCCACTCAGAACCTGCTCAAATATGCTCAATAGATCCACACAAAACCTGCTCAAATCTGCTCAACAAGTCCACACAGAACCTGCTCAAATCTACTCAACAAGCTCACACAGAACTTGTCCAAATCTACTCAACAATCTCACATAGAACTTTTCCAAATCTACTCAATAAGCCATCTCTAGGACTTGCTCAAATCTGTATTATAAGCTTCCACAAAAGCTTACACAAAATCAGTCCACAAGTCTTCTCAAAGACTTGCCTCAAATCTACTTAACAAGTCCACACAGAACTTGTCCAATCTCATAGAAACATAAAGAGAATTTTTAGAGACTCAATATGTTCTTTACTCAATGCTCAATAACTTTCTCAACTCAAATCAATATCATAGAATCATAAAGAGAATTTTTAGAGACTCAATATGTTCTATACTCAAAACTCAATCACTTTCTCAACTCAATCTCATAGAAGCATAAAGAGAATTGTTAGAGACTCAATATGTTCTATTCTCAAAACTCAATCTCAACTCAAATTAGAATATAGAATAGTTTGTTTTATGGAACTTGAACAATCACTTCATACATCCACTTGACTAGGCTCAATCAACTCTACTCAACCAATCACTTCAAGAAACAACTCTTTCTCACAAACCCTAGTCCAAGCATGTATCATCCAACTCAAAATGTTTCCAATAATGCTCAACAACAAATCTCACATAACAATGATACTCATGATCTTTTCAAATCCTAGTTCAAGTTCTTTACATAACAACTCACTTCAACAACCATGGTCATCAAACAAGGTTTTGATAACAACTCTCAATTTCAGAAAACATTGAAGCATTGACTCAAACACTTCACTCAACCAATGATCTCAACAAAAATGCTAATAAAACTAGGTTTTAATCTCAACTCTCAAATTAGAAAACCTTGAAGCAATAACTCAACCACATTCGAAAAGGAAACCTTAATCAAGTCCTTTTCACTCCAAACTTAATTTTCAATAAAGTCAATCAACCAAGTCAACCAAAGAAGAATTTGCCCATACCTTTTTGAATGTCAAGTAGTTGACCTCACAAATATGCCATACTCACAATTACTTCTTTGCCAATCTCAATAAGGGTTAGAGGATAATTTTCTTCAATAAAACATATCACAAAAACAATATCAAAATTATACCTTATCACTCCAACTTAAATAATAATCAATATCCTTACAATAGTAAAAAAAACCCTTAATTCAAAATAACATACTACCCACAAAGTCTTAACCTTTCAATATTCCTCAATAGGATAGCAATTTTAAGACTTAGAAATAAAAAAAGAATTCTCCTTATAACTCCTAAAGGTAATTCTCAACTACCACAACTATATCACAAAGCAACCTTTCCAAACTCAACCACTAAACAACCTTATACCTCCAACTTAGGCATTTAATGAAAAAAAAAATTACCTTTGCCTTTGGAGGGAATCGAACCCTCAATATTGTCCCCTATGAGTGCCTTAACCATGACCAAAGTCATCGCACGAGCCAAGCACTCATTGAGATTAATGAAGCACCACATGCTTCTTAATCTCCACTCTCTCCTGCCTTGGCAAAAGAACGTGCATCGTAGGTGCTTCACTCAACACACCTCATGATGCACCCGTCGTGATTCGAACACGAATTCCATTGTAAGCCAGAACTTTCATGCTTTCCAAAATTCCACTAGACCACGTTGTCTTATGCAACTTCAAAAATCGAAGCTTCCTCCCTTAAACACTTTGCTGTCATGTTTTTCACATACACTCACGAGCTGTTTCTTTCGTAAGCCAATATTTTCACTTTAGAGCAAGGATAATAAATTTAAACTTTAGGCATAGTATTTATATGCTTCTTCCACTACTTTAAAAATGTCGGCACTTTTCTTGTTGTCTTCTATGATGTCGACGAAGATCATAAAGGCTTCGAATGCCTTTGGTATTAAACCCAACCTTTGGGTTTATTAAAATATCTTTAGACTTTATAAAACCCACTTATGCCTTATAAAACATTATAATAAGAATTATAAATATTTTATTTGGGTTTTCACCATGGCACATTTAATATTATAATAACCACTATTATAATATTATACCTTTGATAAAGTACCTTTAATATTTATTTATAAAATTTAAATTCACATTGAATTTAAATAATTTATAAAATAAATATTATAACCCTTTTTAACTTATGTCTTTTGCATTGTTTCATTTGATCTTTGGCCTTATTCCTGTATATCAAATAACCATTTTTATCCCCTTTGTTTTCTACTGAAATATTTGGTATTAATGATGACTTCATCTGGTGACATCAATGACAACTTTGACTTAGGGACTTAAAATGTCCAACAATTTTTATGGTCAGGATTACATGATAAAAGGAATTTTTCTTTGGTGAAATGGAGCAAGGTATGTGATGATAAAACTAAGGGAGTTATCAATTTAAGAGTTCTTACGAATGCAAACTTAGCTCTTAGGGGAAAGTAATTTGGAGATTGTATAGAGAGTGTCAAAGATAATGGGTAAGAATTTTTCTAAGTATGTGTGGGTGAAATTTTGCACCCTTCATCCACTCTTCCCTTCAGGAAGTGATTCCTTTTATTAAGAAGGAGCATGCCAAGTTTTGAAGGACATTGATGGTCAGGTGGAATATATCAAGTAGTGAAAATAGCAGTCATGGGTAGACCAAAGTAGCGGGTAGATGATGGATGGATGTAGGATGGGTAATAAAGCGGGCGAACGATCTGTCCTTGGCCTTGGGTGGAACTCTCCTAAAATCTCACCCATTCTTGGGCAAAAATTTCCACAAGGTCCGTCCACATGTGGGCAGACCTTTTAGGTAACTAGAGAGGGCAGAAAAAGCATACAACCCTACCTTTGGGGAGGATTGAAGCTCCTGTCAATCCTGGGTGGGAGATGCAAAGCATGAAGGAGGTGAAAGTTCAGATAAATGTCTGCCCTCTTCCCCAATATTTCTATGGGTGAAAAGCTTGATGAAGAAAATGCTCACCCAACACACAAAGCTCCTACCATCACTCAAAATTCAAAGTTGAATACGTACATGCTACTGCAGTAGTCCAGGTACCTAACATCATACATAGAAGTGACTGGTTTGAGATGCGTTGCTCCCAAGGTGCTCTAATACCTATCATGTGTCGCCTAACTAGAGGATTGTAAGTCGATGAAAAGGATGAGTTAACTAAGAATTGATGAATTGGGTAGAAATACTAGATGATCTAAAGATACAGATGCATCTACCTCCTTCTAGAACATTGACACTATCCTAAGAAACAGTGTACTAGTGCAGTGTCTATCAATTGCAAGAGTTTTCTTCCAACCTACAACTATTAATGCTCAGTTTTAAAATTAATGTAAATATACCTATAAATAGTAGAATGCTAGTCATTCCTAAGGGCAGATCTTTAGCCATTACAATTCATATGTAAGGTTTCACCACTATGTAAATATAGATTCAACAATATTTGTTCTTTGATAGGTTTTTTTTTTAAATGTATGAATGTTCCTATCTGGTTTTTTAATGTGCCTCATGATATTCTGCAATATGGATTTCATGGGATTTGCTTAAGTAACTTGAGAGTGTGTATTTTTAAACATGGGTTGGGGTTTTATTTTTGTTAAAGCTGGTAGGATAGGAGTGCTCTAATTATGCATCCTGGATTTCATGCACCTAGCCTCTGGTTTTGGAATTCGCCCTCTGCCTACCATTTTGAAGAGCTTAAACGAGGGTGTTATCGATTGATCTATTAAGTGTGGGGTATATGTTTCTACCCATGGTACATCACTTGCATAGGTCTTGATGTAGCTATACCTATCCTTGTGAGTTATGGCTATGGATATTTTCCCATTTCTTTCCTTATTTTTCCCTTTTTCCCCTTTCCCTACTCTACGGTGTAGATAGCTAGAACCACCCTCGAGGAACTGACCTCCTTTGAAGATCAACCACACCATCCCATACCGATGTGGTGGATGTTCTATGTTGTGTTTTTGGTCTACCCCTACCCTGCATGTGATGCCATATTGACGACCAAAATTTTTTGGTGACTCTGTTGGGGAACTCACTGAGTTTTTCGTGTTTTAGAAAATCAAAGTTTGGTGACACTCTGATTTACCAATATCCTCTCAAAATCACCTGACAACTTTGATCGCACGACACTTCAAATTATGAGACTAGTTTCCTGTTTATGCTAAAGATACAAACATTCCAAAGGACTCAAGGTACGATGAATAACCTTGACCTCGCTAGCGAAGACAACATGTTCATTTTGTGACTCCGACTCTAGAATCAATGGGACATTTGAAGACCAGTGCCATGATGATTTTCTTGTACTAGAATGACTCTGGTCCCTTCAATCTCCCTGATTGACATGATATTCTAGAAGCTGCCTTTGACATTCTAACAAAATATAATAACGTCAAGGGAGTTGTGAAGGAACACCTTGAAAATGTGGCTTCTATGGCCACCCTTCACAATATCATGCACGAGGATGTGATGATTAGGTTGTTGGTCACTTCCCTTGAGGGTAGAGCATGGCTTTGGTACAAAACCCTACAGCTTGGAAGCATTGCTACATGGTAAGACCTGGTAGAGTCTCTCATGGATACATTTGGTGAACTAGAGGATCCCTTCCAATATCTGAATCAATTCACATTTATCAAGAGAAACCCTCTTGAAAATATGGTGGATTTCAATGTTTATTTTCAGAAGAGCTAGAAGAGGATTCCACGATAAATCCTCCCAACATCCACTTAAGCGTATCTATTCTACATCCAGGCTCTTGATCTTGACGTCAACTTCCTTCTACACCAATCTAGGAAACCAATTTCCTAAAACTTCATGGGGAAGCTATCATATTTGAGCAAGTTATGGTGTGGAGGCTCCATCTAATTAGTTCCTTTCAAGAGCTGGTGCTATATCATGCAATGAGCATAGACTAGGAGCAAGTGTGTCATGATGACCATGTCCATAAAGACAATATGACAGATCAACCCTAGACTCAATAGGATCTTGGTGAGGATTTGGATACCCATGAGCAGGAGAGGAATCCAATGGTGGAGGGAGATTCAACCATGAGATTTCCACAACTAGACAATCTTGAAGAGGGACAACATGAAAATATAGTCCCTCACATCTCACTGCCTGGAGGGAGGAATAAGGTGGAAAAAGTCTTTGTCACCTTAGGTTTCAAAGGCCTAAGCATTCAAAGGCTCAAGCAAGATAATATAATTACAATTTTATCATAATTCTGAGCTAGTATGGAAGATGCTAGATGGATTACAAGTGGTTCCTTAAATACAATGTAATCTAGTTTGAACACTACAGATTCATAAGATGATTTTCATGAGATACCCTGGCTCAGGCATACCTGTCACACCAAAATTTTACGACCAATAAATAAATCCTTGCATTATGTAGGGCCAGTGCATTGGGAATCATAAATTTTGTTATCGACCATTGGAGCAACATAATCCTATGAAAGGTTACCACTTGGTTAGGCACCGAGAAGCACTAGGAAAGGATTCTCCAAGAATTATCTAGAAAATGTAACATTCCTCTCATTTCTATGTTGTCTCCCTAGTTTTCTGTTCTTCTATTTGTTGTTATCATGACCTCGTAGTCCAATGGATACATTCAATAATTTTCAAGGTCTCTTAACTCATCCTTGGGACCTACAACAAGCCTTGGGACTCACATACACAAGCACAAGACAAGGCGAGTTTGCTACAAATAGCCCTTGTGGTTAGATGAAAATGAGACCATAGAGTGTAAACCACAAATTATGGTTGAAGCTAAATGGCCTCATCGTTGATAATAGTCAATAGAGGATTATTGTTGAATCATGTGAAAAAGAGGGCCTAGGATAAAAGAGAAGAAATATTGGCAATCTATCTGCTCTTGGAATGTCTCAGAATCTTGATGGGTTATGTTTAAGGGGATTCAATCCATAAAAATACCTCATGGAGAAGGGTTTATGTCCTATCAGTTTCACTTGATGGGCTTCGGATTTATTTTCCCTTCATGTCTCCTCCTTTTCCCATCCTTTCCTTCCCTTCGCTTTCTTATTCCCTTTGTTACCTATAACTCTTCCAGTTGATGGCAAAGGCTTCTTTGTCTCAACTATTTATTGTACTTCCTTCTTCCTGTTGGTTTTTTCCAGTAAGCCTTTCAGGTTTTTGCTTGCTTCTTCCACTACTTGTCTTCCTGCTGCTGTTGTTTATAGTAGTTCTCTTCATGCTAGTTGCCTTGGACCTATCCTTTTGGATTTATTTTCCTTGTTTCCTCCTTTGGCTCTCATTTTTTGGGTCCCTATTCCCTTTCTTCCGCCCTGATTTTTGCCTTGTTAAGTATGTTGCTTCTTCTGCACCTTTTCATATCCAACTTCCCTCTTGTCTTGTCTTCTTCTTCACATCCTCTTTTCTTATCTGTATGCTTCCCCTTGTCCTCATATCTTTATTTTTTTTGTTGAATTTTATAATCCTTATGGGTTCCTTTTTTCCACAAGATGGAAACCCCTGTGAGTCGCTAGAAGTGTGGGTGAAATTTTGCACCCTTCACCCACTCTTCCCTTCAGGAAGTGATTCCCTTTATTTAGAAAGAGCGTGCCAAGTTTTGAAGGATATTGATGGTTGGGCGAAAGATATCAAGTAGCGACAACATCAGTCATGGGTGGACCAAAGTAGCGGGTAAATGATGGATGTATTTAGGATGGGTGATAAAGCAAGTGGACGATCTATCCTTGGCCTTGGGTGAAAATCTCCTAAAATCCCACCCACTTCTCGGGAAAAACTTTCCAAAAGGCCTACCCACTTGTGGGATGGATCTTATAGGTGGCTAGTGAGGATGGAAAAAGTGTACAAATCCACCCTTGGGGAGGATAGAAGCTCCCACCCATACTAAGTAGGATATGCAAAACATGAAGTAGGCGAAGTCCAAAGAAATTTTTGCCCTCTTCCCCAATACTTTTGTGGGCAGAAAGATTGATGAAGAAAATACTCTCTCGACACACAAAGCTCCCACCATCACCCAAAATTCAAAGCTGAAGATGTACATGTTACTGCAGTAGTCTAGGTACCTAACATTGTATGTAGAAGTGATTGGTTTGAGGTGCCTTGTTACCAAGGTGCTCTAATGCCTGTCACATGCTGCCTAACTAGAGGATCACAAATCGAGAAAAATGATGAGGTAGTTGAGAATTAATGAACTGGGTAAAAATTCTAGAGGATCCAAAGGACCAGATCAAACCAGACACATATATGTCCTTCTAGAATATAAAAACTATCCTAAGAAATAGTGTACTAGTGCGGCACCTATCAGCTACAAGAGTTGTCTTCCCACCTATCGCCATTAATATCCAATTTTAAAATCAATGTAAATATACCTATAAATAGTGGAATGTTGGTCATTCCTAAGGGTGGATCTTTAGCCATTACAATTCATATGTAAGGTTTCACCACTATGTAAATATAGATTCAACACTGTTTGGTCTTTGATTTTGCCTTAGAGTTCGTTTGTAAATGTATGAATATTCTGTCTGGTTGTTTAAGGTGTCTCATGATATTCTGTAATATGGATTTTGTGGTATTTTCTTAAGTAACTTAGGAGTGGGCATTTGTAAATATGAATTATGGGTTTATTTCTGTTAAAGCTAGTAGGATAGAAGTGCTCTAATTTTGCATCTTGAATTTCATGCACCTAGCCTCTAGTTTTGGAATTCACCCTTTACCCACTGCTTCGAAGAGCTTGAATGAGGGCGTTATCGACTAATCTGTTAGGTGTGGGGTCTATGTTTTTTCCTGTGGTGCACCACCTACATAGGTCTTGATGCGGCTATACCCATCCTTGTGAGTTTTGGCTATGACCATTTTCTAATTTATTTCCTTCTTTTTCCCTTGTTTATCTTTACCTACTCTACGATGTGGATATTTGGAACCACCCCTCAGGAACCGGACTACTCCAAAGATTGAGCATCCCATCCATCTTGATGTAGTGGCCATTCTATGTTGTGTCGTTGGTTCATCCCCATCCTACACGTAGTGCCGAATTGACAACCAATAATATGTTGAGCCCAATGACCCAAGATTAATATTTATTGCATTCTCTATACCAAATGGTTTTGCACTATAGAAAAATTTAAAAAAATTAATTGATCTAGTGATTAAAGGTTTAAAATGGATGGTGGGAACTAGAGAACAAAATTCTATTTGGATAGATACTTGGTGTGATAAAAAACCACTCAATCTAGATCCAATTTTGAAACTATGGATGAGATTACTTCAAGATAAATATGGTGATAGGGTTTCAAACATTTTGTACAAGGATCAAGAAGGAATATACAAATGGAAAGAATATTTTTTTACTACTATACAAGACATTGATTCTAGGAGGCAGTTGAGTAGAAAGATAACAATAATGATTATTTCAGGAGCCAAGGATAAGTTGATTTGGGAGTTGAATAGCTTAGGAGAATACACAATAAGAAGTGGATATAATATAAAGCACCATCAAAATAGGAAAATCACAAGAATATGGAGAGATATTTGGGATATCCCAAGCATTCCTAAAGTTAAAATGTTTGTTTAGCTAGTAGGTCATAGAATAATTTTATCCTGGGATAACCTTATGAAAAGGGGTTGTCATGGCCCCTCAAATTTTTTTCTTTATAAAATGGAGGAGAGTTTAGACCATCTCTTGGAACACTTCTCAATAGTATGGAAACTATGGCAATGTATAAATATATTTGGTAAATGCATGGTGATGAATGGTAGAATTGAGGAATGGTTGAAGCAATGGAAGAGCACTTTTAAAAGTGATGTTGTACAGACAATATGGTATATATCAAAAGATACAATACTTTGGACTATTTGGCTAGAAAGGAATTCAAGAATATTTAAAGGAAAGGAAAACAACTTAGAGGTAATGAAAAGAAATATTTTTTTAGTGTAACAACCCACCAACTCGACCCAAGAGAGAGAGAGACATTTTTTTAACAAGGATTAACTCACAAAGAAGACCCAATATTTTTTATCATTATTAAGGTATAACCACATTTTGAGTTCATTTTCGCTACAAATGACACTCCAGTGGAAAAGAGTGGCCAACTTCCCATACTTTTGGGGTTCACTTTTCTAAACCTCATCGTTTATAAATGATGCCATCAGTGGTCCCCCAACTCTTCCTATACCCTCACCAATATAGGACAACTTGACCATGATGTAGGGGTTATTATTTAAGGCCCATAATATTTAAATGGGGATGCAATTTCCCTAACCCTACATAAGTCTATCTATGTAGGATTAATTTGGCATGATGCCTTAGTGATTAGTTAGCTTCACCTCATTGTGAGCTAACTAAGACCATTACCACTCACCTGATAATGATCATGGTTACTCTTGCCTCATCATAAGGTACCACCACTATACTTTCTTGTGAATGATATGATGCATTATCCCATACCAACCCACCATTAATATTCCTAAGCCTCACCGCTAGGAGTACATCCAAGCCTCACCACTTAGAACTTGTCCAAGCCTCACCGCTTTGGGCTACCCAAGCCTCACCGCTTTGGGTGTATCATTCACAAACACCTAGTTATTGGCTCACCGCAACTCAAATATGATTGGGTATCTTGACTCAAGGTTTTCTAATATGGATCTAGCTCATGCCCAAAAACCCCTTTCCAAACCCAAGAGTCTTAACATAAATAAACATCTCTCCAAAAGAAAATAGAGTGCTATATTAAATCATAATTAAATTCAACATAACACAAATAGAAACTAGAAATCTTAAATTACTTCTCTAATCATGAAACTAGAATTTAGCATTTCTTTTATTTACAACCAAAAGGAAAATACAAATCTAAGAAAAAATCACTATAATCCATTTATTAGATTCTAATAATTCCCATCAATAACACATCCTTTCCATTATTGCAAATAACCAAAATTTTCTAGTAATTTTACTTAAAGTAATAACATTTAATCTTTCATTCTTGAACAAGTTTTAAACAAACATAACAAGAAAATTTACAATATATCATTTCCTTCATCAAAAGCTTTGCATAACATAATTCCCATACAAATTATTTCCAAGTATTTTTCATCTTTAATTACAATAATACAATTCACATAAATGGTTCATCGTCTTCCTTTCCAAGGTATTCATTTAAAAGGTATTCTCCCATGATATTTGAATAAAAATATTTATGGATCAAGATAACGCTTGAATGCATATGCAATCCTAACATGCACTATGCAATAAACATACAACCATGCAAGAAGATGCATCATGCAAAACAACAATATGCAAAACATTGAGAGAATCTCATACTTCTCTTGATTATGGATTCCTTGGCTCCTCAAGCCTCATCCATCCTTTGGTAAATTAAATTTGTGCATTATTCCTTATATCTTGGAATATTACCAATCTAATAAACCCAATAGAAAGAAAGATTCCTCATCATCCATTTAACTATTATTGACTACTAACAACACCTTAATCAACATTGATAAAGCAATGTCTTAAATAATGGATAGTTTCTTTCTCATGATTATAAAATTTATTACAACTATATAACAATAGAGTCACATTATTTATTCAATACCATTTAAGAAAAAAGTCCTCTACACTATCTATTATATAATATTGATAACTTAAGCAATGATTCAATCTTAAATATTATTTTATATATTAAAATTGGCAAACAAGCACCATAATCAATACATAAAGGAACATACAACATTAATAATGATAAAAATGAACAATACATATGTGCATGGATGATTATCCTTAATAGCAATGCAATTACACATGGAGGGTTTCCAAAACTCAAATCGCTAACATACAATGACATCCAAGGAATTGTTGGAGAATATTAAATTATTTGGTACATATTAATGTACTCCCATGGTACCTTTATGGTACAAATGTAAATATGTAATAGATTAGGGCATGAGTCTATATTTTAGGAGTGTAATTTATATTTACCCTTTATGTAAGTGTTCATGTGTAATATGTGCACAAGTGTCATGTAATTATGTGTGTAAGTGTTAGGAGTGAGAATATGCATGTGTCATGTAATAGATTGTACATGTGTATAGTTGTAGGAGTGTGCAATGTATCATATAGTAAAGTGTGTAACTATACAAACTGAAGTGTGTAAGTGTCATATAATAAAGTGTGCAAATAGAGATCCAAAAGTCATATATACAACTGGCAAGATGAGAATCCAAAAGACATGAGAGGATTTAACTTATACATGGAATATAAAAAATGTATCTCCCAAATATGTGAGGAGAGCAATAGTCAAGTTTTGAAGATTCATCTTTGTAAGACTACATTATAAAGACAAATATCCATGTAATATATCAATTGAAGAATATATGTATTTCAAGCATCATACAAAGAAGCTTGTATACAATTTGAGCAATTATACTGTAAGTTTTATTCATGTTATTGCATGAATGATATTGGATATTTTATTCATATTATTGTTGTTGGTTATGTTTATTATTTTTTGTCATTTAATATAATAATTGCTCTTATATTTGAGTCTACTCAAGACATTGGATATTGTGACCTATGATAATCTGGATAAAAAGCTAACAGTGGTATCAAAGCCACTATAATATTTTCTTTCTAGAAGAGTTATATTCAAAGTTACTTCAAGTAGTCTCTAAAGTTAGCATCGAAGGAAGTATTCTGTGTGAATTTAAAAAAAAATAAGCCACATGAAGGAAATGTAGGCAAAAATTTGGGTATTCCATTATATTCTAATAATATTTGACATTAGAAGTCAAATAGAACCAATAGAGAGAAGAGATAGAGTTGTCAAGGTTGGAGGATATCCAAATTTATCCTGCCTAGTGTAGAAAGGACTACAATATTTGAAGAGATGTTTCAAGAAAATATTTCTCAAGTGGTTTTGAAAGCACCGTAAACAAGATCTTAGGATAAGTGACATTTTATTCACTATCATGAGTGGAAGCACCAGATTTAAGAGTCCAAGCATAGGGATAGTTGCTTCACTATTATGAGAAAAAGTACTAGAGAAGAAGATCCTAAAGAATAAGGGACAATTTGTTGAGAGTAGAAGCACTAAGGGGACAACAAACACCTATACAAACTAAGACCTCAAAACAATAGTGCCTACATAGAACGAGATCTCAAAGCAACAATGCTTAAAGCAAGTCAAGAGGGAAAGGAAATGCATGCAGTCATAGCAACACATCACCTATAGAGAGTTGAGGTAAGTAGAATAACACATGTAACAAGCTGAGAGGAAAGAGCAAAGTGTAGTCTAAAGCTATACAAAAGAGCATAGTGTAGCTTAAAGGTAGACGAAGCACCAAAGAATCAACAACAAATCTAAGGCCTATGAAAATTATTGCAGTATTGTTCCTTGAAATTGTATAGTGTAACATCTATTTGAGATATGTCATTAACCTAAAGGTAATATTGCATAACACCTTGATAAGTGTAGAAGAACTTGCATTGATGTCTACATGTGAGCCAAGGTAAGGGTTACACACTTTTTGAATTTGGGCAGAATAATTTTAGCACCAGTTTAAATATTGGAGTTATAAGGTTAAACCTTAATTACAGTGCTTGATTTAAACTTTTGAAAATATTTGAAATTTGATAATTTTTTGAAAGAGAAATTAGCTTTATTGATTTTTAAAGAGTGATTGGAGTGAATAGGTCTTTGACTTCAAAAATAGTTTTTTGAAAAATAGAAAATTATTTATTACTAATTAGGAAGTCAAAAGGATTTCAACTCCAATTGATTTTTGAAAAATTCTATATTTGCAAAACTTGATTTTGCAATCATAATTTGAAAAAAATTATTGATTGGAAAATTTGCAAATTTGATAAATTATTAGACAGACGTAATGTCTTCTACTTCAAAAGGATTTAAATTTTTTTTATTATTGAATTTACAAAATTATTTGAATTTATTGATTGACAAATTTGGAGAGAAGGATTTCTACTCCAAAAAAGAAATTTAAATTTTTTGATATTTATTTATTTATTTTTAAATTAAAATTTTGGGAGTCAAAGAGACTTCTATTTCAAAGGATTTGATTATTGAATTTACAAATTAAATCTTCGAGAAAATAACTCAAAAAGGAATTAGATTGTCATGGATGAGATTATTAAAAGTGCATTCAATGGAGAGTGAATATATGATGAAAAACTTAAGATTTTATACACAAAATTTGATAGATGACTTTGATGAAAAAGAAATACATGTTCAATGATTTAAAGCTAAAATTATATTTATTTATCAAAAATGCAAAAGATGAAAAGTTCACTACTCTTATTAGCTATCTTCATGAAAAGCTTTTTAGAGTTTGGTGGAATTCACAAAACACCATTGTATTTTCTATTGAAATATGCATTGTTATGTATATGTCTTTACTCACATTTGAGATATTTCAAGAGAAAAGACGAGAAAATAGATGCTAGTTGTGACATATATGATTTGAATGAAGCATATGTTAGCTTCAATAGGGAATCTTTAAATTCCAAAATGTATTATTATTATGACATACTAACTCATTCTTTAGAAGTTACACCACCAGTTATATCACAGTTGAAGATGAAGAAAAGAAATCCAAAGAAGAAGAATAGAGGAAAGCATAATAGAAAAGAGAACATAAGACATGAAGAAATAATGAAGAAGGATCTCAAACAAAAGATCAAGACAAAAGTTTGAAGAAAATAGATTGAAGACTAAAGTATTCAATAATAAAATAATGTAATATAGGGGGATGTTGGAGAATATTACATTATTTGGTACATGCTAATGTACTCCCATGGTACCTTTATAGTACAAATGTAAATATGTAATAGATTAGGGTATGAGTCTATAGTTTAGGAGTGTGATTTATATTTCCTCTTTATGTAAGTGTTCATGTGTAGAACATGCACAAGTATCATGTAATTATGTGTGCAAGTGTGAGGAGTGAGAATGTGTACAAGTGTCTTGTAATAGAGTGTATAGGAGTGTGCAATATGTCATATAGTAAAGTGTGAAAGTGTGCAAATAGGAGTGTGCAAGTGTCATAGAATAAAGTGTGCAAATAGAGAGCCAAGAGTCATGTATACAAGTGGCAAGATGAGAATCCAAAAGACATGAGAGGATTTATCTTATGCATGGAATAGGAAAAGATGCATCTCCTAGATATGTGAGGAGAGCAATAGTCAAGTATTGAAGAGTCATATTTGTAAGGCTATATTATGGAGATAAAGCTCCATGTAATGGATCAATTGAAGAATATATGTATTTCAAGCATCATACAAAGAAGCTTGTATATAGTTTGAGCAATTATATTGCAAATTTTATTCATGTTATTGCATGAATGATATTGTCCAATTTATTACTATTATTGTTTTTTTATTAGGATACAATAAGAGGTTTTGAAAGGGACCCCAAACCTTTAACAAAAAGTTACAAAAGTATAGGCAATATCACTCCAAAGAGAAACACACATAGAATAGCTAGGCATCAGCCTAGGCCCAAGAAACTCGCTAAAACTACAATTACCATACAAAAAAGATAGTGTCATTGGTCAAACCAAATAAAACACAACAAAACCTAAAAAAAATAAAGTAGCAAAGGGAGGGATCCACACAAAAGAGAATCAAATATTCCTCTCATTCTTCAACACTTCATGTTGGAACAACATGATAATCCTTTTTTTAGGTCTTCGATAACATCATCCATATTATGAGCCAAAAATTGGGTTAGTCTCCTCATGGAGTAATTAAGATCCTTCATATCTAAATAGTTATTTATCAATACTTCCAACATGTGTTTTATTAGGGACCCACCATATAAATCCTTGTTAAGGTTTGTAGTACTCAGATTGTGATCCTTATTGAAGTGATTACCAAACTTAGGCGAGGAAGACACCATCAACGCCTCCCCTCCAACATCATCCCTATTTTTGGATTCAACCATACTGGTTAGGGGATCATCTTCCTTCTAATGCTTACCTAAATTTTTAACAACCTTATCCAAGATTGTTGGCAAACCTAAAGGCTTCCCTTTGTTGGATGAGATTGTTTCACAGTTGTTTTTTTCTAAAGTATATATATTTATGAGAATCCATTGCCTATTAGTTTACTTACAGTAAATAAAGGAAGAATGACATGATATAATCGAGTTATAGGCCTTCCTTCAAATTTGTTCTTGTCCCAAAAATCAAAGTAACCCCCAAGAGGCTCTACAATCCGGACTTGCTACAAACTTTAATTCTCTTCATATTCATCATTTTATTGCCTCCACATTGTTAGTCTTACAATGACACTGAGAGGGGGGGTGAATCAGTGTAGCTCTATAAACTTAAATTTATAGCTCTTAATATCATAGCAATTAAAACTTATTACTAGATACAACAAGTATAACAAAAGAGCATCACACAACACAAGATTTTAACGAGGTTCACCAATGTGGCTACTCCTCAAAAATTGACTGCTTGGACTACCATCCAAATCCAGACCTTTGCAAAGCACCAACTTTACAATCAATTTACCAGCACCAACTGGAAGGAGCACCAACCCCGATTTATCTGCACCAGTAGAAAGGAGCACCAACCCCTGATTTACCAGCACCAACTGGAAGGAGCACCAACCCTGATTTATCTGCACCAACAAAAAGGAGCACCAACCCACGATGCCAAGCTGCAACCTGGACTTCAATTTGAATCTATAAGTTTGACAGTAAGATACCTTTGCTTTTGCAAGACCCTGACTGGTCTTCTTCACCTTTGCGTTCTCTATGCACTCTGCTCTCTCTACGCAATCACTTCGCACACTCTACTTCGTTACAGTCGAACTTCATGATCGTCTTCTCCCTTTCGAGCACTCTGCTCTCTTTGTGAATTTCGCACTTAGCATGATTCGACATGACTTGCTCTCTATGCACTACGACCGAATTTCGCACACTTCGACATTCTTCAATTCTCCAAACAACCCTCCTTTTATAACAATATTTTTATGATGAAAACCCTAATCTTAGTCGGTTGTAAATCCTAATCTTAGTCGGCTTTCATAACAACTGTAAACCCTAATTTTAGTCGGTTGTCATCGGTCTTCGTCGGCTTCAACTTAACCACGAAAATACAACATGTCGCGATATCATGACACTTTTTCTTTCTCTCTCTTTCTCCTTGCTTTGGCCCCCAAAAATACAACATGTCACGATATCGCGACACTTTTTCTCTCTCTCTTTCTCTTTGCATCGGACCGTGAAAATGCTACATGTCGCGATATCGCGACACTTTTTCTCCTTGCTCTTTCTCTTTGCATCGGACCGCAAAAATACAACATGTCGTGATATCGCGACACTTTTGCCTCCGTACGCTTTCTCTATTCTTTTGTCACGATATCGCGACACTTCTGCTTCCATAGACTTTGACTTTGCTTTTGTCACGATATCGTGACACTTCTGCCTTCGTAGTCTTCAACTTAGCTTTTGTCATAAAATCGTGACACTTCTGCTTTCGTACTTAGCTTCTTTGCTTTTGTCACGAAATCGTGACACTTCTGCCTTCGAAGTCTTCTTCTCTGCTTTTGTCGTGAAATCATGACACTTCTGCTTTCATACTTTACTTCTTTGCTTTTATCGTGAAATCGTGACACTTCTACTTTCGAAGTCTTGCTTTCTGCTTTTGTCACGAAATCGTGACAATTCTGATTTCGTACGCTTCCTCTCTTTCTTTTGTCATGTTTCAAACTTACTCTCTCTCTCCTATTTTAGTCGCGACAATGCGACATGTCACAAAATCGTGACACTTTTCTTACTTTTTCTCTTTCTTCCTTGTCTGTCCCTTCTTCTCCTTCCTCTCTTTCTTTTGTCGCGAAAATGCGACATGTCGTGAAATCGCGACACTTTTCAACACTTTCTCTCTCCTATTTTAGTCGCGAAAATGCGACATGTCACGAAATCGTGACACTTTTCTTACTTGTTCTCTTTCTTCGAACTTGTCGCGAAATCGTGACACTTCTTCCTACTTTCTCTTTCTCTTCCAACATGTCACGAAATCGCGATAATTTTTCCACTTGCATTTTTCTCTTCCAACATGTCGCGAAATCGCGACAGTTTTTTCTACTTTCTTTTTCTCTTCCAACATGTCACGAAATCGTGATAGTTTTTCCACTTGCCTTTTTCTCTTCCAACATGTCGTGAAATCGTGACAGTTTTTCCTACTTTCTCTTTCTCTTCCAACATGTCGCGAAATCGCGATAGTTTTTCCACTTGCCTTTTTCTCTTCCAACATGTCATGAAATCGTGACAGTTTTTCTTGCTTTTTCTCTCTCTTCCAACATGTCACGAAATCGCGACAATTTTTCCTACTTTTTCTCTCTCTTCCAACATGTCACGAAATCGCGACAATTTTTCCTACTTTTTCTCTCTCTTCCAAAATCGTGATAGTTTTTCTTGTCTGTTGTATATGTCGCGATATCGCGACACTTTTCTTACTTGTCTTTTTCTTTGATCTTTTGCATATGGGCCACTTCGGTCTTCTTGGAAAATCATTGTACATACTCTGAATAACCTTTGAACTCCTGTCTTCTGCATCTGAATAGCTTTTGAACTTCCTATCCACTGCATCAACAGATCTATCTAATTGTGTTGACAACAATGACAATACTATTGTTGCACCTTGCTCAACAATCTCCCCCTTTGGAATTGTTGGCAACACATGTGCAATTTCTTGTAACTCTTCTCCCCCTTTGACAATAATACCAAAGGGCTACTGCAGACTCCCCATGAGTCCATGCACAACATTCTCAGGCACAATTTATTACACTTAGCAAAAATCATGAACATGAGCAAAAAGATAATCAAATACTTAAATGCTCCCCCTGAGAATGTGATCCTTGTAGCTAGTCAATTCTTGGGAAGTGTGACCACTCCCAATTTATTGCGAAGGTACTCAAAAACTTCCTTGGGCAATGGTTTTGTGAAGATATCTGCTACTTGCTCTATAGTTGGAACAAAATCCAACTTAACCTCACCTTTCGCAACTTTCTCCTTCAAAAAGTGATACCTGATAGCAATGTGTTTTGTGCGTGAATGCATAACCGGATTCTTGGAGATGTTAATGGCATTGGTGTTATCACACTTAACTGATATTGGCTCACTGAAGCTAATACCAAGATATTTTAGGGTTTGTTTCATCCACAATACCTGCGTACAACATGTTGTCGTTGCAATATATTTTGCCTCTACTATCGATAAAGAAACTGACTCTTGTTTCTTACTGTGCCACATGACCAATCTATCTCCAAGATAGAATGCACCTCCACTGGTACTCTTTCTGTCATCTACACATCCTACCCAATCTGCATCTGAATACAAAATAAGGGTGAAGTCTTTACCTTTCGGATACCATAACCCATACTCCATAGTACCCTTGAGGTACCGAAGAATCCTCTTCATTGTTGTCACATGAGTCTCCTTGGGATTAGCCTAAAATCGTGCTACCATGCATATTGCCTACAAAATATCTGGTCTAGTAGCTATCGAGTACGATAAGCTTCCAATCATAGATCTGTACATGGTTTGATCAACAGGTGGAGATTTGTCATCCTTGCTCAACTTGCAACCTATCGTCATGGGAGTGCTAACTGGCTTACAATCCTCCATTGTGAACTTTTTTAACATCTCTTTCACATATTTAACTTGAGAAATAAATATGCCCTTCTTATTTTGATTAACTTGCAACTCGAGGAAATACGAAAGTTCACCAATCATTGACATTTCAAATTCTTTCTACATCTTATTTGCTAAATATTTACACGACTCATCTTTGCTGCTGCCAAATATGATATCATCTACGTATACAACAAGAACAATAAGATGCCCATTTTCTATTTTGACATACAAATTACTATCCACCATACCTTTCTTAAACCTTTGTTGGGTGAGATAGTTGTCTAGCCTTGCATACCATGCTCGGGGTGCCTGTTTTAAGCCATATAATGCTTTCTTCAACTTGCAAACAAAGTTGGGATCATCACCAAGTTGGAAACCATCTGGTTGCTCAATATAAACCTCTTCTTCAAGTTTCCCATTCAAAAACGCTGATTTCACATCCATTTGATAAACTTTGAAATTCTTGTAGACTACTAAAGCCAGAAACATTCTAATTGCCTCTAGTCTAGCTACTGGTGCAAAAGTTTCCTCAAATTCAATGCCTTCAACTTGTGCATAACCCTTACATACCAATCTTGCTTTATTTTTGACTACCTATCCGTCTTCATTCAATTTGTTTCAAAAAATCCATTTAGTCTCGATTATATTTTTATTTGCAGGTCTAGGTACTAACTCCCAAGTTTCGTTTTTCTCGATCTGATCTAATTCTTCATTTATTGCCTTCATCCAACTTTCATCTTTGCTTGCGTCAACAATATTTTTGGGCTCAATCTGGATAATAGAGAGTAGTTACTTACTACTCTTCTTCTTGTCTGAACACCAACTTTGGGGTCTCCAATTATTTGCTCTCTAGGATGATTTTTATGCCAGCTGCCTATTTTGAATTTCTTATTTTCTTCCACTTCTGAATCACAACTTAAATCATTTGAGTCAATTTTTTGTATCTTTTTCGTTTCATTTTCCTCATCTCCTTCAATAACCTCTTCATACATTGGGTAGTTCGTTTCATAGCTAATTACTCGTTCTCTACCTTCATCAAATTTAACATCGGCACTGTCCACAATTTTCTTTAGCCTCTTGTTGTAGCATTTGTAAGCTTTGCTTTTTGGTGAATAACCAACAAAAATACCTTCATCCGCTCTATCTTCAAACTTACCAAGATTATCTTCGAGTTCTTTTGATGTAGCACTTGCTGCCAAAAACTTTGAGGTATTTTGTTGTTGCCCTTTTACCGAACCACAACTCATAAGGAGTTTTGCTTTCATGTGTTCTCAGCATGTACCTATTTTGGATATACACCGTAGTATGGACTACTTCTTTCCAAAATCTGTCTGCTACTCTGCTTTCATCCAACATAGTCCGTGCCATTTCCTGCACTGTCCTGTTCTTTCTTTCTACCACTCCATTCTGCTGAGGTGTCTTGGCTACTGAAAAATGTCTCCTAATATCGTATTTTTCATAGTACTCTGTAAACTCCTCTAAAATGAATTCTCCTCCTCTATCTGATCTTAAACATTTGATCCTCTTTCCTGTTTCATTCTCAACATGGTTTTTGAAAATCTTGAACATATCAAAAGCTTATGATTTATGCTTCAAGAAAAATATCCATGTCATTCTGGAATAGTCATCAATGCACAACATAAAATATTTGTCACCATTTATGCTTTGTGTTCTCATGGGTCCACATAAATCAGTGTGTATTAGTTCCAAAGGTTTGCTTGTGTAGTACTCTTTTGTTTTGAATGTGACTCTAGTTTGCTTCCCCTTTTGGCATGAAGCACAAATGTTGTTTGTAGGTTTGCTGATGGTGGGAATATCTCTCACTGCCCTTTTTGAGGTGATTTTTACTAGATTATCAAAACTGATATGACCGAGTCTCTTGTGCCACAACCAATTTTCTTCTTCCTGTCCAATAAAACAAGCTCCTTTTGAAGTCTCTGAGAGCGTGTATAGGTTGCCAGATGTCCTTGATCCAGTTGCTATCAATTTTCCACTATTTATTTTTTTGACTTCACAACCCTACTTCATAAAAACTACTTCATGACCTTTATCACAAATCTGACTTACGCTCAACAAGTTATGTTTCAAACCATCCACAAACAAGACTTCTTCTGACTTAATTTTTTTGTCACTAATTTTAACTGAACCTTTGCCAACTATCTTAGCTCCATCATTATTTCCAAACTTTATTGAACCACCTTCATATTTCTGTAACTTCTCAAATTTTTGTTTGTCACCTGTCATATGACTGGAGCATCCACTATCAAGTATCCATGGTACATATTTATTTTGTGCTTTAAATGTTGTTTGTACGATTAAGGATTCCTTTTCTTCCTTAAGTTGCTCTTTTCCTTTCCACTCTATTTTGATAGTAGTTTTGGGTTCTTGTTTTGCCTTTCCCTTATCAATAGCTTGTGCATGTTTTTTGGGAAGTTTTCTATTTTGTCTCATCCTATTTGGTTGAAATTTTCTTCCCTGAAACTGATTTGATGCAAATGTACTTCTACAGTTTCTTGCAATGTGCCCAAAATTATGACAGTTATAACATTCTATTGTATAATTCATCAAAGGAGAAAAAGCATTTCTACTGGTGAAATTCCTTGGTCTTACATTATATTTGTAGTTTGAGATTTTATGTCCATAGCCATTGCATTTAAAATAGAAACCAGAAAAGGGATAATTGAACCTGGGTGATGGTCTTTGCCATGTTGTCGTAGGAGCCATAGGTCTTCTTCTTCTTTGATGTGTGACATTGGTGAATCCATCATTGTCAATTCTCCTTTCGTGCCTGGCATTATTGCTTTCTTTTGCATGAGACATTTTTCCTTGATCAACCTTGTTTCTTATCTTCATTCTTTATGGATTCTACATTTACGGCCTTTGATCCATTTGATGATTCTCCTTCGACGAAACCCAGACCAAATTTGATGCCTGCAGGCCTTTGGTCATTTAAAATCTTATCCAGCTTCATAGAACTTTCTTCACGTTTGTGATAACAACTAATTTTCTTATTCATCTCTTCTAGCTGCATCCATAAACCAACATTCTCTTCTTCTAGTTTGCAGCAATAATCTATTTTCATGGTAATTTGTACTTCGAGATCTTTAGATATTTTCTTGTATTCTTCTATTTGTACTTTCAGACTGGTTATGATTTCGTTTGCATCCTCAAGCATTTTTGAAATTTTCTTATTCTTTTTCCTCTCTATTTTCCACTCTTCAAGTGCAGAGATCAACTCACCTTCTAGATCTACTTCAGCCTCAGGGTTTTCACCACATACTTCGAGTTCACTCCTTCTTCCTTTTCGATTTTACTTCTTCAAATGCCATTGTGTTACTTCCAAGATCACCCTAGCCGGTTAAGCTTGTACATGAACTTAGCTCTGATACCAATTGTTAGTCTTACAATGACACTAAGAGGGGGGGTGAATCAGTGTAGCTCTATAAACTTAAATTTATAGCTCTTAATACCGTAGCAATTAAAACTTATTACTAGATACAGCAAGTATAACAAAAGAGCATCACACAACACAAGATTTTAACGAGGTTCACCAATGTGGCTACTCCTCAAAAATTGACTGCTTGGACTACCATCCAAATCTAGCCTTTGCAAAGCACCAACTTTACAATCAATTTACCAGCACCAACTAGAAGGAGCACCAACCCCTGATTTATCTGCACCAACAAAAAGGAGCACCAACCCCTGATGCCAAGCTGCAACCTAGACTTCAATTTGAATCTATAAGTTTGATGAAAGATACCTTTGCTTTTGCAAGACCCTGACTGGTCTTCTTCACCTTTGTGTTCTCTGTGCACTCTACTCTCTCTACGTAATCACTTCGCACACTCTACTTCGTTATAGTCAACCTTCACGATCATCTTCTCCCTTTCATGCACTCTGCTCTCTTTGCAAATTTTGCACTTAGCATGATTCGACACGACTTGCTCTCTGCGCACTATGACCGAATTTCGCACACTTCAACATTCTTCAATTCTCCAAACAACCCTCCTTTTATAACAATATTTTTATGATGAAAACCCTAATCTTAGTCGGTTGTAAATCCTAATCTTAGTCGGCTTTCATAACAATTGTAAACCCTAATTTTAGTCGGTTGTCATCGGTCTTCGTCGGCTTCAACTTAACCGTGAAAATACAACATGTCATGATATCGTGACACTTTTTATTTCTCTCTCTTTCTCCTTGCTTTGGCCCCCAAAAATACAACATGTCGCGATATCGTGACACTTTTTCTTTCTCTCTCTTTCTCTTTGCATCGGACCATGAAAATGCTACATGTCACGATATCGTGACACTTTTTCTCCTTGCTCTTTCTCTTTGCTTCGGACCATGAAAATACAACATGTCGTGATATCATGACACTTTTGCCTCCGTACGCTTTCTCTATTCTTTTGTCGTGATATCACGACACTTCTGCTTCTAAAGACTTCGACTTTGCTTTTGTCATGATATCGCGACACTTCTGACTCCGTAGTCTTCAACATAGCTTTTGTCGTGAAATCGTGACACTTCTGCTTCGCACTTAGCTTCTTTGCTTTTGTCACGAAATCGTGACACTTCTGCCTTCGAAGTCTTCTTCTCTACTTTTGTCGTGAAATCGTGACACTTCTGCTTTCGTACTTTACTTCTTTGCTTTTGTCATGAAATCGTGACACTTTTGCTTTCGAAGTCTTGCTTTCTGCTTTTGTCGTGAAATCGTGATAGTTCTACTTCCGTACGCTTCCTCTCTTTCTTTTATCATGAAAATGCGACATGTCACGGACACTTTTCAAACTTACTTTCTCTCTCCTATTTTAGTCGCGAAAATGCGACATGTCGCGAAATCGCGACACTTTTCTTACTTGTTCTCTTTCTTCGAACTTGTCACGAAATCACGATAGTTTTGCTTTCGTACGCTTCCTCTCTTTCTTTTGTCGTGAAAATGCGACATGTCACGATATCGCGACACTTTTCAAACTTACTTTCTCTCTCCTATTTTAGTCACAAAAATGCGACATGTCGCAAAATCGCGACACTTTTCTTACTTGTTCTCTTTCTTCGAACTTGTCACGAAATCGCGACACTTTTTCCTGCTTTCTCTTTCTCTTCCAACATGTCACGAAATCGTGATAGTTTTTCCACTTGCATTTTTCTCTTCCAACATGTCGCGAAATTGCGACAGTTTTTCCACTTGCGTTTTTCTCTTCCAACATGTCGCGAAAACGCGACAGTTTTTCCTGTTTTCCTTTTCTCTTCCAACATGTCGTGAAATTGCGATAGTTTTTCCATTTGCCTTTTTCTCTTCCAACATGTTGTGAAATCGTGACATTTTTTTTGGCTTTCTTTTTCTCTTCCAACATGTCGCGAAATCGTGATAGTTTTTCCACTTGCCTTTTTCTCTTCCAACATGTCGCGAAATCGCGATAGTTTTTCCTGCTTTCTCTCTCTTCCAACATGTCACGAAATCACGATAGTTTTTCCACTTGCATTTTTCTCTTCCAACATGTCACGAAATCGTGACAGTTTTTCTTGCTTTTTCTCTCTCTTCCAACATGTCGCGAAATCGTGACAGTTTTTCTTGCTTTTTCTCTCTCTTCCAACATGTCACAAAATCACGATAGTTTTTCTTGCCTGTTGTATATGTCGCGATATCACGACACTTTTCTTACTTGTATTTTTCTTTGATCTTTTGCATATGGGCCACTTCGGTCTTCTTGAAAAACACTGTACATACTTTGAATAACCTTTGAACTCTTGTCTTCTGCATCTAAATAGCTTTTGAACTTCCTATCCATTGCATCAACAGATCTATCTAACTGTGTTGACAACAATGACAATATTGTTGCTGCACCTTGCTCAACAATTTGTTGTTCCACCTTGGTTTTAAAAAGAAGAAAAATATGTGGATCTTTTTCTTTTCTCAATACTTTAACCAGTATTTGTTTGGTAAAGGCATTGAGTCCCCTAATATTCCATGAAATTAGCTTCATTTTTTGGGTCTGTTGGGCGTTTTCTTCCCTCCCCTGCCCCAGGATAAAATAATTTTGGTTCCATTGGTTATATCATCCATTGTTTCACATTCCATATTTTTTATTGGGTGATCTACCTTAAAATTTATCCACACCAACATCAAAACCCCTTTTTACTTATTTCTTTTTTGATGACTTAGGGTTGAGTTGCCTAAATCAATACCTCCCTTCAATTTATTATCTTCTTCTTAAATCTAGGTAATAACCTCCCTGAGAAGTATTTGGTTTTTTTCTTGTGAAACAACACAAGATTTAGACTATAGAGTTTCCCCTTTAATCCCCTTTGATTGAGAGTTGTGGTCTAAATCAAGAGTAACACCTTATAAATGATTAAAAGAGTTTGAAATAGGAATTTCAAAAACCTTTGAAGAGGGTTCTTTCAAACATACCTCTCGATCCTCCAAAAGAGTTGGAAACTTCTCAGGGATGGCCTGATGGGAGTCTTCCCCATGGGTTCCACAAGGTCCATATGACTTAATCCTTTCCTCCCTACTTTAATTGGAGCTCTATTTTTCAGTATGTTTTTTTTGCCATACATTTTTTATTCTAGGAAAATTTTTTGCATGTAGGGCAAGTGTTGGCTACATGCCCTAAATTTTTGCACACTCCACATTTTATTAGATTATTCTCATACTCTATTAGTTGGTTCTAGACTCAATTTCGAGATCAGACTGATTGATTCAGGTTAATCCTTCTCTAGGTCTACATTAACATAGATTCTTGCCTAGACAAGATGAGATTAGGATCTAGTGGTAGGATCAATAGCCACTAGGAGCCCTATATCCTTTTTTGTAACTGCTAATACTTCCTCGCTCTAGAATTGAAAGGGTAAACTTGGAATTCTAGTTAAAAAGCCAACAAGAATCAATGCAAACAAGCATGCATATAAATAAAAAAGGAAAAACATACAATGACAAAAAAAGAGTGAAAGAAAATGAAAGAAGCAATGTGTAATCTAATAATTGATTGATAGGGAGAGTTTGTAAAAATTAACCATTCTATAATTTTAAATACCCCAAGATATTTCTAATTTTTAATCCATCATATATCACTTGGATTCTCTTTATGATTGATAAGAACACTCCTTTTGCACAAATTCCTTAGTTCTTATAGGTGCTATGAAGATTCTTGTTGATTTAGTATCATTTAATTCGATTACTAGCAAAGATAGTATATCCCTATCCTATCTTAGGAGAGCAAAATTCCTGCTACTTGTAACTCGGTTGTTAGTATCATATCTTAGGAGAGCAAACATCTCAGCTACTTGTAACTCAGTTGTTAGTGTTTTTTAATTACATTTTTTTGTTGACAAATTCACCTCATCCTAATATGAATGGATCAAGAATGAAAAATCCTTTAAAAATTGATGAATAGGGCACTTGTGGGCAATTTTTAAGGCATCTTATATACCATTTTTTAATGGCACTAACTCCACTTTTTTAATGGTGTCTCATTTGTTCATAGGATCATATCCACTTTTATGATGGTGTCTCATTTGTTCATAGGATCATATCCACTTTTATTATGGTGTCTCATTTTTTCATGGTCATCTCCACTTCTAGCACCAATATTAGTTATCATTGTTAATGTCAACTTTAGCATTGGTCCTAGAACTAGATCCTAGCATTAACAACACATCTAACATTGGCATGAGTATCGATAGACTAGGCACCACTTCTAGACATGACACTAACCTCAATAGCTTTAGCGCCAAATTATTTTCCAAAGTACTATGGTTCCAATACATATGGCATTAGTGCTAGTATTGACACCAACATACATAACATCATTCTAGAACTTTTCCACTCACATTACCATTATTATAATTATATATAAGGTATTTTCCTTCTAAATGATACACGTTGAGTAATAATTAATTAATTACTAGAAATTTGGGATGTGAATAATGTCATGTATGACATATTTGCAGTTACTTCCCTTGAAAAATAAGGAGCATTTTACTTGCCATCCAATTATCCCCTTATTTATCAAAAGGTATTCTTTCCTTTCTACTTAATACCTTTGCAAATCCTATATTCAAAATTTTATTTTTATTTTATTAACTTTTATGATGATCTTATGTATCAAATTTTTAAATATATTACAACATAACCAAGTCTCTATCATGTCAACCTATATATACTTGGACCCTAGTCACACCTTACATACTTTGTGCTCTAGCTTGCATATGTATATTTATATTTTAGGTGTTTGTATTAAGTGATCCATACTTACACATTTTGCACATAAACTGCCTTAGTGCTTCCTAGCCACTTATAGTGGGGAATACGATGGAAATATAACTAAATGAGGACCAAATAGATACAAAATAAATAAATAATTGAATCATAAAATGAAATTTTATTTCACTATAAATTCATGATCATGAACAAAAGTTATATTTTCTTAATTGAAGCTAGTTTTTCATTTTTTTGGGTGAAAGAGTTACATGGAAATCTTGATACTGTATTAAAAACCAATGTTTATCTAGTGGAATATTTTCAATGAGCTTAAATTATAATTTTATCTTGTTGGTTAAGGAGGAAGAAATCATCAAGTATTAATATTTTTTCAAAAGCAATGTTAATGTGTCAAAGAATATTAGACTTAATTTATCAAGCAAGCCATTTTGTTGAGTATCTTCTACACATCTAAGTATAGTACTTACATGCATTTATTGTGTCTATAGTCATAGGAGGAGGCACGCCCTACTATTTAATATCAATAATATTATTTAGGAATGGTTTTTAGGAAAAAACCATTAATGCCAGAGAAGATCACTCTTTTTTTAGTCTACAAGGTGGAATGTGATGCTTTGTAGGTTTTGTTCATTCAATGCATTAATATGTGAGATGGAAACTATATTTTTTTCAACTAGATAATAATTTTTTACATGTATCATTATGATTTTATTAAGAATAGGTTTATTTTCTAATTTTGCGCATCAAAACAAGGTGTCTAATTTTTTTGGTAGGTAAAAAAAAAATTATTTACTGATCGGGTTGAAGTGACCTGTCCCTATTACATAGGGCATAAAAAATACCAATATTACAAAAACAAACCAGTTCTGGATAGCAGTCAACTAGTATAGAGCTAAACAAATGCTAATACAATCACCGACAATCCATCGGTCTGAAACTACCTTCCCAAGGCTACTGTGATGCCTCTTTTCCATCCTGGAAATCAACCTCTTTCTGGTTAGGTCCTAGGAGGGCTCGAGCATACTAGGGAGCTCCTAAACTTCATTGATGGCGTTGGTCAGGTTGGTGTCGACTTCCCTGATGATATTGGCTGTTGACTTCAAGATGTCCATAGTTCTATTGATGCGAGAGGATGGCTATGCGTAACACATCTTTGGTATTTCTAGACACCTCTTCATCCTCATCGATGATGACCTCAAGAATCTATCCTGTAGCACTCATCTTCTTTTTCTATAGTTGATGGGATTTCTTGTTTTTTTGAGAGAGGTAGACTAATTTTTGTTTGCTTCTCAAGGGTTTGCCAGGGGGGCGGTGATAAATTAAAGTAGAGGTTTGGGAGTGGTAGTTGGGGAGGTCTTATTTCCATTGGAGTGAGTGGGTATGGAAGATATCGGGGGGGAACCGATGGGGGAAATAGATTGCAAATGGGTATCTACAAAAATAGGGGAGTGGGGGGGCTTTCCTTGTCCTTATGAAGGGATGCAGAGGAGGGATTAGGGCTGGGAGAGCGATCAGGGATGCCACCAGAGACCTGGTGCGCAAGGGCGTGTTTGTAAAGGACAAGGAACAGGCCCTGGTGGCGAGGGGGATTGGAGGACATGCTTATTTTGAGATTGGCGATGGTGATGCAGATGGATCAAAAAAGGAAGTTGGGGAAATTCATTGGTTTGACATCACAAAGGTGGTTCAAAAAAGCAAGGTGGTAAGCATGTAGGGGGCGATTGGGATTGTCGACAGTGATGTATTGGATGACAAGAACAATGACAACATCCCAAGGCCTAGGAAGTGATGAGTGCAATACACCCCCCTTCTCCCACTCCAAGTATTTCTCCTTATTGGGGAAGTGCTCTAACTCTTATTTGAAGTTATGCCTATCCCTTTGAATACTTCTAACACTAAAAGCTAAACCAAAAAATCTAGCAATGGAGTGGAAAATTACCTCAAACTGAAGGCCATGGACCTGAACTTCACCTTTGTTCCATGTGCTAACAAAATCCCTGGTCACTTGTTCATCCATGTCGATGAAAATCTTGAAGAAAGGGGTGAATTTATTGGCTTCGAGTAAAGCTTTGATCCTTGCCTCAAGCTGGAGGTTTGTGGGCTCCATGATGGTCGTCGCGATGGGGGAGCTAAGATCCATATTGTAACAAAGTCTACTACCTAACAGATGGAAATTCCTCAAGTGAATGCACAAAGAAAACATAGGGCTTTGGATAAAAATCCTAAACTTAATGCAAGCATGATAGGCTATCACTTCGAAGATTTCGAAGAGAAAATGAGAGTAACAACCACATAGAGCAGTGAAAACAGAGAATGAGGGGGAGAGAACCAGACCATAAGGAAGAGGGATGCAAGTGGATAAGGTAATGTAAGAATCATGTATGGGCAGAAAATGATGGGGGTGGCAAGTGGTATCATCAAGGAGGGGGAAAACAAGGAGGAAGGGACGAGGGTGCAATGGAAGCGAAGGTGGCGAGGGGTGACTAGTCAAATAGACATGGGTTGTGCAGACCACACGAGTGGTCGTGCTGGCTACACATAAGGAAATAATGGATATTAGTGAGTTTCCAGTGATCATGGTGTTAAGATAACACCTTTTTTGGTGTTGAAGGAATGCCTTTGTGGATGCTAGAACTATCGTTTGTGACATTCCTTAGATTTGTTCTGGTATTGAAAAAAAACACCTTAGTTATTAATAAAACATCGTTGTGGCAACTAGAGCTACTTCTTACGAATGCACCTTGAAGTATGATTGGCTGTCGTACTGATTTCCTAGGGGGAGACATCTTCCCAAATGATCAGGATGGCTTGATTGGTCTCTATATTGGCAAAGAGATTTGCCACCTTATTTGCTTCTTTAAACACGTGGCTGGTCATGGTTTTGGGAAGTTGCTAGAGGGAAGCTTGACAATATTAGATTATTTTGTGGATGTTCCAAAACCCATCATTATTGTCGATGATATGGTTAACCAAAATGAGTGAATCACCCTTGAAGATGATTGGATTGGCCATGGATTTGCTAACCTGAATACATCTCCAAAGAGCCCGATCTTCTGTGTAGTTGTTAGTTTGAATCCCAATATTTTCTACGAAGGCCAAAATGATGTTGCCCATATGGTCCCGGATGAATCCTCCAGCCCCTACGTCTCCCGAGTTACCTTTGGAGGACCTGTCAAATTGGCCTTGAGCCAACCTAAAGGGGGAATCCATTTGAAATTACTCCAAGAGCTGGAGGATTATGAGGTCTTGAACACTCAGTGGATATTGCTAGGATCTTGATCATTGAGGACTCTCTTCTACAATAAGGGGAGTCTGTTCACGAGATGATGTTAGCATTTTCTAGAGCAAAAGTCAAGGCTTTTTTAGTGATAACTTCAGGGTTCCTGGTCTTGTCATTGAAGATGTGGTTGTTCCACTCCAGCAAAATTTTCTAGAAGACATGGTGTAGGAAGGCTTTCTAGATAAACCTGAGTCTTGGGTTACTGAAGACGTTGGGCCATTGGGTGACCAAGTCAAGGACGGACTTGGGCTAGGCTAGCTTACTTGGAACTTGCTTGTCAGGGAGGAGAAAAAACTTAATAGAGAAGGGGTAATCGATGAATAAGTGTTGAATGGACTCCCATGCATAGGTTCAAAGGTAGCATCTATTAGGGATGATGATGCCCCTCTTGATCAGGTTTTCTGTGGTTAAAATTATGTTATGGACCGTGAGCCAACAAAAGTGAGAGATTTTTAGGACCAGATGCTTAAACAAAATGGACCTGTAGCACCCTAAAATTGGCGCAATAAACCTTAGCAAATAATTAAAATTACCTTAGTAATAATTCAAATTCAAATTTTAACCCCAAAACCGCTCCCAAACCGCCTGCTACCCGTTTCCTCGTTTTCCATGCCATTTTTAGAGTTTGTTTCATCCGTTGGACGATATCGTCTCCGATCAGACGATATCGCCTCAGATCGGACGATTTCGTCTGGAGCAGAACGTCCAGCCGATTTCGTCCCAAAACTGATTTTTCATAATTAGCTTCTGTTTCAACGACGTCTCTAATCTGGGCAGAAGCGTGTCTACGTCGTTAGAGACCTCCCCCATTGGAGATCTTCCAGATTAGGATGATCTCCAACCTCCTAACCTCCCTCCTAAGCCTATTTAAACCTTAGGACCCCCCTTGACATCCCCCTGGCTGAATTTTTTTGCACTTCGAGTTTTACATGCATTAGAATATCCTAGACCATTGTTTGCCTTTGTCTCTTTTCAAATTTTCTTGCAAGAACTTTGTTATTCTTCAGCCGGAGCAAGCTCAGATCGTCGTAGATGATCCTGTCCAATTCGAGACGATTTCGTACCAATCCGAGATGATTTCGACTGCAGTCAACATTGGGGGCAATCAGTGCCCTGAGTTTGCATTCTTCCTCCATTTTTTACTGTTTTGCTTTGCATTAGTTAAACTTATTATTATTTTGCATCCCGGAGTTCACCCATATAGTCTTAATGCATAATAAAATCATAAATTGTCATTAAATCATTGTAATGCACTCATGTTTTTGTTTATTATTATCATTTTAACATTATTACTCGTCATTCTACATCATTGCCCTCTGTTGGCATAGCTGCATTTTTTGTATTTTGTATCTATTTCTCTGATTGCAGGTCTCTAACGAATTCATCTGATGAATTCGTCAGATCTCAGACGATCCTGTCAGATCGGAGACGATTCTGTCAAATTCTAGACGATCTTGACTGCTTCAAAAATCAGAACCTCCATCAGACATCCGAAACTAGGTATGGATCTCTTCACTTAATTATTCTCTGTGTTTTCTGTTTAAATCTGTTTTTTGTCTTCATTTAATTTGCATTTTCATAATAGAACAACTTAGATTCATCTGGCCAAACCTAGGACTTGGATGTTTAAAGCTAAAATTGAACACATCAAACACATTCCCAACCTAGGCGTGGAAACTGCCACTAAACGTTTCCCGGTGAACCCCACCATCCGTCAAAAAATCACCTTAATACCCCTCCCCCGAGAGGCGGGACCTTCAAAGGGCCTCTCAGTCCGAGGTATTGTCCCATCCTTTTCCCATCCTCCTTCCGGGCACGGATCCTTTAGCCTGAAGGTAAGGATGCAAAAAATTTGGAACGATACATTTTGGTGAACCCGACGTGAAACTAAAACCTTTTGAAAAAAAAAAAAACAAAAACATAGATGCATTTGAAATCATTAGAAAACTACTAAGTTGCATATCATGTCTAGATGGTAGCTCCTAAGAAAAGACTAGTTGTCACTATAAATGTTGAAAACCAATTAGCAGCCATAGAAGTTAATTATGTGCTTAGTGTGCCTGAAACAGATAGAAACCAACTTTTGTGGAAAGAACTTGATAGGAGGCTAGGTATCATTTCATCTAGATCAATACAACTTAAACAAATCAAGAGGTTTGCCCTAGATAGGATCCCGGATCCTCATCAACTCATTTTTTATCATGAACTTCAAAGAGCCTGCCATAGGTGGTTAGCTTATAGGAGAGCTCTTGTGTCTTCAGAATTGTTCACCTTCGAGGAATACCTCGAGAACGCAACTGTGGTACGCCAATTTCTAGTTCATATAGAAGACCAAGAAGCTGATCTTATGATTAGAAAAATATGGAATAGAGTTCCTAGAGCTATGTTATATCGAGAATATTGTCGTGAGAACTTTATTTCTACCAACCTGAATCTAAGACAGATAATATCACTATAGCACATTTCATTAAATTCTTGAAAGAAAATTTTCAATTTGAAGAAGAGCACTTCATGACTCCTGAAGAACTCGAGCCCATTAATGATATTTATAAATTGTTTATAGAAGACTAGATCATTGCTTTCATTATTATTATTTCTTGCATTTAGTGTGTTGTTTGTTATCTTTATAATATTGTTACAAAAACAAAAACAAAAATAGAAAAAACAAGAAAAACCAAAACATAACAAAACTAAAACATTTTATTTCAAATACTATAGTAGGTATATAATTAAAATATATACCTCTTAAGCTTGTTGCATATATATATATATACAAGTATATATATATTTGCTGAAATCTAAATTTAAGCACAATGCCTAGACTTAGGAATGGTAAACAAACTGAAGAAGAAGAAGAAGATTGGTTAGGAGACAAAACAAAAAACCCAAATGTCCTTCCTGAGGATTCAATTCCGGAAGGAGAAACTCTAGAACAGACCGTAAGATGAGCTGGCTGAAGAAAATGAACAACAAGAAAATCTTAAAGAGGAAGGATCCTCATCCCCTAGAATGGCTCCAGATGGAACTATTGCTTTTGATAACTTAGATCATTTCTGGAAATTTTTCAATAATAACATTGGTGCTCTTAATATGGCAGTTCGTATTGATAGAGGACAAATTAGTGACACTCAAGCAGCCATGGAAGATATGTTTAACATACACACTAATCCCTTGTCCTTTGTTGATCAAGAAAGTGATAAGGCTGGACCATCCAATAGAGATATGGTCACTATGATTCAGAACATGCAAAAACAACAGGTTACCCAACCCCCTAAGGAACCTCTTATTGAGCCTAAAATCATTCCCACACAAAAGAAACCTTCATTCACCGCTTTATTTCGCCAAACTATTGATCAATATGCTTCAAATCGACAAAAACCTAAAATAAAGCCAAACACCAATTTTCAACAATCGGGGATACAACATAATACAACTTCAAAACTTCTTCATAACACCCTTCCTACCAACAATTTACACAATAGCAACATAGCATCTAATCTTCATGTCCCTCCATCATATGTTCACAAATCCCATATTAATGCCCTACCGAATCAATATGGTGGGCAAACCAGTAATCTGGAAGCCATGGTGAAACAGTTAGCTTCGCGTATGGACCAGATAGATCCCTACCGTCCCTCGTACAATTATCGAGAGATATGTAGTCAACCTCTGGATCCCATAGTTGTAGCACAACCATACCCTAAACACTTTCCCATGCCCGTCCCGCCTATATATAAAGGAACCGAAGATCCCATAGAGCATCTTCGCATGTTTAGGATAGCATGTCATGATATATCACATGATGACTTGCTATTACTAAAAATGTTCCCAAAAAGTTTAGGAGGAATGGCATTGGAGTGGTACTATCAATTGCCCACTCATTCTTTGAGAAATTTTGAAGAAACAACTGAATCTTTTGTCCATCAATTTAGTGCCTACATCGAGAGGCATGTCACCATTAAAGATTTATACAACTTAAAACAAGACAAAGATGAATGTTTTGCTGATTTCTTAGCTAGATGGAGGCAGTTGATAGGAAAACTGCACTTTGTACTACCTTATAGGGAAATGTTGGATATTTTTATCAATAATTTGCAAGAACAAATATCTTATGAGTTATCAATTGCTACCTTAACCACCTTCGATCAAGCTATAGACTTAGCTCGAAGGGTAGAAGATGCTCTCATTAGGAGAGGTCAGCTCAAAAAGAAAGATGATGAGAAAACATCCAAAAATCAGTATAAAAACAAACAAGTTGTAGGTGACGGAGTCACTGATAGTAGAAACGTTGCTAATATCAATACAACGAAGACAACAAAAAAATTTATATTAAAACCTCCTGATAAACCTCCTCGAGAATTTACTAGATTGAATCAACCTTTATCAACCATTCTACCTCAATTACTAGCACGAGGCTTGATTCAATTACCAGCTATCCGGGAACCTGATCCAACTCTACCCGGATACAGAGCTGATTTACATTGTGATTTTCATAGAGGACCTGGACATGCTACAAACTCTTGCAAAATATTAAAACATAAAATACAAGATCTGATTGATAATAATGAAATGGAGGTGCAAGCTTTCCAACCTAAACAAAATGCTCCTAATAACGCTCAAAAGACCATTCCTCAAAATCAGAATCAGAATGCCAATCAATCATTAGATATATTTCAACATCCTTTACCAAACCATGGTAAAGAAGTGGCTAATCAAATCGAACATCATAATGTTCCCCCTCCTACCCGATATGTAGGGACTATTAGCGGACAATTACCTGTTCAGGATCCTCAAATATTTGGCACAACTTTATCCATAGTCACGACCAGGCCCCTACATAATATTCAAACTCTCGATCCTAGTGATGTAGAATCGGATACTGAAAGTGAAGTAGACATCACCTCAAACCAATCGAATAGTTCTGAAAATGAATCAGATCCTATTCAACCTATCACAGATGCTATGGTTCCGGAAGAACCATTTCCTAGAAGAGTTACTACTCGACCCTCTTCTAATCAGTTCCTTCCTAATGAACAAGCCATAAACGCTCAACCAAGACCAGTTCAGCATCTTCAATATAACATTGTAGGTACCATCAGAGTTGTTACTGGACAATGAGCTCAAAACTCTCAACAAGATCAAACTCATAATGATGGATCAGCTCCATTTGTTTTGAAAAATCCCAATAAAGGGAATCATATGTCTAATGTTCAACCTAAGCCTCCTTACAATATTAATGAACAATTATCCAATACTACAACCATAATTTCCCTTTTGGACTTGTTAAGATCTTCTCCTACCCATAGAGATGAATTAATGCTCACATTAAGCCAAATGATGGTGCCACAAAATATTCAACCCGAAGCCATGTCCAATACTATCATCACTCGAGAGGTCGATTGTATTGACTTTCGGGATAAAGATATCCCACAACATAGTTTACATAAGGATAACCCCTTATATATTACTCGCCCTAATTGGAGATGTAGCCGTTAAAAGAGTCTTGATTGATAATGGTTCATCTTTAAACATATGCACTTTTGACTTCTACCAAATATTTGGCTTTAGAAGTGATGAAATGAAAAGAACGGATATGATTATCAAAGCTTTCAATGACGAGACACAAGAAACGTGTGGAGTCATTACTATACCCTTGCAAGTTGGTCCTCGAACCCTAGATACAACCGTGTTTATTGTACATTGCCCAGCATCGTACAATATACTTTTGGGTCGCCCTTGGATCAATGCGATGCGAGCGGTTCCCTCCACTTTACATCAATGTGTTAAATTTGAATTTAAAAATCAGTTGGTCACTATCCATGGTGACCCTAGACCCTTTGATATGTGTGCTTTGGCATAACCTGTTGGAGTGCAATTTTGCCTCACTCTGTCATCCACACATCCTAATTCTTATTTTTCATCTAAAAGTGTGAAACACACACCCATAACATCATCTATTCTCCTCCATCAACTTCACCTACATATTTACCTCAACAATCTTCTGAACAAACCACACTAGAACCTCAACAAGATCTTAAATCCACAACCAATCCTTCATGTTCCATCCCTATAATTTCAAAACCTATAGACCCATTTATTAACACCTCCACATTATCTACATCTATCATACCTTCCACATCTAAAGATATAGGGAATGATCCTTCTACATCTTATGCTCTTTCTGATGAGCTTTTACCGGATTTATCTAAAATTTTAATATCAGAAAAAACAAATGCTTTTATGCAAAATTCAATTCTTTTAAATAACTTGCCGCCATCTCCTCGTACTTTGGGCCTCCCACAACCTATGGGAAGTACTTACCAAGTCGGGAGTTGTGCTTTTATTTATAAAGGATATGATTGGGGAAGAATACCCCGAAACATCAAGACGCATTGTGATGGATATGCTCGATGCTATTTTGCTAATGAATATATTAAAGCTAAACCTATAATGCTTAAAATGGGATATAAAGGGAAAGGCTTGGGACCTTTCCAAAATGGTATGAAAGAACCTATCGAGGTAGAACCATGGCCCGCCCGATGTGGTGTGGGCCTCGTTTCCTAGTAAGGGTCAACCCTTCCCTTTTGAAGGTGATGATCAACTCATATGTTATCAAGATTATCTAGATAAACAAGATTCTTTGTGTCCAAAGAATAATCCCTTTACATGCAATATGCTATCCATAGCTTACCCTGAATTGATTGCTGAATCCGACGATGAGTTGGAAGGAGATATTTTCCATGATGTCTCCGTTGAAGAGTTGTTACACAATGGTTTTTATTTTGATGGTTCTATACCTACTATAGCCCAACTTGAGGCCACGACTCCTCAAGATGAATTCTCCAAGTTAACCTTAAAATAATTACAAGAATTGGGCGTTTCACCCGCCCCACCTAATTTTGAAAGAGATCTACACATGGAAGTAGAAAACGTCATTAAAGTTAACATTGGAACTGAGGATAATCCTCACATAATCAATATTGGATCAGAATTAAGTCAAGAAAAACAAAATGAATACATTGCATTTCTTAAAGATTATGAAGATGTCTTTGCTTGGACATATGAAGACATGCCAGGTTTGGACCCTTCTGTAGTCATGCATCATCTAGTAGTCCATCCGGATGCTAAACCTGTTAAACATAAACTTAGAAAAATGCATCCCAAAGTGGCCTTGCTAGTCAAAGGGGAGTTAGAAAAACTCCTGAATGTTGTTTTTATACAAGCTATTGATTATGCTGAATGGATCTCAAATGTAGTTCCAAGTCACCAAGAAAGAAGCTACCAAAGTTAGGGTTTGCACAGATTTTAGAGATATTAACGTTGCATGCCCTAAAGATGATTTTCCTCTTCCAAACATGGATCAAATCATTGACTTTACTGTCGGGAGTGGAATGATGTCCCTAATGGATGGATTTTTTGGCTATAATCAGATCAGGATAGCTCCTGAAGATCAAGCTAAAATAACCTTTATTACCCCTTGGGGTACCTTTTGTTGGAAAGTGATGCCATTTGGTTTAAAGAATGCAGGTGCAACATATCAACGAGCTATGACTTATATCTTTCATGATATGATGCATGATATCCTACATGATTATGTAGATGATATTATAGCTCGCTCTATTAAAGAAGATGATCATTTAGATGATTTAAGAAAAGTATTTAATCGGTTAAGAGAATACCTTATTCGATTAAATCCAACTAAATGTATATTCGGAGTCAAGTCCGGTAAACTATTAGGGGTTTTAGTTTCTTTACGTGGTATCAAAATCGACCCTCTCAAGATTGCGGCTATCACTGATATGCCCGCACCTACCAATATCTCTGAGTTACGAAGTTTACAAGGTAAGCTTCAAGCCATCCGTCGCTTCATCGATAAGTTGGTGGACAAAACCGGTCCCTTTCTTAAGCTCCTTAAGAAAGATGTCCCTTTTAATTGGGACGACGAATGTAAGGAAGCTTTTGAACTTCTCAAACAATACCTCCTTAACCCACCTGTGCTTTCACCGCCTAAATTTGATCGTCCTTTTATCTTGTACATTTTTGCTTCTGATTCTGCCTTAGGAGCTATGTTAGCTCAGCTTGATGATGAGAAGAAAGAACGTGCTAATTACTACATTAGCAGAACCCTCATCAGTTATGAAACCCGTTACACAACATTAGAAAAATTATGTCTAGCAATCGTATTCTCTACACAGAAACTATGCCATTATATGCTCAGTCAAAAAACCTATGTCATTGCCAAATATGATCCCTTGCGGTATCTCATGAGTCGACCTTATTTATCGGGTCGTACAACAAAGTGGGTTCTTGCTCTAAGTGAGTTTGAACTCACATTCATAGGACAGAAGTCTGTTAAGGGTCAAATCATAGCAGATCAGTTAGCTGCTGCACCCTTAGAGTCTACCCATCCCCTCATCATTGAGTTTCCTGATGAATGCCTTCAATTAGAGGCAGACCATATTGAACAATGGTCCTTATACTTTGATGGAGCCCGATGCATGAGTGGGGCTGGTGCGGGCATTATTTTAATATCTCCGCAAAAACACATCATTCCTCTATCCTTCAAATTAACATTTGCTTGCACCAATAATATTGCTGAATACGAGGCTCTAATCCTTGGATTACGAGCTGCCTTGGCGTTAAAAATCAAACACCTGCTAGTTTTTGGTGATTCTCAACTTGTTATAAACCAAATTAATGATGTTTATCAAACCAGAGATGATAAATTATGCCCATATAAAGCATATGTTTTGCAATTGTTATCCTTGTTTGATAAAGTCACTTTGGAAGCTATTCCTCGAACTAGCAACCGTGCAGCTGATGCTATGGCCGCAACTGCATCTCTTCTGCCCTTGGAGTTAGATGACGAATATGCCACCATCATTATTCGTCGACTCTAGGAACCCGCTTCAAATAAGTCATGTTTAGAACCTTTGGATGTGTTTCTAATCAATGAAACTACTCCTGAACCTTGGTATACGGAAATATTTGATTTTCTTCAAAATGGGACTTTCCCTGTCAATTCTAATAGAAACCAACATCGGTTATTACGTAGACGAGCAAGTCGATTTGTAATAATTGGCAATACTTTATATAGGAGATCTTTTGAAGGTATCCTATTGAGATGTTTGAATCTAGAAGAATCCAAATCAGCTTTAAGTGAAGCCCACGATGGATCTTGTGGAGGACACTTCAGTGGTAGTGTCATTGCTAAAAAGCTCCTTAGGATAGGCTACTTTTGGCCTACCATGGAAAAGGATGCACATGATTATGTGCGCCATTGCGACAAGTGCCGAAAAAATGCTGACCTTGTCCATGTGCCTGCACAAGAGCCGCAGGCTATTTCATCTCCTTGGCCCTTTTCAAAATGGGGCTTAGACATTATTGGCAAAATTAATCCCGTGTCATCCGATGGACACAAATTCATCATAACCGCCACCGAGTATTTCACGAAGTGGGTTGAAGCTATGCCTTTAGCTTCCTCGCACTGGAACACAAGTCTCTAAATTTATTTTTAATCAAATTATTTGTAGGTTCGGAATTCCTGCAAATCTCATCTCAGACAATGGAACTTGTTTCAAAAATAAAGATGTTAAGAAATTATGCCAAAAATATAAGATTCAACATCGCTGGTCCACTCCCTATTATCCTCAGGGTAATGGTCAAGCAAAAGCATCTAACAAAACCTTAATCAAAATTCTTAAAATATTGGTCAATAAATCTGGCCGTGACTGGCACATTCAATTATATCCAGCTTTGTGGGCATATCGCACTAGTGTGCGTACTCCCACAGGTACTTCACCTTTTGTCTTGGTTTATGGCGTTGAAGTTGTTTTTCCCTTTGAATTAGAAGTTCCTTCTTTGGCTCTACTACTTCAAGACACCGAAGTAGGAGATGAATATCGAGCTGGCAGACTCAACTAACTGGAACTCCTAGATGAAAAGCGCATCAATGCTTTGGAGCATCTTCGTGCCTACCAAAACAAGCTTAAAAGATCATATGCCAAGAAAGTTCGTCATCGATCCTTTGAGATCGACGACCTTGTTTTAAAGGAAAATAAAAAAATACTAATGCAACTAAAGACCTTAAAGGTAAATTTGAGCCCAACTGGCTTGGACCATATATTATCACTGCTAAATTTGAATCAGGAGCATACAAATTAGCTACCTTAGATGGTAAAGATTTAAAAGAACCTATGAATATTATGCATCTTAAGCGATATTACGCATAAAATTTGGTTATTCCATCATTGTATATATTTGTTTTGTATATTATTTCCTTTTTTTCTCTTATATAAAAAGTTTCAAAAAAAAAAAAACAATCACATTGTATTTCTTTCAATTCCTCAATTAAGATCAAAATACAAAAACATCAAAATTATCAAATTCCTCAAAAATATTTGTTGTATATATTTCTTCTTAAAGTATTGCAGTTATATTTTCAAATTATTTTTGGATAAATTAGCATTTATTTGGAATCCCTCACTATCACAAACACAAAAATAAATATCTTGATTTTATCTAGCATGATTACTAATCTCTCTTATATCAAAGTCCACAAAATTTAATTAAATAAAGTTTGAGCATAGAGAATTGATCTTGTTATTTACTTAAACCAAGCATATCTTTTCACAATAAAATGATTACATTTGTAATGTCCATACTATGCTACATAGTAGAAGTGGTTTCTTGAGCGAAAAGTTTCCCTTGCTATCCTATCATGCACATGGTCTAGAATCTTTGAGAATTGGCAAAAGGACAAGCTCACCCCTACCCGGAATAAAAATCCCTTGCTCTAAAGCTAATCCGAGCAAGTATCCCTAGCATAGGAAGAAAAGAAAAGTTCAAGAAAAAGAGAAAAAGAAAAAAGTTATTTCAGCGTTATCTCAAATATCAAGCCAAAATACAAAAGTACAAAAAAAAAAAAAGAAAAAGAAAAAAAAAAAAGAGCAAAAGAGAAAAGCAAAAGCAAAAGCAATAAAATCCCTTTCCCTACCCATTGAAAAGAAAAGAAGGGTTGATGAGCTTGAATCCCTGGAATTCTCAATTATTCGAAAACTGTGAGGTAAGCCCCATAACAAGTGGTTTGTGCCCAACCCGCTTGGCCTTGGGTAACTCCTAGCGTGGTGATATGTCCGTCACATTAGCGACCTTCTTTTGTACAGACCTATGTCCGCTTATGGATTAGCTAGCTCTTGATAACCCGACCTACATAGTAGTCCGGTATGGTTATATGCATCTAAATCATGGTTAATGAACACTTATTTGGTTCATTCAAATCACTTGTATCAAATTATCTTGCTCAAAACTCGTAAATGAACAATGCAATTGCACACACATTTGTATTTGAGAGATTTTGTGTATCATTATGATAAATCAAGATTGGTAATGAACTCACATACGCACATGGGATTCCTTATAAATCTAACTTTTGTCTTTAAGATACTTTGAAATATTTTTGCAAATTGTTTGGAATAAATTCATTTTCTTCTTTGAAGAACAGCTGTTTAGTATAAAGACAACTACATGCATTATCAAAAATCAAAATCATTTTCAAAAACATGCAATCAAGTTACATTTATATATAACTTTTGACTTTCGCGACGATGGTATAGTTCCAAAACCAAAATTGGAATTTTATGACTAGCGCAAGTCCTCATCTTCATATTTTCTTACTATTTTCAAAAATTAAAAATCAACCATGCAATAAAACAATCTATTTTCTTCTTTGGATTTCGCGATGATGGTATAAGTCTATACCTATAATTCTATGCCTAGCGCAAACCATTGTACCAATTTTATTTTCCATTTATTTAAAAGCATCAAAACATGTGACTTAAATCATTATGTTACACAATTATGCTTTAAAACAAACAAACACTTATTCTATTTCATGTCATTATGTCAAACTTCAACTTTGCAATGATGGTATAATTCCTAGGGAATTATTCAAAAATTTTATCACACTTAGGAATTTATGCCTAGCAAAAGTCATTCTAAAATATTTCATGCAATATATTTCCATGGAAATCTGAAAACAAATCACCATCATCATCATCATTTGCATCATCACAACAAAGTCTTAAGACAGTCTCTTAAGCACTCTTTTACTTTTAGCAATATTTCTATACCAGGATTAGCTTGACGACCGAGTGAGCGGCGACTCCATGAAATGGTCTATAATAGCGACAATGTCCTTTGAAATTATTGTTAAAAGTCCCCTTTTATTTTTATCAAATTATCACATCACAAACAACCAATTTGTTTACATCAGATTATTTCATTTAAATTTTACAAGCATGACATTCAAACCATAATATTTCCAAACGACATAATTACATGAATCATCAAATCAAACAAATCAAAACATTAAAGCATCATACAAACACATAAGACAAGTCATATGATCAAAAATATCTCATCTATATATATATCAACAATATATACATCATCTCAAAACTGGATCGGTATGCCACAATCTGTACCTCGGCATACTCAATCCCCTATCAATAATAATAAGCACTATGTATCAATCTATGCAGTGCAATCTGTAGCAGCTAGCCTCGAGAACCCCTCGAGCTCTCAGCCTCATCTCCTCCCCCGCCCTGAGGTGGACGAGGTGGCCCCATCGTAGTCCATGTGGTGCTATGAGTCCTAGACTCTGATCGTGATGATGTCCTCGATGACCTCATCATGATAGGCTCCGCAATATGGGCCGACAACGGTAACCTCTGCCCCTCTGGCACCATATGGTGGTATAGTGTCTGATAGAATGTGACCTGGGCAATAGCCCATGCTAGGTCCCGAGTGCTCGCCCCTCCGCTCCGTGCTCCGAGGCATGCAACCTCATCTCTCGAGCCATGTAGCCTCAGCTCGATGGCGTGTAGCCTCATCCTGTAGAGTCCGCACCTATGCCTGGAGACGGACAGTCTCCACCCGGAGAGTAGCCATCTCACTACTCTCTCCTGTGTCCACACCCTTGCCCTTATCGGGCGATGGTGGCCTCTCTCTCCATGGAGAAGGGGGTCTCTCCTCCCTCCTCTCCCATTGCCATGGTCTCTGCCGAGCCTGTGGCCTTCTCTGCTCTCTCCCATCGTGACCCTGTGCCACCTCAATGGCCGCCCGGCACCGCCTCCCCATCCGACGCACAACTGCGTGAATCAGACCCTGAGCCCTCGTCATCCGAGGAGGGCGGATGCCTATGTACTAAGCATCATAGCCATCGGCTACCCTCGTGTCATCCCCATCCACCGGCCGGATCGGGGCATCATCTCGCGTCCTGACTCCAGAAGCGCTGCATATCCGGAGCCCCACTAACTATAGTGTTATCCCGGACGGTCCAGGAAAACTCGTAGTCTTTGAGAGATGGGATCCCCTGCTGTAGACCGAACTGCCTCAAAACTCGGTCGTAGCGGTGGAGCTCCACCTCTCCCCTCTCCATCCTCAGCCAACAGATTCGCCTAACGTGAGCCAGCTCCTGTCCATCCTCGGCCCACCCTGGATGATCTCTCCAAGGCCTCCAGGTGATCTGGTCGGAGACAAGGTCGTCAAGTAGTCTCCGGGACATTGGCAGATCTATCCGCCGCTGTGACCCTCTCCGGAGCCACCAGTAGAAAGCTCGAGGCCTCTCCCCATCAATCCCTATCAGTGGGAGCCCTACCGGCCTCCGCACCATGATGTGCTCCCAACACCAAACCTATAGTAGTGATGTCATAACCAGACATCGGCCGCCCTTGTATACGACCCCATGCAGGATCCTATACAATCGGCATAGTACATAACTCCCCCAAGCAAACCTATACCCATGGTCTCTCATGTCGTAGACCACATCTGTCAGTAGCCATGGTACTCTGCATCCACTCGAATGGCATAGCAACAGACCACCTACAACCCCAACCAAAACTTGTGTCAGTCTAGATGCCCCTGCATCTGGCGTAGCGACTCGATGTTCACTCCGCCCTTCTCCAGGGCGAAGCTCGGATCTTCGCACAGTTGCATCATCACGTGGCCCTGATTGGCCATGGGAGTTATTAGCCATCCTTGTATGGGGATCCTCAAAATCCTCCATACATCCTCCAGTGTGGGAGTCATCTCCCCTATCGATAACCAAAAATAAGAAGAACCCGGATACCACCTCTTCGCTAGGGCTGTCAATAGCCCCATGTCTGTAGAAACCTGTGGCATATCTGCCACATGCTGCAAGCCGACTTGAGCCAACCGATCTCGCTCTGCCTGAGATAGAGCGGCCAAGTCATCCCTCAGCCCACCGTATTTCCATTCTCTGCTCTTTAGTAATCCTCTCTGCAACATAAACAACAAAACAATAAAAATCATTAATCAAACAATGATTAAAAATACAAGTAACACAAGTTCAATTTGAGAAAATTCGTCTCCGATTTTGCAAGCCGAAATCGTCCCTTATTTGACGAAATCGTCCCCATTTCACCGATTTTGCCCTTAGACGAAATCGGCGATATCGAGACGATTTCGACAAAATCGAGACGATTTCATCCCGACAACGTCGACGGCCCAAAAATGGCCACGATGCTCAAAAATCATTTAAAATTAATCTAAAAAGCATAGAAAATCAAAATTAAAGCATTCTAAACTAAGTTAGACTCTTACCCGTAGCCCACGCCGGACCTCTGTCGATCTGTGCACTGTCTCGACCATTTTGTTTGCAGAGCTCCAAAAACCAAAAAATGAAAATGAACAGTAACAATGAATTAGGGTTTTTCCCTATTTTTCTTAATTTTATTCAAAAACAATTAACAACATTTTAAAATTTTGCTTTTCCATGTTTTTACCTCAAACGTTCGATTTGGGTAAAAACACGGAGGGGGCACCATAATAAGCTGTCGTACGATTCGACCAAGAATCATCGCCTAAAAATGGGAATAATTTTTGCTTTCTCGTAGATCGAGAAGAACTCATCTTTAACGCATTTTCCTCAAAAATTCGCTAAAGAGGGGGCAAAATGTAGCACCCTAAAATTGGCGCAGTAAACCTTAGCAAATAATTAAAATTACCTTAGTAATAATTCAAATTCAAATTTTAACCCCAAAACTGCTCCCAAACCGCCTGCTACCCGTTTCCTCATTTTTCATGCCATTTTTAGAGTTTGTTTCGTCCGTTGGACGATATCGTCTCCGATCAGACGATATCGCCTCAGATCGGACGATTTCGTCTGGAGCAGAACGTCCAGCCGATTTCGTCCCAAAACTAATTTTTCATAATTAGCTTCTGTTTCAACGACGTCTCTAATCTGGGCAGAAGCGTGTCTACGCCGTTAGAGACCTCCCTCGTTGGAGATCTTCCAGATTAGGATGATCTCCAACCTCCTAACCTCCCTCCTAAGCCTATTTAAACCTTAGGACCCCCCTTGACATCCCCCTGGCTGAATTTTTTTGCACTTCGAGTTTTACATGCATTAGAATATCCTAGACCATTGTTTGCCTTTGTCTCTTTTCAAATTTTCTTGCAGGAACTTTGTTATTCTTCAGCCGGAGCAAGCTCAGATCGTCGCAGACGATCCTGTCCAATTCGAGACGATTTCGTACCAATCCGAGATGATTTCGACTGCAGTCAACATTGGGGGCAATCGATGCCCTGAGTTTGCATTCTTCCTCCATTTTTTACTGTTTTGCTTTGCATTAGTTAAACTTATTATTATTTTGCATCCCGGAGTTCACCCATATAGTCTTAATGCATAATAAAATCATAAATTGTCATTAAATCATTGTAATGCACTCGTGTTTTTGTTTATTATTATCATTTTAACATTATTACTGTCATTCTACATCATTGCCCTCTGTTGGCATAGCTGCATTTTCTGTATTTTGTATCTATTTCTCCGATTGCAGTGTCTCTCGACGAATTCGTCATATCTCGACGATCCCGTCGTATCGGAGACGATTCTGTCAAATTCCAGATGATCTTGACTGCTTCAAAAATCAGAACCTCCATCGACATCCGAAACCAGGTATGGATCTCTTCACTTAATTATTCTCTCGTGTTTTCTGTTTAAATCTATTTTCTGTCTTCATTTAATTTGCATTTTCATAATAGAACAACTTAGATTCATCTGGCCAAACCTAGGACTTGGATGTTTAAAGCTAAAATTGAACACATCAAACACATTCCCAACCTAGGCGTGGAAACTGCCACTAAACGTTTCCCCGGTGAACCCCACCATCCGTCGAAAAATCACCTTAATACCCCTCCCCCGAGAGGCGGGACCTTCAAAGGGCCTCTCAATCCGAGGTATTGTCCCATCCTTTTCCCATCCTCCTTTCGGGCACGGATCCTTTAGCCTGAAGGTAAGGATGCAAAAAATTTGGAACGATACAAGACCTTGTAATGGTGGGACTGTTGGTGGAGCTGGATCGCTTGGGAGGGGTGTCAATCAGCTGGTAGGCTAACTTCACAGAGAACTGCCCGTCACTAGTGCCTTTCCAATAGAGCTTATCAATCGTCTGGATCTGAGGGATGAAATTCACCCTGAGAATAGACTGGAGGACAAACTTGGCTCTGTCTAGCATAGCATTTATGACTCTAAACTGGATTACCTTCCATCTACGATTGTCTTGAGTGGTTTTTATAAAATCAGTGACTCTATGACCAAATTTGCTATTGGTGAGGTGTTTAATTGCTACAATGTTGGGGTCTCTAATGAGAGGTTCATCCCTAGCCCATGGGTCATGCCAAAAGTTGATGTCCACTCCATTCCCAAGTAGCCACCTTGTTCCCTATTGAATAAGGTGCTTTATTTAGGAAATTGATCGCCAGAAGTGGGACCCAATGCTAGGAGTCCCTTCATCCCTGAAAGAGTGTTGTTGAAGGTAATTCCTTTGGATGATAAAGACCCAGTATAAATTAGCATTGGTGGCCACCTTCCATGCCTATTTTTCCAGAAGGGCCTAGTTCATGAGGCTAATTCTGTGTCAGTCGAGCCCACCTCTGTCTTTCAGAGTGCAAACTTTATCCCAGGCCACCAGATGAAAATTTCACTGATTATCCATCCCTACCCATAGAAAGTGCTTCTGGATTTTTTCTATGCTTTCTCCCACAATATTTGGGATTTTTAAAACATAAAGAAAAAACATCGGGATACTTTGGAGAATAGACTTAACTACGGTGGCTTTACCTGCTTATGAGAGGAGGGCCCCTTTCCACCCTGCCAACTTCTTGTGAATTCTCTTAGTGACACTATTCCACATGGTCTTGGATGACCTCCCTTGAAACATTGGGATCCCAAGATAGGTGGTTGGGAGATTGACAATTGTACAACCCAAAATACCTATAATTTTTACTTATCGCCTTGTAGGGGTGTTGATGAAGTAGAGCTTGCTTTTGCTGTAATTAACTTTATGGCTAGCATTTTCCTCATACAGAATGAGGATAGACTTGATGACCTTGGCTTCAAAGATAGAGGCTGATGTGGCCAGCAGGGTGTCATCCACAAACTGTTGATGGGTCGAGGGCTAAAGGTTGGAAGCAACCTTGATACCAAAAATCAATCTTCTTAAGCAGGCATATTTAATAACTCTTCCCAGGCTCTAGGAAGAGTTATTAAATAATGCTGGTGGGGTGGTAATTGGATAGGGACTGGGAGTTGGGCCCCTTTGGAATGAGATCTAGGAAAGAGGAGTTTACATCCTTGGGAATGAATCTAGTAGTTTGCATTTTAAAAATGGATAGGCATAGGCCAGACTCCATGATGTCCCAGTAGGTTTGGAAGAACCTGGAAGAAAACCCATCAGGACCTGGAGCTTTGTCTGGCTACATGGAAAAGAGGGTCTGGTGGATCTCTTTAGGGGTGAGAGGGCTAAGAATATGGGTATTCATAGCCTCAGGGATGGATTTGGAAATGTTCTCAAGGAGAGTGTCCATATCCTGGATGGGGTGGAGGAGGGAATATTGAGTAGGGTTTTGAAATGGTTAACAACTTCATCTCAAATTTGGTGGATATCAGAGGTGCACAGACCATATTGATTGGTGAGGGTATTTATCTTGTTGGTTCCTCTGTGCCTAAGGGTGGAGATTTAAAAAAAAATGGAGTTGGAATCTCCTTCCTTAAGCCACAACTATCTTGATTTCTGATGCAAGAACATTTTTTCCTTTCATAGAGTGTTATGGTATTCTACAAGAAAAATTCTCTCCTCTACTCTGATATTGTCATCCCTTGCCCCTGTTGGAACTTGTCCTCAATCTGTTTGAGTCTATTTTTGATGATATTTTTATTTTTAAAGATGTTCCCGAAAGTCTCTTTGTTCCAAAACCTCATATTGCCCTTGATTTATCAAAGTTTCTGCATTACCTGGTTTATGATAGTCCTAGGGAAATTTTCCACCCACCACTAAGTAATCATTTTTTTGAGATCTAGGTGTTGGGTCCACAGATTCAAAATAGAAAGGCATTTTGAACTGGGATCTATTGGTTTTTTCAAACATCAAGTGGCTGTGATCAAACCCAATTTTTGGGAGTGCTTATAGACTGACATCCCCAAATAGGGGGATCACTTCTTGGGATAGCAGGAAATGGTCTAGTCTCTCTTGAATAAGGTCTTCACCTACCCTTATGTTGCTCAAGGTCAAATAGGACCCTTTCAGTTGGACATCCATAAGTTTGCTTGAGTCTACAAAGTGAGCAAAGTCATCTGTGGCTCTGGAAGTAATGACATTCCCACCTCTCTTCTCAGAAGGATGTAGGGGAGTATTGAAATCCCCTGCTAAGATCCATGGGACACCACTAAAGGCTTGTCTCATATGGGAAAGGTTGTTCCATAGGATTATTCTATCCTACGGGGTGTTGGGAGCATACACATTGGTCAAGACCCAGGAGAACTGGGTGTTAGAGTCATGAAAGAGGTTGTTGGCCAGGTTCCCATCGCCTGAAATAACTTTCCCTTCAACTTTTTCTAGATTCCAAAGGCAAAGGAGTCTGCTTGAGGTACCCTAAGATGGAGTGTAGAAAAACTCACACTTCCTCCATATGGTTTTGGCAAATCTTGGTGACCCGTGCTCACCTAATTTGATTTCTTGGATGAGAAAAATAGTAGGATTTGTTTCCTTCCACATGGAAACAACCAGTCTTTGTTTGGCTGCCCCATTTAGTCCTCTCGCATTCCAGGAGAGGACTTTCATTTGGAACTTTTGGATGGTTTTATGCCCCCTTTGACTTATTGTGTGGGGGTTTTGGATCTCTTAGTTTCTTCCTTGTTTATTATCCCTAGCTCCTAGAATAGAGTTTTTTGAGTGCCATTGGCTATATCTTCAGCTACATCTCTATTTATCAGATCTATCCCCGAGGATCTTCCCTTATTTCTATCACCTACCACATCGATCTGGGTCTTTCTAAAACTTTGGTTCTATTTTGGGTTCCATAGTTTCGAGGACTCTTGGGAAGAATTGTCACTGTCAACCTCGACTTCGGGGGATATGGATGGGGATTGGGGTGTTCCAGTCTTGCTGGGAGGGGAAGACGATGGTGGGGGAATGGGGGACTGGGGGGTCTAGGAGGGGATTTTGGGAGTTACAATAGTTGATGATAATTGGGGAAGGGCATCGGGGTGGGGATGGGAGAGGGTTTTTTTGGGGGATGGAGTCAATAGTGTTCAGTTGAATGATAGGGTTTGGATCAGGGGTTTCCTCATAGGGGATTTCCTCAAATTAGAATTTATCATTACGACCAGAATTGCTAAGTAAATCAAATTTGTTGGAGATGGTGAAAAAATTACTTACCTTTTGTTTGTCACTACTTGGAGGGAAAAAATCCTATTGCTTGCTCTTATGGTTCTGGTTATGTCCCGTTCCAGCCTTTGAATTTTGATTTTTCCCCTGGACTGTGTGGGCCACAATCTGCGACTTTGTCTACGTGTTTTTGTAGTTTAGGCACTGAGACGAAAGGTGCCCTTGCAGTTGACATTCAAAGCAAAAAGTAGGTTTGTTTTCATATTCCAGTGGTTGGCTTCACTTGTAGTTTTCATAAATTAGGTTAACCTGGCTAGGGAGCTGTGTTTCCAGGTTGACATTGATGCATATGCGAGCTTGCATTATGTGAGTTCATGCATGAGTTGCTGGATCAATGGATACCAGTTCCCCTATTGCTCGGGCTATCACATGGAGTGCATCTTCGTAGAAGAAATGTGGTGGCAATTTCGGGAGCCGCACCCAAATGGGGGCATAATTTATGCTTTGTGACTTTGGATCAAAATCCTCTCCCCACTTTCAAAGGAAGAGACTTCTTCTCCCAAAAAACCATGGGGCTCCTAATAAGATTCGGTTAGCTTATTCTTGTGTATTTAGGTGGACCATGAAGAACCCTCTAGACATGGCTAATAGCTCTAGGCACCCTCTAGTTTTCTACTTGAGCACCGCACAACACCAAAGTGAGTCCATGTCCGATCTTCCTCCAACAAATTTTCCTACCAGGGAAAATGAGTATCAATTAGCGTATTTCGTCATGACTTGCTCTGGACAGAGGACATTACAACCTTGGGTTATGAAGGTGTTCATCGTTGAGGACCTATGTTTAGGTTTTCCTTGAAGCGCTTCTACGAAAGAAGATTGATTGGTCTTCTTGTCGATTGTTTCATTTTTATCTGGTGGGTCTTTGCCTTTGCGTCCTTCTTTCCCGTCTCCTCCCGTGCTTGGATTATTTTTGTTCGTTGATTCATCCTCTGCTTGGTGGAGTTAGATTTGTCTTGTGATCGTGATTCGGTCCTAGGGTTTCTATTCTCGTCTCTCCGTTTCTCATTCGCTGATGTATCACCCCCTGAGTGATCACTTTTACTCCCGTCCCTCTGCTTCCCGCTAGCCGGTGACTCGATTATCACACGTTTGCTCGCCTCTGCCTACCTTTTGCTCGCCATCACTTCACTCTCTACTCTATATCAAGAGGTGTCTAGATTAGTTTTTTTGATAATTCTTACATTTTGAGAATGTTTTTACAAGGTATGCTTTTGATGATATTATTTTTAATTTTAAAAATCAAATATTATTTTTTTCATTTTGAAAATCAAATATAAATTTTTAATTTTGAAAATCGAATATAATTTTTTAAAAATGAAAATCAACTATAATTTTTTAATTTTAAAAGGAAAAGTGTTTTTTTGCCCTTCCTTTGTACCCAAGTAACTTTGTCATTCATGCATATTCTTTGGCATGTCATATGTATGATTATTTAGAATCAATCCTATTAATTATGGCATCCTCTCCCTTGAATCTTGTTGGTCACAAATTTGCCTAAGTACAAGATATTATCACTTGTGTGCCCTAGACTCGACCAACATTGAAAGGCCGAGGGAAAGAGAAAATTCCTTTGGACCAATATCCAGAGAGGGTTGGTTCCCTTACTAAATCCTACACTGTTAAAGACTAGAGTTGCGGGAAAGAAACTAAAAATAATGGAAAGAAAGGGAAATATGGCCATAGGCCGAAGATGTAGGATTGGGGCAGACTAACAACAAAAATTCCACCAAGTTTTATAACAACATATAATAGAAGGAAAGCAACAAAATTTTACTCACACCTTTGTAGGGACAACCCTCAGATCACATTTCAAAACTTACTCACTCACCAACAATGTTTTAAATCCAGAAATAGAATTTGAAACTTAACAGCAGGAACATGAGCATAAAAAGAAATGCTTAAAAATAGAAGGAAATCACACACATAATAATGCTTGCAAATTTTAGAAGCCAAGTCTCTTCTATTGATGTAGAGAACTTAAGAAGTTTTCTTGCAAAATGTCCAACCTCCTTTTACAATGGAAATTTGATTATTATTTATAGAGGTTTTTGCCTCTTTCATTAAATACATGTGGAGGCAAGGTGTCGGCCACTCAGACACCAATAGTAGCAATTCTCTCCTCGACAACAATAATGAACCAATGAAAAAATGCCAAATAAAATATCTACTGATTTTATCACATGGCATATCAGGCTTCAGCAGGAATCAATGATCTGATTTCATTCTCTATGGTAGCACCTTGGAAATGCATACCCACGAAGTGGTCGATGCCTAAAAAATGAACAATATTGCATTGGAGTCCAAATCACCCGACAGTTTTGGTGATAATATTACCACAGGAATTAACTTCATCAATCTTAATCCTTTTTCAAAGAAGATTTTCATTGAAAACATGAAATTTCACCCAAAAAAGGGCCTTCATCTTCAATTAGCCTGAAACGAGCTTTTTCTTGGAATGTGCACTTAATACTTTCATCCTATGTGAAATGAAATTGTACCCCAATCTTTGTCCTTTTCTTTCGATATTTTCTGGGAAAATATTCTACTACCATAAGTGGGGCCAATCTTGGAAACTTGATTTCTTTGAAAATTAATGAGAACAAAACTGTCGAAAAGCAAAAGGCATTTTGGAAAGCAAATGGTATTTCGGAAAGCAAAAGGCATTTTAGAGAGCGAAAATGCCATTTTGGAAAGCGAAAAGGCCATTTCGGACAAAAAGCATTTCGAAAAGCAAAAGGCATTTTAGAGAGCAAAAAGGTCATTTCGGAAAGCGTAAATGCCATTTCGAACAAAAAGCATTTCGAAGAAGGGAAAAGCATTTTACTTTAATTGCACCCGAAATTACACTGATAAAAAAAGTTCAATGTGTGAAAACACTCAAAAAGCATTTGTAAGTTTTACTGGCAAATTTACAACAAAATTTCATTATGGCAAAAATGCCAACAAATCTCAAGAATCATGACCAACTAATGGGAGAGGCTTGTCTTGATAAGGTGTTGGGAGGTAGAGGATGCATATTTGACCCTACACCCCTTTTTGAGCCCGACCTATCCATTGTACACATGCCTAACCCTTCATTTTTTCTATGGGAACTATCAACTATTATCAATGACATGGTCATGGGATTTTAAATAATTTAGCTATATTAGGTCCTTCATGATCTAAGATTCAAATTCCATCTGCATGCTTTGTAATTTGTATTGCTTGATGGTATTACTCATGTTGTGATTACAAACTAAGTGGCCTTTAGGGTTTACATGGTATATTGTGGAGGCTTAAAAAAATACAAATAGACCAAGATACCCCTTTACCCAATTAATTTTTCTCATTTATATTTAATATTACATTAAAAAATGGAAAATTATGTTCGATTAAGTGTGGGTGAGGTAGAGAATCCCTTAGAAACAAAATGATACAAGGTGGCATCCACCAAAGAAGTAGTACAATTTGCTCAAATATTCAAACTTAAAGCAAATGTAGCCTAAAAAGGGTTACAATCCTCCATCCAAAACCACTTTAGAAGATCCAATATATGGCCAAGATATGAGATAGTGATATTAGAGTGTAAATGATTAATCTATATCCCCATGAACTAATAAAGAAGCCTCAAATATACCATCTTAAAAGTGTCATAAAGCCATGACTGTATCTCTTGGACCAATGATATTGAGCTTCCTATTATGAGAATATCATAAACATAGAATATAATGATAAAAAATTGTCCATCCTAATGCTTGATATATACATCAAGCTCTATCTCATAGCAATGCTACCCATAGTTGAGGAATGAAGAATGAATCCTCTCACCCCAAGCATAAAGATCTTGCTTAGACACATATAAGGACTTTTTAAGATTACAAACCAAGGAAGTTGGCTCATCAAGCTCAAAACTAGGTGGCTATCATATATAAATATCCTCTTAAAGCTCCTCATGAAAAAAACCACTAATCATGTCTATCTAATTAACTTCTCATCATAAAAAATGATAACAAAAAGAATCATCCAAGCAAAGTCCAATGCAATATAGGCAAAGGTCTCTAAGTAATCAATTTCCTCCATATAATATAAACCCTTAGCAACAAGGATTACGTTATGATTCTTAACTTGACCATCAAATGTAAGCAATCTCCTATGTTTGATTATTCATCAAGAATTCATACTATGCCAACATGACATCTTCCCATTTAGAACACCCCTTGGCATGGGAGTAAGTGAGAGGGTCTCTAGAGCTAGCAAAATTTGAGACCAAACCTTAAGAGGGAGGGTGATTTTGATAATGCTTTTAATATAGAATGACTTCAACATCTTAGAGGAGAGTCCAAATCTACTTGGGATGAGGTAGTCTATACAATGTTGGGGTAAATCCTATAGAGAGAAAACATTAGAAGAGGAAATTGAAGCACCCACCATATGTTTACCAACAATCTCAACATCCAACACCATTATGCAATGCATAGGGGATCAACCTCATCAAAAGGAGGGCCCATAATCAAAACAATTATCAATGGAAAGTTTAGAATGAAAACAATGTATCACTAGGACTCACTAGAGGACTCAAACTAATAGGTTGAGTCATAGGGTTATGCACAGTGGTGAATATTCACAAATTGAGCGAATATTAGGATTTTCAAAATTGGAAATTAACGAATATGAGGACCCTCGATGTCAGCCTATTTGCTTAAAATTTTCAGGATCATTTTTTATTTAGGGTCAATTTGCCATAATATATATCCAAACATAGACATATTTGTACTCATTTAGAAAGCTCTTTTCGAGCCTGATCTAATGGTGGTGTTTTTATGAAGTTATAAGGTGATTTAATAGGTCAAAATTTATCCCAAATATGACCTTACATTTTAGGACTTCAAATACCCCAAATTTTGGTGTGAAGATGATTGATTTGATTTGCCTTGATTTCGATTAAGGTTCACCATTTTTTTACAAGTACATTTCAAGTCCAACCTCTTATGCATAACCCTAGGTTGAGAAGTTGGAATCATGGAGAAGAATTAATAAGAATATCATAATATCATCCTCTAGGTTGAGAAGTTGGAATCATGGAGAAGTTGGAATGAGGAAGAAGAAGCAATAGGAACCTCTAGAGGAAGAGGAGGAACAACAAATATGATAATATCATCCTCAGACAAAAATAGACTAAAAGGAGCCTATGGAAGTACCTCATCAGATACCACATCACATCAAATGTTGATATCCCATTTTACTGGGTCATAAAGATGATAAGCCTTAGAAGAATTAGAATATCCGATGTTGATATCCTATTTTACTGGGTCATAAATATTAATGTAATGATGATTCTTTGCATTCAACTTATTCTATTTATCTTTGAGAATTATGAGCCTATGCCCATGCATCTGACCCAAAGATACAAAACTAAGGAAACAATAGAATTATATTTTGTCGATCTCTCAAGAGGTGTCATACCTTGGATTGTGCAAGTTGATATCCTATTGATGATATGTACAACAAAAGTTATTGATTTGATATAGAACTTGGGACTTATTTGCTTAGAATACAACATACATCTAGCCATCTTCAAAATGACCTAACTCTTCTACTCAACAACCACATTTTGTTTAGGAGTGTAATGAATAGTTCTTTGATAAGAAATGTCATTAATTACCAATAATCAAAAGGCATGAGTTTAAGTGGTTAAAAATATAGACTTTAATTGGACTTTAATGTGAAAACCCAAATTTAGATTTGTTAAAATACCATAGTAACATGGTTATGATGTAATACATATAAATCCATTTCAATCTCATATAACCCATTTAAAAAATAAAATCTAAACGAAATAAAATATTAGTAATAAATATTTTAAATCTAATACATACAAAAATAAAATACTATAAGTAAAATATTAATTATATAAAAATTAAAATTAAAAAAAATATTATCAATTGAAATTTATTTATTCTAAAGATTAAAATTAAATTAAATACGAGTAAGCAAAATACATAAATAAGCACACTGAAAAAAAAAAAAAAAACCTTCATAATCACCTATTTCTTTAAAATTTGTATTCTTATTATTTTTTAAATAAAATTAAATCACTTAATTTAAATTTTAAAAAAATAGGGTTATTATCTTGTTAAATGATAAAAAAATTTTGGTTGATATAAAAAAAATAGGGTTATTATCTTGCTAAATGATAAAGATTTTTTTGGGTGATATAAAAATTTTAATTTTAATTTTAGTTTTACGGGTAAAGATGCCACTTGCATTATGAGTGAGACTGATAATGTTTATAAGAAATATTTACTCAAAAAAAAAAAAAATATTAACAATTTTAAGTTAAAATTTTAAATTAAAATAAATAAATTTACTTTTTAATTTTAAATATATATAATTTTTTTTTACAGCTTAATTTAAATAAGAAATAAGTATTTATTTTAGTAAAAGACTTTGAAAAATTAGAAACTGATATTGACCACCTCAAACCTAAACACTCGAAAGTCTACAATCGTATATAAACAAATTGAAATAAATAATTTTTCTTTCAGTTTGATCGGCTCTTTAGGTTGCTTCCTTCCATATCCCAAGTGCGTCGACTCCACAAGAAAAGTACGTCAGCAATTTAGAATAAGAAAGAATCATAAATCGGCAATCCAGAGCAGATTGGACAAATATTCAAGGCACTTTCATGCCGTGCATCAACCTCATACATTGCTCCGCCAATTCCAATTACATTTCCGAAGAATCAGACTAATTATCATGCCTCCTCACATGGACATAATTAAGAAGCAACAACATCATATGGAATAGTCAGGTATTACGTACTGTCCCAGGATGCAGGGGAAACAAAAGCAACAACGCTGGTTCGCTTTTATGGGATCTCATTGTCGGTGAAACTCCCAAAGAAAACTCTTCCTTCTCCTCAGAACGAAATTGATCGCAGGAAGAAGAATGTGAACCATGGTTTTCCGATGAAGTGGAAGCATGATTACCTGGTAATGTTATTGTGTGACCATCTGGAATCCCATTCCCTGTAATCATACCCAACACAGATTCTAATTTTGTGTGAAAATGCCTTCTATCTTGGAACTTGAAGGCTGATTTCCGAGGACCCACATCAATCCCACTCTTCATGAATGTTGCGGAATTGCCATGAACTTTCTTTGAATTTACTGCAGGTGCGGTCACAGGCATTTCTTCTCTCTTGAACTCGTGTGAAACGCCTGTGAGTTTCTGCACAGTCTCCCTGAAACCATGGCTCTCTGTCTCTATAAAAATTGTCTGGGCTTCAGACATGGCTTGGGATTTTGTCATGCTCACTTTTTTTTCTTTTTTTTCCTGAAAGAATAGAGATTACTACAGGCTCTAATAATAAATTGTAATATTAGAGATTACTTAGGATATATATATATTTGGAATTGGAAATGGAAATAAAAGCAATGACTTCAAAGGAGTGGATTCTCTGGTCGCAGTAATGTTGGTCAAACATGTGTCAAAATCGTGTAAATACATTCAAAGTGCGTGGTCAATTTTGTTTTTGGTTCAAACAGTCAAGATATCTTCTGTCTGCAATGGGAATGGGGATAACGGTTATATAGACTAAATGAGTCTACACTGTTTTGTCAGTCATACATGGAAGAAAATTTAGAAAATTCAAATGGCCGATAATGGTTATATAGACAAAAATGAGTCTACGCTATTTTGTCAGTCTGCATTGTAGAAAATTTAGAAAATTCAAATGGAAGCCACGTTGGTATTGTTTTCTAATGTGGAAATCGTAGCCTTGGCTTTCACGACATCTCACATCCACGGAACGAATTGTGAGAGTAATTACCACCTTAAATGAGATGATTTATTTATTTTACATGTAATACTTTTAGTTTTTTAAGTCAAACGAAGAAGTACAACTGCCGGCATAACTGGAGGACACTTTCTTTGGAGTACAACTGGAAATCATAATTGGAGGTCATATTTTTTGAGGTACAATAGGAGTCTTCTTTCTTATAAATTGAATTTGAATTTGGGTAACTTGATAACAATTCAATGACCTACCACTTAAATGTCCTTAAAAAACTTTTAATTTTTTATTTTTTTTATAAATTTAAATAATTATAATTTAAATAAAGTTATGGCCACTATATGGACCTCTAGGTCTTCACCTCCTACACAAGATGTTATCACCCTTTACTCGAGAGGTCAAATGAACTAGGATGTTGTTAGCAAATAAGTCCAAAATATTTATAGGTTTATATTTCCAAGATCATAAGTTAATATATAAAATCTCATTCAATATTATAAAATAAAAGCTTATTGATCATAATCCAAAAGTTCTTATATTTGAATTACAAGGCATAGAGCTTTGTCATTTATATATAATTTTACATAAGACACTTCAATACTTTTGCTATCCTCAAACTTACGAGAGATGCAACCTTTCATATGTATTTTTTACATGACAAAGTCTCTTATGATTACATAACCTCCTACTTCTAATCTTGACACATCTCACATGACTCTTCACTTACACATATGACACCTCATAACTCACATAACTCACACTTGCACAAATGACACCTTTTACTTATAACTCAGACTTGATTACATGATACATAAACACACTTCATAACTTGACACCTACTATTGACATAAATAATAAACACACTTCTAATCTAAATATTTACAATGGTACTCAAGGTACCAAATAATGCATTACCTCTAACAGATGTATGATCATATTACCATGGATGTGTACACATTATAATTAGGAGACCTTGTCCCAACTATGTTAGTGTGGAAATTTATAACAAACAAAGGGGTTGGTTGATTATCTCCATAAGTAATTGGATTTATCAAGGTTGTAGATCATCTAGCCACTTTTTACCCTTATAGCCTATAGGAACCATAAGGTACTTTCTATCCTATTAAGAAGATAACCAATCATGAATCAAATATTATTTATCCAATTTATTCCATATATAAATTCTCCTACAAGATTTAAATTGTGAATCAAGATTTGTCCACTATTCCATATATCCTATGATTCCTTAAATTTTTATTCTAAAATAATGAAACTATCTATTATTAGTTACTAAGTTAATAAACAGTATATACATAGCTCTAATCAAGAATAATTCATATTTTTTACTAATTTAGCCCTAAATATACCATCATACTATAAAATTAAATATAAGATAGCCTCATGATTATTTATATTTACCATTATAAGGTCATAACAAATTATGTTGTTACTTACAAATATTACACATTTATGATTATGTAGTTACAAAACATCATACTACAATATTTGTTAAACTAAACTAGTTCCCATTATACCTTAATTACAATTAAATATAATAAATAACACAATCACACCATCCTATTCGCATTAAGAATTTAAATGTTTATACTAACTTAAGACAAATACATGAATAACCATCTTTATGGGAGGTATATCTTAAACCTTTAGGGAAAAGTTCCTTGCATTATGGCTAAATTTGAAAAGAATATTCATTATGCTAGATTTAGTTATTGCATATTATAATTCATTAGAACCCTTAATTTAAATTTTATAGTCAAAATCCATAGTTATTAATTATTTATAGCACATAATATTTAAATTAGCATACGCCCTAGTCTATATGTTTAGATGCTTACCTTTTGGTCCAAATAAGGATGTAAGCAATGTTGATGTAAATTCTCCTTTGGTTTCCTAATTGTTTTTGCTCTCTTTAAGATTGTTTAACTTTACAAAAATGAAATATACTTATTCTATTGAAACCTTGCCTATTATATAAGAATATTACAAGTGAAATTAGCCTTTAATAATGGAAAATAGAGAGGAATACCTTCAAAAAAAGAACAAAGAGAAAAGGAAATATAAATGGATATCGATTTGTGACCAAAGATAAATATCACAAATGTTAATAAGAATTGAGTCTAAGCCCAAAAATAAGTGTAGACACCCAAAATGTGTCAATTTTGTAATCACTTGAAGCCATTTTGTCTAATTTTGCAAAATCCTCCAAAATCCCCAATTTCTCCCCAAATTCATCTAAATTCCTCCAAAATCCCAATTTCCCTCTCTAATTTCTCCAAATTCCCCTAAAAGTCCTATTTCCTCTCTAATTCCTTATTAATCCCCTTTATTTCTTCTAATTCTATCATAATCTCTATAAACTCCTCTTAACTCCTTTCTAATCTCTTTAATTTCTTCTAATTTCTTTAATTCCTCTTAATTCCTTTCTAATCTCTTTAATTTCCTCTAATTTCTTTAATTCCTCACTAATCCTTCTAATCTCTCCTAATGTTCTTAATTTTCCTCCGATCTCTTTAATTTCCCTTATCCTTCTTTAATTCCTTTAAACCCCTCTTAATTCTTCTAAAATATTCTAATTTCCCTAAATTCCTCTTTAATCCCCAAATCCTCCTCAAAATAATCATAATATCTTTTAACCCTTAATTCCATAATCCAATCCCTAATTAACCCCTAATCACCCACAAATCCCTAGCCAAACCCTTGACATGACCCACAATAAAATTTTAATTCCCAAACCAAATCCCTAGAAATCTTAATCACTCCCCAAAATCCCCCAATAAGTACCTTCATTCAATTCCCACATCTCCCCAAAATCCTCCCTCTAATTTTTGAATGAATTTAAAAATACCCCAAGCCCTAGGTCAAAGCCCATAATAAATGCCAAATCCTCCTACACCCCTCTTGCACTTTCCTAAGAATTAAAAATTTCTCCCAAATCCCTGGACAATCCCCCTTAGTCAATGTCCATAGTAAATTCTAAGACCTTTCCCACCCTACTTTGCATATTTTATGAATTTAAAATTCTTCCTACATCCTCCAATGTTACCACATCCCCATGCTCCATCACTTCACCCAAGGTCATTAAATTTTGGGAGGTGCACACTCCTCCAAGTGCATTCTCTAGATTTTTCTTGGTTTTCTCACATGCCACTTGGCTCCCACATCATGCCAACTCATCTCCATGTCACCACCCCTCTCCCTTGCCAAATTTCTATAAACCCCCATCTTTCTTTATTTGCATGAGAGAGTGAGATGACCTTGGGGAAACTCTACCAAAATTGTGCTAGGATCTACTTGTATGCATTTGTGAGTACAAATGTTGCTTTTTATGTGCTCTTTAACTTATTTTAAGTTCAGTTTAATGTAGTAGATTAAGTTTTCATTATTGCATTTTCTTGTGAAAACAAGTGCTACTAATATTTTTGTTGTTGGTTGTGTGTAGGGTTCTTGAAGGCACATTCAACCAAGGGTGGTCCATCAAGCAAGACAAAGCTTCAAAACCCACCCAACCCTCTTGGTGGCATAGAAAAATTTGTTGTACCATTGTATCATTATTGTAAAAAAGGTCATCTTCCTCTTTGGAGATCCCCTTTGTAAAGGTCTCAAGGAGACTATTTGTAATAAAATATTATTTGTAACATATTTTATATTGATCAATGTAATGGTGCATTTCTATGTCATACAAAATGGTGCCCACCATGGTTATACAATCATGCTTCGAGTAATTATGTACCGATGTTTGGTTCATTTATTTTCTTTCTTCTTCTCTCCTTTCTCCCCCTTTCTTCTATTCCCCCTCATTCCTTTGTCCATTTCCTCATCCCTTTTGCCTCTTCCCACCTTCCTCTTGTTGTTATTATTTTCCTCCCTCCTCAACTTACTTTCATGATTGGGGGAGTTCATACTTTTACTAATCCATCATCCAATCTAGAGGAGTTCATCCTTATTCTACCTTACCATTGATTTGGGGAATTTGTCACCCCTTCTACTTCCTATCCTATCACATAACTTAGCGCCCAGTGTCACCTTTATTTTCTTCAACATTCTTCATTTTCATCCAACCATTCTTTAACATCTTTTAGATCTTTTATTTTCATTCAACCATTCTCCATAACTTATTCAACATTCTTCATTTTCATACAACCATTCAACCTCCTTTAGTGTCTTCATCACATATTCTGCAACACACGCTCTTCATATCCCATTGATGTTCCTCGTGTTCCTTACTTCTCTCCATCCTTTTTCCCTCTCATTCATTCCTATCATCATGTTTATAACCATTACTTCTTGACTAGGGGGGAATTTCTCCTCCTTCCATCTAATTTTGCACCCAAAAGAGTTTAACCTTCCTATACGAATCAAATATCATTTTTTTACATCCATTCATTGCATTATTCAACCCATATCATCCATTACAATCTTGCATAAGGCTTATCTTGATATCTTTATTGGATTTGTGAATATGTATTATTTCATCCTAATTGATATAATTAATCAATGACTATTAGATTTTGATGTAGCAAGTAATGAGAGATAGCAATCACAAGATGCAGAATAATATGACATAAAGTAAATCTGCAAGATGATTGAAAATATACTATAAATATAAATGATGGAAATGTATGCAAAGTAGCTATGGAGGAAATAAACACTCCATGAATAAAGCTACTACTCAAGAATGAGCTTTGAGCATATCACACTCCATCTCAATACATCACACTGTTCTACACTTCTTCCTACTACTATATCATGATCTATGTCTATGGCCCTTTATGTAGGAAAATAGGTTCCTTCGACAACACTCTACCTAGCTATGCAAGGGATAACTTGCACATATACAACTTGCACATTGACACTTGTGAATTTATTACATTGCATGAAGTAACTAGATAACTTCCCCCTAAAGTAATCTAATATCCTAAGTATGTACCAAGAAAGGTACATTTACATGATCCAAATGATGTAATATAATCTATTTCTAACATGCCCCTGTATTACATTATTTGGATATTGAAGACTTTAGTCTTCAATGTGGATCTTCTTCCATTGGATAATGGAATTTGTATTCTCCTTCATTGTTTACTATGATCGGGTTTAGTAGATAATTTGTGTCTTCATACGATGTAAAGTAAGATGTAGCTGGAGGTTCTTCTGACTGATGTATGTGTTCAATTGGTTCAGTCTTCATGATGCCATGTTTCTTTTTAGCATATATTTTCTTCCTTTTCCTTCTTCTTCTTCTCTTGTGATTCTACATTGGAGTTGGTATAATTTATGCTTCATGACAAGTTAGTTTATCATCATAATAATATTATTCTTTATCTTGTTCCTTGTGTTGAGTAAGTACAAACACAATTAGTGATAAATACACCATCAAATATTCTTTTGGTAAAAATATAACCAATATTTGTAAAATCCACCATGTTGTGAAGAGAATATTGTGAAGATAACCAATCAATGTTGTAAAGTTACCTTCTTTAGATTCTTTAAGAAACAAGGAAAATTTATCTTTATCACTATTGGATAAATAATCGTATCCTTCTAGAGTATCTATTAAGTTTTGAGAGTAGTATTCTACTTCATGCAGTAGTTCTTCATTATTGAAAGTATTTCTCAAGATATCATCCATGATAGATCCTTGCAAGAATATTATAAGACTACCTTATGACTCTCTGTATTAGGATATATGATTCCTATAGGATTGATTTGATAAAACCTTTATTAATCCTTAGTTTTGTAGGCTTCCTTATGACTCCTAAGTAATATGAATGTATACTCTTAAGGATTTTTAGGCTTTGAAGAGAGCTTTTATTTTGTAACTTGATAATATTTGATAGATGCCGATATTACCAAGTTTTGTAGAATGCCTTATGACTCCCTAGTATGTCCTAGATAAGATATAGTGCTTTTGTAAATTATAGTTCAATATTTTGTTGATTTTGTAAAGTTTTGTAAAAAATCAACTTATATTATCCCTTATTGCTCGTACTGAACTAAGCACTTTTTCCAAATTTTAAAGAGGTTATAATGTTGGATCTTTTGTATCCTTTTGATAATTTTGAGACAATAATTTTATAACTTTACAATCTTTGAAATACTATGATAAACCTCTCTTTTAAGTAACCCTTTGGAAACTAATTTAACTGTATCTAATTTCCAATAAATTAATTTGATGTAGTAACCCTTATGACTCCCTAATTTTTGGAAAAGGTAGACCACAATAATATTTGCAAAATATTAAATAATCTAACCCAAGTAGAATTCCTTATATATCCGAGGTTAATTTACAAATATTATTTTAGCTTGGTAAGTTATCTCCTATATCTTTTGCTTTCATAATCTCAAAATTCATCCTTGATTTTTTTTTTTTGGTAAGTAGTGTTTGTATTTACAGTGGGTTTTAACAAGGATCCCAAAACCTGATTACATAAGCAATGGGCCTAGGGCATCAATCCCTTGAAACTGAACACCAAAACAAAAATCCCGCCCAGCGATAACAGTAAGCATGAAACAATCCCTCTCAGCGGGAAACAAACAAATAAGAAAGAAAGTAGTTTTGGAGATCCCACCTAGCGGGGAGTAGCCAAAAACCACCATCGAGAATATCCCACCCAGAAGGAAGCAAAGAAAAACCGTTACAATAAAATCTCGCCTTGCGGGAAGCAGTCAAAACCATCACAAATAGTCTCGCCTAGCGGGAAGCAACAGGGAAATCCCGCCATCCGAGAAACCAGCAGAAAAGAAAGGATCCCGCCTCACGGGAAAACTGGAAGATTTTGCGGATCCCGCCCTATGGAGAAACCATATCGCCCATCGGGAAAACATTTTGTTCAGCGAGAGCCATCCTGCAGGAAGCCGACAGCCAGCACAGAGAGGATCCAGCCCATCAAGAAGCAACCAGAGAGCTGCACCATGAGGAACCCGCCCTGGGAAAATAGAAGAGGATCCCATCCCAGTAGCAGGGACCAAGAATCTCGTCCAAGCATAGAGCCAGCTTCAGGGAACTGGGACTGGGAATGGGAACAACCCAGATAGGGAAAAGCCCCCCCAAGGCCAAACCAGATGCTCAAGATGTCCACCAAGGAGAAGAGCCAGCACGAAGAAGCCTCCATGTGGGAATAATAGTAGCCAGGATCCCGCTGAGGATTCATAAGCAAAAGGGGGAAAGAGGCCCCCCAGACCACCCCCAAAGCTGTGAGGACCTCAAGGGAGACCCCAAAAAGCTATCCAAACCCTAAACCGTCACCTCCACCGCATCGAGAAATGCAGGGGACCAGATCCACATGAATAACCTACAAAAAACCCCAAGGGGAAGCCTGAGGGAAAAATGGAAGGGATCCCCAACCAAACAGGGATCCCTGGGAAGCACCAGTCTGAAAAAACAACCAAGGAAACCCTAGCCGATCGAGAGGGGCGCAGATAGTGGAGAAGGATCTCCCCTCAAGAGATCATCTGCAAACAACCACTCCCTAGGAGGGATGACCTGGGTTGATCCAGGGACTGGGCAGGAACCAGGAGCCATGGGAGGGGGAGCAGGGAAGGGACCAGAGCCCTCCCCTCCAATTTATCCTTGATTTTAAAACCTTATATCTCCTTTATTTTAAAGTAATATTAAATGAGATAAGCTTCTAGAGAAATGGATTATCAGGCTAGATTTTGAGCTCTGGCGATTTGGCGGGAAAAACCTCTGAGCTGGTGTCGGGCGTTGCTCTAGGGTTTCTGGTGTGAAGGCTTTACCAGGGACTTTGGTGGGTTGACAGTGTGTTTCGCTGAAGGTTCTTCCGCTGCCCCGGGAGGGCCCAATGGGGTCTCCTCCAGTTCCTCTCGCTGGGAGAAAGAGCTCTTATGCTGAGATGTTAAAAGAAAACCCTTCGTCTTCCTCTGATGAAGCTCAGCGAAGTGCTTTTCAAACGTTACTCAAGAATGCTGGCAAGGGTGCATCTGCACACCGAGTTAATGGATGCCTCCCGCAATCCGCTACCAGACCAAAGATTGTTATAGAACCGAAGCTGGTTGAAGACACAATCACCTACCGTGCTCACCATGACCTGATTTGCAAATTCATGGGTATTCGTCCTACTCTGAACTTTCTGCACACCTGGGTTAGACAGAACTGGGAGCCACTCGGTGAGTACTCCTTATGGCCTATAAGCAATGGTTATTTCATTATTAGTTTCTCTTCTTTAGCAGATAGAAACAGAGCATTTGAATCAGAGAAGAGGAACCATGGCCCGACAGGGTTATTTGTTCAACCGTGGAGAGTGGGTTTTGACCCTCGTATTGAACCTACGGCTGTCCCGGTCTGGATCCGGCTGTATGCCCTCCCGATGGAGTTTTGGGGTGAGCAGGTTCTAGAGATGATTGGTAATTCATTAGGCAGATTTCTAGGAGTCTCCAAAGATACTATAGAGGGAAACACAGCTGTCTTTGCTAGGATCTGTGTAGAAATGGATATTAGCCAGCCTCTACCAGCCGAGGTGGAACTTGAGTTGACAGGGCTATCCTGGATCCAACAGTTAGATTATGAGGCCCTACCTTTTAGATGCAGAGTCTGCCATAAGCACGGCCATTTGGCGAGGTTCTGCCCAAATATTTTGAGCACAAAAGTGGAGGCTCCGCTTGGAACCCCAAATCGCCCCAGAGAGGGTAAGTTTACCCCTGTCAAAGAACCATCTAATATTCCTCAGGGTTCTGATGTCCAGAAAGATGGTTTTGAACAACCGAAGCGAAGGAGAAATAAAAAGAAAAATGCCAAGGAGCAGGCACAACTTAAGCCAACCAATCGGTATGAAATCTTTAAGTCCCTAGTGGATCAAGAGGACCAAGTTATGGAAGGAGTGGATGGGAATGTTGAGGATATTAACATCCACTCTCAGGCTTCTCCTTCATTTACTCCTGTCTTAGAACAGGTGATTGAACCCTCTGGGACAATGCAGCCAGAGAACCCAGGGGCGTTGGTAATTCACTCCCCAGCACAGCCGGTTATTAAGGATGTCAACATGGGAAGTGCAGAAAAGAACAGAGAAAGGCCTGCTCTAGGGATTACTCAGGTGGAGAAGAGGTCTAAAAACAGTAATTCCCAAGGAGCAGGCAGAAAATCCAATAAGGATCTACTAGCAGTACAAGGAGACAAGCTGATCAATGGAGGATCGGTGAGGACAATTGATTCTTATTGCTCTCAAGGTTCTCAATGATTATTCAATCCTGGAATGTTAGGGGTTTAAACAGCAGAACCCATCAATCTGCTGTTCAAAGACTTTTAGGAAAATGTAAAACAGACTTTTTGCTCATCCAGGAGACAAAAATGTCTGTAGATCTTATGTGCAAGACTGTTAATAGAATATGGCGGGGTGCTGGTTATATGGATGTGGCTGCTCAAGGTGCCTCGGGGGGGATTGTCACTCTCTGGAACCCTCAGGAATGGACAACATTAGAACATATAGCTTGGAGGGGTGTTCTCACATCTCTGTTTAGGAACAATGTCACAGCTGAACATGTTCTTATTACAAACTTCTATGGGGCTCAATGCTTTGATGGCCAGCGGCTCCAATGGAAAGTTGTACACAACATGAGGTCCTCCCGGGAAGTTTTTGATTGGATCATAGCTGGGGATTTTAATGCCAAATTGTCTGTTAGGGATCAGGAAGGTGGTGCCCCAGTTTTGGATCCAGGGGACCGGTTCCTGATTGCCCAAATCCAGGCCTTTCACCTTGTTGATATCAAAGGCCCCGGAACCTACTTTACTTGGACAAATAAGAGGAGAGAGCCACACAGCAGGAAGGTTAAGTTAGACCGGTTTTTGGTCTCTGAGGAGGCATTTATTAAATGGAATATTAAATTTCAGATTTTGGAAGGCCCAGTCTCAGACCACTATCCCATTTTGTTGGAGGGAGGGACGATGACAGGGCAACACCACAAACCATTTAAATTTGAAAATTTTTGGCTGCAAAAGGAGGATCTCCGAAGGAAAATCCCACAGTGGTGGGAAGAAGGCCGCCTACCCTTTGGGACAACAATGTTCAAATTCCACAAACAGCTTCATTTTGTCAAGTGTAAATTGAAACAGTGGAGACAAACTAATAAGTCGGACTTCCAGCTCCAAAGGGCCCCCTTGGTGGCTAGATGGGAAGAGGTGCAAAAACACTTCAGGGAAGGTACAATTACTGAGCACCTTAAAGCTGAGGATGATGCTCTGCGCAAAGCGGTTGAGGACATTGATAATCAAGAAGAAATTTACTGGAAACAGAGAGCAAGAATCACTTGGTTATTAGAAGGTGATAGAAATACAAAAATTTTCCATCGCTCAGCCTGTGCTAGGAGACAAATGCATAACATGGAAGTCCTTCAAGATGAGAATGGATACTCTTTTGATACTCTTCCTGGAATGCATTCCCACTCAATGGATTATTTCTCAAACCTTTTTAAGGAAAGTCTGGAACAAGATGTGGAAGCTCAAAATGAAGTTATTAATGTCATACCTTCTATTATCTCTCACGAAGAGAATCAGACTCTTCTTAGACCCATTGATAGTGATGAACTAAAGAATGTGGTCTTTGGGATGAGCACTGGCAAATCGCCAGGTCCAGATGGCTTTCCTATTGAGTTTTTTCAGGCCTTCTGGGATACTCTGGAGAAGGATGTTTTGGCTGTCACAGAGGAGTCCAGAACTAATAAAAGAATGCTTAAGGCTCTCAACCACACCTTCATCACTTTAATTCCAAAAGGGGAGGGGGGGTTCATATCTCTGATTTCAGACCTATTGCCTTATGCAATGTGATTTATAAAATAATCACGAAGATTATGGCTGAACGGCTAAAACCTCTTCTCCATAAAATAATTTCCTCAGAGCAAGGGGGTTTTGTTGAAGGAAGACAGATCTTGGATGAAGTGGTCCTTGCTCAGGAGGCAATCCATACAATGCAAAAATCAGGCAACAAAGGAATGTTCATAAAGCTGGATATGTCTAAGGCTTATGATAGGGTGGAGTGGGGCTTCCTGGCAAAGATGCTGGCAGCTTTTGGCTTCTCTCAGGACTGGATTGACTGGGTCATGAGCTGTATCTCTACACCTTCTTTCTCTGTTCTAATCAAAGGGCTCCCCTCGACTCCTTTTGGAGCCTCTCGGGGTCTTCGTCAAGGGGACCCTTGCTCTCCATACCTCTTCCTCATCTTAGCAGAAGGATTAGGCAGACTCTTCCTGAGAAGACGACATCTAGGTCTGATAACAGGTATTAAAGTGGGGGCGGAAGTTTTGACCCACTTACAGTTTGTGGATGATACAGGATTGGTTGGAGTGGCCAGTCTCAGGGAAGCAAGAGGAATCAGAGACACTCTAAACATCTACCTTCGGGCCTCAAATCAAGTCATTAATGATAAAAAATCCAAAGTGGTCTTCTTCAATCTTGACCAAAGGTTACAGGACAGAGTTACTGAGATCCTGGGATTTACTAGGACCTCTCTACCTGTTGTTTACTTGGGGGTTCCTCTGCATTTCAAAAAACTAAAAATTGATATCTGGAAGGATCTTTTGGATGGCATCAAAGATAGAATGAATCATTGGTCTCATAAATGGTTAAGCTATGGAGGCCGACTAACTTACTTACAGTCAGTTATTCAGGCCATGCCAATATATAAATTCTCCATCCTGGCTGCCCCACATTCTATATGGAAAGAGCTTGACAAAATGGCTAGAAGTTTTTTATGGGAGGGTGCAAAAGGGGAGAAGAAATGGGCCTTGGTTGGCTGGGATAAGGTTACCCAGCCCAAGGATAAAGGAGGGTTGGGACTGAGAAGCTCCAAGCTTAACAATAAAGCTTTGGCTGGCAAACTGTACTGGAGGTGGATTTCCCAACCAACATCCCTCTTTAGCAGAATTCTTTCTAGTAAATACCTGGGTCATGCTCACCCCAATGATCTGGGCCGTTTCCCTTTGGAGGGTAATGGATCCTTAGTGTGGCAGGCTCTCAAGCTTGGATCTCAAGTTATCAAAGATCAATTGTTTTGGAAAGTGGGGAGAGGGGAGAAGGCCCGTTTTTGGACTGACTCCTGGGATCAGCATCCTCCCATCATTGTTGTGTTTCCCGAATTGCAACCCATTAAATCAGCCATAGAAGACAAGGGCTGGATTCAAATTGAGAGTTATTTCAACACCAGCCAAATTGGGGAGTACAAGTTCAAAAAGTTCAAGCGGTTGGAAGAGTGGCCAATTCCAATCCCTCCGGAGCTGGCACCCATCTTGAAAAAAAATTTGACAGCTAGGTTTCTTACTGGGAGAGATGAGGAGGATGAACTTGCCTGGGGCTATGGGAACCTTGGGGTTTACACTGTGAAGGCGGGATTTGATCAGATTCTCCCAGAGCCCCCCCCACACTCTTTTTCGGTCCATGTTTGGAGGAAGATATGGCATCCCAAGGGCTGGCCGAAGGTGAACTTCTTTGCCTGGCAGCTTATGCACAATGGAATTCTCACCTTTGACAATCTCAGACATAGAGGCATCATCGGTCCTTCTCAGTGTGTATTATGCCGCAAGCATGAGGAAACTGCTGATCATTTGATGTTTGAATGCCCCTTCACCCGGCAGATTTGGATGCGTTGGTTCTCCCACTTCAAAATCCAGGCTAACAGTGATGTGACTCGGACCAATATTTGGGAAATATGGAAGAGAGGCAGATTTAAATCCAAAGCTCTTCGAATTGGTTGGGAGCTTGGCTTACTTTTCATCTGGTGGCAGGTGTGGTTGGAGAGAAATGCCCGCATTTTTCGTGAAACATTCTCTTCGCTTGATGGAATATGGCAGGTCATATGGAGCAAAGTTGTGGAAACGGTTGCCATCTATGCTGAGGAGGAAAATCAGTCTGTTTCTGTGCCATTGGTTGAGGGAGTTGTTGTTCTTGAAAGACAGGCTCATGATAGCTGGCACCCTCCCCCAGCAGGCTGGATCAAAATCAATACTGATGGAGCTGCAAAAGGCAATCCGGGTAGCGCTGGAATTGGAGTAGTGTGCCGTGATCATGCTGGGTCCGTGCTTTATTGGGAACTGCAAGGTCTGGGTCATGCCACAAACAATGAAGCAGAGGCCTTGGCTATTAAATCTGCTTCCATCTGGGCTGTCAAGCAGGGCCACAGGAAGATAATTCTTGAGTCCGACTCCCAAATTCTGGTGGGCGCTCTCGATTGCATGAGGAACTTTGACTTGAAAGCCTGGAGGTTGCGGATTCTAGTCTCTCAAATAAAGGAACTCTGGAAGGAATTAGATGATGTGATTCCCATCTATGTGAGTAGAGATTTCAACAAGGCGGCCGATTTCCTTGCTAAGATGGGTGCTGAGAAGGAAGTTGGGATGCAGCTGCATAGTGATATGCCTGTGGAGGATGTAGTGATTAGGCAAGGTCTTGAATGCTACCTGTGATAATGTGCAAAGTTTTTGCTGCTAAGGAAGGTTTTTGTCGCGATTTCGTGACCTGTAGCGGCGTCGTGGCCTCTTGCTGGAAGTTGTCGCGATATCGCGACAGGTTGCGCCTTTACGGCCTTCGAAGGGAACCTGTCGCGAAATCGTGACATGTCACGAAATCGTGACTTGGTGCGCTCTCGTTGCCCATGATGCGTAGCTGTCACGATTTCGTGACCTATTTTGTTGTCGAGGCCTTCTATGGGAATTTGTCACGATTTCGCGACCTGTTGCGCCATCGCGGCCTGTGGATGGAAGCTGTCGCGATTTCGCGATGTTTTTGGCGAAGGGGTGACAAGGAGGATAAACGTCGCGATATCGCGACCTGTTTTGCTGTCGTGGCCTTCAGTTGGAATTTGTCGTGATTTCGTGACCTGTTGCGCCATCGCGGCCTTTGGTTGGAAGCTGTCGCGATTTCACGATGTTTTTGGCGCAGGGGCGACAAGGAGGATTATCGTCGCGATATCGCGACATTTTTGGTGAATTGGAGCAAAGGGCACAATCCATCATGATTTCGTGACATTTCTGCTGTTCGGAAGCTGCATGGTAAAATCGTCGCGATATCGCGACAGTTTGGGCACACTGGCGTCATCTGGATCACTTGTCGCGATATCGCGACAATTTTGAAGACTGGTTGCAATGTGGATAACTTGTCGCGATTTCGCGACAGTTTTGAAGATTGGGAGCTGAAAGGAAAATTCGTCGCGATTTCGCGACACTTTTGGCACATTGATGGCTTTGGTAAAAACTGTCGCGATATCGCGACACTTTTGTGGATTGGGAGTCAAGCTGAAAACTCGTCGCGATATCGCGACACTTTTGCTGGCTGGGCGCTTCGGAGAAATTTCGTCGTGATTTCGTGACCTTTTTGGAGATTTGGTGCTTCTTGGAATTCTCGTCGCGATTTCGCGACGCCTGTGGTGATAGGGCGTCGGAGGGAGTTGCTGTCGCGATTTCGTGACTTTTTTGGCGATCGGGCGCCGAGGGCTTTGTCTGTCGCGATATCGCGACATGTCGCGATTTCGCGGCTGATGGCGCTGTTGCGGTCGCGACGGGGTTGATTGCCGCGATTTCGTGACATGTCGCATTTTTGCGCCCTGTTGTCTTTTGTGCTCTGTGGTGGTTAGCGTTGACTTTGTGTTCTCCGCTTGTTGTCTTGTTCTCTGCTCTTGGTTGGGATGAGTTTTCTCCCTTTTGTAACTGTATTTTGTATTAATACAATTTTTTCATTTTTTTCAAAAAAAAATATTAAATGAGATAAATTACTTACCTTAGCTCCTTTATCACCACACTTGAATGGCTTTAAATTTTGCTAGATATAATAACTGCAATACATAACTTTTGGTACTTACGATGATAAGTGTGGATTAGGCCGAAATTGTATTCAATGTTGGAGTGATGAGCGCTACAAATTTGAGAAGGTTTGACCTTCTTTTCCAGGAGCCTTTAATGCTCCTATGTCCTTTCTTCCATGATGTGCTTCGAACATGTTTTACTATACTATTCTCTATCGGATGCCTTTGACTATGTTATTCTCTCTTCTTCACACCTTATCACTTCAAGTTTAGATGCCTTTTAAGGTGGTGAAGGCTTTGACAAGTGTCAATGAGCATTACGTTTGAGCTCTCTCCTTTGTAACATATCAGTCCTTTAGTAACACTTTGCTAGCTTCTTGGTCACCTTGTAACTCACTGCTAGCTTCTTGGTCGCCTTGTATTGCATGAACACTTGTGTGGGTGCTTGTAACTCCTTCGTGAGTTTGATTAGACGTTAAGAAAAATATGACACCTTAGAGAATCTATGCCAAGTGGCTTTCAACCTTTCTACATGGATTTCTTTCACTGTAACACTTCCAAGGAGAGTATAACTCATTTTTTTGTACCTCTTCTTTGCTTGCTATGTTTCTTGGAGTGCAAGCAATCTCTTCTCTTGTTGGTCGATCGTTGAGGTAATTTTGAAGCTTTGAATAACATTGCAGGTGATTCTTTTTGTGGGAAATCTTCACCAAGCTAACAACCTCTGAATATATCACTTGTTCTCCTCATTCCTTGTTCCCTTCAATGTTCTCCTTTTACACTATTCGTCCACATTGATTGAGGTAGAATTTGCTACCTTTTTGCTTGTAAAAGAGAGATTCATTTCTATATACATAAATGTAGGTTGATGATTGACTGATATGTGCATTACCTTTTGTAGGTTCATCCATCCAATATGTGAAGTGTGAGCCCCTTAGAATGTCTCCTTGTGTCATGGATGAGAGTGCTTGACATTTGGCCTTGCTTGCTTGGCGTTTGGTCTTTATTGCTTGACGTTTGGTCTTTCTTGGCTGGATTTCCCTATAATTTTTGTGCCTTTAGTGGCACCTTCAATATTCCCTTTTCCTACGAAAAATGTAGTGCAATACCTTGTAATCTTCTACGAGAATAATACATTCTTATTACACCCTTTTTGCACTCCTTCTTGCAGTTATTGTAGTTTGAATTTGTAGCAGATTTTAAATGCACAAATGAGGGGTTTGAGTATTGGAAATTTTGAGTCATTAAGTCAAGTTGTCATTGATGTCAAGAAATGAAGTCATCATTAATGTCAAGGAAATTGTCAAGAAACAAAGTTGTCAAGAGTTGTTATTGATCTCCAAAAATAAGCCACTGATGATGTCAAAGGTCAAGAGGAATAAAGCAGAGGTTAAAGGCAAAAGGGCTCCATAATATTTTTAATATTATGTGGAAGCATAAGTTAAAAGGTTTTTCATAAAAACCCAAGGAAGACTATTGCAAAGCTAAAGGAAGGTTTAATATTTATTTAATAAAATATTTAAATTCAAAGTGAATTTAAATTTTATTAATAAATATTATTTATACCAAGGTGTACAATGGAAGATGGTCTTAATAAAACCAAAGGGTTTTAAAGAATTAATTTATAAAATTTAAATTCAAATGAATTTAAATATTTTATAAATTAATAAGCTCCAAAGGAAATTCGAGCGTCGACGTCTAAATTCGTTGAAGGAAATTCGAGCGCCGACGTCATGCATGAAGGAGGGAAATCGATATATATACCAATGCCTAAGAGGTATTTTAAATTATCCTTTTGCTTGAAAAATATAGCGTGGAATTGTGTTGATACTCGTGCAAAAAGAGAAAGTGATTTTTGTGTTTAGCGCCAGAGAATAGGGTTTAAAGAGGAGCAGCGAACAAGACCAAGCGCCAACTGGGCAGCATGGCCTAGTGGCAAGAGGATGGTGGTTAAAGTGTTGGGTGCTAGGAGACCTACGTTCGAAACTCGGTGACAGCATTTTGGTGGTTGCATTGGTAATTGAAAGCGCCAAAGGAAGGCACACATTTTTGTTGTGCTAGGCAAGTGGGGAGACTTTTGGAGCACGTGGTGCTCGTTAGTCCCCAAGCGAGCGCCTAGCTCATACGATGGTTGGAGCCATGACTAGGGCACTGGTTGAGGCTGTGCTATGAGTTTGAATCCCATCCAAGGCAAGGTAATAATTTTTGTTTAATATTTTGTGAGTTGCCTAAAGTTTGGAGTTAAAAGGGTTGCTTAAAGGATTGTTAGTTGGAAAATTAATTTTTGATAAGTTGGAGGAATAAGGTGTTAGTTTATTTTAAATAAAGTGGTTGTGTCACATTAAATTGTTTTAATTTTCAAGAGGATAGAGGGAACTTCTAAGCATTGAGTTATTTTTAAAGAAGAGTGCATTGAATATTATTTTAGTTGGGGAGATCATAAGGTGTAAGTGGTATATTAATTTTTGTAAATGTTGATGAATGATTTCTTAAAGGTGGAGTGATAAGGTGTATATTTGTCTTGATATTTACATTGTATTTTGAGGAAGATTATTATCTAATAATTTCTTTGAGCTTGGCAAAAGAGTGTTTATGGTTGTGGTAGATTTATGAGATTCCTTCATCATCAAGAAAAAGGTATGAGCACATTCTTCCATAGTTAAATTGATTGGTTGGTTTTATGGAAAATAAGTTTGGAGTGAAAAGGACTTGATTAGGGTTTCCTATTGAATGAGTTGAGTTAATGCTTCAAGGTTTTCTGGAATAAAGAGTTGTTGTTAAAACCTTGTTTTATAAGCATTGTTGTTGAAGTCATTGGTAGTGTGAAGAACTTGAACTAAGGATTGAGTATCATTGCTATGAGAAGATTGTTTTATAAGCATTGTTGTTGAAGTCATTGGTTGTGTGAAGAACTTGAACTAAGGATTGAGTATCATTGCTATGTGAAGATTGTTTTATAAGCATTGTTGTTGAAGTGAGTTGTTGAGCAAAGAACTTGAACTAGAGTTTGAAAAGAACATGAGTATCATTGTTATGTGAGATTTGATGTTGAGCATTGTTGGAAACATTTTGAGTTGAGTGATCATAAGCTTGGACTAGGGTTTGTGAGCAAGGGTTGTTTCATTGAGTGTTTGGTTGAGTAAAGTTGGTTGAACCTAGTCAAGTGGGTATGTGAAGTGATTGTTCAAGTTCCATAAAACAAACTATTCTATATTCTGAATTGAGTTGAGAAAGTGATTGAGCATTGAGTTGAATTTGAAGTATATTGAGTCTCTAACAATTCTCCTTATGTTTCTAAGAGAGTGATTGAAATAAATTGAGCATTGTGATTAGTATAGAGCATATTGAGTCTCTAACAATTCTCTTTATGTTTCTATGAGATTGGACAAGTTCTATGTGGACTTGTTGAGCAGATTTGAGGTAAGTCTTTGAGAAGACTTGTGGACAGATTTGGTGTGAGATTTTGTGGAAGCTTACAATACAGATATTGAGAAGATTTGGATAAGTTCTGTGTGGACTTATTGAGAAGATTTGGACAAGTTCTATGTGGACTTGTTGAGAAGATTTGAGCAAGTTCTAGAGAGGACTTGTAGAGCATATTTGGACAAGTTCTATGTGGACTTGTTGAGAATATTTGAGCAAGTTCTAGAGAGGACTTGTTGAGCATATTTGAGCAAGTTCTATGTGGACTTGTTGAGAATATTTGAGCAAGTTCTAGAGAGGACTTGTAGAGAATATTTGGATAAGTTCTATGTGGACTTATTGAGTAGATTTGTGCTAGACCGAAGGACTATGTTTAGTGCAGATTTGAGAGTAGATTTTGGTGCAGATTTGAGGATAGGTTTGTGCCAGACCAGAGACAGAGATAGAGCAGATTTGTGCTAGATCGAAGGACTATGTTTAGTGTAGATTTGAGATAGATCTTTGGAGGTGATAGAGCAGAGAGGACAGTAGTCTCCAGTGGATAGAGATCCATTAGCCAGGGTAGTGAGGATAGGTCTTCTGAGTGGGGACAAGAGTCTTCAGTGGAGAGAGATCCACAAGCCAGTGTAGTGGAGGCAGTAGTCTTCTAGAGGATCACCAGCCAGAGTAGAGGAGAAGGAGTTCTCCTATGGATAGAGATCCATGAACTTGATTTAGGGGATTGGTGTCTCCTTTGGAAAGAGGTCCATAAACATTGTAATAGGGAAAGGATTCCCAAGAGATTGATTGAGAAGATTTTAGTGAAATATTTTCTTCGTGGAGTAGCCCACATTGGGTGAACCACGTAAATTATGGTGTCTCTATTTTATGTGGTGATTTATGCATTGCTTTGATTACTACTATTAATATTGCTATCTATACATTGCATAATATTAATTTGGAAAGAAAAGTAAAAAGTGGTCTTATACTATTCACCCCCCTCTCAATATAAGCTTGTGTTCTTCAATTGGTATCAGAGCGGGTTCCTTCAGAAGAGTTTAACAAATTGAAGGAAAATCTAACAAGAACACAATGGATTCTAAGAATGTGTCCTCAGATAATTTAGCACCAGTATTTGATGGAAGTGACTATATGTATTGGAGTATGAGAATGAAGATCTACCTGATGGCACTTGGCAATGAAATTTGGGAAGCAGTTGAATTTGGATATGATCCCTTAATTAATCCTCCTACAGATAAGGAAGGTAAGCTCCTACAACATTACAATTCAAAAGCAATGAATGCACTTTTGAGAGGTTTGCATAGAACAGAGTCTATGAAAGTTATGCATTGTCAAACTGCTAAAGACATGTGGGATAAATTGCAAAATATATATGAAGGAGATAAATGTGTCAAGAAAGCAAAGATGTGAAATCTCAAAGGACAATTTGAAGAGTTAAGAATGAAGGATGAGGAAAACATTAGTACTTATCTACTTTGAATTGATGAGGTTGTTAATGCTATGCAAGGACTTGGAATGAAGATTGATGAATCAGATGTTTGTGATAAAGTTTTAAGAACTCTTCCAAAAAGATTCAGTGAAAAGGTTTCTGCTATAGAAGTGTCAATGGATGGTGATACTTTGACAAGAGATATGTTGCTTGGTATTCTTATAACACATGAGATAAGAACAAAATATCTTATTCCCTAGAAGGAAGCAACATTCAAAGCAATCAAGAAGACTAAGGGTAAGAAGTCAGAATCAAGCAATGAGTCATCCAGTGATGAAGAAGCAAATTATGGTAGAAGGAATAAGGATTCAAGAAGATCTAGAGATACAAGATCTATTAAATATTTCAATTGTGGAAAGTATGGTCATTATGCAATTGACTATCAAGAAGCTAAGAATAACAATGATGAAGAGAAATAGGATCACAAGAACAGGGAATCAGAAAGACATAGGCACCAAAAGAAAAGCAAGGATGGACAAAATAGACAAGGAAAGAAGTTCTTCCAAAGGCAAAAGAGGAGCTACTATGCGGATAATGCAAGTAAGTACTCAAGTGATAGTGATGCTAGTTTTTCAGATAATGATAGAGATGAAGTCCTATTTATGATTGAAGAAAAAGAACAAGTTAAGAAAAGGACTCCAAGTAATTCTCAAGTGTTTTAGATGTGGTAACTTTGGACATCTTGAAGATGATTGTACAAGGGATGGCTATAGTTTTAGTGATGATGAATATGAGGATGCATTTGAAGGACCAGATGAAAACCTTCTAATGGCATTAGAAGAAGAAGTAGGTGATCCTATAGAAGACAAGCCAACAAAAAATAAAGATGTGGACAAAGGTAAACAAATAGAGGAATATTCAGAAAAGGATGGATATGATCTCAAAGGAGAACTTATTTATGCCCTTGAAATAGTAAAGAAGGTAAGAAAGCAACACTCTAAACTTGAAATTCAGTTTCAAGAATGTGATGAAGAGAGAAGATTGCTTATAGAGGATTTAGAAAAATCAAAGGCTAAGGCAAAAAGGTTCAAGGATAAGTTAGAAGCAAAGATCTTAGAATGTGAAAAGTTAACACAAGAAGTGGCACTACTAAGAGAAGATTTAGAAGACTCCAAATTCAAGCTAAAAGGGTTCAAAAATAGCTCAAAGAACTTAGATAAGTTCATCAAGATACAAAAGCCTACATCAAGCAAAACAGGTCTTGGATTTGGACAGGATCAAAAGGAATGGGAAGGAGAGTCAACCTCAAGTTTTGGAGGAGAAGAAACTTCAGATGAAGATACTTCAGAAGAAGAAAGTGTAAAATAAAGTGAGACATCTGAGGATGAGTTGGACAATAGAGAGTTCAACAAGAACAGGAACAATGCACAAAGAAGATATAGATGGAACAACAATCAGAATAGGTCAAGAGAGACTAGGAGACCAATGAGGTCAAGGCAAGGAGGCTTCAATGGAAGATGCTTTTCATGTCACAGGTTTGGGCACATGGCTTCACAATGCAGGACACAGGAAAGATAGGAATATGGGAACATATAACTTTTCCATGGGTATTGCTACTCATGTAATCAGTTTGGTCACAAGGCAATGAATTGTAGGTATGGCTTCACTAGGAGAAATCCTAAGACATTTGCACCTCCAAGGAATAATAACATTAAGTGTTACAAGTGCAATAATGATGGTCACACAACAAAGTGGTGTAGAGCAGACATTCCAGAATCAAGCATGAACAGGAACAGGAAAAAAGAAAGAAAAAAAAAAAAACAAGAATAGGAAAAAACAAAGAACAGAACAAGAACATGGATATGAACAAGAATAGGAACAGGAACATGGATATGAACAGGAACAGGAACAGGAACATGGATATGAATAGGAACAGGAACATGGATATGAACAGGAATAGGGATAGGAATATAGACATGGAAATGGAAAGAAATAGTCAGAGGAATCAGAAGGATCAGATAAGAAGGAAAGAGGATAAAGGTAAAGAACAATGCTTTCTGGGAGTAGAAATACTCCCACCCTAGAATTAACCACCTCAAGAGAAGGTGGGGGAGGGGCTAAGCTAAGAGGCTCATTCTTAGCCCCGAGCCCCAAAGGTGACCCTTTGCCATTGATGTCAAAGGGGAGAGATTTGAGTAAGGGGGAGAGATTTGGTATTTGAGAGAGCATTGAGCCAGGGGGAGCAATATCCCAGGGGGAGCAGAACAAAGAAAAAGCCAAGTTTTTAGTAAAAAGAATTTGGGTTGCCATCAATGACAAAGGGGGAGATTGTTGGACATTTTGAGTCATTAAGTCAAGTTGTCATTGATGTCAAGAAATGAAGTCATCATTAATGTCAAGGAAATTGTCAAGAAACAAAGTTGTCAAGAGTTGTTATTGATCTCCAAAAATAAGCCACTGATGATGTCAAAGGTCAAGAGGAATAAAGTAGAGGTTAAAGGCAAAAGGGCTCCATAATATTTTTAATATTATGTGGAAGCATAAGTTAAAAGGTTTTTCATAAAAACCCAAGGAAGACTATTGCAAAGCTAAAGGAAGGTTTAATATTTATTTAATAAAATATTTAAATTCAAAGTGAATTTAAATTTTATTAATAAATATTATTTATACCAAGGTGTACAATGGAAGATGGTCTTAATAAAACCAAAGGGTTTTAAAGAATTAATTTATAAAATTTAAATTCAAATGAATTTAAATATTTTATAAATTAATAAGCTCCAAAGGAAATTCGAGCATCGACGTCTAAATTCGTTGAAGGAAATTTGAGCATCGATGTCATGCATGAAGGAGGGAAATCGATATATATACCAATGCCTAAGAGGTATTTTAAATTATCCTTTTTCTTGGAAAATTTTAAAGTGTGCAATTGTGTTGATACTCGTGCGAAAAAGAGAAAGTGATTTTTGTGTTTAGTGCCAGTGAATAGGGTTTAAAGAGGAGCAACGAACAAGACCAAGCACCAACTGGGCAGCGTGGCCTAGTGGCAAGAGGACAATGGTTAAAGTGTTGGGTGCTAGGAGACCTGCGTTCGAAACTCGATGGTAGCATTTTGGTGGTTGCATTGGTAATTGAAAGTGCCAAAGGAAGGTGCACATTTTTGTTGTGCTAGGCAAGTGGGGAGACTTTTGGAGCATGCGGTGCTCGTTAGTCCCCAAGCGAGCGCCTAGCTCATGCGATGGTTGGAGCCATGGCTAGGGCGTTGGTTGAGGCTGCACTGTGAGTTCGAATCCCATCCAAGGCAAGGTAATAATTTTTGTTTAATATTTTGTGAGTTGCCTAAAGTTTGGAGTTAAAAGGGTTGCTTAAAGGATTGTTAGTTGGATTATTAATCTTTTGATAAGTTGGAGGAATAAGGTGTTAGTTTATTTTAATAAAGTGGTTGTGTCACATTAAATTGTTTTAAGTTTCAAGAGGATAGAGGGAACTTCTAAGCATTGAGTTATTTTTAAAAGAAGAGTGCATTGAATATTATTTTAGTTGGGGAGATCATAAGGTGTAAGTGGTATATTAATTTTTGTAAATGTTGATGAATGATTTCTTAAAGGTGGAGTGATAAGGTGTATATTTGTCTTGATACTTACATTGTATTTTGAGGAAGATTATTATCTAATAATTTCTTTGAGCTTGGCAAAAGAGTGTTTATGTTTGTGGCAGATTTATGAGATTCCTTCATCATCAAGAAAAAGGTATGAGCACATTCTTCCATAGTTAAATTGATTGGTTGGTTTTCTGGAAAATAAGTTTGGAGTGAAAAGGACTTGATTAGGGTTTCCTATTGAATGAGTTGAGTTAATGCTTCAAGGTTTTCTGGAATAAAGAGTTGTTGTTAAAACCTTGTTTTATAAGCATTTTTGTTGAAGTCATTGGTAGTGTGAAGAACTTGAACTAAGGATTGAGTATCATTGCTATGAGAAGATTGTTTTATAAGCATTGTTGTTGAAGTCATTGGTTGTGTGAAGAACTTGAACTAAGGATTGAGTATCATTGCTATGTGAAGATTGTTTTATAAGCATTGTTGTTGAAGTGAGTTGTTGAGAAAAGAACTTGAACTAGAGTTTGAAAAGAACATGAGTATCATTGTTATGTGAGATTTGATGTTGAGCATTGTTGGAAATATTTTGAGTTGAGTGATCATATGCTTGGACTAGGGTTTGTGAGCAAGGGTTGTTTCATTGAGTGTTTGGTTGAGTAAAGTTGGTTGAACCTAGTCAAGTGGGTATGTGAAGTGATTGTTCAAGTTCCATAAAACAAACTATTCTATATTCTGAATTGAGTTGAGAAAGTGATTGAGCATTGAGTTGAATTTGAAGCATATTGAGTCTCTAACAATTCTCCTTATGTTTCTAAGAGAGTGATTGAAATAAATTGAGCATTGTGATTAGTATAGAGCATATTGAGTCTCTAACAATTCTCTTTATGTTTCTATGAGATTGGACAAGTTCTATGTGGACTTGTTGAGCTGATTTGAGGTAAGTCTTTGAGAAGACTTGTGGACAGATTTGGTGTGAGATTTTGTGGAAGCTTACAATACAGATATTGAGCAGATTTGGATAAGTTATGTGTGGACTTATTGAGAATATTTGGACAAGTTTTGTGTGGACTTGTTGAGAAGATTTGAGCAAGTTCTAGAGAGGACTTGTAGAGCAGATTTGGACAAGTTCTATGTGGACTTGTTGAGCAGATTTGAGCAAGTTCTAGAGAGGACTTGTTGAGAAGATTTGAACAAGTTTTATGTGGACTTGTTGAGAAGATTTGAGCAAGTTCTAGAGAGGACTTGTAGAGAATATTTGGATAAGTTATGTGTGGACTTATTGAGAAGATTTGTGCTAGACCGAAGGACTATGTTTAGTACAGATTTGAGAGCAGATTTTGGTGCAGATTTGAGGATAGGTTTGTGCCAGACCAGAGATAGAGATAGAGCAGATTTGTGCTAGACCGAAGGACTATGTTTAGTGCAGATTTGAGATAGAGCTTTGGAGGTGATAGAGTAGAGAGGACAATAGTCTCTAGTGGATAGAGATCCATTAGCCAGGGTAGTGAGGATAGGTCTTCTAAGTGGGGACAAGAGTCTTCAATGGAGAGAGATCCACAAGCCAGTGTAGTGGAGGTAGTAGTCTTCTAGAGGATCACCAGCCAGAGCAGAGGAGAAGGAGTTCTCCTATGGATAGAGATCCATGAACTTGATTTAGGGGATTGGTGTCTCCTTTGGATAGAGGTCCATAAACATTGTAATAGGGAAAGGATTCCCAAGAGATTGATTGAGAAAATTTTAGTGAAATATTTTCTCCGTGGAGTAGCCCACATTGGGTGAACCACGTAAATTGTGGTGTCTCTATTTTGTGTGGTGATTTGTGCATTGCTTTGATTACTGCTATTGATATTGCTATCTATACATTGCATAATATTGATTTGGGAAAGAAAAGTAAAAAGTGGTCTTATACTAGTTCACCCCCCCTCTCAGTATAAGCTTGTGTTCTTCATTGAGGAAGTCCCTTTGGATAGAATCCTTGCCCTCTTTGCTTGGATATTTAATGATAGATCCAAGATTTACAAATGTTGTAGATAGAAGATTTTTTTTGCTACACTTAACCCTATAGTGCTTTGGATTTGAGACTCACCAAGTCTCAATCTTTGAAGCTTATTTTGGTTAGTTTTTATTCACTTGTACTAACCAATTTTGGTGGCTTCTATTGGCCACTATGAGTTGTAGATTTCTATGCTTTAAGAGTGTATTTAGATACTTGATGCAAACTAGATTTTGTACCCTTATCAAAAGCACAAAACTAATTTATTTTGAGAGTAATAATAGTGCAAATAAATCTAACAATTTTCACTTTTAATGCACTAATAATTACACCTTATCACTCCAATCAACTCTCAAGATAATGTACTTAATTAATTTATTGCAACTAATCAATAATAATCTAAAATGAATCTTCAAGAAATATTTTGCAATTCTTTTATAAGTAAGGTAGTAGGAGCTAGTCTTATTTTGCTTTCCAAAGTAGATGATAGGTAGTTGATAGATAGTTTGAAATTATGAAATATAATCAAATCCTAAAGTGCAAATGAAACTTAAAGAAACCTTTCTCTTTTTGCACTTTTGAAGACTGTAATTCAATTCTCCTTATTGCAACTTTAATCCAAATTAAGGTGCTTAAACAAATCTAATAAGTAATCCACTTTAATGAATCCACTTGTACTAATATTTGCTTACCTTTTTCTGAAAGCCCTTTTTGCCACTTCTGTAGAGGATGTAGATCTTGGTGTCTAAGATCACCAAGTTGTTGCATTGAGTAAGATCTTGCATCTCTTTGTAGGCTACCTTGAACATCTTCATCTTAACCAAATGATGGTCTTGAAATCTCCTTCACGAACCTAAGATTTTGGTGACTTGTTCTCATCTTGTAGTCTCCTCATTTTGCTGTATATTTGAAGAGATATTTATTTTTGAAGTGATTCCTTTTTGCTGTGAGAGGTAATCTACAAATCTCCTAGATTTGGTAGGGTTATTCTATATGAATCTTCCTTCAAGCTTCTTGTCAATTTTGACTTAAAATAGGATCTTCTTCTCAAGATTCTAAATATCTTGAGGTCTTCTAAGATTTGGAACTCCTTGCAAAATTCATCTTCTTGGGCTTGTTTTCGGATGGCAAAAATTATCCCAAATATTTCATTATCTCCAATAATGAATTTCTCCAATGAGTTCTCCTTGGAACTCCTTTGATGAAATCTTTAGTAAGGCTCTCCAAGACTTTTACTGGATGCTCATAGAGACCTCTACAAGGCCTTTGATATTGCAGCTTCTTCTGGTATTCCTTGAGATCTTATCTTCAACCTTCTACTTCTAGAAGTGTTGGTGGCGAGATCTTCTCCTGGATCTCTGATTCTACTACTTCTGGATTCGAGCAGGACTCTCCTAGTCCTTCTTATTATTCCAAGTCTATAAGTTCTTCAATGAGATCTTATCCTGATCTCTTTTGCTTTAGGTTTTGGATTGATTTTGAAGAAGATACTCTTCCTATCCTTTTTGTAGGAAGATTACTCAACTCGCTAAATCTTGCTATTCTTGCAACAAAGTATTAGTACTAAAATCTACTTCTAAATTAGATACTCTCTTTTGGAGTCTTCTTTAGGATCAAGGCTTCTGTGGCCTTTTTTAGTATCAAGGCTTCTGTGACCTTTTCTGTATCAAGGCTTCTGTGGCCTTTTATGGATCAAGGCTTCTATGGCCTTTTATTCTGGATCAAGGATACTATGGCCTTTTCTTATGGATCAAGGCTTATATGGCCTTTTATTCTAGATCAAGGCTTCTACAAATTTTTTTTATTAAGTATTTTGTGGCCTTTTCCCTTATGAAGTTTCCAATATAGCAATGGATATCTCCTATCTCGCAACTTCACCATAATTCTTCTCTAGAAGTATCTTCTATAGTATTCTTCTCTTTCAGCAACTAATATCTACACTATGAAGTCACTCTAACCTTCAGGAAAAAAAGTTGAAATCTCCTAGCTTTATATTGTAGGAAGTGTCCCAATAATATGAGAATTAATTCCTTGCAATAAAAGAAACTTCAGGTAAATTTCTCTAGATATCTTAGATGAGATTCACTGTTGTTTCATCAAACTAGTGGATCAAATGCTGAGTCCTAGTCTTCACTAGTTTTCCCTTGTAACTTTGTAGAAAGACTCTAGCCATATGCAATATCAGTATTTTAGAAACTAAGATTTATTTCAGTCCTTACTTGTGGCTCTCCCTAATTCTACCACCTAGACTCTTCTGAGATTTTTTTATAGTTACTAGTCCAATGGCATGTTAGGTTGACAAAAAATTAGGGTCAATGATAATGGTGGTTTTCCTATTGATCTATCGTAGCTCTGATACCATTGTTAGATTTTGATGTAGTAAGTAATGGGAGATAGCAATCACAAGATGCAAAATAATATGACATAAAGTAAATTTGTGAGATGACTGAAAATATACTATAAATAGAAATGATGGAAATGTATACAAAGTAGCTATTTTGGAAATGAACACTCCATGAATAAAACCCCTAATCAAGAATAAGCTTTGAGAATATCACACTCCATATCATTACATCACACTGTTCTACAATACTTCCTACTACTATATCATGTTTTATGTCTATGACCCTTTATATAAGAAAATAGGTTCCTTGGCTAACACTCTACCTAGTTGTGCAAGGGATAACTTGCACATTGATATTTGTGCATTTATTACATTTCATGAAGTAACTAGATGACTTCCCCCTAAAGTAATCTAATGTCCTAAGTATGTACCAAGAAAGGTACATTTACATGATCCAAATGATTTACTATAATATATTTCTAACAATGACATAAAATAGTTCTACATATCACATCCATTCCTCTATATCATGTTTTCTCTATTTTCTCTTTGTCCATCATGTCATGATTGGTCGTGTGTCATGTTGTTTTGTCCATTTTATTGTGTAACCATTCTCCCTCTCTCATTTATTCATCATATTCCCTACTTGTTTCCATTGTCTCAATGTCTTAGGTTGCGTAGACATCAAAGTTATTTTGGTTATTTAGGCATACCTAGTATTCCAATCAACCTTCATCGAATATCATCTAATATTTAAGTGCTTGAGGCCTTTCCTAGTTACCTTGAGTTCCCTTTAGGATCACACACATGTCTCACATATTAATCACATTTTGAATCTAGGGAAGATAAACCCAAGATTTTCTCTCACCATAAAGTGAATACTTTCCCCTACTCATCCTATATTGCACATAATTCAAGCCTATGAATCCAAAAAGAAGAAGCAATAAGCAAAAGAAACAAATAAAAATCATTTTCACAATTAATTAATGGGTCCTTGGGCATTTTAGACATCTCCACTGGGGCTATAGATGCTTCGCTAGTATTGAAGCAACATCGAAGGACTATGGGGCTATCTCCATTGGGCTTATAGATGCTTGATTGGTAGTGGAGTATGCCATTAACATGGTGAAATGTCTATCATATTAGTGATCTTCTTTTGTACAAATATTTTATTGCTTACAGATAAACTAGCTTATAATGGCTTGAGCTACAATTGGTCAGTCCAATCTCGCTCAAAATTGGAAATGAATCTCACTGCACACACTTTGGTGCTTGAGAGACTTAACTCCCTAGGATGGTCTTAGTATCTTAAAGTGCTTGATAAATTATTAGGTGAACTTGATTGGTACCACTAGGGTGTTTGAGTTTCCTAAAATATTTCTAGGATCTAAAATCTCTAAGATGTCTAGGGCAACATAGTATGTTAGTTACACATTGTTTGTTACACACATATCTTAATGTCCCCACTTGTATCATGTGTCATACATTATATGTCATTATTTATTAGATTCACATGTCACCATCCATGTCTCACATTGTAATTCTCATGTCTCATGTCCTTATGTATCATCATGATCACTACTTTGTCATTGATTAATTACACTAATTTTTATTATGAAATGCATATACACGTATCCAAAAAGGTGATCAAATAAATACATTTGAATCTAACCCATGTAAATACATATACACATCATCATCCATCAGTCGAACATATCAAATCCATGTCATCTAACATGTCCCATCTATCCAATCATATACCTCCATCAAATACCATAATATAAGCATCCTAAACACATGCATCACACCATACATACATCACATCATATCATATCACTCATCCACTCATAACCATATCTCTATCATGAATTAATCAATACACTCTCTCACATATCCATATACATACCTCATCCTCATCACAATAAAAAACTACAAAATGGAGGCCTCTTATTACTCAACCAAAAATATCATCTTTGTTTTTATCCCTCACAAGCCCTTTTATGCTAGGGAAAAAGTAATCATCCCATCATCAAAAACCCTTTGAGAATATTTTTAATGATGCTTTCTATTTCCATACTTTTACTCTGTTTTTATTTGCTAAGAATGTTTTGAAAGAAATTAATGGCCATATTTTTAATATCATTTAAATCCTCATACTTTCTTCCATATTCCCCCATAAGGTAGAGGATTTTATGCTATTTCTATGTTTCATAGTCAAAACATGAAATAATTTAGTGTTTTTATCACCTTCCTTGAGCCACAATATTCTGGATTTCTATTTCCATTGAATTTCCTCTTGGGCAATGGTATTATGATAATCCATGAGGAGTTGTTTTCCCTTTCGTGCTACTCTGGTTTTCTACCTTCCCTCTCCATTTTTTTCTCTATATCTTGGATATCCTTTTATATCTGTTGTTTTCTTAAATTGATGTTACCAAAAATCTTTTTATTCTAAATTTTGATTCGATACTTGATATTTTTAAATTTCTAGGTAACTCTGTACATAGTTGATCCTTGAACCTCCTCCTGCCACCAAGATTTAATTTTATTTGTAATGTCTGGGTGCATATTCCACATGAGCTCATACCTAAAGGATCCTCATTTTCCATATCTAGAATAAGGGGATTATGATTCGATCATATTATGGGTATACACATATGTCTATGAATACTGATTATACTTAGCCAACTATTATAAATAAGAACTCTATCCAAGCTCCTTTGAATGTGATTATCTCCCATCCTTCTATTTGTCCACGTAAACTTACCTTTATACAAATCCAGGTCAATCCGCTTATTATTCTGAATAAAATCATTGAAATCTTACATACCTTGAGTGATGTTAATCCTTCCTCCACTTTTGTCCTCTGTTCTCAAGACTGTATTGAAGTCACCCAAAACCATCCAATGCAAATTAATGAAAATAATACTCTAAAAAGATAACTTATTCCATAGTTGGAATCTTTCACGATCATCATTTTGAGTATAAACCCCTATCATTACCCAACAAAAGTTAGTTTTTTTGTTCTTCAATTTGAATGTGCAGAATTTCTCTTCTTGATCAATTAAAGTGCCTTCAAAATTCACTCTATCCCAAAATATGCAAATACCTCTAGCAGTACCTTGTTTTGGGCTTATAATCCATTCAACATTCGACCAGACATCTTTTTGAATAATGTCAAGTTTTTTGGTGTCAATTTTAGATTCTTGAAGACAAACAATATCAGGTTTTAATTCCATGAGTAGATTTCTAAAAATTCTTCATTTCCCAATGGAATTTAGCCCCTATACATTCCAAGAAAGGATTTTCATAATTTGGTTTTATTTTATGGGTTTTTACCTTTAACCATCCATTCTTCATTTAGATCTAATTCTTATCCCTTGTTCTCTGGTACTTTTTGTTCTTGTTTGGGGGGTCTTCCTTGCTTTCTTTTTCCATAATTACTTGTATTATTTGTATGTCTTCCAGGAGGATTATTCTCTCCCATTTGGTTACATCCTATCAAATATTCTTCCACTGTTGATTGAGTTGTTTTACCCAACTCTAGTCTTTTTTTAATCTTGTTTGCATACCCTCCTTAATCTACTTTGAGTTTTCTATTATGCTTAGATCCTTCTATTCCTCAATTTTTTTAGTTTCATTATCTAAATTTAAAATTTTATCTAATCCCTACCATCCCTCTATTTATTTGATTTTAAACCCCTAAACTCCTTCAATTTGATCCTTCTCCTGTTATGAGTCCATTTGAGTAGATGGGGTATCCTCTACCATTTTAGCATCATCTACTAATATTTCTTCTTCAACTTCCAAATTTTTTTTTGCATTCTCTGTGTTGATTGCATCCACATTTTGTTGTTGTGTATTGGTATCTGGATTTATATGATTTTCAATCATATTTATTTTCTTCTTATGATTACCTTCTTCATAATCATTTTATTTTCTTTGATTGAGACTATTCTCTTGTTGATTAATGTTATTTCCAAAACCTCTCAAGTTTTGTTTCTCATTATGTTCTTCATCTGCTTTTTGATTTAGCTCTTCGCATTTACTTGCATACTCTATTGTATTATTAGGATTTTGTTGTTATTCCTTGTGGTGTATAGAACATCCATTACTAATTTTACTTTTTGCCTCTTCATTTACCTCCTGGTGAATTTCTTGATATTGTTCCTTTTCTTGTACCCTTTCTTGTGGGTTAGAAGTTTCCTTTTCCATGCTTGTAGTCCTTTGGTTTATTTGATTCTCCTTTTTTAATACTTATTAGTAAATTTGGGTTGTCTTTGCGGATGATATTTCTCCTTCACATATCCAAACACTTTGCATTGCTTACAATATACCAAAAAAATTTCATATTCGACTTTTAGTTCCCATTCCCCAAGCTTCGATTTGATACCCTCTTTTTCCACTCTCTTGTTCTAGATCCACATTAGCACAGACTCTTGCACATAAATTCTTGTTTTATTATGGGTGGGTGGATCCATGGTTAAAATCTGTCTAATTTGTGTTGCCAAACCCTTAATAATTTAATCATCCCAATATTCTATAGGCAAATTTGGGAACCTAATCCAGATGTGAAAGAAAAAAATTCTTCCTTTTGAGGGTTGAAGCCCTAATGTCAATATTTCAAGAAAACTGGTCTTTTTCCAAAGAAAAATGGACCTCGTGATAAGGTTACCACCAAATCCTTCTCAATATTGAACCAGATTAAGAAGTATCCCTTTGATAGTACAATAACATTCATCAAACCCTTTGTTTGAATTTCAGAATGAAGCCATCTCCTAAGCACATCTAAATCTGGTATGGGCCCTAGAAATTTGCATACCATGCTAAACTCATTATCCCTCAGTATTTTTTTGATTAGGGAGTCAACAATACATAACTTTCCAATTTCATGAGATATCTCTGTACCAACTTCTTCTTTAATTGCTTTCTTTCTTCCTTTGAGAATCAATGCCCAAAAATCCTTTTTTGATCCTTCTTATAGAACATTTTTTGCATTTATCATTCCATTTTCTACACATCAACCATCATTCCTTAGATACCTAGCTCTACCATCAAGAACCCTAATTTCACCATTTTTCCCTAATGGGAGAAAGTTTTTATCTTTCAAAACATCCATCCAAAACCCTCGATGTTCATAGCTCGGGCATCCATTCAAAATCCTCGATGTTCACAACTTGGCATTCACAACTCAACATCCATCCAAAACCCTTAGTATTCATAGCTTGACATTCATAACACGTCATCCATAAAAAATCCTTGATGTACACAACTCAGTGTTCACAGTTCAAGCATCCCTAAAGAGTTTATGGTAAACCAATGTGATTTGCACTGTGTTAGGGTAAAATAGGTAGTATATTGCATTATACTACATAGATTATTACATTTACTTTTTACTACTTACCATGTAGATATTTACTGTTTCAAATATCTAATGGTAAACTAGGTTAATTCCTAAATATCCTAAGTTAACAAACCTAAACTAGGTTAATTCCTAAATATCCTAGGTTAACAAACCTAAACCAAACTCTCTACTATCTCTATGTATTGGTTAGCTTAGATGAAGGAAATATGGTTTAGTTTACTATTTTGTAGTTTATTTAAACATCAGCTACAATAGGGTTGATTATTATTATTTAGGATTGCATTATTTGAACAGTGTTGATTATTATTATTTAGGATTGCATTATTTGAACAGTGTTGATTATTATTATTTAGGATTGCATTATTTGAACAGTGTTGATTATTATTATTTAGGATTGCATTATTTGAACAGTGTTGATCAGTGTTGATTATTATTATTTAGGATTGCATTATTTGAAGAGTGTTGATAACTACATTGGTATCTATCGTTGGTGGCCTAATTCCACGATTATTATTATTTAGGATTGCATTATTTGAACAGTGTTGATTATTATTATTATTTAGGATTGCATTATTTGAACAGTGTTTATTATTATTTTTAGGATTGCATTATTTGAACAGTGTTGATAACTACATTGGTATCTATCGTTGGTGGCCTAATTCCACCTGATATGAAGCCTGCATTCTGGCCCTATACGGATCCTGAGGTGTTCATTTCTCATTGTGCTATTCCTCTCGACTTTGTGGTTGGGCGAATCCCACAGTACCCGCTCGATAGCTCGTCGAAGCACGCGATGCGACGGCTACAGAAGCACCGATCTCTGACGGTCGTAGAAGAACCAATCTCCGCCGTAGCATACCATAGACGACACCGCACCGCCACATGGATGCCAGGTGTCACCACTTCTATAGCCAGACAACTGGACTAGTCTCTGGCTTCCACCAGGCAGCCACCTGGCAGGTCACCCGAATCAGACTAGAGAGCCGACGTGGCAACTGGATTTGACTGGCGACATGGCAGGCCCCACCTGGCAGGTCACCCTAATCAGAGACTGGAGAGCCAACATCGTGGCAACTGGATTTGACCGGCCCGCGTTGACGTGGCATCTCCTGCCTGACGAAGCGGATGGATCTGATTGGCGGGATCTCAATCGCTGATGCGTGGCAGTATCTCCTTTGGCAGGTGATGTGGCGGGTTCATATCCGTAGCTGGCAATAAAACCCGAAGATATTCGGTTAATTAGGGGTCTGTTATTTGTTTTAAACCCTGCATCCTACGCCTGCAGGATGCCTGTGGGACTAAAGTCCCCAATTTTTTTAAAATAAAACAACACGAAGATCGCGTTGAAAGAATAGAAATGACCCTCCTTCTTCCTTCTTAAACGCGCTCCAAAGCACAATGGCAGGAGTTCTTTGTTGCAGCACACGAGATCGGAGGATCGAACCCCTTGATTGTGCTCTTTTCATTTGACGATCGGCCTCCGTTGGGGAATCGACTTGAAATATAGAGGAACACCTCATTTTTTTAAAAGCGGTTGTGCAGACTAGTGGTTTGTGCCCTTAATCATGCCCGAAAGGTTCTGTGTTCGAACTCGGGCGCATTTTTATTTTTGTCGAACAGAAACTCCACAAAAACAAAAAAAAGGTGCAATTTGTTTCTTGTTCTTAAGGTTAAATCATTATTTATTTATTTTTGTTTCCTTTTATATATAATTTTTGTTTCTTTTGGATACATTAAATCATTTATTTTTAGCTATACTTAAATGATTTTATTTTCCAAAGATACAAAACTTTGTTATATATATTTTTAATCATTAATTTTTTTTTACAACCTTAGCAATTTGCATTTCAAAATATAGCAAAACAATTTCTTTTGTTCTCTTCACAAAATTGGAGATCCAAAAACAAAGAAATTAAGAAAAAAAAAAAATTGCATCCCATAGAAGTTTTTATTCTTCAACATTTTTTTGCAATAAACTTCTCAAAAGTCCTATAGTTTTCTCCCATTTTTTGGAGATAAAAAGACATAGAACCTCAAAAATTCTATTGCAAAACAAAGAGATTCAAAAAAATTGAGCAAGAACAAAGGTCATTTTATTTGCAACAAAATCAAACACAAAATTGCTTTTGTTTTCTCCTTCAAAAGGAGATATAAGACATAAAATTGCAATTTTTTTGTTGTAAAATTGAGAAATATTTTGTACCTATTTTTTTTGGGATCCTCATGCTTGAGTGTTGAAGACATAAACCAAAGTCATGTGTCGACTGGTCTAGAAGCCTTTCAAACGCGGGTCGTGTGTCAACTTGTCTTGAAAGGAGTGCTCAAATTTTTTAATTTTGTAAAAATTAAGGGGGGAATAGAAGTCATATTTTGTGATTCTATTTTTTGCAAAATTGTAAAGAGAAAGGGGGGATATTTCAAAGCAAGAAAGGTGCATTCTCTATTGTACTTGACACCTTTTCTTAAATATTAACTATACGAGGTGCATTTTCGGTTGCATCCGACACCTAGAGTGATAATAATTTGGGTTGCTCTCTTGTTTTGATTATTGCACTAACAATCATGTTTTTTGTGTGCAATTAAACAATCAGATAAAACATTGAAGAAGCATTTCACAAAACCCAAACTTCACTCAAAATCGTGCTACACCTTGCACAGGTTTCACAAGTCAATTTTTACTCCCCATTAAAAGGTCAAAAGTTACACACCTTGATTCACTCTCTTTGTTTGGCTTAATTTCCTCAAACTTTCCATCCTTCTTGAAGGGTGTTAAGGTAGGTGCCATTAAATATCCTAGAGAGCAAAATCAGAAGTCTTCCAAAACCTACCCCTTTAATTTGCTCTATTTATTTGGCTTAAAATCCTCAAACTTTTCATCCCTTGTTAAGGGTGTTAAGCCAGGTGCCATTAAATATCTTAAAGAGCAAATTAAAAATTTCCATATACTATTTTGAGGGTATACTGAAAGAGAAATTCATCTTAGTCATATCAATTTGAAACCTTCACCATGGCCATGATCAACAAGTATCTCACTGAGAGCCAACTGCTCAAAGGTTCAAATTATTCTGCCTTGAAAACTAAGATGAAAGCTATTTTAACTATAGAGGAGATGTGGAGAATAGTGGAAGGCACTGATTCTAGACCCACATCACTAGGAGCAGATCATACAACCTATGATAAAAAGGATAAAAGACTTTCCTTATTGATCTTGCTAGCTATTACTGATGACATACAACCTCATATAAGTGAAGCTAAAAATGGTAAGGAGGTATGGGATGCCTTAGCAACCATTTTTGAAGGAAAGAATCAATCAACAATTCTTAACCTTCAAACACAACTTCACACTCTTCATATGAAATCTGGAGAGATAGTAGAGCTATTCCTCTGCAGAGTGGCAAATATAAAAACAAAACTGCAAGCCTTAGGAGAAAAATTGGAAGACAATATCCTGACCTCTATCATTTTGAGGGCTCTTCTAGACTCCTACAGAATGTTGATCACTTCACTACAAGTCTCTAGGAGGACAATGACTTTTGTAGAGTTGGTAAATATGCTTCAAACTGAGGAAACTAATCAACTCCAAAGAGATGAGGCATCTAACAATACACTTTTCTCAAATAGGCAAGGTGGCAAGAAAAAGTGGAATCAACAGAAAGAATATTCTTCTAACAAAGACAAGGGTAAAGGCAAAGAGATTAAGAAGAAGAAGCAGCATTGTAAAATTTGTGATAAGGACACTCATGAAACCAAAAGATGTTGGTTTAAGAAAAAACCACCCAATGAACAAGGACAAAATAAGGGCAAAGACAAATGAAATAACAAGAAAAAACAACAACAAGGACATGTTGCTATTGCTGAAGATTCTAGTTCGAACTCTGAACGAGCACACAAAGTGCTCATGACACATATAAATTCCCCTCAAAAGGATATTGTTTGGTACATAGATTCAGGCGCTAGTAAACATATGAATGACGATAAGTCCTGGTTTGAAATATTTGAGGCTCGATAAGGAATACTGATAACCATTGCTGATGATCAGACCTATCGAGTTCAGGGAGAAGGAAATGTTTCTGTCTCCCTTCCAAATGGAGAATGTAAGATTCAAAAAGTTCTTTATGTACCAGGATTGAAAAATAATCTCTTGTCAATTCCACAAATCTTGGACAATAACATGAATATCAATTTCAAAATGGGCAAAGAAAAGAAATGTTGCTTTATCGCTCAAAAAAGAAAACAAATAACAACAGGTTCATACAAACATGGTTTGTTTGTCTTAGATGCAATTACCTCCACACATAATGCAATGGTAGTAACCATAAAAGAGGCCACTTCTCTATGGCATAAGATATTTGGGTATCTAAGTTCAGGGTATTTACTAGAACTTAGTAAATATCAAATGGTGAAAGGACTTCCTACTCTTTCATCTACTTTGCCAATGTGCTCAGATTGCTTGTCATAAAATCAACATAGAATACCTTTTGAACCTAGCTCTTTTCGAGCTAAAGTACCATTGGAGTTAGTTCACATAGATTTGTGTGGTCCTATGTCTACTAGTTGTGGAGGAAAAATGTATTTTCAATTGTTTGTAGATGATCACTCACAAAAAATGTGGGTCTTTTTCTTGCAGTTGAAGTCTGAAGCATTTGACTATTTTTAGCACTTCAAGAAGCTTGTTGAGAAAGAGTTAGGATGTTTCATAAAGACCCTCCATTTAGATCAAGGGGGGAATACACATCAAAATAATTTTCCTCATTTTTACAGAAACATGGGATAAAAATACAGTTAACAACAACCTATTCTCCTCAGTCAAATGGAGTTGCTGAGAGAAGAAATCGTTCCATTATGGAAATAGTTCGATGTATGCTTAAGGGAGCTAATATTGAGCACATTTACTGGGATGAAGCTATAACAACTGTAGTATATCTTCTAAATAGGTCTCCCACACAGGCTCTTGAAGGTATGACTCCTTAGGAAGCATGGAGTGGAAGGAAACCCTCCATATCTCATCTACGAGTATTTGGATGTAAGGCTTTTATGCATATACCTAAGGAGAAAATAAAGAAGTTAGATGAGAAGAACCTACAATGTGTTTTTCTTGGATATGATGAATTATCAGAAGGCTATCGGTTGATATATCCATTAACCAAGAAAATACATCAGTATACCTAGATGATGAGAAGCAACAACCACTTCCTCCTCCACAACAAGAAAAGCCTCCAAAATGGTATACAAGTACTATAAAAGATTCTAAACTCACTTCACCACCCGATCTCACTCTCAATCGCCCATAGACACGAAGCATGTCTCAACAAAGAAAGGCAAAAGCATCTACTTTAGTTGATGATATTTGTGCAGATTTTCAAGAGCATTATGTTGATAGAGATTTAGAAAGTGGATATGATATGTAAATAGATTAGGAGAGGGTTTACATGTCATCATATGATGAAAATGAACCTTCTACAGTTTATGAAGCACTTAGACTACCTCAGTGGGAGGCAGTTATGGATGCTGAACATAATTCCCTCATAAAGAATAAAATATGGAAGCTGGTAGATTTTCCTAAAGGAAAGAAACCCGTAGGCTGCAAATGGGTTTACAAAGTCAAATATAAGGCAGATGGCACCATAGACAAGCATAAATCCCATCTTGTGGCAAAGGGCTATGCTTAGAAGGAAGGCCTTGATTATGAGGAAACCTTTGCACCCACTACAAGGATGACCACCATTCGAGTTCTTTGTGCTATGGCAACACAGTTCGGATGGAAATTACATCAGATGGATGTAAAAAGTACCTTTCTAAATGGTTACTTAAAAGAAGAGGTATACATGACTCAACCTCCAAGATTTTCTGAGGAAGGCCATGAGCAACAAGTTTGCAAATTGGTCAAATCATTATATGGGCTAAAACAAGCCCCAAGAGCATGGTACATCAAAATGGATAGTCACCTACTATAGCATGAATTTAAGAGAAGTCCATCAGATGCAAATATCTATATCAAGAACACATGTTCTGAAATAGTGATTCTTGTACTGTATGTAGATGATCTGATCATCACTAGCAATTCAGAGAAATTGATTAACACCATGAAAAATGACTTGAAAGAGTCATTTGATATGATAGATCTTGGACTTCTCCACTACTGTCTTGGCCTTGAGATAGAACATAAGAAGAATAATCTTAGGGTGACTCAGAAAAAGTATACCAAGACTTTAGTAGAAAAATATAGTATGATTGATTGTAATACCAAAGCAACACCGATGGAATTAGGGCTTCAGTTATCATGGTATGATGACTCACCACAGCTATATGGCACGCTATATCGACAGATGATTAGAAGCCTCATCTATCTGACCAATACTAGACCAGATATTACTTATGCTGTAAACTATCTTTCTCGGTTCATGCAGGAACTAAAGTTCTCTCACTGGAAAGCAGCTAAGAGGGTTATTCACTACATTTAGGGTAGTGTATAATATGGTCTAGATTATAAGAAGAATAACTCATTCTTCTTATAGAGTTACACTGAATCTGACTATGCTGGATCCCTAGATGATAGAAAATCAACATCAGGATATGTATTTCATCTTGGATATGGTCCTGTCTCATGGCATAGTAAAAAGAAACAGGTGATTGCTTTATTTTCAACTGAGACAGAATATCACACTACACGTGCAACTGTGTGTGAAGTGATATGGTTAAGTCACATTTTGGCTACCATGGGCCTACCAAAGAAACTTCATATTCACATGTTTTGCGACAACTCAGGTGTTTTGAACTTGGTCAAGAATCTAGTCCACCATGAACGCAAAAAACATATTGACACAGATTGCCATTTCATTCATGATGAAGTTATTAAACACAAGATCAAGCTCCACTACATTCCCATAGATGAACAGTTGCTGACATCTTCACAAAGGCACTTGGACGTGTCAAATTTGAACTATTCCGAAGTAAAATTTGTATATCAAAGTAATGTAATAAAGGGGGGATGTTAGGGTAAAATAGGTAGTATATTGCATTATACTACATAGATTATTACATTTACTTTTTACTACTTACCATGTAGATATTTACTGTTTCAAATATCTAATGGTAAACTAGGTTAATTCCTAAATATCCTAGGTTAACAAACCTAAACCAAACTCTCTACTACCTCTGACGTGTTGGTTAGTGTGGATGAAGGGAATATGGTTTAGTTTACTATTTTGTAGTTTATTTAAACATCAGCTACAATGCTAATGAACCCTAATGTTGAAATTATAATCATTTTGATTATTATTATTTAGGATTGCATTATTTGGAGAGTGTTGATAACTACAAACCGGAGTTGAGTGATGAATATTGTATATTTTTTAATTCAATACTAGTTATGAATATTGTATATTTTTTTATTGATGGTTAAAAAGGAGATTGAAAGTGTCTCATATTTTTTATAAAACATGTCCAAAGAATTTACATTTCAGTTTTATCATCCATAATGATAACTAGAACAAAAATACAACTATAAACAAAAAATAGTTATAGGACAAATTTCTAAGCAAAATATCAACAACTAGATCTACCAAGGAATGAAAAACACAAAAAGGCCACCTGCACTTAAAACCCAAAACCTGCACCTCTAATTCTCATGAATTCTACCTTCTCTAATCTCCTCTCTAGCTACAACTTCAGAAATTTGTATCGGGAAGTCATCCTTCCAGGTAGTAAAATATCCAACCTCCACCCCTATATTTGCCAAGATATCATCAACTCTATTACCTTCATGATATACATGATTTAACTAGATTTTTTAAGAGAACATAAGATCTGTTTCATTTCACTAGTCATCTCCTCAATACTCCATCTAGCTTCCTGGTTGCCTTTTAGAATGTTGATCAAAATTAATGAATCACCTTCTATTATGATGTTATTAAAATTAATATTGCTCATCAATTTAGCTCTTAAGTAAAAGGCTTTAACCTCCATAAAGTGATTTGATTGAATTCCAAGAGGCTCAACAAAAACCAATAGGATCTTACCATTTGGATCTCTAAAGACCTCTCTAGCCCCTACTTGCCCCAAATTTTCTTTCGTTGCGCCATCCACATTAAGTTTAATCCAATAATGGAGTGGGGGCATCCATTTGGTATCACATATAAAAGGTCTTAATCTCTTTTTAAGGTGTAGAGGTAGAAAGTGGTATCTTAGAGCAATCACTTCTTCCTCTTTATTTTTCATAACCTCCTTAAAATTTAGGATTCTTATATTTTCCATTGCTGCACTTAGAATATGAAGAGTCATAGAAGATGCTTCCCTCTTCCTATATTTAAATATTCTATTGTTTTTCTCCTTCCATACCCCTTTTTGATAGCTTAAATTTTTGACAACTTTTGTAGAGAATGTAGATCAAGCTTGTTAGATTTTCCAAAAAACTCCTCCTTCACAAAAAAAAGATCTTAAACTTTCTTTCATGAGACTAGGATTTGGTGGTTTATTCTCTAATAATCTTCTCCTTTTTGTTGTGCATTCAGAGGAATCTTAATACTTTCTTGAAATGGAATCTTCAAATATCTTGACTTTGACAAGCTTCTTTTGTCTTCAAGTCTTCTTGTTGAATTTTATCTTTAAGCAGGATCTTCTTCTCAAGACTCTAAATGTATTGAGATATTTTGTATCTTCTTTGGTACTCCTTGCCAATTATTTTTCTTCTCTTGATTGGGCTTGTTGTCGGATGGTGACAATTATCCCAAATATTTTACTTATAAAAATTTTTATCCTTTATGGAGAATTTCTCCAATGAGTTATTCTAGGGAATATTTTGATGATCTTGCTTCAGAAACAAGGCTCTTCAAGCTTTTTTCCTTGAGACCTCTCCTAGGTATTCGATTCTGCAACTACTTTGGTATTCCTTGAGGCCTTCTTCTTCAACTTTTGGAATTGATATCTCCTTCCTAGATCTCTTGATTCTATTGCTTTTGGATTTGAATAGGGCTCTCCTAGTCCTTATCATCCTTCCAAGAATGGAAGTTTCTTCAATGAGATCTTCACCTAATCTCTTCACCTTCAAGTTTGATTCAGGTGTTGGATTGATTATGAAGAATATTCTCTTCCTAACTTTCTTGTAGGAAGTTTCCTAACTTATCGAATCTCCTTTCCCTGCAACAAATGATTAATACTAAAATATGAATCTTATTCTAAATTAGGTATTCTCTCCTAGAGTCTTCTTCAAGATCAAGGCTTCTGTGGCATTTTTTAGATCAAGAATTCCATGGCATTTTTAGGATTAAGGCTTCTATGGAATTTTCTTAGATCAAGGCTTCTATGACCTTTTTATGATCAAGGCTTCTATGGCATTTTATTAGATCAAGGCTTCTATGGCATTTTTAGGAACAAGGTTTCTATGGTATTTTCTTTATCACTAGAAATCTTCAATCTCTAGACTTCACTATGACTCCTCCTAGAGTATCTTCTATAGTATTATTCTTTTACAAAAACTAATCTCTACACTATGAAGGCACTCTTACCTTTAGGCAATAAATTTGAAATCTCCTAGATTTCTATTGTAGGAGGTGCCCCAATCATCTAAGGGTTAGTTTCCTACAATAAAAGAAACTTCAAGCAATAGTAAACTTTTCAAATCTCTTAGATGAGCTTAACTGGTTGATTCATAAAACTAGTGGGTCAAATGCTGAGTCCTTATATTCACGAGTTTTTATGTAACTCTGTGGGAAAACTCTAAACCAATGAATTTCACATTTTCTCTTTTCATTTTGTTCTAACAGACAATATTAACAAAATTCACATGCAATGGGTTCAATGGAACATCCAATTTGCAAAAATCGAAGCTAAGGTGATTGGCCCTATTTTAGCAATAGCACTTTTTCAAAGATCTCCTTACCACCTTAAATCTTCTAAATATTTTTGCAATATATTGTGCACTATGGAAAATCAAGTTCACAAAAAATTCAAGCTCAATAATAATGGTGGTTCTCCTCTCAATCTATAGTATCTAGTTCTACTATGACTAGACCTACCGTGGACCTGATACCACTATTATATTTTGAGGTAAATTACACTGGGAGATGGCACTCACAAGATGTAAAAATATAAGAGAAATTAGATTTACGATATTGTAAAAATATGCTATAAATAGAAATGATGGAAATGAATATAATATTTCTATGGAGGAAATGGACACTCCATGCAAGATGCTACAAGACTATAATGTACTCCATCACTAATGGAGTCACATAGTACTACTACTACTACCTACTAACTTACTTGTCAAACTCTTACAATGAGGCCCTTTTATAATGGAAGATAGATTCCTTGGCCAACACTTTACCTAGTTGTGTAAGGGACACCTTGCATATTTACAACTTGCACATTGACACTTGTGCATTTATTACTTTGCATAAAGTAACTAGATAAATTCCCCCTAAATTAATCCAATGTCCTAAGTATGTACCTAGGAAGGTAAATTTACATGATCCAGATGATGTAATATACTCTAACTCTAACAGAAGGAATTGTTTAGGACAATCTACAAAGAACTGCAAGATCCTACTCGAAGCAACAACTTGGTTATCCTAGACACCAATATCTACATCCTCTACAGAAGTGGAAAAAGAGCTACAAAAACTTTCAAAAGGTAAGTACCTTTTGGTGCAAGTAGATTCTTTAATTGGATTACTTATCAGATTTGTTAGAGCACCTGAATTTGGATTAAAGTTGAAAGAAGAAAATTGGATTACAGTATTCAAAAGTGCAAAAAGAAAAAAAAAAAAGGTTCTTTTTAAGGTTCATTTGCACATTAATTAGGATTTTATTAGATTTTAGAATTGATTTTATCAAATACCTATCATCTACTTTGGAAAAATAAAAAGAAGAATAAGTCCTACAATATTAATTTTAGTGAAATTACAGAATAAATATTGAAGATTCATTTCATATTATTCTTGATTAGTTTTAGTAAATTTTATTAAGTGAATTAATTTGAGAGTTTATTGGAGTGATAAGGTGTAATTATTAGTGCATTAAAAGTGAAATATTATTAGATTCATTTGCACTATTATACTACTCTCAAAAGAAATTACTTTTGTGTTTTTGAAGGGCACAAAATCTGATTTGTATCAAGTGTCTAAAGACACTATTAAAGCACATAAATATGCAACACATTGTGGCCAAGTAAAGCCACCAAAACAGGTTATAATCCTCCAAAATTTAGATAAAAATACGACTAACCAAAAACAAAAATAGAAGCTTCAAATATTGAGACTTGGTGAGTCTCAAATCCAAAGCATTACAAGGTTAAATGCAAGAAAAGAAAGTGCGGAAAATTACATAAATTAAAGAGCTTCTATATACTGCTATCTAAGCTTAGATTTGTTATCAAAGTGTCCAAGCAAAAATGGGAATGTGTCTACTCATAAAATATGACCTCAAAACCCTTATATTGCAGAAAAAAATCTTCCACAAAACCAGAATTTTAGATCTGAAAAAAGAGTGCAAAAAAAGGTGCATTAAAGGAGTTTTATATACAATTTATGGTACATTTTATTGCACTACTCTAATCTGGTTTTTATATCAAATGAGCATATTTTAAAATACCTCAAAAGGTACAATAACTATAGGGTAAATCAGCCAAGGAAGGTCGAATATCATCACTCTTCTTCCCGAGAAAAAGGAGCCACTCAAAGGGCTCATATTGGATATAAAAACCTACAAAATCAAAGCCCACATAAGGCTATCATAAAGCTGCATTTACATTGACAAAAAGAGTGCACATCTACAAAGATAAGGCATAAAAATCTACATAAGAATCAACATGTTGGAGGTATAGAAGACAAGGAGAAAAGGTGCTATATTCAAGGTCTTAAACCTGGAGAAGATTGTCCACCAAAGGAAGCACACAAATTTCCATTCAAAGCTCCATAGCACCTCATCAATCCACCTACAAAAGAAACATTTGCTTGCTACCCAAGAAACATAGAAAATTAAAGGAATGACATACAAAAGGATTTAAGAAGTTATAATATTCTCCTTGGAAGGCATTATAGGAAAAAACTTCATGTAGAGAGCTTGAATACCACTTGGTATAAACTTTCTAAGGCACCATTTCATCTCTCAATGCTCAAGAAACCTCATGCAAGAGTTATAGGGAATATCAAGGAAGTGGTGACACTTTTTATCCTCCACAAGCTTCGCACAAGTACCCACATGAGTACCCATACATTACAGAATGACCAAGAAGTGTTGAACAAGAAATTGATACATTAAATAAGGGGAGAAGTGCTCATATGTAACGGGTTTGACACTTGTCACAAAGCTCAAGATTATTCCTCCATAAAAGGTGCCCAAATTCCAAATTTCAAAGATACAGTAAAGCACAGTCAAAGCCATCCAAGTGCAACGTGGAAGGAAGAAAGAAGGAGCATTAAAGGATCCTGGTCTTGAAGGTCAAACCTTCCTATTTTTTCAGTGCCTATGTTCCAGCATTGAAGAAAAGGAATTCCAAAGCATCTCCATTGGTTATAGTGCCAAATGTAACCTTGATATTTTTGTTATAGCCAACCAATAAAAACATCGAACAATGAGGAGATTTAGCATCCAAAGGTAAGGTTTAATCCCATTTTATTATTGCTTTAATTTTTGGAGATATAAGGGTTATAAGATAAGGTTAAATCTTAGATTTTGAAAGCAAAATATATAAGGGATAACTTACCAAATTGAAATAATATTTGCAGTTTAACCTAGAAGAAATAGAGAATTCTACTTGGATTAAATTCTTTAATATTTTGTAAATATTATTAATTTTCTAATTTTCCAAATTTGGAAGCCATAAGGGTTATTACATAAAATTAATTTATTGGAAATTAGAAACAATACAAGGGATATAAAAAGATGTTATTAAGTTTTTTTTACTAAGGTTGGAAAATTATAATTTTCTTATCTCAAAATTTCTCAAAAGGGACAAAATAAATCCAACATTAAAAGCTCTTCAAAATTGAAAAGTGCTTAGTTCAATAGGAGTAGTAAGGTGTTAGAAAAGTTGATTTTTGATCTTTACAAAAATCATACAAAATCAACCAAAATTGAACTATACTTTACAAAAGAACTATATCATACTCCAAAATAATTAAGGAGTCATAAGGTAATCTAAAAGACTTGATAATAATAATATCTATAAAATATTATCAAGTTGGGAAGATATAAGCTTTCTACAAGAACCTAAAAATTAGGTATTCATACTCTCATTACTAGGGAGACATAAGGAAGTCTACAAACCTAAGGACAAATCAAGCTTATATACTTCAATAAAAAATTATATATCCTAAAACTTAGTAGCTATAAGGATGTCTACTTCTCAAAATACCTATAAGAATAATTGCTTCAAAAAAGAAAAATCCAATGCCATAAAACTTGGGATCATGAATCTACTCAAGAAATTGGAAGAAAAGTTAGATCTAACTTCAAAATTAATCCATAGTGAATCCTTAGAAGATAATTTTGATACTATGGAATTCTATATTCAAGCCCATATAAATGAAGCAATTGATAATGGAAAAAGTGACATTTCACTTTCATTAGACTTTGTAAGCATATTATACATGGCACTGCTCACATATAAACACTACAAGGTAGAAAATGAAGAACAAAAATGATTGATAAAATTACTCAAAAAGAAGGCAGAACTTGATGAATCATATCTAGAAATTTTTTTCAATCCTCATGCAACATCAAAAATTCTTGTTATACTAACTCAAAATCTTATCATGATGCCTTAAGTGGTTGTTTAGAAACTTTTGTACAGATTAAATATAGGAAAGGAGAATCTTCCTCACAAGAACCAAGTAGCAGCTCAACCTCCTATGAGAGCACAGAAACCAGAATCAAAGGTGGTTGGATAGAAGATAAGGAAGATGAATCTGAAAAAGCCAAAGATCATCCAATGAAATAGGAATCTTTAGCTTCAACTACAACTTACTATACATCATATGAAGACACATATTACCTGTTGAACCTGAATACAAAGAATGCAGAGGAAGAGTACAAAGATGAAGATGAAGAAGAAGATCCATATTTAAGACTAAAGTCTTCAACACCCAAATAATGCAATATAGGGGGTGTTAGAAATAGAGTTTATTCCATAAATTGGGTTATGTAAATGTATATTTCAAGGTACATACTTAGGACATTAGATTACTTTAGGGGGAAGTTATCTAGTTACTTCATGCAATGTAATAAATGCACAAGTGTCAATGTGCAAACTGTATATGTGTAAGTTATCCCTTGTATATCTAGGTAGAGTGTTGGCAAAGGAACCTATTTTCCTATATAAGAAAGGCCTCATTGTTAGATAGATATAGAGTCAGGGGACATAGTCAGAAAGTGTAGCTTAGAGCATAGTACAAGTCTCTGTAGATCACCAACCATTGGTGATGGATGCGATGTAGTTCAATAGCTTTTATTAATGGAGTGTTAATTTCCTCCATAACTACATTATATTATTTTATGTCATTTATAGTTATAGCATATTTCAATCATCTAGCATATTTACTTTCTTTCATATTATTTTACATCTTGTGATTGATATCTCCCAGTGTTCGTTACATCAAAAGCTAACACTTTGGAGGTTGGATTGAAGGAATATTTAATCCATCCAATATCAAGGTTTGAGCTATGATTAGCAGGTGTGCTCCTTCCAAAAATTCATAGATTCATATTTACAGTTCAATATTTCCTTGATGTCAATCTAGACCATGACAAAACTATGCATGAAGAATAACTTACAATATTAATTGCTCAAAATGCATACAAGCTTTATTTCTCCTCTTCCTATTATAACTTTGAATATGAATCCTTGATTCTTGATTTGATTTCTTTCCTATGGAGCATTGTCTCCATAATATATCCATATTGATATGACTCTTCAAGTACTTGACTATTGCTTTCCATATTCCAAGTCTCATGACTCTTGGATTACCAACTTGCCATTTGCATACTTGATGATCACCTGAATCTAGACACTTGCGCACATGACTCTTGCACTTCTAAATGCACTTCTAAACCAAGATACTTGCACATATATTTAAATTACATATTTGCATTCTAGCATAAAATACACTTGTGTATATTCTTGCACTCTAACTTACATGACACTTGCGCATTTCCTACACATTGACACTTCCATAAAGGGAAAATATAACTCACACTCTAAACTATAGACTCAACCCGAATCTATTACATATTTACAAATGTACCATGAAGGTACCATGAGGATAAATTAGCATGTACCAAATAATATAATATATCTCAACACCCCTTGTATTACATTATTTGGTTATTGAAGACTTTAGTCTTCAATCTTGATCTTCATATTTGTCTTCAATGTTCAAGTGTTCTTGAACCTCTACTTGAGATTCATCTCTGGCTTCTTTCATTTTAGCTTCAAGTTCATCTTGATTCTTTGACTCTTCAGGATTTGAATCTTCATGATCTGGATTACAAACTATTTGTGCTCCTTCATTTGAATTAGGTTCATGTGCATGAATAGCTTGAACTTTTCCTTTATCTTTAATTTCTAGATCGTATGCTTCATTTAATATAGTTTTCTTACAATATTGATGTTGTATTATCTCTTCTAAATATTCACTTACATCATCATCATAATTTATAGAATTAGATGAACTCAAAATATTAATATTACAAGAAGAATGAAAACACTATTTTTAGAGATGATTCTCTTGTATCAATCTCTACATTCTTTTTTAGAGTTTCAATCAACTCTTTTTGTTTCAAATTTTCATAGTTATGAAGTTTAAGTGAAAGTCATATTTACATATAAATTATGCTACCTATATCAAGTGGTATTGTAATGCCATTTTTTGAGTTATCGAGTGCTTCAATAAGTTTTGAGTGTAAATAATATTCAAATATCTCAAAAATTTTGTCCATGGCTTCTCTATAGATGAACTGTAATGCCATATCTAGCTTACCTTTATATTTTTTAATCAAGTTCTTAATGCCAAATTTTATAACTTCTAATCTTTTCTTTCTAATTATGGACTCCATATTTCCATCCATAATAATCAAAGTTTGTAATTTGATTCCTATAAAGTAGTAAACCTTATAACTCCCAAATTAAAAATAACTCAAATTTAAATTTTGTAAATTTAAATTTTTCTAAACCTTTGATGTTGAAAACCTTTTAACTCCCTAATTTGATTTGCAAAATTTCAAACTTCAAAAAAACTCAAATTTTTAAAGTTTTTCAATTTGTCTAAAAACTTTAAAAATCTTCTAAATGTCAAAAAAATTAAAACTTTAAAAAACACACCAATCCAAAAATTCAAAAAGTGTTATCTCCTTATCTCTTCATTATATTTTATTATTCCAACTTATTTTAAATATTAAAACACAATAATATAAAACTTTATATTAAATACTTATATCTCCAACTTTATCGCTAAAATATTTTTTCTTCAAAAACTAATGCATTGGATAATACCTACGAAGGTGTTGGCTACAAATTAACTAACCTTTAACGTAATGCATCAATGCTACTTTGCATGAAAGCTCAAACATTTTGAATATATTGGTGCTTCAAACATTCCTTTTCCTCTTTGAGCATTTCAACTTTTCTTTGCTCACGTCTTGGCATGTTTGATGTTTGGTGAGCACTTCGGTTCCTATTGGTTCTAGCTAGAGATAGCCATGCTAATTTTCTCTTCCAACTGGTTCAATCTTAGGCAAAGTTGCTTTAAACTAGATTTTTTTTAAATCATGGAAAACAGTTGCTAGGTTGCCTTTGGGTCACCTTGCTCCAATATCTTATTGAATTTTAGTCCAGTAGCTTTACCTACTCGTAGCTTCTTGGATTGTAAATATTTCTCTTTTTATATTGGTCGACTTGGCCTATGATTTGCTTATATTCATAGTGTCTCTTTAATAATTTCTTCTAACATTTTCTATTGTCGTCTTATGATTAATGCTTTCACTATCCTATGTGTAGTTTTATTTACAATGTCCGCTATTTGGATGGCTTATCCTTTTGCACAGATTGTTGTTCGTATGACTTATCTTACTATATATTTTGCTAATTCTATTTAGATGACTTATCAAATTACACTGCCTTCATGTGTAGGCCAGATGGTCTATATTTTTACTTGCTGGTCAAATAATTTCATTCTATTCGTTGGTTGAATAGATATTCCTTTTATTCACTAGCCAAATAGTTGTATTTCTTTACATTGGACTAATGGCTTTCTTTCTCTACGCTTTCCAAATGGCCTATTTTTCTATTTGTTGCTTTATCACTTATGCTCAGTTGTATAGCTTGTTATTTATTTCTTCATTCTTTATGGGCTTCTTAAGCCTTTCTCTCTTATATATGGACCTATTTGATCTCTCTCTTTCCTCTATTACAAATGGTGTCTACCTTAAAGAACTTGCTTCAAAAATTAATCCATGCCCAAGAATAAAATGATATGTAGATATATTCAATCAACCTTGTTATTCAATGTATCATAGGAAGATACTTCCTCTTTTTTTCTCTATATCCTTTTGATTCTTCTTCAAATATGTCAAGGTCAATTTCACCTGATTTTTCCTCTCTTTCTCTACTACTTTTTGAAACTTCTTCTATTCTTTGATCTTAGGAACATTTGAATGCTTCTCATCCATTGCTTCTATTATCTTCTCTTTTCTTTGTAATATGCAATCTTCAATGTCTTAGGTCACACCTAAGAACCTAATATGATTCTCGTCCTTAATAGAGAACCCAATTTCAGGATAGCTTTTTCTTGAATGACCAACTATCTCCTAAGTTGATTTTTTCTTAGTCTTCAATCTACAAATATTTCTTCAAATCAATGTTAGGGTGGCTCTATCCCTGAATGATCAAATTTTATTCTAAGTTGATTCTACCTATCAATATAGTTGAGTCCTAGTCTTCACTAGTTTCCCTTCAACTAAGTGGTTAGACTCTAAATTAAATTTATCAAAATTAGAGTCCAAATATTCATTGCTTCAAAGTGGATAAACTTTTAATTAACTTTATCAAAATGGACAAAGCTAATTCATAATGGTGGCCAATAAAATGAAATCTATCAAACTAGGCAAAGCTTGGTCATAGGTCTAATACCATTGTTGGATTTTGAAGCCTTACTATCACATAATATCATAGGTTATCTCACAATATCACACATATTTTTTTTTTGAATTTACATGGTGGAATCGATAGCCGCCATGAATCTGGGCAGGCTATCCAGCTTTTTATGGCCACCACAATATTCTACGCTGTCCACCCTAGAAGTCGCCACACAGATCTTCGCACAGTCCGCCCCTATAACCACCATGCCACAATCATTTTAAACCTTTTACATCGCTGAAAGCACCAGGAAAGGGACAAGTTTTCAGTACGGCGAGGCCCGAGATTTGAACCATGGACCTCCGCCCCCCTTATGGGGTCACAATATCACACATGTTACAAATATAAAATAGCCACAATATTAAAGGTCAAGTTAATAATAATGAGTAAATTAACATGTATGTCAGGGCTTATATAATAAACAAAATAGCATTCATTTATATACTAAAATATTAAAATAAATATCCTAAATCATTCATGAACTATGCATGATGAACAACTTCCAATATTAATTTCTCAAAATGTATACAAGATTTATTTCTTCTCTTCCTATTACAACTTTGAATATGAATCCTTGATTCTTTATTTGATTGCTTTCCTATGGAGAACTGTCTCCATATTATAGCTATAGTGATATGAATCTTCAAGTACTTGACTATTGCATATGCCAAGTCTCATGATTCTTGTCTTACCAACTTGCCATTTGCATACTTGATGACCAATTGATCCTAGAAACTTGCACACATGACTCTTGAACTTCTACATGCACTCCTAATCAAATACACTTGTGCACATATTTACATTATATATTTTCATTCTTGCACTCTAACTTACATGACACTTGTGCATTTCCTGCATATTAGCACTTACATAAAGGGGAAATATAACTCACACTCTAAAATATAGACTCAACCCAAATTTATTACATATTTACAAATGTACCATTAAGGTACCATGGGGTACATTAGCATGTACCAAATAATATAATATATCTCAGCATCACTTGCATGATTACTTGTCATACACATGCTTATTTTTCACATATGCATGACTTGCTTGTTCATATAGAATCTTGGGGATTTTACAATGAGGTAATGATGACAATTAGTTAGGTTAATTCATATGCATTGCACTTGCACTAAGTCATTTATGCTTAGTGAATACCCAACCCTAGGGACTTGTCTTGATTTTTTTTTACTCATCAGGATGCTATGGTTACCCAATTCACACATATAGGGGCAATACTATTCTAGTGGGATTTATTTCTTTCATACTTTTTCATTCACATGATTGTTTGTATTTTCAACTAGCACACTTCCTATTGTCTACTTTAGACATTCTAACATTCCTAATTTCCTTCTTTTTCTCATATCCTTCCACCTTATCTTACCCACTTGTTCATACCATGAATTATGGATTATACAATAATATCAAATGATGATCCTAATTAAGACACTAGATGTCTGATGGCTAATGGATCCACAATCTCCTATTGGTATTGAACACCTAGGTAAGCATCTAAATTTAGCCCAATATATATTTTTATTTTAATCCATTCCCTTTTATTATTAGCCTTGGATTTTGCTTGATAGCTTGTTGTGTTGGGTGGTGGATCAGAGCTCATCATTCTTTGGTTTATATATAAGCATGATACTGCATTTATGTTTACCATGGGATGATGACATCAAGATTCATCACCCCATTCTGTAAGCTATCAATGCTTATTTTTTTGTTTCTTGTATATCCCTTGATATTACAAGTATATATATTTTCCATTTTTTCAAGTCAAGGGATATACGCTAATCCCCTTTTTCTCTTCTCCATTATTCCCAAAAAGCTCCTAATCAATTTAGGAAGATGTCCAATTATATATATTGATGAGCATGAGTACATTTAATACTATGGTCATATTTATCCATAACATGGAACCTCTCTTAGTTGGTTACAAGATGGTTGGGACTCGATTCTTCTCTCATTTTTCTTGAATTTATTTTCACTTCATCTATATCAGGTGATAACTTATAGACACCCATTTCCTTTTCCACACATATAGCTCATCATGACTCAATCGACTACAACTCCATAACTTCATTTTTAAGTCTCTATAAGCACTTCCTACTCAACCTATTCCTAGAATCATGGGAGCATTAAGATTTAATATTCAACCCTTGAATCGTGCATAGCAATCAAGTTGCAGGTCATTAAATCCTTGTGCTTCCTAAATGTCTATAAATTGGTTTGAAGCCCCCCATATTCATTATTTTTTTAATTTTTATTTCACTCTAGTCACCAAAGCTTATTTTCATCTTCTAGTCACTCATTTTATTTATTTTCTTGTACATCTTCTTGATTAACATTCATAAGCTATCATAGTTCACCAAAATTTATTGATTAAATGTTTTTTTGCTAATTTGACCAATAAAACAAGACACACTATGGTATAATGAATGGATTAGAAACCACTTCCTCTTTACCCTCATTAGCCTTTTGGTTGTGGAGAGGCAAACACATGATATGCTAGATACCTCACAAATTCCATTTTATGATATTTGTTCAACCACTAGTTATTCTACGAGCATCTCTTGGCTATCAAAATGTTAACCAAGAATTTTCATCCCTCCTTTCATATTTTCTCTTATGTTCTTGAGCTAACAAGAAAATGAGGGTAGGATATGGTTACCTTTTAGTATTTGCATATTGTCACACAATGCTAGATTGTTGGCTATCTTGCCTTCATATCTTGTTTATCCCTTTGCATGACCACTATGACTTTCTATCTCTCTCTTTTCATTCTTCTCATATTCTTAAGCCAATGAGAGAATGAAGGTAGGATATACTAGCCTCTTAGCATTCATATATAATCATAAAATTCTAGGTTGTTGGTTATCCTACCAACATATCTAATTTACCTATTTACATGATCATCTCCACTCTCTTTTATCAATCTCTTCATCCTCCTTTCATGCATTCCAACAGGTTGGAACTCGTTACCTCCCATAATTGATGTACGTATCTACACATATATTTCTAGTGAAGTTGAAGATTCTAACTATTAGAACTATTTTATACATGTTCTCTCACATTTCCTTTCTTTCCTCTATGGTATTTATTATTTGCATTTGTACTTGTTGCTTATCGTGTGCATCTTGCCAAATTTTTGTATATATCTTGTATACATATTATACATATTTTGAATGTTTTTGTACCTAGCACAAATTTTTAGATCTTAATTGGTCGCATATTTTGTCATTTTAGGCCTTCACTACTTGTTGATCATATTAGGTATTAACTGGTTGTTTTCCATTGTACATAGTTACTATATTCTATACATATATTTTAATATAGACCTTAACTAGTCGTTGCTTTGTTTATTTTAGATCTTAACTAGTTGTTGCTCATATAGGCCTTCACTGGCCATTGACCATCTTAGGATTTAACTAGTTATGGACCATTTTATATAGTTATTATATGTGGGAGTTATCAGCCATTATACATACATACATACATATTGGGTCATATCTTGGCCCCCCATATTATTCACCTAGGATTACGTTTGTCTTGATCACATTTGTCCCTTGAAACCTACGCTGATCATGGTCACATAACCCAAGCATATCTTCATCTCTTTTGATCATTTTGTCAATTCTTCTTCCCCATTTCCTTCATTTCATATCTTTTCTCTTAATCATTCATAAATCATGCCTAACTATTATCATAAAAAAATATAGTTAAGCAATTAAATACATATTAACACACACATAATTCATCATAAGTATAACCAAAATCTCAACATCATAAATCTCATCAAGGGGTACATCATGTTAGATACATTGGTGTACCACAATCCAAAATTGCCACACTCAACCATTCTCTCTATCCCTCCCTAGGAAGCATACCACAATCCAAAATTGGCATATCATCCCCTCTCTAAGCCTACGAGCTAGACTCACTTGCTCCAGGTGTAGGTGGTGGTCATAGTGGTGGCATGTCCACAAACTACAAGATAATCCTCATTTGTGTCCTCATAAAAATCTAACTTTGGGATCTATGGGATGATGATGATGGTTTCTGTTGTGGCCATTGCACAACTAGCCCTAAATTTGGGGATTTTAATTTTCTTTGAGCAATAATGTTAGGTTCCTACTCTTGTATTGGCAATAGGGATCCCAAGGTCCTTGGGTAAGTAGTGTCATTTGTCTCCTTTTGGATTATTGAGTGTAGGTAGTTTCTTTGTCAATGTCCCTTTGTTAGTTAAGTTTATGGTGTTGTAGATTAACTTCAATTTGTTTTCAAGATTTTGAGGTTAATTAAGCCCCACTTAAAAATAAAAAATAAAATAATTATAATTTTGGAAATATGAGCAAAATTTGTTGAGTAGAATTTGTTGTCATTGATATCAAATAAATGCTAAGCTAATGCAAAAGAAAAGGGTTGCAAAGATATCTTCATTCCACGGTGATTGGAAGAAAATAATATGGTTATTTTAATGATGGAAAAAGGTTCTCCCAAAAGCATAAGGAGGTTCACATTTTAGTTCATTTAAAAAGGCCAAATGGATATTTAATTATTTAATTTATAATATTTAAATTCATTTCTAAATTTAAAATAATTATAAATTAAATATTAAAGTCGAAATGCAAAGGTTAATTATCTACCGACATGAAGGTAAATTCCTAGAAAGGCATATAATATAAATCCACCGATGTGAAGGAGAAATGCCTTAATGGCATATAAATATTGCCTCAAACATAGGCTAAAGTGATCATTTGAATTTCATGCAATAATAAGAGATTGCTCGTCGATCGAATGTGAAAGCAAGAAGGAGGGTGTGTAGTATTAATATAGAGAAAGTAGAATACATAAGTACCATAGGCACCAAGCTCTTAGACCCATCCAGATGGGTAGCCCAGACGGTGCTTGGATTGGATGCTAAGTTGTAGTACTGGAGAGGTCTCAAGTTTGAGACTCTACAACAACAAAAGGAGGAAGCATTTTTGGTTAAAAGGCTCTTGGTGATAGTGTTAAGGATAAGTGTGTGTAGGTACACTTAGGTCTCACATGGGCCTCCAGCTCACATGGCAAGCTAACCGTAGGCTAAGTCACTGGTAGGGAAAGAGTCACGGGTTCAAATCATGCGCTCACCATTTTGCAAGACAGAGAGGACTACTATTTCACGTGGGCATTTTTTGCAAAGTGAGGAAGAAAATAATTATTTTTCTAAGGTATAAGGGCCTAACTTTATTATTATAAAGCATTTAAAGGTTATATTATGTTGAGAATTAAGGAGTGATAAGGCTTAGGTGGCTTATAATTTTTGAAGATAATGTTTGGAGTCATAAGGTGTAGAAAAAGTATATTATTTTGTAGAAGGCTTTTTGATATTGTTGAATATTAAATTGAGGACATTGGAGTAATAAGTTCTATAAAGTGATGTTATTATTTTGAAGGGAATTTTTAAAGTAAACTTGTGTGGGTTAATGCATCGTCGTTGAGAATAATAAAAGAATTATTTTAGAATTCTTTGAGCATATTATTGGAGTAAAATATTAAGGATAAATATATGTTTTTTAACCCTTGTGATTGGCAAAGAAAGGTGTTATGATTAAAATAGGTGTTTGAAGTCGGATCTTCTTGAAACAAAAGGTATGGGCACATTATCCTTGAGAGTGATTTTTGAATGTTGTGAATTCTAAGTTGGAGTGAAAAGGGTTGTTTGATAAGCATTATTGAGTTTGATTTTTCTAGAATGAAATTTGATTCTAGAAACCTTATTTGATAAGCATTGTTGGAAATAATTGAGTGAGTGTTCATATGCTTGGACTAGGGTTTGTAAGCAAGGAGTATTTTATTGAGTGATTGATTGAGTGAAGTTGATTTAGCCTAGTCAAGTGGAAGTGTTGAAGTGATAGTTCTAATTTTGTGAAACAAATTGTTTTATATTCTAAATTTATTTGAGAAAGAGGTTGAAAGTGATTGAATGTTTGTGAGTATTAAGCATATTGAGTATCTAAAAATTCTCTATATATTTATGTGAGATTGGAAAAGTTCTAATGAAGACTTGTTAAGCAGATTAGTGGTAAGTCTTGATGAAGACTTGTTGAGCAGATTGGACAAGTTCTAGTGAGGACTTGTTGAGCATATTTGAGGTAAGTCTTGAGAAGACTTGTGGATAGTTTGGTGTGAGCTTTTGTGGAAGCTTACAATATAGATTTGAGGATATATTTTGGTGTAGATTTGAGGATAGGTTTATGCCAGACCAGAGACAAATATTGAGCAAATTTGTCCAAGACTGAAGGGATGTGTTTAGTACATATTTGAGATAGAGTAGAGAGCAATTTTTGGAGGTGACAAAGTATAGAGGATGATAGTCTCCAGTGGATAGAGGTCCATTAGCTAAGGAAGTGAAGATAGGTCTTCTGAGTGAGGGCAGTAGTCTTCAATGGATAGAGATCCATAAGCCAGTGTAGTGGAGGTAATAATTCTTCTAGAAGATCATCAACAAGAGCAGAGGAGAAGGAGTTATACTATGGATAGAGATCCAAAAAATTGATTAGGAGATCGATGTTTCCTTTGGACAAAGATCCATAAAATTTGTATAAGGGAAAGGATTCCCAAAATAATTATTTGAGAAAAGTTTATAAGGAATATTTTCTCTGTGAAGTAGCCCACATTGGGTGAACCATGTTAAATCATGTCTATCATGTGTAATGCTTTGTGTGATGTTTACTACTTTAATATTGCTGATGTTATCATATGGATTGAAAAGAATTTTTTTATCTTATACTGTTCACCCCCCTCTCAGTATAAGCACATGTTCTTCAATTGGTATCAGAGCAAGTCTCTCCATGAAAATACTAACATCTTAGAGGAGGATCCATCAGAGACACACATGACTTCAAAAAGTGAAGAAGAGACCATGTTTGATATAAAAGAGGAATTCTTCACTACTCTTAGAAATTTGGAAAGGATTAGAGAAAATAACTTAAGATTGAAGGAACAAATTCAATAAGATGAAGAAGCAAATATGGAACTTCTACAAAGTCTCACAAAACTCAATATAAAGGTAAAAGAGGGAAAGAAAATTGAATAGGATATGACAAATCTATTAAGAGCAAGAGAAATAAAATGTGAAAGATTAGAAACAAAAATTTTTTATCTAAGGAATGAAGTTAAAAAGACCAAGGTACTACTAGATATAGAGTTTGGGAAATAGAAAGAGAGCCAAGTTTTCAAGAAGCAAAAACTTCAAACAAAGATAAGCAAGTGACGTATAATATAGAAAGAAAAGATATCAAGAAGGAAGAAAGCAAAGAAGAACCATGGATGGAAGTTAATCATATAAGAAGAATAACTCAACCACAATCTCAAAGGAATCCAAATAGGTTACATAATTTCTTCCATTGCTATTACATTTCTTGTAAAAAATATGGTCATAGAGCTATACACTATACTGGTTATGTGAAAAATGTTGTCAATACAAATTTTAACTCTTTTGCACCTCTTATGAACAATGATATCATATGTTACAAATACAATAATTTTGGACATAAGGCTAGATGGTGCAAAATGGTACTTCCTAAGTCTAGTAAAAAGAGTACAACTTCAACAATTAGGAAAGAAAAAAGGGGAAATGAAAAGGCTAGATCAATGTTAGTTCAAATAGCTCTTCATGCTCAGGATAAAGAAGAACAATGGTATCTTGATAGTGGTTGCTCTAGACACATGACAGGATACAAAGACAAATTTATTGTACTCAAAGAAACCAATAAAGGATCAGTAAGTTTTGGTGATAATGGATCAACAAAAATTAGTGGAAGAGGAACTCTGAGTTTAGATAATGGGAAAACAAGAATATAAAATTTACTATATGTCAAAGGGTTAAGACATAATTTGCTAAGTGTAAGCCAACTTTGTGATCAAGGTCATATGGTTACATTTCACCCATATAGATGTGAGATAAGAAAATAAAAAACTGGAAAAGTTATCGCAAATGCAAGTAGAACTCCAAACAACCTATATATGCTTAGTGAGATCAAAGGAGAAAAATGCTTTCTATCACAAGAATATGAGAGTTGGTTGTGGCATATAAGAATGGGTCACTTGAATTTTGACAACCAGTCAAGATAAGCAATAAGCAGGTTTTTAGAGATTTACCCAAGCTAAAAAGACCATAAAACACAATCTATGCACCTTGTCAACATGGAAAGCAAATTAGAACAAGATTTAAATCAAAGGTATATATATCATCTGAGCCATTAAGTCTAATACATACTTATCTATGTGGTCCTACCAGAAAACAGAGTATTCAAGGTGAAAGTTACTTCATATTGTTTATAGATTACTCCAGAATGGTTTGGGTAGCTACACAGAGTATTCAAGGTGAAAGTTACTTCATATTGTTTATAGATGATTACTCCAGAATGGTTTGGGTAGCTTTCCTGAAAGATAATTCAAAAGCATTTGAAAAATGTAAAGTATTTAAAGAACGAGTTGAAAATGAAACTGGCAAGAGGATTAAGTGTTTGAGATCTGACAGAGGAGGAGAGTTTACCTCAAATGAATTTGTAGATTTTTGTGAACAACATGGAATCAATAGAGAATACTCAGCTGTAAGAACTCCTCAACAAAATGGAGTAGTTGAAAGGAAAAATAGGACTATTGAGAATACGGCTAGAGATATGTTGAATGAGTCCAATATTTTAGATGGATTTTAGAGGAAAGCAGTCAAAACAATAGTTTATATAATCACTAGGGATCAAATGAGGCTAAACCATCACAAGACTCCATATGATATTTGGAAAGGAAGACCGACCACTGTAAAATACTTCAAGGTTTTTGGAAGTAAGTGCTACATAAGATGATAAGAGCAAAACTTGGGAAAGTTTTACCCAAGATGTGATTAAGGAATTTTTCTTGGTTATTCTACTAAGAGTAAAGCTTATAGGTGCTTCAACAAGAGAACACACACCATTGTAGAAAGTATAAATGTAACAATTTATGAGAAGATAGATTCAAGAGAACCAATTCAACAAATTGTGTATCAGGAAGATGGAAGTTGTCAAGAAGAGTTTCATGAGGAATCAGATAAAGAAGAGGAAGAAACACAAATACTTCTTCCTAAAACTCCATCCAGGTATGTACAAAAACATCATACAAAATATATAATAATTTGGAATTCAAATGAAATATAGACAAGGAGAAGGATAATAACACCATCTCAACAAGTAAATTTTTCTTTGTTATCTAATGTTAAGCCAAAATACTTCAATCAGGAAAGTGAAGATAAGTTCTGGATCAAGGCAATGGATGAGAAATTAGATAATATAGAGAAAATAAAGACTTGGGAACTTGTTCCATGACCAAAGGACAAAAATGTGATTGACACAAAATGAATATTCAGAAACAAGTTAAATGAAGATGGACATGTAGTCAGGAATAAATCAAGGCTGGTATGCAAAGGTTATGCACAGGTAGAGGGAATTGAATTTGATGAGACATTTTCTCTAGTTGCATGAATTGAAGCTATAAGAATATTCTTAGCCTTATCAATTTTTTAAAACTTCAAGGTATATCGGATGGATTTTAAGTCAACATTTCTAAATGGTGTTCTAGAAGAAGAAGTTTATATTGAATAGCCAAAGGGATTCATATTAACAAATAAACCAGATTATGTATGTGTTGGCAATTTTGGGTACATTGGGTACATTGCCTTTGCTCAAGTGTTGATGTTGTCATTGATGTCAAGAAGCGGAAGGGTTTTTGTGAAAACCAAGGCAGACAAAATAAAAGGTTTTATTTAAAACCATGGACAACAGATTTGAAATGGGTTTTTCTTAAAACCCAAGTTGGCTCTTCGTTTCGTTGAAAAAGGTGCCCGGTGATGAAGATATTTAATTTTAAATATTTAGTTTAAATTTTATTTATTTAAAATTTAAATTAAAATTTTAAATTAAATTAAAAGGGCCGACGTGTTTGGCAATGCATCATAGTGACATATAAAATGAGGCAAATGATTTCATTAAAGTGGAGAGAAGGATTCGGATGAGATCAATGTTTTAAAGGGAGTATGCTTCGAATTTGGATAACGGATGCGGGGCAAACCTTCTTTGAGACCAAAATGAGGTAGTAGCGAAGTCGAAACATATGACATGCGAGAGAGAAGGAATAATCGAAAAATATTTATATATAAATGTTTCGATAATCAAAGTGGTGGTTGTTTGGATTGAAGAAGGAGAAGAAGAATAAGAAGGAGGAGATTAGTGATAAAAGTTGTAACTCGATACAACAACAAGGACAAATAGAAACATATCATTTGATTCAAAAATATTCTAAGCGCACTAAATCCGACATTACCCGCAGTGGAGAAGTGGCTTTGGCACGTTTTGAATGACACGATAATTGAGCACGAAGTGCCAGGAGATAATCTGGTGATGCAGGGTTTTCGCATCTCCCGAGAAGGATAAAGTCAAACAAAGTGATTGCCCTTTCGATTTCATACCCATGTGGGCGGTTGGCCTATTGGTGGCTCTTCAAGTGCTTGTGCGTTAGCTAGCGAGAGGTGCTGGGATCAATTCTCCTCAGCAGTTCTGGTGGTAAGTGCCCTATATTATTTTTGTTGAGGCCTAAGGCTTGGTGCTAGGTTCATAATGTTTGTTTGATGCCTAAGGTGATGTTTAGGTAGTAGTGGTGCTTTCGTGAGTAGTTAGTACCATGGACCTTGGGAGACATAAGGGCTTGTTTTATTAGTTATATTTAATGTTGGGGATGCTTACCTTTTGGAAATGCGAACTATGACAATGCGGGAGACATAAGGGTTTAGAGGAAGTTTTTCTTTACATAAAGTTTTATAATCTTAATTGTGAGAGGAGTAAAAAGGTTTTAAAATAATTGTGGGGAATGTATTAAATTGGAAGTTAAGGGGTTTTGTGTTATTGGAGTTTAAAAGGGAACCTTTAAGTGGATAATTTGTTTTTGCTATGCTAACCTTTTAAGTGGCACAAAAGGAGTGATTTTAATTGTGGCAGATTAACAAAGAGGCTTCTTCATCTTCACAATAAGGTATGGGCACATTCTTCTTATGAGTATGATTGGTGTATGTTTTCCTGAAATAAGATTGGAGTGAAAAGGTATTCAACTAGGTTTCCTTTGGTTGGGTGTAAATCCTATTTTCTGGTTTGTTGAAGACTACTTATGCATTGTTATCATTGATGAGAGTTTTGGTGAATGCATAATTCTGGTTTGAGGTAGTGGAAGCATTGTGCACTAAGGTTTATGTTTGTGAGTCTTGCTACTTGCTTTGAGTTGGTGAAACCCTTGGTTGGCTGTTTTGAGGTTGATGGTTGAGTTGCTTCCATAGAGGTTGTTTGATCAAGTTATTGCTTTTACTTGATTCATGATATTGGGCTTACTCCATTGAGTTGATTTGAACAAGTTATTCTTTGCATTTGGTGATATTGTGTGGGTGGCTGTTTTGTTCAAATATCTTTGGAGGGAAAAGGATTTCTACTTGTTTCCTTTTCTTGTGATGATTGGTTGAATGCTTCAAGGTTAATGTTGAGTTGAATGATGTTGGTTAAACCTTGTCTTTGAGCATTGTTGTTGAAGCCCTAATTGGTTGAGAAAAGATATTGGTTGTTGGAAAGAACATGAGTATCATTGTTATATGAGATATTGCTTGGTTGGCAATTGTTGGGTTGTGTTTCATGTTCTTGAGAAAAGCATATTACATCTATCTTATTCTTATGAGATTTGAGATTGAGTTGAGATTGAGATTGGGAGTTAAGTATAGAACATATTGAGTCTCTAACAATTCTCTTTATGCTTCTATGAGGTTGATGAATCACATTGGGTCTCTAACCATTCTCTTTGTGGGTTCATGCCAAGCAAGTTTTTCTTGATGAACTTGTGAGCAGGTTTTGGACAGGTTCCGTTGGGGACTTGTGAGCAGGTTTTGGACAGGTTTCGTTGGGGACTTGTGAGCAGGTTTTGGACAAGTTCCGTTGGGGACTTGTGAGCAGATTTGGACAGGTCCTAGCAGAGGACTTGTGAAGTTGAGTTTGATAGTTCTATCAGAGAACTTGAGGACAGAGGTGCATTGGTTCTATGAGAAGAACCCGAGGACATTTGTGCTAGACCGAAGGAATGTGTTTAGTGCAAATTCGAGGACCGACTTTTGAGGTGATAGAGTTGAGGACAGAGGTCTCCAGCCAGAGCAGGGAAGACAGGTGTCTTCTATGGATAGAGTTCCATTTGCTAAGGGCAGCGGAGGCAGAGGTCTTCTAGAGGATCACCAACCGAGAGCAGAGGTAGGGGAAGGTATCTCCTTTGAGCAGAGGCTCATAAATTCAGATTGGGGGAAGGTATCTCCTTTGAGCCGAGGCTCATAAACATTGTAATTGGGAAGGTTTCCCAAAGAACTTTGAGATAACTTTTAGAGAAAAGTTTTGTGGATGAACCACGTTAAAATTGTTGTGTCACTTTGTGGATGATCTTGTGCATTGTTTTGATATTGCTTTGGATATATTGCTTTACTGTTTTGAAGTATAAAGGAAAAGTAAAAGAGGTCTTATACTGTTCACCCCCCCCTCTCAGTATAAGCTTGTGTTCTTCAATTGGTATCAGAGCCGGTGCCTTCGAAAAGTTTAAACAACTTGAAGGAAGATCTTACAAGAACACAAATGGCAAGGAAAGGCAAAAGCAAAATCATTAGACACAAGAAAAAGAAATCTCACAGGGTCATGAAAGAAAATGAAGATGATCTCAATGTTGCTACTTTGGGAATGGAAATAGATTCAAGAGATGAATCAAACAATGGAGAACAAGCCAGATTAATAAAGTTTTGCACCAGATGTGGGAAGACCGGTCACTTTGTAGTTGATTGCTCACAAGGAAGAGAATGTTTTGTTTGTGGTCAACTCTATCACAATGATCATCATTGCCATGGGTTTAGTAGCAGTGAAGATGAAGATGATCCATTCAAAATTGGTGAAGAAACAGATTCAGAACAAGAGTGTGATGAAGAAGGAAGTGATGCAGAAGCAAATTGGAAACAGAAACTGATTTCAGACCTAAGTAAAAAGGTTGAGGATGCAGAAGATATAATCACCAGCTTGAAAGTACAAGCAGAAGATTACAAGAAAATTTTTGAAGATCTCGAAATGCAATCATCCAGGAAAACAGAGTATTGCAGCAAGCTAGAAAAAGAAATTGACGGTTTAAGAATGCAGACAGAAGAAATGAGTAATAAAGTCGATATATACAACAAACATGAAGAGGAATCTAACAAAGTTGTTAGCAATCTAAAGCTAAAAATAGAAGAGTTCAAAAAGAGTGAAGAAACTCTCAGGTCTCAGATCAATGAGAAAGAGATTGTTTGCTGCAAACAAAAAGAAGAGATTGTTTCATTGAAGAAACAACTAGAAGAGGCCAATACAACTCTTAAAATCAAAGATGAGCACAACAATCAAGAAAAGAAGAGCGTCTACCTTGACAAAGCAAGTAAGTGTTCTAGTAGTGATAGTGAAAGTTCTTCAGGTGATTATAAAAATGAGATATTGTTCATATCAGAAAAGGAGGAAGAACCGAAATGTCTTAGATATGGAAATTGTGGGCACCTTGAGGATAATTGCAAAAATAATGATTTGGTTGCTAGTATGTATGAGGATGCTTCAAAAAATGATAAGGAAGATGCATGTATGGTTTTTGAAAAGGGTAGCACCTCTAGTGATAAGAAATCTGAAAAAGGCCTTGATAATTCAAAGTGCAATCAAATAGAGGATCTTGAATGTGAACTTACTAATGCTCTTAGTGTTTTGAAAAAGGAAAGAAAGAAGAATGCTAGACTCAAGGATAAGTTAGATGAATGTTGCATGGAGAGAGATAAACTTATAGAAAGTCTTGACGTCTCTATGGCTAAGGCACAAGAACTCAAGAATGAGTTAGAATCTAAGGTGCTTGAGTATAGTGAATTAGATCAGAAAATGGCTTCTTTGAAAGAGGAAAATAAAGAGTACAAGGATAAGTTTGTACGAGTTTCAAGAAAGCTCCAAAAAGGTTAAATCTCTTATCAAAGGTCAAAGAAAGACAACAGATAAAACAGGTCTTGGTTTTGTTAAGCCTCACAAGAAACAAGTTGGAGAGTCTAGTAAGAGACTCCAAAAGAAAGAGAGTTCTGATGAGGAAAGTATTTCAGATCATGAGTCCTTGAATGATAGATGCACAGAAATAGAAAACAGAATTCAGAATGAGAAGAAGAAGAAGTTTTCAGGACCCAAGAGGTCAAATAAAGGAAAGTTTCAAGGCAGATGTTTTGCTTGTCACAGATTTGGTCACATGGCTGTACATTGCATGGCTCAAGTGAAGAAGGTAAATGACAGTTTCAGAAGTGGTAATTTCTTTCATGGGTATTGCTACTCTTGCAATCAGTTTGGGCATAAAGCAATTTTTTGCAAGGCAAATATCAGAAACTGGGTTAGTCAGAACAGGCTTGGTCAAAACAGGTTTGGTCAGAACAGGTTTGGTCAAAATAGGTTTGGTCAAAACTGGTTTGGTCAGAACTTGTGGATTCAAAGAACAGGTATGCCTAAAAGAAATAACATTGTTACTTGTTATAAGTGCAACAATGAAGGTCACACAGTCAGACAATGTAGAGCTGAAATTCTAGAATATAGGAACAGGAACAGTGGCATGATCAGGTCCAAGGATCAAGGCATGGAAAAGAACAGGGATGAGAACAAGAACAAGAACAATGACAGGAACAGGAATATGGACAAAGAGTTCAAGAGAAGGCCCGACAAGGAAGTTATAGACGCTGATGATGATCAGTGCCTAATGGGAGTTTTACTCCCACCCCAGAATTAATCACCTCAACAGGAGGTGGGGGAGGGACTAAGCTAAGAGGCTCATTCTTAGTCTCGAGCCCCAAAGGTGGCCCTTTGCCATTGATGACAAAGGGGGAGAGATATGAGTAAGGGGGAGAGCTTCAAGTGAAGAGGAAAGCTTCAAGTCAGGGGGAGCAAAACTTCAAAGGTAGATTCTCAGTTGATTTTAGTTTTGGCTCTTGAAGATGTGTTTTTAGTAAAGGTTTGCCATCAATGACAAAGGGGGAGATTGTTGGCAATTTTGGGTACATTGGGTACATTGCCTTTGCTCAAGTGTAGATGTTGTCATTGATGTCAAGAAGCTTTTTGTTTGGTAAGGGAAGGGTTTTTGTGAAAACCAAGGCAGACAAAATAAAAGGTTTTATTTAAAACCATGGACAACAGATTTGAAATGGGTTTTTCTTAAAACCCAAGTTGGCTCTTCGTTTCGTTGAAAAAGGTGCCCCGATGATGAAGATATTTAATTTTAAATATTTAGTTTAAATTTTATTTATTTAAAATTTAAATTAAAATTTTAAATTAAATTAAAAGTGCCGACGTGTTAATCAATGCATCATAGTACATATAAAATGTGGCAATGGATTTCATTAAAGTAGAGCGAAGGATTCGATATCAATTTCTATGCATTTCATTTTGGATAACGAATGGAGCAAGTTTTGAAAAAATGAGGAGTAGCGAAGTCGAAATATAAAAGTGAGAGAGAAGGAATAATCGATAAATTTTATATAAGTTTTTAAATTTCTATTCTAAGCGCACTAAATCCGACATTACCCGTAGTGGAGAAGTGGCTTTGGCACGTTTTGCATGACACGATAATTGAGCACGAAGTGCCAGGAGATAATCTGGTGATGCAGGGTTTTCGCATCTCCCGAGAAGGATAAAGTCAAACAAAGTGATTGCCCTTTCGATTTCATACCCATGTGGGCGGTTGGCCTATTGGTGGCTCTTCAAGTGCTTGTGCGTTAGCTAGCGAGAGGTGCTGGGATCAATTCTCCTCAGCAGTTATGGTGGTAAGTGCCCTATATTATTTTTGTTGAGGCCTAAGGCTTGGTGCTAGGTTCATAATGTTTGTTTGATGCCTAAGGTGATGTTTAGGTAGTAGTGGTGCTTTCGTGAGTAGTTAGTACCATGGACCTTGGGAGACATAAGGGCTTGTTTTATTAGTTATATTTAATGTTGGGGATGCTTACCTTTTGGAAATGCGAACTATGACAACGCGGGAGACATAAGGGTTTAGAGGAAGTTTTTCTTTACATAAAGTTTTATAATCTTAATTGTGAGAGGAGTAAAAAGGTTTTAAAATAATTGTGGGGAATGTATTAAATTGGAAGTTAAGGGGTTTTGTGTTATTGGAGTTTAAAAGGGAACCTTTAAGTGGATAATTTGTTTTTGCTATGCTAACCTTTTAAGTGGCACAAAAGGAGTGATTTTAATTGTGGCGGATTAACAAAGAGGCTTCTTCATCTTCACAATAAGGTATGGGCACATTCTTCTTATGAGTATGATTGGTGTATGTTTTCCTGAAATAAGATTGGAGTGAAAAGGTATTCAACTAGGTTTCCTTTGGTTGGGTGTAAATCCTATTTTCTGGTTTGTTGAAGACTACTTATGCATTGTTATCATTGATGAGAGTTTTGGTGAATGCATAATTCTGGTTTGAGGTAGTGGAAGCATTGTGCACTAGGGTTTATGTTTGTGAGTCTTGCTACTTGCTTTGAGTTGGTGAAACCCTTGGTTGGCTGTTTTGAGGTTGATGGTTGAGTTGCTTCCATAGAGGTTGTTTGATCAAGTTATTGCTTTTACTTGATTCATGATATTGGGCTTACTCCATTGAGTTGATTTGAACAAGTTATTCTTTGCATTTGGTGATATTGTGTGGGTGGCTGTTTTGTTCAAATATCTTTGGAGGGAAAAGGATTTCTACTTGTTTCCTTTTCTTGTGATGATTGGTTGAATGCTTCAAGGTTAATGTTGAGTTGAATGATGTTGGTTAAACCTTGTCTTTGAGCATTGTTGTTGAAGCCCTAATTGGTTGAGAAAAGATATTGGTTGTTGGAAAGAACATGAGTATCATTGTTATATGAGATATTGCTTGGTTGGCAATTGTTGGGTTGTGTTTCATGTTCTTGAGAAAAGCATATTACATCTATCTTATTCTTATGAGATTTGAGATTGAGTTGAGATTGAGATTGGGAGTTAAGTATAGAACATATTGAGTCTCTAACAATTCTCTTTATGCTTCTATGAGGTTGATGAATCACATTGGGTCTCTAACCATTCTCTTTGTGGGTTCATGCCAAGCAAGTTTTTCTTGATGAACTTGTGAGCAGGTTTTGGACAGGTTCCGTTGGGGACTTGTGAGCAGGTTTTGGACAGGTTTCGTTGGGGACTTGTGAGCAGGTTTTGGATAGGTTCCATTGGGGACTTGTGAGCAGATTTGGACAGGTCCTAGCAGAGGACTTGTGAAGCTGAGTTTGATAGTTCTATCAGAGAACTTGAGGACAGAGGTGCATTGGTTCTATGAGAAGAACCCGAGGACATTTGTGCTAGACCGAAGGACTGTGTTTAGTGCAAATTCGAGGACCAGCTTTTGAGGTGATAGAGTTGAGGACAGAGGTCTCCAACCAGAGCAGGGAAGACAGGTGTCTTCTGTGGATAGAGTTCCATTTGCTAAGGGCAGCGGAGGCAGAGGTCTTCTAGAGGATCACCAGCCGGAGCGAGAGGTAGGGGAAGGTATCTCCTTTGAGCAGAGGCTCATAAATTCAGATTGGGGGAAGGTATCTCCTTTGAGCCGAGGCTCATAAACATTGTAATTGGGAAGGTTTCCCAAAGAACTTTGAGATAACTTTTAGAGAAAAGTTTTGTGGATGAACCACGTTAAAATTGTTGTGTCACTTTGTGGATGATCTTGTGCATTGTTTTGATATTGCTTTGGATATATTGCTTTACTGTTTTGAAGTATAAAGGAAAAGTAAAAAGTGGTCTTATACTGTTCACCCCCCCTCTCAGTATAAGCTTGTGTTCTTCAAGTATGTATATTGAAAAAGGTACTATATGGTTTAAAACAAGATCCTAGAGCATGGTACTCAATACTGGATAAGTATCTTCAAGAATAGGGATTTAGAAAAGGAATATCGAACAACAAATTATACATAAAAATGAAGGAAATAATCTACTAATTGTGGTTGTTTATGTTGATGGCATAATTTTTGGGGGAAACAATGATAAGATGTGTAAAGAATTTGTAAAGAACATGCAAAATGAATTTGAGATGTCTATGCTTGGTGAGTTGTCCTTTCTTGGAATTTAGATATGACAATTAGAGAAAGGGGTATTTCTTTCACAAAGCAAGTATATAAAAGAGATGCTAAAGAAATTCAAGTTAGATGATTGCAAACCAGTAAGCACCCCTATGGTTACAAGATGTAAGTTAAGTAAGGATGATGATATCCAGAGGAAGATCAAAGATTATACAAATATATGATTGGCAGCTTGTTGTATGTCACAGCTACAAGACCAGATATCATGCAAGCAATGGGATTAGTGGCAAGGTTTTAGGCAGAACCTAAGGAAACACATGTGGTAGAAGTAAAGAGGATTCTTAGGTATCTAAAAGGGACTATGGATTTTGGGCTCTAGTATCCCAAAAGTGATAGTTTCACACTCACAGTGTATACAAATGCATATTGGGCTGGCAACATTGATGATAGAAAAAGCACAAGTGGAGGAGAATTCTTTCTTGGATACTGTTTAGTATATTGGATAAGTAAGAAGTAGGTATCAATATCCTTATCTATAGCAGAAGCAGAGTATATTGCAGTAGGAGTTAGTTGTACACAGGTATTATGGATGAAGTAAACTCTAGAAGACTTCAAGATAACACATGATCATCCTATTCCCATATTATTTGATAACACAAGTGCTATAAGTATCTCAAATAATCCAGTAATGCACCAATAAAAAGCACATTTTGATAAAGTATAATTTTCTGAGAGAACAAGTGACAGATAAATAGGCCAAGTTGGAATATGTTACTAAAAAGGAGCAGATAACAGACATCTTCACTAATCCACTTTCAAAAGAGACTTTTGAGAATATTTTAGGAAAACTGAGAGTAATACTCCCTCCCTAGAATTAAAAACCTCAAGAGGAGGTGGAGTAGGGTCTAAGCAAAGTATTTCATTCTTATCATCGAGCCCCAAAGGTGACCCTTTGCCATTGATGACAAATAGGGAGAGATTTGAGTAAGGGGGAGAAATTTAAGTTAGAAGAAAAGTATTTAGTCAGGGGGAGCAGTTTCCCAGAGGGAGCGGAATAGCAAAAGGTTAAAAATTGTAAAATATAAATGGGTTACCATAAATGACAAAGGGGGATATTGTTGGAAATATGAGCAGAATTTGTTGAGTAGGAGTTGTTGTCATTGATGTCAAAGAAATGCTAAGCCAATGCAAAAGAAAAGGGTTGCAAATATATCTTCATTCCATGGTGATTGGAAGCAAATAATATGGTTATTTTAATGATGGCAAAATGTTATCCTAAAAGCACAAGGAGGTTCAAATTTTATTTCATTTAAAAAGGCCAAATGGATATTTAATTTATAATATTTAAATTCATTTTTAAATTTAAAATAATTATAAATTAAATATTAAAGTCGAAATGCAAAGGTTAATTATCCACCGAAGTGAAGGTAAATGCCTATAAAGGCTATAATTTAAATCCACTAACGTGAAGGAGAAATACCTTGATGGCATATAAATATTTCCTCAAACATAGGCTAAAGTGATCATTCAAATTTCATGCAATAATAAGAGAGTGCTCGTTGATCGAACGTGGAAGCAGGAAGGAGTGTGCATAGAGTTAATCTAGAAAAAGTGGAAGATATAAGAACCAAAGGTGTCAATATCTTAGACCCATCTATGCGGGTAGCCCAGAAAACGCTTGGCTTGGGTGCTAAGACATAGCACCAGAGAGGTCTTGAGTTAGAGATTGTGCAGTAGCAAAAGGAGGAAGCCTTTTTGGTTCAAAGGCTCTTAGTGAAAGTGTTTAGGATAAGTGTGCATAGGTGCACTTAGGTCTCACATGGACCTCCAGCTCATGCAACAAGCTGACCGCGGGCTAAGGCACTGGCAGGGAAAGAGTGGCAGGTTCAAATCACTTGCTCACCATTTTGCAAGGCGAAGAGGACAAATATTTCACGTGGGCACATTTTGCAAAGTGGGAAAAAAAATAATTATTTTTTTCTAAGGTATGAGGGCCTAAATTTATTATTATAAAGCATTAAGGTGGCTTATAATTTTTGAAGATAATTTTTGGAGTCATAAGGTCTAGAAAAAAGTATATTATTTTGTAGAAGGCTTTTTGATATTGTTGAATATTAAATTGAGGATATTAGAGTAATACGTTGTATAAAGTGATGTTATTATTTTGAAGGGAATTTGTTAAGTAAACTTGTGTGGGTTAATGCATGGTCCTTGAGAATAATAAAAGAATTATTTTAAAATTCTTTGAGCATATTATTGGAGTAAAATATTAAGGACAAATATATGTTGTTTAACCCTTGTGATTGACAAAGAAAGGTGTTATGATTAAAATAGGTGTTTGAAGTCAACTATTATTCAAACAAAAGGTATGGGCACACTATCCTTGAGAGTGATTGTTGAATGTTGTGAATGTTAAATTGGAGTGAAAATGGTTGTTTGATAAGCATTATTGAGTTTGGTTTTTCTGGAATGAAATTTGATTCTAGAAACCTTGTCTGATAAGCATTGTTGGAAATAAGTGAGTGAGTGTTCATATGCTTGGACTAGGGTTTGTAAGCAAGGAGTATTTTGTTGAGTGATTGATTGAGTGAAGTTGAATGGGCCTATTCAAGTGGAAGTGTTGAAGTGATAGTTCTAATTCTATGAAACAAATTGTTCTATATTCTAAATTGATTTGAGAAAGAGGTTGAAAGTGATTGAGTGTTTGTGAGTATGAAGCATATTGAGTCTCTAACAATTCTCTATATATTTATGTGATATTGGACAAGTTCTAGTGAAGAATTGTTAAGTAGGTTAGTGGTAAGTCTTGGTGAGGACTTGTTGAGAAGATTGGACAAGTTCTAGTGAGGACTTGTTGAGCAGATTTGAGGTATGTCTTGAGAAGACTTGTGGATAGTTTGGTGTGAGCTTTTATGGAAGCTTATAATACATATTTGAGGACAAATTTTTATGTAGATTTAAGGATAGGTTTAAGCTAGACCAAAGACATATATTGAGCAGATTTGTGCTAGATCGAAGGGCTGTGTTTAGTACAGATTTGAGACAAAGTAGAGAGTAAGCTTTGGAGGTAACATAGTATAGAGGATAATAGTCTCGAGTGGATAGAGGTCCATTAGCTAGGGTAGTGAAGATAGGTCTTCTAAGTGAGGGTAGTAGTCTTCAATGGATAAATATCCATAAGCCAGTGTAGTGGAGGTAACAATTCTTCTAGAAGATATTCAGCCAGAGCAGAGGAGAAGGAGTTCTCCTATAGATAGATATCCACAAACTTGATCAGGAGATTGGTGTCTCCTTTGGATAGAGATCCATAAAATTTGTAATAGGGAAATGATTCCCAAAATAATTATTTGAGAAAAGTTTATAAGGAATATTTTCTCCGTGGAGTAGCCCACATTGGGTGAACCACGTTAAATCATGTCTCTCATGTGTGTGATGCTTTGTGTGATGTTTACTACTTTAATATTGGTGATGTTATCATATGGATTGAAAAGCAAAAAGTTTTATCTTATATTGTTCACCCCCTCTCAGTATAAGCACATGTTCTTCATATAATAATAATAAAAAAAATGAGAATAAACATAAAAATAAAAAAAAGAAGATAAAATGAGAACTTATACATATATATGTCTATATGTACATGGGACGCATATATATGCAAGGAAGTTTTATTTTATTAAAGACATTGGTTGAAAAAACTAATTGGTGTTTTACTTTTATGGTATTATAATATTTCAACTTAGGTCTTCATGGTGTTAATTAGAAAAATTGTAAATTCTTACCGTTTTGAAGGTTCTAATTGTTTTCGTTGTGGCAGGGTATAAAATATGGACATGAAAGATCCAGTCTGTGTCATCCAACAAGGATGCCACGTAAGAGACCGCACATGAAGATGACAAGGAACCATGATGGAATATATGCATGGGATGAATTATGACGTGGATATATGGACAACATCACAAGCAATTTGTATTCACAACCATTTGATGAGGCACTGAGATGGAAGTAGGTTGGAATGAAAATAATACTACACCAAGCTAGACATATAAGGTCCAACGTGGGTGATGCACCAAAGATGTGATGGAAAAAGGGGTGCAGTTTCAATAAAGGAACGACAAGAGCAGTGACAAAGACTGACTGGGAGTGATGGACTATGTACAGTCGCTGGAAAAAAAGATACGAATGATATTGGTGGGTCAATTTGAGACAATTGACATCACCTATGGATATTTAATGTGAGAAATTTCTAACACATTGTGTGCTAGACTTGGAGGACGTAGAGGGAAAATTTTCCCACGTTCGAAGTAAAAACAAAAAAAAATCTTAACCGAAGACATACGCGATGGATATATGGTAGTGTGAGTGTACAACCTGTCATACATTATGCTCAATAAACTACATCCTGCATTGGTTATACTACAGAGATTTTTTTAGCCATCTTCAAGAAACTATAGCAGGGAGCTGGCAGGATGATAGAGCACAATCATAATGTTATATGAGGAATGTAAATTTAAATATGGGATTTAAATACAGAAGAATGTGATGTCATCGATGATTATCCCATAATGCATGTAAATTATGTAAGATCACCCTAGATTGTGGACAAAGAGATGGTGGCAAAAAAATAAAAAAAGTAGTAATCATTTCATTCATGTAGTAACTGTTAATTCGGAGTGAAAATTTAAATATAGAATAGTTTTCAAGCCAAAATATAGAAACATAGCTTCTAGGATAGAGGTGGTTATTGAGGACAACAACACAAATGTTATCAAATCAAGAGAAGAATGATAGCGAAAGTGTTGTTGGGTATAATGTGGTGGTAAATATTATGGCATATGGTGGATCGTAGGATAATGGCAGTAAGTGGATATTGGGCAACCATAATCAGAGCACACAGTTAGCAAAGCTATAAGTTGAGTGCATATGGTGGCACAACAGGAAGGTGTGATTTTCCTAATAGACTCTGAAACACTTTTGGGTCATGAAATTTAGGCACCATAAATACTCTTACACACCAAGATTCGAGCACACGATGTAATGATCGTAGAGAAGGTATTATTTAACTACTACATGGCAAGTCACTATCAAACGTAGTGTAGGTACAAGTTGGGTAGAATTAAAGTGAGAACGGATAGCCACATGTAGAGGGGGTGGTTTAGTGTTATAGTAGCCATTTGAAAACATAGAGAAATAGGAAAATGAAGTAATACAGGGTCTTTGATGCACTGCATCAGGCTTCATATGGTGGCCTTAGATGAGGGTAAAATATTGTAAGTGTTAAAGTATTTCCTTATCTGTGTATACAGAAAGCCATCAAGGTAGCTAAGACCTGTGATGGTCATGTTGTGATCGGCCAACATGGTGTAGCTTTAATGCTATTTATATCGTTGTCGCACAACCAAAGCAAGAAAATACCAATAAAATTTTACATGTACATAGTCAGTGGCTTTAACATAGAATGGGTAATCAATATTCATGGGGTAAAGGATGTAAAGCCTTGAAGTGGATGTATTCTATGTTTTGTTATGTGCCCATGTGGAGCATAGGTAGTTTATGGAGTAAGAGGAGTTTATTGGGCCATCAAAAGGAATACAAGCCTACAATTATAAAAAGAGTTTGTGGTTACAAACAAAGGAGACAAAAGCAAATCATTTAGGAGCCAAATGAAGGAGGAAAAAATATAATGAAAAGTTTATTTTAAAGGTTTAAATACGACATTTGAGCATGGAAGTAGGGTTGGAAATATTTTGTAAGTAAAGACATTATCTTTCGTTTTGAATGCAAGAGCTTCAAAAATTTGCACCTTGTAAGTAGAGTCAAAGGAGATATTTTTGAGTGTTTTGAGCTAACAATTTTATTTTTGTCTTCCATGCTTTTAGACTTATAGGCAATGTTTTATGTAGTTTAATGATAACATTATTGAATGTTTAAAAATATGGAGTCCATGTTCTTTTCCTTAGAATATTGCAGTTGATTAATTTTGGACTGTGTAAAAATGCAACTTCGAATGCATTAGGTTACATGCAGAAATTCTCATTATCTTTGAATTTGTAGGATAGGGTAGCATCATACTGACAACGTTTTATCTTTTAACATTTTCAGCACTTATTTCTTTTTTCTTTTCATTTTATTTCATTTTTTTCTTCACCAAGTATTATCAAATACTCAGGATCCTAGGGTTCTATTTTACCCATAAATTTAACCCGAGATTTTGCAATCACTAATCATCCAGATAATTAGCTTTAAAAGGGCATTAAGGCAAGTAATTATTTGGATATATTTTAGTTTCAAAGGATAAAATGAATTCACATTGCACAAATTTCAGCATTAAAATCAAGATAAAATTAGTGCTTAAAGGGAGGGTCTACTAACCTACAATTTCAATTTTATATTCATATAAAATGAAGCGGATCTCCCATAAAATTTCCTAACTTTCACTATTTAACTTGAAGATAAAAGGAATTGCCGACTCTACTAACCTTCTACTTTCACATTAAAGTACAAATAACAATGAAGTTGATTTTTTTACAGCACCTTGCTAACATGCTAACATCAGGATTTTAATTTGAAGATAAAATAAACCTGCTAACACCAAATGCTAACTTCCAATCTCACATTAAGGCACAGATAAAATGAAGTGGATTTTCCACAACATTTTCTAACTTTCACAGTTTAATCTAAAGTAAAAGGAATCCACTAACAAGGTTTTCAAGGATAAGTCACATTAATCCAAAGATAAAAAAGGAATTAGGAGAAACCTCATTCATTATTTATTTTTGTACATAATGGAAATCAAGCCATTTTTAATCAATGAACAATAAAAACATGTCACAAATCACATAAACCAAGCCCCTTGTTAATAGTTTATTTTCAAGCACTGAGGTATTGTAGCATCAAGATTATATAAATTTATACATTGGTGCATATTATCGAGCAATATTTATTTATGCTAAAAGGAACCTTGGAGGAATCTTGTATTTCTTTGCAAGAGAGGGTTTTCACTTTAATACCCTAACTGTGATGGTAATTTTGCAATTGGGCAAAATCTCCACTCAACATAATTGACGCTAGAAGGAGGTCCTGATTGAGTGCTTTATGATTTATTTACTGCAGGTTGCTTACATCTGACATTATTGTTTTGATGTAGGATTTCATTTTTGACAGTTAATGTACAGGATTAATGTTTTTGTCTTTTTTTTGTGTTTATGCAGGCGTTTGATATGAAACATGTGTGTCTAAAAGTAGTGAGATTTTGAGAGGTTTTTTTTAAGTGATTGCATTTCCAAGCTGGATCCACCTCAATTTATCATTACTAGATCCAAATCCACTAGGGATACTATTTTTCAAAGTCTATCTCCTACTCATAGAAACAAAAAAGCCAAGATTCAAACAATTTTTATCCTACTAAGTGTGCTCGAAGTTGGCTTACCACCCTTTTATAGCACACGTAGTGTGTCTTTATAACTGACTCTATTGCCCCTAGTGTTTCTTTAGGGACACCTTCATTGAATACCATGGCTTAAAATATTGCTTGGTAAGGAGCACATAGTACTCCATTGAAAATTATTGGGGATGTCCATGATGTACCCAAAAAAATTGAAAGGTTCTTGCCCAAATATAAGCATGATGGTCCTAGGTCAATCGAATAACACATACAGGTTTATAAGGATGTTCTGATCAAATATCGAGTTGAACATGAATATGTGGCTTGTAGATTATTTTCTTTAATTTTGGATGAAATGACATACGATTGATATATTAGTCTACCGACTGGTTCTATAACCTCTCAGACCCAATTAGAGGCTGCGTTTGTCAACCAATTTAGGTCACCCTTAGATCCTACCATTATCGACCACCACTTTATGACTTGTAAAAGGGGACCTAATGAATCAATTAGGGCATTCAATTCCAAATTTCAAAAACTCTACATGAGATTAACTTGTCATTTAGCTGTTGATGCCAATGTGGCTCTTCAAATGTACCTCAGGGTATTAGAACCCTTGACTACCATGTTTGCTAGTAGGAATACTTAGGTTACTATCCTTGCCCTAGCCTACTCGAAGACCATGATCATTGAACAACAAATGGCACCGCAAGGTGTTGGGATAACCCAATTGCCCATGGTAGGGCAGTTTGGTCCTTACAGTCAGATCTTGTTGGCAAATTTGACATCTTACCACATTGCAATTTTTATTGAGATTTTATTTATAATTTTTATTGTAAAACAAATTGGCAAAATATAATAGAAGCATAATACAATAATTTTGTTGATATATTTTATTGAAATTGATTTTTGTTTTAAGTCCTCTTCTTTTAATTTTTGTGGACATTGCACCGAGAAATAATGAGGTTTTAAAGCAAAATTAATGTCTTAAATTGAAATAAATAAAGAAGCAAGGCTAAAGCATTTTTGAAAGGCATAGAGCATGGGAAATATAGGGAAGAGAGATAAGTTTGCTCTCCTTGGAAAGAAAATTTGCAAGGGCAAAAAGAAAAGAATGTAAGTATTTTCACCCCAAAGAAAGGGCGAAAACCCTTGTCACCCCTCCTGGGGTGAAACGCCTTCATTTTTACAAGTGCAAGAAAGACATGTCAAAGATGGCCAAAGGGATAAGTCAAGGGTGAGTTCACCTTAAAGGAGGGGTGAAAAACCCATTCGCATCTTTATGAGGTGAATGTCATTTAAAAAGTTGGAGAAAAAATTTAAAGTGAATGCCCTTAGCTGAAAAGTCAAAGGCACTTTTGCCCCAAGTGAGGGGTGAAAATACTTTTTACCCCTCATTGGGATGAAACCACATTTTAGAAAGTTAAAAAACTCGTGGGTCCATCATAAAATAGCTAAGGTGAAAGCATAGTGATTTTTTTGGAAAACATGCATGGGGCTCGATGTTGAAAAGTCAAACATGGTTTCACCCCAAGTGAGAGGTGAAACTCCCATTCACCTCCTCTTGAGGTGAAACCATAATGTAAGTGTAAAAGCTCATTGTTGGACCCGTTTTGATGAATTAAAGGTTATTGCAAAAGGGTTTTGACCCAATTAAGGGGTGAACATCCCATTCGCCCCACCTTGGTGTGAACATAAGTTTTGAGGCAACGTAAAATGTTGACAAGTCAAAGGGTGTTTCACCCCTAGAGAGGAGCAAAACTTCCTTTCACCTCTCTTTGGGGTGAAACACAATTTAAAAGGTTGTAAGATGGTGCAAGTCATGGGCTGTTAATTGTGATGTCAACAAAGGTAATGAAAAGAGTATTTTCACCCCAAGTGAGGGGTGAAACTCCCATTTGCCCCTCCTTTAGGCAAAATAATATTAAATGGTGCAAAGCATAATTCAAGGGCGTAGGAAGGGCGATTTAGCTCCTTTTTGGGTAAAAAAAAAAGTGATAAGGTGTTATGTGAGGTTGAAAATAAAAGAATGAGTTCACCCTCAGAGAGGGTGAAACTCATTTTCACCCACTCTGCGAATTGAAACTACAAGAAATTGTTGGTTTTTTCATAGGAGCATGCTCCAAATGGAAGCATGGATTTAAAAAGAAGTCAGAGAACTTTGCAAAATATGTTTTCATCCAGATTTGCTCTGGAAGGGTTTGTCACCTCTTTTTTGGGCGAAATTAATTTTAATAGCAAAGGAGGTTTTTCAAAGACACCAATTGTGCAGAATTTTTTGAGAAAGACCAGTGGATAATGAAATTTAGTTTTTAGGGTAAAACAAACAGTTTTGGGCTTGAATTTTAGCTAAAAATCCATAGGTTTAAATGATAAAATGTGATTTTGATTATTTCCAAGGTATCATCCATCTACTTCACATCTTTTAAAAACAATATTTATATCTGGTGGAATGCCTTGGCAAAGGTTAATTTTTGAGGCACAATGGTGACATAAATTCAATGACCAAGATCCCTATTTTTATCTAGTTCTGATGCACCCAAATGCACCGACCTCCAAGCTTGCTAATTTTCTAGGAATTTCTCGTCCAAAGCTGGATCACTGATCCCAAAGGAAGATTTTCAAGGAGGAAATTTCTCTTGTTGGTTCATGATCTATGGACATTTTATCCTCGTATATATTAAAAGAAAGAGGTAAAATCCTCTATAAATACTAAGCATTTTGATGTAATGGAGGAGGCTAGACACTCTACAAGAAAATATTTTGAGTTTTTTGCATAAATAGAAGGATACCTAGCTTTTGATTTCTTGAATGGTTTTGTGTGTGATTTCTTTTTGCTTAACATTTTTACACATATTCATGTTTATTGATGAGGCCTGAAAATGAATCATTTTTACACTATGTTTGACATATAAAAAACTGTCATATTATTAAGTTAAATGCCAAATAGTTGATTAGAATATATATTTGTTAAGTGTTTGCATTATTTTATGTTAGGATCATTATATCTCTATTTTTGACTATTTTCAGCATTTTGTGACTGCTTTTGCTTGATTAAGTAGCAAATAAAAATATGCATTTCAAACAGCCAAATGTGGTATGTTGATATCCATTAAATTCACAATGGTTTATGAATGTTTTCCTACCCTTCAACTTGTTTGAAGTCCACATTGAAGCCAAATTATTAGGACTGTCATAAATTTGAAAATTTGAAAAAAACAACCATATAAAAATCAGCAAGCTATCACTTTATAGGAACACCTTGAAGTTGTCAAGCAAAGCATGAGGATATGGATAGAATGAGTTCAGAAGGACTACAAAAGACATATGACCTATTTAGAAGCATTCCCACATGGTATAAATAGACAACAATAGGATATAACAGAGCAAGGACAATTGTGCGACACTATTACACTATTTTAGCATGGTTACTTGGTGAATGAAGTGTATAAATTCAGTAGCAATTTGATGTACTCCATGTTGATATTTGAATAATTTTTCCATGTTCTAATTTGTTTGAATTTGCAAGAAATACCAATATTTTACAACTGTGCAGCAGAGTTGGAAAATGTAGTAATTTACCATGTAAATTCCAGCAAGCTACCAATGAATGGCAAGGTATGAAATTCACACATGGAGAGAGATGAAGGCTATTGCAATCTGATCATAAGAGCTAACCCACTTGAGAAATGTAAATGAAATCACTTGAAGAGCACATAGTTTTTCATTCTGAAGATCTTTAGAATGAGCAGACATCTTTGGAATGAGAAATATAGTCTCTTCAAAATGAGCGGACATCTTCGGAATGAGAAATACAGTCTCTTCGAAATGAGCCACTTATCTTCGGAATGAGAACAGAAAGTGATTTTTGACTTGTTGACTAATTTTTGATGATGAAAAAAGGGAAAAAAGGTTGAAAAGGTTAAAGGAAAATATCTCCCATCTGACTTTGCCATCCTTGCCGTCTAAAGCCACCATTCATGGAAAAGATCAATTTTGATCCTCTTCTAGGATAAACCCAGAAAAAACTACAACATAATAGAAAGTTGTTTGCAAGATAGAAATGGCATATTCTAAAGTGGAGAAATATGTGTGAGATATTTATAGACTCCTCCCACGTACTCCCACCACTGAAGATGCTTTCTAAAGGCCAATGACTACTACTACAACACAAACTGTCTAGATTTGCATTTATTTTAGATCCAAAATTATTGGCAAATCACTATAAAGTAGCACATAGGCTGATTTGAGCACGATATATGTTGTAAATATTTATATAAGTAACACAACTCCCTCCTTGGTTGAGCTAGTTAGGAATTAGAATAGAGGAGAGTTTTCAATAGCAGCAATTAGGACTGTACAATAATTTTATGTAATAGTTTTCAGCATGTTTTGTCATCAATAAAAGTGCAGTTATTTTATCATTTTTTGTTCTGAGTGTTAATTAGTTAAGGAGTGCTTTTCACCTCCTTATAGATCAGGAAGTATGGGCCCACTTTCAGATCTAGAAGGAGGATTTTTATGGCAGGTTTTAATCTGTAATTTTGCTACAACAGAATTAACAGATTACTTGTCAAGTTTACTTTTCTTGTTTAAGTTTGTATAATGTTCTTTATGTTTTCTATTATGTTTGTGTACAAAATTTGTGTGTGTGTGTCAGCTGAAAAATTATATTAAGCATTTTTTTTTTGCTTTCCATGTTTTCCCTACTTTCTATTTTAGTAACTTTCCATTTTCAACATATTTAATTTTGCTATCAATTCCTATAGCAGAAGCTTGACAACATTTTGTGGTAGGACATTGACAGGTGTTTTTAGCATAAGTTTCATTTACAAGTATCATTTCAAATTTGCAAGTGTAATTTAGGATTTTATTTCAGCAACATTTCAATTTAGCAATTTCAATTCTGTTATTTCAATTCTGCAAAAGTAGATTAGATTTCAATTTAGCAATTTCAATTCATGCAATTGTAGTTAACTTTAATTTTCTGAACTTAGAATTAGTTTTTATTTCTTGCAAGTTTTCATTCTACATATTAGGTTTAGTGTGACACCAAAAGGCTAAACCAAATCTATTCCACCCAATAATTGCTTGAAATTTGAATGCTTGAATTGTACTCTGCCCTAACCTTCTATCGTAGATAGCCTTGGACACCACCCCGGATTGATAAATCATTGAGATTAAATGATGAGACTCAACGACACTCATCATTTATCATTGGCTAATTTTAAATTCTGCATTTGGATTTGACTACTGCTAGTGAGGGAGTGAATACTGGAATGTCCTTTGGAAGTTATCTCTACAAACCGTAAGTGGTTCTTCTACCTTTCTTTCTGTTATATGCTACTTAACACTTAATTTGAATTTCCACTGCTAGTTTATCCCCATCATACATAATTTGAATTATAACCATATTTCCCATCTCTTTTCGTTAGTTCCCATTTCTTTCCTGTAACTCTAAGATTAAAATTGGTGTAGGATTAGCAAGGGAGCCAACCCTCTTTGAATATTGGCCTAAAGGACATTTCTCTCCTTCGACCTTTCAATGTTGGTTGTGTCTAGGGTGCACAAATGTATGATTTATATTTTAGGTAGATATTTGACCAATAGTTTTTGGCACACCCGATGGGACTCACAAGTCTCATATTGAGCAATATACATAGTATTAAGGTCTTGATGTTTACCTTTTTATTTTTGAGCTAGAACATCTGGTGACTCAGCTATACCCAGAAGCCTTCGGACATGAAGTTGGTGAAAGCTATACTTCATGATCACAAGATCAAAGGTCAAAAATCCTAAAAAACTCATTGAGTTATTTGAGCTTGACACCCAAAAATTAGGAGAACACCCTAGGATAGTCATTCTGACTCTTACATCAGTCACGACATATTCACAAATAGCTAGTGTATATTTCGTTCCTTCAAGTCTAGCTAGTATTGCTACTAGCGTTCCTCTACCTTAAGTAAATTATTTTGTCAATATGACTCAAAATCTACCACCACAGCCACCAAGGTAGTTCCTAGCATGGAACAACTTAGGAGCTTTGAATATACAAGGTCAAAATCCAATCCCTCAAGTAGCATTGAAGGCTTTGCCCACCTATGATGGTACGGGTAAGACTACTTACGAGCATGTCTAGGATGTGGCTTCTATGGCGATAATCCATGATATCAAAAATGAAGACATTATGGTAAGATTACTCGTGTTGTCCCTTAAAGAAAAGTTGTTGTATTGGTATCGATATTTACCGCCTGCTATTATCACCACGTGGGACCAGTTGGCAGAACTATTGATTAAGAGTTTCCATGAGAAACCTGATCATTTTTCCTTTCTGCACCAATTCAAAAACATCCAAAGACATCTGTAGGAAGAAATAGTGGATTTAAACATTAGGTTCACTCAAAATTGGAGAGTTCTTGATGATCTTCGGATGATTCCTGAACAAGCCATATTGTACTATCTTCAAGATTTCAACTTCAACATTGGTATGGCCATCCAAGAAACCAATATCAATACATTCCCAAAGTTGTACATGTAAGCACAAAATATCGAAGCAGATCTAATTGACATAGGTAAGTTGCCTTTAAAGGTAACAATGCCTATCTTTTTTGATCTTCCACAACATTTGTACTCTAGTGCATTTTCACAAACCATACCTTCTATGTATCATATTACTTCATGGAGATCGAGTTAACCTCAAATTGCGTCAGTTCTAGCTCCACAATTACCCACTCCAACTATTCCATAATTACCCTCTCATATTGCTATTCCAGCATTGCCTTTTCTATCAGTACCTCTACCTTTGCCAACACCTCCAATGCCCTCAAATCCTGATCCTCAAATGAAATTATTATAGGAGATGCAATCAATTAATTTGGTAGTGAGGAAAATTTCAAACAAAACCACAACCATTAAGAAGTAAATTGAGAGTGAATTTTGATCAAGGAGGTTTCAAATGCCATCGATTACTAGAGAGCAACCAACTTTGACTAGCAAAGGTGTTGAAATAAATACAATCATATTGGTAAATAAAGAAACTGGTACATCAAAGTGAACATATTGATGCTGTACCTATAATTACCCTCATGGTGAAGATACATGTATGGTTCATTTGAACTATGTACAAACATTAGCAAAAAGTTTTGTTGGTGGATAGATCAATATGATCATGAAAGTCGATCATAATTTTATGGTCCCTTCCTTGGAGCAAGTCTCAGTTCTTACGAGGGCTAGGAAGAAGCCGATAACTATTGATCCAATAGATATGGAGCCACTAAAGATCCCTACTAAATAGAAGGTACAAGGTAAAAAGGTATAGACACAAGCAAAAGCACATGACACAACACCTAAGAAGTAAGATTTTATCTTGTTTAAAGATCTCTTGCCCGCACGAGCTCAAGAGAGGTTGCAGGCAAAGGTATAAACTTCACAACCTATAGCCACTCAAGTACAAGTTGGGTTGAAATAAAAATCCAAAGAATACCTCAAGTAACCATCATTGATCAAGCATCAAAGGGTAGAAGCTACTCAATAGTACCAAAACAAATATGAGATAGCTAGAGAAGGGAAAGAATCTGGTGCCTCTAACTATAACATCATTGAAGAGATGAGGAGAATCCCTACTAAGGTGAGTTTGTATGATGCATTGCAACTCCTTGGATAGGTTGATCTATTGTAGGAGTCTCTCAAGTCTTCAAAAATCCCACCCACATAGTGTTAGCCTAGACACTAAATTTTTTTTATCACTGGTAAGAATAGACCACACCCATTATACATGTTTCTTAGGATGGAAGGTTGGATTGTGCATAATTGCATGATTAATTTTGGTGTCACGACTAATGTCATGCCAAAGATGGTACGTGAGGTCATGGGTATGGAGTACACAAGGAGCAGTACAGGTATTTTACAGTTGGATGGGACTGCAATCAAAACAATGGGTATGATTAAAGATATTCCTATTGTTCTACACAACATGTCATAGATTACCATCATTCAGGAAGTGGTAGTAGTTGATTTAGAACCATATTTTAGCATGTGCCTTTTGAGAGAATTTACGGTAAAGTTGGGAGGATATATTTCCATGAACTATTCAAACTTGGAGATTCTTTTCAAGGGAAGGAGAATCTGGATCTATAATAAAAAACCTTCCACTTTTCATATAGAGAAACTTGAAGAAGAAGAAAAGTCCATAAGCTTGGTCAACATGATGACAGAAGAGCTACAAGAAATGGAATTTATGGAGGAAGCTCTTGTTATGCTTCATTCAAAAGATGATTTTTTGTTGATGTATTTTAATGTAATGGTGGAGACCGAGATCATTTGCTACACAATAACCAAACTTGAAAAGGTTGAAGTCGAAGCTATCTCTGACCAGTTATGGAAGTTATATTTTGACGGTGCAAGATGTAAGAATGGCAAGGAGCCAAGATTATTCTTGTTTCTCCTTTAGGGGTACAAAAAACATACTCATACTAGTTAACCTAGAGCTATACAAACAATACCGTTGAATACAAAGCATTGTACCTTGGACTAAATAAAGCAGAGAAACTTGGAATCAAATAATTGTAGATTTTTGGAGATTCCAACCTCATTGTCAATTAGACTACAAAAAATACGTATCAAAGCAACATTATTTTAAGACCTACCACAATAAGGTATGGGGTTTCTTTGAGTCTTTTACAACACTAAATGTTCAAGTGATTTTGTGAGAACAAAATAAACACGCAGACATATTGGCATCCCTTGGCTCTAACTTCTCTCCCATTGAGCAAGTGGTAAGGAGACCAAAGACTATAAAGGTGATTTTAAACCTTCGATCCACAAAAAAACCTTTACTGGTAGGTGTTCAATAGAGATGAGAAAATAGTCAATTTCTTAATTAAAGAAGCTAGTAGCGTAGAAGAAAGAATACTGGCTGAGAAGGAAATTGAAGGGATGATCTAGTTGAAAAATAATCACATTCCCAAGGGATTAATTTCACTCAAGAGCTAGTTTGATCAGAATGACAGAGCAGAGAAGCACAAGATTAAGGTCAATGGAAAGGAGTATAGAGAATTACAACTGGAATATGATAAGATGATCAAAGTCAAAACAGACTATACTCTAGAAGAGCTCGAGGAAATTAAGAGGATGTGTTATAAATTCCCTAACATTGTTGCATGGAGTTATTATGATTTGAAAGGATATGACAAAAATGTGACTCAACACACCATCGAATTACAAGAAGGTGTAAAACCCTTTTGACAGAAACATCAGCCTGTTAATCCAAAAATTGAAGTACTGATGAAAGAAGAAACTAAAGATGTTAGAGGTAAAAATAGTTTACCCCATCAAACACTCGACTTGGGTGGTGAATTTGGTTCCAATACGAAAGAAGAACGAGATATTCACTTATGCGTAAATTTTCACAATCTGAACTAGGCATATTTGAAAGACCATTAACTCTTGTCAAAGATTAACCAAATCCTCCACGTTGTTGCTAGAGTGCAAATATTTTTTTTGCTTGATGGTTTCTATGGCTATAATAAAATTTGTGTAAAGGATGAGGACAAGCATAAAATAGCATTTACTACCAAGTGGGGCACTTTTTTCTATCAAAGAATACCTTTCAGTCTTTTGAATGTTGGCACCACTTTTCATAGAGCAATGGATATCACCTTTTATGAGTTGCTGAACCAAATCATTGTGATATACCTTGATGATATAATTGTTTTTTCCCATAACATAGAAGAGCATGGATCTCATATAAGATAGATGTTGGACATTTTGAGTCCCTAAGTCAAAGTTGTCATTGATGTCACCAGATGAAGTCATCATTAATGTCAAGGACTTTGTCAAGAAACAAAGTTGTCAAGGTTGTCATTTGATATCCAGGAAGAAGCTTCAAATAACACCAAAGGTCAAGAGAATCAATGCAGAAGTTAAAGGCAAAAGGGCTCCATAATATTTTAATTTTATATGGAAGCTTAGTTTAAAAGGTGTTTTATAAAAACCTAAGGAGGCTTATTGCAAAGTTAAAAGGAGGCCTAATATTTATTTTATAAAATATTTAAATTCAAAAGGAATTTAAATTTTATAAATAAATATCATTAATACCAAGTTGTGCAATAAGAGAAGGCCCTAATAAAACCAAAGGTTTTATTAAATTAATTTATAACATTTAAATTTAAATAAATTTAAATCACTTATAAATTAATTTGAATGCCGACGTCGAATAAGATTGGAGGAGCACCAACGTGTTTGCATAAAGGATGAAAGGCTATATATATACCATGCCTTAAAGGTATTTTAATCATCCTTGCTTCGAACATTATTTTGTATGCGAATTGAATGAAGAGGAGCTCGTGAGAAAAGATAGCAAATTCATATTTTGTGTGATAGCGATTGAGAACAAATCGAAAGCGCTAAAAGTTTGAGAGCCAACTAGGCAGCATGGCCTAGTGGTGAGGAGGCATTGGCTAAAATGTTGAGGTGTCGAGTGGCCTGCATTCAAAATGTGGTGGCAGTGTTTGCATTGTGTTGGAAGCACCAAGGAATGATGCACGTTTTTATTTGGCAGAGAGAGGGAGGTTCATTGAGCATGTTGTGCTCTCCACTTCCCAAAGAGGCGGTGCATGGAAAAAGGCATTGGTCGTGGGCTGCGTTGAGGTTTCGAATCCCTCCAAAGGCAAGGTAATTAAATTTTGATTATTTTTAATATTGCCTAAAGTTGGGAGTTAAAAGGGTTGCTAGTTGGAAATAGTTGAAAGGGTTGCTAGTTGAAAATTGGTGTTTGTTGGAAATTATTTTTAATAAAGTTTGGAGTTATAAGGAGTTTGATTTTATTTTTAAATAAAGTCTTAATTATTATATTTGCATATTGGAGGAGTAAGACTTTAAGAGTGTTTATTTTATTTGTAAAGGGATTTTTGCCAAAGAGATTATTATGAAGATGTTGGATATTATTTTAAAGTTGGAGTGATAAGGTGTATTTTGTTTGATATCATTTTGTATTGTGATTCATTGAGAAAATTATTATCTTCTAACCTTTCTTTGAGATTGGCAAAGAAGTGATTGTGAGTGTGGCATATTTATGAGATCCCTTCATCATCAAGAAAAAGGTATGAGCACATTCTTCCATAGTTGAGTTGATTGATTGAATTTCTGGAAAACAAAGTTTGGAGTGAAAAGGATTTGATTAGGGTTTCCTTTTCAAGAGTGTTTGAGTTAATGCTTCAAGGTTTTCTGGAATAAAGAGTTGTTGTCAAAACCTTGTTTGATTAGCATTGTTGTTGAAGCCATTGGTTGTGTGAAGAACTTGAGTTAGGGTTTTGCAAAAGAACATGAGTATCATTGTTATGTGAAGATTGATTTATAAGCATTGTTGTGTTGAAGTGAGTTGTTATGCAAAGAACTTGAACTAGGGTTTGAAAAGAACATGAGTATCATTGTTATGTGAGATTTGTTGTTGAGAATTGTTGGAAATATTTTGAGTTGGTGTTTATATGCTTGGACTAGGGTTTATGAGAAAGGGGTGTTTCATTGAGTGATTGGTTGAGTAGAGTTGGTTGAGCCTAGTCAAGTGGGTGTGTGAAGTGATTGTTCAAGTTCCATAAAATAAACTATTCTATATTTTGATTTGAGTTGAGAAAGTGATTGAGCATTGAGTTGAAACATATTGGGTCTCTAACAATTCTCTTTATGTTTCTATGAGATTTGGACAAGTTCTGAGTGGACTTGTTGAGCAAATTTGGACAAGTTATGAGTGGAATTGTTGAGCAGATTTGGATAAGTTTTGAGTGAGCTTGTTGAGCAGGTTTGGACAATTTATGAGTGGACTTGTTGAGCAGATTTGAGCAAGTTCTGAGTGGACTTATTGATCAATTTTGAGTAAGTTCTGAGTGGACTTGTTGAGCATATTTGAGCAAGTTCTGAGTGGACTTGTTGAGCATATTTTAGCAGGTTCTAAGTGGACTTATTGAGAAGATTTGAGCAAGTTCTAAGTGGACCTATTGAGCAGATTTGAGAAGGTTATGAGTGGATTTATTGAGCAGATTTAAGCAGGTTCTGAGTGGAACTATAGAGAAAATTTGAGACAAAGATTTGGAGGTGATAAATTAGAGAGGATAGTAGTCTCCAATGGATAGAGATCCATCAGCAAGGGTAGTGAAGGTAGGTCTTCTAAGTGGGGACAAGAGTCTTCAGTGGAGAGATATCCACAAGCCAGTGTAGTGGAGGCAATAGTCTTCTAGAGGATCACCAACTAGAGCAGAGGAGGAGTTCTCTTGTGGATAGAGATCCACAAACTTGATTTAGGGGATTGGTATCTCCTTTGGACAAAGGTCCATAAACATTGTAATAGGGAAAGGATTCCCAAGAGATTGATTGAGAAAATTTTAGTGAAATATTTTCTCCATGGAGTAGCCCACATTGGGTGAACCACATTAAATTGGTGTCTCTATTGTGTGTGATGATTTATGCATTTATTTGGTTATTACTATTGATATTGCCATTGATTATATTGGATAATATTATTTGGGAAAAGAAAAGTAAAAAGTGGTCTTATACTGTTCACCCCCCTCTCAGTATAAGCTTGTGTTCTTCAATTGGTATCAGAGTTGGTTCCTTCAAAAAGGGTTTAACAACTTGAAGGAAGATCTTACAAGAACACAAATGGCAAAGAAAGGCAAAAGTAGAACCATGAGACACAAGAAGAAAAGAACACACATGGTAATGAAAGAAAAGGAAGATGAATTTGATATTATTGTTTTGGGAGGAAGAATGGAAATAGATTCAAGAGATGAATCAAGCAATGGAGAAATAACCAGGTTGATAAAGTTTTGTACCAGATGTAGGAATACAGGTCACCATGCAACTTATTGTCCACAATAAGGTGAAGAATGTTTTTTTGTGGTCAACTCGGCCATGATGCAGGTTATTGCAATGGGTTTAGTAGCGGTGAAGATGAAGATGATATTTTTGAAAATGAAATCCTAGAGGTTGGTTCAAGAAAGGATAAAAGGGACAATCAAAATATGTATGAAGTAAAAACTCTACTTTCAATAATAGAAGAAAAGATGCTCCTATAGAAGATCAAAGAAAGAAAGAAGAGGAAGATTCAGAAAAATAAAAAGAGGAAGCCACTCTTAAGGAACTTGTTGAATTGAAAAGAGAGAATTTAGAATTGAAGGCTCAAATACAAGAAGATGAGAAATGTAAGACAAAGCTTCTACAAGATCTCTCCGACTTGAGAGATAAGGTTGAAAAGAGCAAGAAGAGTTGAAGAAGGTATGATTGAAAAGTCAAAGGTAAAAGAGATAGAATGTGAAAGACTTATGGTTACTCTTAAAGAATTAAAAAGGGAGAACTCAGGATTAAGAGTTCAAGCTCAAGAAGATGAGAAAGCAAAATCAAATTTTCTACAGGAACTCACCAACTTCAAAACCAAGGTTGAAGAGGCAAGAAGTATTGAAGAAGGTATGGCTAAAAAATTAAAGGTAAAAGATCTAGAGTGTGAAATATTAGAACATGAGATAGTTTCACTAAGGATGGAAGTAAAAGGTTCTAAGGACAAGCTACACAAGTTTGAGGAAAATTCAAAGACTTTAGACAGGATTATCAATGCACAAAGGTCATCAGTCACCATAACAAGACTTAGTTCTAAAGAAGAACAAGGGAAATAGGAAGCAAGAAAAGGAGAGTCAAGCTCAAACACTAGAAAAGAAGAAGCATCAAAAGAAGTAAGTAAAAGAGAGAGTGAGACTTCTAAGGATAAGTTGGACAATAGAAATTTCAACAAGGAAAGGAACAATGCACAAGTAAGGAACAGATGGAACAACAATAGGAAATAGGTAGAAGAGACTAAGATACCAATGGGGTCTAGGCAAGGTTTCTTCAATGGAAGATGTTTTTCATGTCACAGGTTTGGGCACATGGCTTCACAGTGAAGGACATAGGAAAGACAGGAATATGGGAACAAACAGCTTTTCCATGGGTATTGCTACTCATATAATCAGTTTGGTCACAAGGCAATGAATTGTAGGGTTCATGATAGAAGAGGATATGGCTTCACTAGGAGAAATCCTAAGACATTTGCACCTCCAAGGAATAATAACATTAAGTGTTATAAGTGCAATAATTATGGTCACACAAAAAAGTGGTGTAGAGCAGACATTCTAGAAACAAGTATAAATATGGACAGAATAGGAACAAGAACAAGAACATGAACATGGATATGAATAGGAATAGGAACAGGAACAGGAACAAGGACATGAATAGGAATAGGAATAGGAATATGAAGAACAAGAACAGGAAAAAGAACAAGAATATAGACATGGACATGAAAAGAAACATTCGAAGGAATCAGAAGGATCATATAAGAAGGAAAGAGGATTAAAAGGTTAAAAAGGAGATTTCAAAAAGAAAAGAAAGGTGAAAAATAAAAGGAACATTGCATTATGGGAGTAGAAATACTCCCACCCTAGAATTAACCACCTCAAAAGGAGGTGGGGGAGGGGCTAAGCTAAGAGGCTCATTCTTAGCCCCGAGCCCCAAAGGTGACCCTTTGCCATTGATGTCAAAGGGGGAGAGATTTGATATTTGAGAAAGCATTGAGCCAGGGGGAGCAATGTCCTAGGGGGAGAAACATAGAAGAAGAAGAAGTCAAGTTTTTGGTAAAAAGGTTTTGGGTTGCCATCAATGACAAAGGGGGATATTGTTGGACATTTTGAGTCCCTAAGTCAAAGTTGTCATTGATGTCACTAGATGAAGTCATCATTAATGTCAAGGACTTTTTCAAGAAACAAAGTTGTCAAGGTTGTCATTTGATATCCAGGAAGAAGCTTCAAATAACACCAAAGGTCAAGAGAATCAATGCAAAAGTTAAAGGCAAAAGGGCTCCATAATATTTTAATTTTATATGGAAGCTTAGTTTAAAAGGTGTTTTATAAAAACCTAAGGAGGCTTATTGCAAAGTTAAAAGGAGGCCTAATATTTATTTTATAAAATATTTAAATTCAAAAGGAATTTAAATTTTATAAATAAATATCATTAATACCAAGTTGTGCAATAAGAGAAGGCCCTAATAAAACCAAAGGTTTTATTAAATTAATTTATAACATTTAAATTTAAATAAATTTAAATCACTTATAAATTAATTCGAACGTCGATGTCGAATAAGATTGGAGGAGCACCGACGTGTTTGCATAAAGGATGAAAGGCTATATATATACCATGCCTTAAAGGCATTTTAATCATCCTTGCTTTGAACGTTATTTTGTATGCGAATTGAATGAAGAGGAGCTCATGAGAAAAGATAGAAAATTCATATTTTGTGTGACAGTGATTGAGAACAAATTGAAAGCGCCAAAATTTTGAGAGCCAGCTAGGCAGCATGGCCTAGTGGCGAGGAGGCATTGGATAAAAAGTTGAGGTGTCGAGTGGCCTGCATTCGAAATGCGGTGGCAATGTTTGCATTGTGTTGGAAGCGCCAAGGAATGACGCACATTTTTATTTGGCAGAGAGGGAGGTTCATTGAGCACGTTGTGCTCTCCAATTTCCAAGCGAGTGCTTAGCTCGAGCGGCGGTTGGAGTCGTGGCAAAGGCGTTGGTCGTGGGATGCGTTGAGGGTTCGAATCCCTCTAAAGGCAAGGTAATTAAATTTTGATTATTTTTAATATTGCCTAAATTTGGGAGTTAAAAGGGTTGCTAGTTGGAAATAGTTGAAAGGGTTGCTAGTTGAAAATTGGTGTTTGTTGGAAATTATTTTTAATAAAGTTTGGAGTTATAAGGAGTTTGATTTTATTTTTAAATAAAGTCTTAATTATTATATTTGCATATTGGAGGAGTAAGACTTTAAGAGTGTTGATTTTATTTGTAAAGGGATTTTTTCCAAAGAGATTATTATGAAGATGTTGGATATTATTTTAAAGTTGGAGTGATAAGGTGTATTTTGTTTGATATCATTTTGTATTGTGATTCATTGAGAAAATTATTATCTTCTAACCTTTCTTTGAGATTGGCAAAGAAGTGATTGTGAGTGTGGCAGATTTATGAGATCCCTTCATCATCAAGAAAAAGGTATGAGCACATTCTTCCATAGTTGAGTTGATTGATTGACTTTCTGGAAAACAAAGTTTGGAGTGAAAAGGATTTGATTAGGGTTTCCTTTTCGAGAGTGTTTGAGTTAATGCTTCAAGTTTTGTTTTCTGAATAAAGAGTTGTTGTCAAAACCTTGTTTGATAAGCATTGTTGTTGAAGCCATTGGTTGTGTGAAGAACTTGAGTTAGGGTTTTGCAAAAGAACATGAGTATCATTGTTATGTGAAGATTATTTTATAAGCATTGTTGTTGAAGAGAGTTGTTATGCAAAGAACTTGAACTAGGGTTTGAAAAGAACATGAGTATCATTGTTATGTGAGATTTGTTGTTGAGCATTGTTGGAAACATTTTGAGTTGGTGGTTATATGCTTGGACTAGGGTTTGTGAGAAAGGGGTGTTTCATTGAGTGATTGGTTGAGTAGAGTTGGTTGAGCCTAGTCAAGTGGGTGTGTGAAGTGATTGTTCAAGTTCCATAAAACAAACTATTCTATATTCTGATTTGAGTTGAGAAAGTGATTGAGCATTGAGTTGAATTGAAACATATTGGGTCTCTAACAATTCTCTTTATGTTTCTATGAGATTTGGACAAGTTTTGAGTGGACTTGTTGAGCATATTTGGACAAGTTCTAAGTGGAATTGTTGAGCATATTTGGACAAGTTATGAGTGAGATTGTTGAGCAAGTTTGGAAAAGTTCTAAGTGAGATTTTTGAGTAGGTTTTGAGTGGACCTATTGAGCAGTTTTGAGTAGGTTCTGGGTGGACCTATTGAGCATATTTGAGCAAGTTCTGAGTGGACTTGTTGAGAATATTTGAGCAAGTTCTGAGTGGACCTATTGAGCAGATTTGAGCAAGTTTTGAGTGGATATTTTAAGAAGATTTGAAATTTTTTTGAGTGGACCTATTGAGTAGATTTGATCAGGTTCTGAGTGGACATTTTGAGTAGGTTTTGAGTGGACCTATTGAGAAGATTTGAGATAGAGCTTTGGATGTGATAGAGCAGAGAGGAAAGTACTCTCCATTGGATAGATATCCATCATCCAAGGTAGTTAGGACAAGTATTTTGAGTGGGGATAAGAGTCTTCAATGGAGAGAGATCCACAAGCCAGTGCAGTGGAGGCAATAGTATTCTAGAGGATCACTATCCAGAGCAGAGGAGAAGGAGTTATTCTATGGATAGAGATCCACAAACTTGATTTAGTGGATTGGTATCTCTTTTGGACAGAGGTCTATAAAAATTGTAATAGGGAAAGGATTCCCAAGAGATTTATTGAGAAAATATTAGTGAAATATTTTCTCCGTGGAGTAGCCCACATTCGGTGAACCATGTTAAATTTGGTGTCTCTATTGTGTGTGATGATTTGTGCATTGATTTGGTTATTATTATTGATATTGCCATTGATTATATTGGATAATACTATTTGGGAAAGAAAAGTAAAAGTGGTCTTATATTGTTCACTCCCCATTCTCTGTATAAGCTTGTATTCTTCAAAAGGTGTTTGAAAAGTATTGGGAGTTTGGTATCTCCATAAACCTGAAGAAATCTATCTTTACTGTCAAAGAGGAAAAGATCATAGGACATGTCATTTCAAAGGAAGGATTAGATATTGATCTTGTGAGATTTGAAGCTCTTTTAAAGTTACCACTACTAGCCAATAAGAAGGACCTACAATCATTTTTTGGCCAAATCAATTTTGTCTAGAAATTCACCGATTATACTCAGGTAGTAAAGCATATGATTGAAATCCTAAATAAAAATGTGGATTTCAAATGGATAGACAAAAGGAGGCAGGCATTCCAAGAGATTAAAGAGAGAATCGTCCAAGCACCAGTGTTGATCAATCTAGACTATTTTAAGGATTTTATCCTTTACGTAGTGGGTGAGCAGGATAGTTATGATATTGTGCTTACATAAAGTCAATATGATGGAAATGAACTACAAATCACTTTTCTAAGTCAAGTGATTTAGCCACACGAGGAAAACTACAATTTTATTGAGAAGCAAGTTTATGCGGTTATGAAGTCCCTAAAGAAATTTTGACATTTCTTCTCACAAAGCAAGATAATTGTCTATCTTATTCATCCAGATATTAGAAATTTTATCATTTAGGGAGAGCTTGGTGATAAAAGAGTAGGCTAGGTATCCAAGATTCAGGAGTATGATGTAGATATTTGATTGAACAAATTAATTCGTGTTCAGGCACTTTGTTAGGAGTTGGCTAAAAATGTAGCTTCTCAATCGCCAATACCATAACATAATAAGGTTATGAACGAGAGCAATATTGCTAACCAAGCAATAGAAAATCACAACTAGACAGAGGACCTAGTCAAAATTTTCACATCTAGAAAGTGTCCACCTCACGTTGATTCCTTACAAAGGCGAAGATTTAGAGTATAGGTCCTCAGATATGTCTTACTATCAACTAGATTGTTCCACAAGAACATTGATGGAGTGCTCCTCAGGTGCTTTAAAAAATATAAAAAATAGAATATTTTGGAGGAGTTCCACTCTGGCTTGTATGGTGGACACTATGTAGGGAGGCATATGGCCTTGAAAATAATTCGGGCTAGATATTTTTGGCTCACTCTTTTTGTAGACACACATAAAGTAAGTAAAAACTATGATAACTATCAGTGATATATTGGCAAGAGTAAGAAGGCATCCCTATCTCTACATTTGATCCAAGTAGAAGCTCTATTTCAATAGTGGGGCTTAGAATTTATTGGGGTCATTGATCCCCATTCTTCTGCTAAACATAAATATATTTTGATAGCAACTAACTACTTTACTCAGTGGGTGAAGGCCATCCCAACAAAGAAAGCAGATCAAGCAACACTCATCTCTTTCATTGAGGAACTGATAACCTGTTTTAGCATACTAGACACCATTATGACTGATAATGAGACTCCCTTCATTGGAGCGAATATTATTGAGTTTGTAGGCATGTATAGAATTTATCTCAAAATGTCTTCTAATTATTACCCATAGGGAAATGGCTTAGTTGAGTCCACAAACAAGAACTTACTTTGGATTTTTAAGAGAACACTCAAAAGCAACAAAAGGAGTTGGCATATACTGCTGAACCAAGCTCTGTGGGTGGATCGTATATTGATAAATAAGTCCATTAAAACTTCTCCCTACTCCCTAGTGTATGGTAAGGAAGCGGTTTTTCCTACCCACATTGAAATCCCAATTCTCTAGACCTTGCAGATGCTTAGTGATGAGGATGATGAATCTAACCCCATGAGCGCAAGGTTAGCCCAACTTTTGTAGCTTGAGGAAGAAAGGAATACGGTATATGTTTCTTTCATTTAACATGCCAAGATGACGCAAAAGTGGTTCAACAAAAGGATGACTGAATGAAAGTTTAAGGTCAAATATTTGGTGCTCAAGTGGAATGAGAACAAAGCCAAGCCCAAAAAGCACCATAAATTTGAGGTAATTTGGGAAGTCTCATTCCAAGTTTCAGGAGTAAATTTAGCCAATGCATACCACCTTCAAGATATGGATGGTCGAGAGCTATCAATCCCAGTTAATGGTATTCATCTAAAATCCTATTTTCAGTGACAGATCAAGGATACAAGTATGTAAATATGTACAAATTTTGGTTGACTATTTATTTTTCATAAGTATTTTTATTACTTTTGTCAATATATAAAAAAACAATAAAAAAATATATAAGAGAAAAAGAAAAAATAGATGAATATGACTTCGCCAGGGAAGTGCCATGCTACCCTAAAAAAAAAAAATCATATTCATCCCAAAGATGTTTCTTCTTCCTCAAAAAATTAATTTCACCCCGAAAAGCCTTTTAATGGATAATATTATGAGTTTCGAGTGAAATTAGAATTAATTATTTTAAAAAATTTCAGCAAGTGTTTGAAGGCTCCAAAGTTAAAAATTGATTTATTTTTTAATCAAAGGGGCAAAAAGAGGAAAAAAAAAAAAGGAAGAGAGGAAGTACTTAAAATTATTTTACCCCAAAAAATTTTAATGCAATAAAATAAAAAAAAAAAAGGCTAAAGTGAGAGATTTTATTTAATTTCGCATGAAGTTTTTAAAAGTGGAGGGCAAAATTAAAATTGGAGCAAAGGCAAAAAACAAAGTTTTAAAATTGCAACTCCAAAAAAAAAACTTTTTTAGAAAAAAGAGGGTTAATTAATTTTTAAATTTGTTTTTTCTAAAATTGGGGCAAAAATCAAAGCAAAGTATTGTTTTAAAAAGGAGGGATTTGGCATGAGAAGGCATCAAACAGGTTGAAGGTAATTTTTGGGAGCAAAGGAGAAGAAAGGAAGTGCCATCCCAAAGTTATTTCTCCCATAAAACAAATTTTTCGGTAAGAGATGAATTTTAAAAGCACTAGTTGATGTCCTACCACATTTTCGAAGCACCAGGAGCAAAGTGATTTCGCTTGGATTTGCCTTGGGCAACATTTTGATGTTCCCAAAGAGAAAGATCTCTCCATTTTTTGAAAAAACATTCATTGGTTCATACTAGGCGAATCTATTTTCTAGGAGTGATCGTTAGAAATCCAAGGTGTGCTTTTCAAAGATTAATGAGGTGAAGCACGACTTCCAAAGAAGATTTTGGGTAAAATGAGGATTAACAATAATTTTAAAATCATTGATAGTTGTGCCAGTTGAGTGGAATGAGGCTCATATTTTCTTGACTTCACCAAGAAGATACGTCGAATTTACTTTGGTGGGTGGAGGCGCCATCTATAAATAAGACACAGGTAAAATTGTTCAAAGAAGAAAATTTTTAAGTTTTGTCCGTGCATTTTCAAAGCTAGTGGTTGCAAGATTTGCAAATCACTCCCCGAGTTGCCAGAATGTCCATGATGGGTAAAAACACTATAGAATCAAAAGGTGTCATTAAACTGAAATGAAGAACATAGGCTTATACTGAGAGGGGAGATGAACAATATAAGACCAAATTTTATTTTTCTTTCTCAAACAATATTGTCCAATATTATCAATGGTAATATCAATGGCAATAATCAAAGTAATGAACAAATAATCAAACACAAGAGAGATAAATTTAACGTGGTTCATCCAATGTGGGCTACTCCATGGAGAAAATATTTCTTCTAAATTTTCTCAACAAATCTCTTGGGAATCAATTCCCTATTACAATGTTTATGGACCTCTGTCCAAAGGAGACACCAATCCCCTATGCTCTAATTTGTGGATGTCTTTCCATAGGAGAACTCTTTCTCCTTTTCTTTGGTTCATGGAACTTAATCTAGGAGAACTCTATCTCCTCAGCTGATTCATGGATCTCTCTCCATAGAAGAACTCTATCTTCCCAACTAGTTCATAGATATCACTCCACAAGATAACTCTATCTCCTCTACTTTAGTTGGTGGAAATTGATCCAGGAGAACTCTATCTTCTCAACTGGTTTGTGGATCTCTATCCATAGAAGAACTCTATCTTCCCAACTAGCTCATGGATGTCACTCCATAGGATAACACTATCTTCTCTACTCTAGTTGGTGGAATTTGATTTAGGAGAACTCTATCTTCTCAACTAGTTTATGGATATCTCTCCACAAAATAACTCTATCTTCCTAGCTAATTCATGAATCTCACTCTATAGGAGAGCTCTATCTCATCTACTCTAGTTGGTCATATTCTAGAAGACTTCTGCCCCCACTGCCCTGGCTTGTGGATATCTCTCCACAAGAGACCTCTATCCCCACTAAACTAGTTGATGGACCTTTATCCACTGGAGACTACTATCATCTTTGTTGTGTCACCTCCAAATCCTACTCTCAACTCTATCTCAAATATGCACCAAAATCTATCCCAAGTCTAGCACAAATTTGCTCTAACTTTGCTCACAAATTTGCACTAAAATATGTCCCAAGTCTAGCACAAATATGCTCTAAATCTACTCACAAATATACACCAAAATCTATTTCAGGTATAGCATAAATATTCTCTAACTCTGTTCACAAATTTGCACCAAATTCTATCTCAAATCTATCCCAAGCTTTAACACAAAGTTTGAAAAAATCAACAATCAAGCCTGCCTTTAATTCTGTTTCAAGTCTTCACAAGACTTGCTCAAATCTACCTTCAAGTCTTCTCAAAAAACTTGTTCAAATATGTCCTCAATACTTCTCAAAGACTTGCTCAAATCTGCATTTAATTCTATTTCAAGTCTTCACAAGACTTGCTCAAATCTACCTTCAAGTCTTCTCAAAAGACTTACTCAAATCTGTCCTCAAGCCTTCTCAAAGACTTGCTCAAATATGCCTTCAAGTCTTCTCAAAATACTTGCTCAAATATATCCTCAAAACCTATCCTCAAGCCTTCTCAAAGACTTGCATACAAACACAACTTAAATCTCTTTCAAAAAGCTTTCTTCACACAAACAAATTCTACTTAGAATTTGTTTAACCTCTGGAACATATAGAGAATGATATGCTCTATCAAAAACTCAATATGTTTCACACTCACCAATATTGTACTCAATTAATTACTCTCTATCTTTTGTAAATTTTCTCTCAAAGATCAATCACACTAATACACAATTTCCCTCATTAAAATTGATCAAAAACACTTTCACAATTGCTATCATTATTTCTCAAATCAATGTTAAAAATATTTCCTAAAGATGGACTAACTTGTCTTCAACCCTAGAACAAGTAGTTCACAATATCTATCTTAAATGTCTCAAACCCTTTCAACAATAGAAGCATAGATTATTATCAAATTCTATCCCAAATGTTTCCAAAATATTCAACAATTAAGCACAATATCCTCACTCAAATATTTCCAACAATGTTTATCAAAAAATCCTTTTCACTCCACCTTATGTTCCAAAACATCCACTTCAACAAACACTTTAAACAAAGGATAATGTGTCCATACCTCTTAATTTATTCTTATGGAGATATGTCTTCAAAATATGTCTCACAAATAACTGATTCTTCTAATGCCACTTCAAGGATTAGATTGCAAGATACTTCCTCAAAATATCCACATGAATTTTGACCTCAAAATATTTTCACCATACAAACATTACAATATAATATCAACCACTATAATACCTTATTACGCCTATTATTTCATGTAAAATAATGCTCAACAAAACAAACCAGAAATTACACACATGATTTTTTTTTGGTGGGGGGCCCCTAGGGCGGGACAGCCAAAGGATCCAGAAAACCCCACCCGAAGCACAACCTTTATCAAAAATAAACTTCCCATACAACATTTTGGGTATACCCCAAGAAAACACACCCATAACACAAAAAAAAGCACATAGATCCCTTCCTTGAAATAGTGGAGAAACAAAAATCTGTAGACACACAAGAACTAAAAAAAACTCCCACAAGCTTTGTATTGATAGTTACTCTTAATAATTCTTTGGTAATTGCTTTCTTTCGTATATGACATGCTTTGGGACCACATCCCGTCTTGGCCAATCAGCCTTGGAGAAGTGAACCTACTAGCTACATTATACCTCCTTATGAAAACAAAAATAATTCACTTTAAATTCCAATAAAACGAAAGAAATTATCACTTCATCTAATGCATCCACCAAGCATTTGCAATATGAAATTTCACCTTTCAACCCTTTCTTAAAAAAAAATTAAATCACTTTACTATCCTTATTGCTCCCTAACCATTTCTCATTAAAATGATAAAAATTAATTAACCCTTATAACTCCCTAACCAAGCATAAAGTGCATACCTTTTAAAAATTTAAATCATACCCTCAAGCGTTGCCACCATTGCTCAAACCCACAACCTTGTTGACATTCGTACCATAGCACAAGGGCAAACACAATGTGGGCTAACCGCCCACATAAGCCCAAGAAACATGTGCTCCTTCTTCTCCTTTACCATCGATGCAAAAGACTTTGATCACGAAAAAATCTTTGTGCAAATTGAACGCCAAACCTACCATCTACAATGCGCTACACAAGCCAAGGGCTAGCTAGGCTACCATCCACCGTCGAATGGTGTTTGGGCACCCTCTATCTTAATCTCTGCACTACCTCAAAATTTGCATAAAACCTTTCTCTGCCTCCACTACTTTGCCAAAAATGAAAAATGAGAATCTTAATTTCTTGGGAATTTTTTCGAACACTATGGCTTACAATTATACACTTCACCCTTTGACTTTGGACATCGGCTCAACTTGGAAAAGTTGCCTCCATTCAATTTCAATTTTTGGCACTATTAAACCTTTTCAAAAATATCATAATAATTTAAATCTAAGGTAGATTTAAATATTATAATAATTTTATTTTAACCTTTTGGGTCCTTTAATTTTTATTATTATAATTATTTAAATCTTCATAGATTTAAATATTATAATATTTTTCTTTCTTCTTGGACCTTTTCTTTGGAAAACCTCTTCCTTTTTCTTTCGCAAATGCCACCATGGTAAAACCATTAAACCTTTATTTTTCTTGACATAAATGACAACCAATGTCATTAACCTATGCCATTAATTCTTTGACATCAATGACAACAATATACTCAAAATTTCCAACAATCTCCCCCTTTATCATTGATGGTAACCCTTTTCTAAAAAAATATTATGTTTCCATACCATTTGATTCCAAATATGCTCCTCCTGACTGAATGCTCTCCCCCTTAATAAAATATCTCCCCCTTTGACATCAATGGCAAAGGGACTCCTTTGGGGCTAAAGATAATACTCTTAGCTCAGCCCCCTCCCCACCTCCTCTCCTTGAGGTGATTAATTTTGGGGTGGAAGTATCTCTACTCCCAGCATACAATGCTATTTTTCTTTATCAACCTTCTTTCTCAACATACCCTTTTGATCATTTTGAGTGTCCCTATTATTGCTTGTCTCTGGAAGCTCTTGAAACTTTGTTCTACACCACTTGGCCTTATGCCCAACATTATTGCACTTATAACACTTAATGTTGTAGTTCTTAGAAGGTGCAAATATCTTGAAGTTCCTCTTGGTGAAGCCATAATCATTTATGTCATGAGCCCTACAGTGGATTGCTTTATGACCAACATGATTACAAGAGTAGCAATACCCTTGAAAGAAATATCCATATTTTAAGTTCCTCTTAGTAAAACCATATTCCTTCTTTTCACGAGTCCTGCAATGCATAGCCTTATGACCAAACCAATTACATGAAAAACAATGTCCTTTGAATAAATCTTGTCTTGAGCCCACTGGTCTCTTAGTTCTTTCTTTTTTGTGATGATCCATGTTCCTTGTTTATGCATTATTTCTTTTCTTAGTGAAGCTTCTATTCTTCAACTTATCCTTATAAGTCTCAATTTCTCCTTCACTCTCTTCCTTTGAAACTTCTTCCTCTTTTGAGCTTGAGCTTGACCCTTCTTCTTGTTTCCCTTTTCCTTCTTCAAAACCAAGTCCTATTTTGATAGATGAAGATATTTGTGCATTGATAATATTATCCAAGGTTTTTGAGATTTTTCCAAACCTGTGTAGCTTATCCTTAGAGTATTTCACTTCCATCCTTAGTGAAACTACCTCATGTTCTAATTTTTCACATTCTAAAACTTTTATCTCTAACTTTTATTTAAATATCCTTGTCTTAGCTATTGAGTTTGTTAGGTCTTGTATAAGCTTTTCTTTTTCTTTCTCACATTCTTGAACTTGAGCCCTGAATATTGAATTCTACTTTCTAACCTTTTTCAATTCTCTAAGAGTAGCAATAAGTTCTACTTCAAGATCTACTATGCCTTCCTCTTCATTTTATGAATCTTGTTCTACTTCTTGGTCTTTAAGAGCATCTTCACACTTTTCAACTTTATCTTCAATAAGAGCATTTTCTTCCTCTTCTAATGCCAAAAATAGAATTTCTTCTTCTTCACTATCTGAGGGTCTTTCATCACTGTCACTTGAAGCCCTAATTCCCTTATCAACATAGAAACTCTTCTTGTGCCTTTGAAATAACTTCTTTTCATGCTTGTTTTAACCATACCTATTTTTATTTTCATACCTGGATTTTCCTCCTTCCTTCTTCTTATTGATCCTATTTCTCTTCACTGCTACTGCTTCCAGCTTCTGGACAATTAGATGCATAGTGACCAAAATTTCCACAATTAAAACATTTCACTATTTTCATACCTTTGTGCTTTCTTGAGTCCTTGTTTCTTCTACCATAGTTATCTTCTTCATCATTGCTTGACTCACCACTTGATTTTGGTTTCTTATCCTTTATATTATTTGATGCTTTGAAAGTTACCTCTTTCTTGGATTTGGGATCCTTTACTATTATCATATCATAAGCTATGAGAATTCCATGTAACTCATCCATAGTCAACTAATCAATATATTTCATCTCTTCTATAGTTGAAACGTTTCCATCATACCTCATAGGAAGTGACCTTAAAACTTTATGAGCAACATCGGAGTCTTCAATTTAAAATCCAAGTCCATGCATGGTATTAAAAATATCATCCACATGAAGCAAGTATGCAACAATGTCTTCCTCATATTCCATATTCAAATCTTCAAACCTTTTCATATGGTTTTGTAGTTTTTCCATCTTGACCTTTTTATTTCCCTCATAGGTTTTGCTTCAATTTGTCCCATATATCTTTTCCTGATTTGCAATGCATAACTTTCAAACATTTTGCTTCACTTAATACACTCAAAATTCCATTCATAGCCTTGGCATTACTCACATGTAATAGCTTACCATATTTATTTGTGGGAGGATTAGTTGTAGGTGTGAACCCATCCTCAATTAATTTCCATGTCTCATATCCTTGTGCCATCAAGTAAGTCTTCTTTATTATACTCCAGAAAGAATAATTTTTCCCATCGAACTCTGGTACCTTATTTGGTGAAGATCCATTCTTATATACCATCCGTGTTCCTATAATCTCTTCCTTCAAGCTGTTAGATGCTTCTAAAGGAACCCGCTTTGATACCTATTGAAGAACATAAGCTTATACTGAGAGGGAGGGTGAACAGTATAAGATCAACATTTTACTTTTCTTTCCCAAACAATATTATCCAATATTATCAATTGAAATATCAATAGTAGTAATAAAAGCAATGCACAAATCATCACACACAAGAGAGACACAAATTTAATGTGGTTCACCCAATGTGGGCTACTCCACAAAGAAAATATTTCTTCTAAATTTTCTCAACAAATCTCTTGGGAATCAATTCCCTATTACAATATTTATGGACCTCTGTCCAAAGGAGACACCAATCCCCTATGCTCTAATTTGTGGATCTCTTTCCATACGAGAACTCTTTTCCCTTTTATTTGGTTCATAGAACATGATCCTGGAGAACTCTATCTCCTTAACTAGTTCATGGATAGAAGAACTCTATCTTCCTAGTTGGTTCATGGATCTCACTCCACAGGAGAACTCTATATCCTCTACTTTTGCTGGTGGAACTTGATCCAGGAGAACTCTATATTCTTAACTAGTTTATGGATCTCTCTCCATAGAAGAACTCTATCTTTACATTTGGTTCATGGATCCCACTCCATAGAATAAATCTATCTACTCTACTATGGCTGGTGGAACTTGATCCAAGAGAACTCTATATCCTCAACTAGTTCATGGATCTCTCTCTATAGAAGAACTCTATCTTCCTAGCTGGTTCATGAATTTCACTCCATAGGAGAACTCTATCTCCTTTGCTCTGGCTGGTGATCTTCTAGAAGACTTCTACTCCCACTACTTTGGCTTGTGGATCTCTCTCTATAGGAGACCTCTATTCCCACTGCACTGGCTGATGGACCTCTATCCATTGGAGACTGCTACCCTATTTGTTGTATCACCTCCAAAGCCTACTCTTAACTCTATCTCAAATCTACACCAAAATCTGTTCCAAGTCTAGAACAAATCTACTCTAACTCTGCTTGCAAATTTGCACCAAACTCTATCCCAAGTCTAGCTCAAATATACTTTAACTCTACTTACAAATTTACACCAAAATCTATCTTAGGTCTAGCACAAATATGCTCTAACTCTGCTCACAAATATGGACCAAAATTTATCTCAAATATGTTCCAAACTTTAACACAAAGCTTGAACAAATCAGCAATCAAACCCGCCTTCAATTCTATTTCCAGTCTTCACAAGACTTTCTCAAATCTACCTTCAAGTATTCTCAAAATACTTGCTAAAATATGTCCTCAAGCCTTCTCAAAGACTTGGTCAAGTATTCCTTCAATTTTGTTTCAAGTCTTCACAAGACTTGCTCAAATCGGCCTTCAAGTCTTCTCAAAAGACTTGCTTAAATCTATCCTCAAGACATCTCAACGACTTGCTCAAATTTGCCTTCAAGTCTTCTCAAAATAATTGCTCAAATCTATCCTCAAAACATGTCCTCAATCCTTCTCAAAGACTTACATACAAACACAACTTAAATCTCTTTCAAAAAGCTTTCTTCACACAAAAAATTCTACTTAGAATTCATTTAACCTCTTGAACATATAGAGAATGATATGCTCTATCAAAAACTGAATATGTTTCACACTCACCAATCTTGTACTCAGTTAGCCACTCTCTATATTTTGCAAATTTTCTCTCAAAGATCAATCACACTAATGCACAATTTCCCTCATTAAAATTGATCTAAAACACTTTCACAATTCCTATTAATATCTATTAAATCAATGTTCAAAATATTTCATAAAGATGCACTAACTTGTCTTCAACCCTAGAACAAGTAGTTCACAATATCTATCTTAAATGTCTCAAACCCTTTCAACAATAGAAGCATAGATTGTTCTCAAATTCTATCCCAAATATTTCCAAAATATTCAACAATTAAGCACAATATCCTCACTCAAATATTTCCAACAATGCTTATCAAACAATCATTTTCACTCCACCTTATGTTCCAAAATATTCACTTCAACAAACACTTTAAATAAAGGATGATGTGTCCATACCTCTTAATTTACTCTTATGGAGATATGTCTTCAAAACCTGTCTCACAAATAACTGATTCTTCTAATACCACTTCAAGGATTATATTGCAAGATACTTCCTCAAAATATCCACATGAATTTTCACCTCAAAAGAGTTTTCACCATACAAATATTACAATAAAATATCAACAATTATAACACCTTATTATTCCTATTCTTTCATGTAAAATAATACTCAACAAAACAAACTAGAAATTACACACATGAATTTCACATATACATATTATACCTCCTTATTATGAAAACAAAAATAATTCACTTCCAATAAGACCAAAGAAATTATCACTTCATCTCATGCATCCACCAAACATTTGTAATCTGAAATTTTACCTTTCAACCCTTTATTAAACAAATATCGAATAACTTTACTATCCTTTTTGCTCCCTAACAATTTATCATTAATATGATAAAAGTTAATTAACCCTTATAACTCCCTAACCAAGCATAAAGTGCATACCTTTTAAAAAATTTTATTTCTGCCCTCAAGCGTTGTCGTCGCTGCTCGAACCCACAACCTTGCTGACCCCCACACCCTAGCACAAGAGCAAACACCATGTGGGCTAACCACCCACATAAGTACAAGGAGCACGCACTCCTTCTCCTTTACCATCGATGCAAAATACTTCGATCACGAAAAAAACTCCATGTGAATCCAACAATGAACCTACTTCCTATAATGCGCTTCGTAAGCCGAGCTTGCCAGCTAGGCTACCATCCAACGTCGAATGGTGTGTGGGCACCCTCTGTCTTAATCTCTGCATTGCTTCAGAATTTGCATTAAACCTTTCTCTGCCTCCACCACTTTGCCAAAAATGAAAAATGTGAGTCTTAATTTCTCGAGAATGTTTTTGATATGGCTTACAAAATTATTAGCCTTTTTATACACTTCACCCTTTGACTTTGGATGCTGGCTCAAATTAGAAAAGTTGCCTCCATGCAATTTCGATTTTTGGCACTATTAAACCTTTTCAAAAATATCATAATAATTTAAATCTAAGGTAGATTTAAATATTATAATAATTTTTATTTTAACCTTTTGGGTCCTTTAATTTTTAATTATTATAATTATTTAAATCTTCATAGATTTAAATATTATAATATTTTTCTTTCTTCTTGGACCTTTTCTTTGGAAAACCTCTTCCTTTTTCTTTTGCAAATGCCACCATGGTAAAACCATTAAACCTTTATTTTCTTGACATAAATGACAACCAATGTCATTAACCTATGCCATTAATTCTTTGACATCAATGACAACAATATACTCAAAATATCCAATATGATACAGTCAAAGAAAAAAGAGAAGGGTGGAAAGAAGTCCAAGAAGGCCCGAAAAAATAAAAATATTGATTTGGACCCGTACTTTGATGCCATGGCAGAAATTGGAGATTGCATCATCACCAAAAAAGGTGTGATCAAACTATGCCAAGATGTGGAATTTGTAATCATGCAGAGATTGATGCCAGAGAGTCAGATAAATGTGGCATATTATGCGTAGTTATTCTAGTACCTATGCACACCCGTACATTCTTACCCAGAGTTGGTGAGGGTAATTTCTAAATTTTATAACCCGATTACCAGGGTTGTCCGAAAAGCAAATGGAGAAGTGCTTTTCACCATTTCTTCTAATGTAGTCTGGGAAACAATTTCTTGTGGGGTGAAGCCTCCCTTTAATGTAATATTTAAAAATTGCATCTCAATGAACAAGAGGGGAAGTATTTGTCTATAGTGTCAATGCGATAGTTTATGGAGATGTAGTTAATCAGGGAGCCATATTTAGGGAAGTTGCCAAACTTACCGAAACAACTCTCAGATTTTAAGAGCCTGAATTTATTTTCAATACTGGCATGGATTGCTGGACTTCCCATAGATTCCACAGTTTTCAAGTGGTAGGCAGCGCTGGTGCAGTGCATCTCACAGGTTGAGTTCTATGCCCCAACATCATGACAATGAATAAAAATATAATTTATCTAGAGAAGATGCATATTCAGTTGGAGAAGATGAATACCAGAGAGGTGATGTCATTCAAGCACACACCATTTCTAGCCTGGTATTTATTTTTCCATATGCACTAGCACTTTTTCTTTATAGCTATTAAGCAGGTTGATGATTAGAACAAGGTTTTTCCAGTCTACATGTGGACTCTCAGTCTATCAAGGAGGGAGTCATTTTATAGCTTTAATCGCTTGTTTTTGGGTCCTACCATTGAGTTAATTTGTGGCACATGTGAGAGAGTTTCATGGGTGATGAGATAGGTAGATGTCGCTGAGGAGAAGGGTGATATTTTCTTGTTGACACAAGGTATAGTTGTGCAATTTTTTTGCTTCTCTGGAAAGCCATTGTTGCTCTTGTACTTATCCATAGAGCATCTCTTTACGATGGAGGTGGTGCACCAAAATAATTATATTAATGATATTTATGGAGCAGGCTGAGGTAAAAGGGCAACATGCACAATGCTCTTTAGATTTGGTAGTATTGAGGTGAAGAACACGAGCTTATACTGAGAGGGAGGGTGAACAATATAAGACCACTTTTTACTTTTCTTTCCCAATCAATATTATGCAATGTATAGATAGCAATATCAAAAACAACAACAACAATCAAAACAATGCACAAATCACCACACACAATAGAGACACCAATTTTACGTGGTTCACCCAATGTGGGCTACTCCACGGAGAAAATATTTCACTAAAATTTTCTCAATCAATCTCTTGGGAATCCTTTCCCTATTACAATTTTTATGAACCTCTGTCCAAAGGAGACACCAATCTCCTAATCAAGTTCATGGATATCTATCCATAGGAGAACTCCTTTCTCCTAAGCTTTGACTAGTGATCTTCTAGAAGAACTATTGCCCCCACTACTCTGGATAATGGATCTCTATCCATTGAATACTCTTATCCTCACTACCTTGGCTAATGGATCTCTATCCACTGGAGACTATCATCCTCTATACTCTATCACCTTCAAAGCTCTATCTAAAATATGTACTAAATTCAGTCCTTTGATCTAGCACAAACCTGCTCAATATTTGTCTCTAGTCTGGTATAAATATATCCTTAAATCTACACCAAACTCTGTCCTATGATCTATACTAAATACAGTCCTTCAGTCTAGCACAAATCTATCCTTAATATTTTTCCTCTGATTTGCACTAAACATAGTCCTTCAATCTAGCATAAATATATCCTCAAGCCTTAACACAAAGATTGACTCAATCTCAAATCAACTCTGCTAGATCTGCCTCAAACCTTAACTCAAGGTTAGAACAAATCTGCTCTCAAGTTTTCTCAAAGACTTATCTCAAATTTGCTTTGTAAGTTTCCAAAAAAGCTCACACTAATATGTCCTCAAGTCCTCTCTAGAACTTATCCAATCTGCTCAATAAGTCCCCATAAGAAATTATCCAAATCTGCTCAATAAGTCCACACTTGAACTTGTCCAATCTCATAGAAACATAAAGAGAATTATTAGAGACTAAATATTCTCTACACTCATCACAATGCTCAATTACTTTCAATCACTCTCTTAGAAACATATAGAAAATTATTAGAGACTCAATATGCTTCACATTCACCTCAATACTCAATCACTTTCAATCACTCTCTTAGAAACATATAGAGAATTGTTAGAGACTCAATATGCTTCACATTCACCTCAATACTCAATCACTTTCAATCACTCTCTTATCACATAAACATATAGAGAATTGTTAGAGACTCAATATGTTTCACACTCATCAATACTCAACCTCTTTCTAAAATCAATTCAGAATATAAAATAATTTATTTCACAGAATTTGAACAATTACTTCACACATTCACTTGACTAGACTTAACCAACACTACTCAACCAATCACTCAATGAAATTATTCTTGCTCACAAACCCTATTCCAAGCATATGAATACTCACTCAAATATTTCCAACAATGCTTTATCAACCAATCTCACATAACAATGATACTCATGTTCTTTCCAAACCCTAGTTCAAGTTCTTCACTCAACAACTCACTTCAACAACAATGCTTATAAGACAATCTTCACATAACAATGATACTCATGTTATTTGCAAACCCTAGTTCAAGTTCTTCACTCAACTCAAACACTTCAACAACAATGTTTATAAAACAAGGTTTTATCAACAACTCTTAATTCCATAAAACCTTGAAGCATTAATTCAAAACATTCTCAACAATGCAAACCAAACAATCCTTTTCAATCCAATTTGCATTCACAAATTTCAACAATCACTCACTAGTAAGAATATGCCCATACCTTTTGTTGTATGTAGAAGTGCCTTTAGAAAACCTGTCTTAATCACAATTTATTCTTTTCAATTCCAATGGTTAGACACAACAATATTACTTCAACACTTTCCAAAATATTTCTTGGACATAAAACAATCACAACTCAATTTACGCCTTATTGCTCCCTTTTAAAACAACACTCATCATACCATACATAAATATAATTTCCTTGATACACCTTATAAACTCCAACTTAAAATAATATCCCAACACCATAAAAATATCAACCAAAACACCTTACAATATTTTCAAAACATTTGAGCACACAACATTAAATTTTTAATTTTGCAAAAACCCTTATAACTCCTTTATCAACCTTAGAACCAAGTTAAATATGCAAAAAATAATTTTTAAATGCCCAACTATATTTCTGAAAATTTTGGTGGCCAATTTCCAAGCATACCTTATACTTTCCATAAAAGGGGATTCGGTGAGATTTGACCACCGTCTCCTCTAGCCTAAGCACCTTATCACTTGGAAGCCCACCACGTGGGCTACTAATACCCATGTGAAGGAAGGTATAGCACCTTCCTCTTATGCCTTCACTCACTGTTTATTCCTTTCGAAACGTGCACACTCCTTCACTTTGGACGCAGTGCAATTCGTATAGCTCTCAATTCTTAGGCTCACATTAATTTTCGAAGGCATGGTAAGTATGGTAGGGTGGGAGTTCCCCCCTTTTATACACACTTTTAATTTCTCCTTACATCGATGGTGTTTTATTCGACATAGAATTTCAAATTTGATAATCCACCTTAGGGTTATTTAACCTTAGCTTAAATTAATTTATAATTAATAATTAAATTAATTAAAAATTAATTTATAATTAATTAAAAATTAATTTATAATTAATTTTAAACTTCCTTGGCATAATATTATAAAATAATATTATAATATTATTTATTTGGGTTTTTTATTGCACTTTGGACCTCATATGACTTCCATGAACTGGGTCTTGAAATTGAAACCAAGACGGATGCTGCCAACTGAAACTGCCAATGACTGGTGCTGAAAAGTTCGACATCAATGACCACTCACTCTTGACATTATTGAAAAATTATTACTCAAAATGTCCAAAAATCTCCCCCTTTGTCATTGATGGCAACCCAAATTATTTTTACCAACTCTTTGACCTTTTTCCTATTCTGCTCCCCCTGGGAAACTGCTCCCCCTGACTCAATGCTTTCTCCTTAAATGAAATCTCTCCCCCTTACTCAAATATCTCCCACTTTAACATCAATGTTAAAGAGTCACCTTTGGGGCTTAGGGATAAGAATGAATCTATTAGCTTAGACCCTTTCCCACCTCCTCTTGAGGTGGTTAATTCTAGAGTGGGAGTATTTCTACTCCCAAAAAGTACTGGTCTTTACCTTTATCTTCTTTCCTTCTCATTTGGTCCTTCTAATTTATTTAACTGTTCATGTTCCCATTCCTCTCCATGTCCATATTCCTGTTACTATTTATATCCATATCCATATCCATATTCCTGTTCTTGTTCCTGTTCTTATCCATATTCTTGTTCCTGTTCCTGTTCATGCCCATAATCCTGTTCTTGTTCCTATTCTTGTTATTGTTCATGATTGATTATGGAATTTTTGCTCTACACCATTTTGCTGTATTTCCATCATTATTGCACTTATAAAACTTAATGTTATTATTCCTTGGAGGTGCAAATGCTTTAGGATTTCTCCTAGTGAAGCTATATCCCTTTATGTCATGAACCCTGCAATCCATTGCCTTGTGACCAAACTGATTACATGAGTAGCAATACCCATGGAAAAGCTGCATGTTTCTAAAATTCCCATTTTCCTATATTTTATGCATCCTACACTATGAATCCATGTGTCCAAACCTGTGACATGAGAAACACCTTCCATTGAAATTTCCTTGTCTTGACCTCATTGGTCTCTTAGTATCTCTTAACCTATTATAATTGATGTTCCATCTATTTTTCTTTGTGCATTGTTCCTTTTCTTGTTGAACTTTTTGTTGTTCAACTCATCCTCAGATGTCTCACTTTCTCTTACACTTCTTCTGAAGTTTATTCTTCTTCAGAACTTGAGGTTGAATTTTCTTCTTGTTTCTTTTGAGCTTGTTCAAAACCAAGACCTATTTTGTTTGTTGACCTTATTTGTACTTTGATCATCTTATCCACAACCTTTGAGCTCTTTCCAAACTTGTGTAGCTTATCCTCAAATTTTTCTAAATCTTCCCTTAGTAGAGCTACTTCTTGTTCTAATATTTCACATTATAAGACCTTTTCTTCTAACTTATCCTTGAACCTCTTTGTCTTAGCCATTAACTTGTTTAGATCCTCTATAAGATTTCTTCTCTCTTCATCACATTATTGAAACTGAAACTCAAGTTTAGAGTTTTGATTTCTTACCTTCTTTACTATGTCAAGAGCATAAATAAGTTTTGCCTTAAGATCAAATTTATATTTATCTAATTCTTCCTCTATTTGTTTGCCTTTGTCTACATCTTCAGTTTCTTTTGTCTTGTCTACTATAGGATCACCTTCTTCTTCTTCTAGTGCCATTAGAAGATTTTCTTCTTGTTCTTCAAGTGCATCCTCATATTCATCATTACTGAAACTATAACCATTCCTTGTACAACTATCTTCAAGATGTCCAAAGTTACCACATCTAAAACACTTGAGAATTATTGGTGACCTTTTCTTGACTTCTTCTTTTTATTCAATCATAAATAGGACTTCATCTCTATCATTATCTAAAAAATTAGCATCACTATCACTTGAGTACTTACTTTCCTTGTCTGCATAGTATCTCCTCTTTTGTCTTTGAAATAACTTCTTCCCTTGTCTACTTTATCCATCCTTGCATTTCTTTTGGTACATGTATTTTTTGATTTGTATTCTTGTGATCCTATTTTTCTTCATCATTGTTATTTTAGCTTCTTGAAAATCAGTTGCATAGTGACCATACTTTCCACAATTGAAACATCTAACAGATTTTACATATTTGAATTTTCTTGAATCCTTGTTCCTTCTACCATAATTTACTTCTTCATCACTGGATGACTCATTGATTGATTATGACTTCTTATCCTTTATCTTCTTAATTGCTTTGAAGGATGATTTCTTATAGGGATTAGGTTCTTTTGTTATTAACTCAAAAGCTATAAGAATACCAAGCAACATATCTCTTGTCAAAGAATCACCATCATTTGCTTCTTCTATAGCTGAAATATTTTTACTAAACCTTGTTGGAAGAGACCTTAAGATCTTATCACAAACATCCGATTCATCTACATTAAGTCCAAGTCCTTGCATAGAATTAACAAACTCATATATCCGAAGTAAATAAGAATTAATTTCTTCCTCATTATTCATTCTTAATTCTTCAAATTGTCCTTTGATATTTTGTATCTTTGCCTTTTTGACACTCTTATCTCCTTCATATATGCTTTGCAACTTATCCCAAATTCCTTTTGCATATTTACAATTCATAATTTTTATTGATTCTGTTCTATGCAAACCTCGTAGAAGTGCATTCATTTATTTTAAATTGTAATGTTGTAGAATCTTACCTTCCTTATTTGTAGGTGGATCAACTGGTGGTATGTATCCATTTTCACCTACTTTCAAAATTTCATTGCCAAGTGCCATCAGGTGAACCTTCATTCTCATACTCCAATATATGTAGTCACTTCCATAAAATATTGGTGTTGAATTATCTGAGGACACATTCTTAGAGTCCATTGTGTTCTTTGAAATATTTTCCTTTAAGTTGTTAAACTCTTTCAAAGGAACCCGCTCTGATACCAATTGAAGAACACAAGCTTATACTAAGATGGGGTGAACAATATAAGACCACTTTTTACTTTTCTTTCCCAATCAATATTATGCAATGTATAGGTAGCAATATCAACATAAGTAATAAAAGCAATGCACAAATCGCCACACACAATAGAGACACCAATTTTATGTGGTTCACCCAATGTGGGCTACTCCACGGAGAAAATATTTCACTAAAATTTTCTCAATCAATCTCTTGGAAATCCTTTCCCTATTACAATATTTATGAACCTTTGTCTAAAGGAGACACCAATACCCTAATCAAATTATGGATATCTATCCATAGGAAAACTCCTTTCTCCTAATATCTAACTAGTGATCTTCTAGAAGAACTGTTGTCCCCACTACTCTGGCTAATGGATATCTATCCACTAAAGACTCCTATCCTCACTAACATGGATAATAGATCTCTATCCACTAGATATTATCATCCTCTATACTCTATCACCTTCAAATCTCTATCTCAAATCTGCACTAAACTCAATCCTTCAATCTAGCACAAATATGCTCAATATCTATCTTTGGTTTGGTTTAAACCTATCCTCAAATCTATACCAAAATCTGTCCTCTAATATGTACTAAACACAGTCCTTCGATCTAGCACAAATATATCCTCAATATCTTTCATCTGATCTGCACTAAACACATTCCTTTGGTCTAGTACAAATCTATCCTCAATCTCTATCCTCAAACCTTAACACAAAGCTTGACTCAATCTCAAATCAACTCTGCTAAATCTCCCCCAAACCTTAACTCAAGGTTAGAACAAATCAATCAATCAACTCTTCTTTCAAGTCTTCTCAAAGACTTATCTCAAATATTCTTTGTAAGCTTCCACAAAATTTCACACCAATATATCGTCAAGTCCTCTCAATAAGTCCTGACAAGAACTTATCCACATCTACTCTTAATTTATATTGTAAACTTCCACAAAAGCTTACCCAAATCTGTCCACAAGTCTTCTCAAAGAATTGCCTCAAATCTTCTCAACAAGTCCATACTAGAACTTGCCCAATCTCATATAAACATAAAGAGAATTGTTAGAGACTCAATATGCTCTACACTCATCACAATGCTTAATCACTTTCAATCACTCTCTTAGAAACATATAGAGAATTTTTAGAGACTCAATATGCTTCACATTCACCTCAATACTCAATCACTTTCAATCACTCTCTTAGAAACATATAGAGAATTTTTAGAGACTCAATATGCTTCACATTCACCTCAATACTCAATCACTTTCAATCACTCTCTTATCACATAAACATATAGAGAATTGTTAGAGACTCAATATTATGCAATGTATAGGTAGCAATATCAACAGAAGTAATAAAATCAATGCACAAATCACCACACACAATAGAGACACCAATTTTACATGGTTCACCCAATGTGGGCTACTCCACGAAGAAAATATTTCACTAAAATTTTCTCAATCAATCTCTTGGAAATCCTTTCCCTATTACAATATTTATGAAACTCTGTTCAATGGAGAGGGTCCACTGAGGAAAAACTACATCAACTTATGGGTTGAATATGGATGAAGCATTCTCCAATGTATATGAATTTTGTGATATTTATCAGCCCATCACTTTTTGAAAGGTTGTACCTCCAAGTTTCCAAAATTTTGATAGTGAAGAAAGCATGGACAAAGAAGATCACCTAGTAGATGAAGAAGTGACACATGTGGAAGAGGAACAATCATTGGTGTTTAAAATAAAGCCTCAGCGAACAAAGAGAAATGTAGAAGAGACATTTCCTTTTCCTAAGGCTATGAAGAAGCCAAGAACTGGTGCAATTTTGTCATCTGTAGCCAATCCCCCTCCATTAGTATCAATCAATCAGGTTAGCATTTCTTAAGATCTTCCAGTGATTCAGGAAAAGTAGCTAGACTATAAGATGGAGGTCATAGATCTTGAAGCAAAGGTGAAGAAATAGCAAGCCCAAGAGAAAACTATGTCACAGCCACCTCCATCATCGACTCACATGGCACCCAAGCCCAAAGGTATATCTCTCTTTTCCCCTTCCAATTATGAGTAGTTAGTGACTGTTACTTCTCTTACCTTCATTTCTACATACGTTGCTCCTCCATTTGACATACCCTCTTCTTCTATTTCACTCCCCACTTCTCAGCCATCAGTAACTACTGCTCCATATTCTATTCCCTTCTCTTCAGTCTCTCTTTCTTTTAGCTCATTTACATTTTTTTTGAATCCATTTTCAATTCCTTCATATTATGATCCTATCACTTCTACTATAGTAGTAAGTACACAAGCACCTCCATGAATGAGTGTAACTATCATTGAACCCATCACTTCCATACCTTCCACTATTTCCATTTCAAATCTCATTTTCATTTCCAATTCTTCCTTCCAGCCAAACCTTTCATAGGTTTGGTTCCCATTCTCCCCATTTTTGGAGTTGTAAGTGTTGCATGAGTCAGAGACAGAGGTGATGCTCGAACATCCAGTTGCAACAAAGATCAGTCGAGCTCATCTGAGTTCATCACAATGGTTGAAAATTTGTAAGAAGAAATAAACAAAGGCTCCAGTGAATCCACACAAGAAGATCTCCTTCAATCTGAAAGTGATGGAGGCACACATCATCAAGATGATTCCCCAAGTCTAGAAGCCACAAGCTAAAATGAATCTGAGTTATTACGCTTACGAAGTCATAACAAAGAACCTAACAAATATTAACACTACTGAGAAGATGAGGAACACTTACGTTGACATGAGCTCAGTCTATTTGCATGATGAGCACTACAAGATGAGATTCTATGAGGCTAAGGTAAATATTGTTAAGCTTAAGGAAGCTCTAGTTGAGAGTAGACCGTAGCAGAAAAGATAGCAAAGGAGGTGGAACAGTGGTGACAACAAGTGAAATCCCACCAAAAATCAAAGGAAGTAGTGAAGCAACAGGTGCAAACAATAAAATTCCAACTTGACTCTATGCAAAACCAGTTGGTAGAGAAGGCTACACAGGCTACAAGCTTCTCTAAAGATAAAATCAAGGAGACCCACCATCATTTGGCTGGAAGTTGTGTGAAGATGGTGGCAAAAGCAATCCTAGTCTTGTAGTATCTTTATGAGGCTTGAATACTGATTCAGATGAGTGAGCAATTGATAGAGAATACGAAGAATTTTCTAGAGCCACATTTGGAGTCAGCAATAAGGATTCAAGCTCTCTTCCAGTATGACATTCATGTTCATCCTATGATTAGGATGCACCGAGCCTGGTCTAGTGCCAAGGTTACGCTGCATAGTTATTTTTATAGACTGGACCTAGTGAGGGAGGGTAGGAAGCTACTTACCATAGTTGAACAAGAGCACTCTATTACACTTGTTCATTTTGAGGCTCTTGCTGACATGGGATTTCCAAGTTTCATAGATGATTATGGTGAAACCCTAAAAAAATAATAGTTAGAGGAAGTCTGGAAGAATTTTGTATAGGATACGCTAGAAATTGATAGTTGGGTGGAGCCAATCACAAAGGTATAGGTTTTGCCACTCATGAAAAGCCTCACCTGCATGGAGTCATATTTGTTTGAATTGACATAGATATCCAAGTGCATCAGCTTGGAGCACATTGAGACTCTATAGTACATCTTTGATTCACTAAGTATCCCTTACCTGTTCACCATAAATGCTTGGAATGAAACAATTGTAGTTTATAAGACCACTTGTGCAAGTTTGGAAAAGTAGGAGGAATAGACAACAACAGAGCAGGTACATGAAAAGATATCCAGATAAAAAGTACCAACTGATGCAACTTGTGAGGAGGACCACTGAAATCCCAATGGATAAAGGCTTAGGATCGATTGCATCCATGCGATTTGGATACCCCAAAAGCTACCAAAAATATTGATAGTTTTGACATCTTGCCACATTGTAATTTTTATTGGAATTTTATTTACAGTTTTTTAGTAAAAAAATTTGTAAAATATAATGGATGCATAATACAATAATTTTGTTGAAATTAATTTTTATTTTAAATCCTTTTATTTTAATTTTTGTGGATATTGCATCGAGAAATAATGAGGTTTTAAAGTAAAATTAATATCTTAAATTGAAAGAAATAAAGAAGCAGGGCTAAAATATTTTCGGAAGGCATAGAGCATGGGCAAGATAAGTAAGAGAGATAATTCCACTCTCCTTGAAAAGAAAATTTGCAAAGGTATAAAGAAAAGAACATAAGTATTTTTACCCCAAGGGAAGGGTGAAAACCCTTGTTGCCACTCCTGGGGGTGAAACACCTTCATTTTTACAAGCATAATCAAAACATGTCAAAGATGGTCAAAGGGAGAAGTTAAGGGTGATTTTACCCCAAAGGAGGGGCAAAAACCCCATTCGCCTCTTTATGAGGTGAATGTCATTTAAAAAGTTGGAGCAAAAAATTAAAGTGAATGGTCTTAGTTGAAAAGCCAAAGGCGCTTTCACCCCAAGTGAGGAGCGAAAATCCTTTTTGCCCCTCATTGGGGTGAAACCACATTTTATAAAGTTAAAAACTCATGGGTCCATCATCAAAGAGCTAAGGCGAAATCATAGTAATTGTTTTGGAAAGTGCACGTGGGGCCTAATATTGAAAATTCAAACATGGTTTTGCCCCAAGTGAGAGGTGAAACTCCCATTCGCCTCCCCTTGAGGTGAAACCACAATGCAAGTGTAAAAGCATGTTGTGGGACCCATTTTGGTGAATTAAAGGTGATTGCAAAAGGGTTTCACCCCAAGTAAGGGGTGAACATCCCATTCACCCCTCTTTGGGGCAAATGTAAGTTTCGAGGCAACACAAAATTTTGACAAGTCAAAGGGTGTTTCACCCCTAGAGAGGAACAAAACTTCCTTTCGCCTCTCTTTGGGGTGAAACACAATTTAAAAGGTTGTAATATGGTGCAAGTTATGGGATGTTAATTGCGACATCAACAAAGGTAATGAAAAGAGTATTTTTGTCCCAAGTGAGGGGTGAAACTCCCATTCATCCCTCCTTTGGGTGAAATAATATTAAATGGTGCAAAGCGCAATTCAAGGGTGGAGGAAGGGTGATTTAACTCCTTTTAGGGCAAAAAAAAAAGTGATAAGCCACTAAGTGAGGTTGCAAATAAAAGGATGAGTTCACCCTCAAAGGGGGTAAACTCATTTTCACCCACTCTATGGAGTGAAACTATAAGAAATTGCTAGTTTTTTTGTAGGTGCATGCTCCAAATGGAAGCATGGATTTAAAAATAAGTCAGAGAACTTTGCACAATATGTTTTCACCCAGATTTACTCCAAAAGGGTCTGTCACATTTTTTTTGTGTGAAATTAATTTTAATAGCAAAGGATATTTTTCAAAGACACCAATTGTGCAGATTTTTTCAGGAAAGACCAAGGGATAATGAAATTTAGTTTTTGGGGCAAAAAAATAGTTTTGGGCTCGAATTTCAGCTAAAAATCTATAGGGTTAAATGATAAAAGGTAATTTTGATTATTTCCAAGGAATCACCCACCTACTTCATGGTGACATAAATTCAATGACCAAGATCCTTGTTTTCATCTAGTTCTGATGCGCCCCAATGCACTGACGTCCAAGATTGCTAATTTCCTAGGAATTTCTCCTTCGAAGCTAGATCACTGCTCCCAAAGGAAGATTTTCAAGGAGGAAATTTCTCTTGCTGGTTCCTGATCTATGAACATTTTGTCCTCATATGTATTAAAAGAAAGAGGTAAAATACTCTATAAATACTAAGTATTTTGATGTAATTGAGGAGGTTGGACACTCTACAGGAAAACACTTTGAGTTTTTTGTATAAATAGAAGGATACTCGGCTTCTAATTTCTTGAATGGTTTTGTGTGTGATTTCTTTCTGCTTAACATGTCTATCATTGGCTAATTTTAAATTCTGCATTTGTATTTGACTACTGCTATTGAGGGAGTGAATACTGGAATATTTTTTGGAATACATATCTGCAAACTATAAGTGGTTATTCTACCTTTTTTTATGTTATATGCCGCTTAAAACTTAATTTGAATTTTCGCTACTAGTCTATCCCCATACTACATCATTTGGCTTATAGCCATATTTTTCATCTCTTTCCATCATTTCCCATTTCTTTATTGTAACTCTAAGCTTAAAATTTGTGTAGGATTAGCAAGGGATCCAACCCTCTCTAGAAATTGGTTTGAAGGATATTTCTCTCCTTTAGCCTTTCAATGTTGGCTATGTCTAGGGTGCAAAAATGTATGATTTTTATTTTAGGCAAATATTTGACCAAAAGAACCCTATGATGAACTAGACTATGGTACCCCAAATTCTGATGTTGAATACCCTACCTTACAACCAGATTTGTCCATCTATACCCACTCATCCATCCATGCTCACCTATCCAAACACATCCATTCTTGCAAATACTCCTTTTCTTCTAGATAATCAATTGACTACTCAGGGAGTCACTGCAACCAATGCTTAGGCCTTGGCCTCATTTCCCATGCCCATGCCCTTACATAGTGTGAATCCATTCTTGAGTCAAAATACCCAAAATAAAAACATGATACCAAATTAGAATATTGGAAGTTTTGGGAACACAACTTTTCCTACCATTGTGCCTCAACCAAAAGAGTCAGATCCAAAGGTTGAGGAACTATAAAATATTGTCCAAAATCTAATCAGGTAAATGGTTCATATGCAAAAGTAGGGTTCTCATAATACTCAAAAAAATCAAAATTTTGGTTTTCAGAAGAAGCAGTGGAATACAAGAACAAATAATGGGGGTGTGCCTACTTCTGTTACTAACTCAACCAATGCTTCGACAAGTTCTATTCATCCCAATACTATTGTCAATCCTTTAGACCTGACTATGAATAGTTGGTGTAGGTTACATGCCACTAAGGAGCATAGTGAGAAAGAGTGTCTGAAATTCATGTCATCCATGAATATTTTTCAAGAAGAAGTAGATGACTTAGAGTTGGTGGCTGATGATGGTTTGCATCATCAACCCAAGGGTAAGGGAACTTCCATAGTTGTCCAGACCTTCTGCCTAGATGAAGAAATGGAAGAATAGGAGAGTGATGATACCATAGAGGAGGAATTTCAAGCCTTTTGGCAGTTTCAAAGGAGGAATAATGGTTATCACTTCAGGAATAGATCCAAAGCCCCAACTACTTTCTCTACCCCTTCGAACAATTCTATTCTTCGACTGGATACCACGACCAACAATAATACACCTCCTCCATATCCCATTGAGTCTTCTAGACCAGTTTAAAAAATGCAAAATTTGGATGGAACCTCCTATAATATCATTGAGGATATGAAGAAAACTAAAGCCAATGTCACTATGTTTGAGATGGCTCAATTGATAAATAAAAAATATGCTTTGATTAAGGTACTTGCTTCATCAAGCAAAACCAATGATAGAAAAGCTACTGAGTCACACCTAGTCTTGCAAAAGGATAAAGGAGAGGTTCCTCATTTTCTCCTAACAATTAGGATTGTAGGTAAAAACTTACACAATTGCCTGGTAGACTCAGGTGCATCAGGTAATGTCATTTCTTATGCGAGTTATCAGAGGTTAGGGTTGAAGCCTATTCCCTCAAAATATTTTGTGGTTTAATTGGATAGGTATGAAGTGAAGGTGGTAGGCATGCTCCATAATTTTCATATCTAGATTTATTTCAAGCCTAGGATTCAATAATTTGTTGAAATCTATGTACTTGGCATTCCAAAAAAATATAGCATGTTATTGGCCAGAGATTGGAGCAAAAATTTAAATGGCTATATGGCTATAGATTGCTCTCACATGTGACTACCTTGGAAAGGGGTGGCTAACTAAATTCATGTTGATAGGGAACCTAGGCTTAAAGAGATGGTTACGAACTATAACAAAATCACTAAAACTCTTTTTATAGAGTGGGAACTTGGGGTTTACACCATAGATATAAATACAACCACAGGCAAACCTAAATATGAAATTCTTTCTAGTAGCCCATGTAATAATGAGAATATTGTGTGGATACTATTTGATGGATCCAAGTCAAAGCAGGGTTCTAGGGCTGGTATTGAGCTCACTTGTCCTAAAGGTGAACCTTTTCTTTCTACTTATAGATTGAAATTTCCATGAACTTGTAATGTAGTAGAGTATGAAGCTCTATTTTTTGGATTATAGCTAGCATTGAATAAGGATGCAAAATTCTTGAAGGTCTTATGTGACTCTAAGTTAGTGGTTAAACAGGTCAAGGGACAGTACACTTGTCGTGATAGAAGGTTAAGTCATTATGAAAGTAGGGCTAGATATTTGATTGATGAGTTTGATGCTTTTAATATATCTCTAATTTCTAGAGAAGGTAATCGTGTGGCTGATTCCTTGGTAGTTGTTAAAGGTATGTTGGGACCCATTGATAATAGAAAGTTTAAAATGTATTCAATTGAATTAGTACCCTATCCTTCCATACCTAACAATGTTAACAATCTGTAGGTATTTGAAAGCGATATACATATATTTAATTTTGTGACAAATTCAGGTATTTTTGAAAATCAGGTAATCGATGAGGATCAACTATGGCAAGAAAATGAAGGAGAAGAGAACGAAGGAACTCAAAAAATTAACAAGATCCCAAAGGGGATCATTTCACTTGAGAATTTATTTGACATTGGCTATGAAAACAAGAGGTATAAAATTCCTCTCCCAAAAGATGCATGTGATGTAGTTAATATTGGTAGTGAAGAAAATCCACATGAGGTATTTGTTGCCAAAACATGCACACACAAGGAGAAATAAGGGATAGAACATGCTCTTAGAGACTATATATATTGTATTGCATGGAGTTATGAGGACTTAAAGACCTATGATCAAAATATTATCATGCATACTATCCCACTAAAATTGGATTCTAAGACTTTTAGGTAGAAGCAACGACCGATCAAACCACGGTTAGAACCCCTAATAGATAAAGAAGTTAAGAGATTGCTTGATGCAAAAATCATATTTCCTATTAGACATTCTACTTGTGTTGCTAATAGTGTGCCTGTCAGGAAGAAGTGTGGAGAGATCAGATTATGTATTGTCTTCAAAAATCTAAATAAAGCATCATAAAAGGACAATTACTCTTTGCCTTCGATTGATGAAATTTTACAAATGGTAAATGGTTTTGAGATGATGTCCTTTTTGGATGGTTATTTAGGGTACAACCAAATTCTTATTCATCCTAATGATAGAATGAAAACTACCTTTACCACTAAGTGGGGAACAAAGATACCTTTTGGTTTACTCAATGTAGGCGCGACATTCCAATGCGCCATGGACTAATATTTTAAAGGTCTCATAGGTAAATGCATAATTTTTTATGTTGATGAAATTCCTATATTCTCAAAGAAAAGAGAAGATCACATCAATTATTTGAGAAAGATACTTCAAAGATGTAGGGAACATGGGATTTCTCTTAATACTAAAAAGTGTATCTTTGGGGTAACCGAGGGAAAGTTATTGGGGTATGTGAATATCAAAAGAAGAAATTTCCATAGAACTCATAATAATAGAATCAATCCAAAAGATTCCCCTTCCACATAGTAAAAAATATCTAAGGTTGTTCTTTGGTAAAATCAAAATTTTAAGGAAATTTATTTTTGGATTTGCGGAAATAGTAAGACCATTGAATGATATGCTAATAAAGGATGTCAATATAAGTTAGACAGGTGAGGCAAGGAAAGCTTTTTAGAATATTAAATATGCTATCTCTAGTGCACCGGTGTTGGTAAGTCCTGACTATACAAAGTCATTCTACATTTACACATTTGCATCTGATCATTCATTTGCAAGTGTATTGACTCAAAAGAGTGAAGGTAATTCTGAAAATCCCATAGATTTTATGAGTTATCCATTAAATGACACACAATTGAGGTATACTACTTTGGATAAACAAATATATGCTTTATTTAAATGGTAAAAAACTTCAGATATTATATTTTGCATAGCAGAATTTTTGTTATTGTTCCTGATCTAGCAATTAAAACTATTTTTTTGCAGAACAAACTAGGAGAAAAGCGAGGGAAATGAATCTCTACCATACAAGAATTTTACCTTGATATTCAACCAATAAAACTAGTTTGAGGACAAGGCCTAATGAAAATAATTGCAAAAATCAACCCCCAAACCTCATGTCAACAATATAGCGTAGGGGACATTAAACATGATGACTGGTATGTGGACATTGTCTATTTTATTTTAAATGGTAAGTGTCCCTCTCACCTTACATCTACATAGAGGAGAGCTCTCAAGTTAAAATCTGCATACTATATGATCAAATATGGTGCTTTGTATAGGAGGAATCATGAGGGAATTTTCCTTTGTTGCCTGAACAAGGAAGAAGCTACCCAAATCTTACATGAAGTCCATGGTAAGCATGGAACAAGACACAGAGTTACGAGTGCTACAACACACCAAATTTTAATATCAGGATACTATTGGCCCCACATATTCAAGGATACCCATTCCCATGTGTGTTCTTGTCACTTCTGTCAAGTAGCAGCCAATAGGGAAAGAAATGTGACTATGCCATTATAAGCAATAGTGGAAATGAGACCATTTGTCCAATAGGGATTAGAATTTTTAGGGGTTATCAATCCTAAATCTTCTGATTTTCACAATTTCATCCTTATTACCACTAATTATTGCACTAGATGGATTGAGGCAATCCCCACTAAAAACTCCACTATTGAAGTTGTTATTCAATTTCTAGAGGATCATATTGTAACCATATTTGGAATGCCTAGTTAAATTTTTGTGATAACGGTTCTACTTTAACTTTAATTAATTTTGTATATTGGTCTTATGACAATAAGGTGAGAATTAATTTTTTGTCAAATTATTATCCTCAAGGTAATTGTAGGCAACAAATCCACCTCCTAGAAGAAGAAGAAGTGACAAGAGGATTTGCCCAGTTTTGATAATTTTGACAAGTTTTGGTAAACCATACAAGTAGGAGCAAACCATACAAGCAGGAGGTAAACCATACAAACTGAAGGGCAAACCATACAATGTGCAATGAAATGAAATGAAATGCAAGGGAAATGCAATTTGAGTTGTAATTGCGCATGAATTTGATAAATGATGTGTTTAGACTTAGTAAAAGGTATAATTATGCATTCCGTTATGCATGGGCAGTTGTGAATAATGAATTGCCTTAGGAACCACTTTGGAATGGCCTGGGCAATGTTATATAAGGCCCCCTTTTCAATTTTGATAGTCTGGTTAATGCTTGTGAGTTTTGGCTATGTTCTGGTCTGAATAGTATGAAGTATTGATGCATACCTATGATTGTTGAGTACCTTTTAGTGATTGTATGGCATTGTTGACAAGTAATGAAGAAGAATCTCAATTCATAGTTTTCTCTCACGTACTGTATGATCCTGGAATGGTGGAATGATGTTTTGTAGTTTATCTTTGTTGCATGTACTTCTTTATGGTTGTTGTTGATACTTAATGCATTGCTATGGAAGAATTGGATTAAACCAGCACTGGTGTGAACCTGATGAATGATCTATGATGAGGATGATATCAAGAAGGATATATTGAAGGTTATTGTATGATTTTTGGATATTGCCATTGGAGAGAACTCTCTCAAACCCTGATGATGGAACTTGCATGTTGGTAGAAATGGATTAATTACCATTTTAGACCTTTACAAAACTTAGCTGAGAGAGATTGGCATAGAAGAATATCCAATTTGGCACCTTGTTGTACTTTCATTTTATACAAATCATACACCAGAGCTCTTACAAATCGTACAAAAGAAACTTACCCGATTTGGTAGTTTATGCGATTGAGGAAAACTTACCCGATTTGGTAGTATTGGGAAATCGAACAATTTAGTTACAAAACTATGTACGACAGCTTGCAAAACTGAATATGAAGGATTGGATGAGTGTAAAATCATACAATACCTATCACTATATGATTTGGGATCATACAGTGGTACGATTTGGGATCCGTACAAGTTATTTTGTTGTCACAAATTGATAGTTGTGAAGACTATACGATTGTACGATTTGGTCCATCGATTGGGAATAGTAAATTGATCATTCTAAGACCTTGAAAACCACCTCCCCATAAGTAATACTACATCCCTATGCTACATTTGGCATCATTGCCTTATCAAACTTGGCATTTTTGTTAAAATGGGTCAAATTGACAAGTAAGAATATTACAAAATTAGAGGTGAATGACAGACACCAGTGTGCAAAGGTGTAGGAGATGGGAAGTATGAGAGAAAATTCTAGTAAGAAGGAGCATGAGAATTTCTCAAAGAGATAATGCAAGTAACTCAGACCATAGTACATATGAACCAAAAATAGAGCAAGTTTGGGCATCTGAAGAAGGAGATTTTGAGGTGCTATTGATAGAGATAGAAGAGGAGGTACCAGAACCACCTAACATAGAGGAGTGAGTTGATAGAGAAGTAGTGCATGAGGAAGGAGAGTGGATGGTGACACCTAAGAAAGTGATGGAAGGGTTGCAAGGGAGTGCAGAGGATGGGAGTCAAGCACCAGGGCAACAAGGTGCGAGGTCTCAAGAAGAAGGACCAAGACCATCTCCCTCACATCAATGAAGGAAGTCATGGAGTGAAGATGCACATGAGTTTGGTCAATGATTGGTGGGATAGAATAAGATACCTTGGATAGAAACTTCTGATGATGAGTGTAGTAAAACACCCCCAAGGAGGAATCAGATAGAGATTCCATGGGATACCTCAAGTGATGAGGATGATTCTTCAAATATGGCTAACAAGGTAGCCAAGTAGAGATGTCCACCTTTTACAGGTGAGGGTAAGGAAGACCCCACAAGACATATCAAAACATGTATAACCATTTGGAGGGAAAATGGTGTAGACCAACCAGATGATTGGGTGACTTTATTTCCTGCTACCTTGAGAGGATTGGTGATGGATTGGTATCTAAAAAGGGAAAATACAATAGATTTTTGGACTTGGAATCAAGTGAAGGAGAAATTCATTGAAGAATTTTACCCTTTGAAGGATGATGGAGACATTGTCATTGAAATTTGTATGATGAAGCAAAAACCTGATGAAGATGTAAAATCATACAACCACAGACTAAAATAGTTAGTAGATAAGATGCAGATGCCTTTGGCAGATGTATTGGTGAAGTGGTGGTTTGTAGATGGATTGCTATCAAAATATAAGAAAAATATGAAGGTAGTACCATCAAAAATGTATGAGGAAGTTGTAAAGCATGCAAAGAATTTTGAAAGTGAATCAAAGTAGATGTACATAGGAATATTATCTCATCCCAAGTCCAATGATTCAGATAGTGGAGAAGATGATACTATACAAAGAATAGTAGCATCATTTCATCAGGAATTCGATAAGATCATGAAAGAACAAAGAAGCAAGCCTGACAGGAATGATATTTGGTGCATATAATGCAAAAAATGAAGGTCATACAAATGTAAAGTGTCCATGAAATGATTACTATCATATATGCAATGTGATGGGACATGAGGTGATGCTATATCCATATAATGCAAGAGTACATCCATAGGTCCTGACAATCCAAGAGCAGGAAGAGAAACCAAAGACCCTAGGAAGTGGGCAACAAGCAACAAGTGGTGGTTATAGAAATAGTTGATGAGGTGGAAGGCCAAACTAGGGCAATCGACAAGGAGGACAGAGTCATTTGTAGTATGATTCGGAAGGGAGGTCGATCATACAATGTCACAATTGCCAAGAATGGGGGTATTTCATGAAAAATTATCCTTCACCTCAGAGACAAGAAACACAGCAAGTGAACACTACACATATGTGTAGGTGGTGTGGTCCAGGTAACCACAAGGAAGCAAATTGTCCCAAGAAGGTGAGTTCAAGTAACCCATAAAATGTAAATTATTTAGATATTGAGGTTCCTCAAGTTAAAGAGGAAACCTAGGAAGTTTTAGCCATGACAAGGAATCAAGCTAAAAAGGATAAGTATCCTGAGCCAACAAAAGAAAAGTAGCATTGGCAAGTAGCAAAGAAAGTACTACAAGATGAAGCACAAAAAGCTAAACAAGTGAAGTTAGAAGAAAAGGAACTAAAAAAACCATCAGAAGAGAAGGCAATTGTGTAGAGTCTGGCAGCACAGGTTTTGGACACCACAGTAGAGATCAAAGTGGCTAACCTATTGGAAGCTATCCCATCATTACAAAAAGTGATGGTGGAAGAGATACAACCTCATAAGGTGATGGAAGTGCAGAGTCAACCGATTCAGGAAAAGAAACAAAAATACCAATTCATGGACCCTACCATATTGATGATTGATGTGGGAAAGAAACCTGCATTAGTTCATATGGAGATCCTAGGGCACAAATTGACACAAGTTATTATGGATGGAGGATCCAACATCAATGTGCTACCTAAAAGGACTTGGCTAGAACTGGGTGCTCCATCTCTATGGGCATCGAGCTTCTGATTATATGGTGCTGACTAGTATGGTATCGAGACAAAGGGAGTCTTGATAGCACAACAAGTGGTGATAGCTGACCAAGAGTTCATCTTGGATTTCATTGTGATTACTATGCAGAAGCTTGCATACGATGCTCTATTGGGAAGAGGATGGCTACGTGTAGCCAAAGTTAATCACAATTGGGGAAAGAATCAGATCACTTTCAAGAAGGGACAACACAAATATATGATTAATCTGACTAATCAAAAGGTCAGTGAGGATGTAGCCATGATCGATGAATCAAAAAATTCCTCAAGAGATGAAGGATATGAACCAGATGGAGAAGGAATGTTGTACCTAGATGAATGTAGTGAAGATGAAGCTAGATCTGATAGTGGACTTCTTCATTGGAAAATGGAGGAGTACAAAATTTTTTAGCCCAAATACCTCTGTATTGACTCAGAGGAGATCAAGGAAAAATAAGATGAAACCAAAGTCAGCCAAGAACCTAAGAAGGAGGTGGAAGAGAAATGGACATTTCCAAAAAGTTTTGTAGAATATACAGTAGGAGATGCAAAAATTGATGCAAGATCGACACACCCAAAGAATGTGGAGAAAGCAACAAGTGAGCCAGAGAATATCAAATATGAAGGACCTCGGATAGTGGACATCAATCTAGGGATGGAGGATGAACCTAGGATGATTCACTATGGTGATGATTGGAACCCTGTATTGAAAGCGATAACTTTTAAGATATTCTTGGAATATAAGGATGTCTTTGCATGGACATACAAGGACTTGAAGGGAGTACCACCTGAGTTATGTGTCCATAAGATTACACTAATTCCTGGAGCACAACCAATAAGGAGGAGACCATATAGAATGAACCCAAAATATGTTGCATTAGTGAACGCAGAGATAGAGAAGATGTTGGAGGTAGGAATCATCTTCAGGGTTATGACCAATGAGTGGGTATCACCTATAGTGGTCACCTTGAAGAAGGAAGTGGATAAAATTAGAATATGTGTGGACTTTAGGAGTCTAAATGCAATGACTATTAAGGACCCCTTCCCTATTCCCTTCACAGATTCCATCCTGGAGGAAGTCGCAGGACATGAGATCTATTCATTTTTGGATGGATTTTTGGGTTACAATAAAATAAGTATAGTCGAGGAGGATAAGCTGAAGACCACATTTATTGTGGAGAATGGCATCTATGCATACAATCGAATGTCATTCGAGCTCTATAATGCCCCAACTACATTTCAATGCATCATACTATATATATTTGATCAGTTGGCAATAAGGAATTTCAAAGCATTTTTGGATGATTGGTCCATTTATGGGAAGATCAAGGAGCATCTTCCTACCCTCAGTGAATGTATGAGTAGGTGCAAAAATGCATAGATCTCATTAAACCCTGGAAAGTGTTACCTGATGGTACCATATGGAAAGTTGTTAGGACACATAGTGTGCAGTGAAGGATTAAAAATAGATCCTGATAAGATCCATGTGATATTGCACATGGAAGAACCATATGATGTGAGTTCACTTAAAACCTTCCTTGGATCGATAGGGTATTATCGAAGGTTTATCAAGAATTATGCACATGTATCCTATCCATTGGATTCATTGACAAAGAAGAATGTTCCTTTCAGATGGATAGAGGAGCACCAAGGAGCCTTTGAGGAGTTGAAGGCCAAGCTTGTCAGTAGCCCGATTTTGGTGTTCCCAAATTGGGATAAGGAATTCCATGTCCATATTGATGCTTCAAATTTTGCAATTGGATGTGCTTTGGCACAAGAAGGATAGTTCAGGCTAGATCAACCTATTTTCTTTGCTAGTCACCTATTGTCAAGGGTAGAGAGAAACTATAGTACAATAGAAAGAGAAGCTTTGGGAATGGTATATGCAGTCCAAAATTTTAGGCATTACCTACTAGTGAATCCCTTTGCTTTTTATGTAGATCACCAAGCTCTATTGTACTTGATAAACAAACTGATGATACAAGGATGGGTCAATAGGTGGCTCATCACCCTACAGGAGTTCATATTTTGAGTAGTAGTAAGACCTGGTAAGAAGCATGTAATTGTAGACCAGCTATCTCGAATACGATCAGGAGAGCCTATAGGAATAGGGGTTCTAGATGAATTCCCTGATGCATAGTTATTTTCCATCAATGTTGTTCCATCATGGTACAAGTTGATTGGCTAGTATCTATCCATAGGAGAGTTACCACAAGAAATGATGACAACCAAGAAAAATAAAGTGATTATGAAGTCAGCACCCTTCCAATTGATAGCAGGATTATTGTATAATATGGGAAGTGATGGTATCTTACGAAGATGTGTGATGGAGGAAGAAGTCAAAGAGACATTGAAAGAAGCTCATGAAGGCTTAGCAAGAGGGCACATGGGACCAGATGCAACCGCTAGGAAAATATTACTAGCAGGATTATGGTGGCCCACACTATATAATGATGCAAAAGAATATGTAAAAGCATGTGATACTTGTCAAAGGATAGGGAAGCCAATAAAGAGGGACTTTATGCCATTGCATCCATCACAACCCTAGGAACTATTTGAAATATGGGGATTGGACTTCATTAGACCATTGAAAACATCTCAAAGAAGGAAGTGTAGGTACATTGTGGTAGCAATAGAATACTTGACAAAGTGGGTCAAAGCAAGAGCATTACCTGACAACTCAACCAAAAGTACAACAAGATTCTTGTATGAGCAGGTAATTACAAGATTTGGCATTCCGCTATAGATAACGAGTGATCGAGGAGGACACTTTGTCAATGAAATCATCAAGACGCTGACAACCAAATTCAAGATTTTGCATTCATTATCTAGTCCATACTATCCTAGAGCAAATGGGCAGGTGGAAGCAACAAACAAAGTCCTAGTATCTACTTTGTATAAAACCTATGGAATAGAAGGAGCAGATTGGGAGGAAAGGTTACCATCTATTTTGTGGGTATACAGAACAACTTTTAAACCAACAATAGAGCATACACCTTTCTAGTTGATGTATGGACAAGAGGCAGTGGTGCCAGTTGAATTCTTGATACCAAGTTTGAGAGTCGTAGTGGAGCATCGCTTGGGTGATCAAGAAAGTTTGGAAGAGCGACTGACAAAACTGATTAAGTTGGATGAAAGAAGAGTCATGGCACAATGGGCAATTGAGGTAGCCCAAAAAAGAAGGAAGTTATGGCATGAAAAACACTTGAGGAAGTTAGAACTTAGTCCGGGTGACTTGGTTCTAAAGTTTAATGGAAAGTGAGAAATCAAGCCCGGTAAGTTGAAGACTTTATGGCTTGGTCCCTACAAAGTGGTAGAAGTAATGAATAATGGAGTGGTCAAGTTGCAAAACTTGAATGGGATTGAGGTACCCGACACTGTGAATGGCTCAAAGTTGAAGCCTTACAAAGTACAATGCTTATTCATTTCTTCGAAAGAGATTGAATGAAGAAGAGCAGAAGCTCAATGGAGGACTCAAGGTGAGCAAGGTCCATCACAAGAAGAGCCTAACATGGGACTCACACACTTATTCATAGAAGGGGAGGAGACAAGACCAACCATAGAACAGCAGGAGTTGGCACCTCGACCCGAAGAAAGAAGAATATTATGAGTGCATGTCAGATTTATAGATGGGACCGAACGAGTAATAGAGGAAGATGAAGAGTGGATTCCTCCAAATGAAAGAGGATATCAAGAGATAGTATTATTACCCAAAAATAGGGGAAGGCAAGAAGAAGCACCCCAAGTAAATAGGAACATGATGTATCCCTAGGTGGAGCATAGAGAACTACCCCAACAAGCTGAAGGATAAAGAAGGATACGATTAATAGTACGATATGAAGATAGAGTGGACACTTTTGAAATGGAAGTTCCAGAAGAGAATAGGAATGAGACCATTGATGAAGAATTGGTTGGACTTACTCCATTAGCTCAGATAGGGCTATTACAGTAGAGAATGTGACTGCAGACCCAACAACTGCAGGAGGAATATCAGATATTGTGAGGTCATAATGCAAGGTTGAGAGAACAAACCATCTAAGAATTGGATAGTACAATACGAAGGTTGGATGAACAAAGAACAACTAGGCTACAGGAACTAGAAGGGGAAGTTGAGGATAATGAGGGGATAACTCCAAGGAGTGGTATAAGAAATGATGGTGCAAGCACAAGTTCACAAGTACCACCAAGTGATCCACCAATGATGAATGAAGATGCAGAGATGCTTTGGCGAGATATTGAGGAAGCAACCACATCACCTGAATCACAAGGTAATGCATGGGTGGATTTGAGTGACTCCAATGATGAAGGAATGCCTTGGCTAGTAAGGGAACCTAGCACAGAAAGTAGTGATGATGATGATTTCCTGAGGAGACCCCAGAATCCTCAGGATGACCATGATCCCCCAACATGTACAACAACACATCGACAACTAGGGAGATCACAGGAGCATCAAACCAACCTTGATCCACAAGCATATACAATAGCCTATCGAAAATTAAGAAGACAAAGGAGAGAAGTAAGGATATTGGAGAGATTGATGAATTTACTAGAATATTGGTAAAAAAAAGAGAAGATAATCAGAATGACTCAAGTTTTGAGATAGATTTTTCTGATGCATATAGAGAGATCTTGGCAACCTCATCTCCACAAATATGCTTCAAGGAAATAATATGGAGACATCACTTAGTACGTGCAGATCATAGAATCAGAGCACTACGACAATTATCACCAAGTGTAAGATGAAGTAGAAGTCCACTAGCCAACATTGAGTTGGTAGAGATAACTCTTGATAACCAAGCAATGGGAGGAAGGAATAGACAAGGACCCTTAAGGCTTCAGCCAGGAAGGGGAGGAGGTATTCAACCATGGAATGAATGAGGTCAAGGTGATGTTACAGTTAGAGGAGGAAGAGGACGAGGAAGGTTTTGACCCCCTACTCCTAGATGGTTGGGAGATGCACCCTTAGCATGTTTGAACTAGACAAGGAATCTGTAAGGTATACCAAGGATGAGAGGGATCTTACCAAATCCTATAGGGTAGTATCCATTGGGATGACCACCACTAATCCGATGAGGACCTCAAAGAGTGGTAGGTGGTAGAGGATTACTCCAAGGTAGGGAGGAATCACCATCTGGCATAGAGAAGCTCGATGTCAAGAGGAATAGGATGGGGAAGACACTCACATGGTAGAGGCCTTGCTAGTAGAGGAAGAGTGCATTTTGTAGATGAAAGAAACCAAGGACAACAAAGGATCTGATCACCAAGTCTAGAGCTAGAATTGATCCGAGGAGATAGGTGGAGAAGTCACTCAAATGATAGTAGAGTAGTAAGGACACCGCTACCAAGGGATCAATCACCCATACGACAAGAGGAAGGGACACTAGGTGAAGATACTCTAGCTTGCAATTGTACAATCCCAAATTGTACACATGGTAGTGGAAGGCTAGGGAACTCGGTAACATCACAAGTGGAGATGAATCACCCTAGAGAGCAAGTGGTGCCAGATGACACAATCACTCGAAATGTCATGGTCGAACCTCCAAGAGAAGAATCAGATGGGATCGTACAAGTGAATGTCACTATGTGATTCCCACGATGGTAAGTGTAAATAGGTTAGGAAAAGAAAAAAATAAAAAAAATAAAATGCCTTAGTTGTGAAAATCCCTTAGGATGCAATTAAGAAGGAAGTGGGTTGAAAAACGAAAATGATGACCTCTTCAAGAGAGAGAAAATATAAATATTAGTCAATTTTAAAGCTAAAAAAAGCATAAGTGGGAGATCATACAAGAAAAAATGGAAAAAGTACATGCAGAATCGTACAAGGAAGCATGTTGTACGATTTAGATCGTACAATGTATGATTTTAGGTGCAATTGTATGATTTTCAACCGTCGCATTTAATGTTCGCATGTGTGGAATGATGTGTTATCAAAAAAGAGCGAGAAAAGATAAAATCGCATGAGGAAAGTGATGAGTTGTCAATCATCCAGGAAAGGAAGACAAAAAGACATGCAAAGTGGTGCAATTTTAAAAATTTGAGTGGTTAGGGTTTGATAGCAGTTTAAATAAAGGGCTAATTTTAGCAATTTTGCAAATCGAACAAGGAGAAATTTAAAATTTTTAGGAGAACGAAGGTGAAAAGCATGCAACTGAATGAAATCTACTGCATGGGCATTAAAATTCATCAATGAACTACAATATTGCATGACCCATTTCTAAATTTGCACCAGGGAGACTTTTTGCATTCAAGAAAATCGAACCAAAGAAGAAAAGCAAGGGTTTTGACTCCATTAAAAGTAGATTTTGAATTTCAGTAAAGGAAAATGAGGGTTTGTAGTAGAAGGCATCCAAGCAAGAACCAGATTATGGAAAAATGTACACCAGGGTTCGAAGAAATTGTAGATTGGAGCCAAAGTAAATAAATTATAGGAGAAAGGAGATTACAAACCCTAATATGATAAAAGCAGCCAAAAATAAACTAGAGAAGGTAGAGGAAAGGAAGGAGAAGATCGTACAACCCTACATTACAGCCAAAAAAATTATTTTTGGGGGTAAATTATGCCAAGTGATGAAAAATTGAAGAATTGCTCCAAAATTGCACTGAAAAGATAGATCGAGACATTTCGACAATTGGGTCAATGAGAAATCATGGAGGAGAAGTGAAAAATATGAGTTTCAGGTGAACAAGGGTTTCAAAGGATGTGTTGTATGATTTGGAGGGCATATTGTACGATCTCAAGAAAAAATTATGCGATTTCAAGCAATTTTGGGGTTGATTTAAGCTTTTTGAGCAAATCGTACAAAATCATACGGAAGTGTATAGATTCGATGAAGGGGAGCAACTAGACAGGGACATTGTATGGATTGGTATGGGCCCTATACATTTTGGTGTAGTAGATGTATGATTTGTAGAATATTGAATAGTTTGAAGTAGTTGAGGAGATTGTACGATCTGGAGGTGGCTATTGAACTAGAAACCATACATGAACAAGTTGAAGGGTGTACTATATGATTTATAGTAGACTATATGATTTTTAGGGCACTTATAATTGTATAATAGGTGATGTCCAAGTAGCAAGCTAACCAAAGGAATGGTAAGAAAATGATTTCAGTCGAAGAGTTTAGATACTAATTAAGAAGAATTGTAGCCAATAGAGTGGAACGGTCACCAAGACCCCTGCACGAGAGAGAGTCACACCAAGGGTGATAGTTTTAGTCCCATGGTTGGTATGGTACTCATCCTTGGAGGAGAGGAGGATACAGGTCATGGAGAGGGTAGAGGTATTGGAGGGCTGATCAGAGAAGGACACCACCAAGATTCTGAGAGGAGGAAATGGCACAGGAAAGAATCTTGAGGAGGGAGTTGCATAGTGAAGTCCATTACCTAGATCTAGAGGAAGATCTGAGTAGCGAACCTGAGGAGAGCCAGGTTGAGATAACAAGGATATCATTCATACAACATGGAGGAGATACATGCAGGAAGTGGTGGAGTAATGAAGAAAATAAGAACCACCCATGGAGGAAAGAGTTTGAGAAGGTTGGTGTAGTTGTAATAGCACAAGTGCCACCACACCAGAAGACCTTCTTCTATAACTATCTATTGTAGATGGTTCAGGTATATAATCCTACAACTAGACTTACCTATGTCAATGTGGGCAAGTGGTCGATGAAGATAGAAGTCACAATAGAGGTATTCAAGAAAATATTTGGGTTGCCTACATATGGCATGAAGGTAGTTAAGAAGTTGCTTGATCTGATTGAGACACATCGCATCATCACTTCACTTACCAATGTGAAATCATCGATCAAAGCGAAGATCTCGAGTGTAGGGACTCGAGGAATTAAATAGAGCCAGTTGATAGGGAAATATTGGCCATGTGCCATGAATATTGTGATGGCTCGACTATCAGGGGAAACATGAGCCATGGAGATGCCAATCTGGATGGCTCAATATGTGGAAGGTATCACCAAAGGAATCTAGTACGATTGGGGTACCTATCTAGAGAAAAAGATGCATGAAGTACTAACAAAGAGGCCTAAGAATTTTGGGATGAATTTCCATGCTATTGGATTATTATTGAATGTTGTTACGGATATGGGAATCCACTTTCTAGGTTTGATAGAACCTAGGAATATTGAGGTAGGATAGCCAACCATTTTGAGGTGGGCAAAGTCAGTACCAATTTAGAAGGAGACTCCAGATAAGTCTCGAACAAAGAAAGCATAATAGGCCACTATAGTACATGAGGATACTTCTTTGGAGGAGGATGTACACCATCGAAGGAAAAGGCCTAGGTAGTTGGAACCTAAACTAGAACAACAAGCACTTCAACAATGATAGCAGGAGCAGCCATCAGTTCAAGAAAGGGAGGAAATTATGGGGAGGCAATCCAGCCCAATACGAGTAAGAACAAGAAGACAATGGGAAATAATGGTAAATAATCCCATTCCAAAAAACAAGTTGAGCCTATACAGAAGAATCAGCAAGAAGAAGAACAGTCAGACTCGGAGAAGCTGGATTTGCAAGATTGGAATTGGGTAGAAGCAGAAGAGATAGTGGAATCTCCATAGATTTTCTAGCATGATGATTTTGAAATTTTGGACTCTTCAAAAATTTTGGATGATACAGAAGTGAGGCAAATAATACAAGAAGTAGTAGCCACTACTCAGGAGGAAAAAGAGAAAGCCAAGGTGATAGTGGAAGCCTCAGAAGAAGAGTCAAGAGAGAAGAAGAAGCCTCACTTCAGATTCATGATGGGAGGAGGTACGAATCAAAATGATCAAAGTGATGCACAAGAAGATACGAAGGCATCACAGGAACAAGAAGATCCTATTGTTGAAAAATTCACAAGAGGAAGAGAAGGTGATAGAAGAACAACAGGTGGGCTTAACTGAACAAAAAGAAGCCCAAGAATCTATAGGATAGCAACAATATCATCAAGATATTGTGAATATGGAAGAAGATGTGGAGGTGGAGAGGACTATGGAACAGACTCCACCACAAGAAAATATAAACATAGAGAGAGCACTAATGGAGCTTGGGGGAAGCTCTAGTCACCACTTGGAAGAAGAGGAAGAACAAACTCCTACAGAGGAAGAACTATGGAGGATGCAAACAAGTTACCTCTTGGAGGTACCATAGTTCTCAAAAATTGAAATGGAGGAGGATGCAAAAAGGGTAGAAGACCAGGTGGAACATTTCTTCTCTCAAATAGGCAATGCCATGGCTAGCACCAAATTATAGTTTTGTATTGGATGCATGGGAGAGTTGAAGCTATGGGAAGAACAAGTGTTTATCGAGTTGGAAAAGATAACATAATGGGTGAGCAGTGAGGAGCGTACAAGGAAAATTATAGATATTCATGTACAACACCCATGGAAGTTACCCAGGGAAGAGGTAACAATGATGTTAGGAAGAGATGACTTGCCAGACGGAGTGAGAACCAATTATAAGCAGCATCCAAGGTTGTACCTAGATAGAGCCAATTATCCAACTTGTCCCATGAATACAACGAAGTTGGAACATAAGAGGGTCACCTTAAGCTTGGCTATCACTCTAAGGAAGTTGAACTTCCTAACACATTGGATAGAGTGGTTGAGCATAGGATTGGAGCAGATCTATCAGCTCAAGGAAGCTCAGAAAGAAGAGATAGAGGCCACTCAAAAGGAAATGGTTGCAATGGAGGAAGAATTGTAGAAGAGTAAGGTTATGGTAGAAGAGAAACTAAAGAAATTGGAAGAAGAACTGCTAAGTAACAAGGCTGATTTTGAGGCCAGAATTAGTTCGCTTGAAGAGGAGAAGCGACAGGTCTCACAAATGGTAGAAGATAGGATCAAGGAGTTGGAAGCTCAACTAAGAGCAAAGGATGAACAATTGAGAACACAGTTGGCCAAGAAAGATGAGCAACTGGAAATATAGGATAAGAAGATAGAAGAGCTCACATAGGACAATAAATGATATAATGATATGGTCCTAGAAAAGCAAGTGCAATTGAATGCTAAGGAGGAGATTGTTCATGCTTTGGAGGCTGATATTAATCACCATATGAAGACCATTATAGATAAGAATGAAGAGTTAGAAGTAGCAGCTCGAACAGAGGCACATTTGTAGGAGAAGCTGAAGAAGAGTGCTACTGAGTGTGAACAACAATTGAGGGAACTCCTGAAGACTACCGAAGAGAAAGCCAATCAACATGGTATGAAAGTAGTAGAAATGGGCAACTACGCAGCCAAGTTGCAGAATCAATGTGTAATTCTTCGCACCCAGGTGGAAGACCTGGAAGCTGTAGTCAGATATTATGAGGCGCAGCTAAAATAGAAATATGAGTCGATGAGGACACCGACCAAAGTAAAGGGGAGGGCAGATGTAGGCAGCAAATCCACCTCCCAGAAGAAGAAGTGACAAGAGGATTTGCCCAGTTTTGATAATTTTGACAAGTTTTGGTAAACCGTACAAGTAGGAGCAAACCATACAAGCAGGAGGTAAACCATACAAACTGAAGGGCAAACCGTACAATGTGCAATGAAATGAAATGAAATGCAAGGGAAATGCAATTTGAGTTGTAATTGCGCATGAATTTGATAAATGATGTGTTTAGACTTAGTAAAAGGTATAATTATGCATTTCGTTATGCATGGGTAGTTGTGAATAATGAATTGCCTCAGGAACCACTTTGGAATGGCCTGGGCAATGTTATATAAGGCCCCCTTTTCAATTTTGATAGTTTGGTTAGTCTAGTTAATGCTTGTGAGTTTTAGCTATGTTCTGGTCTGAATAGTATGAAGTATTGATGCATACCTATGATTGTTGAGTACCTTTTAGTGATTGTATGGCATTTTTGACAAGTAATGAAGAAGAATCTCAATTCATAGTTTTCTCTCACGTATTGTATGATCCTGGAATGGTGGAATGATGTTTTGTAGTTTATCTTTGTTGCATGTACTTCTTTATGGTTGTTGTTGATACTTAATGCATTGCTATGGAAGAATTGGATTAAACCAACACTGGTGTGAACCTTATGAATGATCTATGATGAGGATGATATCAAGAAGGATATATTGAAGGCTATTGTATGATTTTTGGATATTGCCATTGGAGATAACTCTCTCAAACCCTGATGATGGAACTTGCATGTTGGTAGAAATGGATTAATTGCCATTTTAGACCTTTACAAAACTTAGCTGAGAGAGATTGGCATAGAAGAGTATCCAATTTGGCACCCTTTTGCACTTTCATTTTATACAAATCGTACACCATAGCTCTTACAAATCGTACAAAAGAAACTTACCCGATTTGGCAGTTTATGCGATTGAGGAAAACTTACCCGATTTGGTAGTATTGGGAAATCGAACAATTTAGTTACAAAACTGTGTATGGCAGCTTGCAAAACTGAATATGAAGGATTGGATGAGTGTAAAATCATACAATCCCTATCACTGTATGATTTGGGATCGTACAATGGTACGATTTGGGATCCGTACAAGTTGTTTTGTTGTCACAAATTGATAGTTGTGAAGACTGTACGATTGTACGATTTGGTCCATCGATTGGGAATAGTAAATTGATCATTCTAAGCCCTTGAAAACCACCTCCCCATTGGGAATACTACACCCCTATGATTAAATGATGGTTTAGTTGAATATTCTAATAAAAACTTGTTGTCTATTATAAAAAAATTACTTGAGCAAAATCCTCATGATTGGCACAACAAATTGAAATTCGCACTATGGGTGGATAGAATAAGAGTCAAAGAGTCTATTGGGACATCTCCTTATCATTTATTATATGGGCAAGATTCAATTTTTTTTGCAAATCTGAAATTGCAAACATTAAAATTTATGAAAGAATACCTTGAAACTGATGACCAAATTGAAGCTCGTTTAACTCATGTAATGCATTTAGACGAAAAGCGAGATGAAGCTTTGATACATTTCAGTAAGCATCAAGATATTGTAAAATGGTGGTTTGAAAAAAGAGCTAAAATTAAAACATTCAATTTTTTTGATTTAGTGTTATTGTGGGATAAGGATCATGAAAAGAAAGGTGATCATGACAAGTTTGATTGTTTATGGCTTGGTTCTTACCAAATATCTAAAATACTTGGTGAAAATACTTTCAGGTTAAAAGCTTTGAATGGAGACAATGTTCACTTGCCTGTGAATGGGCAATTTCTCAATCACTACTTTCACCCAGGAGGCAATTGAATGCTTGTACAATGCTTGTATATTATGTATATTTAGGTTTTCTATGTGGTTTTTGTGATTGTCTTGTTTTGTCATTTTTTGTGCATGGTGCTACAAGTTTATTTCTTGATTTCTTATCAGATTTTCTTTTTAGTATAGAGTTTTGCTTTTCATTTTGTCATTTTTGTGTTCTCCCTCTATTTGTGGATGATGTTGGTAATGGGCACCAAATCGTAGTTCCTTTGGTGGTATGTGATCCTTTGCTAAGTAGGTTATAATACCTAATATGAAAGTAGGTGAAATTGAGAAAAGAGAGGTGGAGTTATTTTGTGATCATGCTTAGATTTTGGGACTAAAATGGTGGAGAGTGGAACAATGAAACATTTTGCTAAAGCTCCACATGTAACTCACATGTTAAAGGGTATTTTTGGAAGTCCTAAAGGATGAAGTCATTTTGGTTTGCAAATTAAGGTAAAAATCTAACATGCTCCATATCTAGCTTCAAATACCCATGTGGTGCATAAATTTTTGCAAAGCTATAAAAAAATAAGCAAAGGAAAACACACTAAAATCAATCATCATGTTTAGATAAACTCTACTGTGGCTATAGATGTCTGACTAGTAGTAGGGCTCTGTCGAGATACAACTTGTTCAAAAGGAAAGGCTTTGTAAAATATCAATTAAACACAAGGGTAATTTAGATAAAATCTACCAGGGCTATAGATGTCTAATTGGCAGTAGGGCTCTGCCTATAAAATTTATTTTTATGAGAAGTACTTTATAGCCTAAAAGCAAATCAGATGATGGAATTCAAATGATTTCAAGAATACAAAATGAATCACTTTGCACACACTGAGCAAAGGCAGATGGATTAGTTGTTTTTTATTCAAATATGTTTACCCCCACCTTCTTCGGACATTGCTAAATAATTATTATTTTGCTGATATTTTGTGTTCTCATTTTAGATTGGGTTCTTCATCCAAAATGCTTAGGAGCATTTCCCAACAGAGTCACCATTTGTTGTGGCCATTGCACAACTAGCCCTAAATTTGGGGATGCACCTTTAAATTTTGTTTTGTTGGATATTTTGGTTTTCTTTGAGCAATAATGTTAGATTCCTACTCTTGTATTGGTAATAGGGATCCCAAGATCAGTGGGTAGGTAGTGTCGTTTGTCTCCTTTTGGATTATTGAGTGTAGGTAGTTTTGTATGTAAAATAAAGATGACACCCAACAATGAAAGGAATAACAAGAGATATGCAACCAAAATAGGAACTTTGTATTAATTATTTAAATGGGGTCTTGATCCCATTTTTACAATGCTGTTCCTCGCACGAACAAGGGCATGATTACAACATTAGCTTACTCAAATTACAGTAGTCCAAAAGAGGGGTAAGATGCCCATTTTTGCCAAAGCACAAATGATTAGGGTGTCTTAGGTCTTCTTCTACAAAAATTATAGGGGTGAGTGGGCTTGCATATCCTGAGATCGGACCACTCTAGCTCTAGCAACCTCTCTAGATTTCTATTTCTTGCATAAAATTAAATAGAAAAGGGTTTAGTAGCACCTATAGATAATATTGGAAACCAAAATGCAAATTAAAACCCTCAAATAAATACACAAAAAACATAGAAGAATAAATTAAAGTGCCTTTTTGAACAAAAATAATATTAAAGCTCATAGATCTGATCATGATTCGGGTTTTTGGATCTGCTCTATGTAACCGCAAGGTGTGTGGTTGAGACTACGGAACTATGAATGCGATGATCGAGAAACCACGAATAGAGTGGTTGAATTTGCATAACTATGAACTACGTAGTTGGGGCTGAAAGACAAAATCTCTCAAAATGATCGAGAGCCAAAAATATGAAGAAGAAAAACAGTTGTCTTTTATTCAAATGCAGCAAAAATTTATTATTACAACAGTATTATTACATAGGTTGCAGAAGAGTTGTGCCTTTTTAGAATTTCTCCATTCTCAAAATACAAAAAAAATTATCGTTTTTCCACCCCCATGTGCATGCCTTTGTTCCCCTTTTTAAAGGTTCTTAGGTGGCGCTCCATTTCCAGCTGGCGGCCTTTCATTTTGCCTCCCCGTGTCGCTTCGTCGTCCAGGCATTTGACACGTCTCCCTTTTCGACTCTTCATCTTCGGCTCGTCTTTCGATGCAAAAATACGACCTGTCACGATATCACAACGTATTTCTATTGCGTCCCCCTTTCTTCTGCTTTGGTCGCGATATCACGACATGTCGCGATATCGCGATGTCTTTCTACCGCGCCTTCGTTCTTAAGCTGCGGTCACGATTTCGTGACATGTCGCGAAATCGTGACATGTCACAATTTTGTGACCCTCCGTACTGCCGTAGCCCCTGCTTTCTTTTTGGTCATGATTTTGCGACATGTCGCGAAATCATGACATGTCACAATTTCGTGACCCTCCGCACTGTCGTAGCCTCTACTTTCATTGCAATCGCGATTTTACGACCCTTCGCACTGCCGTAGCCTCTACTTTCATTATGGTCATGATTTCGCGACCCTCTATACTACCGTAGCCTTTGTTTTCCTATTTTGGCAATTCGACAAAATCGCGACATGTCACGATTTTGCGACCCTCCGTCCGCCATAGCCTCTGCCTCTGGTTTTGGTTGCGATTTCACGACATGTCACGAAATCGTGACATGTCACGATTTTGCGACCCTCCATCCACCGTAGCCTCTACCTTGGTTTTGGCCATGATTTTGTGACATGTCACAAAATCACGACATGTCATGATTTCACGACCCTCCGTCCGTCGTAGCCCTGCTTCTTGATTTGGTCATGATTTCGTGACATGTCACGATTTCGCGACCCTCCGTCGGCCGTAGCTTCTTTCCCTATTTTTGGTCGCGATATCGTGACACTTTTAATGTCGCGATATCGCACACACACACACACACACACACACACACACATATATATATATATATATTTCTTTGCAAAAACACTTAGACAAATTTGGTTGGTGCAGGATTGCTCTGCTGCCCTCGGATGCTCCTGCATCAGACACCCGAGGTAGATTGAGAAGTGATCCTCACTTCTGAACTGTTGGAGGGAGACCCAGGTGGTCAACCTCCATTTTAGACAACCAAGTTGCATCTTCTACCGGTCTGCCCTTCCACTTGACCAAATATTCAAAATACTGTCTGTTTCTGGTACTTCTGCCTTCTCTTGTGTCCAGTATTTCCTCTATCTCATCTCGTGGTTGGAGTAGATGCTGGAATACTCCACAACTCGCACATGGTGCCTCACTACTATCCCCTTCATGGTATTTCACTAAATCTGATATGTTAAAAATAGGTGAAATGTCAAGCCCACTTGGCAATTCCACTTCATATGCATTGCCTGACTCCCGTTTTTCCAATATTCTGCATGGCCCAAATTTCTTCATCTTCAATTTGTTATAAGTTTTGGCTGGAAACCTTTCTTTTCTGAGATGGACCATGACTTCATCTCCCACTTTGAACTCTTTGAACCGCCTCTTTTGGTCTGCTCTTGTCTTGTACTGAGTATTCATTTTTGTAATTTGTTTCTTTACTTCTTCATGCAGGCTTTTCATGTGTTTCACAAATTCCTCAGCCTCGACACTGCACTTTTCTCCTTTATCTAATTTCCTCAGCTCAGAAACATTTCTTGGGCTGTTTCCATATATGACTTGGAATGGAGATTTGTTTGTACTCTTGTTGACAGAATTGTTGTATGCAAATTCTGCCTGCGGCAAAACCAAATCCCATCCCTTGGGTTTATCTGCTATCAAGCATCTTAATAAATTACCCGGACTTCTATTTACCACCTCTCGTCCATCCATCACCTGTGGGTGGTATGCGGAACCGAACTTCAGATCTGTCTTCAACTTCTTCCACAATGTTCTCCAGAAATACCCAACAAACTTTGTATCTCTGTCGAAAACTATGCTTTTTGGTAGACCGTGAAGTCGTACCACTTCCTTGAAAAATAACCCTGCAATGTGAACCGCGTCACTTGTTTTCTGGCAGGGAATAAAATGTGCCATCTTGGAGAATCTGTCAACCACCACAAATACGGAGTCATTTCCCCTCTGTGTTCTCGACAACCCAAGAATGAAATCCATGCTGATGTCCTCCCATGGCCTCTCAGGTATAGGTAACGGCTGATATAATCCTGTGTTCTGCCTCACTCCTTTTGCCATCTGGCATATTCTGCAACTTTGCACAAACTTGTTCACATCCTACTGTAGTTGTGGCCAGTAATAGTTCTCACTCACCAGGGCAATGGTCTTATCCCGACCAAAATGTCCAACCAGTCCTCCGCTGTGTTTCTCCTTGACTAAGTTTTCCCGCATGGAACTCCTTGGAATGCATAATTTACTTCCTCTAAACAACATTCCATCTTGGATTAGAAAATCCAACCATTTTGTCCTATCCACAGTAACAAGTGCCGAGCAAGCCATCCAGGCTTCTGTAAAATCAGGATCTTTAGGGTACAGGCCCTTCAGTTCTTCGAATCCTACCACTTCCACTGTCATTTCAATCAGCAAATTCTGCCTTCTACTTAAGGCATCTGCAACTCTGTTTGATTTTCCGCTTCTGTGCTTTAACACAAAGGTATAGCTTTGGAGAAACTCAACCCACTTCAAGTGCCTCTGGTTCAGTTTTCCCTGGCTATTTATATACTGTAAGGCCTGATGATCAGTATATAACACAAACTCTTTTGGCAGCAAATAATGTCTCCACTTATTCAGGGACTAAACTATCGCATAGAATTCTTGGTCATACACTGAATACTTCTTCCTGGCCTCATTGAGTTTCTCACTCGAAGTAAGCAATAGGCTTACCTTCTTGACTCAAAGACAGCTCCAATGGCACTACCACTGGCATCACAGTCTACCTGAAATACCTTATTAAAATCTGGAAGTGCTAAAACAGGTTGCTCAGTGACCTTCTTCTTCAACATATCAAAGCTCTTGTCAGCTCCCAAGGTCCACTTAAAATCTTTCCTATCCCCTCTCATTGTTTCTGTAAGGGGTGCACAAATACTGCTGAAATTTCTGATGAATTTCCTGTAAAAATTGGCTAGACCATGAAATGATCTCACTTCAAAAGTGCTCCTTGGAGTAGGCCATTCAATGATAGCCCTCACCTTTTCTGGGTCCATTTTTAGACCTTCAACTGAGATGACAAATCCCAGGTATACCAACTCCTTCTTCACAAAATTGCATTTCTTCAAGTTGATCAACAATTGTTCTTCCCTCAGCTTCTCAAAAACCCTCCTGATATGCATCTAGTGCTCTTCTAGGGTTCTGCTGAATATCAAAATGTCATCCAAATAGACAATAACAAACTTGCCTAAAAACTCTTTTAGCACTTCTTTCATCAACCGCATGAATGTGCTTGGTGCATTGGTTAGCCCAAATGGCATGACCAACCACTCATACAAACCTTCTCTCGGTTTTGAAAGCAGTTTTCCACTCATCTCCTTCTCTGATCCGAATCTGATGGTAGCCACTCTTCAGGTCAATCTTGGTGAAGTACTTGGCTCCACTCAAACAATCCATAATATCATCCATCCTTGGTAATGGAAATCTGTATTTTATGGTGATCTTGTTTATAGCTCGGGAGTCCGTACACATCCTCCACTCCCCATCCTTCTTTGGTGCTAGTACTGTAGGTACCGCACATGGACTCAAGCTTTCTCGAATCAGTCCCTTTTTCAACAACTCATGGACTTGCCTCGCTCAGCTCCTCACTTTCCACCGGAGTCATTCTATGGGCTGCCTTGTTGGGTAAACTAGATCCAGGTACCAAATCAATATGGTGACTGATCTTCCTCATCGGTGGTAAACCCTCAAGCACATTATCTCGATATGATGTCTAGAAATTCTTCTAACAGGTGTTCGGCCTCTGCTGGAACATCTGTATACTATTCTTTCTTAACAGTAGGGATTAATGCATAACACATTGAATCCCTCTTCAGACCATCCAAAAACTGTCTTCCTTCCACTAGGCAGATTCTGGCACTACTACACACTTTCTCATCCACTTCCTTCAGTGGCTTCAATTTGTGACGTACTCCATCCTTCGTTAGAGAGTACGTATTTGCATGCCCATCATGCACTGCACGTCTGTCAAATTGCCATGGTCTTCCCAACAACAAATGGCAAGCATCCATTGGCAATACATCACATAGGACCTCATCTTGATAATTCCCAATGTGAAATTTGACCAAGCACTATTCACTGACAAGTGCTCTGTGGTCTTTCTGCAACCATGCAATCCGATATGGATGCGGGTGCTTCCTCTTCCCCAAATTCAACTTATTAACCATCTCTTCTGAAACTAAGTTGTCTGTGCTACCATTATCAATGATAACATTACAGACCTTCCTCGCACATTTGCACCTCGTGCGAAATAGGCTCTTCCTCTATTCTAGTTCTTTTTCCTCATTCAACAGTGTTCTTCTCATCATCAACACTTCTCCTCCTTCTCGCCTCTTCGCAGTGTTCTCGACTCTGCACCTTCATCTCGCCACAGAAGCTCTGGCATGACCCTCGTGTCTCTTGTCCGTCCTTTCTTGGTGTTGAGGACACTCGTATGACCGGTGTCCCTCTTCTCCACACTGGAAATAGGTTCCATGGAATACCCCTCTTCCATACCCACGTCCAGGTCTACCTCTTCCTCTCTAGTAGTCATTGTTCTGATCACGCGGGCGGTAGGTATTCTCCTTTTTCTGTTCCTGGGGTTTGCTTGTTTCCCAAGTCTTCTTCTGGTCTCGGTAATTTCCTCCACCGGTTCTTCCACCATGATCCCTTCCTCTCTCGGTTGCCTTCGAATCTTCTGTTTAGTTTCTCTTCTACCTTCAAGGCCAACCGGTATGCATCTTCTATGGTGGCTATTCTGATCAAGCCGAGTTCTTCCTGAATGTTCATTCTCAACCCATTGATGTATCTGGCTACTTTCTCCTTATTAGCCCCCGAATGGCCAGTTCTGATGGAGATCTTGTAGAATTCTTCTGTGTATTCTTGGACAGACTTGCTTGCTTGCCTCAGACTCTACATTCTCCTCAACAGGTCCAACTCGTAATCTGCAGGAATAAATTGTCTCTTCAGCTTCTCCACCATTCGGTCCCATCTGGTTATTTTCTCCTTTCCATTTTTATTTCTTTCGAGTTGTATTCCTTTCCACCATAAACTAGCATGGCCTTTTAATTTTGTTTTGGCAAATTTTATCCGGTCTGGATCCGCCACCTCCTCATACTCAAAGTATTCCTCCATATCGTTGATCCAGTCAATCAACTCTTCTAGGTTGAGGTTCCCAGAATATGTAGAGACATCAAACTTTGGTCTCTTCCTGGCCTGAGATAGAGCTTTCAACAGTCTAGCTTCAGAAGGATCCAATGCTTCTTCATCATCTGATGGATCCTCGCTTCCCAGGCTTCATCGTCACTCTGTTCTTCTCCCTTAGGTTCGGTCCTTTTTCGTAATTCTTCCTGTAGGGCTTGCACTTGTCTCTACAACGCTCTGAAATCTTCATCCTGCGCCACATTTCTCCCGCGACCACGATTTCTTTTTGGAGGCATACTGCTCACCTTTCTCGCAAATCCCAACTGGTCCTGGTGCAAGCTGCCTCACTTTCGGCGGTCTGCTTACACACTCAGGAACTCCCGCTCTGATACCACTTGATCGAGAGCCAGAAATACGAAGAAGAAAAATAGTTGTCTTTTATTCAAATGCAGCAAAAATTTATTGTTACAACAGTATTATTACATAGGTCGCAGAAGAGTTGCGCCTTTTCAGAATTTCTCCATTCTCGAAATACAAAAAAAAATTATCGTTTTCAACCCCCGTGTGCATGCCTTTGTTCCCCTTTTTAAAGGTTCTTAGGTGGCACTCCATTTCTAGTTGGCAGCCTTTTGTTTCACCTCCCCGTGTCGCTTCGTCGTCCAGGCATTTGACACGTCTCCCTTTCCGACTCTTCGTCTTCGGCTCATCTTTTGGCATGAAAATACGACCTATCGTGATATCGCAACGTATTTCTATCACGTCCCCCTTTCTTCTGCTTTGGTCACGATATCATGACATGTCACGATATCACGACGTCTTTCTACCGCGCCTTCGTTCTTAAGCTATGGTCGCAATTTTGCGACCCTCCGTACTGTCGTAGCCCATGCTTTCTTTTTGGTCATGATTTTGTGACATGTTGCGATTTTGCGACCCTCCGCACTGTCGTAGCCTCTACTTTCGTTGCGATCATGATTTTGTGACCCTCCGCACTGCCGTAGCCTTTGCTTTCATTGCGGTCGCGATTTTGCGACCCTCCGTACTGCCGTAGCCTCTGTTTCTATTTTGGTCACGATTTCACGATCCTCCGTCCACCGTAGCCTCTGCCTCTAGTTTTGGTCACGATTTTGCGACATGTCGTGAAATCGCAACATGTCACAATTTTGTGACCCTCCGTCCACCATAGCCTCTACCCTGGTTTTGGCCACGAAATTGCGACATGTCTCGAAATCGTGACATGTCATAATTTTGCGACCCTCCATCCGTCGTAGCCCTGCTTCTTGATTTGGTCATGATTTCGCGACCCTCCATCGGTCGTAGCTTCTTTCCCTATTTTTGGTCGCGATATCGTGACACACACACACACACACACACACACACACACACACACACACACACACACACATATATATATATATATATATATATATATTTTTTTTTTTTTTTTTCTTTGCAAAAACACTTAGACAAATTTGGTTGGTGCAGGATTGCTCTGCTACCCTCGGATGCTCCTGCATCACAAAAGATGCACTCTAGGGGGTTCGAATCTTAGATCTCCTTAGGGCACATGTGATCTCCTAGCATGATTTTGATAGTGTGATAGTGTATTTCTTTGACCTCCTTTATTTGATGGGGTAAATTTTATTTTATAAGCAAGCTCGAGGCCTTGGATGGAGTCAGAGTGAGTCACTCAAGGTGCTTCACTTAACTGGGGGATGTGTGAGTGGAACTGGGGTGAGGTGGCTTGATGAGTGAGTGCAACTAAGGTGAGTTGGCTTGATGAGTGAGTGTAATTGAGGTGAGTTGGCTTGATGAGTGAGTGCAACTAAGGTGAGTTGGCTTGATGAGTGAGTGCAACTAAGGTGAGTTGGCTTGATGAGTGAGTGCAACTAGGGTGATATTCCCAATGCATGAGTGAAACTACAATGCAAAGTGGAGGATGAGTGGGTGGAACTATGGTGATAAAATCAATGCATAAGTACATATGCAGTGAAGTGGAGTGTAATGTGGAGGATGCCCCATGTGAAGGGATAAAATGTGTGAGATGTGGCATGATGATGGATAGTTGTGACTAGAATACATGTCCCTTGAGGAGATAAGGTATCCTACATGAGTTTCCTAGATTAATAATAATCTAGAAAATGTGATTATGTGCAAGATTTTATATGTCTAAGTTTGTACTTAGGCATATATATCTTATTATACAATGTTGTGTGGTGGGATGCAAGTGGTGTTGTGTGAGTGCCTAGGATTTTGTGTCTACAGATGCCCCTTTTTGTACTGCATTGTGTGAAACACAATGCGGTGCAAAAACCAATGACACCTATCTTTATTGGATGAATGGACTCAAATCTTCTCGATGCACAAGAATGAATGACTTGAAAATTTTGATTTGTTTGCTTACCCCCTCAATTGGCGAATGGGTAAAGAATGAAACCCACGAGCCAATTGACCAAATGTGGATGATGAAAGGAGGTGGATGATTGCATGATGTGGATGTGATGCAAGTGTATGACATTTTGATCAACTTGATGCCCCAAGTTTGGGATTGTTTATGTTTTTGCAAATTTGCTTTTGGTTCATTGTTGGCAATTGTTGTGGTAAAACCATCAACCATGTTTGTGAGCTCGTGAGTCCCGCTACTGTTAATAGTCACTCCTGTGCATCGGAGCCAATGCACTAAGACCTCGATACTCGAGTGATTTTTGATTAATATCAGATTTGATTTGATTGTTTTCTACTTTTGACCCAACGGAAGGGGTTTAAGGATAACCTTTTGCAAATTTTTTTGAACACAACCAAGTTCAAATATTGAGGGACCTAGTTGATTTAATGCCATGTGTGATGATGTGGGATGTTTGAATGAGTGTCCTTATGGTGAGCTACCCATCCTACCAGATTGCATGGATTACTAGTCATTGCAACCACCAGGTGTCTAGGGTAATTCACTAGATACAAGGTTCTCGAAATGATGTGAGATGAGTATTTTGAGGGTTTTGCATTTTGTTTTTTTTGATGCATGAAAAATGAATGTTTTTTTTATGTAGATGCATGAAAAATGAATGTATTTTTTTGTACTGATTTGGATTTTGCTTGGTGTTGCAGGTGAAGTTTATTTCAGCCCAACACAGATGGTCGCATGCCCTTTCCGATGTGCGGAAGGCACTTACTACTGATGACTAGAAATTTCTGGATGATGTTGGCTTGGGTGGATGTGGGCGGGTGAAGACCATCAGGGCAGATGAGGATTACTTGTCTACGCTTGTAGAGAGGTGGGACCCTGACAGGGGGTCATTTTAGCTCTCGATAGGGGAGCTTACTATTACCCTGGAAGATGTGTTTCACATCTTCCATGTTCCTGTAGAGGGGGTACCAGTCCGAGTAGGCCACAACAAGGAGGAGGCCCTGAGGCCCATTTATGGTGATGATTGGGATGTGGATTGCAGTAAGGGAGGGTTCCCTTACCTTGATCTATTTTGAGGGTAGAAGCTAGGGGTGCTAAATTTTTTGATGTTCATTCTAGGCAACATGTTGTTGCCTAAAAGTATGGGTTCGAGGTTCCCTTGGAACCAGGTACCGCTTGTGCTCGGATTGATCGTTGAGCCATAGGTTTATGCATGGGCTCCCGCTTTACTTTACTAGTTGTATATTGAGCTCTATGAGGTGAAGAGGCAGGAGCGAAAGGGGCTCGATTATAGTTTACTTCTTCAATGTTGGGCATGGGAGCACATCCACATGGCTCATCCAGATGGTTTGCCATGTTAGTGGGATCAGTCATTACCTTGTGCTCTTCATTGGTGAGCCAACGAGGAGATTGAACTAAGTTGGCCTAATTGTATAGGTCAAGAGTATCGAGTGATGTTGGATGCACTGATAGGTGTTGATATCTATTGGTGACCTTTGCAAGGGGTTTCTTGGGAGGATGATATAGGGTAACTTCGATGGGTGAGGTGAGGTAGGTGGGTAGTGGGGAGCCATGTACGAGAGATGGAGTTCATCTAGTTCTCTTAGGTGATGAGGTAGTTCGAAGTCCTAGTGTATAGGCGATGGGGCGACGAGCTCAGTATTCTAGTTACCTCAAATTTTTAGATAGTGGATGATGTAGGTGATGATGTAGTAGTCGATGTTCCTGATGTAGATGATGTAGGGATGACTATAGAATATGATGCTTGGTTCATGGTATAACCTCCATGGAGACCAAGCTAGGTAATGGATGATGGGTCTGGTGAGGAGGTTTCTCGATGGGTAAAATATCATTGAGGTAGCAGTAGTAAGAGGGTAGTCGAATATGATATGCCACCCATAGATACTAGGGTTGGGGGTGATGGAGATGGAGGATATGGGGGATATGGAGGAGATGATCCTCCTCCACACCATAGCGAGGAGGAGTGGGGGTTCTCCAGGTAGAGTGAGATAGTTTGGGTGAGGTCATGAAGTCTCATGATGTAGAGATCACGAGGCTATAAGGTGAGGTGGATAGGCTATGGGGTGAGGTGGATGGGCTACAGAGTGGATCGAGCAATGGTGGGGATTCAAGTACTATTGCATCTCAAGATGCAAATATCATGAGGCTTTAAGCTATGGTTACGAAGCTATGGACCGAGGTAGTCGAGCAAGCCCAATGCTAGAATGTAGATTTGGTTACTACCTAGAGGTAGGCTACCTATATTGCTAGTCTAGAGGATAGGTTGAATGAGCATCATATTCCTCTTCCTATACCTCCTTCATCATCAATGTTAGGCTCTAGTAAGTGGAGCGAGTCTAGGCCTAGCGATTCGAGGTCTCATAGGCCATCTAGCTCACATGCTCCCTCTAGGTCATTAGCACATGGGCCTCGTAAGGGTCATGGGGGTGCTAGCTAGTAGCACATTATTACCTCTTTTTGTAGTTTTCTATTTTTGTTTATGAGCCTTAGTGCTCTGATGTATACAACCTATGAGTATTTTGTACTTATGTGATTCATATATATATACATGGCTTTTTATTATGATCATTTTGTTGTGCACTTTTATTTTATTGTATGTATGGATGCATATGAAATGATGTGATGTATGATGTAATGTTTATTAATGCTATGTTCTAATGCTCATTTGGTATTTATAGACTCTTGCTTGATCAACATTATCTTGTTGTTTAATCAGGGGCATAGATAGATGGTATTGACATGGATTTATGATATGTGGTAATGAAAATGTTATGGTGTTATTGGGTGGATGATCTAGGGTATTCTTACAAAGACTCAAACATCCTAGTGACTTCAAACAAACCCATTTATGTATTTCATAGATCTTCATTATGCAAGGGTTGTCCTAGTGGTTTCAAATTTCTCAAGGACCAACTATGTGTGCAATGATTGTTCATTTCCCATTATGAGTTAGGTCAAACTAATCAATTGTAACTTATGCCAATAAGCTAGCTCATCCGAGAGCAGCCATAGGTCTATACAAAATAAGGTCGCTAATGTGATAGATATGGCACCACGCATAAGGATACCTCATTGCCAAGTGGGATTCATTCAGCCCATTGTTGTAATGAGGATCACCCCATGATTTTTGAGACACTAAGAGTTCCAAGGATTCAAGCTCCTTCCCTTATTTTATTGCATTGGATTTTGGGGATTGCTCATTTTTTGATGGAGTAATATGTTTTTTTTATACTTGCTCATTTTGAGGAAGAGCAAGGGATTTTATTGCTTTAATTTTTTGATACTTGCTCATTTTGAGGAAGAGCAAGGGATTTTTTTTATTTTTTGGATACTTGCTCGCTTTGAGGAAGAGCAAGGATTTTTTTTTTTTGGGATACTTGCTCGCTTTGAGGAAGAGCAAGGGATTTTTTTTGGAGTGAAGGTGGAGCTTGTCCTTTTGTCAACTCTGTAGCACTCTAGACCATGCGCATAATTGGATGAATAGGGGAAACCTTTCACTTATGGCAATAGCAACTTTGACTTCATTATTCCCAAGGTTCACAATGTTTTTAATGTGTTTTGATGTGTGTGGTCCAAGAGGAAACTTGATTGACCAGGAATAACCTATTGCATCTAAATATTGTTTGACTTTGAATTAAGTTTGTTCAAAACACTAGGAGTGGCTGAGTGATTGAAAATATTTGGAATTTGCTTATGGTTGATGTGATTTGTGATGTTTGTGATACTTTCGATGCAATATTTTGAAAATTAAAAGATACACACAAAATAGTCAGTGGTCGCATAATCATTATTGCTAACAATTATACGATATCTATCCTACTTTATGTGAGTCCCTTAATTAGAAAAATATTATAAGGAAAGTTGCATATTATTGTGATTGATGGATTGCTGAGTGATGTAGGATGCCCCTGATTAAGGCAACAAGACATAGTGGACTAGTGATCATCCAAATTAACCAAATGATCCAATGTAATGAATGGTATGAACAAAATGCCTAAAATGCATGTATGGAATGCATGGATGGATGTATGAGATGCAAATGAAATTTTTTTATTTTTTTTTTTTTTTAGCCATGTATATGTACATATATATAAGTTGCACTATGCATAAAATACCTTTAGATGTATTATGTTCAATGGCTCAGGTTCCAATGTTCCTTCTAAGTTGGCAAGTCTATACGTTCTTGGACCCAACTTCTACTTGACAATGTATGGACCTAACCAATTAGCCATAAATTTATCTCTCAAGTGTGGTAATGCATTGGTGTTCTATTGATTCTCTTTAAGAATGAGATCTCCCACTTGGAATTCATGAGGATGGACTTTTGCATTGTAGGTACGCTTGATGCGATCTTGATATACTCATAGATGTTCTAAGGCATTGATGCACCTTTCATCAAGGAGTGTTAATTGGTCAAGATGTGCTTGTCTAGTTGTGTCATCATCCATGAATTCTTGCAATGTAACTCATAAAGAAGGGATCTCAAGCTCAAGAGGTATGATTGCTTCAGTACCATAGACCAATGAAAAAGGTGTTGCCCTAGTTGGCATTCTGATGCTTGTTCGATAAGCCCATAGTGCCAAGGGGAGTTGAGTGTGCCAATCTCTATGATTTTCTTTGACAAGTTTCTTGAGAATGGCTATCACGGTCTTGTTGGTCACTTTAGCTTGTCCATTTGCTTATGGGTAATAAGGAGTCAAGAAACTATGTTGGATATTGTACTTGTTGCATAAGGCTCGAACATCCTTGTTCTTAAAAGACTTGCCATTATCAAAAATGATCTTGGAAGGAATCCCAAAATGATAGATAATATGTTGAAGTATAAACTCCGCTATTCGAGGTCCAATCATAGTGGTCATTGGAATTGCTTTGACCCATTTGGTGAAGTATTCCATGGTAGTTATGATGAATTTATGTTGTCCTAAAGAGGTAGGTGAAATTTTTCCAATCAAATCTAGGCCCCATTGTGAAAAGGGCCAAAGGCTTTGAATGGGTTGTAAAGCTTGTGATGGTACATGAGTCAAATTGGCGTGATGTTGATATTTTTGATATTTCTTGATGTATTGACAACAATCACTTTCCATGGTGGGCCAATAATAACCCATGCACAAAATGCACTTTGCAATGGCCATTCCACTAAAGTGGCCACCACAAGTACCATCATGGGCTTCAATTATAGCTCGTTGTGCCTCAACGAGATCTAGACATCGAAGTAGGACTCCATCATAGCCACGTCTATACAACACATCCCCCAAGAGAGTAAAATGAGCTACTTTTTGTTTGAACATTCTTTTTGTAGTTCACATCAATTCTAATGGGAGGGTCCCAAACTTGAGAAAGTCTCTTATCTCATCAAGGTAAGAATTGTATGGCTCCACATGGACCAAACAAACACTCTTCTCACCTTCAGATTCTGCTCGTTTGATTGCTGACTTGGACACTATTGTTATGATAAGTGATTGGACTTCTCCATGTTCATTCTTAGGAATAAAGGATCCCAAAGAAGCCATTGCATCCACAAATATATTAGTCAAATGAGGCAAGTTGCTAATCTCATACCAATCAAATTTCTCTAGCAACTTCATTGCTACTTCGTGATACTATTTCAAGACTGGTTCTTTGCATTGGTACTCTCCCTTCACTTGACAAATGACAAGTTGAGAATCACCAAATATGCTTATTCATTTAATGCCCATAGCTATAGCTGATTGAAGCCCCAAGATTAGGGCTTCATACTCTACATTGTTATTTGTGCATGGGAAGTCGAGTTTGAATGATAAAGGAATTGGAATTCCTTTGGGTGTGTAAAACATGACTCCAACACCTTATCCTCTTTTGCACTTTGATCCATCAAAGAAGAGTGTCATGTCAATATCATCCTCGAGAGGGACTAGTTCTTCTTGTTCAGTGATGGAAAATATCGAATCATCTAGAAGCTCGATAAGTATTGGTTGATCATTTGGTAATGGAGCTTCTACAAGTTGATCGACTATCACCTAACCTTTGATGGATTTTTGACTAATGAATTTAAGATCAAATTTTATTAAAAGCATTATCCATTTTATGGTATGGGTGTTGTTGTATGTGTGAGTCATCATGTAACGTAGAGGATTCTCTCTAGCTATGACATAGGTAGTGTTACTTAGCATGTAATGTCTGAGTTTCTTAGTGGTGAAAACCACTGCTAAGCACAACTTTTTGACATAAGCATATCTTGTCTCATAACTTACCAATGTTCGACTAATGTAATAAATTGCTTGCTCCTTGTGATTCTCATTTTTCTAAGCAAGCATTGTCCCTAGTGCAAAATCTATTGTAGAGACATAAAGGTGAAAAGGGACTCCTGGATGAGGTGACGTAAGAACTAGTGGTGAAGCTAGATACTTCTTTATATCATCAAAAGCCTCTTGACATTTAATTGTCCAAGAAAATGTCACCCCTTCTATAGCAAGTGATTGAAAGGCCTACATTTATCTAAGAGTTGTGCAATGAATCATCAGATAGATTGAATCTTTCCTTGTAAACTATGCAACTCTCTCAGATTTGTTGGAGGTGGCATCTCGATGATGGCCTTGACCTTATCAGGGTCCACTTCAATGCCTCACTTGGAGATAATGAATCCTAGAAGTTTTCCTAATGTGATACCAAATACACACTTCTTAGGATTCAACCTTACCTTATGTTCAAGCAATCGATCAAAAACTTTCTCTAGAACCTCAATATGCTCAAGACATGTTTTAGATTTGGCAATCAGATCATCCACATAATCCTCAATGATTTTATGCATATAGTCATGGAAGATGTACATCATGGCATGTTGATAAGTAGCTCCTACATTCTTAAGGCCAAAAGGCATCACCCTATAACAAAAAGTCCCCCAAGGTGTGGTAAATGTTATCTTGTGTTGGTCCTCAGGATTAATTCAAATCTGATTGTATCCTGAGAAACCATCCATTAATGAAAGCATTTCATGGCCTACGTAAGAGTCTACCAATTGATCGATGTTAGGTAGAGGAAAATCATCCTTGGGGTATGCTTTGTTTAGATCTCAAAATTAGTGCATACGCATACCCCCCATTCAGCTTACAAATGGGTACCATGTTAGAGAGCCACTCTGGATAATCAATTGGGACTATGAAATTCATATCCAATAGTTTTTGTAGCTCTTCCTTGATAATTAATGCTATGGTTGGATGAAGTTTCCTTAGTTTTTGCTTGAAAGGCTTAGCATCTGGTGCTAAGGTAAGGTTGTGGACCACCAAATTGGGGTCAAGGCTAGGCATGTCCTTGTATGACCATGTGAATATGTCTTTCTTCCTTGTTAAGACATCGATCATACGCTCTTTCTCTTCTATGGATAAATATTTTACAATTTTCATGATTTATGGATTATTCGCATCTTGGCTAAGGTTCACATCGATAGATTCTTTGATAAGCATATGGGAACCTTCCTCTAGCTGATGTGGAGTTGGGATGAGATGGATATCATCCTCCACATGCTCAAATGACTTAGAGGACTCCTCCTCTACTTTAATTTGAAAAATTAAGGTAGAGGAGGATGAAGGTTGTTGTGGGATGTAAGCATTTGAAGCTCATAGTAACTCTTTAAATAGGATAAATTTGATGATGGATGGTAGGGATGAAATCCTATCCATGGTGATAAGGCTAGCATCGATCAAAATCAACTTTACCAAATCGTATGGGTTACGAAGTGGGGTGAACAAGTCAACAGAAATCATATTGACTTGGTGGAAATGAGGTGGTTATGATTCGAGGAGTGATGGCTCACTCTCTCTAGGTTGCAACTGACCTAAGGTGGATGAATGGTGATGTTATAGGAGCGGCCAAGGTGGTGGTGGTGGATCTAGCTCAGGGTGCTCATGCTCCTTGTTGAAGTGAAATATGGTGTGATCTATGGGAAACATCTTGGTATAACACTCATCTCTCTCGATGGGCTCTATAGGGGCCACATCTTCTTGGGGACCATCAAATATTTGAATGATCCAATCTAGGTTTGCTTCCATCTATTGGAATTCCCCAAAATCTTCATCGAAGATATAATCCCCAAAATCTTCATCAGAGATGTAATCATCTAGAATATGATCAATCATGAATGTATGCAATACAATATCTAAAAAGGCCTCATGTAAATGAGGTGCAAATTTAGGGTCCAAGTATTCATCATCAATATCATCACAATCATCACAATCATCGCTCTCCTCATCCTCTTCTTCACACTCAAGAGTGAGTCATTGAAAGGTATGGTTGAAGGAAGAGTTTGAGGTAGAAGGTATGTATCCTAGACCAGAGTGATCATGTGCTTCTTGATATTCAGGCTCAACAATGTGATGTGGACCCTGCTCATGTCATCCAAGTCCATATCCCTACCAGTTGACCCTACAAAAATATCACAAAGGGAAATCTGGGTTGGATAGATATTCTAAATTGGCATTAAACTCTTGTAAGGGTTCCTCATTAGGAGGAGGTGGATCGGATGAAGAATCCACTCCCCCATATATAAAATTGATCCTATCTAGTCGAGAACCCATTCTATACACTACACCTATAGCTAAAGGTGGGTCACATGGGTGACCATAATCTCTGACTGACTCAATAGGTGGTGTAACTGTGACACTTTCAATGATGTACTCACCAATGCTTGGATTGGCAAGATGCACTACAACTTGGGATGGTTGGGATGATGATGGCTCAGTGGATGAGGAGGGTGCTTTGGTGGTGGCTTATGGTTTAGGTGGAGGTGATGGCTCCTCTCAGATAGGTGATCCTATCTATGAGATGATGGGTGGTGATGTTTGAGGTGGATTAGGCTTGATTGGATTGTTAGTTGATGGAGTGGGTTGAGCTAAAAATGTGAATGGTGTTTGTGAAGTGGGTGGTGTGGCTAATGAAGTTGGTGATTGGTTAGTAGGATGATCGGGTGTGGTGGAAAAATGAAATGTGGTGGATGAGGGTTGACTAGAGTTGATGCTTTTGGATGCAAAAGTAGGATCAACTATCAATAATTCCTCTGGGATGGGGGCTTTTGATGAGGTGATGTTAGTGGGAGTGGTTTAGATGATGAGTGGTTGAATGGAGAGGTGGGTGGATGGAAGCAATGGCTCATAAGGATTTGAGATCAAGTTGTAATATTTAAAAGGCTCAGTGTCTGCTTGGATGCAATGTACTTTACCCTCATGTACATATTTTAGACATTGGTGTAATGTCGAGGGCACACACTTCATATCCCTAATCCAAGGGCATCCAAGAAGTATGTTGTATTGCATCACCCCTTCCAAGATGTGGAAGAGTACATGAATAGTCTTCACCCCCACGGTGATAGGAAGAACTACGTTCCCCATAGTTGAGCATAAAGCATCATTAAAGGCCCTTAAGGTGAAGGTGGATGATGTAATGTGGGATGATGGTAGGTTAAGGTGTTTGATGGTGGGAGTGGTAATGAGGTTGATGGAGGAGCCGATATCAATAAGTACTCTCTTGAATGGCTTCCTATCAATATGAGTGACTATGTGCAATGGAGGATCTAGTAAATTTGATGATACACTCTTCTCCTCAAAGTCATAAAATGCTATCGAGGGCTCCATGCATTTTTGTACACTCCCCACAAAGGAGTTGAAGGCATTAGGGTCTTCTGATTGTACTTGAATGGACTTTAGAATCTCCATCAATGCCTCATGATGTGGGGGAGACTATTGTATTAGCTCATAAATTGATAGTTTTGTTGATGCCATTTTCAAACTTTGTGTTAACCGACTGCCTAGGGTGATGGTTGGGTGAGATGGATTACTTGGATTATGGATGGGTGGAGGTGGAATGGATGGCCCTAGTTGTATGGGGACACTAGGTTGTGCTATAGGAGCTTGGGTTGTATGATTTGCTTATCTTTGCCCATGGGTGACCACACTGATAGCCCCTACAAAACCTTGGTATAGTTGAGACACATAGTTCACTTGGTTGGGAGGAACTGTAGAAGTTGATGCTCTCATTGCTTGTTGATTTACCTCATGATGAGGCAAAGGTGTCTGATATATTCCAAGGTTCTGATTAGGTTGGGCTAATGGATTGTTGATTTTGATATTTCCTGCTTCTAATAAATCTTGCACAATACCTTTAAACCCATGGTAAGTTTTGATGTCATGTCATTTTTATCGATGATAGATGCAATATAAATGCTCTCTATAGGCCTTTGATTTTGGCTTGCTAGGGTCTTTGGGTTTAATCTCTGGTAATGTGAAAAGTTGTGCCGCATACAACTTTTGAAAGATAGATGAGTAGGGCTCTTGCAATGGTGTGTAATTGTATTTGGGCCTAAAATGATGTTGTTGCCTTTCTATAGGTTGCATTTGGTTTTGTACCTACTATGGGGGTGGAACCGCTTGATAATTCAATTGTTGTAGTTGTTGTTGTTGGGGTTGTTGGATCTGAACTTGGGCTTGTTGATTTGGTTGTGAAGGTTGGCCCAAGACTATCTGATTAACCTGTGTGGCCTTGGACTGGTCATGGTTATTCCCATTTTGGTTCTTATTTTGCCACTCTTTTTTCTTAGGCTTGATCTCACCCTCTTGAATATTTATTTCCTCTATCACTCTAGCCTAGGTGAGTGCCTCATCGAATGTTCTATACTTACAACTATAGCAACAAAGAGATGGGCTTGGCACAACTCTTCATGAACATTCTTGTTAACTCTATCATGGGGAGGGAGAATGGTAATTTGATCATAACCACCCTCCAACGGTTGCCAAAATCATGGACCGATTCATCATCATATTACTTCAAACTAAGCAGATCGATCAATGTGGTTTTCTTCCTAACATTCAGGGTGAATCGCTCTAGGAATTGGTCTACAAGTTGCTCAAAAGTGTAAACACTCTGATGTGGTAAGTGGTTGTACCAATCCTGGGCTTCTCCTCCAAGTGTCTGAGGAAAGGTGTGTAGCATGAGTGCATCATTATTTTTGATCCTGAAACACGCATTAACAAATCTAGTCACATGCTCTGGGGGTCCTCATCCCCCTTAAATGTATCAAACTTTGACATCTAAAAATCAATTGGATAAGGTGATGTGGGTACCTAAGCATGGATCGGGTGATTGAGTAGCTACCTTAATGTGGGATTTTGATACTACAAACCTGGTGTCTGCATGGCAAGGCTATCAATATGGTTTGTAAGAACTAGAACTTAGGATCTTCCATAGGGTTAAAACCTAGTTGGTTTGCTGTTATTGGTAATACTGTGCATTGTAGGTGGCATGCGGATGATGGGGGATGTTAGGCTAAAATGCATGATGATATGATGGTTGATGAGGGTTTTGATATTGATGAGGTGATGGGGGTATGATAGTATGTTGACCTGATGAGTTAGCATACATTTGATGAAATGGAATAGTAGGTATAATAATGGTTAGGGGCTCAATACCCAAGATGGATCTTGAATGAAGAAGTTAGGTGATGAGATGTGGATGGTGGGTTTTGATGCCCCTTATGACTATTAATGTGGGTCGATATTAATACTATGATTAGCATTATCAATGATCATTTGTTGTAGCTGCAGAGATGCTTGTTGCATAGCAATCATGGAATAGGATGGTATCATATATAGATGGTGGATGATTGGGCTGGTTGCATGGCAACCATGTTAGTAGATGTAAGTGGAGGGTAAGTGGCAAAAGGTATTACCACTAAATGGGAGGATGTAGTGTAAAGGACCTATGGATGTAGTGGATGGAATGGATGTGGGGATCTATGAAGCAACACTGGTATGTGCTCCAAAGAGAGTGATGCATATTATATTGATGTAGCAAGGTGAAGGGTGGTTAGTTAGATGATGATGGGTGGTTATGGTGGTAGTAATTAATTTGAAAGAGTGGATTCGTGAAGGTCGGATTGAATTATTATGGGTGTGTGAAGGTAGACTCTTGATGTAATGATGGGATGGTGCAAGATGGGATGGTGAGTGGTGGCAATGATGGAAAGGCCATACTAGCGACATTTAGGTACATCCTAACGATATCCAAGTCTACAAATGTGACACGACCATCCATTGGTGTTATAGTGGCTCACTCCTAGGTTAAAAGGATGAGTAGCCCTATGCATAATATCTATATCCAAAATAGGGGCACTACTAGAGGGCCCTACATTTAAGTTCTAGGACATAGTAGGGACTACACTAACTTGCCCTACCACCAAGTGTAAGCCGAGTTATGGATCCATAGGAGAAGACAACTGACTCTAAATTAAAGCTAAACTCTTAGCTTGACCTACGGGTCGTTACCATATCGCTAAGGTCAGATGATGATGTGAAATGTGTGTGGATGTGTGTAATTAATGCACAAGCAAACAACACTCAAAGCAAATAAACAAACAAGTTTTGTTCCTAATTTTTGCAAAGTTTGATTTTTTTTTAATTTTATTTTTTTTTTTTTAAGTTTTGAAAGTTTTTGAAAAAAAGAAAAATCGATGTGCAAAATGTTTTCCCTAAAATGAATCTAGGATTTCACCTATATACTCACAGTGACTAAGCCTGGTGATGAAGTCCAGATAACCATACCCACCAAAATATGGAGATGAAACCCATATTCGATCAGGGAGCACAGGTCCTACCGATCCTCACCCAACACACCATGGGTAATGATACACCCTCCGAAGAGGAATGCATGCTATTTTCCATAGATAGGATAGTTCTTGGAGTCGACTTTGGCCATAGATGGGGTAATAATATGTTGGTGGTTGGTGATGAAATCCAACTATTTCCAATGTTCAAGTGACTGTGTGAGGCTTGTTTAACTTATTGTGTGATGCAAACTATGATGCAATTTCATTTATTACCTAAATGTAGCAAAAAAAGCATACAATAGAAAATGCCCTACTAAATCAACTAAAATGTGGATGATGCTTTTAACTTTGCCTCTTTTTTTATTTTTTAAATGCACCTAACTTAAGACCTAAATGCATGCAATGTCAAACAAGGACAGACCTCTATCTAACCTATTGAACTCTATGAAAAAGTAGAAAATGAAAAGCAAGTTTCTGATGTACACACCTACGATCCTTTCACCACTCCTTTTTGACTGTGTAACCATCAAATCCATGGTTCTATAGCAATCACTATATCTTTGTTCTAATCTGTTCCTACTTTGTTCTATAACGTCCCTATGGTTTCTCAAGCATAGATCTGCAAACACCGACTGGGTGTTTCTACATCTGTGTAACCACGCTCTCTATAGTTGGTCGAATATAGGTATGTAACCACTACCTACACGATTGTCAAGTTCTACAACTACACACTCCATAGTTTCTCGAGAGATAGGTTTAGTCCAAGAACATCTAGGACATCTAGGTCTTTAAGTTCTTGATTTATGCACGACCAAATTTCAAAAACCTGTGAACACACAAAAATATAGATCAACAATTAAAATAGCAAGGCAAATCAAATGGAACCTTTAGGGGGTCCCACCATGATCACCATTTTGTATGCAAAATAAAGATGACACCCAACAATGAAAGAAAGAACAAGCGATATGCAATCAAAATATAAACTTTGTATTAATTCTTTGAATGGGGCCTTGATCCCCTTTTTACAATGTTATTCCCCATGCAAACAAGGGTATGATTACAACATTAGCTTGCTCAGATTACAATGGGCCGAAAGAGGGGTAAGATGCCCCTTTTCACCAAGCACAAATGATTGGGGTGTCTTCGGTCTTCTTCTACAACAACGAGAGGGATGAGTGGGCTTGTGTATCTTGAGATCGGACCACTCCAGCTTTAGTAGCCACTCTAGATTCCTATTTCCTGCACACAAGTAAATAGACAAGGGTTTAGTAGCACCTGTAGATAATATTGGAAACCAAAATGTGAATCAAAACCCTCGGATAAATACATAGAAAACATAGAAGAATAAATTAAAGTGCCTTGCTAAACAGAAATAACATGAAAGCTCATGGATCTGATCATGTTTTAGGTTTTTGGATCTGCTTTATGTAACCGTAGGGCACATGGTTGAGACTAGGTAACCATGGATGCGATGATAGAGAAACCATAGAGCGAGTAGTTGAATCTACGTATCCATGGACTACGTTGTTGGGACTAAAGGTGGAATCTCTCAAAAGATGCACTCTAAGGCTTCGAATCTTGGATCTCCTTAGGGTGCATGTGATCTCCTAGTATGATTTTGATAGTGTGATAGTGTATTTCTTTGACCTCCTTTATTTGATGGGGTAAAGTTTATTTTATAAGTAAGCTCGAGGCCTTGGATGGAGTCAGAGTGAGTCACTCAAGGTGCCTCACTTAACTGGGGGATGTGTGAGTGGAACTGAGGTGAGGTGGCTTGATGAGTGAGTGCAACTGAGGTGAGTTGGCTTGATGAGTGAGTGCAACTAGGGTGAGTTGGCTTGATGAGTGAGTGCAACTAAGGTGAGTTGGCTTGATGAGTGAGTGCAACTAAGGTGAAGTGGCTTGATGAGTGAGTGCAACTGGGGTGATATTCCCAATGCATGAGTGGAACTACAATGCAAAGTGGAGGATGAGTGGGTGGAACTGTGGTGATAAAATCAATGCATGAGTACATATGCAGTGAAGTGGAGTGTAATGTGGAGGATGCCCCATGTGAAGGGACAAAATGTGTGAGATGTGGCATGATGATGGATAGTTGTGACTAGAATACATGTCCCATGAGGAGACAAGGTATCCTACGTGAGTTTCCTAGATTTAATAATAATCTAGAAAATGTGATTATGTGCAAGATTTTATATGTCTAAGTTTGTACTTAGGCACATATATCTTATTATGCAATGTTGTGTGGTGGGATGCAAGTGGTGTTGTGTGAGTGCCTAGGATTTTGTGTCTACGAGTTTTTTTATCAATGTCCATTTGTTAGTTAAGTTTATGGTGTTGTTGATTAATTTCAATTTGTTTTCAGGATTTTGAGGTTAATTAAGCCCCACTTAAAAATAAAATAAAATAAAATAAAATAATTATAATAATAAAAATAAAAATAAAAATAAAACAAAGAAGATAAAATGAGAACTAATACATATATGTATATACCTATATGTACATGGGACGTGTATATATATATATATATATGGAAGTTTTGTTTTATTAAAGATATTTGTTGAAAAAGTGAATTGGTGTTTTATTTTTATGGTATTATAAAATTTCAACTTAGGTCTTCATGGTGTTAATTAGAAAAAAAATTGTGATTCTTACCGTTTTGAAGGTTCTAATTGTTTTCGTTGTGGCAGGGTATAAAAGGTGGACATGAAAGATCTGGTCCATGTCATCCAGCAAAGCTACCACATAAGTGACCACATGTAGAGATGGAAAGGAACCATGATGGAAAATATGCATTGGACGAATTGCAATGTGGATATACAAAAAGCATCATAAGAAGTTTGCATTCACGACCATTTGATGAGGTATTGAGATGGAAGTACGTTGGAATGACAAGAAGACTACACCAAGATGGACGTAGAAGGACCAACGCAAATGATGTACCCAAGATGTGGTGGGTAAAGGGGTGCAGCATTAGTAAAGGAAGTGACAAGAGCAGTGACAAAGACTGAATGGGAGTGACGGACTGTGTACAGTCGCTGGAGTAAAAAATACAAATAATATTGGTGGGTCAATTTGAGACAATTGACATCGCTCTAGAGATTTAATGCGAGAAATTTATGACACATTGTGTGCTAGACTTAGGGAAATTTTTCCCACGTTTTAAGTTAAAAAAATAAAGAAACATTATCGGAGACATATGCGATGGATATATGGTAGTGTGAGTGTACAACCTGGCATGCATTATCCTCAACAGACTACATGACAGAGCACAATCATAATTTTTGATTAGGAACATTATTTTAAACATGGGATTTAAATACAGAAGAATGTGATGTCACTGGTGATTATCCCGGCATGCACGCGAATTACGTAAGATAACCCCAAACTGTGGATAAAGAGATGGTAGCAAAAAAAATAGAAAATTAGTAACCCTTTCGTTCGTATAGAAGATGCTAATTCGAAGTAGAAAGTTAAATATAGACTAGTTTTTGAGCCAAAATATAAAAACATAGCTGCTAGGACAGAGGCGGTTATCAAAGACAGCAACACAAACGTTATCAAAGCAGGCAAAGAATTATAGTGACAGTGTTGTTGGGTATAATATGGTGGCAAAGATTATGGCATATGCCATATCGTAGGATAATGGTAGCAAGTGGACGTTGGGCAACCATAATCAAAGCGCACAGTCGGTGCAACTATTAGTTGAGCGAATACAGTGGTGCAGTAGGAAGGTGCAAGTTTCCTGATAGACTTTAGAACACTTTCAGAGCATAAAATTTAGGCATCGTAAATAGTCTTACACACCAATATTCGAGCACATGATGCAATGATCATAGAGAAGGCATCATTTAAATACTACATGGTAAGGCATTATCAAACGTAGTGTGGGTACAATTTGGATAGAATGAAAGTGAGGACAGAGAGCCATGTGTCGATGGGGTGGTTTAGTGTCATCGTATCCATTTGAAAATAGAGAGCAATAGAAAAATAAAGTAATACAGGGTCTTTGATGCACTGCACTGGGCTTCATGCGGTGGCCTTAGATGAGGGTGAAATGTTAAAAGTGTTAAAGGCTTTCCTTATATGTGTATACAAAAAGCCATAAAGGTGACCAAGACCTACGACAACCGTGTTGTTATCGACCAACATGGCATAGATTTGATGCTATCTATCTTGTTGTGGCATAGCCAAAGCAAGAAGAGACCAATAAAATTTTACATGCACATAGTTAGTGGCTTTAACATAGCACGGGTAATCAATATTCACGAGGTAAAGGATGTAAAGCTTTGAAGTGGTTGTATTATGTGCTTCGTTATGTGCCCATGTGGAGGACCAGTATTTTACGAAGGAAGAGGATTTTATTGGGCCATAAAAAGTAATAAAAGCCTATAGTTATAAAAAGAGTTGGTGGTTACAAATGAAGGAGACAAAAGCGAATCATTTAGGAGCCAAATGAAGGTGGAAAAAATAATGAAAAGTTTATTTGAAAGGCTTAAATACGAAATTTGAGCACAAAAATAGGACTAATCTTTTTTTGTAAGTAAAGATATTATCTTTCCCTTTGAATGCAAGAGCTTCAAAAATATGCATCTTGTAAGTAGAGTCAAAGGAGATATTTGTGAGTGTTTTGAGCCAATGATTTTATTTTTGTCTTACATGCTTTTACACTTATAGAAATATTTTATGCATTTTAATGATAGCATTGTTAAATGTTTAAGAATATGGATTCCATGTTGTTTTCCTTAGAAGATTGCACCTGATTCATTTAGGACTGTGCAAAAATGCAACTTCGAATGAATTAGGTTACATGCAAAAATTCTCGTTATTTCTGACTTTGTAGGATAGGGTAGCATCATATTGACAATATTTTATCTTTTAACATTTTTAACACTTATTTATTTATTCTTTTCATTTTATTTCATTTATTTTCTTCACCAAGTATTATCAAATACTCAGGGTCCCAGGGTTCTATTTTACCCATAAATTTAACTTGGGATTTTACAGTCACTAATCATCCAGATAATTAGCTTTAAAAGGGCATTAAGGCAAGTAATTATTTGAATATATTTTAGTTTCAAAGGATACAATGAATTCACATTGCATAAGTTTCAACATTCATTAAAATTAATATAAAATTAGCGCTCAAAGGGAGGGTGTACTAACCTGCAATTTCACATTAATATTCATATAAAATGAAGTGGATCTTCCACAACATTTTCTAACTTTCACTGTTTAATTTGAAGATAAAAGGAATTGATGAATCTACAAAGCTTCTACTTTCACATTAAAGTGTAGAGACCATCAATATGCTATAGGTATATCTTTTTCCTATACAACCCCTAGAAATCCTAGTGGCCACCTCACTACTAGGTGCTCCTAGCACTAAACCTGTAGTAAATTTTTGCATGTAACGTTATGTCCATCCTTGTACACTATATTGTACAAGATCTAATATAGTCATGTCAATATCATAGTCCCCCATACAAATCAATTTTTATGGTATCACATGTATGATACCACTCCCCCTAATTCCCATGAAAGTAGTCACTACTAGTATTGTGGATAATCAACCTTTCAACCAATCCACTAGAGGCATGTGAGGTCAACTAATCCATATTGTTAGCGTACTTTAACATATTTCATTATTTAGCTGTTGCTGTTACACTGTTACAACCATGTAACAGTTCTGTTTCAGCCGGTGACTATTCCCGACAATTGTAAACATTATTTAATCTGTGCAATTCAATAAACATCTGGTTCGCATTTTATAACATGGCATCAGAGCCAGATTGCAGGGAGCAGTGAGCCGAGGCTGGAGGTGGACGAGCAGTGCGATTTTTTAATTGTTTTTTTTCGCGATGATTTCCCTATCGCATGATAGCAGCTGCGGAAGACAAATTTAAAAAAAAAAAAAAATCGCAGGGCTGGAGGTGCAGGGCGCAGGTCGCTGGAACGCAGCGCTGCAGTCCCAGTTGGAGGAGGACGCAACGCGCATCCCAGTTGGAGGAGGACGCAGTGCGCGTCCCCCCTACCTGCCAGAATGCGGACGCAGCACCAGCGCCACATCTGCGATGCTCGCTGAGCCGCAGACACGCCAGCGCCACGTCCGTGATGCTCGCTGAGCACGAGCGCGGATGTGACCCCCCCCATTGAATGCGCTGGGCACATTCTGAACGAAACCCCCCCCCTGCGGACGCGAACGTAGCGTGTCGCGACGTCCCCGCCCCCCCCCCACCCCCGCGGACGCGAACGCAACGCGCTCGTGACGTCCCGCCCCCCCCCCGCGCGAGCGCGCGATTTTTTTTAACAAAAAAAAAGAAAAAAAGAAAGAAGCGCCGCGTGACTGTGGACGACAGCCACAAGAAGCAGAGAGGAGGACTGGGGACCAAGCACCCAGAGGCCGCAGCAGAGGAGGAGGAGGATCTAGGTGTTGAAAAAGGAGGATCTCGCTGATCCTTTCGGATCAGCCCGCTAGCTCACTTGGCAGTGAGCTGTGCGGTAAGGCTCTGGGAGCCTGCAGGTCGGGGGTTCAAATCCCGCCGACTCCCCCCTAAGGTATAATTTTTTTTTCAAAGTTTTTTAATTATTATTTTTTTAATTAAAATTTTTAATTTTAATTTATTTTTAATAGTTTTTAAACTTTATAAATTAAAATTTAATTTTAATTTATTTTTTCATAAGTTTTTAAAACTATATAAATTAAAATTATTTATTTTAATTTTAAATATATAATAATTATTAAAATGCTTTGTTAAAGAGATTTTTTTTAAGGGGGGATTTTTTCAAAAAATCAAAGGGGGAATGTGAGTAATTTTCTGAAAAAGCAATTTGGCGAATTGTAAAAGGTGCATTTTCGGCTGTGACCGACACCTTGTGGGTTATTCTTGTGGGCACTTTTTATGTTGTATGTTGCATATTTCATTTTTTTGCACTACTTCATTAAAAGTTAAAAAAATCAAATACACTCCCTAAGTCCCCGAAATAATTAAAACCCATTCGTGCAATTTATTGCACTGCAGCATTCGGTATTTGTGATACCTTTGGCCAGCACTTACAGGTAAAGCTGTCGTGATTTGGCTACTGTATCCGCCGCCTAATATAGCTTCTACAATGACGTCTGAGCTTGTTCTCTATAAATCGTCGGGGAGAGATAAGTTAGCCATTTTTGCATTTTTTTACTCCATCCACTACCCTTTATCGCACTTGTGTTTAGGCGTAAATCCTGACGAAGTATTCTTCATAGTGTTTAGGGGAAGTTACGCCCCACACATGAGAAGAATCTTCTATGGTAGGTGCCATCAACAAGGCGATTCCCTTTCAGTACCGCTTATGTTCCACGTATCGTATGATCTCTAAAACTCACCTATAGTCTCCCTCACATAAGGGTAGGTGATTTTTGTTGATATTTCTAAATACCTATAGTTTCCCTCACGTAAGGGCGGGTATTTTGTACGGTATAACGGCCTAGCAAAAGGTATATCGAAAGGGGGACCAATTGGTGATATAAGGAACCTTCACTATGGCCGTTGTTGCAAAGTTGATGACTAATCCTCATCAGTTATTGAAAGGTCCAAATTATACACCATGGAAACATAAGATGAAGGCAGTTCTCCAAATGGAAGATTTGTGGGATATTGTTACTGGAGTAGCAACTAGGCCTTCACCTACAGTAGGATCCACAGGTCCTTCCACTAATCAGATAGATTTTGACAAGAAAGACAGTCGAGAAAAGGTGCTCATTTTGTTTGCTGTTTCAGATGAAGTGCAACCTCATATAGCTGACAAAGCAAGTGGTAAAGAGGCATGGGATGCCCTTAGAACCATCTATGAGGGAAAGAATGATTCCACCATTCTTCATCTTCAACAACAACTTCATAACCTGAGTTTGAGACAGGGTGAAACAGTTGAACTCTTTCTGTGCAGAGTGTCTGAATTGAAAGAGAAATTGAATTCTTTGGGAGATATTATGGACAAAAAGCTTCTCATTTCACTTGTGATGAGAGCTTTACCTTCTTCATTTGATATGTTGATAACCTCCATCCAGGTGTCTCAACGACAAATTACCTACATCGAGTTGGTCAATCTGCTTCAACAACAGGAGGCACGCCAAGTTCACAAGGATGATTCTTCCAATACATCCCTATACACCAACAGGCAGGGTTCTAGGAAGAAAGGTAATGGGCAAAAAGGAGGCAAATTTCAGGAAGGAGTAAATTCTCAACAAGATACGAAAGGAAAAGGCAAACAACCTCAACAGAAGAAGAGGTGGTGTAAGATCTGTGAGAAAGACAACCATGACACCAAAAGGTGTTGGCATAAGAACAAGCAGAAAGGCCAAAAAAAACCACAAAATAAAAACAAGCAACCCCAGATGAATGTTGCTATTAAAGAATCTGACTCAGATTCTGAATGGGCACACAAGGTGCTCATGACTACCACAGATTCCACACAGAGGGATCCTGTCTGGTATGTCAATTCTGGAGCTAGAAAACATATGACTGGCAACAGATCATGGTTTGAATCATTCATGGCCAAAGAGGGCAAACCTGTCACCATTGTTGATGATAAAACCTACAGGGTTCAGGGAGAGGGTATAGTTTCAATCACTCTTCCTGATGGCAAGTGTCAGATTGACAAAGTCCTCTATGTTCCAAGATTGGCCAACAATTTATTGTCAGTGACACAAATCCTAGATAGAAATATGGTTGTCAACTTTCGTGTTGAGAATGGAAAGAAGTGTTGTACTATTACCAGGAAGGGTAAGCATATTGCAACAGCTTCATATAAGCACGACTTATTTGCACTAGATGCTATCTCTACTCCACATGTTGCCATGACTGTCTCTACCAAGGAGGCAACTTCCCTATGGCACAAGAGATATGGGCATCTTAGTTCTGGCTACTTACTTGAGCTCGGTAAGTATGAGATGGTAAAGGGTCTTCCTTCCCTTTCGCCACATTGCCGGTGTGCTCCGACCGCTGGCAGAAAGCAACATAGAGTACCATTTGAGAAGAGCTCTACAAGAGCACGAAAACCTTTGGAGTTAATTCACACCGATCTGTGCGGTCCTTTCACACCCAACAGTTGTGGAGGGAAGAGGTACTTTCAGTTATTCGTAGATGACTACTCACGAAAGATGTGGGTTTTATTTCTCCAACTAAAATCTGAAGCTTTCGCATTCTTCCAGTAGTTTAAGAAATCCGTTGAGAAGGAGTCAGGAGCTTCTATTAAAACCCTTCGCTCAGATCGAGGGGGAGAGTTTACCTCTAATGAATTTTCTGCATTCTTAGATAAGCATGGAATCAAGAGACAGTTAACAACTGCCTATACTCCTTAGCAAATGGTTCGTTGTATGGTCACAGGAGCTACTCTTGGGCAACAATATTGGGCAGAAGCTGTCACCACTGCAGTATATCTGTTGAATAAGGCACCCATAAAGGCCCTAAAAGGAATGACTCCACAGGAAGCTTGGAGTGGTAAAAAACCCTCCATATATCATCTACGTATTTTTGGATGTCACGCTTTCATGCACATACCGAAAGAGAAAAGGAAGAAGCTAGATGAGAAAACACTGAGATGTATTTTTCTTGGGTATGATGAGCACTCTAAAGGATATCGTTTGATAGATCCTTTGACCAAGAAAATTCATGTCAGTAGAGATGTTGTCTTTGATGAAGCTTTCACATCACAGAGCACATCTAAAGTACACCTAGATCTTGTGGAATCTAAGGAAGAGAAGATTCCTTCGTCAACACAAACAGGAGGTCCTTCTACATCTTCTTCAACACCACCGAAGAAGAATCCAAAATGGTGTACAAATACAATCAGAGACGCAAATTTATCCACTCCTCCCAATTTGAACTTGGATAGACCTCGTACACGCAGTATGGCTCAAAAGGAAAAAGAAGCCAAAGAAACTGGTGAGGTTGATGATCTTTGTCAATATTTTGAGGAACTTTCTGTAACTCCAAGTATAGAAGCAGAGGATATGGATATTGATGATGACAGGGCGTTCATGTCTACCATAGACGATCTTGAACCTGCATCAATGCAAGATGCTCTTAGTGAGCCTCAGTGGAAGGCCGCTATGGATACAGAGTATGAGTCTTTGATGAAAAATAAAACTTGGAAGCTTGTTGATTTTCTGCATGGAAAGAAACCCATTGGCTGCAAATGGGTATATAAAGTCAAGTACAAGGTATATGGAACAATTGATAAGCATAAGGCCCGTCTTGTTGCAAAGGGCTATGCTCAAAAGGAAGGCATTGACTACGAGAAAAATTTTGCACCTACTGCTCGGATGACCACAATTCGGGTTATGTGTGCTATGGTAGCACAATATGGGTGGAAAGTTCACCAGATGGATGTCAAAAGTGCCTTTCTAAATGGTGATCTCCAAGAAGAAGTCTACATGACTCAACCGGAAGGATTTGAAGTGGAAGGCCAAGAGCAGTAAGGTTTGCAAATTGGTCAAATCCTTATATGGTCCGAAACAAGCTCCTCGAGCTTGGTATATAAAAATGGACAATCACCTTATGCAAGCATGGATTTAAGAGATGTCCGTCAGATGCAAACCTCTATTTCAAGAAACAGGGTTCTGAGATAGTGTTGCTTGTACTCTATGTGGATGATCTGCTCATTACAGGGAGTTCAAAAACTATGATCTCTATTGTCAAAAGAAAATTGTGCAAATATTTTGAGATGACAGATCTCGGACTTCTCCATTACTGTCTTGGTCTGGAATTCAGCCAGAAGGAGCACTCCATCAAAGTGTCTCAAAAAAAATATGCCAAGACATTGCTGGAAAAATATCGCATGACTGATTGCAAGCCAATGGCAACTCCGATGGAGAATGGACTTCAGTTATCACGATATGATGATTCACCTCAGGTAGATGGTACTCTCTATCGATAGTTGATTGGGAGTCTCATATATCTGACCAATACTAGGCCAGATCTTGTATTTGCTGTCAACTATCTTTCGAGGTTCATGCAGGAGCCTAAGACCACTCATTGGAAAGCAACAAAATGTGTTCTTCACTATGTCCGTGGTACTATGGAATATGGCCTAGAATACAAGAGGAACAACAAATTCTTCTTGCAAGGATACACGGACTCCGACTATGCCGGATCATTTGATGATCGCAAGTCAACTTCTGGATACATTTTTCATCTGGGATCCGGTCCTGTCTCTTGGCACAGCAAGAAGCAACAGGTGGTTGCTATTTCATCAACAGAGGCAGAGTATCGCACCGCACGTGAAGCTATGTGCGAAGTGATATGGTTACGTCGCATTCTGACAAGTATGGGCCATCCATAAAAATCTCCAATACACTTGTTTTGCGACAATCAGGGTGTTCTGAACCTCATAAAGAATCCAGTCCATCATGAAAGAACAAAGCACATTGACACACAATGTCATTTCATTCGAGATGAAGTTCCAAAGCATCGAATTTAGCTTCAGCACATTCCCACCGATGCTCAAGTTGCAGACATTTTCACTAAGGCACTTGGACGTGTCAAATTTGAATTGTTTCGCAGCTCTCTTTGTATTGCAAAATAATGTAAGGGGATGTTAGTATAGCTATTAGTTATTACATTACCCAGATAATGTAATAAAGGGGGATGTTAGCGTACTTTAACATATTTCATTATTTAGCTGTTGCTGTTACACTGTTACAACCATGTAACAGTTCTGTTTTAGCTGGTGACTATTCTCGGCAATTGTAAACATTATTTAATCTATGCAATTCAATAAACATCTGGTTCACATTTTATAACACATATTGACTGATCATCTCATTGATGTGGACTTCTCTGCTCTTCATTTCATGATCCAGGTCCTTAGAAAGCTTCTGTTGTGTGTCCCTTTAGTTTAGTATCTTATACACTACCTTACCTTGGATAGGCACCCTCAAAATCCCCCACACATCCTCTAATGTGATAATCACCTATCCTATTGGTAGCCTAAATATCAATAACTTAAGATACCATCACTTGATGAGTATAATCATTATCACTTTGTCACCCTCTACCCTTGACATCTATGTGAGGTGCAAAAATCCCACTACATCTAGCATATCCTTGTATACTGTTGTGATATGCTCCAACAATGGCTCTAGTGTCTTTGGTCACCATTCCCAAGACTCTAGGATGTTTAATTGTAAAATACAAATCCATTTTCATCATTAGTCTCACATCATAAATCATCAAACTAAATCATAATCTACGAACATAAAATTATAAATATTGTAAATTATCCAATCATATATAACATATTCAAATCTTAAAAACAATATTAAAATCCTTCTTCATTGGTCCATCAATATCCTCACCTAGTTTTTTTCTCATCAATGCACATCTTTACAAAAAAATGATCTTTCTTCATTTCCTCTTCTCATTTTATCTCTTTCTTCCATTCCTTCTCTCTCATTCATTTCTTCCATTTTCTTTCTTTTTCTACGATATTATGCCCCATTTTTAGAGAGCGCGATATAACAAAATCACATAATATATTCAAGGACCGTGATTTGATTTAGCCCTAGACAAAATTATATTATGGGAGTACCCATGATATCACGTCATTGTCTATGTCGATTTATTTCAAAAATAAAAAGCTAAGTAAAAATTGATAATCTAGCCATAATCCTAGTCTATCGGGTAGGCTTCAATGCATACCTAAGATTCTATGCTTGGTGCTTTGGCCTCACCCCTCATAATCACTATAGAGTGGTTTAGAAGTGCCATCATCTCTCTAGGTCTCTTTGTCTCCTCTCATGCAAGGTAAAATAATTTTTTTTTTTACCCCTCCCAACATTTTTACCCTCCCTTTTCCCCTTTGTCACTCCCTCATTTCTTTCCTCCTGCTCCTTTCTACTTGTTTTTCTTGCCATTTCAAGTTTCTTCAATATGTTCCAACTTCCATCTAAAACTTTAGGGGGCATGTTGGCCTATGGATATTGATGTAATCAATGCCTTGTAAAGCATGCAAAATTTTTAAAATATTCAAAATTGCACCATTTTTACACCACCTCTTTACCTAAATATTATCCCCATTTAAAAGCCATTATATTCAAGCCTGAGGGTATCTACAACTTTTTTTATGCATTTATTATTCCATAAATACATCAAAGAGATGGTGAATGTAGACACCAAAAATTGATGTAGCTAAATGAATCAATTTTCCTTAGATGCCTAGATAACCCCTTAAAATTTTTTAAAGTTCCTAAAGTTTTCCTCTCATGACAATATTGTGGTCCTCTAATACAACTTGTGATATCATTCTATAGTCATTCTCACTTGCTTTTCAAAAAGCTAGCAATCATCGCTCGATATGACCCCCAATGATCATGTCAATGATATTACAATCATCCAAGATGGATCACAATATTTTTTTCCCAAGGAAAGGACTCAAAATCATAGATTCTCTTCCCTCATGATTTTTATCATTTATGACACCATCCCTTGGGTACCCTCGCCCTTACAATCGAATCCCTAGGTGGCTCCCCTTTGGATTTGATAAGTTTCAAATTTAACCACCACCATGAATGCTCTTGCCTCTCCCTCCAAGCCAAACTCTTTTATAAATTGAGGCCTTGGGCCTTCATTTTCAAGAAGCTCTCTCATGGTAAAGAAACTCTAGCATTTTTGTGATTCAATGTTATAGTTCAATTAGCACTTTTCTTGGAAGCGATTTGAGGGATATCTCCTTGGCAAGATTGAAGGAAGTAATTCCTCTTCTTGTTTGTTATCTCCCCCTTTATAAATTTTCTATTTGCTATTTGTTATTTTATCTACTAACCATTTTTATTTATCTCTTTATTGCTTGATTTATCCTACTAACATCTCCCTAAGCATTGTGAAGCCATAGGTCTAACCCTAGTTCAACCATTATTCTACTTTGGTGTCTTCAAGAGCCTCTATTTTGGCCTAAACCTACCTCAACCTAATACACAAGATGATATCATAATCTAGAGTTCCTAATCATGATTTTAACTATTAGAAGGTTTGGAGGCAAATCCTACACTAGCTTTGGTGTTACACAATCCTCTGCTTGTTGTGTAACTTTCACATACCTATCTAACTTATGTTAGAAGGGTTTTTCTCCTTCTATTACTCAAACCACCATTATAGAGATGATGTCATGGTCCATCAATAGAGGGTATGATTTTATTCTATAAGATTTAGAAGTAGAACCTACACCTATTCCTCTATTCTCACTCTCACAAACTGATCCAAACATATTTTTAGAATTTTGTCATCTCAAATCATTGAACCTGATCAAAATATTTTTTTTTCTCATCTGATATGATATTACGATTAATATCTACAGAGCATGATATCATTCTAGTTATAATATTTATGTTTATTCATAACAAACTTCTTCCTGTCCATCCTTGCATTCTACATGATATCATGATCTCTGATCTCAGAGCATGATTTCATTCTACAAAAAGAAGGTCACTTATTTCTTATGTGCATTTGGTCTTTTAAATAAGACCTTAGGACTTGAATTTGGTCAAGGAAGCTCTCAACCTCCCCTACTCTAGCTAGTCCCAAGACCTAAAACCCAATTCTTCCTAGTTCTTGTTTTTTGTTGCAAGTTATGAAATTATAGTGTATGCTTTTGGGATATGATAACATAATTATGGTGTAGAGGGACCAGATGTGATATCAACTTAGACACTAGTTCAAGTAAGTTCCTTTATATATTTTAATACCATTTCCTTTTAAAATATTGTTTGCTACTATGTTTTTATCTATTTTTGTAGATTTAAGAGAAAAGCCAAAAGGGATAAAAGAAACCTAAGTCCTAGAATTTTTCTTTATGCTTTAAGTACACAATATAGATAAATATTAAAGATCATAACTTAGTCTTTTGATTTTTTTTCTCTTTTTTTAATTTAGGTATCCAAAGTCAAAAGCAATATAGATTCACATCTAGGTAAAGCTTGTATGATGCATTCCCTTGAACCCTTGTCCAAAAGAAAAACATTTTATTTATTACAAACATAGGGATATCATTCATCCAAAGAAAAGAATCAAATTTTGTTTATCTCTTGTATTCACACATCATTGTTTTATGCATACTTAAGTTCTAGTTTATTTCATAATCTTAGCACTTAGTCATCAAAATGCAAAACTTAGGTATTTTTCCAAAGTGTACATCAAGCATAGGATTTGGCGTGAATTCATAAAATACTCCTGATGAAATCCAAACCACCTTGATGTGGGGTCCTCCATAGGGATTTTTTCTCTTGTGGATCCGTTAAGATTTCTACTGGTCCCCAAGGTAAGAACCTTCGAAGGAAGTTTCTAGTGAATTGAAAACTCCCTATACCATGAGGCAATGATAACCACCCAAACTCGGAAAGCAGAAGGATATAACCTTTATGGTGGTATCAAATCCAACCCCCATTTTAATTACAAAACTTGGAACCCGTTTGGTGGTAACAAAAGGCTCTACTTTTAGTTGGATTATGACCTACTTGACAACTTTGAATCCACCCGTTAATCAGAAGTCCAGGTTCAAAAATTGAACTAGTCACTTCTAGTAATTAGATTTCAAAGGGACATGTATCCTAGGGCTATTCCGGAGAAACATGAGCAACACACCAAACAAATGAAACCAAGGAACTAAAGAAGGAAACACGAAGAAAAACTTTGGATACAAAGTTGAAATTGAGAAGCTTATCAAGGATTACCTACCCATATGAAAGATCCATCCAAAATTCATGGTGAAATATGTAAGGGAGCAAATCCTATACAATAGTAACCTCAAGCCATCATAAATTGAGTAAGGAGTAGGATCACCATAAAACTAGAAATTTACCTAAGAACTAGGAGACAAGCTAGACTGTAGCTTCAACTGATATTCAAAGATAAAAAATCATCTAGAGTACCAATGCTTGCAAAAATGTTGCCCTGAAAAGTAAGGTAAAGTTGTATAGAACGTAAAAAACATCATTCCATTCAAGAATATCAAGCTTAAGATAGTAATCTTCCTCATTCTCTTCTCATCCTTTATTTTAATATATTATTGTATATTTTGTTAGTTTTTAGCTTTGAATTTTGAATTCGCATCCAAAGACAAGGTAAGTGATCTAGGTTTATTTCTTTTAGTATATTGAAGGTCCTTAAAAGCCACTAAAGTTGTAGGGTGTTTTTCCTTATATTTCACTTAAGTAAAGCTCAATTGAAAGTGGGACAAACTAAAGAAGGTAGTTGAAGGGCCTTAAGAGCCACTAAAGTTGTAAATTTTTTTCCCTATAGCCTTATTTCACTTAAGGAAAGCTCAATTGAAAGTGGGACAAGCCAAATAAGGTAGTTGAAAGGCATCTTCTAACTTCAATCAAAATTAAGGGACGTTAAGAGAAAGGAAGATGGCTCCAAAGGCTATGTTGGCTATTAGATCTTCCATTAATGGTCAACATCTATTTTCTATCCAAAGGCTATTGATTTTCCATCCAATGGTTTGTGTAGTCCTGTCAATGGATAAAAGCACAAAAAAGAGGAAAAGGCCCTGATAATACTCAAAGCCAAGCACATGGTGGATATTCAAGAGCCCAAGGAGAAAGGCACCAATGCCTAGACCAACAAGGCTCAACATTGGATGAAGGAGATCCTACCTTAGTCAATTACACATGGCAACTGCACATGCCTATAAGAGGGTTAAAAAAAAGGTATTTAAGGAGACATCTGCTATTCGCCATCAAGGTTGACATTTTATGGCCTAGCCTATCATAGAAAATCACATATCAGTATGATGATCACCCATCACACACATGAGCCTACCTTATCGGTCTAAGCCAGTTAAAAAGACCATGCCTCTTATGTCAACAAGTAGGGTTGTATATTCAAAACCTAGCACATACGTAGAGGGATCCATTGAAAATCCCTACTTCCCCATTTGAGGGCCTCTTTCCAAAGAAAATCCCACATATATGGTAATATTCAACGTGAGTAGGATCTATCTCGTGTATTACAAAGGTTGTTATGTTGATGTCCAAGCTTGTATGATATTTTATAAGTTAATTTAACAAACACCTAAGGTTTTGGATATCTAATCTAGCTCTGGATCAAGCTTTATCAAGATAAAATTTATTCAACTGGTTAAATTCCTTAACTTTCAAGTAGAAGACCCAAGTTCAAATCTTACTAAGTGATACATGTCTAATTTCCAAATTGTTGTAATACAACTATGTGATAATAATGTAATATGAGTGAGTCCTTTTTCAATCCATATATCCCATTAAAAAATAATTATGTTTGATTTTATCAAATAACATTAAGCTCAAATGATCTAAATGTTTCAATCTCATATAACCCATTAAAAAAATAACTATGTTTATTTTTATCAATCATCATTAACTCAACAAATTATATTCCTCTACTTCCTCAACTTTATAAAAAAAATCAGTGAGTAATTATTATTATCAAATTGTTATAATATGACTATATAATCGTCATGATCATGATGTAATATAAATAAATCACATATAACGTTTTAAAAATAATTATATTTATTTTTATAATTTAAAATTTTAAAACAAAATCTAAATTTTTTCAAATAATTTATACAAAATTTTTAATATAGTGAGATATAATACCACACTCTATGGTTCTTTGAAATACCACCATGTTTGTGATGTATATATGAGTGAGATCAGTATACATTATTGGTATACATTAAAGTTAGATTCTAACCTCAAATTGTTAAACGTTAATTGTACGTACGGGCCATGGAAAATTAATACTATTAATGTACTATAGCGCGAGTTTTTTTTTTGGTTACTTAGAGTTGATCATAAAATAAAAAATAAAATGCTAAACTTATCAAAATTAAAATCAATTCATTTGATAAAAAAGCTTATAAGAGATTGTGTTGATTCGATTGTGTTGATTCGACACGCTGAACTTCAATACTAGTGATGAATATTGTTATACTTAATGTATTTGTGGTACAAGAACTTGCTTTCGAAATTGTGGGTTGGGACTGGCGTTCAACGTCAATCGACCAAAAGTTTTTCCTCTTAAAACCAACTTCGATATTCAAATAGTATTGACTGCGAAATGAAAATGAAAAAAAAAGATTCGCGTGCATTCGGATTTTGTGGATCCCCACTGCCCGGACGGACCTGCAGACATGGCTTGGGATTTTGTCATGCTCACTTTTCTCCACAATAATCTGTGGCCAAAATCAGAACACCCAGCAATAAGGCCGAATTATTATATAAGGATTCCTATCTGAACTGAAAATAAAAGCGATGATTTTAATCGAGGACGAGTGGGATTCTTATAAGAAGCCCCAGCCTAGGGTGTATGATTTATTTTATAAGAACGACGGGGCACTTCTTTGAATCTGCCTTCTATCGAAGTCATGTAAATATAATGGACACGCAAGGTCATTTTTCTCCGGTGCAAAATGGTCAAGAGAAGATTGGATTGTATTGTTTGTACGAGAAAACCATGAGGACTAAGAATTTAGAAACTTCGGTGTGATCTATGATCTAGACTATTCCCGTGGTAGAAAAAATGGAATAGGCTGACGTTCTTAATGTGAAATACGTAGTACGTAAAGATTGATCGGCGTCTCCACGGTCAAATTTGCATTAAACATGCTAGAATGTAAAGATTGATCGGCGTCTCGGTCAAATTTGCATTGAACGTGCTAGAATGTAGTGTTCTAGATAGATGTGATAAAGTTGGAATTTTGTGCTAGCTAGTTATTAAAATAGTGGTTGTAACCAACTCTTTTATGTGTAAAAAAAAATTACAATTAATTTATAATTTTTTTGACACATAATTGATAGTTAGTATGGGGATAGATACTAAGGTTTTAAAGGTATAACGATGAAGATAATGCAATTCCCTACTCAAGTTTTATAAGGTTCAACAAATATTGCGAAAATAAAAGCGTTAAATTAAGATAGAATATAGCTAGTATGTTAATAGAGAAGGAAATTGAAGATTATGCTTTGGTGAGTTAGGGTTTTTCTGATGAGAGTTGGTAGATTTGAATCCGGCGATGGTGAGTCAGGGCTTGGGTCGAGTGGAAGGGCTATTTCTGAAGAGTCGGATGGTAATTTACAGATGCCAAAAAGGAAGAAGGGTGCTATAGGTGGCCATGGACATGGGTCCCTAAGTTTTGGACAACCCCTTTTACTAGGTGCATTTTCTTTTGCTTCAGTTGCTGCAAAGGGTTATGGGTCTCGTAACCCTAGTGCTCTATTTTATCTTTCTCTGTCCTATAATAAGCTGATCATTTAGGATGAGTTGATGATTGTCACCATGGAGGAAGGCTCATGGAATTTGGTTGGTAAACTCCAAGGGGGTCATCCGAATATTGATGCCTTAAGGATATGGGCTTTAATCAAGTGGAAACCCAAAGGATCTTTGGAGATTGTGGCGGTTTCCAATGCTTTTTTCTTAATCAAACTCAACTGTGAAGAAGAATCACAACGTATCCTTGGAGGAGAGCCCTAGTTCTTCGACAGAAGGGGGCTCTTCCTACGAAAATGGGGGTCAAATTTTAACACAAGGACTCAAAAATTTAATATGGTTCCTCTATGGGTTAGGCTCCTAGATTTACCTTTCCATTTTTGGCATGAAGATATATTACGAGGTATAGATAAAGCTATTGGGTATTTAATATTGATCGATTCTACAACTCGATCCAAGTTGAGAATGATTTTTACCAGGATGTGTGTAATGGCAAACCCGGAGGTAGATTTGTCGAACCATATTGATCTCATTTCCAACCAGGGTTCCTGGACCCAATCCATAGTTTACGAGAATAGACCTATTAGATGCTCAGTCTGTAGTAGTTTTGGTCATTCCTCTGGTGCATGTCCTAAGAGTATTCATAATAATATGGAGACTCTTAAAAGGTATCCTACCAAGCAATACTGGGCTAAGAAGCAACTAGTGGCGTCTCAGGGTCATAACCAAGTATAGGGTCCACGGTGGATCTTATATCAAATACCAAATCCCATTTTTATTAAGCATGAGGACTTAGTTGTAGGGGATAGGATCATGGATGAGCTGGTGGAGGTTGATATTAGTAATCTAGGAGTGGTAGTTGTGAAGAATATGGATAGTTCCTGCAGTGGCCATTCTAAGCCCGACCATGCTGTTTTGAAATTTGAAACTCCTATTCCTTAGGAGTTCCTTCAAAATTATTTTCTTGGCTTAAATTCTCAGGTAGTGGCTCAGGAGGAGCATAATTTTCCTCAAAATGTAGCTGAGGGTGGTTCTCCCCCTTCAAAGTTTGTGGTGGAGCCTGGTTCTCCTTCCACTAGCTGTGGTGTCACACAACCCTCTATTTACATGTAAATTTCCCATACCTATCTAACTTATGTTAGAAGGGTGTTTTACCTCCTATTTCTCAAACCACCATCATAGATATGATGTCATGGTCCATCAATAGAGGGTATGATTTTGTTCTATAAGATTTAGAAGTAGAATCTACATATAGTTCCTCTGTTCTCGCTCTTGCCAACTGATCAAAACATATTTTTAGATTTTTATCAACTCAAATCATTGAACCTAATCAAAATATTTCTTTTTTTTTCTCATTTGATATGATATTGGGGTTAATATTTGCAGAGCATGATATCATTGTAGTTACAATATTTTTGTTTGTTCATAACATACTTCTTCCTATCCATCCTTGCATTCTACATGATATCATGCTCTCTAATATCAAAGCATAATTTTGTTCTATAAACAAAAGGTCACTTATGTATTACGTGCATTTGGTCTTTTAAATAAGAGCTTAGGACTTGAATTTGGTCAAGAAAGCTCTCAACTTCCCCTGCACTAGCTAGTCTCAAGACCTAAAACCCAATCCAACGCCATTTTAATTGCAAAACCTGGAACCTTGTTGGTGGTAATAAAAGGGGCTCTACTCTTAGTTGGATTATGACCTATTTGACAACTCTGAATCCACCTATCAATCAGAAGGGTGGGTTCAAAAATTGAACTACTTACTTCTAGTAGCTTGGTTTCAAAGGGACATGTATCCTACGGATATTGTGGAGAAACATGAGCAACACATCCAACAAATGAAACCAAGGAACTAAAGAGGAAAACAAGAAGAGACACTTTGGATACAAAGTTAAAATTAACAAGCTTATAAAGGCTTGCCTACCCATACGAAATATCCCTTCAAAATTCATGGTGAAATATGTAAGGGAGCAAATTCTATACAATAGTGACCTCAAGGTATCATAAATTGAGTAAGGAGTAGGATCATCATAAAAGTAGATATTTACCTAAGAACTAGGAGATGAGCTAGACTATAGTAATATTCAAAGATAAAAAATGGTCTAGAGTACCAACACTTCCAAAAATATTACCCTGACAAGTAAGGTAAATTTGTATAATTGAACTCAAGAATATCAAGATTAATATAATAATCTTCCTCATTTCCTTCTTATCCTTTATTTTTGTATATTATTGTATATTTTATTATATTTAGCTTTCAATTTTGAATTTGCATCCAAAGACAAGGTAAGCAGTCTAGGTTCATTAATTTTTGTAGGTTGAAGGGCCTTAAGAGCCACTAAAGTTATAAATTTTTTTCCCTATAGCCTTATTTCACTTAAGGAAAGCTCAATTGAAAGTGGGACAAGCCAAAGAAGGTAGTTGAAAGGCACTTTCTAACTTCAATCAAAATGAAGAGACATTAAGAGAAGGTATATGAGTCCAAAGGCTATGTTGGCTATTAGATATTCCATCAATGGTCGTCATCTATTTTTCTACCCAAGGGTTTTTGATTTTCCATCCAATGGTTTGTGCAATCCTTTCAATAGAGGAAAGCACAATAAGGAGGAAAAGACCCCGATAATACTCAAAGCGCACACAGTGGATATTTAGGAGCCTAAGGAGAAAGGTACCAATACCTAGAGCAAGGAGAATCAACATTGGATGAAGGAGATCCTACCTCAGTCAAGGACACATGACAACTACACATACTTCGAAGAGGGTAGGTAAAAGGGTATTTAAGGAGACACCCGTTATTGGCCATCAAGGTTGACCTTTTATGGCCTAGCATGTTGGAGAAATTTACATGTTAGTATGATGATCACCCATCACACACATGAGCCTACCTTATTGATCTATGCTAGTCAAAAAGGCCATGCTTGTTATGTCAACAAGTAGGGTTGTAGATTCAAAACCTAGCACACACATAGGGGGATTCGTTAGAAATACCTACTTCTCCATTTGAGGGTCTCTTTCCAAAGGAGTCCTTAAAGATATGGGAATATTCAATGTGAGTAGGATCTATCTCATGTATTACAAAGATTGTTATGTTGATGTTCAAGCTTGTACAAAGTTTTATGAGTTAATTCAACAAACACCTAAGGTTTGGGATCTCTAATCTAGCTCTTGATCAAGCCTTATCAAGATAAAATTTATTCAACTAGTTAAATTCCTTATCTTTCAAGTAGAAGATCTAGGTTTAAATCTTGCTAAGTGATACATGTCTAATTACCAAATTATTGTATTACAACTATGTTATCATAATGTAATATGAGTGAGGCTCTTTTCAATCCATAAAAAAAATAATCATGTTTACTTTAATCAAATAACATTAGCTCATTAACTCAAATGGTCTAAAATTTTCAATCCCATATAACCCATTAAAAAAATAATTATATTTAGTTTTATCAATTGGCATTATCTCAACAAATTATATTCCTCTAACTTTTTCAACTTAAAAAAAACTCAAGGAATAATTATCATTATCAAATTGTTATAATATTGACTATATGATCCTAATGATAATGATGTAATATAAATAAACCTCTTTCAATTTTATATAATAGTTAAAAATAATTATATTTATTTTTATTAAATAACCATTAAAAATAATTATATTTATTTTTATTAAATAACATAAAACCAATAAAACGTTAAGGAAAAATCTAGATTCAATTTTTTTCAAATAATATACACAAAAATTTTACTACAGCGCGATGTAATACCACACTCTCTGGTTCTTTGAAATACCATCATGTTTGTGATGTATATATCAGTGAGATCAGCATACATTATTGGTCTATATTAATGTGAGATTCTAACCTCAAAGTGTTAAACGTTAATTGTACGTACAGTCGTCAAATTCTCCAACCGTACAGCCAACGGCCCACACTGGAAAATTAATACTATTAATGTACGATAGCGTTCAACGAAACTTACCATAACACAAAATGAAATGCCAAACTCGATAGAAATTAAAATCAACTCATTTGATAATTAAGTTTTAAAGAGATTGTATTGGTGATGCTCGTATAAACTTCAATACTGGTGATGAATATTGTATTTGTGGTATAGGAATTTGCTTTCGAAATTGTGGGTTGGGACTGGCGTTCAACGTCAATCGACCAAAAGTTTTTCATCTTAAAACCAACTTCGACATTCAAAGTAGTATTGACTGCGAATGAAAATGAAAAAAAATCAAGATAGTATTGACTGCCAGATGAAAAGCCAAAAAAAAAAAACGTTCGGCGATGTGCAATACCCATAACTTGACATAATTATAAATCTACATGTTAGGAATCGACAGCATATGCAACCTTCAGGTGTTGGTTACTGTTGTTGTAGGATGCAAAGGAAACAGAAGCAGCAACTCTGGTTCACTTTTACGACCTGTCATGGCAGATGAAGTCTCCAAACGAAAATCCTGCTCTTCCTCGGAACGGAGTTGATCGCAGTAAGGAGTATCAGCAGCACTAGAATATGGGCTTTGATTTTGTCCGTCGCAGTTATAGACCGATGAAGTGGAACCATAATTACCTGGTAATGTTATTGTGTGACCATCTGGAATCCGACTCCTTGTACTGACGCCCACATTAGAGTCTAGCTCTGCGTGAATGTGCCTTCTATCCTGGAACTTGAAGGCTGATTTCCGAGGACCCACGTCAATCTCACTCTTCTTAAATGTTGCAGAACTGTCATGTGATGGGATCCATTTTTCCCTGCCTTTCTTTGAATTTCTTGTAGGCATGGTCACAGGCTGTTTTCCCCTCTGGAAATCGTGTGAAAGACCTGTAAGTTGCTGCACAACTTCCTTGAAACCATGGCTTTCCGTCTGCACAAAGGTTGTATGAACTTCACTCTGCATGAAGATTCGCGTGCATTCGGATTTTGCGGATCCCCACTGTCCGGACGGACCTGCAGACATGGCTTGGGATTTTGTCATGCTCAATTTTCTCCACAATAATTTGTGGCCAAAACCAGGATACCCAGCAATAAGGCCGACTTACTATATATGGATTCCGATCTGAACTGAAAATAATAGCGATGATTTTAATCGAGGATGAGTGGGATTCTTATAAGAAGCCCCGGCCTAGGGTGTATGATTCATTTCATACGAACACGCGGGTCACTTCTTTGAATCTGCCTTCTATCGAAGTCAGAAACGCAAGGTCATTTTTCACCGGTGCAAAATGGTCAGAGAGAGACGATTGGATTGTATTGTTTTCACGTGGGAAAATAGGCAAAACCATGAGGACTAAGGATTTAGAAACTTCCATGGACAAGTCTTATGCTGATCTATACTATTTTCCATTCTAGAAAAAATGGAATGGGCTGACGTTCTTAATGTCAAGTCATTGCTTTAGCTCTCAAGTATGTAAAGGTGGATCGGCGTCTCCATGGTCAAAATTTCCTTAAAACGTGCTAGAATGTTGTCTTAGACGGGTGCTAGATAGATACGATAATTTAAAAAAGAAGAAGCAAATTTACATTAAATTAAGATAAAAGTCTTTACAATAAAAAAGTAGATGGGTTAACATACTTCATCGGGAATCAACCTAATCTTCATTGACAAGGATTAGAAAACAAAGCCGCTAACAAAACACAAGTTTACCAATCATGATCATTGATGATCATTACATCAAACAAAGCATATTATATGGAGTAATGTGCTTTGGCGTGTTGTCCTGCATAAACTGCTAGTGATTATGAGATGGGAATCCACCCTTCTGCATCACGATTAAGGCCTTCAATACCCAAGGCGCTCCAACCAACAACTGACCTAGGTAAAAATGGTTGAACATCATCCCACCCCTAACCTGGCGGGACAAACAAGTAATGTTAACATTAGGACGCTTCCTGACTAGAGAGGGCTAGGACCAGTGCCTATATGCGGGAGCACTTCTTGCATATGACGGAGGCCGACGATGAGAGTGGGATCGAAAACGCTCCTGAGAAGAGTGTTCTAGGAGGATCCGGTTGACTGTACATAGAGCATTGGCCTAGTGCATTAGAAGAACTTACAGGTGATCCAACTCCAGAGCAAATTTGTTGGCTTGAGTACATATCTGTAGCCACATGTCACTAAAAACTTCTAATTTATCAACATGAGTAAATGTGACAGAAGGTGTATACTGTTTAAAAAAAATTATGTTACGGGCCTTCCAAATATGAAAGAGTAGGCTAATATTGAAAACCTACCACACTTCAAAAAGTGGGAGAGACAAAATAAAAGAGTCCTCAAGAAGATCTTGGGGCCAAGAAACTCTTGCAACTGTAAATGGAGAAAAAAGGAAAGAACCTATTCCCAAGATTTCCTAGATCTTCTGCAATTCCAAAAGAGGTGAGTACTAGACTCGGGTACATCATAAAAAGGATATTTAGGATAAGGAATTCCAATGTGCTTCAAGCATTCCCCCAAGGGAAGGCCTTGACACAACAAGCTCCATGCAAAAAAGTATTTCTTGGGCTCAACATAAGTAGCCCAAACATTCTGAAATCTAGAATTCCATCTAGTCCTTGTAGAAAATAAGTCTCAACGTTGATTGAGCTTAGGCACAAAAGGAAGATGAGGAGATAACCATTTATACCCCAAATGAGACTTATAATTAAGCAAAGGAGTGTTAACATACCATCTCTAGTATGACCACCAAGGACGCTGCGAGCGCACACCAATCTTGTGCAACATAGTAAAAGGGGTGAGAGCAATAACAACATCATAAGTATCTCTGTCCGCACCATTCATCCTGAATGTGCATTTGCACTCATTCCATGGGATCCACTCCCTAATATGGAAAGAAAAGAAATAAGCTATTGTAACAATTTTATTTTTGAAAAACCGCTAAGCATGAATCCATTGCACCCAAGATAAGGGAGAACCTTGATGAAGAAACATGGGGGACCACCAAATATTCATAGAATTGATGGATAAGCCTTTATGAAAGCCATCTCCTCTCCAACAAATCCAAGGAGTGAGTTGTTGCTAGGCTTTCCATATACTTTTAATAACAAAGGAGCCATAAATCTTAACAAAAACTGGAGCAATAATGAGAGAGGGAAAATCCAACCCTCTCCATGCTCTACAGTTTAAGGGAAGACCAAAGGAAATAAAATGTCGAACTAGAAATTTCCAAGCTTCAGCTCCTCTCAGAGTCCTGACCACCCACTTAGCACACAAAGCAACACCTTGTCGTCTTCAGTCCAACAGAACCATTCCACTAGATTCTCTGGGAAGACAACAAATATCCCAAATAAATCTATGAAATCCCTTTGTTTCAAAAGAATTCTTCCAAAGAAAATCTTTAAGGAGTTTCTCAAGCTTCTTATAGCAAGCCTGTGAAGGAATCCAATAAGAGGAATAGTATACATGAGTGGCAGCTAAAAATTTAGAGCAAATCTAAAATTTACCTACTAATGACAACTTCTTAGTAAGCCAAAAATCAAGTTTCTTTTCAACTCTTTGAAGCACATAATTCCAAAGTTGAGCAGGGGAGCCTTGAAAGGCAAAAGGAATACCAAGAAACTTAAAAAATTCTCCAAGAGGGATCCAATTCCAATGATACCCTTGAAGCCAAGGTGGCATAGGCAAGGGAGACTGTCTGAAGCAAGAGGTCTTCCTCCATTGTATGCTAGAACCAGAGGCCGTGCAAAAGGTGTTAAAACAAAACAAAGCATTAGAAATAGATTGCTCTTCTTCCCTTAAAATAAGAAAGGAGTCATCAACAAAGTGACCATTGATAAGTTTTCCCTAATAATTCGGAAGAGCAATTCCTTTAATAAGGCCTGGAGAAGCTTGAGCAGCTAAAATATAGTCAAAGGCTTCGATAGCACACACATATAAAGAGTGAGCAATAAGACACCCTTATCGAATATACCTAGAAAGACCCACTACTTTAGACTTTGAATTGTTTAGATTGAGAATAGTTGAAGCATCTTTGAATAACATAGCAATAGTTTGAATGAAAACTGACCCAAATCCTAAAGCTTTGAGCATAGCAAGAATGAATCTCCATTCAATGCGGTCATAATATTTCTCAAAATCAATATTAATAAAAATCATGTTCTGGTTTGACATCCGGGCCCATTCCATGCCCTCCTAGATAGCCAAAACATTGTCAAGGATGTACCTTCCTTGAATAAATCCAGTTTGCTCTGATATGACTATCAAAGGAAGAAGAGGCCTAAGGCAAAGAGCCAAAGCTTTGGCAATGATCTTATAACTAACATTCAACAAAGTAATAGGCCTCCAATTAGTGATCAACTTTGGGTCCCCTTGCTTGGGTATGAATTTGATATTATCCTTGTTAATAATTGCTCCCAAAGAGCCTACTCGAAAAGCCTCCAGATAAAATTTATGCAGACCAGGACCAACTAATTCCCAAAGCCCTTTTAGAATTCACAGGAAAAGCCATCCAAACCTGGTGCTTTGTCATTTTCCATTTGAGACAATGCATCCTCCAGATTTGTAAGGTAGAGTAGTTTATCACATCCTGTTCTTTGAGACTTTGAAATATTAACTGGTACAATTGCCATACATGCTGCTAGTGCTTGCTCCCGCTCAAGGGAATAGAGTAGTAAAAACATTAGTATAGTGCTTGAAAAAAGCATAAATCATATCAAGAAGAGACGTAAGCCTTATTCCATTGTCTTGAATGACATTGAATTGAGTAGCTTGCCTGGGAGGGTGAAGCCTTTGAAATAATTCTTTAGTGACCCTATCACCAACTTTAAGCCAATGAAGTTGGGCTTTAATTCAAGCTCCTCAAGCCTCATTAAGTTTAGTAAGTTTAAGTTCATGCTTCATTTGGACAACATGAGACTGAAGTTCAAGATTAAACAGATAGGCCTCAAGCCTGAGAGAAGCTTTGGTAAGCTCATCATGAAGGAAAACATTAGAATATCTTCTGAACCATGCCATATTTTCCCCCAAATTATGGAGCAAAAAAGTTGTACGAAAAATGACATCATTCCACCATTCTGTCCAACCCAACTCTCCAGTAGGTCTAGGAACTAGATTCTAGACTCTATGGATATGACAAATCATGGAAGCGTGTTGAAGAAAGGAAGTATTGAAAAAAATTGTGATTTATAGTGTCTCTGAGGCAGGGATTTCATCAGCACATTAAACATGATGGGTGAATGGTCGGAAGTAGTGGTACTAGGAATGGTTTCCACAAACGAAGCTGAAGCATTTCTCCTATGAAAGAAAAATTGCACATGATATGAAAGCATGGCTCTATCTAGCCTTCTCAAAATTATTGCATGGCCAGCCTAGAAATTGGACCAAGTATACCATAAATGTTTACAAAAATCCTAGGGAGAAAACCAAAATTGAGGTCTAACAAACCCAATTTGTTTTTCATGAAGTACTAGACCTCTCTTTCCCTAGTAGCCCACTACATGGAAAGTTGTTCTATCTTGTCTACAGGATTTTCAGTCATATTAAAATCTTTGCACAAAATCCAAACAATAGGTGGTAAAGATAAAGCACACCACTGCCATAGGCTAAAACACTCATAAGTGTAATTGCAGGCATAGACATTAATAATACCAAAAGACATCCCACCAACCTCAAGTAAAATCCAAACTACGTGATTGGAGGGTTCCACACCCCATGAATATTATGCCATAAATTCATCAAAGAGGTGGTGAATATAGATACCCAAAATTGACCCAACTAAATGAGTCAATTTTCCTTAGATGCCTAGATAATCCTTTAAAATTTTCCAAAGCTCCTAAATTTTTCCTCTCATCACGATATTGTGGTCCTCTAAGACAACTCATGATATCATTCTATAGTCATTCTCACTTTATTTTCAAAAATCTAGCAATTGTCACTCAATATAACCTCCAATAGTCATGTCAATGATATTGTAATTGTCCAATATGGATCACGATATTGTTTTCCCAAGGAAATATCTCCAAATCATAGATTTTCTTCCTTTAGGATTTTGGTTATTTATGGTACCATCCCTTGGGTACCCTCACCCTTACAATCTAATACCTAGGTGGCTCCCATTTGGATTTGATAAGTTTTAAATTCAACCACCACCATGAATGCTCTTGCATCTCCCTCCAAGAAAAACTCTTTTATAAATTGAGGCCTTGGGCCTTCATTTTCAAGAATCTCTCTCATCGTAAAGAAACTCTTGCATTTTCATGATTCAAATTTATAGTTCAATTACTAAAGTAGTAGAATTCCTAGCTAAAATAGGTATTGAGAAGTAGGTAGGGGTTCAGTGGCACAATGACATGGCTATTGAGGATGAGAGGATTAGGTACGTTGGTAAGAAAAACTAGTGTTTAGCTAATTTGGACAACCATTGTAGAAATATGGTTTAGGAGATTTGGCTCCAATGCATATATTCTTTTACTTTTGTAAGCAGATGGACATCCCTTGTAGAAATATGGTTTAAGATATTTGGCTTCAATGCAGATCTTCTTTTACTATTGTAAACATGTGTTCTTGTTGGCTAAGGCTAGGAGGAATCTCATCCCAACTTGTAAATGATCTTGTTTTAATATAAAATATTCAAATTCTTTTTCAAAAAAGTTATAGTTCAATTGGCACTTTTCTTGGAGGGGATTTGAGGAATATCTCCTTGGCAATATTGGAGGAAGTAGTTCCTCTTATTTTTTGTTATCTCTCCCTTTAAAAATTTTCTATTTGCTATTTATGATTTTATCTACTAACCATTTTGATTTATCTCTTTATTGCTTGATTTATCCTACTAACATTTCCCTAAGTGTTGTGAAGCCATAGGTCTAACCCTAGTTCAACCACTATTCTACTTTGGTGCCTTCAAGAGCCTTTGTTTAGGCCCAAATTTACCTTGACTTGATTCACAAGATGATATCACAATCTAAAGTTCCTAAGCACGATTTTATCTATTAGAAGGTTTGGGGGTAAATCTTGCACTAGCTTTGGTGTCACACAACCCTCTGCTTATCGTGTAACTTCCCCATACCTATCTAATTTATGTTAGAAGGGTGTTTCCCCTTGTATTCCTCAAATCACCATTATAAAGATGATGTCATGATCCATCAATAGAGGGCATGGTTTTGTTCTATAAGACGTAGAAGTAGAACCTAGTACACCTAGTTCCTTTGTTCTCACTCTCACCAACTGATCCAAACATATTTTTAGACTTTTGTCAACTCAAATTATTGAACCTAATCAAAATATACATTTTTTGTCATCTGATATGATATTGTGATTAGTATCTACAAAGCATGATATCATTGTAGTTACAATATTTCTATTTATTCATAACATACTTCTTCCTATCCATCCTTACATTCCGCATGATATCATGCTCTCTGATATCAAAGCATGATTTCATTCTACAGACAAAAGATCACTTATTTATTATGTGCATTTGGTCTTTTAAATAAGACCTTAGGACTTGAATTTGGTCAAGGAAGCTCTCAACCTCCCCTACTCTAGCTAGTCCCAAGACCTAAAACCCGATCTTCCTAGTTCTTTTTTTTATTGCAAGTTATGAAATTATAGTGCATGCTTTTGGGATATGATAACATAATTGTGGTGTAGAGGGACCAAACGTAAATATCACCTTAGACACTAGTTTAGGTAAGTTCCTTTGTATATTTTAATACCATTCCTTTTTAAAATATTGCCTACTGCTATGTTGTTCTCTATTTTTGTAGATTTCACAAAAAATCCAAAAGGGATAAAAGGAACCTAAGTCCTAAAATTTTTCTTTATGCTTTAAGTACACAAAATAGATAAATATTAAAGATCATAACTTAGTCTTTTGATTTTTTTTTTTAATCTCTTTTGTTAATTTAGGCATCCAAAGTCAAAAAGCATATAGGTTTGCATCTAGGTAAAACTTGTATGATGCATTCCCTCGAACCCTTGTCCAAAAGGAAAAAGTTTTATTTCTTACAAACATAGGGATAAAATTCATCCAAATAAAATAATCATATTTAGTTTAGCTCTTGTATTCACGCATTATTGTTTAATGCATACTTAAGTTCTAGTTTATTTCATAATCTTAGCACTTAGTCATCAAAATCCAAAACTTAGGTGTTTTCCCAAAGTGCACATCAAGCATAGGATTTGGAGTGAATCCAAAAATATTCTTGGTAAACCCCTAAACATATAATATCCACCAAACCACCTTGATGTGAGGTCCTCCATAGGGATTTTTCAATTGTGGATCCATTAAGGTTTCTACAGGTCCCCATGGGAGGAACCTCCTAAGGAAGATTATAGTGAATTTAAAACTCCCTATGCCATGAGGTAATGATAATCACCCAAACTCAGCAAGCAGAAGGATATAACCTTTCTAGTGGTATCAAATCCAACACCCAATTTGATTGCAAAACCTAGAACCTTTTTGGTGATAACAAAAGGGGCTCTACTTTTAGTTGGAGTAAGGCCTACTTGACAACTTTGAATCCATATATCAATCAGAAGGATGGGTTCAAAAATTGAACTACTCACTTCTAGTAACTAGGTTTCAAAGGAACATGTATCCTAGGGCTATTGCGGAGAAACATGAGCAACACACCCAACAAATGAAAGCAAAGAACTGAAGAAGGAAACTAGAAGAGGAACTTTGAATATAAAGTTAAAATTGGTAAGCTTATTAAGGCTTGCCTACCCATATGAAAGATCCCTCCAAAATTCATGGTGAAATATGTAAGGGAGCAAATATTATACAATAGTGACCTCAAGGTATCATAAATTGAGTAAGGAGTAGGGTCATCATAAAAGTAGAAATTTACCTAAAAACTAGGAGACAAGCTAGACTATAGCTTCAACTAATATTCAAATATAATAATCGGCTGGATAGAGTACCAATGCTTCTAGAAACGTTGCCCTGACAAGTAAGGTAAAGTTGTATAGAACCTAAAAGGTATCATTCCACTCAAGAATAGCAAGCCTAAGATAGTAATATTTCTGTTAGCATATCATGCATGGGGTTGTATTACATTATTGTAAAATATTGCTCGTAGGCAATCTCCAATTAGGTTGGTTAACCAACTCATCGGTTAACCAACTGCTTCAAACTGCTTTGTAATGTTTATAATCAAATCAATGAGAATGTACAATCACTTCACAAAATTCTTCATGGCATCAGAGCTACGGACAGACCAGCTTGGCGGACGGACCTGACACAGAGCAACGGACCGAAAAGAAGCGGACGACACGAAGCCTGGCGGACCGAACGAAAGCTGACAGGACGCAGGGCCGAGGGGGCCTGGCAAGGGAGACGACACGAAGCCTGGCGGACCGAACGAAAGCTGACAGGACGCAGGGCCGAGGGCCTGGCAAGGGAGACGACACGACCGGACGAAAGCTGACAGAACGCAAACCGAGATGGGACGACGCAAACCAAAGACGGGGAGACTCTGAGGCGGTTCGGGGAGACGGCTGAGGCAAAAGGGCGGACTGGACTGGGGGTGGTTGCCCGAAGGCAACCGAAAGGCTATGGAGCCTTCCATTTTTTTCAAGCCTCCCACAGTGGCCGCATAGGCCATGTGGGATAAATTTTTTTTTTTTTGCCTATCTCCGGCCCCGAGGATCTAAATCGATCCTATCTTCGACGTAGTTTCGTCGGGTCTTCTGGCTCCCGTGGTCAGGGCGCTGCATGGTGGACAGTAGGTTTCGGTTTCGACTCCCTTCGGGGACAGTTTTTTTGACGCCCGAACAACATCATTGATGCCTAGCACAGTTTTTTGACGCCCTGAGCGGCTGTTTGACGCCCGAACAGCACCATTGACGCCCAGCGTAGTTGTTTGACACCCTGAGCGGCTGTTTGATGCCCGAACAGCACCATTGACGCCCAGCACAGTTTTTTGACGCCCTGAGCGGCTGTTTGACGCCCGAAAATCACCATTGACGCCTGTGACGCCTTGCCAGACCCATTTTTGAGAGTTTCTCTAGGTATGTAATGTTGTCGTGCTTTGGACTACTGTATTCGCCGCCTAATATAGCTGCAACAATGACGTCTGAGCTTGTTCTCTATAAATCGTCGGGGAGAAATAAGGCAAACCAGTTTTTTTGTTTTTTTCCCATTTCATACCCACATCGTGATTGTTGTTAGACGTAAATCCTGACGAAAGCTCTTTCTTCCAAAGTGTTTAGGGGAAGTTACGCCCCACGCATGCGGAATAAAAATTTCTATGGTAGGTGTCATTAACAACACGATGCTCTTTCAGTATCGCCTATGTTCAATATATTGTGCTTCTCATATGTACTTATAGTCTCCCTCTCGTAAGGGCGAGTACATATTGAGTGGTATACTGTTCCTATATACCTATAGTTTCCCTCACGTAAGGGCGGGTGTATATTGAATGGTTACAATATAACGATCCGACAGGTATAAAGAAAGGGAGACCAATTGGTGATATAAGGAACTTTCATAATGGCCACAATTCATAAGTATCTCTCAGACTCTCAATTGCTGAAGGGTCCTAACTTTGTTCCATGGAAGACAAAGATGAAAGCCATACTTCAGTTGGAAGATTTATGGGATGTAGTTTCTGGCACTGAAAAACGTCCTCAAACAACAGGAACAGATCAAGATGATTGGGATAAGAAAGACAAGAAGAGTCTTGTATTTATCTTACTTGCTACCGCAGATGAGGTGCAACCTCATATTTGTGATGCAAAAACTAGTAAGATAGCCCTGGGATGCTTTGCTCATAGTATATGAAGGGAAGAATCAATCCACTATTCTTCATCTTCAAACTCAACTACATAATCTCAATATGAGTTCTGGAGAAACAGTTGACATATTCCTATGCAGAGTGGCAGATTTGAAAGCAAAATTGAATGCTATGGGAAAACCTGTGGATGATGATGTCTTGAATTCTATTATCTTGAGAGCATTACCAAGTTCCTACAAGATGTTGATCACCTCTCTCAATGTTTCTGCAGACAAGTCTCATTTGTGGAACTCGGTAAACTTGCTTCGGACCGAGGAGGCAACTCAGGTCCAGGAAAGATGACATGCCGGATAATGCTCTCTCCACTCAAAGAAAGTAGTAAACAAGAAGGCCGCTTTCAAAAAGGAGGTGCTTCTTCCAAAGGAAAAGGGAAGCAATCTCAGCAAAAAGATACAAAATATTGCAAAATTTGTGACATGAATAACCATGACACCAACAGGTGTTGGTTCAAAAACAAGCAACCAAATGAGAGAGGTTCACACAAGAAGGGCAAGCATAAGAAAAAATACAATAAGCATAAACAATCTAAAGGCCATGTAGCTTATGCTGAATCCAACTCAGAATCACCTTCTCCTGATTCTGATTCTGATTCTGACTCTGAAAGAGCACACAAGGTGCTCATGACTCATACGTCATCTTCTCAGATAGATGATGTATGGTATATTGACTCAGGAGCTAGCAAACACATGACTGGGGATAAATCATGGTTTGATACTTTTGTGGAGAAAGAGGGTAAGCCAGTCACAATTGCTGATAATCAGGTATATCAAGTAAAAGGAGAAGGGGATATTTCTGTGTCTCTTCCTGATGGTAATTGTCAGATTGAAAAGGTTCTCTATGTTCCAGGCTTAGCCAATAATCTACTTTCCGTCACTCAAATGTTGGATAGAAACATGGAAGTCGTGTTTCGAGTTGTCAATGGCAAGAAGAGATGCTTTATCACACATTGTGGTAAACATGTTGCCACCGGATCTTACAAACATGGCTTGTTTATTCTCGATGCTATTTCCACTCCCCATGTTGCTTTGGCTGCAACTACGAAGGAGGCCACCTCTCTCTGGCATCGGCGGTATGGGCATCTCAGTTCTGGATATTTGCTTGAATTACACAAATATGAGATGGTTAAAGGTCTTCCACCACTCTCATCTACCCTACCAGTGTGCTCGGATTGCTTAGCAGGGAAGCAACATCGAGTGCCTTTTGAAACAAGCTCCTCTCGAGCTGCAAAACCTTTAGAGCTGGTACATACCGATCTGTGTGGTCCTATGTCAACTAGCTATGGTGGAAAAAGATATTTTCAACTATTCGTTGATGATTACTCATGGAAGATGTGGGTTTTCTTTCTTCAGTTGAAATCAGAAGCACTTCTCTACTTTCAACAGTTCAAGAAACTAGTTGAGAAGGAGTCGGGATGCTTTATCAAGACCCTTCGCTCAGATCGAGGGGGGGAATACACCTCTGAAGAGTTTTCAACATTTCTTAAGAAACATGGAATCAAAAGGCAACTGACTACAGCCTATACACCTCAGCAGAATGGAGTTGCAGAGAGAAGAAATCGTTCCATTATGGAAATGGTTCGATGTATGCTAAAAGGAGCACATCTTGAGGATCAATATTGGGCGGAAGCAGTAAACACAACATCATACCTTCTAAATAGAGCACCCACTAGAGCTCTACAAGGGAAGACTCCACAAGAAGCATGGAGTGATAAGAAACCTTCCATTGCTCATCTGAAAGTGTTTGGATGTAAAGCATTCATGCACATTCCAAAACAGAAAAGGAGGAAGCTGGATGAGAAAACCCTGTAGTGTATCTTTCTTGGCTATGATGAGTACTCAAAAGGTTATCGATTGATTGATCCTAAGACCAAGAAGACACATGTAAGTAGGGATGTTATATTTGATGAAGCTCTCACATCAAAATACACATCCACAACTGTATACCTAGATGAAGAAGAGCCTAAGAAGGAGGTTCATCTTCCACAACAAAAATAGAAAGTTCCAAAATGGTATACTAGCACTTTGAGAGATGCTAAGTTGAAATCCTTTCCAGATCTATCTCTTGATAGACCATGTACTCGCAGTATGACAAAAGAAATGAGAGCAGAAGAATCTACATCAGAGGTTGATGAACTTTGCCAACACTTTGATGATCTGTCAGTGGGTACAGAAAATGATAAAGAGGACGATAAGGATGGAGAAAAAATCTATATGTCTACATTGAATACAAACGAACCCACAACGGTTCAATCTGCACTTGATGAACCACAGTGGAAAGAAGCCATGGATGTAGAACATCAATCTCTCCTTAAAAATAATACTTGGAAGTTAGTCGATCTGCCAAAAGGGAAGAAACCCATAGGCTGCAAATGGGTGTTCAAAGTAAAGTATAAGGCAGATGGGTCTATTGATAAGCATAAAGCCCGGCTTGTTGCAAAGGGATATGCTCATAAAGAAGGCATATATTATGAAGAGACTTTTGCCCCTACTACAAAAATGACTACCATTCGTGTACTTTGTGCCATGGCAGCTCAATTTGGGTGGAAATTACATCAGATGGATGTTAAAAGTGCCTTCTTGAATGGTGACTTACAAGAAGAAGTATACATGACTCAACCAGAAGGATTTGTGGTCAAGGGGAAAGAACAAAAAGTATGCAAATTGATTAAATCCTTGTATGGGCTAAAACAAGCTCCTCGAGCTTGGTACATCAAAATAGATAGTCACCTTGTGCAGCATGGATTCGAAAGAAGTCCTTCAGATGCAAATCTCTATATCAAGAAAAATGGATCTGATATAGTGATTCTTGTACTTTACGTAGATGATCTGATCATTACAGGAAGCTCAGAAAGTATGATTGGCTTAGTGAAAAAAGACTTGAAGCAATCATTTGAAATGACAGATCTAGGACTTCGCACTATTGTCTTGGTTTAGAATTTACTCAAGAAAAATTTCATATTCGAGTAACCCAAAAAAAATATGCCAAGACTTTAGTGGAAAAATATCGGATGACTAATTGTAAGTCCAAAGCAACTCCAATGGAGCAAGGACTTAAGTTATCTCGATACGATGAGTCACCTCAGGTAGATGGAACTCTCTATCGTCAGTTGATTGGGAGTCTCCTATATCTGACAAATACCAGGCCAGATCTCAGTTTTGCTGTGGGATATCTTTCAAGATTCATGCAAGAACCTAAGATGAGTCACTGGAAAGCAGCAAAAAGAGTTCTTCACTATGTTCATGGTAGTACAAATTATGGCCTGGAATACAGAAAGAATAATAAGTTTTTCTTACTTGGATACACAGACTCAGATTATGCTGGATCTCTTGATGATCGTAAATCCACTTCTGGATATGTTTTCCATCTCGGGTCTGGACCAATCTCATGGCACAGTAAGAAACAAAGCATGTGGTTGCTCTATCTTCAACGAAGCGTAATATCGTGCAACCAAGTGAAGCAGCTCGCGAGATAATGTGGTTAAGTCGCATTCTTACAAACATGGGCCTTCCAAAGAATCTTCCACTTCATTTGTTTTGCGACAATCAAGGTGTTTTGAATCTTGTCAAAAATCCTATTTATCATGAACGTACCAAACATGTTGATACCAGATGTCATTTTATTCGGGATGAAGTTCCAAAGCACCATATACAACTTCAATACATTCCTACTGATGAGCAGGTTGCAGATATCTTTACCAAAGCCCTTGGCCGTATCAAATATGAAAAATTTCGAGACACTATCGGAATTTGCCAATAATGTAATAAGGGGGGATGTTAGCATATCATGCATGGGGTTGTATTACATTATTGTAAAATATTGCTCGTAGGCAATCTCCAATTAGGTTGGTTAACCAACTCATCGGTTAACCAACTGCTTCAAACTGCTTTGTAATGTTTATAATCAAATCAATGAGAATGTACAATCACTTCATGAAATTCTTCAATTTCTCATTCCCTTCTCATCCTTTCTTTTAGTAAATTATTGTATATTTTGTTATTTTTTAGTTTTCAATTTTGAATTCGCATCCAAAGACAAGGTAGGCGGTCTAGGTTCATTTCTTTTAGTAGGTTGAAGGGCATTAAGAGCCACTAAAGTTGGAGGGTGTTTTTTTTCCTATAACCTTATTTCACTTAAGGAAATCTCAATTGAAAGTGGGACAAGCCAAAGAAGGTAGTTAAAAGGCACCTTCTAACTTCAATCAAAAGTAAGGGGCATTAAGAGAAAGGTAGATGATTCTAAAGGCTATGTTGGTTATTAGATCTTCCATCAATGATCGACATCCATTTTTCTATGCAAGGGTTTTTTATTTTCCATCCAATGGTTTGTGCAGTCCTTTCAATGGAGGAAAGCACAAAAAAGGGGAAAAGACCCCAACAATACTCAAAGCCAATTACATGGTGGATATACAAGAGCCCAAGGAGAAAGGCACCAATGTCTAGACCAAGGAGTCTCAACATTGGATGAAGGAGATCCTACCTCAGTTGAGGACACATGGAAACTGCACATACCTAGAAGAGGGTAGACAAAAGGATATTTAAGGAGACACTCTCCATTAGCCATCAAAGTTGACCTTTTATGGCCTAGCCTATTAGAGCAAATCTATGTTAGTATGATAATCACCCATCACACACATGATCCTACCTTATTGATATATTCCAGTCAAAAAGGCTATACCTGTTATGTCAACAAGTAGGATTGTAGATTCAAAACCTAGCACACACATAGGGGGGATCCACTGGAAATCCCTGTTTCTCCATTTGAGGGTCTCTTTCTAAAGGAGTCCCCAAATATATGGGAATCTCCAACGTGAGTAGGATCTACCTCATGTATTACAAAGGTTGTTATGTTGAAACTTGATGTTCAAGCTTGTGTGGTGTTTTATGAGTCAATTAAAAAAACACCTAAGGTTTTGGATCTTTAATCTAGCTCTTGATCAAGCCTTGTCAAGACACAATTTATTCAACTGGTTAAATTCCTTAACTTTCAAGTTGAAGACCTAGGCTTAAATCTTGCTAAGTGATACATATCTAATTATGATCACATAGTTGTAATACAACTATGTGATCATAATGTAATATGAGTGAGGCCCTTTTCAATCCATATGTCCCATAAAATATAATTATGTTTACTTTTATCAAATAACATTAGTTCATATGGTCTAAACGTTTCAATCCCATATAATCCATTAAAAAAAATTATATTTATTTTTATCAATTGGTATTATCTCAACAAATAATATTTCTCAACTTTACCAAATTAAAAAAAAACTTAACGAGTAATTATCATTATCAAATATGTGATCATAGTAATAATGTAATATAAATAAACCCCTTTCAATTCCATATAACCATTAAAAATAATAAAAATTTATTTTTATTAAATAATATAAAATCAAATGATTAAAACTTTAAGACAAAATCTAGATTCATTTTTTTCAAATAATTTATACAACATAGTTCTACAATAGTGCCGAGCCTCCTTGGTTTGGTCTTGGATTCACTCATTGTTCAAGTCCATTCTTCATATGACATATGATCCTTTTTGGCTTATTTTTTTTGGAATTTATTTCGTGTTATTATTTTGTTTCAACTTTGAAAAGCTAAGGAATGATGTTGTCTATTTTGGAGATTCAATTTTCAATCAATTTTCTATATGTGAAAATATTACGGTGTTTTATGTTGTTATTGTTCAGATCCATTCCCAGACTTCCAAGTTGACTCATAAGTTGGTGCAATTGATAAATCTTATCAAGTATGGGTACGATGTTATGTGCACTATTAACAAGGTTTCGCCTAATCTCCCTTCACCTAAAGGTCCCTCTGTTTCTTTGAGACCTCAATGCAGCAGGTCCAGGGAACAACATTATCCAACCTCAGACCATTTTGTTATTGCCCATAGTAGGGCAGTTCGGTCTCCTTTAAGAGTGGCTTCCTTTACCTAGTTATGGTGTTTATTCACCCTTTTAAAGGTTGGTTTTGTTTTTAGCCTCGTGTAAAGCTTTACGGTATTGATCGTTTGCCAGGGCTGTATTTTTTTCAGCTCCTTTTAATTATAACCTCTCTTATTTTTATTGAATAAAATTGTTAGTTCCAATAAAAATAATTTATACAAAATTTTTAATAAAATGCGATGTAATACCACACTCTGTGGTTCTTTGAAATACCACCATTTTTGTGATGTATATATGAGAGATCAGTATACATTATTGATATATATTAATGTTAGATTCTAACAGTGTTAAACGTTAATTGTACATACATTCGTCAAATTCTCCAGCCATACAGCCAACGGGCCACACTGGAAAATTAATACTATTAATGTACGATAGCGAGTACATAGAGAAAAAGTTCAACGAAACTTATCGTAACACATGAAACGCCAAACTCGATAGAAATTAAAATCAATTCATTTGATAATTAGGGTTTTAAGAGATCGTATTGGTACGGTACGCTAACACGATGCTCGTATGAACTTCAATACTAGTGATAAATATTCTATATTTATGTATTTGTGCTACAGGAATTTGCTTTCGAAATTGTTGGTTGGGACTGGCGTTCAACGTCAATCGACCAAAAGTTTTTCCTCTCACAACCAACTTCGATATTCAAAGTAGTATTGACTGAGAAACGAAAAGGAAAAAAATTCAAGATAGTATTGACTGCCATATGAAAGGAAAAGAAAAAAAAGAGTTCCGCAATGTGCAATACCCATAAACACAAAGGTTGTATGAACGACACTCTCCATGAAGCCCCAGCCTAGGGTGTATGATTCTGATAAGAAGCCCCAGCCTAGGGTGTATGATTTATTTCATAAGAACAGGCGGGGCACTTCTTTGAATCTGTCTTCTATCGAAGTCATGTAAGTATAATGGACACGCAAGGTTATTTTTCTCCGGTGCAAAATGGTCAGAGAGAAGATTGGATTGTATTGTTTGTACGAGGAAAAATAGACAAAAACCATGAGGACTAAGGATTTAGAAACTTCCGTGGACAAGTCTTATGCTGATCCAGACTATTTTCCATTGTAGAAAAAATGGAATAGGCTGCCGGTCTTAATGTCAAATCATTGCTTTAGCTCTCAAGTATGTAAAGATGGATCGGCGTCTCCATGGTCAAATTTTCATTAAAACGTGCTAGAATGTTGTCTTAGACGGGTGCTAGACAGATATGATAATTTACAATCAATTTATATTGTTTTGACACATAATTGATACTTAGGGTGAGGGGGCGGGGCCAAAGTGCCCTTACCTTCATGTTTCTGCGGTTATGAGCTGAGTCGCCGTGCCTTGCGTCTAGGGGATGGCTTCCTAGGGTTGCGAGTCGGTAATGGGCTGTAGCTTGGCGCCCCGATGGCAAGGTGGATAGTCAGGAATGAGCTTGCGTTTTCCTTAGACTGAGGGATAGGCTCCTCAATCTTATGGTAGGTTGGCGTCGAGGTTCGGTGGCAACCTAAAGCCTCTTAGGGACACCATGTTAGGAATAGGCACTCTAGGGTAGATCAGAGTTGGGAATCTGAAATTGGTCGCCTTTCAGAGTCTTTTGCCCTTGCCAAGTTTGGGATCGACAACCAAGCACCGGTCACAATTCGTTCTTGCCTTTTTTCTTGGGTTATCGGTATGGGACGGTCGTTTTGGGTTAAGAAAGGAGAGGATGAAGACTGACTTCTCTTCCCTTCTTGGGGTGTTTGGTATGCGACGACCATTCCTAGTTGGGGGAGATAAATGTTAAGTTACCTTCAGCCCCACCTTGTCTGCCTAGCTCGAGGCATCGGTATGGGATAGTTGTTTCGAGCTATGGTATAAAGGAGACTGTGTCGGGCGTCAGCCTTTGCAAGGCGGGTTGAAGTCTTATTGCGTAGGTGACTGGGGGAAAAGGTGACAGTCACTGAGACATTGGGGCAACCATTTCCCTTGCTAAAGGAACCTCCTCCTTGATGCTACAGGCTAGACCCAACTTATCTTGTTGGGCAAAGGTGCATGAGCTGACCAAGTTTTGGATGATGAAGGCTGCACAGACTAGAGGATCATTCGACAGGGGCTTTTCAACGGGGCTTAGAGTGCGACAGACGATGGCTAGGCAATTGAGTTGATATTCGTTGCAAGTCAAAGAAGAGTCAACCCAATGAGTGGCTACGTCCCTTGCGGGAAAGTCGTCATCACTGTGGCCAAAGGCTCGATGTGTAGTCGATGCAAGAAGATGGCTAGGTTATCCGAATTGGCTAGTTGTTAGGTGGACTACGACTTGATAGATATAATTGAGAAGATGGTTAGGGCATAAGAACCCCGTATTCCAAACAACAAAGTTGTCGAAGTTGATTTTGTTGAGCATTCTTGGCTAGTTAGAGAAAGCAAAGGCATACATACCAAGTGTAAGGCGTAATCTGTGAAGTCTTTGAGTGTCAAAGCTTGCACAACATCAGACGAGGTGATGGACACCTTCCCTAGAACTCTAACCCCATCATAGTTGGTATCAAAGCTTTATTTGGAAGCTACATAGGATTTTGTGATTTGAAAGAATGAGCAAAGACATAGCGATGGACGCTTGAGTTCGTAGGGCCAAATTGTTGAAATATCTCAATGATATGGAATGCCAAGAAGCCAACCGTACCAATGGGCTTGAAGCTCGAGTGAATAGCTTAGATAAGAAAGTGGTCAAGCTCTAGAACAAGCTCGAGGAGATAGAAGTTGAGCATGCCAAACTCCTTGAGGAACTTGTTGCCTACTAATTGGGCTTCATCGCAATGAGGAACTTGTTACCAGCCAGCTGGGCTTCATTGCAACATGGGTAAACACCCCTAGCTCGATGTCTCTTGCTATTTGAGACCAGTGAGCTCAGTGTTGGGTTTACGATGGCAACCACAGGATAAGGAAGTGCCCATTGGAATGGTCACAAGCTAAGTGTGGGAGTAGAGACAAGGAAAAGAAATGCCTTGGGCCGTAGCTTGAGAAAGATGGAAATAAGCTAGGGGCATGGCTAAGGTGTTGGACTTGCCACATGCCTCACACCCAAAAGGATTGCCCTAGAAAATGATCGAACCCTCACAAGTAGTTAGGCTCAGAAAAAAGTTGGGGTGAGCCTTGCAAGCCACTCAATGTATAGGGCATTGGCCCAGTGATAGGAATAGGGCAAGAGTGGTGAAGGCCTTGCACCATCTATGAGAGCAAGAAGTCAAGTGACAATGATTCTAGAACTATACGATTGACGAGGGTTCTTCAGCGTGGTAGCATGGATGGTCCAAACTTATTTCCTATTGGAAGAGACTTGCGAGAGTGTCTTGATGGAAACACAAAGGAGGTCGTAGGAGTTAGTCCTCTCCTAGAAGCTAATCAGGATGAAGAAGGGAGATCAAGCTCTAAGAGCAGTCTCCTCGACCCAAATATGGTAGCACAAGGAGGAAAGTTTAGTTGGATCAAAAAATTCGATCGCCACAAAGCCTAAAAGGCTGCTAAGATGTAAGAAAGAATTAAATGATGCATGGATGACCAAGCGAATTGGATGGTAGATCCTACATCGGTTGATCGGGTGATGTTTCCTTATGATTGGATGTGTTGACAAGGGCCAATGTCATCCTTGAGGTGCAAAATGATGTTGTACCATGTGTTTAAGCTTGGTGCTGGTTGGATGGTGCCACAACTTGGATGGATATCCACAGGGTCTCAGGTATTTTTCATAATGTTGTGGATGACATCGAATTTTAGTGTGAAAATATTGTGAAGGAGCAAGGGTTGAAGTGTCCTTCCCATCATGTTTTTGTGGTTGTGAGCTAGATTCAAGTTGTGCATGATGTGAGTTATTATGTCGACTTGGGTCTAGGGGATGGGATCCCTAGACCCTATTTGGTTGCGAGTTGAAAGTGGGTCGTAGCCTAGCACCCCTAAGGATGACAAGGTGGACAACCAAAAATGGGCTTGCCTTTTCCTTGGTTAGACTAGAGGATAGGCTCCTCAGTCTTGTAGTAGGTTGGTGCAAGAGGTTTGATGACAACTTGAAGCATCTAAAGTACACCATGTTGGGGGTAGGTACCCCAGGGTAGACTAGGGTTGGCCAAGTCTAGGACCAACAACTAGGCATCAATCAAAGCTCGCTATCGTATTTCTACCTGACATCCAATATGGTATGGCTGTTTCAGGTTAAGAAAGGAGAGGATGAAGATTGAATTCCCTTCCCTTCTTAGGGCATTCAGTATGGGACAACCATTCCAAGTTGGGGGAGGCAAATGTTAAGTCACTTCTAATAGAAGTCCCACCTTGTCCACCTAGCTCAAGGCACTAGTATGGGATGATTGTCTCAAGCTATGGAACAGAGGAGACTTAGACATGTTGGTCGGGAACCAACGTTCGCAAGGTGGGTTGAAGTATTACTCCATGGGAGATCAAGGGAAAAGGTTACAATGATCAAGACATAAAGGCAGCCATCCCCCTTACCAAAGGAACCTCCCCATTGATATCATAGGCTAGACCTAGCCTGTCTTGCTAGGCAAAGATGCACGAGCCAAGCAAGTTCTAAATTATGAAGGCTACACAAACAATAGGCTCATTTGATAGGGGCTCATTCGATTGGGCTTAGAGTGTGATGGATGATGACCAGGCAATTGATTTAACATCTATTGCAAGTCAAAGAAGATCCAGTCCAATGAGCGAGCGCATCCCTTAGGGGAAATTCATCGTCATTGTGGCCAAAGATTCAATGTGCAGTAAACGTAGGAATATGGCCAAGTCAATCAACTTGGCTAGTTGTTAGGTAGGTTATGATCTGATAGGTATAAATAGGAAGATGGTTGAGGCATAAGAACCTTGAATTCCAAATAGCAAATCTATCAAAGTTGATTTTGTTGTGCACTCTTGGCTAGTCAAAGAAAGTAGAGACATACATACCAAGTGTAAGTTATAATCTATGAAGTCTTTGGGTATCAAAGCTTGCATGGTGTTGGATGGGGTGAAGGACACCTTCCCTAGAACTCTAACCCAATCACAGTTGGTATCAGAGCTTTATTTGGAAAGCTACATGGAATTTTACAATTTGAAAGAATGAGCAATGGTAGAGTGATGGATGCTCGAGTTTGCAGGGTTGAATGGCTAAAAGATCTCAATGAGATGGAACTCCAAGAAGCCAATCATGTTAATGGGCTTAAGTCTCGAGTGAATATCTTGAAAAATCTTGAGGAGATAGTGGTCAAGAGGGCCAAACTCCTTAAGGATCTTGCTACCTACCAGTAAAAATCTATCAGAACATGGGTAAAACCCCTAGCTTGGTATCTCCTACTATTCAAGACTAGCAAGCTCAGTGTTGGGTTTGTGGTGGCAAACATAGGATAAGGAAGTTCTCATTGGAATTATCACAAGATAAGTGTAGGAGCAAAGGTAAGAAAAACACATGCCTAGGGCTACAACTTGAGAAATATGGAAAGAAGCCAAGGGTATGGCTAAGGTGTTGGACTTGCCACGAGCCTCACACCTCAAAGGATTACCTTGGAAAATGATAAAACCTTCATGAGCATTTAGATTCAAAAAAGAGCTAGCATGAGCCTTGCAAACCACTCGATGTATGGGGCGTTGGTCCAACGACAAGAAGAGGGCAAGAGTTGTGAAGGTCTCATGTCCTCAATGAGAGTAGAAATTCAAGTCATGATGAGTCCAAAACTATGCAACTGATGAGGTTTCTTTGCCATGGTAGTGCGAATGGTCCGAACTTGTTTCCTATTGGAAGAGCTTGTGAGAGGGTATTGATGGGACCATAAAGAAGGCTATAGGATTCAGTCCCCTCCTAGAAGATGATCAATATGAAGAAGAGAGCTCAAGCTTTGAGAGCAGTCTCCTCGACCCAAATTTGGCAGCATGAGGAAATTTTAGTTGGGTTGACAAATCCAACCACCACAAAGTCCACAAGGCTACAAAGAGGTAAGAAAGGGTGAAATGATGCATTCATGACCAAGCGAGTTGGGTGGTAGATCTATAGGAAAATAGGATGAACATTAGATTTAGATTGATAACTTAGGGATATAAATACAAGGCTAAAGCTTAGGATAGCTTTAGAATAACAAACTAAATAATATCCCCCTAATTAGCATAATATCTTAAACTAACAAGATATGTGTCAAATATCTAATAACAAGAAATGACGGCAAATGACGATAGGAAAAATAATGGAATAAAACTATATACTTAACCTATATGCTAACATTCCCCCCTTATTACATTATTTTGCAATACAAAGTGAGTTGCAAAAGAACTCAAATTTGATGCGTGCAAGGGCCTTGGTGAAAATATCCACAACTTGATCACTAGTAGGAATGTAATGAAGCTAAATTTGGTGTCTTGGAACCTCATCTCGAATGAAGTGACATTGTGTATCAATGTGCTTGGTTCATTCATGATGCACTGGATTCTTGACTAGGTTGAGAACACCTTGGTTGTCGTAGAACAAGTGAATTGGTGATTTGGATGGACGACCCATACTTGTCAAGATGCGACATAACCATATCATTTCACACACTGCTTCTCGTGCGATGCTATACTCTCCCTCTGTAGATGAGATAGTTGTTAGTCTTACAATGACATTGAGAGGGGGGGTGAATCAGTGTAGCTCTTTAAACTTAAATTTACAACTCTTAATACCACAACAATTAAAACTTATTACTAGATAAAACAAGTATAACAAAAAAGCATCACACAACACAAGATTTAACGAGGTTCACCAATGTGGCTACTCCTCAAAAATTAACTGCTTGGACTACCATCCAAATCTAGCCTTTGCAAAGCACCAACTTTACAATCAATTTACTAGCACCCACTGTAAGGAGCACCAACCCCTTATTTATCTTTGCTTTTGCAAGACCCTGACTGGTCTTCTTCACCTTTGCATTCTCTGTGCACTTTACTCTCTCTACGCAATCACTTCGCACACTCTGCTTCGTTACAGTCGAACTTCACGATCGTCTTCTCCCTTTTGTACACTCTGCTCTCTTTGCAAATTTTGCACTTAGCATGATTCGACATGACTTGCTCTCTGTGCACAACAACCATATTTCACACACCTTCGACACTTCTTCAATTCTCCAAATAGCCCTCCTTTTATAACAATATTTTTTATGATGACAACCCTAATCTTAGTCGACTGTAAATCCTAATATTAGTCGACTTTCATAACAACTGTAAACCCTAATTTTAGTAGATTGTCATTGGTCTTCATCTGCTTCAACTCAAGAAGATGTTTGGTTTATCCATCGCTTGATAATTTCATTCTGGACAAAACCTATAATTGACATATTGAATTTTGATCACTCTTCGTATTTTAGCAGTATGAAATCACTCTGTAACTGCCCCTCTAAATGCCATAGTGATGTCGGTCCACTGTCATACTTCTCATTTCAGTCGGGTTCTCCTTCTTAACTTGCGCATTTACGACCTGTCGCGAAATCATGACATTTTTGCCTCTGTAGCTTCTTTTGTTGTTGTTGCCGCAAAAATACATGTCACAATATCGTGACACTTTCACCTCTGTATGCTTTCTCTATTCTTTTGTCGTGATATCATGAAATTTCTGCCTCCGTAGACTTCACCTTTTCTTTTATCATGATATCACGACATTTCCACCTCCGTATACTTCGTCTTTGCTTTTGTCACAATATTGCAACACTTCTGCTTCCATAGACTTCGACTTTGCTTTTGTCATGATATCATGACACTTCTGCTTTTGTAGTCTTCAACTTAGCTTTTTTCATGAAATCGCAACACTTCTACTTCCGTACTTAGATTATTTGCTTTTGTCATGAAATCGTGACACTTCTGCCTTCAAAGTCTTCTCTGCTTTTGTCATGAAATCGTGACACTTCTACTTCCATACTTTATTTCTTTGCTTTTGTCACAAAATAGTGACACTTCTGCTTTCAAAATCTTGCTTTCTGCTTTTGTCGTGAAATCGTGACAGTTCTGCTTCCATACGCTTCCTCTCTTTCTTTTTTCGTGAAAATGCGACATGTCGTGATATTGCGACACTTTTCAAACTTACTTTCTCTCTCATGTTTTAGTCGCGAAAATGCGACATGTCGCAAAATTGTGACACTTTTCTTACTTGTTCTCTTTCTTCAAACTTGTCACGAAATTGTGACACTTTTTCCTACTTTATATTTCTCTTCCAACATGTCGCGAAATTGCGACAATTTTTCCACTTGCCTTTTTCTCTTCCAACATGTCATGAAATCACGACAGTTTTTCCTGCTTTTTCTCTCTCTTCCAACATGTCGTGAAATCGCGATAGTTGTTCTTGCTTTTTCTCTCTCTTCCAAAATATCACGAAATTGCGACAGTTTTTCTTGCCTGCTGTATATGTCGCGATATCGCGACACTTTTCTTACTTGTCTTTTTTCTTTGATCTTTTGCATATGGGCCACTTCATTATTCTTGGAAAATCACTGTACATACTCTGAATAACCTTTGAACTCCTGTCTTCTACATCTAAATAGCTTTTGAACTTCCTGTCCACTGCATCAACAGATCTATCTGAATGTGTTGACAACAATGACAATATCGTTGTCGCACCTTGCTCAACAATCTCCCCCTTTGGAATTTTTGGCAACACATGTACAGCTTTCCTGTAACTCTTCTCCCCCTTTGACAATAATATCAAAGGGCTACTGCAAACTCCCCCTGAGTCCATGCACAACATTCTCAGGCAAAATTTATTACACTTAGCAAAAATTATGAACATGAGCAAAAAGATAATCAAATACTTAAATGCTCCCCTTGAGAATGTGATCCCTGTAGCTAGTTAATTCTTGGGAAGTGTGACCACTCCCAATTTATTGTGAAGGTAATCAAAAAATTCCTTGGGCAATGGTTTTGTGAAGATATCTGCTACTTGCTCTATAGTTGGAACAAAATCCAACTTAACCTCACCTTCCGCAACTTTCTCCTTCAAAAAGTGATACCTGATAGCAATGTGTTTTGTGCGTGAATGCATAACTCGGATTCTTGGAGATGTTAATAGCACTGATGTTATCACACTTAACTGATACTGGCTCACTGAATCTAATACCAAGATCTTTCAAGGTTTGTTTCATCCATAATACCTGCGTACAACATGTTGTCGCTGCAATATATTCTGCCTCTGTTGTCAATAAAGAAACTGACTCTTGTTTCTTACTATGCCATGCGACCAATATGTCTCCAAGATAAAATGCACCTCCACTAGTACTCTTTTTGTCATCGACACCTCCTGCCCAATATGCATCTAAATATGAAATAAGGGTGAAGTATTTACCTTTTGGATACCATAACCCATAATCCATAGTACCCTTGAGGTATCGAAGAATCCTCTTCACTGCTGTCACATGAGTCTCCTTAGGATTAGCCTAAAATCGTGCTACCATGCATACTGCCTGCAAAATATCTGGTCTAGTAGCTATCAGGTATAGTAAGCTCCCAATCATAGATCTGTACATGGTTTTATCAACAGGTGGAGATTTGTCATCCTTGCTCAACTTGCAACCTATCGTCATGGGAGTGTTAACTGGCTTACAATCTCCATTGTGAACTTTTTTAATATCTCTTTCACATATTTAACTTGAGAAATAAATATGCCCTTCTTATTTTGATTAACTTGCAACCCAAGGAAATACGAAAGTTCACCAATCATTGACATTTCAAATTCTTTCTGCATCTTATTTGTTGAATCTTCACACGACTCATCTTTGCTGCTGCCAAATATGATATCATCTACGTATACAACAAGAACAATAAGATGCCCATTTTCTATTTTGACATACAAATTACTATCCACCATACCTTTCTTAAACCCTTGTTGAGTGAGATAGTTGTCTAGCCTTGCATACCATACTCAAGGTGCCTGTTTTAAGCCATATAATGCTTTCTTCAACTTGCAAACCAAGTTGGGATCATCACCAAGTTAGAAACCATCTGATTGCTCAATATAAACCTCTTCTTCAAGTTTCCCATTCAAAAATGTTGATTTCACATCCATTTGATAAACTTTGAAATTCTTGTAGACTGCTAAAGCCAGAAACATTCTAATTGCCTCTAGTCTAGCTACTGATGCAAAATTTTCCTCAAAGTCAATGCCTTCAACTTGTGCATAACCCTTACATACCAATCTTGCTTTATTTTTGACTACTTGTCCGTCTTAATTCAATTTGTTTCGAAAAATCCATTTAGTCCCGATTATGTTTTTATTTGCAGGTCTAGGTACTAACTCCCAAGTTTCGTTTTTCTCGATCTGATATAATTCTTCATTTATTTGCTTCATCCAACTTTCATATTTTCTTGCGTCAGTAAAATTTTTGGGCTCAATGTTGGATAATAGAGAGTAGTTACTTACTACTCTTCTTCTTGTCTGAACACCAACTTTGGGGTCTCCAATTATTTTCTCTCTAGGATGATTTTTTTGCTAGCTGTCTGTTTTGAATTTTTTATTTTCTTCCACTTCTGAATCACAAATTAAATCATCTGAGTCAATTTTTTGTATCTTTTTATTTTTATTTTCCTCATCTCCTTCAATAACCTCTTCATAAATTGGGTAGTTCTTTTCATAGCTAATTACTCGTTCTCTACCTTCATCAAATTTAACATCGGCACTGTCCACAATTTTCTTTAGCTTCTTGTTGTAGCATTTGTAAGATTTTCTTTTTGACGAATAACCAACAAAAATACCTTCATCCGCTCTATCTTCAAACTTACCAAGATTATCTTCAATTATTTTGATGTAGCACTTGCTACCAAAAACTTTGAGGTATTTTGTTGTTGCCCTTTTACTGAACCACAACTCATAAGGAGTTTTTCTTTCATGTGTTCTCAGCATGTACCTATTTTGGATATACATCGTAGTATGGACTGCTTCTTTCCAAAATCTATCTGCTACTCTTCTTTCAACCAACATAGTCCATGCCATTTCTTGCACTGTCCTGTTCTTTCTTTCTATCACTCCATTCTGTTGAGGTGTCCTGGCTGCTGAAAAATGTCTCCTAATACCATATTTTTCATAGTACTCTGTAAACTCCTCTAAAATGAATTCTCCTCCTCTATTTGATCTTAAAAATTTGATCCTCTTTCCTGTTTCATTCTCAACTTGGTTTTTGAAAGTCTTGAACATTTCAAAAGCTTTTGATTTATGCTTCAAGAAAAATATCTATGTCATTCTGGAATAGTCATCAATGCACAACATAAAATATTTGTCACCATTTATGCTTTGTGTTCTCATGGGTCCACATAAATCAGTGTGTATTAGTTCCAAAGGTTTGCTTGTGTAGTACTCTTTTGTTTTGAATGTGACTCTAGTTTGCTTCCCCTTTTGGCATGAAGCACAAATGTTGTTTGCAGGTTTTCTGATGGTGGGAATATCTCTCACTACCCTTTTTAAGTTGATTTTTACTAGATTATCAAAAATGATATGACCAAGTCTCTTGTGCCACAACCAATTTTCTTCTTCCTGTACAATAAAACAAGCTCCTTCTGAAGTCTCTGAGAGCATGTACAGTTTGTCATATGTCCTTGATCCAGTTGCTATCAATTTTCCATAGTTTGTTTTTCTGACTTCACAACCCTGCTTCTTAAAAACTACTTCATGACCTTTATCACAAATCTGACTTATGCTCAAAAAGTTATGTTTCAAACCATCCACAAACAAGACTTCTTTTGACTTAATTTTTTTTTCACTAATTTTAACTGAACCTTTGCCAACTATCTTAGCTCCATCATTATTTCCAAACTTTATTGAACCACCTTCATATTTTTGTAACTTCTCAAATTTTTGTTTGTCACTCGTCATATGACTGGAGCATCCACTATCAAGTATCCATGGTACATATTTATTCTATGCTTTAAATGTTGTTTGTACAATTAAGGATTCCTTTTCTTCCTTAAGTAGCTCTTTTTTTTTCCACTCCATTTTGATAGTAGTTTTGGGCTCTTGTTTTGCCTTTCCCTTATCAATAGCTTGTGCATGTTTTTCAGGAAGTTTTCTATTTTGTCTCATCCTATTTGGTTGAAATTTTCTTCCCTGAAACTGATTTGATGCAAATGTACTTCTATAGTTTCTTGAAATGTGCCCAAAATTATGACAGCTTATAACATTCTACTCGTATAATTCATCGGGAGGAGAAAAAACATTTCTACTCGGTGAAATTCCTTAGTCTTACATTATATTTACAGTCTGAGATTTTATGTCCATAGCCATTGCATTTAAAACAGAAACCAGAAAAGGGATAATTGAACCTAGGTGATGGTATTTGCCATGTTGCCGTAGGAGCCATAGGTCTTCTTCTTATTTGATGTGTGACATTGGTGAATCCATCATTGTCAATTCTCCTTTCGTGCCTGGCATTATTGCTTTATTTTGCATGAGACATTTTTCCTTGATCAACCTATTTCTTATCTTCATTCTTTATGGATTCTACATTTCTAGCCTTTGATCCATTTTATGATTCTCCTTCGACGAAACCCAGACCAAATTTGATGCCTGCAGGCCTTTGGTCATTTATAATCTTATCCAGATTCATAGAACTTTCTTCGCGTTTATGATAGCAACTAATTTTGTGATTTATCTCTTCTATCTACGTCCATAAACCAACATTCTCTTCTCCTAGTTTGCAGCAATAATCTATTTTCATGGTAATTTATACTTCGAGATATTTAGATATTTTCTTGTATTCTTCTATTTGTACTTTCAGACTGGTTATGATTTCATTTGCATCCTCAAGCTTTTTTGAAAATTTCTTATTCTTTTTCCTCTCTATTTTTCACTCTTCAAGTGCAGAGATCAACTCACCTTCTAGATCTACTTCAGCCTCAGGGTTTTCACCACATACTTTAGAGTTCACTCCTTCATTTTATTATTTTACTTCTTCAAATGCCATGAAAAGAGCTTCACCTGTTTCCTCTTCAAAATACTCACCGGAGTTGTCTTCTGATGAACTAGCATTCCTGGAGATGAAACTTTTCTTCTTGAAGTTGCCTTTTTTGAAATTTGTTTTCTTCTTCCAGTCACTTCTTTCTTGGTGCGATCCTTCATCATTTTTTTTCTTCTCATTAAGTGGACATTTAGTCATAAAATGCCCAACGCCTCCACAGTTGAAACATTTAAATGGTAGCTTTCCTCTATATTTTCCTTTTCCCATTTTTAGTTTTCTAACAAAGTTTGCTTCCATTTCATTTGATGTCTCTTCTTCCTCGGATTCTTGTTTTGCATTTTTATTTTTAAGGGCTTTAAAAGCCGCTTCTCTATCTGTGGGTTTAAATCTTCCTATCCTTATCTCATATGCAGTCAAAGAACCATACATCTCATCTATACTAAAATAATTTAGATTTTTAGATTCTTCTATTGTTGAGACTTTAGAATCAAACCTTTGAGGAAGAGATCTTAATACCTTTTTCACAATGGCAAAGTCTTCGATATCCTCGCCGATTCCTCTGATTGCATTAATGATTCCATTAACTCTCCGCATATATGCCTCAATGTTTTCATCGTCATTCATCTTTAATGCTTCGAACTGAGCTCGATGTGTCTGTAACTTGGACTCCTTGATCTTATTGTCTCCTTCATGAATACTCCTCAGTTTGTCCCATATTTCTTTTACCGTTTTATAGCTCATGATCTTTACTATTTCACTGTCTGCTAATCCGCACATGATAGCATTCTTTGCTTTTGAGTTATTTTCAAACAGTTTCTTTTCGTTAGCCTCTTTTGGAGGAGTGATGGGTATTGTGTATTCACTAACTACTGAATCCCAGATGTCGTATCCCAAAGCACAGAGATATGTTTGCATCTTGATTCTCCAGAATGTGTAATTAGATTCGTCAAACAATAGTGCTTTGTTTGATGAGAAGCCTTCACCACCTGCCATTGTGTTACTTCCAAGATCATCCTAGCCGGTTAAGCTTGTATAGGAACTTAGTTCTGATACCAATTGTTAGTCTTACAATGACACTGAGAGGGGGGGTGAATCATTGTAGCTCTTTAAACTTAAATTTATAGCTCTTAATACCATAAAAATTAAAACTTATTACTAGATACAGCAAGTATAACAAAAGAGCATCACATAACACAAGATTTAATGAGGCTCACCAATGTGGTTACTTCTCAAAAATTGACTACTTGGACTACCATACAAATCCGGCCTTTACAAAGCACCAACTTTACAATTAATTTACCAGCACCCACTGTAAGGAGCACCAACCCCTTATTTATCTACACCAATAGAAAGGAGCACCAACCCCTTATTTATCTTTGCTTTTGCAAGACCCTGACTAGTCTTCTTCACCTTTGTGTTCTCTGTACACTCTACTCTCTCTGTGCAATCACTTCGCACACTCTACTTCGTTACAGTCAAACTTCACAATCGTCTTCTCCCTTTTGCACACTTTGTTCTCTTTGTGAATTTTGCACTTAGCACAATTCGACACGACTTGCTCTCTATGCACAACGATCGTATTTCACACACCTTCGACACTTCTTCAATTCTCCAAACAACCCTCCTTTTATAACAATATTTTTTATGATGAAAAACCTAATCTTAGTCGACTGTAAATTCTAATCTTAGTCGACTTTCATAACAACTGTAAACCCTAATTTTAGTTGATTATCATCGGTCTTCGTCGGCTTCAACTCAAGAAGATGTTCGGTTTATCGATCGCTTGATGATTTCATTCTGGACAGACCCTGTAACTGCCATACTGACTTTTGATCACTCTTCGTATTTTAGCAGTATGAAATCACTCTATAACTGCCCCTATAAATACCGTAGTGATGTCGGTCCACTGTCATACTTCTCATTTTAGTCGGGTTCTCCCTCTTGACTTACGCATTTACGACCTATCGTTAAATCATGACATTTCTGCCTCTATAGCTTCTTTTTTTGTTGTTGCCATAAAAATACATGTCGCGATATCGTGACACTTTCACCTCCGTACGCTTTCTCTATTCTTTTGTCGTGATATCGCGACATTTTTGCCTCCGTAGACTTCATCTTTTCTTTTGTCATGATATCATGACATTTCCACATCCGTATACTTCATCTTTGCTTTTGTCACGATATCGCGACACTTCTGCTTCCATAGACTTTGACTTTGCTTTTGTCGTGATATCGCGACACTTCTGCCTCCGTAGTCTTCAACTTAGCTTTTGTCATGAAATCGTGACACTTCTGCTTTTGTACTTAGCTTCTTTGCTTTTGTCATGAAATTGTGACACTTCTGCCTTCGAAGTCTTCTCTACTTTTATCATGAAATCATGACACTTCTGCTTCCATACTTTACTTCTTTGCTTTTGTCGTGAAATCATGACACTTCTACTTTCGAAGTCTTGCTTTTTGCTTTTGTTGCAAAATCGTGATAGTTCTGCTTTCGTATGCTTCCTCTCTTTCTTTTGTCATGAAAATGTGACATGTCATGATATCGTGACACTTTTCAAACTTACTTTCTCTCTCCTATTTTAGTCACAAAAATGCGACATGTCGCGAAATTGCGACACTTTTCTTACTTGTTCTCTTTCTTCGAACTTGTCACGAAATCGTGACACTTTTTCCTGCTTTCTCTTTCTCTTCCAACATGTTGCAAAATCATGATAGTTTTTCCACTTGCATTTTTCTCTTCCAACATGTCACGAAATCGTGACAGTTTTTCTTGCTTTTTCTCTCTCTTCCAACATGTCACGAAATCACGACAGTTGTTCCTGCTTTTTCTCTCTCTTCCAACATGTCGTAAAATCATGACAGTTTTTATTGTCTACTATATATGTCGTGATATCGCAATATTTTTCTTACTTGTATTTTTTCTTTGATCTTTTGCATATGGGCCACTTCGGTCTTCTTGGAAAATCACTGTACATACTCTGAATAACCTTTGAACTCTTGTCTTTTGCATCTGAATAGCTTTTGAACTTCTTGTCCATTGCATCAATAGATCTATATGACTATGTTGACAACAATGACAATACTATTGCTGCACCTTGCTCAACAATAGCAACCACATGTTGCTTAATACTATACCAAGAGACAAGACCGAATCTAAGATGAGATATATATCCTGAAGTTGACTTGTGATCATCATATGATCCAACATAGTTAGAGTCTGTGTATCCTTGCAAGAATAATTTATCATTCTTCTTGTATTCTAGACCATATTCAATAGTACCATGAACATAGTGAAGAACACATTTTGCTACCTTCCAATGAGTGGTCTTAGGCTCCTGCATGAACCTTGAAATATAGTTGATAGAAAACACAATATCTGACCTAGTGTTTGTCAGATATATGAGACTCCCGATCAACTGTCTATAGAGAGTACCATCTATCTGTGGTGGATCATTATACCATGATAACTAAAGTCTTGACTCCATAAGAGTTGCCATTGATTTGTAATTAGTCATATAATATTTTTCTAACAATGTCTTGACATACTTTTGCTGAGACACCTTAATGTGGTGCTTCTTCTGGTTCACTTCTAGGCAAAGACAGTAGTGGAGAATCCCAAGATCTGTCATCTCAAAATATGTGCATAAGTCTTGTTTGATAACAGTTATCAAAGCTTCAGAGCTACCTGTAATGATTAAATCATCCACATAAAATACAAGTTACACTATATTAGAACCTTATTTCTTGAAATAGATGTTTACATCTATCAAAATTCTCTTAAATCCATGCTACATGAGGTGATCATCCATATTTGTATACCAAGCTCTAGGAGCTTGTTTCAAACCAGACAAGTATTTGACTGATTTATAAACTTTTTATTCTTGGCCTTTCACTTGAAATCCTTTAGGTTGGGCCATATAGAACTCCTCTTTAAGATCACCATTTATGAATCCACTCTTGACATCCATTTAATGAAATTTCCACCCAAATTGTGCTGCCATAGCACAAAGAACTCGAATGGTTGTCATCTAAGTAGTAGGTGCAAAAGTTTCCTCATATTCAATACCTTCCTTTTACGCATAGCCCTTAGCCACAATGTGGGCCTTATGCTTATAAATTTGTCCATCTATCTTGTAATTGACTTTGTACACCCATTTGCAGTCAATGGGCTTCTTTCCATGTGGTAGATCAACAAGCTTCCATGTCTGATTTTTCTTCAGAGACTTGTACTCTGTATCCATAGCAACCTTCCATTATAGCTTACCAGGGGCATATTGTACTATTTATGGTTCATGTTCATCAAGTGAATACATAAACACCCTTTCATTTTCCACATCCATATCTTCTGTTTAAACAAAAAGTTCCTCAAAATAATGATAAAGTTCATCAACCTCAGTAGTCTCTGCTATAGATTTCTCTTGACGAGTCATACTATGAGTACGAGGTCTATTCAGAGTCATATCTGGTGGAGTGGATATCTTGGAGTCTCTGATAGTAATTTTATACCATTTAGGAATCTTTTTCTTTGGAGTAGAATGAGATCCTCCCTTATGTGATGAAGAAGGATACTTCTCATCCTTAGATTTCATAAAATATAGGTATATATCTAATGTGTTTTGTGATGTGAAAGCCTCATCAAAAACAAAATCTCTATTGGTATGAATCTTGTACAAGGGATAAATCAATCGATAATCCTTTGAGTGCTCATCATATCCAAGAATAACACATTACAAGGTCTTCTCATCTAGCTTCTTCTTTTTCTCTTTAAGTATGTGCATAAAAGCTTTACATCCAAAAATGTGTAGATGAGAGATGGAGGGTTTCTGACCACTCCATGCTTCTTGTGGAGTTATTCCCTTTAGGGCCTTTATGGATGCCTTATTCAATAGATACACTACTGTGGTGACAACTTCTGCCCAAAAACGTTGCTCTAGATGTTCTCCTGTGAGCATACAATGAATAATTTCTATGATGGAACGGTTCCTCCATTCAACAACTCCATTTTGTTGAGGAGTATAAGTAGTAGTGAGTTGTCTTTTGATCCCATGTGCGGTCAAATATGTAGAAAATTCTTTAGAGGTGAACTCCTCCCCTCGATCTGAGAGGAGGGTCCTAATTGAAGTCTTTGACTCCTCAACAAATTTCTTGAATTTTTGGAAGCATCGAAAGCTTCCAATTTTAGATGAAGAAAGAATATCCACATCTTCCATGAGTAGTCATCTACAAACAACTAAAAATACCTCTTACCACTAAAACTATTTTGGGTGAAAGTACCACACAGATCGGTGTGAATTAACTCCAGATTGGCTCGTGTAGAGCTCTTTTCAAAAGGTACTCTATGCAACTTTCCTACCAAGTAGTCAAAGAACATTGAAAATGTAAAGGAAAGGGAGGGAAGGCCCTTTACCATCTCATATTTACTTAGTTCAAGTAAATATCCAGAACTGAGATACCCGTATCTCTGGTGCCAAAGTGAATTTACCTCCTTTGAAGATATTGTCATGGCAACATGAGGGGTGGAGATAGCATCCAATGCGAATAATCCATGCTTGTATGAAGTAAAAGGAATGATAATAAAATCATTGCAAGTTGCAAGGATCTCAAGTTTTTAACAGAACACCACATTCAACCAAAAAAAGAATCTGAAAGCAAATTGATAGCATAAGATTACAAATGGATATGCAAAATAATGAGCAATAATATCATATATTATACATGAATAATGAACTTCCTCTTTCAATGAGTACAATGAAGGTACCTAGATTATATAGGCAATGATGATCAACCATAGCGGTAGGATAAAGCTAAGGACAAATATTCACCATACAAAAGGAATATGTGATATGGTCCATAGATATATAACCGCTATGGGGAGAAAGAATATCAACCTTCCAAATATACCTAAAGATATCCCCATAACTCCTAGGAATAGTCAAACCTAAAAATATCCCCATAATATCTAAGAAATAAATATGTAACATCTCATAATATCTAAATAAGATAAATGAAATATCCACACATAAGTGGGTGGAGAAAATACATGGAATAACTAAATAAAAGGAAAATAAATTACCTAGGTGAACATGAGCTAAGGTAAACAACCTACTCTAACACCCCCCATCAAGTGAAGCTAAATGTCAAAAAGTAAAGTGGCATATCCACAATATGAGTCTTGGCAACAAGAACTAATTAGGTACTCATGTACAATGTGTACCCAAAAGCTCCTAAACCAGAATGTGGAAAACCATGTGGAAAAAAACCATCCAGCTAGAAAGAGAGAAGAAAAAGTAGGAATGGAGCCAAGTAATGCTCCCAACACCCCCCTAGGACTACGAGCTCCATGAAGAAGTCCTATAAAGAAGTGGATGCCTCTGTGATGAACAATGTGTCTCCCATGAGGAAGAAAGTAGCCATGAAGCATTCGTCGAATGTCTTCCCACTCCAATTGAGTGTGATAATATAGGAATAAAATGTAGAATGAGGAAGTAGAATCCTTCAAACTGAGCTGAAGTGAAGAAGATGTCATCAATTAATTATGAAATGAATACCCAAGAATGTAGAAGCACAAACCAACACCAAAATAGGGTAGAATATAGTCCTATGAAAGGAATGATAATCAGATCATTCCAAGCTGCAAGGATCAATGTGCACAAAACCATGAGTGTACAAAAGTGGAAGAGATGTGTGAAGAGCATCCATCAAGGAAGAATCACTAATGTCCTACTGCATAAGTGATGATGAACCCATGGAAGCAGCAAGAGAAATAAGTGGAGGCTTAGAAGCCTCAAAAGAATCAACATGGTCTTCGGGATCTCCAAGTGAGATCCAACCGAAGACAAAATATTTGTATCCAACTCCTGTAGGAGTACATCATCCAATTTGAAAGAAACATGAGAATAAAATGGTGGACAAGGTGGCTCACTCAAAGGAGGGCACACCAAAAAAGGATCCACAAAGGAAGAAGTACATGGAGGAGATACAATGTATACATCATCATTAAATAAATGAGTGAGCTCCTCATACATGTTAAGAAAATCATATGTCTGACTCTCAATGAACAAAGAGACAACACCATCCAAGAAGTCATCTGTATGTAAGGATGTAACATGCCATGAAATGTTTTATGTATATGCTGCAACATCAACATGATCATCCACATAATACAAGTGTGAAGATGTATCCTATAAAATATCTGAATCAGGTACTATAGCATCAACCTCATCATCTAAAACATCATGAGATAGTGACTCTAAAAACAAATATGCAATGTCACAAATGATGTCCTCCATTAAAGAAATAGTAAGAGAAGGTGTCTTGGGTAAAAAATTTCTTTTCAACATATGATAAGCAAGGTGAGGTGTGTTCTTGTGAACTCCAATAAAATTTTGAAGCTCCTCATAAACTGAATAATAAAGCATGCTAGAGATCCTTAAATTGTTCATGAACCATGTCCTATACTCCTTATCCTTAACCATTGGTTTGGGTTTTGGATTTATGAACAAAGAATCCAAACCTTCACTTTGACATAATGAATAAAGTACCTTAAACCATGCTTCAAAAGTTTTACCATTTGCCTCTATGCTAAGTGTAAAAAAAGAAGTTTTTAATATGTCCTCAAAAGTAGAAGAGCCCCCCAAAAATCAAATTCCATTATAATGTGAGAGGTCTAGTATGATGTCATAAGATGGTGAAAAACTACCATAAAATCACACCAATGCACAAATGAATCCTCTAAACTCTGAAAAATCTCCAAAGGAATTCCCCAAAGAATCCCCTCCTTCAAACTAAGTGCCTCAATGAGGAATATTGACACAAGAGGATGCACCACAACAAAGCAAGGGAATTCAAAGACAAAGGACTCCTCAAGAACAACAATGTGTAGGATCCACCAATACTTAACACCAATTAAGCTGATCACAAAGTTCCAAACTAAGTGGACAAACAACAAATGAAGGAAGATGAGACTTTATAACAATAGTCCATATACCAATTCAAGTGCAAAAACCTTTTTCACAATGCAATATTGAGAGTGAAGTCATAAAATCATTATAACTGTCTAAATATAAATCCAAAAAATCTAAAATTTTATAGACATATTAGAAAAATGATTTCATAGGCTTGGCAAAAATTTCGTTGAGCAACTCCTAATATTTCTCTTGCAAGGACTAGTTTACTAAACATAGTAAAATCATTGTAACTATCCTAATACAGCTCCAAATTCTTTGAAATTTTATGGGAAGGTATATAATATGATTTTACACATTCTGTTAAAAATAATGCAAAAAATTAGAAGCTTTTATGAAGATATATGCAGATTACTAAAACAATGCAGGTTTTCATAAAATCAAGATATCTTGAAGAATAATAATCCAAATGAGCTGAAATTTTGGGCACAATGCAAATGAATGCATCTACAGACCTTTAAAAAATTTCATGGAAAAATGGAATTTATATCAGGATATACATGCAAAATATAAAAATAGGTTGGGTTGGTGACCTTGCCAAAAAGGGAAATGCTCAAGAAAAAAATGCTTAGGATAGATCCAAGGGAATGAGGCTATTTCAATATGGGAAGAAGATATTTTTGGAGGCTAGTGATGATATTAAAATGGAAGGAGTGACACAAACTGGCCAAAAAACTCCACCAAGGACCCGATCAAAAAAATCGAAGCTTCCACACCATTCTTCGAACCTGCAAGAGAAACAACTACACAACACTCACAAGTGGATGACTAAAAAACCTATTGATTTGGTGCCATGAAAAGAATGATAATAATATCATTCCAAGATGCAAGAATCTCAAGTGTTAACAAAACACCACATTCAACCAAAACAAGAATCTGAAAGCAAATTGATAGCATAAGCTTACAAATGGATATGCAAAATATTGAGCAACAATATCATATATTATACATGAATAATGAACTTCCTCTTTCACTGAGTATAATGAAGGTGCCTTGATTATATAGGTAAGGATGATAAACCATAGCGGTAGGATCAAGCTAAGGATAAATATCCACCGTACAAAAGGAATAAGTGATATGGTCCATAGATTTGTAACCGCTATGGGGAGAAAGAATATCAACCCTCCAAATATACCTAAAGATATCCTCGTAACTCCTAGGAATAGTAAAACCTAAAAATATCCCCATAATATCTAAGAAATAAATATGTAACATCTCATAATATCTAAATAAGATAAATGAAATATCCACACATAAGTGGGTGAGAAAATACATGGAATAACTAAATAAAAGGAAAATAAATTACCTAGGTGAACATGAGCTAAGGTAAACAACCTACTCTAACATGAAGTAGTTGCAATTTTTTTACCCCTCTTGGTGATAAAACAATGCTTCTGATAATCCTCAACATGAAAATCAACAACCATATTCTTGTCCAAGATTTGTGGGACTGAAAAAAAATTATTCACCAATCCTGGAACATAAAGAACTATTTTAATTTGATACTTGCCATCTGGAAGGTTGACTAAAACTGTACCCTTACCCTAAACATTGTAGGTTTTGTCATTAGCAATGGTGATAGGTTTTCCTTCTTTGGCTTCATATGTCACAAACCACGATTTGTCGCCAATCATGTGCTTACTAGTTCCAGAATCAATATACCACAGAGGATCCTTTGACTTGGATATTGTCGTAGTCATGAGCACCTTGTGTGCACATTCAAAATTTGAATCAAATTCTTCAACAACATTCACCTTGGGTTGCTTGTTTTTGTTCTAGGGTTTGTTTTATCCCTTGTTCTTTGGTTTCTTATTCTTATACCAACACCGATTGGTGTCATGGGTATCCTTATTACAAATATTGCAATAGCACTTCTATTGTTGAGGTTGTTGAGTTTTTTTCCCTTATCCTTGGAAGAGGAACCTCCCTTCTAAAAATTACCCTTCTTCTTGGAGCCTTCTTGTTGGAAAAGAGGGCAATATTAGAAGTTTCATCTCTTTGAAGTTGGCGAGCCTCTTCTTCTTGAAGCATATTGAACAAATAAAAAAATGTAACTTTTCTCTGTGACACCTAAAGAGAAGTTATCAACATTTTGAATGAATCAGGTAAAGCTCTCATTACTACTGAAGTAAGGAGCTTATCATCTACAGTCTCTCCCAAATAATTCAACTTTGATTTCAACTCAGCCACTCTACAAATAAATAGTTCAACTGTCTCTTCATACTTTATACTTCATACTCAAACTGTGAAGTTGAGATTGGAGGTGTAGAATGGTGGATTAATTCTTACCCTCATAGATGGTTGTAAGGGCATCCCATGCCTCTTTACCATGTTCCGTGTCAACTATGTGAGGTTGAACTTCATCTGAAACAACAACCAAGATGAGCACTCTTGCATTTTTGTATTTCTTGTCAAATGTAATCTAATCTATTGTTGGTGGTGTAGCTTGAGTTGATATAGTTACTAGTGAAGGTCTTGTTGCTGTGCCAAAAAAAAAATCCCACAAATCTTCCATTTGGAGAATAGCCTTCATCTTGGTTTTCCATGGTGTGTAACTGGAACCTTTTAGTAACTGAGAATCTATCAGGTACTTTTGGATAGCAACCATAATGAGGGTTCATTATACCACCAAATGGTCCCTCTTTCTTTATACCTTTGTTAGGCCTTTATACCAAAATTTTCAAAAAATACTCGCCCTTACGTGAGGGAGACTATAAGTATTTTGAGATCAGAACGATACGTGGAACATAGGCGATACTGAAAGGAATCATCTTGTTTATGACACCTACCATAGAATGTCTTCTATCATCATGTGTGGGGCTTAAATTCCCCTAAACACTTTGGATATTATAAAATTCGTCAAAATTTATGTCAAACAAAAAGAACGATTATGGTAGTGGAATGGAGTAAAAAAATAGCAAAATGGAAAACTTATATCTCATCGATGATTAATAGATAACAAGCTCAGACATCATTATTATAGCTATGTTAGGTGATATATACAGTTAACCCGATCATGAAAACATTACCTATAAGTGCAGGCTAGAGGTATCATAGATACCGAACACTATAGTGCAAATAAATTGCATGAATGGGTTCAATTTTTGGGGACTTATTTGTGCTTGATTTTACTTAATGTTGTAGTGCAAAATAGAAATGAAATTGTAAATGCAACATAAAACATAAAATGCCCACAAAAACAAAATTTGTAGGTGTCAGTTGCTACCAAAAATGCACCTAATTACAATGCCAAATTGCCTTTTTCAAGTGAAAAAATTACTCTCTATCCCCCTATTTTTCATCATATTTTGTGATATTTGCAATAAAGGAAACATGAAAATCCCTTTCAATTTGTAAAATGAGGATGAAATTTTTTTTGGAATTGCTAAGGGTATGCAAAATTAAATTTTAATTAATTAAGTTCAAAAATAATTAAAATAAAATTAACTTTTAAAAAATCAATGATATATAAGAAAATTGATTTAATTAAAGCTAATTTTATTTAAAAATTATTAATGAAATAATTAAAAAAAATAAAAAAATGGCATTACCTTTCTATCTTGCTTCATATTCCTTCTTTCGACGTTGTGGCCACCTTATGGCAAAAAAATATTTGGAGAGGTTACCACTAGGAGTCAATCTTGCGACCCTGCGGTCAAGGCCTTAGGCTGGCCTAATCAACCGGTCGGTCTAGGCCGCTGGTTGAGGATGAAGGTGCAAAGCCTTCTCCTTATCCTCAAAAGGTACCAAAATTAAAAAAAAAAATTGGGGAATATTATCCCATATTGATGCTGCAAAGCATCTGAAGGGGTTTAAAACTAAAACCCCCCCTTTTGTAGTGATTGCCTTCGGGACATCACAACCTCTCATTTTTTTTGCTCAAAGTGCAAATCACAGGATGAAACTTTAGCCTCCCCTGATGACCAATCACAACATGCCACCTCAGCTATGTCATCCTTGTGCGATGTCAGCAATGAGCCACATCATCAATGTCACGTTAGCCTCTGGGTTTTGCATGTAGGGTCAGAACTACATCGAAGGTCAGGAGATCCACGTAGTTGCTTTTATTTATGGGATGTCAAATGCCCACAATTTCTTGATATGCTTGGGTTTCAATGCCCATATTAAGGTGACAACCGACCTAATCGAAACGCCAGTGGCCCAGTGTAAGGGGACAACTTCTATCAGTCCACCTGTGATTGCGGTTGTTAATACTTCAGCACACAGGTCTGGAAGTCAACAAGGAGCATCTTAGCTCCTGGATTATGGTGGGGTGGCATGGCAGATCCAATGATATTTGCACCCATGTGTGGGTAGACAGTCCTATATGGAGGGCTGTCGATTCCGTGGATGAAAAAAATTCTAAAATTTGTAGGTTTATGTGCCAAGTGTACCCACTTGCATCAAATTCCATGTCACTCGCTTTGCCTTGCCTACACGCTCTAATACCATATAGGAAAATAAGATGAAAATTAGATTTAGATTGATAACTTAGGGATATAAATACAAGGCTAAAGCTTAGTGTAGCTTTAAAATAACAAACTAAATAATATCCCCCTAATTAGCATAATATCTTAAACTAACAAGATATGTGTCAAATATCTAATAAAAAGAAATGACAAAAAATAACGACAAGAAAAATAACGGAATAAAATTATGTACTTAATATTTATGCTAACAATGCAGCCTTCTCAACTTCGCAAGAAAAACCTTATTAGTTCAAACTACTTTACAGAGCATTCCAATTTACTGCATGTCTCTATTTAGAATGCCTGCAAAGGTTCGAGCTACATTGGAGCAAATTCAATGCAACTTCTTGTGGTCAGGTTCAGAAGAGAGAAAGAGAATTGTGTTGGTAGCATGGAATCAGGTGTGTGCAAGCAAGGATCAGGGGGCCCGGGGCTAAAGAGAATGAAAGAAATGAATCAAGCTCTGATTGGCAAACAGGTATGGATATTTATCAATAATGATCAATTGGGATGGGTAAAACTTCTTAAGGCAAAATATATAAAAAATAATCAGGACTTCTTGAAAGCTGATAATCTCCCTAGAGGATCCTATTTTTGGAATTTTTTGCTCGAATGTCGAGAGGTATTCAGGAAAGGCATCATATGGAGAATTGGTAATGGAAGACAAGTGGACTTTTGGCAAGACCTATGGTTGGAAGAGGCCCCTATGAAAGATAACTTAGACCTTCAGGTCCTCAAACATAAACTTTTGGAGGAAATGGGAGGAAAAGTAGGGGATTTTATTGCTGTAGCATAGGAAACTTCCTCTTGGAAGAAAATCACAGTTCATAATCTGTCAGAGCAAGATAAGGTGGCCCTAACCAAACTCAAGGATGCTTTAAGGGTGTTCCCGATCATTCCTGGGGAAGGAAGAGACAAGGCGATTTGGGGAAAAACTACAAGTGGGATCTATTCAAGAAAACTGCCTATAAGTTAATCCACTCAGGATTCAATGGATGGACTCCGACTTCTATTATTTGGTTAAATAATTTAACCCAAAAAATAGCTTTCTTCTTTTGGTTTGCAGTTCAAAATAAGATTTTGACAATAGATAATCTGCAAAGGAGAGGTTTCCAATTCATCAATCGATGTATCTTGTGTGAGAAAGCGATAGAATCTGTAAGTCATATATTTCTAACTTGTGAATTTTCTTGTACAGTCTTCCAAATGATCCTGTCCAAATTTCATATAGATTGGGTCTGTCCAAATAGCATGTCCGACTTCGCATACGGTGGGCTTCCCCCTTCTGGGTGAAACTTTTGACTTGGCTCTGGAAGCTCAGCTTACCCCATTTTTTATGGGGAATATGGAATGAGAGAAATAAGAGAGTATTTAAAGGATGTAAGAAATATCCCAGGTTATGTGGTAATAAAATAATAAGAGCTTTGAAAGAAAACTAGAAAACTTTCTTCTTCAAAAATGAGACCATGTCTCTAAGGGAAAAGAGGATTTTGCGCAACTGGGGAGAGGAACTTCCAGACCTAGACATTACAACCAACCCACGGGATGGTGTCAAGTGGATACCCCCCACACAAAAGTGGGTTAAGTTTAATTTTGACGGGGCAGCTAAAGGAAATCCGGGGGTTGCAGGAGCAGAAGGAGTTTTGAGAAATGAGGAAGGAAAAGTGGTCCTCGCCTTTGCAGAGCCTTTGGGAACTCAAACAAATCATTTTGCAGAATCTCGAGCCTGCATGCAGGCAATGAGAATTTCCAGACTTGAAGCTTATAAGGAATTTATTTTTGAAGGGGTTTCGCTTAATATAATCAAGGCAATTAAGGAGGATAAAGACCCCAGCTGGACCATCTTGGAGCTTATCCTAGAAGCAAATATTCTTAAATCTCATTTGGTTAATGCTCGAATCCAACACACCTTCAGAGAAGGGAACCAGGCAATGGATCTAATGGCAAATATTGTAGTTTATGTTGGGGAGATGCAAATTTGGAAGGATAACTTCCCTCAAGAACTATTGTTGGCTTCTAGAGAAGAGCTAAGATCAAACCTGTTAGAGCATCAGGAGATTAGAGGGGTTGATGATGAGTAATTCGATAGATGGAATTAGGTAGAAAAGGCATCCCATTTGCTAGGGCCTAGGAGGTGACAAGTGTATAGTACAACAACCTAGTGGTATTAGTAAGTGCTAGGTGTTGTTTGGTTTTTGTTTTATCCTGAATAGTCAAGCGACAAGTATAGGACTGTGGACTCTAAGTATGGATTAACGTGGGTCTTTGAAAGATCCATTTTGTATTTTGATTATATGGGCTTGATGCTAGAACCAGCCCATTTTGACTATGTAAAAGGTTTGTGGACCTTATAACCACCTCTACCTTATACCAAAAAAAATATTTATGCTAACAATATCATACCTTGATTTATCGACGATGTTGCCTAATTATTGGATGTGTTTTTGAGATCCAAGGCACTCCTTGGGGTGTAGTTTTGTGATGTACCCTATGTTTAAGTGTGGTGCTAGCTAGATGGTACCATAGCTTGGATGCATACCAGTAAGGTCTAATGTATTTCCCCTGATACTAAGGACAATGTTGAATTTGAGTGGGGGAGGATTGTGAGGGGGTGAGGGCCAAAGTGCCATTCCCCTCATGCTACTATGGTTGTGAGCTAGATTCAAGCTGTGCATGATGTGATTCATTATGTTGGCTTAGGTCTAGATGATGGGATCCATAGAACCTATTAGGTTATGAGTCAGTAATAGTCCATAGCCTAGCACCCCCAAGGATGGAAAGGTGGATAGTAGAGAATGGGCTCACTTTTTCCTTGGTTATATTGAGGGATAGGCTCCTCATTCTTGTGGTAGGTTGGCACATCAAGGTTTGGCAGCAACCTGAAGCCTCTCATAGAAACCATGCTAGGGGTAGGCTCCCTAGGGTAAACTAGGGTCAAAGATCTAAAATTGATCACCTTTCATAGCCTTTCATCTCTACCAAGTCTAGGACCAATGACCAAACATCAATCACAACTCGCTCTCATATTTTTTCCCATGCATCTGGTATGGGATGATCATTTTGGTTAAGAAAATAGAGGATAAATACTGACTTTCCTTCCCTTATTGGGACTTCTAGTATGGGATGAAAATTTCAAGTTAGGGGAGGCACACATTAAGTTGCCTCCAATGAAAGTCCCACCTTGTCCGCCTAACTCGAGACACATGTATGGGATGGTTATCTTGAGTTATGGTACGAAGGAGACCTAGGCATGTTTGTTGGGTGTCGACATTCACAAGATGGGTTGAAGTCCTACTATGTGGATAATATAGGGGAAATGTGAAAATGGCTGAGACAGAGGGATAACCATCCTCCTTGCCAAAGGAACCTCCTTGTTGATGCCATAGGCTAGACCCAGCCTATCTTGTTGTCTTGTTACACAAAGGTACATAAGCTGACCAAGTTTTAGAAGATGAAGGTTGCATAAATGGTAGGACAATTCGATAAGGGATTTTTTATTGGTCTTAGAGTGCAATGGATGATGGTCAATAAACTGAGCTGATGTTCGTTGCAAGTCAAAGAAGATCCGACCCAATGAGTGTGCATGTCCCTTGGGGTAAATTTATCACCACTTTGGCCAAAGGTACAATGTGTAGCTGATGTGGGAATATGGCTAGGTCGATCGACTTGGCTAGTTGTTAGGTAGGCTATGGATTGATAGGTATAAATAGGAAGATGGTTGGGGCATAAGAATATCAAATTCCAAACAACAAAGTTGTCAAGATTGATTCTACTATGCACTCTTGGCTAGTCATAGAAAACATAGGCATACATACCAAGTGTAAGATGAAATCCATGAATTCTTTGGGTGTCGAAGCTTGTACGGTGTTGGACGGGATGAAAGACACCTTCCCTAGAACTCTAACCCCATCACATTTAGTTTGTAAGCAAAATTAGATCACACTGAACCAAGAAATGAAGAACAAGCAAATGCATAATAAAATTGATTTGTATTGATATTTTGAATGAAGCCTTGATCTCTGTTTTACAATGCTTTTACCCGAATGCACAAGGGTATGTATACAATATTATTTGCTCAAATTACAATGAGGTATAAAAAGGGGGAAATTGCCTCTCTTCGCCAGATACAAGTGATGCTAGTGTCTTCAATCTTATTTGCTACAACCAAGTGGTGAGTGGGCTTGTGTATCCTACGATGGACCACTCTAGCTTCAATAGCTGCTTTAGATGCCTATTTCTTGCACACAAATAGATCAAACAAGGGTTTTAGTAGCACCTACAGATATGATTGGAAATCAAAATATAAATAAAACCCTTGAATAAATACATAGAAAACATAGAAATATAGATTTAAATGCCTTGATGAATAGAAATGAAACTAAAACCTTATGGATTGTATATGTGTTTACTTTTTTGATGTGTTCTGTGTAACCGTGGGGCGTGTAGTTTTTATTGGATAACCATGGATGGTGTGGTTTGAAAACCATGGACTGTGCGATTACATCTACGTAACCACAGACTGGGTGGTTGAGTACGAATGATAAAATCCTACAAAAGTGCACTCTAGGGTTGTCAAATCTTATATCTTCCTCAGGATGCATGCGAGCTTCTAGCTTGATTATGACAGCGTGACAATGTATTTATTTAACCTTCCTTTGTTTTATGGGGTAACACTTATTTTATAGACAATTTCAAGATTCACTTAGAGTGCCTCACTTAACTGGGGTGATGTGGCTTAATGAGTGAGTGCAATTGGGGTGATGTACCTGATGAGTGAGTGCAACTGGGGTGATGTACCCGATGAGTGAGTGCAACTAGGGTGATATGGCTTGATGAGTGAGTGCAATTGGGGTGATGTGCCCAATGAGTGAGTGCAACTAGTGTGATGTACCCAATGAGTGAGTGCAACTAGGGTGATGTACCCAATGAGTGAGTGCAACTGGGGTGATGTGCCCAATGAGTGAGTGCAACTATAATGCAATGTGGAGGATGAGTGAGTGCAACTGGAGTGATGTGTGGAGGATGTCCCATGTGAAGGGACAAAGTGTGTGAGATGTGGCATGGTGATGGGTAGTGGTGACTAGGACACATGTCCCATGGGGAGATAGGATATCCTAGGTGGATTTTCTAGATTTAATAAAAATCTAGAATATTCCTAAGTTTGGACTTAGGCATATATGTTTTATTATGAAAATTAATGTGGTGGGATGCAAATGGTGTTTTGTGGATGCCTAGGTTTTGGTGTCTACAAATGCCTCTTTTTGTATCGTATTGTGTGAAAACATGATGCGGTGTAAAAACCAATAACATTTGTCTTTATTGGATGTATGGAATCAATTCTTCTCGATGCATAAGAATGAATGATTTTTGAAAATTTTGGTTTGTTTGCTTACCCCATCAATTGGCGAATGGGTAAAGGATAAAACCCATGTGCCAATTGACAAAATTTTGATGATAAAAGGAGGTGGATGGTTGATGATGTGATTTGTGGACTCAAATATATGACATTTTGATCAACTTGATGCTCCATGTGTGGGATTGTTCGTGTTTTTTCGAATTTGCCTTTGGTTTTGAAAATGCATGAAAGATGTTTTTTTTTGTAAAATGCATGAAAGATGTTTTTTTTTTTAATGTGAAAATGCATGAAAATATGTGTTTTTGAAATGCATGGAAATGTTTTTCTGATTTGTTTTTTTGGAAAATGCATGAAATATGTTTTTTTTTGAAAAATGTGAAAATGCATGAAAATTGTGTGTTTTTGAAAATGCATGGAAATGTTTTGTTTTTGGAAAATGCATGAAAGATGTTTTTTTTGGAAAATACATGAAAGATATATATTTTTTTGTTTTTATTTATTCACTAATTTTGATATTTCTTTGTTTTGCACATAAATTTTGTTGCGGCTCATCATAGATGGTCTCGTATTCTTCCTCGAGTGCAGAAGGCACTCACAGATGATGACTAGAATCTCCTAGAGGTAGTGGGGTTGGCTAGTTGTGGGTAGGTGAGAACCATCATGGCAGATGATGAGTACTTGTCTGCTCTTGTGGAGATATGGGACCTTGATAGGGTATCATTTCAACTTTCGACAGGGCAGCTTACCATCACCCTGGAATATGGTTGCCGCATTTTCCATGTTCTTGTCGAGGGTGTACTAGTTTACGTGGGCCACAACAAGGAGGATACCTTGAGGTTGATTTATGATGATGACTGGGATGTCAACTGTAGAAAGGGAAGCATCCCTTCCATTCAACTGTGCAAGGATGAAAAGCTAGGTGCCCTTCAAATATTTATCATGTATATTGTAGGCAACATGTTTTTGCCTAACAACATGCACTCTAGGTTCCCATGGAACCAAGTGGAGCTTGTGTTACATTTTATTACTAAACCACAAGTATATACATGGGCTCCTACTCTTCTCTGTCGATTATATGAGGATTTATATAAGGAAAAAATACATGAGTGGAAGGGGTTCGGTTGTAGTTTACTTCCCTAGCTATGGGTATGAGAGCATATTAGTGTAGGTTGGCTAGACGGTCTACCGTGCGAGTGGAATCATTCGCTACCTTGTGCTCTTCACTAGTGGACCAGTGAGGAGACTTCATTGAATCGACTTGTTCATACAAAATAGGATTATCATGGTATGTTTGGTGCATTGACTAGCAGGGACATTTGTTGATGACCATGGTGAGGCCTTGCTTGGAATGATGATGCTACTCATATTAGATGAATGAGGTGAGGTATATGGGTGGTTGGATAGCTAGGGCAAGAGATGGATTTCATCTAGTTCTCATGGGTGATGACGTAGTTTGGGTTGGTGTAGGGAGTTCCATATGCTCTAGTTATGTACCAATCATGGAGTGACAAGTTGAGTCTTCCTATGACTCTTGAATTTTGAATAATGGTTGATATTGTAGATGATGTGGTGGTTGATATCCTAGATAATAACAATGTTGGGACCACTACAGAGTATGAATCTTGGTTTTTTGCACAATTTCCAGGGGCTGTGGAGTGGATCTAACAAGGGTGATGATGTTGCTACAATTACAACTCTTTGTGCTGAGGTATCTAAGTGAGCGACTCATTAAACTATAATTTTGGCTACTACCTAGAGGTAGACTACTTGCATTGCTATGCTCGAGGATGCTTTACATCAGTGTAATATTCCTCTACCTATTCCTTCTAGTTCATCAGTTTTAGGCTCCAATATGTGGAGTGAGTCTAGGCCTAGTGGTTCGTAGTCTCGGGTTCTTGGCTCCCATGTTCTGTTTGATTCACAAGCATCATTGTAAGGGTCTCGTAGGAGTCATGGTGGCACTAGCTAGTAGTTATTTATTACATATTTTTATATTTTTACTTTTTATTATGAGTCTCAATGCTCTTATGTATACAAACTTGAAGTATTTTGTACTTACATAGTTTATATATATATATATATATATATATATATATATATATATATATATATATATATATATATATATATATATACATGGCCTTTATTGTGTTTATTTGTGTGTTGCACCTTTTGTTTTATTGTATGAATGGATGCATATGAAATGTCTTAGTGATAGATGTGATGAATGATGAATGCATATTTTCTAATGATCATTTGGTATGTTATAGACTTTTGCTTGTTCAAATTTATCCTTGTTGCTTAATCAGGGTCATTGATATATGGTACTGACATGGATCATGGGATGTAATAATGGAAATGATATGGTATAATTTGGGTAAATATGTAGGTTTATTTTACAAAGAATCAAAAATCCTAGTGGTCTTAAACAAACTTATCTAGGATCTTACAAATCTTCATGATGCAAAAGTTATCCTAGTGGTTTCAAATTTCTCTAGGACCAATTGTGTGTGCGAATGAATGTTAATTTCTCATTATGAGTAAGGTCAAAATGATCAATTATAACTTATGCCAATAAGCTAGCTCATATTGAGCGTTCATAGGTCTATAAAAAATAAGGTCACTAATGTGATAGATGTGGTACAGCATGTAAGGATACCCCATTTCCAGACAAGATTCATTTAGCCCATTGTTGTAATGAGGATCACCCCATGGTTTTTGAGACACTAAGAGTTCCAAGGATTCAAGCTCCTTTTCCTTATTTTATTGCATTGGATTTTGGGATTTTTATTTTTGAGTTTTCTCATCTTTGTAATGGAGCAACATACATTTTTATTGCTTTTTGGATGCTTGCTCATTTTGAGGAAGAGCAAGGGGATTTTATTGATTTGAGATGATTTTTGGGACACTTGCTCGCTTTGAGGGAGAGTAAGAAATTTTTTGCTTTTTTATTTTAATGCTTCTGGTATACTTGATTGCTTTGAGGAAGAGCAAGGGATTTTTTATTTTTTTTAATGAAGGTGTAGCTTGTCCTTTTGTCTAGAATGCGCATAATTGGATGAACAGGGGATACATTTCACTTTATGATAATAGCAACTCATGACTTCGTCATCCCTAAGCTTCACAATGTCTAATGTGTTTTGATGTGCATGGTCCAAGAGGTAACTTGATTGACTAGGAACAACTTCTTGCATCTAAATATTGTTTGTATTTGAATTGAGGTTGTTCGAAACACTAGGAGTGGATGAGTGATTGAAAACATTTAGAATATATTTATTATTGAGGTGGTGTGTAATGCTTTGTGATACCTTTATTGCAATATTTTGAATATTAAAAGGTGCCCTATTTCTAACAATTATACCGTATTTATTCTACTTTATGTGAACTCCTTAATCATCAAAATATTATAATAAAAGTTACAAATTAGTGCTATATGGGTTGATGAGTTGTTTGATGTAAGATGCCCCTGATTAAGACAAAAAGATACAGTAGACTAGTGATCATCCAAATTAAGCAAATGATCCTTTATATGATGAATGGTATGAACAAATGCCTAAAATGCATGTATGTAATGTGGGTGGAATGCATTGATGGATGTATGAAATGCAAATGAAATATTTTTAAGTTTTTGTCTAATTATTATTATATTATTATTATTATTATTATTATTATTATTATTAGCCATGTATACATACATATCCACGATCTGCATTATGCATAAAATGCCTTTAGATGTATTGTTTTGAGTGGATTAGGTTTCAATATTCCTTCTAAGTTGGCAAGTCTATATGTTCCTGGACCCAACTTTTGTTTAACAATGTACGAACCTAGCCAATTAGCCACGAATTTGTCTCTCAAGTGTGGCAATGCATTGGTATTCTATTGGTTCTCTGTAAGGATGAGATATCCCACTTGAAATTTATGAGGATGGACTTTTGCATTGTAGGTATGCTTGATGCGGTCTTGATATACTCATAGATGTTCTAAGGCATTGATTCACCTTTCATAAATGAGTGTAAGTTTGTCAAGATGTGCTTGTCTAGTCATGTCATCATCCATGAATTCTTTTAATGCAACTCGTAAATAAGGGATCTCAAGCTCAAGAGGTATGATTACTTCGATACCATAGACTAATGAAAATAGTGTTGCCCTAGTTGGCATTTTGATGCTTGTTCGATAAGCCCATAGTACTAAGGGGAGTTGTGTGTGCCAATATCTATGATTTTATTTGATAAAATGCTTGAGAATAGCTATCATGGTCTTGTTGGTCACTTCGGCTTATCCATTTGCTTATGGGTAATAAGGAGTCGAGAAACTATGTTGCATATTGTATTTGTTGCATAAGGCTCAAACATCCTTGTTTTTAAAAGACTTGCCATTGTCAAAAATAATTTTAGAAGGAATCCCAAAATGATAGATAATATGCTAAAGTATAAACTCCTCTATTCGAGGTCCGATCGTAGTGGTCATTGGAATTGCTTCGATCCATTTGGTAAAGTATTCCATGGTAGTTATGATGAAATTATGTTGTCCCAAAGAGGAAGGTGAAATCTTGCCAATCAAATCTAGGTCCCATTGTGAAAAGGGCCAAAGGATTTGAATGGGCTGTAATGCTTGCAATGGTACATGAGTCAAGTTGGCGTGATGTTGAAATTTTAGATATTTCTTGACATATTGACAAAAACCACTTTCCATGGTGGGCCAATAATAACCCATGCACAAAATGTGATTTGCAATGGAAATTCCACTAAAGCGGCCATCACAAGTACCATCATGGGCTTTAGTTATAGCTCATTGTGCTTCTATGAGATCTAGACATTGAAGTAGGAATCCATCATAACCACGTCTATACAACACATCCCCCAAGAGAGTGCAACGAGTTGTTTTTTGTTTGAATGTTCTTTTTGCAATTTGCACCAATTTTAACGAGAGGATCCCAAACTTGAGAAAGTCTCTTATTTTATCAAGGCAAGAATTGTATGGTTTCACATGGACCAAAAAAACATTCTTATTACCTTCAGATTCTACTCGTTTGATTGAATACTTGGACACTATTGTGATGATAAGCAGTTGGAATTATCCATGTTCATTATTAGGAATAAAGGATTCCAAATAAGTCATTGCATCCACAAATCTGTTAGTCGTACAAGGCAAGTTATCAATCTCTTACCAGTCAAATTTTGCTAGCAAATTCATTGCTACTTTGTGATATTGTTTCAATACTGGTTCTCTGCATTGGTAAGTTCCTTTGACTTGATAAACAATAAGCTAAGAATTACCAAAGACGCTTATTCATTTAATACCCATAGCTTTGGCTGACTAAATCCCCAAGATCAAGGCTTCATACTCTACATTGTTATTTGTGCATGGAAAGTCGAGTTTAAATGATAAAGGAATTGGAATTCCTTCGGGTGTATAAAAAACTACTCCAACACCTTGTCCTTTTTTGCACTTTTATCCATAAAATAAGAGAGTGATATCAACATCATCCTCAGGAGGGACTAGTTATTCTTGTTCAGTGATGAAAAATACCAAATCATCTAGAAGCTCTATAAGAAATGGTTGATCTGATCAGCTATCACTTGAACTTTTATGGATTTTTGGCTAATGAACTCAAGATCAAATTCTGTTAAGAGCATTATCTATTTTGCAATTTGGGTGTTGTTGTATGTGTGAGTCATCATGTATTGTAGAGGATTTTTTCTATATATGACATACGTAGTGTTACTTAGCATATAATGTCTGAGTTTCTTAGTGGTAAAAGCAAATGCTAAGCACAACTTATCGACGTAAGCATATCTTATCTCATAACTTACCAATGTTTGACTAATGTACTAAATCACTTGCTCTTTATGATTTTCATTTTTCTGTGCAAGCATTGTCCCTAGTACAAAAATATGTTATTGAGATATAAAGGTGAAAAGGGACTCGTGAACAAGATGATGTTCAAATTGATGGTGAAATTAGATATATCTTTATGTCATCAAAATCCTCTTGAAATTCAGTGGTCTGGGAAAAATTCACCCCCTTTTGTAGCAAGAAATTGAAAGACCTGCATTTTTTTGGGAGTTGTGCAATGAATCGTCGAATAGATTGAATCTTTCCTTGTAAACTATGCAACTCTTTTAGATTTTTGGAGGTGGGATATTGATTATGGCCTTGATATTATCATGATCCACTTCAATGCCTCACTTGGAGACAATGAATCCTAGAAGTTTTCTTGATGTGATGCCAAATATGCACTTCTTAGGATTCAACCTTACTTTATGTTCAAGAAATAAATCAAAAAAATTCTCTAGAACCTCAATATGCTCAAGACGCATTTTGGATTTTGTAATTAGATCATCCACATAATATTCAATGATTTTATGCATATATTCATGGAAGATGTACGTCATGGCATGTTGATAAGTAGCTCTTGCATTCTTAAGACCAAAAGGCATCACCTTGTAACAAAAAGTCCCCCAAGGTGTGGTAAATGTTGTTTTGTGTTGGTCCTCATGATTAATTCAAATCTAGTTGTATCCTAAGAAACCATCCATTAATGAAAGCATTTCATGACCTACGCAAGAGTCTACAAATTGATGTTGGGTAGCATAAAATCATCCTTAAAGCACACTTTGTTTAGATCTCGAGAGTCAGTGCATATGCATACTCCCACATTCATTTTGTGAATGGGTACCATGTTTGAGAGCCACTATGGATAATCAATGAGTACAATAAATTTCCATATATAATAGTTTTTGTAGCTCTTCCTTGATAATTAATACTATGGTTAGATGAAGTTTCCTTAATTTATGCTTGAATGGATTAGCATCAAGAGCTAAGGTAAGGTTGTGGACCACCAAATTAGGGTCAAGGCCAGGAATTATATGACCACATGACTATATCTTTCTTCCTTGTTAAAATGTCAATCATATGTTCTCTCTTCTATGGACAAATATTTTGCAATTTTCATGATTTGTGGATTATTCGCATCTGGACTAAGGTTCACATCGATGGATTCCTCGATAAGCATACGATAAAATTTTTCCAACTGATGTGGATTTGGGATGAGATGGATATCATCCTCCACATGCTCAAATGACTTGGGTGACCCCTCCTCTACTTTGGTTTGAAAAATCAAAGTAGACAAGGGTGAAGGTTGTTGTGGGATGTAAGTGTTTGAAGCTCTTAGAAGCTCTTAGGATAGGATGAATTGGACAATGGATGGCAGGGATGAAATACTACTAGCATTAATCAGAATCAACTTTACCAAATCGTATAAGTTACAGAGTGGGGCAAACAAGTCAACAAAAATCATATTAACTTGGAGGAAATGAGGTGGTTATGATTCGAGGAGTGATTGCTCACTCTCTCTAGGTTGCAACTAACCTAAGGTGGTGAATGGTGGTATTGTGGTAGAAACCAAGGTGGTGGTGGTGTATATGGTTTAAGGTGCTCGTAATCCTTATTGATGTGAAATATGGTGTGATTTATGGAAATTTTTTTGGTGTAACATTCATCTCTCTCAATGGGCTCTGCAGGGGCCGCATCTTCTTAGGGACCATCAAAGATGTGAATGATCTAGTCTTAGTTTGCTTCCATCTATTGAAATTTTCCAAAATACTCATCGAAGATATAATAATCTAAAATGTAATCAATCATGACCATCTGAAATATAATCTCTGAAAATGCCTCATTTAGATAAGGCGTAAAATCAAGGTCAAGGTACTCATCATCACTATCATCACAATCATCGCTCTCCTCATCCTCTTATTTGCACTCAAGAGTCTGTCGTTGGAAGATATGTGTTGGGGCCAAAAAATTGGTTAATTTTGTACTATTTTTGTCATAGCCCTTTTATTTAATTTTTCAACCTAGGGAAACTCATAAGCTTGTGAAGCACCAAGTTGAGATCAATTACAACACCTATGGAGATGAGTCCACTAGTTATATCGTTGGGGGAGTGTTTGTTGAGATAGCATTAATTCATCCACGCCAATTAAACTTGCATAAATTAAATTACAAAAACAAAATCACACCACGTTGTGCTGAAATAAAAGAAAGCAAGAAATGGACAAACTTGCAGAAATAAAATAACTTGCAGAAATAAAATACAACTATAAACAATAAAAATCATGCATTTAACTGTCTGTAAATATGTAATCAAATTGAAAGCAAAATATAATGTAACTATTGCAATATAAATAAATTATTTGCAAATGAAGTGCTCTTTATTAATAACAATGAGTCAAGGTTACATTCTTTTGCTCTTAGGGAATCCCTCAATTTGATACAATTCATTACAAAGTTGTAACCCTTCCAAAAGGGAGAGATGCATTGCAAAAGAATTTCACTCTTCCCACTAATTTGTTTATAAGAGGGCTTATGAGTTGCCTCCTCTTTTGAATGTCAAGAAATGTGATCTTGATGCCTTGAATCTTGAATAAATCTATCACCTACATGCAAGGAAACAACAAAGCACATTAGTAGCACATGAAACCTCTCATGATGAGGTTGATTTCCAAGAAAATGTATGAAATATAGCAAATATGTAAATAATGCATGAACATGTATAAATATGTGTAAATTTGCCTACAAGATTGATGAATAAGCATGAAACAAAGCTTAAAATATGTAAAGGAACCTAGAAATGCATGAAATGTTGCATATTAAGCATAAAAGGAACCTAATGTATGAAAGCATGAAAATAAGAAAATATGCCTATTAAACTACAAATCAACCATGGAAATATGTGAAATGTGATTAATCTATGTTGAATTAATATAAAAGTATGCTAGTAAAAGTAAATCTATGGCTAAAATAGAAAATTAAGCACATCAAACATGCTCGGAGTAGCTGGATCTACTAGCCATCATTTTCTTTCGTAGCTAAGACTGTGGGTCGCTATTAACAACAAAAACCATGGGAAAAGTATCCTTCTCTTGAAATTAGGTCTGTGGATGCTCAATTTCTCTATGGAATTTATGATCAAGGGTCGCCTGGGTTTCCAAACATAAATTTGTTGGTGAATTGTTGTGAATTCCCAATGTCTTGGTGTGAAATGACAAGCTTGATCCTCAAGCTATTAGAAACTCGATTGATTCAAATGCAAGTGTCATTATCCAATTGGAAAACATCTTGGATCTCCTCAATGGTTACAAGTGGCTCTCCAGTTCACCAGGGATTCACTGCATTCAACTTGTCTCTCTCTTTACCTCTTTGAGGGGTCTATAAATATACTCTCCAAATCCTAATCTTGGCTTCTCAAGGAAGCCAAGATCAAGAATTAGTTGGCCTAAGTAGTTGGGAGGAATCCTTTGGAAGCTTCCTCACCCAAAATCACTTCAAAACCATTGCAATTTGATTGTTGCAACTTATTTTTCTCATCTCAAGAAGGCCAAGTTTGTTATAGGGCTAGTCATTTTTGCTCAATATGGCTAGGACCCTAGCCGCTATTGTCATCAACAGCTGAGATCTTAGCTTCTGATGTCATCAAAGACTAAGGTTGAATAGGACTAGAATACCTTAAATGAGTGATTAGAATCACTACTTATCATTGGAAAGATTCAATATCATTCATATGGTCTGCAAAGGTGCCCATATAAGTAGTATCCTAAACATGGTGTGTTTTAAGTGTCTACAAATGCCTCTTTTGTGATGCATTATGGGAAAACACGACACTAAGAAAAAATCGATCACCTAAAGCCATATTATAGGTTGATTGATGTTCATTTATCTTGTCAATGCTAGATGTTCCAATCTTGCAAAGAATGTACATCTCAGAATAATTGCTTCCAATGGAATGAAAGGATTAACTTGAATAAAACTTCAGACATTATATGCATGAAATCAAAATAAATTGTTTTGACCAACAATGACTGAAGAGTAGAATGCCAAAATTTTAATTTGCTATATTTTATTTTTACCCCTACAAATGGGGAAGCTTGTGATAGTTGTTAGCAATGATTCATAAGATGAACATGATTTACATGATCAAGTGATCAATTGTTGATTTTTATTATGAATATTGATATTATGACTACCCTTCAAGCGATGAGTATATGAGGAAAGGAAAAGTGATGAAAGCGATGAGTCACTTAACCATGATGAATAATTTGTATGATTTAAGACTTTTACATTTTGTTATATGGTAGGTCATATTACAACTGTGATTTCAATCATTAATATTAATTGTATCTCTATTCTACAGAGCAGGTCAATCGTAATGGCCTTCTTCGAGAATCAAGATGATATCAATTTAATTTAAGATTGTGCTGAATCACTATGTTTCATGATTTGATGAAACTTCATAGTAGAAATTAAATGAATACATCATTCTTGTGCATTAGTAGGACATGTCAAGACTACAATAAATTAATTTGGTTCAAATAGCCTTATGGTAATTTACTCATCTTGTCATATTGCATGGAGTGCAATTCACTACAACCACCAAGTGTATAGGGCAAATAATTGGATACAAGGCATATTTGAAATTTGATTTATTTGATTTTTTTTATTATTTTTGAAATTTTTGAGAATTATGAACCGATAGATAATTATTATTGTCCATTTTGAGGCTTCTCATGGTAAGAAAATGAGTGCATTTATTACTTTCTGCTAACCGTTGTCAACAACCGTGGATGATTTTTGTAATTTTCTTAGCCACTGTTGATAGCAATGACCAAATTTAAACTAATATGCACCCGTTGTTGCCATCAGCAGTTAAGGGTCAAGTGGAAAATATGAAAGTAAAATTAGGGTTTTTGCAACTCATTGTTTCCAACTGGAAAAGAGTGAGAGTGAGAGCTGTGAGGTGAAAGAGAAATAAATGATATGAAATGCTACCAAATTTACCCTTGACCACCATGGAAAATCATATAGAGGTGTCTACTAGTGGCTGAGCTAGAGCTCCTAAGGTATAATATCCATCTCTCATTCATTATTTGAGCATTTAAAATGAACCTCACTAAAAAATGGCATTAAATGAGCTTTCACTAAATTATAGGTAATGAACCTCACTTCATGATATATTTAGCTTTATGTTAGCTTAGAGGGGGGTTTTAATTTTTGGGATATTTTTGGGGTGGAAAATGACCTCGCAAGGGGTCTTTCCCATAATTGTTGTTGGCAGCAGCGACTCCTAATTTACCAATTGGGGGCTGCAGTTGCTAGTTGCAGTTAGGTTCAAACACAAACGATCAAAAAATTGATCATTGGTACTAGCCGCCATTGACAATAGCAACTACGATGATAGCTATTGTTGCCTCAAGCGACTAAGAAATTTAACCAATTTTTTATTTTTTTGCTTTTGAAGTTGATTTTTTTGAACTTTTTGATTTTTGGAGTTGATATTTTTGAATTTTTTGATTTTTGAATTCTTTTGATTTTTTGAAGTTGATTTTTTATTATGCATCTTGTTTTCTTCCCCTTAGACCTTAACTACATGGGCGCAGGAGCTTGACTTGCTTTATGAGCTGCTACCCAAGTTGAGCTACATGGACCTCAATTGGTTTGGGGTCATGGGCCTAGGTTATATCTTGGGATTATTGACCATCAGGTTGGATCAGGCTTACATTACTGTGTTAGCCCACCCATCACCAGGATGCAAGGACTAAAACCTTCTATATCCTAATAGGTAAGATGACGATGATGCTAGAGGACGTCTATCATATTTTTAGGATCCCTATAGATGGCTGCCCTATCACCTCTTCAGCTACCATAGTGAAGGATACCATGTTCCAGAGGGTTTTTGGAGATAATAATATGGAGACCTTAGGGTATATATAGCATGGCAGGGTGTCAGTGGCCTACTAGTATAGGGATGATGTCTTCACATGATGTCAAGCCATATTGATGCACCTTATCTACAATTCACTACTATCAAATAGTTTAGGAGTAAGGTTCCTTTGGAACCTCTTGGCAATGGTACAAGATATACTCAAGAACACCACATATGGTCCTATCATCATGGCATGGGGGAGCACCATCCTACCCTAGCTATATGATGAGATATAATGCATCACGCAGTAGGGGCAAGTGGGAGTGGGTTGCAACCTAATACTACATATCTAGGCATGGGAGCATATAAGTATAGACCACCCTGGAGGATTTCTATTGGGTATCACATCATTAGTGGTAGTGACTCAGTGCTATGGTGCTTGCTAGCCATGAGAGTCAAAAACATACATGATAAGGTCTCATGTTAGGGACATGTAGTACTACATAGATAGACTAACAAGGTTGCATGCTAGTCAGATTATATGATGACCCTACTTGGATTTCTTGGTATGGGAGGAGACCAATAGATACCTAAGATATACTAGGTATGACTACTAGGTGATTGGGCATAAGCTTGAGGTATGAGAGTTTTTAAACTTCTCCCAAGTGATTAGACAGTTTGGGGTCCAACAAAACATCCCAGAGGAGCCAATCCTCTACTACCGCCTTAAGGTGGATACATATTTTACATGGCCTTAGGTCATGACTTTTATTGATGAGGAGGATGCCCTAGGAGAAATAATGGTAGCATATGCTAGGATGACACTGAATTACAATTCTTGGTGGACTATGAGGCTATGGTAGGGTGGTGGCCCTCTAGGTCGCTCTAGAGATGGTGCAACTACTGAGGTTGCATTTTATGATCCACATGGATGGTGAGTGCATCCTAGGATAGAGGGAGAGTGGGGGTAGGCTATAGCACAGGTGAAGGAGCCATAAGAGGAGGAGGAGGGTGAGAAGGAAGAGTCAAATGTTGAGGTGTCCCAGTTGTGGTCCCAAGTACATAGTTTGCAGGCACAACTATAGATATCTCAGAGGTAGGTCTTAGAGAGAGAGACATCTCTTTCTATTGCATGGGATTAGTTGAGTTTAATAAATACATGATGGTGAGTATATGAGGATATGACCACCCTCTAAGCACAGGTTGACTCAACTACTATCGCTATAGAGAAGATCACCATACAAAAAGATACTCTATAGGCTCAACTGCATCTTAGGACTGCTGAGAGAGATACTCTCAAGGTATAGCTAAGGGCTCCCACTACTTCTTAGGCTATACCATCCAATACAGTCACTCAGAGACTAACATATTTGGATGCAGATGTAGAGATCAGACATTTGCATGATATCATAGTAGATGATACAATGCAATGTACTATAGATTTTGCATATATCATTGCTATGGAGGCAAATTTTAGGCTATGCAATGGCACTCTTTTGTCTAAATCTATAGAAGGAGGCTCCTAATAGAGCAAGAAGAGTGAGTCTAGGCAGTCATCAATGCAGCTTAGTCACAGGTTAAGGGCATGATTAGAGAGATCGGTAGGTACCAGCTCCAAGAAAACTCATAGAGAGGGCATAGAGGGAGAAGGTGATTCAAGGGGGATAGGCCATTCATGATGTGACATGATGTCATTATCATATTTGAGTGTAATTTCTTAGGACCTATACTATTATAGCCTATGGGAATTTTGTACCTCTATATACTCATTGATGGATACACATATATATGATATTCCATATTTATGGCTCATTATGTGTATCATTTTATTGCTTTATGTTCATGTGATGCAATATGGATGCAATTCTTATATGATGTTTTGATTATGCTATATGGTTGTGATGTATTAATGAAATGCACTAGCTAGTTGATAGATGTATGATTAGATGTGATTATCTAGATGTATAGATGCACTATATGCATATATGGATGTAATGCTTATTGTAAAATGTATGTTTAATTTATTTTAATTGTTTATGCATTTAATCTATGTGATATGTGCTATGATAGATGATGTATGTAATGCAATGCATTATTTACATGATGATGATTTAATCCAAATGAACATGTATGCCTTAATCACTTGATACATGAGGAATGAATCTAATATGTGTTTTTTCTATTTTGAGTGATTTGCTTGTAAATTGGAGCGATTTTCTCATAATATCACATGATTCACTTTCAAAATATAGATTTTAATCAAATGTCAATTCAAGCAATTTAATTGTAAATTGGAGTGATTTGCTTTGCAATTTTGGTTAAGTTAAAGGAACTCATCATTTCACTCAAAAATTCAAAATATTCACTTGCTTTATCAAGCCATTCACTTTTCCATCGAGACTTAGAAAATTTTTACTAAATAAAAGACTTGTCCTAGAAAATCGCTTTGAGTGAATCCCTTTCTAGAATTGCATTAGTTGTTCTCCACCATTTATTGAGTGAATCATTCATTATCTTGAGTGAATCACTTGTATTGAACTTGTACAAACTAACTCAAATATTTATCTAAAGTGTTTTTTCCAATGGAAAATGCATAGACAAGGTTATATTGAAGTTCATTTGAATGCCTTATCAAATTAATATTTACAGAAAATTTAGTTTTATGAAGTTTGAGTTGAAGTTTCCATCCATAAAATACCTACCAGATATAAACACAAAAGTTGAAAAAATAGATGAGATTTTAAAGCAAAACTGGGTTTAGATCTAAACCATTAGATGAACCACTCAAAGTTTAGATTTTTTTTAAAGCATTGGTAAAATTGAGGGATTCAATCACAAGTCAAGTGATTGTTCTATTGAGTCAAGCAAATCACTTGATTTATGAAAAACTTAAACTTTTCAAAATTGAGTGAATGCTTACTTTTATGAGCAAATCTCTTACTAAGAAAAACTTAGTGATTTATTTTTTCTAACTTTAAGTCAATCACTTCATTCATGAAAGGTGCATTTTTGGGCACAAAAATCAAGAAAAATGCAAAAAAATGGGGTTTGTCCTATCGGGTGTGCCAAAAACTATGTTGCTATAAGGAATTAGACTGACTTCTATTTGAGCATTGCACCCCCAATTTTTTTTTGATAAGTTAAAATTTCATTGAAGTGGGTTTTGAAAGGGACCCCAAAACCTTTTTACAATAGGTCCATAGACCACAAGTAAGGCCACAAGGAAGGCCACAAAGAAGGCCACAAGGATGACCAACGAAAAAGTACAAAAAAAAATTGCTCGTAGTAGGAATAAAAAAGAAGCCCGCTCAAGCGAGGAATTTAAACTAAAAAATATGAAAATCTTGCCCAAAGTAGGAAGTTTGAAAAATCTCGCCTTTGCAAGAAGAATACAATTTGAAAAATCCTACTTAGGGGAAAAACTAGAAACTAGTTCCCATAAAGGAAAAACCAAAAAAAAAACTACCAAGCAAGAAAACCACCCCAAACAGCTGGATGGAGTAGAGGAACCACCATGAAGGAACATCCCACCTAGGTATGGCCAAGATAAATGCAAGGACACAATAAAACAAGACCATAATAGCATCTTGCATAGGGCCTAGAAAATGGAGCAGCAAATCTGAGGATCTCCACAAGCCACGAAATCCTCTTGCACACGAGGTTGAACTGCAAAAAAACTAGAGGAAATAGAGGAAGCAGCAAAGGTAGATATGCAAGCCATGGGAAAGATGGCAGGAAGGTCCTAGGGAACCTAAAATGAAGGAGCCACAGGGTTAACAGGCTGCAAGCAATAAGCATAGGTCCTCCCCAAGATCAAAATATGTAGTAAGAAACCCTAGACAACATACAACCCCACCAATGAATTGCTTTTGAGAACCAAAAATAAAGACTAGTGGGATATCAATAGCAAGCAAATCAGAGGCCACACCCAAGCCAAGAAAGATACACTGAGAACCCACCATGTAGACCAAATCTAGGAACCCAAATAGTAGATCCATAGGAAAGAAGCACGTGGTCCCCCAGACCTAAAATATGCTATGAAAATATTCTCAAGAAGCAAAAATATGGTGTCAAGCCCCACTCCCAAATCCATGATGCACCACAACCGAAAAACCACTGAAACCTAGATCCAAGTAGAAACCTACAACAAACCTAGGATAAAACTGAGAGCACCAGGGAAAAATATCCCTGAAGAACCACATAAAACCTAGGGAAGGACTAGTTTGGACTAGTTTACCATAGGATTCCTCAACCTTAATATTAAGGTTGTATCCCTAATTTACTCATTTGGATATCCAATCTAAATACATTAAAATGCACACACAAAATCAAATGCAAAAATTAAAATACATAAAGTACAAAACGTAAAAGTGTGAAGTTTAGAGTGTAAGATATGAAATCAAATATGACTTTTACACAATAGAAAGGATAGTATGCAATAAATCAATACACTAGAATCTAAATAACATCATTTTCTATTAATTTATTTTATTATAAAATTGATAAGAAAATGATAAGATGGGCTAGAAGGATCGTACATGATTATCATGCACTTGACAATCCATAAGGCAATACCTCTAATGGGATGCAAAAGGATATACTAATTTCTTACAACCTCATAAATTAAAATTATAATATGTGTTTCATAGAGTGTAGCTCTAAATTTTCATGGCCAAAATATGATTACAATGAGGGACCTAGGCCTCAATTTATGGTAATATTTTACCCTTGAGTTACCTAGGGTGGAAAAAAATTACTCCTAAAATTAAATTATTAGAGGTAAATTTAGGAAACTTTTACACATAAAAATGTTACATGCCTCTAATTATGTATTTAACAATGTCAAAGGATTAAAAAATTCTTAGTGCACCATAAAATTCCAAAAATGTTGCTTTTTGAGAGATCTTCGTCAAAAAGTGTGTAGATTTTCACTTCTATGCCTTGATTGAGTGATTCACTTATTATGTTGAGTGATTCACTCACCTTTGCAAGTTATTAACTTGCATTACTAAGTTGAGCAAATCACTTCCTGAGAAAATTACCATTTTTGTTGAGTGAATTGCTCCTCTGAGCCATTCAACATGTTTTGCAAGCAAATCATAACATTACCAAAAATTATCAGAATGTTGGAGAATATTACATGATTTGGTACATGCTAATGTACCCCCATGGTACCTTTATTGTACAAATACAAATATGTAATTGTATCGCTTCAATTTTTTTGCATCCTTACCCTCAGGGTATAGGATCTGCACCCGAAAGGGGGATGTGAGAAGGATGAGACAATACCTCAGACTGAGAGGCCTTTTGAAGGTCCTACCTCTCGGGGTAGGAGTATAAAGGTGAATTTTTGACGGATGGTGGGTTCACTAGGAAACTTTTGAGTGGCAATTTCCATGCCTAGGTTTGGAATAGGTTTGATGTGTTCATTTTTATACTCAATCATTCAATTCCTACGTTTGGCCAAGATGAATCTAAGCTATTCTATATGCCAATGCTAATTTAAATGAATACAAAAAATAGAAATGAGTGCTAAACACAGAGAATATGCTAACCAAAATAGTATATACCTGATTTCGGATGTCTGATGAAGATTTTGAGTTTTATAGCAGTCCAAATCATCTCAACTCATACGTAATCATCTGATATTTCACATAATCATCGCAAATCACAGTCGGTCATCTGAGATCAGACGAAATCGTCTAAAATTTGATGAATTCATTAAATGAATTTGTTAGAAACCTGCAATTACAAAAACAGATACAAAATACCAAATATGCAACTGTAGAAACAACAAAGAATGATAGCAATACTAGTAAACGTGCCTAAATAATGGATTCAAATAACACACAAGAGAAATGCAGTAGATTTAATGTTTGATTTTAACTTTATCATGCGCTTATGCTAAATGAGGTGAACTCCAAGATGCATAAACATAATAACTTAAAATAATGTAGAATTACAATGGGAAAATACAGAAACAGTTTAAGAAAATGCAAACTCCGAGCTTTGATTGCCCCTAATTTGGACTACAGTCGGGATCGCTTCCAATTGTACAAGATCATCTACGCTCCTTGACAGGATCATCCAAAATAATCTGAAATCGCTTGCGATGATCTGATCTTGATCCGACTAAAAAATAGTAAAGTTCCTGCAAGAAAATGCGAAATACAAAATGTAGACAGTAGTGCAAGGATTCTGTAGTGTATAAGGAACTAAATCTGTAGGGAAATCCGTCAGCTAGGGGGTTCAGGGGAGTCAAGGGGATAAACTAGAAAAATCCTAGTTTATATAGGATTAGGGGGAGGTTAGGAGGTTGGGGATTATCCCAATCTAGGAGATCTCCAACGAGGGAATCTCCAACTGCACAGATGCGCTTCTGCCCAAGTTGGAGAGGCTGTTGAAATAGAAGCTAATTATGAAAATTCAATTTTAGGACGAAATCGTCTGGACGCTCTGTTCCATACGAATGCGTCAAATCAGGGATGACTTCGTCTGATATGCGACGATATCATCCAACGGTAAAAAAAATCCTAAAAATGGCACAAAAAAGAAGGGAAGTGGGTAACAAGCGGTTTTGGGGCGGTTTTGGGGTTAAAATTTAATTTTTTATCTTTTATCTTTTACTAAGGGTTTAACTGTGCCAATTTTAGGGTGTTACATTTTGCCCCCTCTTTAGAAATTTTTTTGAGAAAAATGCATTAAATACAAGTGTTTCCTATTTTACAAGAAAGCAAAAATGTACTCAATTTTTTAGACGACGATTCTTGGTCAAATCGTATGACTGCTGACTATGGTGCCCCCTCCATGTTTTTACCCAAATCGAACGTTTGAGGTAAAAACGCGAAAAAGAAAAATTAAAATGTTGTTGGTTTTGAATAAAATTTAAAAAAATAGGGAAAACCCTAATTCATTTTTTACTATTCATTTTTATTGGTTTTAGAGCTCTGCAGACAAAAAATAGTGGAGACAGCGCACAGAGCAATAGAGGTCCAGCGCGGGCTACAGGTAAGTATCTAATCCTAGTAGATTAGGTTTGATTGTACTTTGTGCAAATTTTTGTTTTAAATTTTGACTATTTGGGGCATCATGGCCATTTTTAGGCTGTCAATGACGTCGAGACAAAATCGTCCTGATTTCGTCGGAGGGCAAAATCGGCGAACTAGGGGCGATCCCATTCAACAAGGGGCGATCCCCAAGTTGCGAAATCAGAGATGAATTCATCCTACAAAGGATGATTTTGCCCAATTTGGGATGATATAATCCAATGGTGGATGATATCATCACTTTTAAGAAATTAAGCTTGATTAAAATGTTTTTAATTTTATTTTAATGATTGGTTGATTAATGAATTTTATTGGTTTATTGTTTGTTTTGTAGAGGGGATTACTAAAGAGCCGAGAATGGAAATACGACGAGCTGAGAGATGACTTGGGTGCTCTAGACCAGGCAGAGCGTGACTGACTAACACAGGTCAGGCTACGACATGTGGCAGAGATGCCACAAGTACTGACGAACATAGGGCTTCTAACAGCCCTAGCAGAGAGATGGTATTCGGGGTCGTCCTACTTTAAAATACTGACAGGGGAGATGGCTCCCACACTAGAGGACATATGGAGGATCATGAGGATCCCCATACAAGGATGACTGATGACGCCTGTAACCAATCAGGGCCAGGCTATGATGAGACTGACCGGAGACCCAAGCTTCACCCTAGAGAAGGGTAGAGTGAACATCGAGTGTCTGAGGCAGATGCTTGGGACATCTAGGTTGACTCGAGTTTTGGTAGGAGTAGTAGGTGGCTCACTGCTATGCCACTAGAGCGGGTGCAGATTACCCTAGCTCCTATCAGATGTGGTCTACAACATGAGAGACCATGGCTACAAATTTGCATGGGGTAGCTTTGTACTATGTCACTTGTATAGGATCCTGCATGGGGTCATATACAAGGGAGGTCGATGTCTGGTCTTGACATCGCTGCTACAGGTTTGGTGCTGGGAGCACATCATGATGCAGAGGTCGGTAGGGCTCCCACTGACAGGGGTTGACCGAGAGAGACCCTGGGTTTACTATTGGTGGCTACAGAGAGGGTCACAACGATGGATAGATCTGCCGATGTCACAGAGGTTGCTGGATGACCTCATCTCAGACCAAATCACCTAGGGCCATGGTGAGAGCACCTCGGGTGGGCAAAGGATGGGTAGGAGCTGGGTCGCATCAGGTGAGTTTGCTGGCTAAGGATGGAGCGAGGAGAGGTAGATCTCCACCACTATGACTAGGTTCTACGACAGTTCGATCTACAGTAGGGGATCCCTTCTATCAGGGATTACAAGTACTCTTAAACTATTCGAGATAATACTATGTTGAGCGGGGCTCTAGAAATGCAGTGGTTCTGGAGTCAGGATGCAGATGATGCCCCCATCCAACCAGTGTATGGTGATGACGTGGGAGTTGTAGATGGTTACAATGCCTGGTACATAGGCATCTACCCTCCTCGAATGATGAGGGCATAGGGTCCGATGCACGTGATTGTGGGACGAATGGGGAGGCAGTGATAGGCTACCATTGAGGCAGCGTGGGGTCACGATGGGAGAGAGCAACGACGGTCCCCATAGGAGAGACACCAGCGGATGGGTTAGGCTCCACAAAGGCCATGGGAGACAAGGTAGAGGGAGGAGAGACTCCCTTCGAAGCAGGGGGGAGAGACCACCATCACCCGATAAGGGCAAGGGTGTTGAGGTAGGGGAGAGTAGCAAGACGGTGGCTTTCTGGATTGAGGTTGCCCACCTTCGAGCTCAGGTGCAGTCATTACAGGATGAGCCTACTTAGCTTAGGGCTCAGGTATAGACACTACAGGATGAGACTACACGGCTCAAGGCATGGAGCAGAGGTGCGAGCAAGGATGAGCTAGTGCGGTCTATGATGTAGACCAATTTCTACCAAGGAGTATACTTTTAGATGGCTCTAGAGGGTTAGAGGGTACCGCTACTAGCAAACATTGCAAAACCAATCCGGATGGGATCGACAAGGACATCCTCACGATCGACAGCGAGGACCTGAGACACAGCACGAACTGCCATGGGACCACCTCCTCCATGTCAGGGTGGGGGAGGAGATGAGGCTGAGAGCTCGAGGGCTCCTCGAGACTAGCTGGCTATAGACTGCACAGATATTGTATATATTTTTGAGACGATTGAGTATGCCAGGGTATAGATTGTGGCATACCAATCCAATTTTGATATGATGTACATAATTTGATATATACATATATGGTCTTTTTTTTGATGATATGACTTGTGTATATGTTGTATGATGCTTTAATTTGTGATTGAATATTCATGTAATTATGTCATTTTGAAATATTTTATTTTGATTTCATGGCATAAAATTGTAAATGAAATAATCTGATGTAAATAAATTGGTTATTTTGGTGTAGTTTGATGAAAAATAAAAGGGACTTCTACCAATGATTTCAAAGGACATTGTTGTTGTTATAGATCATTTTATGGAGTCGCCGCTCACTAGGTCGTCAAGCTAATCCCAGGATAGAAATATTGTTAAAAGTAAAAGAGTGCTTAAGAGACCATCTTAAGAATTTGTGTTGTGATGATGAAAATGATGATGGTGATGATTTGTTTTCAGATTTTCATAAAAATATTATGCATGACATATAAAAGAAATATGATTTTTTCTAGGCATAAATTCCTAAGTGTGATAAAAATTGTGCATAAGTTCCTAGGAACTATACCATCATTGCAAAATTGAATGTTGACATAATGACCTGAAATAGAATAAGTGTGCATTCATTTTAAAGCTTAGTTATGTAACATAATGATGTAAGCCATATGGGTTTTTATTAAAATGAATGGGAAAATAAAACTAGAACAATGGTTTGCGCTAGGCATAGAATTATAGGTATAGAATTATACCATCATCGCAAAATCCAAAGAAGAAATTGATATTTTAGTTTTATTGCATGATTAATTTTTGACTTTTGATAAAAAAAATAATAATAATATGAACATGTTGTTTGAAATCATTTTATGATTTTGTGAAACAATGTATAAAATTGTTTTTATACAAAACAAAAATTCTGAAATAAGAGGATAAAACTATTTCGAAAAGAATTACAGAAATATTTTAAATTATCTCAAAGACAAATGTAGGTTTATAAGGGATCCTCATGTGCAAATGTGAGTTTATTATCGATCTTGATTTATCATAATGATACAAAATATCTCAAATACAAATGTGTGTGCAATTGTATTGTTCATTCACCAATTTTGAGCAAGATAATTTGATACAAGTAATTTTGCCTTAACCAAATTAGTGTTCCTTAACCATGATTTATATGCATGTAACCATACCGGACTACTGTGTAAGTCGAGTTATCAAGAGCTAGCTAATCCATAAGCTGACATAGGTCTATACAAAAGAAGGTCTCTAATGTGACAGACATATCACCACGCTAGGAATTACCCAAGGCCAAGCGGGTTGGGCACAAACCACCTGTTATGGGGCTTACCTCATAGTTTTTGAATAATTGAGAATTCCAGGGATTCAAGCTCATTCACCCTTATTTTATTTTCAAGGGGTAGGGAAAGGGATTTTATTGTTTTTTGCTTTTTCTTTTCACTTTTGCTTTTCTTTCTCTCTTTTTTTTTTGTATTTTTGTGTAGAACCGAGATAATTCTGAAATATTGCTGCCATGGTACAAAATAATATTTTTCTTCTCATTTTCTTTGACTTTTCTTTTTCTTCCTATACTAGGGATACTTGCTCGGATTGGTTGTAGAGTAAGGGATTTTTATTCCGGGCAGGGGTGAGCTTGTCCTTTTGTCAATTCTCAAAGATTCTAGACCATGTGCATGATAGGATAGCAGGGGAAACTTTTCGCTCAAGAAACCACTTCTACTATGTAGAATCATATCAAATTTGCAATGAAATCATTTTAATGTGAAAAGATATACTTGGTTCAAGTAAATAACAAGATCGGTTCTCTATGCTCAAAACTTTATTTAATGCCAATGTGGACTTTGATATAAGAGAGATTAATAATCATACCAAATAAAATCAAAATATTTATTCATGTGAGTGTGAAAGTGTGGGATTCCAAATAAATGCTCATTTATCCAAAATAATTGAAAATATAACTACAAACTTCAAGAATTGATAGGTATGAAAATAAAATATGTTTTTGAAGATTTGATGATTTTGATGTTTTTGTATTTTGATTTTAAGTTATGAATTGAAAGAAATACAATGTGATTGTTTTTGAAACTCTTTATATAAGCGACTAAAAGGAAATAATATGCAAACCAAATATATACAATGATGAAATGACCAAATTTTATGCATAGCAGCGTTTGAGATGCATAATGTTCATAGGTTATTTAAGTTCTTTACCATGTAAGGTAGATAATTTGTATGCTCTTGATCCAAATTTAGCAGTAATAATATACGGTCCAAGCCAATTGGGCTTGAATTTACCTTTAAGGTCTTTAGTTGCATTACTATTTTTTTGATTTTCTTTTAAAACAAGGTCACCAGTCTCAAAGGATCGATGATGAAATTTCTTGAGATATGCTCTCTTAAGATTGTTTTGGTAGGCACGAAGATGCTCCAAAGCATTGATGCACTTTTCATCTAAGAGTTCCAGCTGACTAAATCTGCCAGCATGATATTCATCCCCTACTTCAGTATCTTGAGGGTTATCTTTGGTTCCAATGTTAATTTTTATGATGTTTTCTACTTCCATGTGTAGATCTCTCTCAAAATTAGGTGGGGTGGGTGAAACACCCCATTCTTGTAATTCTTCCAAGGTTAGCTTGGATAATTCATCTTGAGGAATCGAGGCCTCAATCTGGGCTATACTAGGTATAGAGCCATCAAAATAAAATTTGTTATGTAACAATTCATCAATGGAGACATCATGAAAGATATCCCCTTCCAACTCATCGTGGAATTTGGTAATCATCTTAGGGTAGGTGATGGATAGCATATTACAGGTAAAGGGATTATTATTTGAACGCAAAGAATCTTGTTTATCCAGATAATCTTGGTAACATGTAATATGGTCATCCTCCTCAAATAGGAAGGGTTGACCTTTACTAGGAAATAGGCCCACACCGCATCGGGCAGGCCATGGTTCAACCTCAAAAGGTTCTTTCATGCCATTTTGGGAAGGTCCCAAACCTTTCCCTTTATAGCCCAATTTAAGCATTATAGGTTTAGCTTTAACATACTCATTAGCAAAATAACAGTGAGCATATCCATCACAATGTGTCTTGATGTTTCTAGGTATTCTTCCCCAGTCATATCCCTTATAAATAAAAGCACAACTCCCAACTTGATAAATAATTCCCATAGGCTATGGGAGGCCCAAGGTACGAGGAGAGGGTGGGAGTTTATTTAAAATAAGGGCATATTACATGGCAGTGTTTGTTTTTTCTGATATAAGAATTTTAGATAAATCGGGTAAGAGCTCATCAATAAGAGCGTAAGAGGTAGAAGGATCATTTCCTATGTTTTTGGATGCAAAAATCATGTCTTTGATAGGCGTAGACGTTGTAGAGATGTCGATGGAAGGATCTAAAGGTATGGAAGTTATAGGAGTAAAACAAGAAGCATTGGTTGTGGGTTTAGGATCCGTTTGAGGTCCTGTTGGCATTTTTGCCACATTTATTGTTATTATTAATTATTAATGCTTAAATTGTTGGCCCAAAGCAGTTTTGTGAGTTCCGAGGAGGTTTTTCCGATTTTCGAAGATTAAATGCTGCCCCGAATTAAATGCTTTGCGGATTTTCAATGCGGTCAAGGTCGAAGAGCACCCAGGCCACCAAAATTAAAGATTTTCTTGGTTCGAAACTGCTGGTCGTGGATCATTTTAACGGTTTTTCATGCACATGTTTAAAAAACAAATTTAATGAAGGTGGTTCTTCGAAGATGACATGTACATTGCATTCAATTTTGTGGGTCTCCAAGGCTGCAATTAAGGGGATCGTGTGCATAATTTCCAATGCATAATTGTAGATCACAAGGAAGTCGGTTTCAAATATTTAATGTCGCAAAGAGGACGGCCCTCTATAAAAACCAATGTAAGCCTCATTTGAAAGGGTGGTTGGAGAGTTCTCTCGCTAGAAACCGGAATTGTATCTGCAGGAATAAAAGTATTGGCTTCGGATTTTCAGCAACGGTTGTATGAGTGATTTTCTTTTCTCGTCAGGTTGCATTTCTTATAGTATTCGTATTTCTTAATGGTTGTTGTATTTAAATTCTGCATCTTGGATTTAAGTGCTACCGTGAGAGTATGATTTCTGGAGTGTAATATTGGAGAGATTTGCTACATACAGTTGTGTGAGAATTGAGCTGACATCTTATGTTACTTGCTGTTGTCGCATTTTTAAGTTTCCTGCTGTTATCTTTCGATCCCATCACTTCGGCCTGTGGCTATATTTCCCATTCCTTTCTGCAACTTTTGATTTCTTTCCAGCAACCCTTATCTTTAACCAAAAATTTAGAATAGTAAAGGGAACCAGCCCACTCTGGAGATTGGTCTGGAAGCCATTTCTTGCTTCCAGCCTTTCAATGTTGGCCGGGTCTAGGGTGCAATTGTAAAAATCCTTTCCTGTGGCAGATTTCGGACCAACAGTTTTTGGCACGCCCGGTGGGACAGACTTCTTCTGTCTCAAAAGATCCATAATTTTTTTTTTAACACCCGGAGGTCTCAAGATTTGATGAGCTGTCTTGGCCTCATAGCGGAGATTTGTAAGTTCATCTGGCGACTTTGCTGAGTTGAAGATCCAAATTTTTTGATCGTGGACGCCTGCATTTTTCAAGTTAAAAGAATGTTCATCTGGCGACTCTGACTTAATGGCGATAGCCGTGATCCCGCAGACCACTGCTACAAAGGCGAGGGTTTTTCCTAGATGGGATGATCCTGGCCCTCTGAATCTCCAAATCTGGCATGAAATTCCCAAAGGTGCCCTGAAGGCCCTAGCAAAATATGATGGTACCGAAGGCATGGCTCTGGCGCATGTTGAAGATATTGCTACTTTGTCAATGATCCATGTCATAAATCACGAGGATATCATGATCAGACTTCTAGTTCAGTCTTTGGAAGGAAGGGCATTGCAGTGGTACAGATTGCTCAGGCGTCAAAGCATCAGCTCATGGGATGATCTAGCGGGAGCACTAATCAAAAGATTTGACGAAGATCCCTTTTACAGTTCTTTGGATCTCTATCAGTTTTTAATGTACATCAAGAGAGCACCTCAAGAGAGCATCACGGACTTCAATGTCCGATTCTTGAGAAGCTGGAAGAGAATTCCAGAGAAGATCCGACCATCACCCACCCAAGCCCACCTCTTCTATGTTCGAGCTTTCCATTCTGACATAGGCCTCCTCTTGCTGCAATCAGGTGAACAAAGGTTCCCGCAAATCTTTGAGGAAGCAGTGCGAGCGGAACAACTTTTGCTCTTATCAAGAAAATTACCGTGGGGAGAAACTCCATTACTTTCTCCGATAGTTGCTGCTCCTGTCTATCCCGTGCAGTATTTTTCATGCCAGATCCCTTATACTGAGAAGAAACCTGAGATGCAGTTGTGTGGAGCTCAAGGGACAGATCTCATCCAAAGCCAAGGATTGGAATATGCAAGAACTTTCCTGGCAATGAACAATATGGTTGCTTGCAGTTTTCATAAGGAGATGGATCCAAAGGATATAAGCGAAGAAGAAGAAGAGATTCAAGTTCAAGAACCTGAGCACCAAGAAGGCATAGTTGTGCACGACATGCAAGTATTTAGTCAGAACCCGTTAAATATGTCAGATCAACAAGTAGAGTCTGAAGAGATCCTGGAGAAAGGACTGTTGCTGGACAATTCTTGTGATCGGATCCAGGAATTGGAGGAACCTGTTCTCAGTCCACAATCAGAGAACCCTTCAAGATGGTGGGATTGGCTTCAGTCATTACTACAACTGGTACCTATGGGAGCCCGTCATATGGTAAATTTCTTTGCTCCATTATTTGTCAATTGTGTGGGTACTGGCATGCATGATAACTTGCCCATGTCTGAAACATGGAGAACTTCAGGAAGAAGCCAACCCAATTTCAAGGACCGACTTAAGTATGATCAGATCTGGTCGGGACACTGCAGATTTACTGGATAACTCCTTGAGATCGGGTTTGTGGTGGCGACATGCCAATCATGTCGTGAACTATTGTATATAGTATAAAAAAAAAAAAACAACAAAAAAAAAATAGAAAAGAGAAGAAAAAAAAAAAAAAGAGGTATTGTTTTTATTTGTTCATCTCGGCTCTTTTTGCATGTGAGCCGTAGGTGCTTGTTTTTCTTTTGTTTTTCTCCTCCCAGCAGTTGGTGGCTTTCTAGAAAATTCTTCCTTTCCCTTCCCTTTTTCTCCTCTTTCCTTTCTTCATCATCTTCTTTCTTTCTTCTTTTTCTTCCGCAGTGAAACATATAAAAAAAAAAAACAAAGCCATGGCTGTTGTTTCTTTTCCCCATTCCTATTATTCCCGTTCCTTCTTATCCCTTTCTTCTAAGTTCTGTCATTTTATGCATTTATTTACAGTTTAGTTCAATCTCATTCCACAGCCTTCATATTTCCATTTCCATTCCATTAGTTCATTTACTTTCATTCCATATCCATTGCAGCTGGTAGTACAACAACATTATGTTACTGACTACCGCATTATTTTTCTTCATTTCATCCATTTCATCATATTACCATTCCATTTGCATTTCATCACCTGCGCATCCGTGGGATCTCATTCCATTCATTTCCATTCCATGTTCAGTTCAGCCAAATGCAGATTTCTTTAACTTTCAATCATTCAGCAAAAGTTTCTATTGCAGCAGTTCACTGAGATGTACCACAGCAGCTGACTTTAAGTTTTCTTGACTCTGAGCCCAATGGATTCAGGCCTGGATTCTTGCATACAGCGAGCTGTATACCCCACGAGCCACCAAGAATGTTGGCATTTTTGCCACATTTATTGTTATTATTAATTATTAATGCTTAAATTGTTGGCCCAAAGCAGTTTTGTGAGTTTCGAGGAGGTTTTTCCGATTTTCGAAGATTAAATGCTGCCCCGAATTAAATGCTTTGCGGATTTTCAATGCGGTCAAGGTCGAAGAGCACCCAGGCCACCAAAATTAAAGATTTTCTTGGTTCGAAACTGCTGGTCGTGGATCATTTTAACGGTTTTTCATGCACATGTTTAAAAAAACAAATTTAATGAAGGTGGTTCTTCGAAGCTGACATGTACATTGCATTCAATTTTGTGGGTCTCCAAGGCTGCAATTAAGGGGATCGTGTGCATAATTTCCAATGCATAATTGTAGATCACAAGGAAGGTCGATGGCAGATATTAAATGCTGTAAAGAGGATGGCCCTCTATAAAAACCAATGTAAGTTTCATTTGAAAGTGTGGTTGGAGAGTTCTCTCGCTAGAAACTGGAATTGTATCTCGTAGGAATAAAAGTATTGGCTTCGGATTTTCAGCAACGGTTGTATGAGTGATTTTCTTTTCTCGTCAGGTTGCATTTCTTATAGTATTCATATTTCTTAATGGTTGTTGTATTTAAATTCTGCATCTTGGATTTAAGTGCTCGTCGTGAGAGTATGATTTCCGGAGTGTAATATTGGAGAGATTTGCTACATACGAGTTGTGTGAGAATTGAGTCGACATCTTATGTTACTTGTCTGTTGTCGCATTTTTAAGTTTCTTGCTGTTATCTTTCGATCCCATCACTTCGGCCTGTGGCTATATTTCCCATTCCTTTCTGCAAATTTTGATTTCTTTCCAGCAACCCTTATCTTTAACCAAAAATTTAGAATATTAAAGGGAACCAGCCCACTCTGGAGATTGGTCTGGAAGCCATTTCTTGCTTCCAGCCTTTCAATGTTGGTCGGGTCTAGGGTGCAATTGTAAAAATCCTTTCCTGTGGCAGATTTCGGACCAACAGGTCCTAATGTGGTTTGTTAAAAATATGGTTGAGCTATATGTGGAGGTGTAGTTGATGGGGGAAAAGTAGATGATGTTATGGGTGAGTGTTTCACATGTTTATATGGTTGATGAGAATTAGGATGTGTGGATGACAGAGCAGGGCAAAATTGAACTCCAACCGGTTCTACCAAAGCACACATATCAAAGGGTCTAGGGTCACCATGAATGGTAACCAACTGATTTTTAAATTTGAATTTAACACACTGATGTAAAGTCGAGGGAACAGCTCACATTGCGTTGATCCAAGGGCAACCCAAAAGTATATTATATAATGTAGGGCAATGTACAATAAACACAATCGTGTCCAAGGTTCTAGGACCAACTTGCAATGGAATAGTAATAACTCCACATGTTTCTTGTGTTTCGTCATTAAATGCTTTTATGATCATATCAGTTCTTTTCATTTCTTCACTTCTAAAGCCAAATCTTTGGTAGAAGTCAAAAGTGCATATGTTTAAAGATGAACCATTATCAATCAAGACTTTTTTAACGGCTACATCCCCAATTAGGGTAGTAATATATAAGGGGTTATCTTTATGTAAACTATGTTGTGGTATATATCTATCTCGAAAGTCAATACAATCGACTTCTCGAGTTATGATAGTATTGGACATGGCTTTAGGTTGAATATTTTGTGGTACCATCATTTGGCTTAATGTGAGCATTAATTCATCCCTATGGGTAGGAGAAGATCTTAAAATTTCCAAAAGGGAAATTCTAGCTATAGTATTGGATAATTGTTCATTAATATTATAAGGAGGCTTAGGTTGAACATTAGGTGCATGATTCCCTTTATTGGGATTTTTCAAAACAAATGGAGCTGATCCATCGTTCTGAGTTTGATCCTGTTGAGAGTTTGAGCCTATTGTTGAGTAACGACTCCGATGGTACCTACAATATTATTTTGAGAATGATGAATTGGTATCAGTCTAGCATTTATGGCTTGTTCATTAGAAAGTAACTTATGAGAAGATGGTCAAGTAGTAACTCTTCTAGGAAATGGTTCTTCCAAAACCATAGAATTTGTGATGGGTTGAATAGGATCTGATTCATCTTTAGAACTATTCAATTTATTTGAGGTGATTTCCATGTCAATTTCAGTATCATATTCTACATCACTAAGATCAGGTGTTCGAATATTATATAGAGGTCTGGTCGTAACCATGGATAAAGTTGTGTCAAATGTTTCTAAATCATGAATAGGTAAATGCCCACTAATGGCTCCTACATATCGGGTAGCAGGGGGAACATTATGATGTTCAATTTGATTAGCCACCTCTTTACCATGCTTTGGTAAAGGATGTTGAAATATGTCCAATGATTGATTGGCATTCGATTCTGACTTTGAGGGATGTTATTTTGAGCATTATTAGGAGGATTTTGTTTAGGTTGAAAGGCTTGCACCTCCATCTCATTGTTATCAATTAAATCTTGTATTTTATGTTTTAACCTTTTACAAGAGTTGGTAGCATGTCCAGGTCCTCTATGGAAATCACAATGTAAATCAGCTCTATATCCGGGTATAGTTGGATCAGGTTCTCGGATAGTTGGTAATTGGATCAATCCTCATGCTAGTAATTGCGGGAGAATGGTTGATAAAGGTTGATTTAACCTAGTAAATTCTCGGGGTGGTTTATCAAGAGGTTTCAATATGAAATTTTCTATTATTTTTGCAGTATTAACATTGGCAATGTTTCTGCTATCAGTGACTCCATCACCCACAACTTGTTTATTTTTATATTGATTTTTGGATGTTTTCTCATCATCTTTCTTTTTGAGGTGACATCTTCTAATGAGAGTGTCTTCCACTCTTTAGGATAAGTCTATAGCTTGATCGAAGGTGGTCAAGGTAGCATTTGATAATTCATAGGATAGTTGTTCTTGTAAATTATTGATAAAGATATCCAACATTTCTCGATAAGGTAACACAAAGTGTAATTTTCCTATCAACTGCCTCCATCGAGCTAAGAAATCAACAAAACACTCATCTTTGTCTTGTTTTAGGTTGTACAAATCTTTAATGGTTACATGCATTTCAATATAGGCACTAAATTGATGCACAAAAGACTCGGTGGTCTCTTCAAAATTTCCAAAAGAATAAGTGGGCAATTGATAATACCACTCCAATGCCATCCCTCCTAAACTTTTTGGGAACATCTTTAGTAATAACAAGTCATCATGTGATATATCATGACATGCTATCCTAAACATATGAAGATGCTCTATGGGATCTTCAACTCCTTTATATATAGGTAGGACAGGCATGGGAAAGTGTTTAGGATATGGTTGTGCTACAACTATAGGATCTAGAGGTTGACTACACATCTCTCGATAATTGTACGAGGGATGGTAAGGATCTATTTGGTCCATGCGGGAGGCTAACTATTTCACCATGGCTTCCAGATTACCAGTTTGTCCACCATATTGGTTCGATGGTAAATGAGTATGGGATTTGTGAGCGTAGGAATGTGGGACATAAGGATTAGATGCTATATTGCTATTATGTAAATGGTTGGTAGAAAGAGTATTATGAAGAAGATTTTTTGGAGCATTATGTTGTATCCTAGATTGTTGGAAATTGGTATTTGGTTTTGTTTTAGGATTTTGTTGATTTGAGGTATATTGATCAATAGATTGGCAAAATAGAGCAGTGAATGAAGGTTTCTTTTGTGTGGGAATAACCCTAGGCTTGATAATAGGCACTCTAGGTGGTTGGGTAACCTATTTTTGTTGCATGTTCTGGATCATAGTGGCCATATTCAAATTGGATGGTCCAGCTTGATCACTTTCTTGATCAAAAAAGGGTAAAGGATTAGTGCGTGTGTGGTATATTTCTTCTAGGGTTGCTTGAGTGTCACTAATTTGATCTTTGTCCATATGGATTGCTCTATTAAGGGTGCCCATATTATTATGGAGGAACTTCCAGAAATGTTCCATGTTCTCAAAAGTAACAGCTCCCTCTAGAGATATTTTAGGAGATGAGGATTCTTCCTCTCTAACAATTTCTCTTTATTCATTTCCTACAACAAATTTTTCTTCTTGTTGGTCGAAGATTCCTTCTTCCTGAATTGGGTCTTCAGGAAGGACATCTGACTTATTTTCTAGTTTTCTTAACCAATCTTCTTCTACTTCCGTTTGTTTTCCATTCCTGAGTTTAGTCATTATGTCTAAATTTATATTTTAACAAATATATATTAATATATTTGCAACAAATTTGGGAGGTATATATTTTAATTATATACCTACTATAATGCTTAAAAGAAAATGTTTTGATTTTTGTTATGATTTTGTTTTGTTTTTATTTTTTATTTATATATATATATATATATATATATATATATATATATATATATATATATATATATATATATATATATATATATATATATATATATTGTTTGTTTTTATGTTTACAAAGACAACAAACAACACACTCGAATGCAAGAAATAACCATAATAAATGAATTGCTTAGTTTTCTATAAATAGTTTATAGATGTCATTGATAGGATCAAGTTCATCAGGAGTCATGAAATGCTCCTCTTCAAATTGGAAATGATTTTTCAAGAACTTTATAAAATGTGCTATAGTGATGTTATCTACTTCTGACTCTGATTTGTAAAAATATATTTCATGGCAATATTCTCGATATAACACAGCTCTAGGAACTCTATACCATATTTTTGTATCCATAAGATTAGCTTCCTGATCCTCTATAAGAGCTAGAAACTGATATACTACAGCTGCATTCTCGAGGTATTCCTCAAAGGTGTACAACTCTAAAGACACATGGGCTCTCTTATCTACTAACCACCTATGGCAAGCTCTCTGAAGTTCATGATATAAGGTCACTTGATCAGGATCCAAGATTCTATCTAGGACAAACCTCTTAATTTGCCTAAGTTCTATTGCTCTAGATCCAATGATACCCAATCTCTTATCAAGTTCGTCCCACAAAGGTTGAACCCTATTTGTTTGAGGTACTCTAAGCACAGAAGTAACCTCTATAGCTGCTAATTGATTCTCAACATTAATGGTGACAACTCGTCTTTTATTATAATCTACCATCTAAATATGATATGCAATCTTTGATTCTAAATGCATTTATGTTTTGTTTTTTTTTTTTTGGATTGTTTTCAAAAGGTTTTTAGTTTTCACGTCAGGTTCACCAAAATGTATCACTCCAAATTTTTCACATCCTTACCCTCAGGCTATAGGATACACGCTCGGAAGGGGGATGCGAGAAGGATGGGACAATACCTCGGACTGAGAGGCCCTTTGAAGGTCCCGCCTCTCGGGGGAGGAGTATAAAGGTGAATTTTTTATGGATGGTGGGTTCACTAGGAAACTTTTGAGTGGCAGTTTCCATGCCTAGGTTGGGAATGGGTTTGATGTGTTCATTTTTATACTCAATCATTCAATTCCTAGGTTTGGCCAAGATGAATCTAAGCTATTCTATATGCCAATGCTGATTTAAATGGATACAAAAAATAGAAATGAGTGCTAAACATAGAGAATATGCTAACCAGAATAGTACATACCTGATTCCAGATGTCTGATGAATATTCTGAGTTTTGTAGTAGTACAGATCATCTCAACTCGTACGTAATCATCTGATATTTCACATAATCATCACAAATCACAGTCGGTCATCTGAGATCAGACGAAATCATCTAAAATCTGAGGAATTCATCATACAAATTCGTTAGAAACCTGCAATTACAAAAACAGATACAAAATACCAAATATGCAACTATAGAAGCAATAGAGAATGATAGCAATACTAGTAAACGTGCCTAACTAATGGATTCAAATAACAAATAAGAGAAATGCAATAGATTTAATGTTCGATTTTAACTTTATCATGTTCTTATGCTAAATGAGGTGAAATCCAAGATGCATAAACATAATAATTTAAGATAATGCAGAATTACAATGGGAAAATACATAAATAGTTAAAAAAAATGCAAACTCCGAGCTCTGATTGCCCCCAATATGGACTACAGTCGGGATCGCCTCCAATCGTATGAGATCATCTGTGCTCCTCGACAAGATCATCGAAAATAATCTGAAATCGCTTGCGATGATCTGATCTTGCTCCGATTGAAAAACAGTAAAGTTCTTACAAGAAAATGTGAAATACAGAATGCAGACAATAGTGCGAGGATGCTCTAGTGTATAAGGAACTAAATCTGCAAGGAAATCTGTCAGCTAGGGGGTTCAAGGGAGTCAGGGGGATAAACTAGAAAAATCCTAGTTTATATAGGATTAGGGGGAGGTTAGGAGGTTGGGGATTATCCCAATCTGGGAGATCTCCAACAGGGGAATCTCCAACTGTGCAGATGCGCTTCTTCCCAAGTTGGAGAGGCTGTTGAAATAGAATCTAATTATGAAAATTTAGTTTTAGGACGAAATCGTTTGGACGCTCTGTTCCAGATGAATTCATCAGATCAGGGATGATTTCATCTAATATGCGACGATATCGTCCAATGGTCAAAACAAATCCTAAAAATTGCACAAAAAAGAAGGGAAGCAGGTAACAAGCGGTTTTGGGGTTAGTATTTAAATTTTTATCTTTTATCTTTTACTAAGGGTTTAACTGCGCCAATTTTAGGGTGCTACAGTAATATATTAGGCTTTATATCTATAGTTTAGATGAGTGATTTATATTTCTCATTTATGTAAGTGTCTATGTGCAGGATATGCACAAGTGTCATGTAAGTAAGAGTGCAAGTGTATATTGATATAATGTGCACAAGTGTCATGTATGTAAGTATATAAATATGTAGAGGATGTGCATAAGTGTCTTGTATTAGGAGTGCATGTAGGAAAGTAAAAGTTATGTAGAAGTGTGCAAGTGTCATAAAGTTAAAGTATACATGTAAGAAGAGAGTGATAGTCTTGTATACAAGTGGCAAGATGATAAGCCAAAGGTCATAGGAGTTTTCATATGGAGAGAAATAGTCAAGTACATGAAGATTCATCTTCTATGTCTATATTATGAAGATAAATCTCCATACAATGTAAGGGAAAATGGTTTGTAGCAATCACCACATAGCAAACATTAATAATAAATCTTGTATACAAATTTTCACCAATTTTATTATTAGTGTTCATGCATGTACATGAATGATTTTTGTCATTTTACATTTATATTTGATATAATAACTGAATGTTATTTTATTATTATATTGGATTGGATATAAATTTTATTACTCATTTATATAATTCTACTCTTGATTATTGATATTTTGACCTATAATATTGTTGTTTTTTTATATTGGGACCTATGATATTTTGAGATAGTAAGGCTTAAAATCCAATAGTGGTATCAGAGCTACTAGTTAAATCTATCTATTTTTGATAAAGTTATATTTTAGCTACCATTAATATTGGAGTCTATCCACCTTGAAAATAATGAAAACTTGAACTCTATTTTTTGAAGGATTGATTGAGTAATATTGAGGGGACAAGATTCACCTTGATATGGATGCTAGGTCTTTCCACTTGGTTCAAGAAAAACTAGTGAAGAATAGGACTCAACTTGAATAGATTGAGAGAGCCAACTCAGAAGAAAGTTGGACATGTAGGGATATTCATAGTCACCCTGATATTAATTTTGGATTCTCTAGATAAGAGGAGAATCATTCTATTCTTACGTTTGACCTAAGATATTGGAGATAGATTTTATACATTAGAGATAGATTCTAGATATAGATAAGCATCATAGATTTTAGATATTGAGGAGCATCATAGCTTCTAGAAGATAGAGGAGTATCTAAGCTTCCAAGATATAAAGAAGCATCTAAGCTTATAGAGAAGAGAAGCAATACAAATATTCTATAGAAAAAATATGAAATAAACTAAAGAGACCCAAAATAAGGAAATATTGGAGAACAAGGTTAACTAAAAATTTCTTCATTTTCATCTTGGCTATGGATCAATTTTTGAAGTAGTATTCATCAAGAATATATTTCAATGTAAAGTTAATAAAGCAACAATGAAGTTCCATCAAGTGCACTACTGTACAAATGCCAATACAAAGGCTACGTAAGATATTATGAGAGCAAGATGACAACAAAGAGCACAACTACCTAATCATAGACATGTAGTTTTCTGAGCTATTATACAACAATCATAATGATACTTAAGTGCTAAAAAAGTACTAGCCTTCAAGGAAGATTAGAATATCAAGCACTAATAGGTAACTATCCTTCAAGGTAGATTAGAATATTGAGCACTAACATGGTGATATCCTTCAAGGCAGATTAGAATATCGAGTGCTAATAGAGTGATAATATTCAAAGTATGATATTATGATACCTATTGATATAAGTAGCATAATGTACATGGAATTACTTTCAATTGAACTTCATAAAGATAAAAAACTAAAACAAAAAGAGATTCATACAAGTGAATCATATCTAAAAACAATGTTTCATTCTTCATGCAATATTGAAATTCCAAGATCATCTAATTCAAGAAATTATTATGATGCTCTAAGTGAATGTTTAGAAGTTACATGACAATATCAATATTATAGGAAAACAAAAAAGAAATAAGTACATGAACTAGAAGAAGATCAATTTGTCCATGAACAAGATGATGGTAAAGTCTAAAGAACCAAAGAATGGAGATGAAAGATAACTTAAAGCAAAAATAAAGAATGAATCCAAAGACAAATCTCAAATAGAGGTTCATGCACAATGCAAGGTCACATAAATATTGAAGAAAAAAATCAAATATTGAAGACTAAAGTCTTCAATAACCAAATAATGTAATACGTGGGGATGTTGGAGAATATTACATTATTTAGTACATGTTAATGTACCCCCATGGTACCTTTATGGTACAAATTTAAATATGTAATAGATTAGAATTTGTGTCTATGGTTTAGATGAGTGATTTATATTTCCCTTTATGTAAGTGTCTATGTGTAGTATATGCATAAGTTTCATGTAAGTAAGAGTGTGAGTGTGCATTGAGAGAATGTGCATGTGTCATGTATGTAAGTGTGCAAATATTTAAAGAGAGGATGTGTACAAGTGTCTTGTATTGGGAGTGCATGTATGAGAGTAAGATTCATGTGGAAGTGTGCAAGTGTCATAGAGTTAAAGTACACATGTAAGAAGAAAGTGAAGAGTCTTGTATACAAGTGGCAAGATGATAAGGCAAAAGTCATGGGATCTGTTATATGGAGAGAAATAGTCAAGTATGTGAAGAGTCATCTTCTATGTCTATATTATGAAGATAAAGCTCCATACAGTGTAAGGGAAAATAGTCTGTAGCGATCATCACATAGCAAGCATTGATAATAAAGCTTGTAAACAAATTTTGAGCAATATTATTGTAATTTTTCTTCATACATGTACATGAATTATTTTTGCCATTTACATTCACATTTGATATTAGAGTGAATGTTATTTTATTATATTGGCCTAGATATATATATTTGCTAAAATATATAATTCTACTCCTGATTATTAATATTTGAACCTATAATATTATGGTTTCTTTAAATTGGGACCTCTGATATTTTGAGATAGTAAGGCTTAAATGCCAACACAAAAATTTATATTTTTTGAAAATATCTTGCCATCTAGTCTCCTATTGCTATTATGCCTGAAAAATGTGTAAAATATAGCAAAACTAACACTAAGGTATTATAGTAACCAAATATCGAAGATGTTATTTGAGAAAATATTTCAAAGCATATTGAATCCTCTACATCGATCCTAGTGTTATGAACCTTTGTAGTAAAATAAAACCACATCCATACAATATTATAATAATAATATATACTAATATTGAAATTAACAATATTGCAAGATTAAATGGAAATGTAACAAATTATCTTATAGAAAGCATTAACACATTATAGAATTGTAGGCCTCTTCAAGGGGACAACCTCCTTAGAAGTAGAGCTTTGATACAACAAAATATGAGATGCCTTTATCTAGGACCCTTTACATTTTTAAGACTCTTTGTAACCCTAACAATAATGCTCAAGGGTTGGCTTCACATGCAAGTGGCCACATGAGCTAGAATACCAAACAAGCAGTTACATTCTTTATAGTAGATACATTAAATAGCCCCACTTGTCTAGGTGCCTCAAGTGCCACCTACATATTAAAAATTATTACATAATATCATTAATATAGGGTCCTTGCATTTGAAAGGGCATCATTACATAGTAATGGGGTCATAACATGCCCTTCTCTTCAAAAATATTTATACTCAAAGTTGGATATGAGGAAATTGTTGCTATAGCTTCTAGAGAGGATCCCATGTAGCATATTCTAGTTGTAAACCCTTCCGCTAAACCAAAAATTTAGTGATTGTGCAATTATAGAGAGTGCATGTTCTTTGGTCCAAAATGGTGTCAGCTTCAAGATGATCGAACCTTCATCATCTAACTTTGGGAGTGTCAATTGAATAGAATGTAATTGTTGAGTACCTTCTTGAGACAAGAGACATGGAAGACTAGATGGATCCTAGAAGAATATGGTAACACAATCTTATAGGACACTTGTCCAATCTGCTACAATATCTGATAGGGTCCATAAAATTGTGTTGCCAATTTTTGATGAGCACGAGGTTGCATGGAATATTGTTGTAGGGTTGGTTTCAAGGAAAGACCACATCACCTGCATTGAATTTGTGCTCAAAATGATGTTGGCCAGTCTATTGTTACATTTTATTTTGATCCATAAACAAGTTCTCCTCCAACTACTACAAAATGTTTAGCTTTTGATGTATCATGTAATGGGAGATAACAATCACAAGATGCAAAATAATATGAAATAAAGTAAATCTACGAGATGACTAAAAATATGCTATAAATATAAATGATGGAAATGTATACAAAGTAGCTATGGAGGAAATAAACACTCCATGAATAAAGCTACTACTAAAGAATGAGCTTTGAGCATATCACACTCCACATTACATCACACTCCGCTACATCACACCACATTGTTCTACACTACTTCACACTAATTTCTACTACTCTATCTACTGTTGTGTCTATGGATCTTTATATAGTAAAATAGGTTCATGTTGGCAATCAAACCGGTCTAGATATAAGTTTTATAAGTCTGTAGTGCCCTAGACCCACTACCAAGCATTGAATACCCGAAGGAAAGGGATGTCCTACGTGGTAATCTCCAGTAGGGCTGGTTCCAAAAATAAAATGGGATTTTGGAGATAAGGGATAGAAATATACTAAAAGGAATGGGAAATTATGAAAAGGAATGGGAAATGGCTAAAATCTAGAAATACGAGGTGATGGACTAGAAGCATGATAGACAACTTAGTTATTTGAACCAACAACAATCAAAACAATGACTTTTAACAGAAACTAGTATAAAATCCTCATAACTATGTAAACTCCAATAAGTATTCCAGGTATTAGTATTCTATCAACAAAAAAATCCAAAAAATAGAATTAAACTGTATAATAAAGACACTAATTTAATAGAAATCATAGAATAGAAGTCATACATAGAGATTGAGAACTCGAATTGGAGCTAGAAGCCTTTATTTTCGAAGCAAATTTCAAGTACACAACCATTTTTCTAGCAAAAGTTATCCACCCAAATTACAAAAAAGAAGCTAACTTATATAGAAGAAAATAGTCACTTAAAACATCAATTCCCAACCACTCCTGTGACCGGCAAATTCAATTCTGATGATAGCAAAAAATAGTCAGTTTTAGCCTTACAGATAACTTAGTATTGAAAATAGAAGGTTCTGGTACTGACTTGAACAGTCAATCTGGCATTATAGGTAACTTGTTTTCAAAGTTAGAAAGTTCTAGCAATGATCCACAAATGGGCGGTCTAAAATGTAGCCTAGGAGCAGGTGCAACCAGAAAACGCTGAATGGGTCCCATCTTCTCTTTTTCGATCCTTCTTACTTGATTTATATTAAGCCTGAAGAAGCGCTCCCTTGTGGAGCGCTTTCCACTTAAGCGCTCCCTCATGGAGCACTTTCCTCAAAAGCACTCCCTCATGGAATGCTTTCCACTCAAGCATTCCCTCATGGAGCACTTTCCTCGAAAGCGCTCCTTCATGGAGTGCTTTCCACTTAAGTGCTCCCTCATGGAGTGCTTTCCTCGAAAGCGCTCCCTCATGGAGCGCTTTCCTCGAAAGCGCTCCCTCATGGAGCGCTTTCCTCGAAAGCGCTCCCTCATGGAGCGCTTTCCTCGAAAGTGCTCCCTTATGGAGCGCTTTCCACTTAAGTGCTCCCTCGTGGAGTGCTTTCCTTAAAAGCGCTCCCTCGTGGAGCACTTTCCACTTAAGCACTCCCTCATGGAGTGCTTTCCACTTAAGTGCTCCATCGTGGAGAAATTTCCTCAAAAGCGCTGTGGAGTGCTTTCCTTGAAATAGCTCCCTCGTGTAGTGCTTTCCTTGAAAGTGAGCACTTTCACCATTGTTGTTTACACTTGGTCATTTCCTCAACTTTCAATCTTCGACTACTTGGTGCTGTCAGAACACATTTTCACTTTTAAAAGGAAAAATTACCTAAGTCAATGGAAAAATGAGAATTACAAACATATGGCAAGAAATATTTTTCATGCGCTAAGGAAGAATTTATGAGTGGATTGCCCATGCTAAAAAATTTACAATTTTGCATGCAACATACCAAGAAAGATATAAAAATGTAGAAAAATATAGAAAGGGTAGGAAACCAAGCAATGCATCGCATACAACTTTTATAGAAGAGATAGTTGGTGGAAGCACAATAATATAACAACACTTTAACCATTTTCAATGGAAAAAAGAGAAGTTTTACAATGCTTGATTCCAAACTATATGTAAAACAAAAAACAACAGTGTGTCAAAATTGGAAACACATCTGATGGCTCATGGGGCATTGAGCCTACCTCAATGTAGGGACCCCAAACTTCAACCTTGGGCATCAGAGTCTTCCTTCTTCTCAAAGTCTTCTTGCTGCCTTTCTAATTTTTTATTGCTACTATTGCCCTCTTCATCTGAACTCCCAAAATCTATGGATTTCGAACTGGCCTCATTATCTATTTCTTCGATATCTGAACCTGTCTCTCTAGTTTCTGAATCAACAACACTATCTATTCTTTTTTCCTCATTCTACCTATTTGGTTGAGGGAGATATTTTTCAATGATCTTTTGAAAACATGCTTATATAAAGCTGAAGCGTCAACCCATATCTCCAAAGGAAAAGTTGACTATTTTTCTAGCTCTTGGATCAGGCAACATAATGTTTCAATGTGCTTGACATCAACAAATTCTAGTATTCTATCAAACTCTATCAAGCAAGATTGAATCTGGGCATATTTTACCATGAGGAGGATTACTTTAGCGTCAGATCTGGAGGCTTCCAAAGCATTGATGTCTGAGGCATTATCCATGAAAGCGGTCCACAAGGGTTCGAACTCCTGAATTGATGGAATAGGGCCCTCTAGGTCCGTGAAACCTAGAACGTCAATTTTAACCAAGGCATAAAAATATTTCAATGATATGTGACACTACTGCATAATGGAATCTAAGAGCAGACAAGCTTTTTTTTTCCAGTTCCACTTTGGTGAAGAAATAATGCAAATTGGTTTTTTCCATTGCCAACGATTGGGCCAAGTTGATCATAGGGGCAAGGTGAATAGGAACATCCTCAATATTCCTGAGCTAGATGGCTAGATCAAGCCAATAGTTAACATCCACTTGGGCAGACTCCAGGATATGCCTACTAGTAACCACTACTTCATGTGCCTCTCTGAATAACGCCAAGACTATAATCCCCTTTGCTAATTTTATTGGTAAATCTTGCAAGAAGTCTAGGTGCATCTCCTTGAGGTGCTCCTTGGAAAGAAGAACGGGTTGTTCATTTCTCTTAGATAATTGAGCATCTAATTCATTCCTTTGGATAGTGAGTGCTTGTATCTCCTAGTTAGCTTTGGCGATCACATTAATGTGGTGATCGTGTAACTTGGATGCCTCCATGTTATCATCATCAAACAACTAGAGATTTTATTTCAATTCTTCAATCTGAGCCTCTAGAAATTTAACCTATTTTTTTACTATGCTTCTAACATCTCATTTTTTCACTTTGCCACAACCAAGGCTTCTTCAAGCTCATCAAATTTAAATTGCACTCCAAAAAAGTGTCCCTTGTAATACTCGTCATGGGCGTAGATGGAGCCCATACCAACCTGCACATCACCCATTTTTTGAGCAGTGTCCATCTTGGCAACATCCTCCTTAGTGTGGTGAATAGCATAGTCAAGTGGGATCATATCTCCTAGGGATTTTTGTACCAGTGGTATCTTCTCAATGGTGTGCAGCTTGATTATATTAGGATAAATTATGCAAGCCTTTTGAGCTTGCACCAGGGCTTGAAACTCCCTCTTATTTCAATCTCTTAGGTAGCGCACCATGTTGGTATGAGCTCTTCGAATACTCTATGCTGCTACAAATTACTTGAATATCTCCAACTCATATTCCAATGGTTCCTAGAATCCAATCCTGAGGACTAGAGTAAAGGGGAGGAGGGGGAGACCATATTTGAAACTCGTCATTATCTGGGAATTCGAAGGGGAAGTGAATGCGCTCACCCTCAAAGGTGCTTGGGTAGCCACAATATAAATTGTGGGTTGAAGCATCAAGAAACCAGCTAAGTGGGAGGGGTTTGAAGGTAGATCAAGCTCCATGGTGTCAAAGATATTAGTGATGTGCTTGGATGAACCAGAAATAGGGAAGCTAAAAGAATAAGGGACTATAAAGGCATTGGGTGCTCCGAAAAAAGGTGTGAATATTCCAGATTAGGTAAGGGATATTGATGGGATGATTGAAGAACTGGAAATGGTGGATTCAAGAAATGGAAGTACTCTTGACATAGGGACCATTAGGGCTGGTAATATAGCAGTATTACCTAGACACCGAACAAGCGTACATAGGGGTTAGAAAATATAATCAATGGGGATGAGGAAGAAATAACAAAAAGGGATAAATGCATACCTTGGGGCTCTATGATCAAGGGGTCCATGGAAGATATATCAAGAATTTTCTCCTTCTCTTTTGTATTTTCTTCCACTTCTAGTGCATCGATTCTTACGTGGCTAGTGTCCTCGTCTACTCGCTCCTCATGTGTGGTGAGGCATTCTTTATTTTTGCCTTCATGCTCCTCATATGTGGTGAGGTGCTCTTCATTTTTGCCTTTGTGCTCCTCATGTGTGGTGAGGCGCTCTTCATTTTCACCTTCACACTCCTCATGCTCTGCAGCTATAGTCATTTTGTATGATACTAAAGTTTTCTTAGCAGAGCATTATTGGGAAGCATTGGAAGTAGTCTGGACAATCAATCCAAAAGGCTTATGAGTACCAATGCGTAGCATTTTTGTAACTAGTGATGAAAAGGGGGCCTCTAGCTTTCTCTTCGAGGGGGTACTTTCCATCTGTGAAGATACTAGGCTTTTTTCTTCATTATATAATGATGCCCCCAATATGGCTTTGCCTTTGCCCTGCACTTGCCTGGGATGCTCCAAGTCATCAACTTATTCAAAGTTGTGTCTGATAAGGGGTACTATATTAGCGAATGATAAAGGCCAATAAATATTGATTTTTTTGTCATAATGGGATGAGAATTTGTCATAAATTGCCAATGCACTATCTGAGGACGTCTTGTCATTGTGGACCCTCATGATCCACCATTTTTGTATTTTATAATCTATCCAATTTGGGTGCTTGACCTTCATTTTGGCGATAATATCTCTGGACAGTCTCTGCTCCTTACTGACGGCTAGATTGTACTTCATATCGATAGTGTAAAACTCCAACCACGGGGGTAGAGGCATCATTTTATCTACATGCCACTCTATCTCGACACCCAACAGATTATTATGCTAGTTCTCCATATCATAAATGGGACAAGAGTGAAAAGACTTAACATGGAGGTTCCTTTGAATGATTTCGTGTGGGTCCCATTTCCAGTGGTGTAGAAGCTCAATCAGCCCATAGTTTGAGAGTGTTATCATCATAACAAAATTCTGACCACACTATGTTATCTTAAAGCCTCCAAACTCGAAAGAAGTAGAGACTATCACCCTCCTACCCTAGCGTTTTCTGTATTCTTCATTGGTGTGGTCAATTTGGTGGGCAACTTCCAAGGAGAAAAGGTAGGGCATGGTGTAATAGGGCAATATAAAAACTTTTTTATAAACTTGTAGACTCTAACTACCAGGCCCTAGGTGAGAAAAAAAATATCTCCCAACTACTCATCTACTAACTTGATCCTTAACTCCATTGGAACCCACTCACACTGGTCATACACTATCTTTAGCACTGGCCCAAGGAAAACTTGATTGAAGACATAGTAAGACTCATTTCTAGACAAGTTGTTCATACAAAGATAGATTGGCACATGATTTCCATTTTCATTTGTTTTATTTTTTGCTATGTTGGGGGACTTTTCATGCATATGCCAGAAGAAATATCACACCAGCAAGGAGGAGAGTCAAAATTTTTCATCCTTAGGGTCAGTACACCAAACATGAGCTAAACATCCACGCAATTGTCACACCAAGAACTTTGCCTAGTCATAAAAGACTAAAATAGTTTTTGACCTTACTTTGGAAGGAAAACAAATCTTATTTTCCAGTATGGTCTGTGCCATCGAAACCTGCCAGTCATACACCCATTCATATTTTGGGAGACCTGCTACATATGCCAGGATGGAAAAACTTTTAGGGTACGTGAACTCGACCAGGGGTTTCAAAATATGGGGAAATTCACCTATAGTTACGGTGCTCCCTAGCTACCCCTTGTAAAATGTTGTATCTTCGACGTTGACTGGTATCTTTCACTTTCTTCATTTGTGTGGATTTTCCTTGAAAGGAACTCAGATGAGTGCTTCCTCCCATACTAAAAATCTTCTCAGATAGAGCTAGCGATAATGGCAAATAATGTTTCTACCTGAGCATCATGGACCGTCCTCGACTGGGAATCATAGAACAACGACATGGCTTATATGAATTTTTGGCAGTGATGTACCGATGTGCAGGTGTAAAAATGTATATGTGAGTGGTAAATAGTTGATAGGGGATTTGTGGTCAGGGCCTCTATGCACTTCTTCAAATTCTAAGCACAAAACCTCCACATACTTATGGGTGACCAAGCAATCTTGATACCGAAAGAGGGGATGTTATGGTGCTACTAATTTGACTGCCTTATTTTCCCACTTCCATGTTTTCTTCAATTTTTTTGAATCAGATGCCTCGACCTGTATCGCCTTTTCTTTGGATTATCTTTCTCTTTTTTCCCTTTTATGTATCCTTCTGCTCTCTTTGCCAATGTTTGCTGTAGAAAACTAGCACAATTCATCCTTCAAAAGTGTTGGTTCCCTAAAAGAACACTGAACGCAACGATATAAAAGAATACAGAAATGTTCCAGGTGACTAAAATAAAAAAATTTCTAACAAAAAACCCGCCACCTTATAGCATAAAATTTTATTCTACCACATTTTAATGTTGAGGACCTGAAGTTGATGCTGGTAGAGAACGTGTAGGAAAGCATACGCTTTGAATTATTCTCATGATGGTGGTTTCTATTTTGGAAATGACAAATAACAACGATAGACAAGGACATTCCCTTGGGGCATGCATTGCATATTAGGAGAAGCATTTGTACTAATCCACATGGAGAGCGCACTTTGGCTGATGGAGAGGGGAATGACTTTGATTGGGTAGCCACATGGTTCTCATTTTTTAAAGAAAATTCTACGCTTTTAGGGTTAGGGTTTGAAAGTGACCCTTTTATTGAGACTCTTATCCCTCCATGACACTTGGTGAGATCTAGATGGTTAGTTTGAAATGAGAAAAAGAAGAGCTTTCTTGGGCTCTCCCTTTTGGAGCACCTTTAGCTTGAGTGCTCCTTTGTGAAGCACTTTTCCTTTGAGCACTCCCTTGTGGAGCACCTTTGGCTTGAGTGCTCCTTGGTGGAGCACTTTTCCTTTGGGCACTCCCTTGTGGAGCGCCTTTCGCTTGAGTGCTCCCTAGTGGAGTACTTTTCATTTGGGCACTCCCTTGTGGAGCGCCTTTGGATTGAGTGCTCCCTTGTGGAGTGCTTTTCCTTTAGGCACTCCCTTGTGGATCACATTAAGGAAGATATTTTTTTTGAATAGAAAAGCAAGGCGCTTTCTCTCAAAGTGCCCCCTTGAGAAAAAAGAATACAGGAAAAAAGAGAAAGGAGTCTTTTGCAAAGAAATCCTGATTCTACCAGTAGAAAAACTAATGCCAACTATCTCATCCTGGCTGCAAAAAATCTAACTATACATATCCTTTTAAAAGAAGCTTATATACATGAGAAATACTTGGGAGATCAGCTATCTCCATATGAGCTCAACGGATAAATTTTTAGAAGAAATGTGTTTACCATGATTGGTAGGGTGAGACCATCCATGTATTAGAGAATGAAAGAGTTGCTAACTTTGGATATTCGAAATGGGCCTTCCCAGAAGGCATCAAAATTCTTGTGGTTCCCTAGCTTGTATTTGTTTTCATTCCACTTTAATACCAAATCTTCGACACTGAAGGTTTGGTTTGAAGTTCTTTTTTATAAACTAGCCTTTGGTGGATTTAGCATGCTTGGCTAAAGATCTGTAGGCCTCCTCCATTTCTTCTTATAATTGCTATAATTGGGACAACCTTGCACCATCGGATTAAATTGGCCTTCTTTAGTATCAATCCATTTAAGCAACTGCAATATCAGTAGCTCTATATGTGTGGGTAAGACTGCATATTTACCATACACCAATGAGTAGGAAGATGTCTTAATCAATATTTTGATAGAAATTTGGTCAGCCCAAAGTGACTGATCCAAGCATAGATTCCAGCTTTGCTTATTTTCCAATAACATCCTCTTCAATATCCACAACAAGTTTTTGTTTGTGGATTCTGCCAGCCCATTACCCTATAGGTAATAGTTGGATGAGACTTTAAATAGATTCCATATTTGGTTGTAAACTTGCAGATCTTTGCACTAATAAAATGGGAGCCATTATCAGAAACAATGGCTTGAGGTATACTGAAGCGAGTGATTAGCCCTTCGAGGAAGGAGATAACCATGTCTTGGTTAGCCTGCTTGGTCAAAATTACCTTCGACCACCGATTGAAGTAGTCTATGGTGGTTAAAATGTAATTTTGGCTGGTGGAGGAGTTGGGATTGATGACCCCAATAAAGTCCAGACCCCATTGTTGGAACAGAGACTCCACTTTAATAGGGTGGAGGGGAAGCAATGCATTCCTAGTCCTTCCCAAATAGCACATGAAACTATCATAGTGGTGACTGATCTTAAAGGTATCAAAAAAGTGTGGGAAAATAGTAGCCTACTTTTATGATCTGAAGTTCCATTGGTATACCTACGAAATACCCTCCCGCAATCACGGAGTGGAACTTATCTAGGATTTTTGCCTTATCCAATTATTTAATACACCTAAGGAGAACCCCATCTATGTTCTAATAAAAAAATCCATTGTGTGTTGGGATGTACCTTCCAGCTTGTAGATGAAACCTCCTTCTTTGGGAAGCATTGAAGTGAGATAGGCATCTTCCTATGTTAAAGTACCTACCAAAATCATCTATCCAATATGGACTGCTAACTGATGAATTAGCGAAGTTTCTATTAGGAGTAGGCTTATTTGCATCAGGAATTGCAACTTTAGGTGTGGCATTTTTGACCAAATCTTGGCATAGTGCTCTGCCCCTTAGTAGCTTGGTGTGGCATATCTCAATGTCAAAATCTTGGATCTTTGTGACCCATCTAACTCTCCTATTGCCCAACTCATCTTGCATGATAAAATTTTGGACGTCTAGGTTATCACGTACACTATCATCTTACTCTGAAAAACAAAATGGTAGAACTTCTAAAGAGACCTCATCATTGCATGCACCTGTCGTTAAATAAAATTGAACTTTTATTCATGTGGCTGGATGATTTGACTAAGGAATGCTATGGGGTGCTCATTTCCATATTCATATTTCTATGTCAAAATGATGGCGTAGCTCTCTAGTTCTCCAACCGTGTATAGGATGAAATCTCATGAATAATAAATATTTATGAGGATGATATCTTGGGTGATGCGCTCCTTAATTTCTTGAAAATATTACCTCATTTCATCCACCGACCTAAATTTGACATCCTTCTTTAGGAGTTCGGCCATCGACTTTATTAATTGGGCAAATTCAGCTATAAAATTTATAATAAAGTTTATCTATATGAAAAAAGGACTGAAGGACCTTTTTATTTGTTGGTAGTGGGAGGTAGAAGATATCCTAAACTCGAGCCAGATCGAAAATTAACCCCTTTTCAGAGATCACATGACCGAGTAGCTTTCCTTATTTCACTACGAAGATAGACTTCCTGGGGTTGAGGGAGACTCTAAACTCTCGATATTTTTCAAAAACTTGTTGTAAGTGTACAACATGCTTCTCCCTCTTATGGGATAAGATCGTCATGTCATCTAAGTAAATTATGATGACATGATTCAATAGTTCACCCAAGGTAAGGTCCATCACCCTCTAAAAAGTTGCCCAAACATTTTAAAGGTTGAAGGGCATGCGTTGGTAGGTGAATGTTCCCCACTTGGTGGTGAATGCGGTCTTATGTTGGTCTTTGTCCTTGACCTAGATCTGGTTGTAGCTAGAGAAACCATATAATACGGAAAACCTTTGTGCTCCAACCACCACATGAAGGATTTGATCTATCTGGGGTAGCGGGTAGTAATCTCTAAGTGAAACTTGATTGAGGTTTTGGAAATCAATGCATAAGTGGATGTCACCGTTATTTTTTTGTATGGGAACTAGGTTGGCCACCAAGGAGGAATACTTGATAATATAAATGATCTTAGCTTCAAGCATCTTCAATAGCTTAGCCCTCATTAGAATTTCAATTTTTGGATTAATGGGTCACTGCTTCTACCTGAATGGTCTGACTCCCTCCTCTAACTCGATGGTATGTTGGATGATATCCTTATCATACCCCTTTAAGTCTTGGTAGCACCAAGTAATGATGTCAGGGTATTCCTTGAATAGGGCATGGACCTACTAAAGCTCTTTGGTTGTGCAATCGGCCCCTACATTGATAATCCTTCTTGGATGTAACTCCAAGTCCATGAACTCTTTTTGGTCCATCTTGATATTATGGCTAATAGACCTATCTTTCTGGTTGAATAAGATCTCCAACATGATCAGGCCCTTTGGGATGTGATATTTTTTTAGTTAGATTAGTCCCTCATGATCTTCTCTATTAAGGGTTTGCTCTTCAATGGAGGATGCTTTGCTTACCAAAAAATTGACCAATTACTCATCGTTATCGAATACCTACCAATGAAGTTTTTTATCAAGCATAGAAGGTCTATAGATGAACCTCACTATCTTTGACTTGTGCATCATATCATCTGTTGGTGAAAATTGGGTGCCTATGGAGGCTAAGATATCTATCAGTTTGTTTCGCTCTCACAAAATTGACTTGATGTTGAGTTCCATGAAGGATTCGAGCAAACCCCATACCTTGTTGTGGTATGCTTTTAAGTAGTGCTGCTTGGAGACACACTTACTAGTAACTTGGTTGCAGATTAATTCAAAATATCTAAATATCTGCAACTATCTAATGTTGATATTTTTTACTTTCTTGAGTTTGAGGCATAGAGCCTCGTATTCTACCATGTTATTTGTACAACTCCATGCGATCTTGTACAAATAAATATTTTGTTCACCTGATGGGGCAATGAGTGCGAAACTAGCCCCTGCACCATTCTTACATTAGGCACCATCAAAGTATAGCTTCCATAGCTGATCGAATGTAGGGGAATCTTCTGTGGGTGTTTTAATTTTGGCCTTTTTTGGCTTTATCAATGAATAACAACCCAAATCAGTCCTAATGATAGCATTGAAATATGTCACAGAAAAATCCTCTTTGACCTTGAGATCGTCGAGGGACTCCTCCACCAAGTCTACTATTTGTATTTCCTCCACCATCAAGTTGATAGAGATTAAACCCTTTTCCTCATATTCGAGCTTTTCAACATGAAAAGGAACAGGTTTTTCATTGAAGAGCTTGAATATTTTCCCCTTGAATGATATCTCCAAGTGTGAGTAGTCGAGGGAGAGATAGCCTCCCAACTTAGCCATGAATTCTCGAGAGAGGCACATACTAAAGTATGGCTCCAATTCGACCACCATAATTTCTTGGATAATTGTAACCTATGAAATCTAGTGGAGCTAGATGAGGACATTCTTGATAACTCATACTATCTTTACTGGAGTTTCGTACAACTGCAAGACTCCAGGACTACTTTGGGTTTACTCCATGCCCATGATTTCATAGTCTGCTTTGGTCATGATGGTCATTGCGATGCCTGAATCAATCATGCAGTTATGGAAGACCCATCCTTCCCTCTGAAGGAAAAGGTAGAATGATGAGGGCTAATTCTTACTTGTGGTTGAGGTGGTCAGCGGAGATGCAAACACTGTCTGTGTCGAATTACTTCCTTTATCCTTATAGTATTTGAGGGATTCCTACAAAATATCAACTTGACCTGGGAGTTGGAGAGCATTGTAGAGGCTTACCTTAGTTGGGGATCTTTTCATTTCTTCGATGATGCTCTACATCAAATATCTCAGTTCTCCTACTTACTTGGTCAGCTCGAATGCCCTTCGATATTGTTGTGTGGCATTGACCTACTGATGCCTGGTCAGCAAGGGATATTTGAGTTTTTCTCTAGCCTCATATTGTGCATCTACTTGTAGCTGAGAGAGTAACACTCTAGGCTGGAGGATCTTCTCTTTAGCATGAGGTGACAAGTAATATTTCAGTGGACCAAGATTTTTCAGGTTACCACTAGATTGGAGGCTTTTGCTGAAGACTGTGCCTTTTGGTATGATGGCTTGGGTGGCGTTGGTATTTTCAATGGCTCCATCTGAACTGGATCTTCCTCAATAGCTTTCTTACTAGCTCTAGTCAAGACCAATATTTTCTCATCAAAAGGGATCATGAAATTGTGATCCACTTCACGAATTATATTGATTTGCTCATAAGTGCCACCATACAACATTTGAACATAGTTGAGATGCACCATGCAGGTTTCTTCACTGTGTGGATAATTACATGTAGTGCACCAGTATGTCGGGTCTGAAGGACCAACTTCTTCGTTGCTCATTACTGTCAAATTTCTTTTAGGTTGTCTGTGGGTAGATGAGGCCTACTCTTTTATGATTAGGGGAGGAGGAAATATTATTTTGTTATAGTCATCTAATTTGCCATAGTCTTCATGTAGACCATCACCTCTTGTAGATCCTTATCCTAGGCCTCATTCATAGTTGCTTGATTTGTGGATGCCTGACTTGCAGATAGCGGTAATGGGGTCAGTGGTGCAAGCAGCATCATACACTAGATAAGGGCTGGTAGTTGGGTAATTAAGGGTATCTAATATTGTAGCACAGGTGTTTGGAATTATTAATAAGGTACCATTTTGTACTAATAGGATGTGTTCCATGATTGGTTGGGATACGTTTGATGCATAGGCAGAGAAGATGCACTCGGATACGTATTTTGAAAAAAATCTAGATAAGTCAAGATTGTCGCCTTGGGGGACAACTTCTCGATAGCTATTAGATCGATCTCTACCTTTTGGGCTTGTTCATAAAGAGCAAGAAATGCATTGATATTAACATGTCAAATTATTATGCTAATATCTGAGTGGAAAGCCCTTAAGTAATAAAACATGACCTACTCAGGTGTGGGTCGAAGGTCGTCTGTGACTCTCTGCTAGGTCCTTGTGAACCTAACATTGAAGTCAACTATCTCTTCCTAAGGATACCTTTAAATAGTAGTAAACTGGTGCATCAACTTCACCATGATGTCTTCATTGGTGATTTGATGGATGGTCGCAAGTCCTATGATGTCTTGGATATGCTCTTGTGTCATCTTTCTCATGTCATCATAAGTAGGTAGAGCTTTCAAAGCTGTGGGTGACACCGTATGTTGAGCCTATAAGGAGAGCAGTACCATATGATTCCATGCAACAAACTACCTGGGTGGATGTGGTTGTGCCATATGGAGTGGCATATTTATATGTAGCAGTGGAGCTTGCTGAACCGAAATGGTAGGAACACTTAGAGCTCCTGATTTATCATTTGATAGAGCTGGAGTATACTGATGATCCAGAGAATTCAACAGATTTAGAGGTAAGCTAGTCACTATGTTGTTGGAATTCAGATTTTGTGAATCAAGAACAACATCTTGTTATTATGTCTTGAAAAGTGGAATATTTGACTTGACCACCCTAGGGTGTTCTCCTAAAGCGTTAATGTCAAGCTCATAGAACTCAGTTTCTTCTTCTGCATTTTTAGCTCTCCACCTCGTACACATAAAGGCGTGATTTTTTACACTAGTATACAAGATTCAGAGGTCTTTGAGTTCAGTAGAGTCACCAGATGTTTGGATTTGATAGCAATAATATGAGCATCACTTCTTAATACTAATAAAATGTGGAACGTTTATGTCCCATCGGGTGTGCCAAAATCGTTGGTAATCGAACCGGCCTAGATACAAATTTTCTAAATCTGTAACATCCTAGGCCTACTGCTAAGCATTGAATGCCCGAAGGAAATGGATGTCCTCCATGGTAATATCCCGTAGGGATCGTTCCAAAAATAAAAAGGGTTTTGGAGACAAGGGATATAAAGATATTGAAAGGAATGGGAAATTACGAAAAGGAATAGGAAATGGCTGAAAGCTAGAAATACGAGGTGATGGACTAGAAGCATGATAGACAAGTTAGTTATTTGAACCAACAACAATAAAAATAATGACTCTTAATAGAAACCAATATAAAATCCATAGAACTATGTAAAATCTAGCAAGTATTCCACGGATTAGTACTCTATCAACAACAAAATCTAGAAAACAAAATTAAACTGTATAATAAAGACACTAATTTAATAGAAATCACAGAATAGAAGTCAGACATAGATATTGAGAACTCAAACTGGAGCTAGAAGCCTTTATTTTGGAAGTAGATTTCAAGTACACAACTTCTTTTCTAACAAAATTTATCCATCCAAATTACATAAAAGAAGCCGAATTATATAGAAAAAAATTGCCGCTTAAAACATCAATGCCCAACCACTCCCGTGATGTGCAAATTCAATTCCGTTGATAGCCAAAAATAGTCAATTTTTAGCCTTACAGATAACTTAGTATTGAAAACATAAGGTTTCGATACTGAATTGAACAGTCAATCTGGAATTATAGGTAACTTGTTTTCAAAGTTAGAAGGTTCTAGCAATGATCCACAAATGGGCGGTCTAAAATGTAGCCTGGGAGTAGGTGCAACCAGAAAACGCTGAATGGGTCCCGTCTTCTCTTTTCCGATCCTTCTTACTTGATTTATATTAAGCCTAAAGAAGCACTCCCTTGTGGAGTGCTTTTGACTTAAGCGTTTCCTCATGGAGCGCTTTCCTCAAAAGCACTCCCTCATGGAGTGCTTTCCACTTAAGAACTCCCTCGTAGAGCACTTTCCTCAAAAGTGCTCCCTCATGGAGTGCTTTCCACTTAAGCGCTCCCTCATGGAGAACTTTCCACTTAAGTGCTCCCTCGTGGAGTGTTTTCCTTGAAAGCGCTCCCTCATGGAGTGCTTTCCACTTAAGCGCTCCTTCATAGAGATCTTTTCTTGAAAGCGCTCCTTCATGGAGAATTTTCCACTTAAACGCTCCCTCATGGAGTGGTTTCCTTGAAAGCAATCCCTTATGGAGTGCTTTCCACTTAAGCGCTCCCTCGTGGAACACTTTCCTTGAAAGCGCTCCCTCGTGGAACACTTTCCTTGAAAGCGCTCCCTCGTGGAGCACTTTCCTCAAAAGTTCTCCCTTGTGGAGTGCTTTCCACTTAAACGCTCCCTCGTGGAGCACTTTCCTCGAAAGCGCTTCCTCATGGAGTGCTTTCCACTTACTTTATCGTGGAACACTTTCCTCCAAAGTGCTCCCTCGTGGAGCGCTTTCCACTTAAGCGCCCCCTCGTGGAGTGCTTTCCTTGAAAGTGAGTACTTTCACCATTGCTATTTACACTTGGTCATTTCCTCAACTTTCAATCTTCGGCTACTTTGCGCTGTCATAACACATTTTCACTTTTAAAAGGAAAAATTACCTAAGTCAATGGGAAAATGATAATTACAACCATATGGAAAGAAATATTTTTCAAGCACCAAGGAAGAATTTATGAGTGGATTTCCCATGCTAAAACATTTACAATTTTACATGCAACATACCAAGAAAGATATAAAAACATAGAAAAATACATAAAGGGTAGGAAACCAAGCAATGCATCACATACAACTTTTACAGAAGAGACAATTGGTGGAAGCACAATAATATAACAACACTTTAACCATTTTCAATGGGAAAAAGAGAATTTTTACAATGCTTGATTTCAAACTGTATGCGAAACAAAAAACAACAGTGTCAAAATTGGCAATAGTTCCTTGGCCAAAACTCTACCTAGCTATACAAGAGACAACTTGCACATTGAAACTTGTGCATTTATTACATTGCATGAAGTAACTAGATAACTTCCCCCTAAATTAATCTAATATCCTAAGTGTGTAGAAAGAAAGGTACATTTACATGACCCAAATGATGTAAGACTTTAGTCTTCAATGTGGATCTTCATCTTGTCCTTGAGATTTTGGATATTCTTCTCTATTTTTTGTAACTTGTTCAAGCAAGTGATTAGTGTCTTCATATTCTATCATTCTTGCTGAAAGAGCTTTGATTTCATAATCATCTATCAATTCTTCCACTTCTTCAATTTCTTCTATCCTTTGAGCTAGATGTCTTTTTTAATTTCTTTTTTGATACTCTAATTGAGGATAATTGGTTGGATGCTGGAATTGTTGTTGACAAGAATTTTGATATTGTCATGCTTGAAATTGGTTTCCATTGTTCATCAAATTTCCTTGATTTTGATTTTTGGGATTGAACCTAGAATAGCTAGTGCTATGGCATTTTCTCTTGCATATTTGAAAATACATGCTACACCATGTTTTTCATCCTTTTGATGAAGAAGAAATATTTCCCTATGGATTTTCTTTAGATGCCAATGCAGTGTTAAACATTTCATCTTTAGCTGTATTTTCCTCTTCATAATCCTGTAGAATATTGACTAAGTCATCAAAGGAAGTATCTTTACATAGATCTTGTAAAGATGTTACCAAATATTTGTAGCTATCTAGAAGTGCTCTCATAGTTACTTGAGTAAGAAGTTCATCCTTAAACTGTTTCTCCTAAGGGAAATAGTTTAATATTTGCTACCTTCCTTAGGAATAGTTCTATGCTTTCTCCATTATTCATATTTATGAATTAATTTGAGTCCGAAGATGAAGAATGGTTGGATTATTCTTTCCTTCAAATATTTTTTCTAGGCTTGTCCATGCATATGAATATGCTTTTGTTGAACTGATATAGGGTTGTATTTCATCAGTGATAGCAAAGGTTATTATCATTACAACATTTGAATCATTTTCTATGAAATTTAGTATTTTAGTATCATTTGTAGTAGGTATTTGTGTTTCCCTGTGACAATATCCTAAATTTTTTTATATACCAAGATAGCTTTCACTTTATTCTTCCATGAGAAATAATTAGGACCCTTGAGTAGTTGAGATTTTGCTAGGAAGAATTTGTTTGAAGCCATTTAAATTCCCTAATATCAATCCTTAGATTTTGTAGAATGCCTTATGACTCCCTAGTATGATTTGGATAAGATATAGTGCTTTTGTAAATTATAGTTCAATATTTGGTTGATTTTATAAATTTTTGTAAATTCCAAAATCGACTTCAATTATCCCTTATTGCTCATATTGAACTAAGCACTATTCCAAAATTTTAAAGAGGTTTTAATATTGGATCTTTTTTCTCCTTTTGAGAAGTTCAAAAGACAAAATTTTATAAATTTTCAACCTTTGAAATGCTATGAAAAACCCCTCTTTTTAATATCCCTTTGGGAATTAATGTAAGTGTATCTAATTTCCAGTAAACTAATTTGATTTAGTAACCCTTATAACTCCCTAATTTTTGGAAAGATTAGACCACAATAATATTTGTAAATATTTAATATTTATTCCAAGTAGAAACCCTTATTAATCCTAGGTTTTATATTTCAAATATTATATTAATTTGATACAATATTCCCTTTGATGTATGGCTTTCAATATGATCAAATTCCTTAAATTTTAACCTTATCACTCCCAAGGAAAGAAAGCACATAAGAATGGGAATGATCCTTACCTTTTATCAAGTAATTATCAACACCGATTTTTGATGAGCTAGGGCTACAATATTGACGTCGATGCTTTGAATGCTTTGACTATACCCTCCAATGGAATCACTTGGAGTTTATCCTTGTGTGTAGCGTTCCAAATATGGCATTGTTTAGACTCTAACTTTGACCTTGCTTGACTAGAGCATTGAAGGATCTACCACATTATTTACACACTACAACTCAGTCTTGTGCGCATAGGCAATGAAGTAATAAATGCAAAGACAAATATTGCTCCTTGTGCTTGATCGTTGACATCCTTAAAATGGAGAAGATTCGTTTCTAAAGTGCCAAGTGGCACATCTATTTTAATTTAAGTGCTTGAGGAGTAGAATATGTCAAAGAAATGCTTTTCTCCTGTTGAGTGGTGTTTTCACCCAGTTGTGAAAGCACACTCTCCGGTAGGATCTGAGTCCCAAAATCCTCTGCTTGCAAAGAAATTTCACAAATAATTTCTCCAAGGTTCTTGTTATGCTGGTTCTTTGTATACCAATGATGCTGTTCAATTTAAATGCTGGGAATACCTTAGGGTTGCAAGTGGATGTTAACAAGGGGCACTATGGTTTATTTTAATTTGAATTTGCAATGGACTCAAAGTGAATAAATCTAAGAAATGAATCTATTTCGATCTTGAGCTTTGATGGATTTTCAGTTATTTACTTAAATGACGATAAAAAATGCAGGAATAAAAATAAAGGATTGAAAATAAAGAAATGCAAATAAAAAAAATGAAACTAAACTACGGCCAGAGTGCTATCATCTTGTTTTGACAAAATCGAAGATAATGAGGTTTTCTGCATGCAACCTAACCTATTGAACCTGCAAATTCGCACAATCTAGATAAGCTAGGTGCGGGTTTCTGGGGTTTTTACTATAATTTCAGATTTAGACATTCGCATGAAGCAACCAAGAACACTTGCATTAAACTTCACCTAGAAGCCTAGAAATCTGAAAGGGAAAGATAAAACATTAAATCATGCATGCAAAAAATGACTCCTTCTTTCTTATCAATGAGATGCCAACTCTCTGTATTTTTTGTATTAAATGGATATTCAGTTACAATGACAGAATGTTCCAGGTTTAACAAATCTAGAACAAGTGGAGGAAAATGCTCCTGATGCAGGCCCAGAATGGCCTGTTGCCCTTGTCTTTGCAACTCTGCTAGCTGCAAGTTCCAACCCCCGTATCAATCTGTGCTTCTGATTTTATACTATCTGGTGCGGCTCTCTATTTCACCCTGCGTCGCTTTGTTTCACCTCCCATAATGCATCGTTTTGTATTCTCGCCTTTTCGTTGCTTTGAATTCATGCTCGATGCCGAAACGTTCGATATTTTCTATTTACATGTAACGCTTCTGCAACTCTGACACCTGTATGCCATGTGTTTCATGCTTCCTATGCACATTCTGTAACGGCCCCATGTAAATCATGATGTCTTTATGCATGCAGCTTTGTTCCTTCGCTTTCATCGTGAAAACGTGACATGTCACGATATCGTGACATTTTCTTGCCAGCCTTGTCTGCCATCATGCCCAGCGAAAACGTGACATGTTGCGAAATCGTGACACTTTCCTGCCAATAACCCTATCCGCTTTCATGCACAACAAAAATGAGACATGTCACGATATCGCGACGTTTTTCTATCAGCAGCCTTTCTTGCCTTCATGCACAACGAAAATCTGACATGTCACGATTTCGCTACAAGTTTTCCGCACTTAGTCTCTTTTCAATAAAGTGTCACGAAATCGCTACCATTTTCTGCCCTCTGCATGGTCTTCACTTTCTGTCGCGATTTCGTGACGTCTTTGTCTGTCTTGAACGTTTCCTCAAAAGTTGCGCGATATCGCTATGCCTTTGTGCCTTAGATTCTTTTCATTCAGGTGAACCGCGATACCGAAACATGTAGCGATTTCGCTACGCTCTTTGCTTTGTTTGGCTTCATTTTTTGACTATAGCGAAATCGCTACCATTTTACCACTTAGGCCTTTTAATCCACCCGTGCCGCGAAAATGCGACGCGTCGCGATTTCGCGACGCCTTTCGACTTATGCGCTTTGTGTCAGTTCTCATCGCGATTTTGCTACACTGCTAGGCCTTATTGCCTTTGGCTCGATTTTGTCACGATTTCGTGACCATTTTATATTTTATGCCTTTCGCCCGTTTGCAAGCCGCGAAAATCAAACACGTCACGATTTCGTGATGGTTCCGCCCACCTGCTACCGTTGACTGTGTTGATCACGATTTTGTGACATGTCACGATTTCGCTACGCTTTTCTGCTTCATGCCCCATTTGCTGCTTCCTGTCGTGATATCGTGACATTTTTTTGCTTTGCCTTGTTTGACTGGTTTGACCCATGATTTTGTGACATGTCACGATTTCACTATGCCTTTCCATTCTGCCTTTCTCTCTCCTCTCTGGGTCGCGACGGAGAAACATGTCGCGATTTCACTACGCTTTTCTGCTTTCGGCCGTGACGGAGCAACATGTCACGATTTCACTATGCTTTTATTCTTTTGGCCACGATGGAGCAACATGTCGCGATTTTGCGACACTTTTTCATTTTCGGCCACGACAGTGCAACACATCGCAAAATCGTGACAATTTTCATTTTTCGACAGCGATGGCGCGACATGTCGCGATATCGTGACACTTTTTATCCTTGTGCAATTTTGCCCCTTTTTCTTGATTTTTAGCATCTGGGTCACCGAGATTTTCTTTGAAAGCATGCAAAAAAGGTGGGTCCCCAATTTTGGGGTGTGTTGTGGATCAGCCACAACAAATGGTGACTCTGCTATCAAATGCTCCTGAGCATTTTGGTGAGAACCCAACCTGGAAGTATACAAACTTGAAAACATGTGTTAGCACATAAGCAATATAAACAAATGCCCAAAGATCAGAAGTACATGAATCATCAGAATCATCAAGTATTAGCTCGATGTGTGCAATGTATTTCATTCCCTATCGTTTGAAATTGATCAACATTCCATTGTCAGTTTTACATGAATGCATATGTGAGATTGTGAATGATTTGTGTGACCTAATAACTATGCTTAGAGATTTTGCTCTTGTAAAGGCCTAAACCTTCTAGTATCATGCACAAACATTCAAGATTACCAAACCCTCTTAGGATCCACTAATGAATTGCTTTATTATATCCCAAAGTTGGTTATGAGTCCCTACTATCTTGAACCCATGTGCAAGTGAACGTGAAATCACAACTTTGGGGAATCAGACTCCCAACCTAACCGAGATGGGAGTTTAACCCTATCCTTACTATTCTGATTTAGAATTCATTACCTCACTTTGAGAAAAATAATTTAACCAATTATGGAAGAAATGGTCATGCTAGTCTAACCCTTTGGACAATCAGTGGTCTTGTTTTTTAGACAAGATATGTTGCCATGCATGGGCATACCTAACCCCATAATCCAAGACTTACCTTCATTTCTTTGGACCTTGGGGATGACTACCCATCCTTTGCGAGAGGACAAGTAGTACGATCCTTCCAATCCAATATAAATATGAGATGGGAAAAATTAATTTTTTTACTTCTTGGACCTTGGGGATGACTACCCATCCTTGCTAGGGACATGTAGTACGATCCTTCCAATCCAAGCTTTGGATAAAAATGGAAAATATTAATTTTATTGCTTAGACCTTGGGGATGACTACCCATCCTTTGCAGAGGACAAGTAGTACGATCCTTCCAATCCAAGATTTAACATGAAATGAGACATAGGAGCTTTGGGGAATCAGATTCTCAACCTAAGTGAGATGAGAATTTATGCCCTATCCTTACTACTCCATGTAGGTCAAATCAAAGCTTTGGGGAGTTGGATCCTCAACCTAAGTTCGATGAGGATTTAGCCCTATCCTTACTACTCTAATTTTAGGCTTTAAGCTTTATGGAAGTGGTCAAAACCACTGTCTTAAGGATCATGTTGCATAAATAGGATAGACATGAAATACTTCTTTCGCCCAACCCTTTCTTCTAAGCAAGGTTTTGATCATTTTGCTCAAGATCCTTTTTAATGTGCATAAAATGTGCTTGGTTCTAGATATCTCAAGACTCAGTTCCCAACCTTAGGATTTTCTTCTTATTTATGTGATAGCATAACCTTAAGAGGATTTGACACACTTTAATGATTTATACCTGATATGCATATGCAACTAAGATGGAATGTATATGTAAAGTGAGATGTAACATGAATGCATTATCTTTTGAATTGCAGATGAAATATTTGCCATACAAAATTGGCCACTTCATGCATCACAAGTTTCAAACGATATAACTTAAAATTTTTGTGTTACTTGTGGAGCTTTTACAAGACAATTCCAATGTTTCATATTCTCCTAGTCTTAAGCATAAGTTGACATCTCAATTTTCTTCTTTTTTTTTTTTTTTTTATAAAAACAAACAAAGCATGTCAATTGAAATCAAACACACAACTTAAATCATGATTAAACTAAGAATCCAAAAAATGAAACTTGAAAAACACAAACCAAAACCAAAACCCAAAAACAAAGAACTTGAAAGCCCACACCAAAAAAACAAAAATTATATACACTATTGTACAAGATGATGCCAAGCTTGGACTATTACTTTCCTAGATCCCAAACATGATTAGAACATATCAAAAAACATATGACACAATACACATGCCAAATTTTGTAGGAATCCAACAACAATAAGATCAAACCAAGCAATGCAACAAATTTCAACTTGCCATGCTCACCATACCAATTTTATTTAGTTCTATTAGCAACATCATAGGTGAGATTCAAATAAAATTGGTTAGACAATGGTTGGTATTCAATTTTATCTTGTCTATTCTTTAAAGTGCAAGTTTCATCATTCCATTCATGATTTAGAAGTAGGCTTTCCTTTTCAAATGTGAGATGTTGCAAACAAGAGCCTATTTCTAAAAATCTTGAATTCAAAATATTTTCCAGGATTTTAAAGCAATCAAAATCATTCAAAACTTGACAAGCATCAACAAAATTTGGCATTTCCTCATTAATGATGTTAGCATCCAAAGGGACATCATGTAACCTATCACTTGAAATTTTTGTAGCTACTACCAAAGGTAAAGATTTCCCCTTGTCATCCATACTCAACCCATCATGATTAAAATTTATCATAACTTGATGAGTATTAGTAGCCTTTTCTTTTTTCTCGTTGTCTTCTTCATCGTCCAATACCTGTTCAAAAACACCAAAGTTAGGCACCCAATCAAACATGCGTCCATATTTTTCAAAACAAGAGCCTAATTTTTCAAGATATGTGTCACGTGACACCTTTCCACGATCAATGGCTTGAGTTGCCCCAAAATCCATATTTTCATTAAGATCATCAATAGCATCCAACCCACACCACTTAGGTTTTGTAATTTCATCATTTTGAGATGGCATAGACATTGTAGAAACAATAGGTGGATCAAGATTTTCGATTTCTTGCCCCCCAAGGGGAACAAAAACAATTGATTCTCCTTCTTCATCCATGGTAGTAGAATCATTATCCTTCTCCAACCTTTGATGAGATTCCAACCCTTCTTCCAAAGCATTCTTATATTGTACAGGACTTGTAATATCCTCATATGAAAGGGCAATTGTATTATCCTGCATATCAATAGGCACACAAATTTCATCAGAAGGTTTGGAGTGAGCATACTCTTCCAAAGAATCATAATGATCATCTTTCAAAATAAAATTGTGATGCTCAACTATTTCTACATCATATTTCAATTCATCAATATATTTCTCATCAAATTTATCCTCTCCTTCCTTAAATGGTTCAATTACTTCCAAAATTGGGTTATTGCTTGTATTCAAATTGATAAGGTTATCATAATCCACATGTGTAACCCATGATTCACGTTTAACATGATTTGGAAGGTGTGAATTTCCTAGGCCATTACTTTCAACAATGTCATCCAATGTGTCATCCGAATCAGATTCATCCTCATAGAATTCATCTTTTGGTGAGTCAAGGGTTTCCAATCTGTCACATGTTTCCATACTAGTTGGATCTAGTACTCCTCCCTTGCCTAAAATCATATTCTTATGAAAATCATTGAAATTGATTTTAGAAACATCTTTTGAATCAAGATGAGTATTTTGAAGTTGATTCATACTTAAGAAAGATGGTTGATCTTGCATAGTAGGTTGAGGATTTTGAAATTGATTGAAGCTTGGGAATGATTGTTGATTCTGAAATTGATTCACACTTGAACTTGGTTGAGGTGGATAAATCATTGGGTGGGTAAAGGAGGTATTAAATGATTGAAGATTACATGATCCAAAACCCACACCATAATTTTGACAACTCAATTGTTGCTCAATTGCCATTGCTTGAGTATAGGCTTGTGACAAAGATGTGATTTGAGGCATCCCTCGCAAATATGTGGACATGGGTGAGTCAAGAGCATTGATGTATATTTGGAGAGCCACTTCTTCTTGAAGAACATAAAATGTCACTAATTGCGTATATAATCCAAAGAACCTTTCGGAAAATGACTTCACATTTTCACTTGGTCCTTTTCTAATATAGGCCAACTGATTGTACATGAGGATTGGGTCAACTTGCTTTTTGTTGAATTGATTGAGAAATGTTGCCTCTAGCTGAGCCCAAGAAGTGATAGACCCTAAAGGCAGACTTGTAAACCAATCATATGCCACTTTGTCCAAGGTGTAAAGGAACATTTTACAAGCAACATCATCATACCAACTTGTTAAGTGATTCACAACAAATTTGAATGCTTGAATATGTTCTTCTGTAGTATTTGTCCCATTAGACAAAAATTGAGGAAGACATCCCTCAAAACCAACGGGAAAATAATGTTGAACTCCCGGTATGTTCAATGGGCTACCTGTCATCCATGGTGTAAACATAGCCATTAGTGAATCTTAAATAATATAACTTTAATACCCAAAAATTCCCTTTTTTTTTATTTTATTTATTTATTTATTTTTATTATTTTTATTTATTTATATATATATATATATATATATTTTTTAAATCAAACCAAATCATATTATTCCTGTATGAACAATCAAAGCGTTAAGAACAGTGCATAGCAATTCCTGTAGCCCTTAAATCACAATAAAATAAACCGTTTCAGCCCTCCTTGACGAAACTCTCGATTATCACCAAGAAAACCTGCAACAGAAAAACAAATGCTGCAGTTTAGCCGTTTGTGAGATTTAAGAGATAATTTCAAAATCGAATAAAAAAGATATTACTTATGTATGAAAATCAAAATAAAGTAAACCAATTCAGGCCCTCCTTCTAGTGCCAATCTATTGAGTGGTGTTTTCACCCAGTTGTGAAAGCACACTCTCCGATAGGATTTGAGTCCCAAAATCCTCTGCTTGCAAAGAAATTTCACAGAATAATTTCTCCAAGGTTCCTATTATGCTGGTTCTTTGTATACCAATGATGCTGTTCAATTTAAATGCTGGGAATACCTTAGGGTTGCAAGTGGATGTTAACAAGGGGCACTATGGTTTATTTTAATTTGAATTTGCAATGGACTCAAAGTGAATAAATCTAAGAAATTATCTATTTCGATCTTGAGCTTTGATGGATTTTCAATTATTTACTTAAATGATGGTAAAAAATGTAGGAATAAAAATAAAGGATTGAAAATAAAGAAATGCAAATAAAAAAATGAAACTAAACTACGTCTAGAGTGCTATCATCTTGTTTTGACAAAACCGAAGATAATGAGGTTTTCTGCATGCAACCTAACCTATTGAACTTGCAAATTTGCACAATCCAGATAAGCTAGGTGCGGGTTTTTGGGGTTTTTATTGTAATTTCAGATTTAGACATTCGCATGAAGCAACCAAGAACACTTGCATTAAACTTCACCTAGAAGCCTAGAAATCTGAAAGGGAAAGATAAAACATTAAATCATGCATGCAAAAAAATGACTTCTTCTTTCTTATCAATGAGATGCCAACTCTCTGTATTTTTTGTATTAAATGGATATTCAGTTACAATGACAGAATGTTCTAGGTTTAACAAATCCAGAACAAGTGGAGGAAAATGCTCCTGATGCAGGCCCAGAATGGCTTGTTGCCCTTGTCTCTGCAACTCTGCTAGCAGCAATTTCCAACCCCTATATCAATATGCACTTCTGATTTTATACTAACTGGCGTGGCTCTCTGTTTCACCCTGCGTCGCTTCGTTTCACCTCCCAGAATGCATCGTTTCGTATTCCTGCCTTTTCATTACTTTGAATTCATGCTCGATGTCAAAATGTTCGATATTTTCTGTTTACATGTAACGCTTCTGCAACTCTGACACCTGCATGCCACGTGTTTTGCACTTCCTATGCACATTCTGTAATGGCCCCATGTAAATCGTGATGTCTTTATGCATGTAGCTTTGTTCCTTCGCTTTCACCATGAAAACGTGACATGTCGCGATATCGCGACATTTTCTTGCCACCTTGTCTGCCATCATGCCCAATGAAAATGTGACATGTCACGAAATCGTGACACTTTCTGCCAATAACCCTATCCGCTTTCATGCACAGCGAAAATGAGACATGTCGCGATATCGCGACGTTTTTCTGTCAGCAGCCTTTCTTGCCTTCATGCACAGCAAAAATCCGACATGTCATGATTTCGCTACAAGTTTTCCGCACTTAGTCTCTTTTCAATAAAGTGTTGTGAAATCGCTACCATTTTTTGCCCTCTGCATGGTCTTCACTTTCTATCACGATTTCACGATGTCTTTGTCTGGCTGGAATGTTTCCTCAAAAGTTGTGCGATATCGCTACGCCTTTGTGCCTTAGATTCTTTTCATTCAGGTGAACTGCGATACCAGAACACGTAGTGATTTTGCTATGCTCTTTGCTTTGTTTGGCTTCATTTTTTGACTATAGCAAAATCGCTACCATTTTACCACTTAGGCCTTTTAATCCACCCGTGCCATGAAAACGCGACGCGTCGCAATTTCACGACGCCTTTCGACTTATGTGCTTTGTGTCAGTTCTCATCGCGATTTCGCTACACTGCTGGGCCTTATCGCCTTTGGCTCAGTTTTGTCACGATTTCGTGACCATTTTATATTTTATGCCTTCTGCCCATTTGCAAGCCGTAAAAATCAAACACGTCACGATTTCGTGATGGTTCCGCCCACCTGCTGTCGTTGACTGTGTTGACCGTGATTTTGCGACACGTCGTGATTTCGCTATGCTTTTTGCTTCATGCCCCGTTTGCTGCTTCCTGTCACGATATCGCGATGTTTTTTTTGCTTTGCCCTGTTTGACTGGTTTGACCCGTGATTTTGTGACATGTCACGATTTCGCTACGCCTTTCCATTTTGCCTTTCTCTCTCCTCTTTGGGCCGCGACGGAGCAACATGTCATGATTTTGCTACGCTTTTCTGCTTTCGGCCACGACGGAGCAACATGTCACGATTTTGCTACGCTTTTTTGCTTTTGGCCGCGACGGAGCAACATGTCGCAATTTTGTGACACTTTTTCATTTTTGGCCGTGATAGCGCAACACGTCATGAAATCGTGACAATTTTCATTTTTCGGCAGCGATGGCGTGACATGTCACAATATCGTGACACTTTTTATCCTTGTGCAATTTTTCCCATTTTTCTTGATTTTTAGCATCTGGGTCATCGAGATTTTCTTTGAAAGCATGCAAAAAAGGTGGGTCCCCAATTTTGGGGTGTGTTATGGATCAGCCACAACATCTCCCTTCAAGTAGTGTATGGGCATTGCATTATTCAACAAAAATATTTGGTCTTCCAATGAACAAGTGTATCTCATACACTCAATGCACTAGCCTATTTGTGTAACTCCTTTATTGACGATGAGCACCCACTTGATGAGTGTTAGGGTTTACATTTAGTGACAAGTATCACTTTCTTCTTGTGCATGGACGTCGTCTCTATCACTATTTCAAGATCCCTTGGAGATTCTTTTAACTCTAAAAATCCCCAACTTTTATTTCATTCACTTGCAGTGTTTACCAGCTGAGATGTGGAGCAACAATTTGGAGGGTTGAGCACTAATTTTTAGCCAGTGGATGTGGAGTAAGAAACACTCCAATGGTGCTTCAATATTTCTACCTTTCTTACTTATTATACATTCTCCTTTTGTAGATGATGTTTCTCTCGAATGACATTGTTTCTCCCTTTACTTTTGCTCCTTGTATTTTGTAGGTTTGACCATCTAGGATGTGAGGAGAATGATCCCTTTGAGTGGATCCTTGTGCTATGCTCAAATTGATGCTAGCAAACTATCACTTTCGACTGGTTTTTTTCAGTGAGTATAGTGCCTTTGAGGCACCTTCAAATCTGCCTTCTCTCCCTGTATAAACCATATTAGGATAGTGCAACACAATGTAATCTATTTGTATATTAAATATCCTTTATTGCACCTTATTTTGCACTCCTTTCAATTATAAATTTTCGGTTTTGTGGTAGAATTTGAATGCAATGTAGGGGTTTTGAAGTTCTTTTTTATTAGACACCTTCCCATTTTTTCTTGGGTATTTTGCAAATGAACCCAAGCTTGTAATAACTTGATAGAAGCTCCTTTTTTTATATTCCTACACAATATCTTTGTTTTAAAAACCTTATTGTGCTTTGAATATGAGACTCACCAAGTCTCAATTTGAGGCTTCCTTTGCTAATATTTGGTGGCTACTTTCTTCTCCAATGCTTGGAGGATATGAACTGATTTGGTGGCTTCTCTTGGCAACTGAATGTTGCAGATTTTTGTGCACTAATAGTGTCTTTAGACACTTTCACAAATTTTATTTTTGTGCCCTTCTCACAAACACAAGAAATAATATTTTTGAGAGTAATATAATAGTGCAGATGAATATAATAACATTTTACTTTTAATGCACTAAAAATTTCACCTTATCAATTCAATCAACTCTAAAAATTAATGCACTTAATCAATTTAATGCAGCTAATCAAGAATAAAATCTTCAATAATTATTCTACAATTTCCTTATAAGAAAGGTAGTAGGAGCTAGTATTCTTTTTCTTTCCAAATTAGATGATAGGTAGTTGATATACAATTAAAATTTTGAAATTTAATCAACTCTTAAAGTGCAAATGAACCTTAAGGAAACTTTATTTTTGCACTTTTGAATACTGTAGTCCAATTCTCATTTTTGCAACCTTAATCCAAATTAATGTGCTTAAAAAAATCTGATAAGTAATCCAATTAATGAATCTACTTGCACCAATAGTTGCTTACCTTTTTTTGAAAGCTATTTTTGCCACTTTCGTAGAGGATGTAGATATTGGTTTCTAAGATCACCAAGTTGCTGCCTTGAGTAATATATTGTAGCTTATTTATAGGCTACCCTAGATAGCTTCATATTCGCCTAGGATTTTGGTGGTTTGTTCTCCTCTTGTAGCCTCCTCCTTGTGATTTGAGGAGATATTTGTTTATGAAGCAGTGCCTTCTTGCTGTGAGAGGTAATCTCCAAATATCCTAGATTTTGTAGGTTTCTTATATCTAAATCCTCCTTCAATATTCTTGTCAAATTTTGAATTCAAATAGGATTTTCTTGTTAATATTTGAATATCTTGAGGTCTTCTGATATTTGACACTCCTTTCCAAATTCTTCTTCTTGGGCTTGTTGTTGTATGACAACAATAGTCCCAAATATTTCACTATCTCCTGGAGTGAATTTCTCCAATGAGTTCTCCTTGGAACTCCTTTGATTTATTTTTAGTAAGGCTTTCCAATCCTTTTGTTAGATGCTCATAGAGACCTCTCTAAGACCTTTGATATTGTAACTTCTTTTGGTCTTCCTTGAGACCTTATATTCAAACTTATACTTTTGGAAGTGTTGGTGGTGAGATCTTCTCTTGGATCTGTGATTCTGCTGCTTCTAGATTCGAGCATGACTCTCCTATTCCTTCTTATTATTATTCCAAGTCTAGAAATTATTTAATGATATCTTCTCTAGATCTCTTTTTATTTAGGTGCTGGATTGATTCTAAAGAAGATACTCTTCCTATATTTCTTATAGGAAGCTTTCCCAACTCACTGAATCTCATTTTCCTACAAAAAATTATTAGTAAATCTACTTCTAAATTAGATACTTTCTTCTGGATTCTTCTTCAATATCAAGGCTTCTATGGCATTTTTCAGTATCAAGGCTTTCATGGCCTTTTATTTAATATCAAGGCTTCTATGGCCTTTTTTTCAATATCAAGGTTTTTGTGGCATTTTATTCTAGGTCAAGGCTTCTATGGTATTTTATTCTATATCAAGGCTTCTATGGCCTTTTTTTGATTAAGGCTTTTGTGGTATTTTTTTCTTGTGAAGTTTCCAATCTAGAAATGGAGATCTCTTGTCTCCCAAATTCACCATGATTCTTCTCCAAAAGTCTCTTCTATAGTATTCTTCTCTTGCAACAACTAAAATATACACTATGAAGGCACTCCAACCTTCAAGAAAAGAAGTTGAAATATCCTAGCTTTCTATTGTAGAAGGTGTCCCAATCATTTGAGAATTAATTCCATACAATAAAAGAAACTTCAAGTAAATTTTTCTAGATCTCTTAGATGAGCTTCACTAGTTTATTCATCAAACTAGTGGATCAAATGTTGAGTCCTAGTCTTCACAAGTTTTTCCTTGTAACTCTATGGAAATAATCTAGCCATATGCAATCTCATTATTTTAAAAACTAGGATTTCTTTCAGTCCTTACTTGTGGCTCTCCCTAATTCTACCACCTAGAATCTTTTGAATTTTTTTTACAATGACTAGTCCAATGGTGCATCAAGTTGACAAAAACTCAGGGTCAATGATAATGGTGGTTTCCCTATTGATCTACCATAGCTTTGATACCACTGTTAGCTTTTGATGTAGCATGTCATGGGAGATAAAAATCACAAAATGTAGAATAATATGAAATAAAGTAAATGTGTGAGATGACTAAAAATATGCTATAAATAGAAATGATTGAAATGTATACAAAATAGCTATGGAGGAAATGAACACTCCATGAATAAATCTATTGCTCAATAATGATATTTGAGCATATAACACTCCATAACAATACATCATACTCCGCTACATCACACCACATTGTTCTACACTACTTTACACTACTTCAACTGGCCTATCTACTGCTATGTCTTTGGACCTTTATATAGGAAAATAGGTTCCTTGACCAACCCTCTACATAGCTATGCAAGGGACAAATTGCACATTGACACTTGTGCATTTATTACATTACATGAAGTAACTAGATAAATTCACCCTAAAGTAATCTAATGTTCTAAGTATGTACCAATAAAGGTACATTTACATGACCCAAATGATGCAATATAATCTATTTCTAACAAAAATTTGGGTATGCTCCTTAAGAGTGGCATCCACCACCTAAGTTTTAGATTTTCTAGGAATTTATGAAGAGTGCAACAGAAATGGGTATCCATAAATTACCTCAAAAGGAGTCATTATGGAAGCTATGTGGGATGAAGTGTTGTACCACCGTTTAGCCAAAGGTATCCACTTAGCCCTATGTGTTAGGTGTTTGGAGGTAAAACAATGAAGGTAGATTTTCAAGCACTTATTAATAGGTTTAGTTTGCCCATCCGTATATGGATGGTATGTTGAGCTCATTCAAAATTGTATTCCTTGTAGTTTAAAAATAGACTAGTAAAAATTGGGTCATGGTCAGACACAATGGATTTGATCATACCATGGAGTTTGAAAATGAAGTCCATGAATACTTGAGCAATTATGGAGGGATGGAAAGGATGGGCAAGGGAATAAAAATGAGCATACTTTAAGATATAGTCCATGACCATAATAATAACCACTTTGCCTCAAGATTTAGGAATAACTTTAATAAAATCCATGGAGACATCAATCCATATATTTTCTAGGATTAGTAATGATTGTAGAGTGCCTAAAGTACAATTTTTTTCTCTTTTCATCCACTGGAAAATTTCACATTTGCCCATAAAAGTTTGAATATCATTTTTCATTCATTTCCAATAGAAAGACCTTTTAGCTCTTTCATATATCTTCAAAAATATTGAATGGCCTATAGTAGGTGAAGCATTCATTTCCTTCATGAAATCCTCGTGGAGTGATGAAGCTTTAGAAACCACAATGTGATCTTGATATTTAACAGGTGTCCATCCCATAAATACCCAACATGTGAATTGGGATCCCTTTGGAGTTGTTATTGCAAAGCCTATAAGGAAAGGTCCTTGGATTCTTCTTATTGAAGTTTTAAGATCCATTGGGGAAGTGGGAACGAGAGGTCACACATGGTCACTTGATCCTCAAATATATGGAAGAGAGAATCTACCACAATGTTGTCCTTTCCTTTCTTATACACAATATCATAATCATACCCCAAAATTTTTGAAACCCATTTTTATTTATTGGAAAATATACCCTTTATTCCAAGAAATATTTTAGAGATTGGTGGCTCATTTTAATAGATAAATGTCTCCCAATGAGATATGGTTACCAATGATTAACAACATGGATAATTGCCATAATTGTTTTCATAAGTAGATTTTTGCAAATGTTTTCTTGATAGCACCTTATTGGTGAAAGCTAAGGGTCACCCTTCTTGCATTAATATGACCCCAATGCCATGACCTAAAGCATCACTTTCAATTATAAAGGGTTTGGAAAAATTAGGAGTGGCTAATACTGGGATCAAAATAATAGCCTCCTCGAGATCTGCAAAAGATTTTTTTTTGGAGTGGACCCCATACATGAATTCTTCTTCAACGTGGTCATTAAGGGGGTAGTTATTTTTTCATAATTTTATATAAATCATAAATAGTATCCCAGGAGACCCAAAAATCCATGAAATGCCTTGATATTTTGTGGCTTAGGCTAGTGTTGGATAACTTTAGTTTTCTTGGGGTCAACCTTAAATCCCTTCTGTGAAACAATATGCACCAAGTATTCGACCTACTACATACCAAAGGAATATTTGGATAATTTGATAAATAACTGACGGTCCCACAATACTTACATAGTTTGATCTAGATGTTGTAAGTGCTCTACCCAAGTGTAATTGTAGATGAGAATATCATCAAATAAAACCAAAATAAATTTGTGGAGGAATGGGCAGAAGACATTGTTCATGAGGATCTAGAATGTTGAAGGTACATTAGTTAGACCAAAAATCATGGCCAAAAATTTGTAATCACCCTCATGCATTTTGAATGCTATTTTTATAATATCTTCTTCCTTGATCCTTATTTTATGATACATAAAGCAAAGATCCAACTTGGAGAAACATTTGGTGCCATATAACTCATCCAATAACTCATACAATGACTCATCAATCATAGGAATAAGGAATTTGTCCTGCATGATGAGCCTATTGATCTTGTGAAAGTCTATATACAATTACCATGATCCATATTTTTTTCTAACCAATAGTACCGATGGAAAATAAGGATTGTTATTATGTCAAATCACCTTGTTTTGAGTAATTATGTTAGCAAAATAATGTAATATTCACAAGATAATAATATTTAGAATAATTAATTAACTCAATAACATGCATATATCAAGTGAAAAATTATATCATAAAAATCTCACAAAAATCTTGATTGAAACTACTAAAGTAATGCATAAATGCAAAGCTTCTTCGAGTTACATATTACATGGATTTGTCTTCAATATATAGATACATGAGACTCTTCACATTACATGACTCTTGACCTTTCCTCTCCTCAAACTTATTAGAGAACTAACTCTTCACATTTTTCTCTTACATAATAAATCTTACATATTACATAAAGATAAAGTCTCTCATGATTGCACATAACTCCCTACTTCTAAACTTGACACATCACTCATATAACTCACACTTGCTAACAAGACACCTCACACACTTATTTACATGACACATACTCTCACTTAATAACTTGACACATACTATAAACTCAAATATTAAACTCACTCCCTAATATAAATATTTACAAAAGGTACTGAATAATGTAACACCTCAAACAAATTATTGGACCAACTTATCATTTTCTTATTTTAGCACATAGGGGTGTTTGTAGGGTATGATGTTATGTGTAATTATACCTCATACAAGCTATATTACATTATCATGAGAATGACATAGAGGTAATATTGTTGATCTCATAAACATTGCATTATGTTTACTCAAAATGAGTTGCAAATCCCCTTGGGATTCATTTGCTTCAAAAATTTATGATAAAATTAGAAACAATTATAATTTTATCCCATGTGAGGATTTTTTAATAATTTCTCCATATGAATTGAACTAATAACCCATGGATATCTTGCATGTGAACCACAAAGAGTATATGACCTCCCATTTCGATAGAATTGCTTCCACAGTTTGGCAAAGTTCCAGGTTACTATTCCCAAAATACAAAGCAATTGTACCCCCAACACAACATCACATTCTCCAAATGGAAGTGCAAACATATAAATTTTGAGTTCATAATACCCTATATTCAACTTAACATTTTGATTTACCCTTACAAGGCAATGTTCCTCCATTTGCCACCATGACTTCAAAAGAGTTGGAAGAATGTATGTAGAAGCTCACTTTCTTAGCTACTCAAGGATCAATAAAATTATGTGTGTTGTCTAAATCAACAAGAATTATAATTCTTTATCCTTTGAACAATCCTACTACCTTCATAGTCTAAGGGGTCAAGATTCCTGCAAGTGCATGAACATAAATCTCTGGATGTGGTTATTCTTATGCTTCACCCTGAGCCTAAGACTCTTCATTCTATAGTTACACTTTTTTTTCAAGGATTTTATTTATGGTAGAGTCATCCACATCAAACATGTATAATTTTTTTTGTACACATTTATTCCCTAGGACATATTTCTCATCACAATTGTAACTTAATCCTTGAGGTCCTTGAGTATCCATTTCTTCTCTAGTCAATCACTTCACTATTGGGGATTTACTTCCTATGTTCAATGTAATATTGGATGGAAATGAGGATAGGTTCAATGGAAATTTAGATAATCATATTTGAGAAAAAGAAAAATCCTCCACTAACTTGGTGAATCCTATGGTTTACGTCATGGATTGTGGTTTGAATATTTTAACATCTTTCTTTGATGTCATCCTTCAATCCATTGACAAAAAAACTCTAAAAAAATTCTTCATTAAAATCCATTGACCTATTAGCCAACTTCTCAAACTAAGTCTGATACTTTTAAACAATACAAGTTGGTTTTAATTTTATTAAGGCTCCTATAAAGCCCTCATATTCACTAGGGCCAAAACAAGTGAGTAATTAAGACTTAAATTATTCCCACAAAAGGTCAAGACTCATGTTTTGTACCCACAGATGCCATTGTAAGGCCTAATACTCAAATTTAAAGGATGCCATGGTGACTCATAAATATCGTGAGAAATTATGGAGTTTAAAGAATTGATCCACTCAACACAACCAACCATCAAGGTCCTTTCCATTAAACTTGAAAAAACCTAATTTGGGCATTTTAAATGGGGTAGTAGTGTCAAAAAGAACATGATGGTTTCTTCATATCTATTTTTTGAACTGTCACTTGGTCCTTCATTGTTAAACTATTAGTGTAACTTTAGGGCTCCCTTTATATTCTCTTCAACCTCAAGGAAGTTTTCCTCAACCCCTATTTTAACTTTAATCTATTCAATTTTTATTATTGGCATGTGATATTTCAAATTTTTAACTTCTTATCCAATGCGATCCATTTGGTTTTAAATTTTACTAAGTGTTTGCTTTATTTTTTCCATGAATTGGTTTTGCTCCATCTCCCTCATTGCTCCTCTAGTCCCTCCATACATATACTTATGATTTAGACCACCTTAATTGACTTACTAAAAATAGAAGTGATGTTCCAAGGTTTAATATTCTTATTAATGGTTTAGAAAAATTGTTTGGGTTCTATATCAAATTGATCAATTTGAGAAGATGAACACAATGGACTAGGTATCAAATTGATATTATTTGGTACCCTAGAATCCAATTGACGCAGCCCTTTGTGTGTTGCTTGAAACAATATTTTAGAACACTACTCAAGGAGGATTCCACTCATACCTTTGAGTGAACTACTTACCTCTCTGACAATGCAAGAGAGTAATATTCCTAAGTGTTGTGCTTCATGCACTATGGATAGATACACAGTAAAAAAACTTCTTATATCTAAAGATATCCCCTACACCTAGGGTGGTCTCCCAATATACCCAAAGATATGTGGGAGTTCAATTCTATATATGGGTGTTGTTTGAGGCTTGGGTATTAGAGTTTGATAACCCCTCACTTCACTAGATACTTTATGATAAATCTATATTAGACAATAACGACAACTCCTCCATGATATTTTAAAACCACTGGCATGGGGTTTCTAATCTATTAATCTAAAATAAAAAGAAAAATGAATTGATTTTTTTTTAAATGTTGGTTGATCTTTCATTAAGCGGGTGGATAAACACACCACCAGTAGGGTCCTTAGTAAACTATTACTTAGCCTATACGTAAACATGTGAGATGGAAATATTTGAACCTAGGGTCTCTCCAAAATGAGAGTTTCAACTACCCACTCCTCTCCAAATCCTCCATATGATCAAATAATTGATTTTTTTTATAGGATAATGAGCAAAAAAAAATTATACCTAACAATTCAAAATGGTAGGACACAAACCGTTTGTACTACAACAGGAAGTGACCCTAGAAAACACTCTAATACCACTTATTATGAACCTTGTAGTAAAATAAAATTACATCCATATAATATTGTAATAATAAAAAAAAATAGCTTGAAATTAACAATATCACAATATGAAATGAAAATGCAATAGATTATATTGCAAAAAATATAGCACATTACAAAATCACAAGCCTCTTAGACGGGGAAACCTCCTTAGAAGAAAAAATTCAATACAACTAAATATGTGATGCCTTCATCTATGTCTCCTTGCCTTTTTAAATACTATTTGTAACCCTAACTATAGATTTCAAGGGTCAGATTCACATGTAAGTGGCCACTCGAGCTAGAATATTCTACCAAACAAGCAGTTACATTTTTTATAACAGATGCTTTAAATTACCCCACTTGTATAGGCACCTCAAGTACCACATACATATTACAAAAAAATACATAATACCATTAAGATGGGATCCCCATGTTAGGAAGGGGGTCATTACATAGTAATATTAGGATGGGGTCCTAACACCTAGGTGTGGCCCTTTCTTACTACTTTGGTGATGCCATAGGAAATATATATTAGATTTAAGGGACTACTGTATTGATTTCATATTTTTGATATTTTGATCCTTGATACCCTAGGGTATAAAGTACTATTTTTTACATTAAGATTATAATTATAAATTCTTTGTTAATAGTTTTAGTGTAGAATGTAGCTTTACTTTACTTCAATTCATTTGATTTACTTACAATAACAATGGCATAGTTCTTGTATTTATGTTTATCTTTCTATTGATTTTGTTGTTTTGATTAGTGTATCTTAACATTTCTTATATCATTTCTAGTGATTGTACAAGTTATATCAATTAACCCACAATTTTGGTTTTCGTTGATGGATAATCATGCAAGAACATATGACTAATGCTTAAAGGATCATGTATACAACATAATATATATTAATATAAAAATTATTTCGTAGTGTATCCTCTTCATTCACTACTTGCATCCTCCTAAGTGACCCTAAATAATAACCATTGGAACATAATAATGAAAGGTGGTGATATTATGAATAATGCTCATATAGATTATCATGTCATTAAATGGTCTTCACTTGAAATTTAAACTCTAAATTAATTCCTCCATGTATGCATCATTAAATAGAAATTGGGATTGCATGAGTGGTTGTGATTTATTAGTATTTTTAGTCCTAATTAGGTAAATTGACTATTTTTTTTCAATGGGAGATTTACAAGTTTAAAGGATAACCTATCAATATTTTACTCTCTTTTTTGGTTCTTCATTTCATCATCTTATTTATATATTCTTGTATTAGGTCAATTTTATTACTAATTGCTTGCACTAAATCTACCAAATATAGTCAAGAAGGATTACTAGCACCTATATTACATAGGGAGCAAGCCATTGCTTATTGATATTCAGATATTCAATAAGAACTACCTTCACTTTTATTTTATTGATTGGGTTGTTGCAAAGCTTATATTTTTGGTTCTAATGACATAGTTATTTTCTACAAATACTGATTTGTATATTGTTGAGGATTTTATTATTTTTCTTGTTGAGGACTCACTCTTCACTAATGATTTTAAATCTAAAATAGGCAATTTTTGTTTGTAAATTTGAAAATAAAACCTTATATAAATTAAAAATAAGTTTTTGTATTAGCTAGAGAAAGGGTTTTGAAAGGATCCCCGAACCTTGTGCAAAAATATCATCAAGGAGGAATAACTCCCACAACCCAAAGACACAACAAAATGACTAGAGATGATCTTTAGGATAATGACAACAAGTAAACAAAAGAGGGGGTCTCAAAATCAGAAGGACTGCCTAGACAAATAGAAAATATGCACACAAAGGGAACCTCAAACGAGGGCTAGAAACTCATCAAAAATCCATTTTAGGAGTAGGAAATTCAACATTTTCCGTTGCATCATCACCTTCAAGCACAACCGGATGACAGAGGCTGGTTGCAACAATGATGAATTCATCTTAGTGACACACACCATCGTGCTCATGAGATCATTAAACTCTTGCACGTGATCCTTTTTTGTGATGAAGGGTATGCAAGCATGTTTGTTGGATGACTTGGAGAAGATTTAAATAGGATCTCCTTTATGGGAGGAGTACCATAAAGAAGCATCTTCATGCTTGATTTTCTAGGTGCCAGCAAGTGAGTCTTCGAAGAACCCCCATATTGCTCCAAGATAATGGGAGACTTATATTTTTTGGATAAATATTTACTTCAAGAAGAGCAACGATTACCTTTAGATTTAACAATTGATGGAGTGCCATGGGCTTCAATGTCAAACTTGAGCATGCAACTAGTTTTAGGAGATGCAAGCTTCAAAGCAACTTCTTAAGGAATATTAGGGGAAAGCTTTCACAAATATGAGAGGGGACTAAGGGGCCAGCAATGCATGAGATAATTTCCTTGTTAGACTCTCTATGGAGGACATGCTTGTAAATTATCATGTGGAGACCTTGGTGAACTGGGAAGGAAGAAGTTCCTTTCTTGATATTGAGGACTGACCTTTTGATGGATATAAAGAGATACTCTGGGATATTTATGATCTTGTTTCCATAGAGATGGTTAAGGAAGGCTAGGTGAAAGCTATGAAGAACAAAATTGAGGTCATCAATAGTGAAATATTGGAGAACTGGCACCATGACCCTATTCTAGGGTTTAGGAAGGGATTCTTTGATGATGCCTCCTTTATCCTTACCAATCCTTTCACCTTTCTAAGCAAAGTAGAAGAGTTCACCTATGAGGGAGTGCTTGTCATGCTGCATGATTTCATCATCATTGGGGATCTTGAACGCCTTTGCCTGAATATCAATGGTGATTGTGAATTTGAGTCCTCGGATGGTCATAGCATCATCTTCCCAATACTGATCCAATTCCATGGAGAGGTCCATATTGTTACCATGGAATTTTTTACAAGAATGTGAGGAGACCATACTCTCTAAAAATCTCTTCCACTATGGCATCCAACTAGAGGGTCTCTAGCTCAAATCTATAATCACCCATGATTAGAGGAAGAGAACACAAAAGGTAGAGGGGGCCATCGTGAAATTTTATTTATATTTAAAAATTTAATAAAAATACCTACTTTCATTTGAAACAATTATCAATGCATGTTGAGAAAGTAAGAGTTAAGATCTTTGGCAGTTTTATGTGGTATTTTGGCCATATTTTTTCTCTAATGCTCGAGCATACAATAGTACAAATTAAATAAATATTTTATTTTTTTTACCCCTAAGGGCTAGGTGGATTGGTAAGTGCGAGTGTGGTTGGGCACTTACCAAGAAGAGACCTAGGTTCAAACCTTGGGGGAATCCAATACTTTGCAAAGGTAGTAGTCTTCTTTGAATCCTTTGAGTGCCCGCCAAACTGATGATGATGGTACGAACCCCAAGGATGGTATGAACCCCAAACGATCGGTGGTCCCCATCTCACACCAAGTCAACAAGAATGAGATGAATAGGTTTGTTGGGAGCAGTCCCTATGGTTTGAACCCTGCATTAGACAATTACTAAAATTATTAGCTATAACCAACTCTCCTATGTAATAATAATAATAAAATTATTTTCTTTTTTATTATACAAGTACGTGTCTAACTTATTAAAGGGCATATACTTTTTAAAATATATACATCATGTTATTGTAACATCTCAACAAACTATAGTGTGATATTAATACCTATAGGAATTGAACCTGAATGGGACCATCTATGAAGCAAATAGTATAAGTAACCTAATGGGGGAGACTTTGGAACTCTAAATAAAGGTCCAAGGTTCAAATCATGTGGGATGTATGGCTGTACACCATGCTTCAAAAACTAGAATATGGTTATATAACCATATATTAAGTAACATCCTCCATGAGGGTCATCTCATATGGTCTATGACCTTATAGATATTAACAACTATTTTATCCTTTTACCCTTCATTAATTGAATTTCAACCCCATGGACTAATATTTAGTTAGTTATGGGATTGAAACCATGAGCATCCATTTAAGCATGGTATGTAGATCTTACCTCCTTCCATATTCGAACCTTGGATCTCCTATTTAAAATATCAACCTTCATTAATGGTACAATATTTTTTATATATATAAGTTAATACAAATACTTTAGATTTTTTATATATATGAAATATATTCTCTGGAATTTTAAATGGATTATGTTTTCTAACAAACCTTAAATCAAATTTTAAATGTGATTTTGAATAAAATTTAAATCAAAATTTTAAATTAATTTTTGGATGTGGTTTTCAATGAAAGAAGGCTTTGGCTTTAAAATAAAGTTCAAGAGTAGTGTGACATAGGTAACAATATTCTTATATTAAAATATATTTATGAGTAAAAATAAAATTAATTATATATATATATATATATATATATATATATATATATATATATATATATAGTGATATTAGTTTAACCCTTAAATTCCTCAACTTTCAAGAAGGAGACTCAGGTTAAAATCCTACCAAGTAATACATGTTAAATTGTTGTAATAGAACTATGTGATCATAATCTAATACTAGTGAAACTCACTTTAATCCCATGTGTCCCAAAACTATGTGATCATAATCTAATACTAGTGAAACTCACTTTAATCCCATGTGTCCCATTTAAAAAAATATATAATCATGTTTACTTTTATCAAATGAAATTAGCTCATATTCTTTAACAATTCAATCCTATATAATCCATTAAAAAAAAAAATTATTTATTTTTATCAAATGACATTATCTCAATAAGTTATATTTCTCAACTTTTAAAAAGAAGGCTCATGTTGTTGTAATACCATCGTGTGACCATAATAATGTAATGTGTAAAAAAACCCGTTTTAATGCCATATAACCAATTAAAAATAATTATATGTATTTTTATTAAATAAATTAAATGATTAAAATTTTATACTTTAATCCAAATCAAATCAAATAAAGTAATTTATACATTAAATGATTAGAATTTTGTGCTTTTAAATCAAATTAAATAATTTATACATAATTTTTAATATAGTGCGATGCTGGTTCAATGAAATATCACCATGTTTGTGATGTGTAAATGAGTGAGATCAATACATTATTGATAGATAAATATTTTTATGTTTAATATAATAAGTTTAAATTGAAGTATTCCAAAAATGGTTCATTGAAATACTATATGATTGTGATTTGATAGGGGTGTAATACCCTTTTATAAAAATATTTTTAATATAATAAATTTAAATTTGAGTTATTAGAAACGTTTGAGATTTAATATGAATGTAAATATATTTATGTTAATTTAAATTTGAGTGAAAATCATAAAGGAGTTATTTTTTTTTAAGTTAATATGTTTGGTACGGTACGGTGACACGATGCTCGTATACTTAAATGTATTTGTGGTATAGGAATTTGCTTTCGAAATTGTGGGTTGGGACTGGCGTTCAACGTCAATCGACCAAAAGTTTTTGCTCTTCAAACCAACTTCGATATTCAAGATAGCAATGACTGCGAGATGAAGAGGAAAAATATTGTTTTTGCTCTTCAAACCAACTTCGATATTCAAGATAGCAATGACTGCGAGATGAAGAGGAAAAATATTCAAGATAGTATTGACTACGAGATGAAAATGACAAAAAAAAATGTTCCGCGGTATACAATGCCCATAACTTGACACAATTATAAAGCTACATGTTAGGAATGGACAGTATATGCAACCTTCAGGTGTTGGTTACTGTTGTTGTAGGATGCAAAGGAAACAGAAGCAGCAACTCTGGCTCACTTTTACGAGCTGTCATGGCAGATGAAGTCTCCAAACGAAAATCCTCCTCTTCCTTGGAACGGAGTTGATCGCAGTAAGGAGTAGCAGCAGCACTAGAATATGGGCTATGGTTTTGTCCGTCGCAGTTATAGACCGATGAAGTGGAACCATAATTACCTGGTAATGTTATTATGTGACCATCTGGAATCGGACTCCTTGTACTGACGCCCAACTTAGATTGTAATTTTGTGTGAAAGTGTCTCCTATCCTGGATCTTGAAGGCTGATTTCCGAGGACCCACTTCAATCCCACTCTTCAAAAATGTTGCAGAACTGTCATGTGATGGAATCCATTTTTCCCTGTCTTTCTTTAAATTTCTTGTAGGCATGGTCACAGGCTGTTTTCCCCTCTGGAAATCGTGTGAAAGACCTGTAAGTTGCTGCACAACTTCCTTGAAACCATGGCTTTCCGTCTGCACAAAGGTTGTATGAACCACACTCTCCATCAAGATTTGCGTGCATTCGGATTTTGTAGATCCCCACTGTCCGGACGGACCTGCAGACATGTCTTGGGATTTTGTCATGCTCACTTTTCTCCACAACAATCTGTTGCCAAAACCAGCACACCCAGCAATAAGGCCGACTTATTATCTATGGATTCGGATTCGAATCGAAAACAAAAGCGATGATTTTAACCGGGGACGAGTGGGATTCTTATAAGAAGCCCCAGCCTAGGATGTATGATTCATTTCATAAGAACAGGCGGAGCACGTCTTTGAATCTGCCCTCTATCAAAATCATGCTAAATATAATGAAAATGCAAGGTCAATTTTCTCCGGTTCAAAATTGTCCGAGATATAAGACAAAACCATGAGGACTAGGGATTTAGAAGCTTCCGTAGACAAGTCTTATGCTGATCTAGACTATTTTCCATGGTAGAAAAAACCAAATTCATGTCAGGCTGACGTTCTTAACTTCAAATCATTGCTTTAGCTCTCAAGTATGTGAAGATGGATCGGCGTCTCCATGGTCAAATTTGAATTAAACGTGCTAGAATGTAGTCTTCAACAGGTTCTAGATAGATATGATAATTTAAAATCTATTTATATTGTTTTGACATATAATTGATACTAGGGGATATACACTAAAGTTTTAAAGTATAAAGATGAAGATAATGCAATTCCCTACTCAAGTTTCATAAGGTTCAGCAAACAAGCTTTCAACTCCCATTTTATCCAATCAGGGCTTTACAATCTATGAATCTGTCCATTTCTTAATTTTTCTCTCAACCAATCTTTTGCAAATCTATGAATCTGTCCATTTCTTAATTTTTCTCTTAACCAATTTTTTGCATTTAGGACGAGGAAGGACATACATTCCATTGTTTTTTCATAATCAAATAAACCTATATGAAAGCATCCATTCTTTATGCTCTTTCATATAGAGCTCACTGTCTTCCATGCCTCTTAATACATATCTTTTAGGATTGTAGTATAACAAGGAATGTTTGGAAAAGATTGAAGTGGACTTATTATCCTATCCTAGGTGATAGGTGGAGTTTGAAATTGGTTCTCTTGGGAGATGCCTTTGGCTGCCCTCAGTATCCTAAGGGGGTGTGGACTGTTATCGGAGCAGCGATTTTGTATGCTATTTAGAAGGTAAAATGCAGTTTAATTTTTCAATATGAAGCTATTATTGCTTTTGGAATTGTGTCCAATGTTGTTATTGATATTTAGTTTCAATGTAATGTAGAACCTTTAAAAAAGCTTATAATAAAAAATATTAAACACTACTCTGCTAAAGACAAGTCAAATGATTGGATGTCCTTAAGCAGATTTTTGTAATGTGCTGCGATATCTTGTACTTTGATTTTTTTGTATTAATATAAGAAATATTTTTTCAAAAAAAAAAAATACGGAAATAAAAGTGTGTGCTAGAATGTAGTCTTCCACAGGTTCTAGATAGATATGATAATTTACAATCTATTTATATTGTTTTGACACATAATTGATACTAGGGATATATACTAAAATTTTAAAGGTATAAAGATGAAGATAATTTTTGAGCGGTGTAAAAGGTTTAAAATGATTGTGGCATGGTGCGCGAAGATCTGTGTGGCAACTTCTAAGACTTACAGCGAAGATCTGTGTGGTGACTTCTACGACTTATAGCATAAAATACTGTGACGACCATAAAATCCAGACTGCCTAACATTGCAAAATAAAAGCATGAGATAGATTTTTGTAAGTTTAAAGTTTTACAAGTGACAATATCGTAACATTCAATACTTTTAATTATAAAACGGGATGTGTAATCTTCAAACTTGTAATTTATTTTATATGTCACATTCAATACTTTTAATTATGAAACCAGATGTATAATCTTCAAAATTTATTTTAAAATAAAATTTGTTTAATTTTTTTTTTAAATAAATTTATATTAATTTAAAATAATAGTCTTTACAATAAAAAAAAAGTGGGTGGGTTAACACACCTTATGAGAAATCAAACTATTTTTCATTGACAAGGGCTAAGGGCTAGTAAACAAAGCCGCCAACAAAACACAAGTTTGCCAATCATGATCATTGATGATCATTACATCAAAGAAAGCATATAATATAGAGTAATGTGCCCTGACATGTTATCCTGTATAAACTGTTAGTGATTTTTTTTTTTTAAATAATAAAATTTTATAAAATTTAAAATTTATTTAATATAATTATAAAGAAGAAACCAAAGTTAAACTAGAGAGAGGGTGTGAGGGGTCCATTATATTTTTATTGAAAAAAAATAAAAATAAAAGTTTAAATTTAAAAACAAATATTTTAATTTTATGTGAAAGAATAAATTTTATTATATAAGTTATTAATATATATATTTTTAAAATTTGTACTTGTTTCACCTAGATTTAGCTTTTATTAGGTCAATTATACCTTGGAGATTGGATGATAATATAATCTTCATAATAAGCACACTCATTAGTTTGTATACATCCGTTAGTACATAAATATTAATATGATTTTTTACTATATTGTTCATATTTTTATATTTATAATTTAAAAAATTTTGATCAAAGTATATGAGGAGTTATTATTAAAATATTTCTTATAGTTGAAAATTTAAAAACTATGGGAAGCAACTTAAGAAGGCTCCTTTAGTGTTTAATCGACCAATGAGTTACTAACATCAAAACTAGAAAGGGGATTTCAAAGGGAAAGACTATGGGAAATGAAGGTTACACCTAAGATAGCATTGTTTCTATGGTTGGTTGTGTAAGAATATCCTTACAACAAATAACTTGCATAAGAGAGGGTTTCAATTTCCAAATAGGTGTTACCTATGTGAAGCACAAGAAGAGATAGTGAAACACATAATGTTAGAGTGTAACTACTCCCTCAAGATACTTCAAAAATTAATCAAGGATATGGGGATTAAATGGGTAATGTCAAACAATATGGTAGAGTGGATTGAGTAGTGTAAATGCCCTTTAATATTACTAGATTGAATTGAACATATGACCTAATTCTATTACACTATGCATGGAAGGTATGGTTAAAGTAAAATAAAATAATATTTAAGGGGGAAAAGAGAGCTACATACATAAATAATCATAATATCCAAGCTACTATAGTATAAAACGTGAATGCCTTGAGGATAAAGGAAAAACTAGAATTAGTAGAGCAAGAAGAAGTGAACAACAAGATCTAAGTCGAGTTGGGGTGGAGTATAATCCTCAAGTATAATCCTAGTTGGATCTTGTTGTTGAAGTGAACAACAAAATCCAAGAAGTATAAAATGAAAACCACCCAAGGAGGGATGACTAAAGCTCAATTTTGATGGGGTATCCAAAGAGTATCCTAGTAAGGTTGAGGGTGAAGTGATAAGAGATAGTAACAAAATCTTAATTGGAGTTTTTAATGAGTATTTATGTACTATGAAAAGTGATCAACCAGAAGTTGAAGTGATATTGGCTAGAGTAAAAATGGTAAGGCAATTGGGAGTGAGAAAGTTGATAGTAGAGGGATATTCACTTAACAATATCAATTGTATTAATAAGAGGGCTATGATGAGTTGGTGGATGTCAACAATAGCAAATACTCTAATGATCTTGAACTCATTGGAGAATTTTTAGGTGGCTCATGTATTCATAGAAGGAAATGGGGTTGTGAATTGGTTAGCTAACTGGGGGCCTCTTTGTGAAGAGTATAAAAGATGGATTTCCCTAGATACTATTCATCCAAACATAAATCATGTAAAAATTGAATGCTTTGATACCAAATGAAAGTTCTTATGGTGGAGAGATAAAAAAATATCAATAAAGCAATTCTAATCTAAGAAAAAATGAACATTAATAGAGCATGGATATCGCCCATAAATGGTTCAGGAGTATTTAGCAATTAATATAAACCAAATATGAATACCAAATTATAAAATATCCTCAACCAAAAACTCTAATTTCACCAAACTATGTTGCTAAACCAAACCAGAAAATTAGATCTAGAATTAAAAAAATAAAAAACTGTGAAAAAACTCCACAAGAGTGCATCCAATGTGTGCTCTGAAAATGCTAATTCTTTTATATTCCATTGAATAAATACTTATATGAAAAATTTGTTACCATATTAATAATGCATCAACTAAATCTCTCAAATGGATCACCTTGAATCCATCAACTCGATCATCTTGACTAGATCACCTTAAATCCATCAACTGAATCATCTTCACTGGATTACCTTGAATTCATTAACCGAATCATATTGACTAGATCATATTGAATCCTTATTGAAGAATACTTCTTGAATTCCTAAATCCTTATTGAATTTCCCTTGAAACCTCCTTGATAAATCCTTCTTGAATTCCCCTAAATCTTGATTACAATAGGTGCCTCATACCCAATCTAATCCATTTATGGACCATGCATAGATTGGATGATCCACCCAAGTGAGGATGAGTGGATGGATTGGTCAAATAGTGAGGGATACATATATAGAATCATTACAATAACTTTTCTTAATTATAGACCATGCTTTTTTATCTTTTTGTCCTTTTACCCTTTGGCCTTTTTTGGTTTTTTACTTTTTGGGCTTTTGTCTTTTTTTGCTTTTCTAGATTTTTGACAATTTTGCATCACCAACTCTAACATTCCTCCCTTTGATGCAAAATGGTGAAATGTCCAACTTCATATTCAACTTCACATTCAAATACTAAAATCACACATAAAACTCTGCTCTGACTCTTTCAACATAGCTTATGCTTCTGCTTGTCTACTTCAATTTGATTACTTCAACTCTCATACCCTGTTAAAGGTATGAACCAACTAGAACTCGAATCTAGGACCTCCATCTATTGAGGTTGCTCTACCTATGAGCTTCTAGATCCTCGAATCAGTCTACAATTCGAATGTAGGAGTCTTACTCATTGCCCCAACATCCCCTCTAAGCCACATTGCGAGTGCTTGGGACTCCTAGCTTCAATATCAACTTTGAGATTTAACACTAGCTCTGATATCAATTGTAGAAATTGAATGCTCTAATTCCAAATGAAAGTTATTATGGTGGAGAGACAAAAAAACTAACAATAAATCACTTCTAATCTAAGACAAAATAAAAATTAATGAATCATGGTATCACTCAAAAATGGTCCAGGGGTGTTTAGTGATTACGATAAACCAATTATGAATATCAAATGATGAAATATCCTCAACCAAAAGTTCCAATTTTGGAAAACAATTTTGTTGGTCCAAATTAAAAAAATTAGATCTAGAATTAAAAATATACATAAAAAAGGCTATGAAAAAGCTCCACAATAGTGCATCCAATGTGTGCTCTAAAAAATGTTGATTCTTCTATATTCCATTGAATCAATACTTATGTGATAAATTTTTTGCCAACTAAATAATCCAACAACAAAATCCCTCAACTAGATCACCTTGAATCCATCAATTAGATCATCTTGACTGGATCACCTTGAATCCATTAACTGAATCATCTTGATTGGATCACCTTGAATTCATTAACTGAATCATATTGACTAAATCATCTTGAATTATTCTTGAAGAATACTCCTTGAATTCATAAATCCTTCTTGAATTCCCCCTGAATCTTGATTACAATAGGTGCCTCACACCCAATCTAATCCATCTAAAGACCATGCATAGATTGGATGATCCACCCAAGTGAGTATGGATGGATGGATTGGTCAACTAGTGACGGATACATCAATATATAATATTATTACAATAGATTTTCTTCATTATAAACCATAATTTTTATCTTTTTATCCCTTTACCCTTTGGCCTTTTTGGCCTTTTTATTTTTTTTATGCTAATATGGATTTTTGGCAATTTTGCATCACCAACTCTAACAAATAACTAGTGGAAATGGAAAATCTTGATATCAAGGTGTAATATATGATAATATGAAAAAAGTGTCTAGAGAAATTTTGTTGGGACTATTGCTAAGGTTGTTTTCCATAATTGTAGCTAAGACTTGTTGACTTTTGAAGACTTAATTTTAATGTAAACTCACAGGATAAATCTCACAAGATCAAATTTGTAAACAGAATAATATGAGCCAACTAATATTTAAATCAAGGCTTATAATAAATCAACTAACATTCAATAATAAACAACAATATGAATGTAATAGCTTGAATCATACATGTACAAAGCATGTAGCACAACTTACAATATTAGTTGCTCAAATGTATGTAAACTTTATTACTCCTCTTTCTCTTACAAATATATCATAAAACTCTCATACAATGACAATGCTTTCTATGCTCACTATGTAGATAATGTAGGTGATTTAAACAATGTAGGTGATGTCCTCTATGGAGTAATATATAGCCATAGTAGGATGACTCTTTGTATGCTTGACTCTTCCTTTCCTTATGCCAAGTCTCATGACTCTTGGCTTCTCTACTTGACACTTGCATACACATTACTCTATCTTGTATGCACACTTGGACATGACTCTTCATATTACACACTCTAATCTAAGAACACTTGTGCACATTTACATATAAGACACTCATGCACATATACACATATTACACTTGCACACAAACCATTTGTGTATTTCTTGCACATTATTAAATTACATAAAATATTTACTCACATTCTAATCTAAGAGTTGACCCTAGTCTACTATTTACAAGGTGTACCATAAATGTACCATGGGGGTATATTACCATGTACCAAATAAAGTAATATTCTCCAACACCCCCTATATTACATTATTTGATTACTGAAGACTTTAGTCTTCAATTATGGTCTTCATCCTTCAATCAATACTAGGACCTATCCTTACTTTGTTCTTTTTATTTTCTTGATTTGCTACCTTTTTGTATCCTGATCAAATGAATGATTAGTATCTTTCAAAATTTGTGAAAGGAATTCATCTTCATTGAATATTAATTTTGTTGAAAGAGCTTTGAATTCATTTTCTTTAGTAGTCTCTTCTAACTCTTGAATTTCATGAATTTCTTGAGCTAGATGTTCTTTTTTATTTCCCTCTCTATATTGTAATTGAGATTGACTATACTGATACTGATAAGGATACTGACATTGAAATTGTTATTGTCATTATGTATTGTATTGAGTTTGATATTGTCTTTGTTGTACTAATTTATTTTGACCATTTTGATTCATTTGATTTCCTTGAGACTGATTCCTTGGATTATATCTACAAAAATTTGTGCTATGTCCTCTTTTCTTACATACTTGACAATATCTATTATTCCATTTGGACCTATATCTTGAATTTGAAGCAATATTGCCTTGTTCATTTTCTTTTGACACTAAGGCATTGTTTTTTTGGTAAGTTAAAATTTCATTAAAAAAGGGGTTTTGAAAGGGCCCCAAAACCTTTTTACAATAGGTCACCAGACCAAATACAAGGCCACAGGAAAGGTCGAAGGATAGGCCAAAGGATAGGCCCAAGGATAGGCCAAAGGAAAGTCCAAAGGATAGCCTAAAGGAAAAGCATGTGAAATACGCGCCCAAAGCAGGAAAAAAGCAACTCTCAGCCAAGCATAAAATATTTAAAAGTCCTACCCAACATGAAAATTAAAAATCCTACCCAACGAGAAATTTGAAAAATCTGGACAAAGAAGGAATAATACAAGTTTGAAAAGTTCTACATAGGGAAGAAACTAGAAATCGGTATTCCACCAAAGAAACATCAAAAAAACAAAACTACCATACACAGAACCACATCGAACAGTAGGATGGAGCAGAGGAACCGCCAAGAAGGAACATCCCACCCAGGGAGGGTTAGGATACATGCAGGGATGCAAGAAAATAGACCAGAACAACATCCTATATAGGCCTAGAAAATGGATCAACAATCTGAGGATCTCCACAGGCCATGAAATCCCCTTGCAACAAGGTAGAGCTATGCAGAGACCAGAGGAAGCAGAGGAAGCAGTAGAGGTAGAACCGCAAGCCACAGGAAATGGGTAGGAAGTTATTAGGGAACCCAAATAGAAGGAGCCACAAGGTTAACAAGCTACAATGTTAAGTCCAAAACCAAAAAATACAGCAAGAAACCCCAGACAACCTCCAACACCACCAACGAACAACTTCAAGAATCTAGAAAAGAAATACCAATGAGATTTCAGTAGCAAGAAAAATAGAGGCCCCTCCAATCCACGAAAAAATATTTAGATCCCACCGAGAAGACCACATCTAGGAACCCAAAGAGTAGAACCATAGAAATAAGTATGTGGTCCCTCCCAAACCAAAAAAAAATGTGAAAAACTACTCAAGAAGCAACTCTCCCAAAAATGCAATGCACAACACCTGAAGAAAATTTGAAACTCAGCTCCAAGTAGAAACCTGCAAAAATTTGGGACAGATCTTAGAGCACTAGGAAAAAGAATCCCTGGAGTAACACACAAATTCCATGAAAGGTCCTAGGGATGTCCAAGAATAGTGGCACATGAAAGAACCCCTCAAACATTTATGGAAAGGGGTAGACAAAAGAAAAATTGACCTCCCACCCTAAGGAGATCGTCTGCAACACTAGCCAACCAAGGAGGAAGGGCAAGGGAAGTGCCAGGGAACTGGGATGGGACCAAGGAAGGGGGAAGCATAATAGGACTTCCCATCAAGTCCCCTGACATTAAGGCATTATTAGTCTATTTAACTTTGGCACTATTTCCTATTTCATATTCTTGTAGAATTTTGACTAAATCATCAAATGAAGTATCTTTGCATAAGACTTGCAAAGATGTAACTAGATGTTTATAATTTTTTGGAAGATCTATCAATGTCACTTGAACAAGAAATTTATCTTTTATTTTTTCTCCTAGAGGTAATAGGTTGCTTGTATATCTATTATCTTTCTAATAGAACCTAGTATTTAGACATTGTTCCAACTTAGTTTGGATGTTCTTTAGTGCTACTAAGGATGAATATCCATGGATATCAATGGCTGATAAGGATGCATATGGACATATACTACCAATATATTATTAGACAAGGGTTATAATAAGAACATAATCATATTATAATTTCAATTTTGAATTCCTCAAACCAACTCTACAAGTTATGTATAGCGACTACCCCATATTAGCCCAAGAAATTGAAATTAAAATCAGAGTGAAAGGAGTGGAAGAAGGATACTGGTACCTCCTAATAGAGGGCACAGTCATAAGATTATATGATTTCACAGAGAAGTTTTTCTTGTTGCCTCATTATGTCACCCACCGCTTATTCACACTAGAATATTACAGGTAAGTGGACTACATAAAATACAGGTTTGGTTATAGGAATAAGAGGAGAGTGACTGTGGAGTACAATTTCAAAGAGGCCTTCAAATTTATTGAAGGATCGATATCATACCAAAACTATTTCACTGGTGGGCTTATCATTGAGATAACCCTAACCGAATACATACACCACATATATAACTAACCAAAAGCATTTGGTTACAGGTAGTGATTGAATCGAATCCTAGTAATAAACATACCTTTCTTCCCCTCTTGCCATTTACCACGCAGTGAATTGGTTACCCCATTCAGTTACCTAAACAAAGAGAACTAAGTCTTAATTAGAAGGGACTCTATTCGACTTAAAAACAAAGTCATTTGTTGCACTCTAAGAATGAAGTAAGGGTCGTTGTTTTCCTTCGCTTCCCCACCATTACTTGGGAGGGAATGGGTTTACTCCTTAGATAAAGTAAGTTATAAAAATAAGGTGAAACGGTGGAACATGATTCAAATCATATGAATAAATTAGGCAAAGTGAAACTGAAGATTAGATCGAACAAATAACTAAAAATTTTGGTAGATCCAAAATAAATAAAGGGATATTGGAAGATGAAAATAGCAGTTTATGGAAAAGGTGGAATTGGTAAATCAACGACCAGTTTTAATATTTCAATTGCTCTAGATAGACATGGTGAAAAAGTGTAACAAATTGGATGTGACCCCAAACATGATAGTACTTTTACTCTTACAAGATTTTTGATACCTACAATTATAGATACTTTGCAATCCAAGGATTATAATTACGAGGATCTTTGGTCCAAAGATGTAATTCACAAGGGTTATGGAGGGGTATATTGTGTGGAAGCAAGGGGTTGCAAGAGTCAAGTGTGGAGGATATGTGGTAGGGGAATTAGTGAAATTGTTAAAAGAGTTAAATGCATTTTACGAATATGATATTATATTATTCGACGTATTAGGTGATGTGGTGTGCGAAGGTTTTGCTGCTCCATTAAACTATGCAGATTACTATCTAATAATTACAGATAATGGATTTGATGCATTATTTGTAGCTAATCGTATTAATGCTTCTATCAGGGAAAAAGCTCATACACATCCACTCTAATTAGAAGGCTTGGTTGCAAATCATACATCTAACAAATATCTTATCAATAAATATGTAGAAGCCTACCCAATACCCGTAATAGAAGTAATACCTCTTATTGAAGATATTCGAGTCGGAAGAGTCAAAGGTAAAACCTTATTTGAAATGGTTGGATCTAAACCATCTCTTAACTATGTGTGTGAATATTATTTAGACATAACGGATCAAATATTATCCCAACCAGAGGGTATTGTACCAAAATATATTCCTAATTGTAAATTATTTAGTTTACTTTCTGATAAATATCTCAATCTGATTGATGATAGCAGACATCAAAATAATAAGAAAATTTTACTTGGATTTACGACCATTTAATTGAAATTTTTATTTTATTTGTTTTTTATCATTCAATAATAATTTATGTCAGTGAAAATTGATGAAACTCTTACTGTTGAATGTGAGATTGGTAGTTATCATACTTTTTTTCCACTTAGCTGTGTATCTTGGTTATATCAAAAGATTTAAGATAGTTTCTTTTTATTTGTGGGCACAAAGATGTGGTTATTTTCTCCAAAATGCACTTGGAGTTATGATTTTTGTGGAACCCCACTATGCAATGGTAGAATTAGAAGAAGGGGATATATCGGCTCAATTGAATGATTATGAAGGATTAAAAAGGCTTTGTATTTGAATAAGAAAATATAGAGATCCCAGTGTCATCATATGGATAGGTACTTGTACTACAGAAATAATTAAAATGGATTTGGAAGGTATGGCCCCCAAATCAGAGTGGGAAATTGGAATCTCAATTCTAGTTGCAAGAGAAAATGAAATGGATTATACTTTACTCAAGGAGAATATACGGTGTTAGCTGCTATGGCACATCGTTTTCCAGAACTAGAATTCCCTGTTCTTGAATGAAAATAAATTCTACAAAAATTCTTTGCTTTTCCTTCTAAAAAAAAAGAGGAATTGGCCGAATATGCAAATCATCCCTCCTTAGTTCTTTTTGGGTCTTTGCCCTCCAATGTGGCTTCTCAACTCAATCTAGAGTTAAGACGCCAGTCCATCAAGGTATCGGGTTGGCTACCTGCTCAAAGATATACTGATCTTCCATCATTAGGTGATGGAGTTTATGTTTGTGGCGTTAATCCATTTTTGAGTCGGACAGCAACAACTTTAATAAGACGCGAAAAATGTGAATTAATTGGAGCTCCTTTTCCTATCGGCCCAGACGGAACGCGGGCTTGGATCGAAAAGATTTGTTCTGTATTTGGTGTTGAGGCCCAAGGTCTAGAAGAAAGGGAGGAACGGATATGGGAAAGTTTAAAGGATTATCTTGATTTGGTACGTGGGAAATCTGTTTTTTTCATGGGAGATAATCTGCTAGAAGTATCTCTAGCAAGATTCTTAATCAGATGTGGAATGATCGTTCATGAAATTGGTATTCCTTATATGGATAAACGATATCAACATATGGAGGAAATGGAAATGTGATAAAATCACAAACTTGGACAAACTAGGTCTTAGCGAGCTTCCGTAGAGGTGGGGATATGATCTAGATGATTTGTTCACAAAAAGAATCAAAGAACTGCATGGAGAGAAAGTAGCTAGACTGGTGAAATCCAAACACATATATGGAGATGCACAGAAATAATAGGGAACGATCCCACATCTGATGGAATGTAAGCGCTATGGAACCACTTCCACATTGGATAGATTTCTATGTGCATGCAAATGACTATGACCCAACCAAGAGTTCTCATCATCTCGATGATGTCAAAAGGAAGGAAATGGAAGAAACTTACAAATGATCTCCAGCCAAAATTCTTGAATGGTGGAAGATGAGGGTTGAGAGAAATGCAATGAAGGGTAAGTATCCCAATCCCAAAATTGATGAAGAGTTTGAGAGGAGGTACAACAATCACGTTGTAACTTGGAAGGCCAAGAAAAAAAAGAGCCTAGCATTAGTTCTAAAAAAAGCAGAAATAAGTACGATAGAAAAAAGATAAAATGAAGAGCAAGAAGTCTAAAGTAGCTAGAAAATAGCAAGAGTCCACTCCACCATCTGCTATTCCTTTATAGCAAAAGGAGGATACCATGAAATAAGTAGGTGCAACAGAAGATACTCCAAGGAGGATAAGGTTCAAACGCAGAACCTCTGAGGTAAATACCCATGTAAAATAAGATCAGAATAAAAAATGGAAAGCATTAAACCTCACTACTACAACCTCCTCCAAAAAGAAAGAAAAATCAATCCTAGTTACGAAATCTATAGAATCACTTTCTCAATGGGAACTACAACCAACTATAAAATTTAAGAGGAAGGCAGAAGGTACAATATTGGAGATTGACACCATAGCTCTTAAGAAAAAAAAGTTGAATGAAGCAAAGGAGGTGATACAATCTCCCGCTACATTAGGTGAGGATAGAAATCAAGAAGAACAACAAAAAAGCATCGAGGAGATTCTCAAATAATCTACTAGAGTAGGCTCAGGTATAATTTTTGATCTCTTTCCTCCTTCTTCTCCTACTTATTCTCCAGAGAAATCTCACTTCCCTTATCGAGATAAAAATACCATGGAAATATCATCATCGAAACCTAACTCCCCACAACCATCTCCACCTCATCCATATTAACCCCCTCATTTAGATCACTCTTCACTTCATACAGTCGATAATCCTAAAAACTCTTCACCACCTCCTTCATCACAAGTTCCAATGTCATATCCACCCCCAAATTCCATAAATAAATCCAACTCCCCCATCATCATTATCTCCATTAACAATAGAAATATCACTGTCATTATCCCCACCATCAACTACAGCTATTAGTTCTATTTCAGTTGTTATTTTTGCTAGGGACACAGACTCCACTCGTATTACCTCCACTCCCCTCTCCATTATGGTGGTCCCTTTATTCCCTATAAATGTTGGTCCATATAATCTAATGGATCACCCCATAGTAGCATCTTTGTAGAATATCAAGAGCACTTTTCTAAGTGCACAAAAATTTTGGAGCATGAAACTGGCTCAGTCTTCCAAAGGAGCCACTAAGGTGAGAAGTACAATGATGGTTGACTCTATGTCTTGGTAGAGGATAAAATAAAAGATGATCCCCTTGGTTGATAAACCAATAGAGAATATGATGGTGGAAGACTACCAAATAGAGAAAAATACTGAAGATATAATACAATTGATCATAGAGGACGTATTGGTCACAACCAAAGCCAAATTAGAAACCATGTTCATCAAAACCGTCATCTACAGGGAGCAGTCCACCAAATTGGAAGAAAATATCACCAAGCTTCAAGCCACCATCAAAGACCAAAATAAATAAATACAAGCTTTGGTAAATGATGCTAATAAATGGTAGAATAAGTTTAAAAATATGGTTGACTTCAAGGAATAGGTTGAGCAACTGCAGGATCAGAATAAAGAATATGTATAGTAGATACAAGCCTTACAGTAGCAGCTCTAAGTTGAGAGAACAAAGGCTATCGGATTCTCCAAGACTAAGGTGAAGCAATTCAAAAAATAATTCTTGTCAAAAATATTGGAGAGGTGCTCCAAAATCTAGCACATCTTTGACTTCATGGATGAAGCCAGTGAGGTGTTGCAAATGAAAAAAGAGGATATAAAGGCCATCACCAAACAAATACAATCGATAGCTCCTTAGGCCAATGAAATTCTCAATTTGTCTGAGGCTAAGTGTAACCATTTGGGTAAGCCTATCCCCAATAAGGAGTGGAACACCTCAAGAATCATAGCTAGAATCATCCTAAAAAGGAATAGTTTGCTTTAGAAGGGGTGGTCATTAATTGATAAATTGGATGACAAGCTTCAGAAGATCATTGATATCAATGAAGAGATGGTGTAATATGGTTTTAGAAGATTTTGGAATGAAAATAATCTTATGATATCAAAGGAGGAGCTCCAGAAAAGTATACAAGCAATGATTGAATATGAATGAGAAGTGGATGCATGGTAAGAGCCAATCGATCAGGATAAAGTAACCCAGATAATAAAAAATTCAACCAGATTGAAAGATCTGACTGTAAACTTGGTAGAATGGGGAACTTCTTTCTCATATGATATGACGGTTGAACTGTGTTACATCCATCGACAACTTTTATAAATTTAAAATCCTTATCTAGCATCTTGGAAAAGGCCATGGATACCTTGAACCAAGCTAATTAGATTCTGAAAAGGGATACAAAAAAAGGAGGCCAAATATAAAGAAGTACAGGAGTGTTCAAAGGAATATCAAGAGGAAGAAGTACAAGAATAGGAAGTTGAAGAAGATGAAGAACATGAAAAATACCAATAAAGAGAAGGCAATTAATTTGAGTAGGAGGATCAACAAGAGGATACACATGGATAAGAACAGTAGGAAGAGGTTGAAGAAGAAGATAAAACAATAAACATCTCAAATGAAGAGACAGTAGAAGATACTGCCAAAGATCAAGACCAAAAATAAAGGCATGAGAGTGCCAACATTTTTGTTGTAACATAGGTCAAAATTTTTGAATAATAATGATTAGTGGAATAAGCCATGAAAGGTAGTTTTGTAAAAGTATTTTTTGAAGCCTGACAATGTCATAAGGTAAAAGAAGCATGAACCTATCTAGGCATGTAAAATTTGTAAAGATGAATTTTGAGGAACAATTGTTTAACCAAGAATATAAAGGAGTATACCTCCAGGTATTTTGAGCATAGTAACAACTGCTTCTAGCATGGCCTCTATATGAACCTTTAATATTTGAGTTCTCCTACAACATATTGAGAGAGTGATATTTATAAGTTATTTCAAGAAGCATAGTGTACAACCAGCAGAAGTAAGTTCTGCTTGTTCCCAAGGAGATCAGTCAACAAAAGTGAGGACTATGAATGGATCCTCAAAACTTCATTGTTACAATAAAAATTATTGAATTCTTTGATACATATTTTACAATAGCTAGGATTCTCTGAAACCCTAGAAAAACAATGATGGTGGTGTCTCAAAACATGTATCTACTCCCAACATAAGTGAGTGGGATTCTGTTATTCGATGTCGGGCCACTTCAGCTTAAGCTACTACACAATGCTAATGTAACAATTCCATATTTGCACACAATAAAAATAGCAAATGGGTTAATAGAAACTGTGAGGGCTCCATAATGTGAGGCCCTCAAAAAGCAGTATAAAAACCCTAGCTATGCAATATAAATAAATGAACAGAACCTGAAAGTGCATAAAATGAAACAACAAAAAATTTACCTTGCTTGTTTGTTGTCTTCTGATATGATAAATGTTTTTGCAATAAACTGGTGCGGTGATGCCCTAGCATCGCCCGAAGGCTAGGGTGACTTCATAATTTTGACATAAAATACCCACAGGCACTCTACAATTGTAGAAAATTCCTGTGGGAACTTAAGAATGGTGAAGGATGCCCAAAGGCACTTGACAGTGGAGGAAGAAGCACCTAGAGGTACTCGGTTGTGATAGAAAATGCTTGAGGGCATTCGATAGCTAAGGATAAAGTTTGCAAAAGTAGATATGATAGGGCAAGAGGGGCAACGATGGATGCAGGGGCTGTGGTAAGTGAGGATGGAAGGTGAGAGTGCTCGGATGCTCCAAGGAACTTAGGGATGAATGGATGAGGACTCTAAATATGGAAAACTCAAGGATTTCTTAAGGTTTGAGCCATCAAAATGGCTCCTATTAATAATCCAACCTAGGGTATACTTAGGGTTTCAATGACACTAATCATGTGGCTAAGATAAAAGTATATCGAAGGGTGGATATTAAATTTAGGGTGTGGCAAGGACTGATGGAAATGGATGGATAGGATTAAATGAAATCGGATGGCTGGGATTAATTCACTTATATAAATATATATTTATTAAATATATATAAAATATAATATATAAAATATTAATATTTAAATATATATAAATATATGTAAATAAAGGGTGGAAATGGCAGGAAAATCAAGATGGACGACAAGTAGATAGTTTTTGGTGTCTAAAAATAATGATTAGAATAATAAAGCCATGAAAGACAATTTTGTAAAAGCATTTTTTGGAGCCGGACAATTTTAGAAGGCAAAAGAAGCATGAACCTATCTAGGCATGTAAAAGTTATGAAGCTAAATTTTGAGGAATAATTTTTTAACCAAGAATATAAAGGAGTATACCTCCAGGTATTTTGAGCATAGTAACATCTGCTTCTAGCATGGCCTCCATATGAACCTTTACTCTTTGAGTTCTCCTACAACAGATTGAAATAATGAGGTTTATAAGGAAGTTATTTCGGGAAGCATAGTCTACAACCAAAAGAAGCAAGTTCTGCTTGTTTCCAAGGAGATCAGTCAACAAAAGTGAGGACTATGAATATATAAGATACATGGCTACGATGCTAGCTCACCCCTTTATTTTATTTTTGACTCTAGTGCCCAAAGGATAAGGATCTGAGTTTGTAAGACTTGCTGGCAATACTCCCTAGGAGGCACCAATATGTTGGCCCAAAAGGCTACATACTTAGAAATTTTGTAAAATTGGCTAAGTGTCCAAATAAAACTCAAAATCAATGTTAAACTCCACTAAGGTGCAGAATCCATGGTCAGTGCAATCACATAGTGCTAAGAAAAATTTAAAGTTGTAGAATTCAAAAGAGTGACATCAGCACAAGGGTATTTTTTGCAACTGAAGATCACAAGCATATCAGATTTGACAAAAGGATGACTAAGTTTTAGGAATAATATCTTCCAAGTATTATCAAGATTAAAATCCACAAAAATTTGAAATCCATAATCAGAGCAATCAAACAAAGTTTAGCAAATATTGGAGTTACATATTCTTGACGTCAGGAGGTAAAGCAATGTCAAAATCTACCCAAGGCTAATGCGAAATAAATATTTCGTAGTCAAATTGATCAAACTCGACCTAGCAAAAATCAAAGTAGCAGATTTCGAAGAGGAGTACAATTTGCTTCCAAATTATCATTTTATGGTCAACTCAGTAAAACTCTATCCGACAAAAAATGAAGTACCGAATTTCATAGAAAGCCATCAAGCACCACAAGAACCCCATCTCGTGGTCAAATTGATCAAACCTGATCTAGTAGAAAACCAAGTTGTGGACTCCAAAGAAGAATAAGTGCAGTAGAACCTGATGAATGTAACAAAAAAACTAGGGGAGATCAAGCATCACCGATATCAAGATCCACCTACAATTCTAGTTATGGATCAACGAATGAGAAGTCTTCTCAAGAATGAAGGATGATCTAGATTGACCTATAATCATTCTAGATACTAAATTTAGTTGAAATCTGAACAACTTGTAGAGCTCAGAATTACAGCGTTCATGAAGCACAACTCTATTATTTTACTTTAATACCAATGAGAGACCACCACCTCATTATTCTGTTTATCTGACAACAAATTCCTTGTAATATTTCTAGTTTTTTATTGTCATTGTAAAATCTATATAAAGAGATCGAACCCTCAATGTTAAGGGTCGACTCTAAAGTGTTTGCCTGATATATTACTATAACTTGCTAAGAAATCAATAGAAGGAGCATTACTTGAATGCTTACCTTTAGATTTTTGTCTTCATCAATTGTGAGTTTATTCTATGAATGCATTTTTGCTACTGTTGTTATGATTAATCAATTCTACTGATATTGGATTGCTGATTTGGAGCAACTTGAAATGATTCATGCCTAAAAAAATACTGCATAGGAAATATATTTCGATTAATCTAAGTTTTGATCTAATTTTTCTATTTGGATTATTAGCATTTAGATGTTTGAAATAGTTCTCTGAGTATTTCTTTATTTTAATGGTGGAGATAATAAGTTTTGAATATTGTTAGTCCTAAGTGTGGTGTACTAAAAATATGCTTAATCAGTGGATTTTTAAAATTTATCAATATTGTCAGCTTTATACAATCATTATTCATTCAACTATTTTCTAACCCTTATCTCATTTCTATCCCTAAACTTACACTTTTATTTGAGCTTAATTGAGTCAACACTTGAATTAGTTGATAAGGTATACTAGCCTAATCTAGAGGTTGGATTGAAGCAATCTTTGATCCATCCAATGTTAGGGTTTGAATTGTGATCAGCGAGTATGTGCCTCCAAGAATTCATAGATTCATAGTCGTATTTCAAGTTTTCCTTGATTTCAATTCAGACCCCAACAGTGCCTTCCATTGAATAAAAATATTTTTAGTTGTTTTTTGTGGACTTCTAATCCAATCCATAAAGGTCCCTAGACAAATATACTTTTGTTCAATAATCTTCTTCCATAATCCTTCTCTGATAAAAATTCTCCATAAACTTTTTACTACCAAATAAGAACCAAAAAGATAGATATTTTTAAGGCTCCAGCCACCTTCCTCCTTTGTCCTAGCAATAATCTTCCACTTAACTAAAGGAATGTCTTCATGTTCCTTGCATCTAGTCCAAAGAAATTTGAAGCATAATTTTCTTATTTTCTCTAGAACTCATTTGGGAATGAAGGTTAAAAAGTGCCAAAATATAGGAATTACCTCAAGAACTAACTTTACAAGTGTTAATCTCCCACTAATAGACAACCATCTATTACACCAATGGTTAATCCTAAATCCAATATTCTCTAAAAGCCATCCCCGATCTCTCTTCCTATAATTATTTAGCTTCAATACCAACCCAAAATACTTAAATTCTTCTTGGATATATAAGAGATTTAAAGGAAAAATTCTGATTAGATCTTATTTAGTCTCTTTCTCTAGACCATTAAAGCAAATAGAGGATTTTTAAAAAATTATCTCCATGTCGGTAGCAATCTGTAAGTGTCCAATATTTCCTTCAACTTTATAGCTTCCCTTAAACTTCCATTTGTAAAAAATAATACATTATCATCAAATAAAAAAATATAAATAAAGGACCCCCACTTTGATCTCAAACAAGGATCCTGCCCTCTTTGCATCCAAAACAGCTTTACTCAATCCTTTAGCAACTAGAAAAAAAAGTAAAGGAGATAAAGGACATCCCTATCTCAGTCCTCTCAAGGGTCTAAATAATTTGGAAGTTGATCCATTGATAAGAACAACAAAAAATATAGAATAAATACATCCCATAATCCACTTTACTATCGGATAGCTAAAACCCACATGTAAGAGCGTCAATCTGAGATACAACCAGCTAGTTCTATCATAAGCTTTAGATAGATCTATTTTAAGGACCATTGTAGGAAGATTCTTGGTTTTAATAGAGTGAAGGTCCTCTTGTGTAGCTCCTATGGCTTCAAAAATTTGTCTACCTGCTAAAAACCCAAACTGCTCCTAGGAAATAACTTTAGATAAAATCTTCTTCAATCTAACAGCCTGAATATTTATAATGATTTTATAGATATACACAACAAAATAGGTCTAAAATCATCAAAAATTATAGGATTATCCTTTTTTTGAATCAAAACTAAATAAGTGGAGTTAAAATCCCTCAAAACCTAACCATTCAACCTAACTTCTTCCATTACTCTAAGAAGATCCTCAACCAGATCATAGAAAACTAGGAAAACTCCATAGGCCATCCATCAGGCCCTAGACTTTTATCCTTTTTGAAAGAATTCAATATAGCTTCCAATTTTTCCTTTATGAGCTCCTTCATTAGTAACTGATTGTCCTCCTCTATCACAAAACTGGGGAAGAAAGTAATCAACTTTAAAAATTCCCCAATATTGAATCTATCAAGTTCTTTATAGATAGATTGAAAATGTTTTTCTCCTAAATATGCTAACTCAAAAAAACTCCTAACGAGGACCCCTTCTTCATTATGCATCTCCCAGATAGTGTTAACCTTCTTCTTGTGATTAGCAAAATTATGAAAAAACTTAGTATTTTCATCCCTTTTTTTAACCATACAACTCTACTTTTCATTCTCCATTCAGCTTCCCTCCACTCCAAGAATTTGTTCTTATTAATTTCTAGTTCAACCATATTTTCTCCTCCTCTTTAAATAAATCAACCTCATGCTTATTAATTTATCCAAATATGGATATGATTAAATAAATATAATTTTTTAAATTTATTTCCTTTGACATATCTATAATGTCTACAATGTTGATTAATTATTGAAATAAATTAACCTATCGATGTTTAGGAGGCTTACAAAATTAATAAATTGAGTAATTAAAACCTTTAAAACACCTATTTTACAAAGTTTAAATAAGAGGTACAATCTATTCGAGGGATGTGATTTGCTCATGTATGAGCAAAATGCTACTATAAAAGTTGTGTATTACTCCTTTCTAGGTGTAATCTAACTAAATTAAATAAATCAATGTTTCAAAAATTTGTGTGTCAAATTATAGGTGGTTTGTGAAATGGAAACTCTATTATAAACTTCAGCAAATTTAAAAAATATATAAACTAGGAACAAATTTCACAAGAATTTAACAAGATATATTTCAATTTTTGATTAAGTTGCACTTTTTCACTAGAAAGGAACAATCCACTATACTTGAAGAAATATTGTAAAGTATCAAACTGATGAGCTATTCGCTCCATCATAAAGTGATTGAATTATAGAAACAATATTCTTAGTGTTAAAAATTAAATCATCCAAATTCAAAAAATGAATCGACTAGATTTGGAAAGCAAATCACTTGAAATAAAAATTGCTATAAAGCTTTGGTGTTAGGATAGTAGTCAGTTATAGGTAGTTGTAACTAATATGGTTATAAGTGGTAAGTATCCTCTTGTATATACACTATTACATCAATGAATAAACATGGTGTAGTAGATACACTCCAACATTTGGTATCAAAGAATGATCATTTTCTTGATGAGAAAAAGACATGCAAGAATATTATGTACAAATTATTATGCCATATTAGTTTAGAAATAATATAAGTGCATTGTATTTTTGTGAAGAACTATTGTGCTAATTCAATTAAAGGAGAATTATTTTTATTATTTTTTTTTGTATTTGTATGTGTTATAGACATTTATTTGATCTTAGAGAAGTTGTAGATCCATTTGAGAAGTATTTAACTCATGTTAGGAGAGTTGTCTTAAAATTGAATGTTGTCATCTAGAGTTGCTATTATTTGGATCTATAATTTGTAGCTACTACCATATAGAGTTGTTACCATTTGAAGTTGTCATCTAAAGTTACCATGAAGTTATCATTTGGAGTTGCCATCTAGAGTTGTTGTCTAGAGCTATCATTTAGAGTTGCTACTATCCAAAGTAGTTGTCTTCTAAAGTTTTTATTTAGAGTTATTCTCATCTAAAGCTATCATATAGACCTATTATAATTTGGAGTGACCATCTAGAGCTATTTTTATATAGAGCTTCCATATAGAGATGCTACCATCTAGAGCTATCATCTACAGCAAAAAAAAAAGTCATCTAAAGTGAAGTTTAATATGAATGCAATGCATGGCCCATATAAAAGTTAACTTCCAATGGAGTGTTTTTGGTTAAAGGTTTATACCATGAATTTATAAAATAACATCTATAGTTAAGTGTAGATTCTTCTAGCAGTACCAATTATATGGCTATTATCATTGTTGTTTTGTAGCATTGTTTTAGTCCACTAAATTTTTCATAACTTCCAACATTTAGTTCATTGTAAACTTACTATTAGATTCATTGTTAGGCTTTGATGGGTTAGGAAGGGTTGGAAGTGGTGGTTGGAATGCAACTATGTAAAATATATTATGGTCAATATGAGTGATGATGTATGATGACTAAGAAGGATGGAGGAAGGTATTTCATTGGAATGTCAAAATGGGGAAGAAATTGGGTGTTGTACTAGGAATAGGATTATTTTGGGAAGCCTAGGCTATGTAGGCCATCGATGCAATAAGGGGTATTTTCCCTACCTTGATGAGAATATCTTCATATCTTGTTGCTTTTTTGAATATTGTAGTTAGTGTATGATGATTAAAATTATAAATTATTAGTTCTAAATCATATTGTAAACCCTTGATATAGTATGGTAATGTTTTTTCTTTTGATGTAACATTTTGTGGAATTAAATTTATGGTTCTCAAGAATCTAGTATTGAAATCATGGATATTTTCTTAAGGGGATATTTTCATGGAATTTAATTGAAACATAGTTGAATACCCATATCTCGTACTTCCAAAACTATGCATGAAAGGTTCAACTATTGATGGCAATCCCCTATACCATAATGTAGCCTTATCATGAGTAAACATACCATTATATCCTACTCTTGAATGTGGTGGATTGACTTGAGTGTAGACAACTCAATGAGGTGATCCAACATAGTTGTATTCTCATTCCATTGAAATAAAGTAAAACCTTCATAGTAGTAAGAGGGATAGGTGAATAACAGGTTCAACATACCATGATATATACAATTAAGAAGTTGATTTTGAGATCTAGCAGGTGCACCAAGATTATTTTGCTATAGATATGTTTTGTTGAGTTGTTTATGAGGGGGGTACATTGCATAGCTTAGATGCTGGTATGGATGGAAGAGAGGGTGCAAATATGGAGGGTAATTTGGTGGATATTAAGGATATAGATTTGGATAAACCCACCAATGATTAGGAAATAATTGTAAGTTTTTTTTAGAGATATAAATTAGCCCTATCTATTGGATCTATTGGTTTTAAGGAGTTGATCCTTGCACATTTTGTTGTGATTGGTTGGTTTAAGGTAGTGTTAATCCCTAGGCATTTCCTTGGGACACTTATTACCCCTTATGCCTAGCCATTACTTGCATATCATATACAAAGCTCACATTTAATCCTATTGATCGTATTTAGATTGGAGGAATGTTAGAAGTATTGGTTAAATTAGATGAAAGAGAGATATGTATTGGAGATGTACTTATGGGGGTATATTTTGTGTATTTGGTGTTGTAGAATGATTATAGAGCTTATGGATGAGAAGTGAGTTGTTCATTAGATTATTTACATCAATAGGAATTTGGTTTAAAGGATTGGTGTGGGTCATTGTACGTGCCTAATTAGCCAAATTCAGGTTTACTATGACAGATGAATAGGTCATTTACTAGCCTAAGTAGTATGTTTGAGGTAGCATGAAACCTTGTCTAATTTTATCAGAAATACGTATCTTTTCTTTTTATGATATAGGACTAGATATGAGGATCCCCTTAAACTCCTCCTGTAGATGCACCCACCTAGTAATTTATTTTTTTCTTTTTCACTTTGCAGTTCTTTTATGAAATACAATTATGTTCATCAATTTAAGCTCTTTTTTTGATTTTTGAGCTTTAGATCACATATTCATATGCTTGTACCTATAAAGATAGAATCCCAAGGTTAAAATCTACAAAATCTAAATCTAAATCTAAAAAATTCAAAAAATTTCAAAATTGAATTTATTGAGTGATTTGCTTGCAAATTGGAGTGATTTAATCACAATATCATGTGATTCAATTTTAGAATATATCTTTTTATCAAATGTCAATTCAAGCAATTTGCTTACAAATTTGAGTGATTTGCTTTACAATTTTGAGGATCCATTCATTGTTTATGCAATTTTGGTTAATTGAAAGCAATTGAGCAATTCACTCAAAACTTCAAGTGATTCACTTTTCCATCTAAGAATATTTTTACAAAATAATAGAGTTATCTTGGCAAATCACTTTCATTGAATCCTTGCCTAGAATCCTGGCAGTTGTTCTCCACCCTTTATTGAGCGAATCACTCACTATGTTGAGTGAATAACTTGTATTAAACATATGCAAACTAACTCAAAAAATTATATTTAGTGCTTCTACCCATGAAAAATGCACATACGAGGTTAGATTCAAGTTCATTTGAATGCCTTATTTAAGTAATATTTACAAAAAATATAGTTATCTAAAGTTCAATTTAAAGTTGTCATCCACAAAGTACCTAAAATATATAAAGAAAAAAGTTAAAAACTAGATTAAAATTTTAAGCAAAATTGGGTTTAGATCTAAAACATTAGACAAATTACTCAAATTTTAGATTTCTTTGAAAGCGTAGGCAAAATTGAGATATTTGCTCGCTAGATTGAGCGATTAGTCTATTGAGTCAAAAAAATCATTTGATTTATGAAAAACTTGAACTTTGCTCAAAATTGAGTGTGTACTCACTTTTACAAGCATATTGCTTACTAAGGAGAACATAGTGATTTTTTTTCTAACTTTGAGTCAATCACACCATTCATGACAAGTGCATTTTTGGGCACAAAAATCAAGAAAAATGCATAAAAATAGTGTTTATCCCACTAGGTGTGCTAGAAACTATGTTGCTTTGAGGGATTAGACTGACTTCTATTTTGAGTATTATGCCACAAAATTTTATTTTTAATAAGGTTGGAAGATTTTTCCATAAAATTTTTCCAACCTTTGGATTAAGGTCGGTTTCCTACTTTCCTCATTTAAATCTCTAATCTAAACAAATTAAAATGTACACACAAAATCAAATGCAAAAATTAAGATACTTAAAGTGCAAAAAGTAAATTTGTGAAGTTTAGAGTGTGAGAGATGACAACAAATATGACTATTATACAATATCACAGATAGTATGTGATTAATCAACACAAGAGAATCCAAATAATATCAATTTTCATTAATTTATTTGATTATAAAATTGATAAGTAAATGACAAGATGGGCTAGAAGGGTTGTACTCGACTATCATGCATTTGTCAAACCATGAGGTAGTACCTCTAATGGGATGTACAAGGACATGTTAATTTCTTACAACCTCATAAGCACAAATCACAATACAGATTTTATAGTGTGGCTCTGAATTTTTATGGCCAAAATATGATTACAATGAGGGCCTTAGGCCCTAATTTATAGTAAGAGTTTACCCCTAAGTTACCTAGGGTGAAAAATAATTACTCATAGTAAAAGTAAATATTTAGGGGTAACTTTAGCAAAATGTTACACCTCCAAATATTACATGCCTCTAATTATGCCTCTAATAAGCTTAAAAGGCTCCAAAAATGCTTAGTGGACCACATAATGTCCAAAATGTTAATTTTTTAGATATTACCTTCAAAATCTATGTAGATTTTCACTTTTGTACCTTGACTGAGTGATTCACTCATTATGTCAAGTGATTTGCCCACTTTTGCAATTGTTTCACTTGCATTACCAAGTTGAACAAATCACTTCCTGAGAAAATCAACATTTTTGTTGAGCGAATCGCTCCTTTGAGCCAATCAACATGTTTTACAAGCAAATCATAATTTTACCAAATATAATAAAAAAAATTGGTTTTTTGAAATTTTCTTACTATCCAATCTTCTACATCCATTATACCTTAAAAAATGTGTAAAATTTAACAAAGATAGCGCTAAGGTATTATAGTAAGAAAAATTTAAAATTATGATTTGAGGAAATATTTCAAGGCATCTTGAATCCTCTACATCGATCCTAGGTTTGGTCCTTCCTTACTACTTCGGTGATGACATAGGCAAGATATACTAGATTTGAGCGATTATTATTTTAACATCATATTATTGATATTTTGATCTAGTATCAAGTACTATGTTTTGCATTAAGATTGAAATTACAAATGCTTTGTTAATAATTTTAGTGTAGAAAGTAGCTCTACTTTACTTCATTCCATTTGCTTTGATTGAAATAACATTGGCTCAGTTCTTGCATTTATGTTTATCTTTATATTGCTTTTTTTGTTTTGATTACAATATCTTAGCATTTCATATATTAATTCTTGTGATTGTAAGAGTTATATCAATTTTTCCCACAATGTTGGTTTCTATTGATGGATAATCATGCAAGAACATATGACTAATGCATAAAGGATCATGTATACGAAATGATATATGTTAATATAAAAAAACAAATTGGTGTATCATTTTCATTCATTATATGTAACCTCTTAAGTGACCCTAAAATATAATGTTGGAACATAATAATGAAAGGTATGCATTTGAATAATAGAATACGATGATATTATATTTAATAGAATAAGTTTAAATTAAAATATCCAAAAGTGGTTTATTAAAATACTATTATGATTTCTAGGGGGATAGCGCAACGGTTCAAGCTTTGGCTCTTCTTCAAAAGGTTGAAGGTTCAAACTGCGGTGTGGACAAGTGTGTGAGGGTGCTCACTTTTCTCCACAATAATCTGTGGCCAAAACCAGGACCCAGCAATAAGGCCGACTTACTATATATGGATTCCGATTTGAACTGACAATAAAAGCGATGATTATAATCGAGGACGGGTGGGATTCTTATAAGAAGCCCCAGGTCCAGTATGATTCATTTCATACGAACAGGTGGAGCACTTGTTTGAATCTGCCCTCTATGAAAAACATGCAAGGTCAATTTTCTCCGGTTCAAAACGGTCCAAGAAAGAAGACAAAACCATGAGGACTAAGGATTTAGAAACTTCCGTGGACAATTGTCTTGTGCCGAACAAGACTATTTTTTATTGTAAAAAAAATAAAATAGATGCCAGACTGACGTTCTTAAAACGTGTTAGAATGTTGTCTTGAACGGGTGCTACAATCAATTTATTTTGTTTTGACACATAATTGATACTTACTGTGGGGATACCACGGTTTTAAATGTATATCCCTTTACTACATAAATATTAATATTATTTTTTTTTTTATATTGTTCATATTTTTATATTTATAATTTGATTTTTTTTTATTAGAGTATATGAGGGTTAACATTTTTTGTCTTAAACTAATAGGAATTATAAACTTTATATTATTAAAATATTTTTTATAGTTGAAAAAGTTAAAAAGTACGAGAAGCAACTAAAGAAGGTTTCTTTAATGTTAAATCAACCTATGAGTTACTAACATCAAAAGTGGAAGGGAATTTCAATGGGGAAGATTATAGAAAAGGAAGTCTACACCTAAGATGGCAATGTTTCTATGGTTGGTAGTGTAAAACAAGATCCTTATAGCAAATAACTTGTATATGAGAGGGTTTCAATTTCCAAATAGGTGTTACCTATGTGAAGCACAAGAAGAGACAATAAAACACAATGTTAGAGTGTAACTACTTCCTCAAGATACTTCAAGAATTAATCAAGGAGATGAGGATTAAATGGGTAATTCCAAACAATATGGTAGAGTGGATTGAGCAGTGGGAAAATCCCTTTAAGAGTACTAGATTGAATCAAATATGGGACCTCATTTTATTCCATTATGCATGGGTTGTATGGTTGAAGCAAGAGCTACATACAGAAATAGTATAATATCCAAGTTGTTGTAGTGGAAAACATGAAAGCCTTACGGATAAAGGGAAAACCAGAATCAGTACAAGAAGCAAGAAGAAGTAAACAATAGGATCTAAGCCCAATTTAGGTGGAGTATAATCCCCAAGTAAATCCAATAAGAAGTATAAAATTACATCCATATAGAGAGGGATGACTAAAGCTCAATTTTGATGGGGCATCTAAAGGGAATCCTGGTAAGGCTAGGGGTGGAGCAATGATAAGGGATAGTAAGGGAATCCTAATTGGAGTTGTTAGTGAGTATTTAGGCACTATGACAAGTCATCAAGCAGAAGCTAGAGCGATATTGGCTAGACCAAAATTTATAAGATAGCTAGAAGTGAGAAAGTTGATAGTGGAGGGAGATTCACTTAACATTATCAATTGTCTTAATAAGAGGGCTATGGTGAGTTGGAAGGTGTCAAGTACAATAGTAGATACTCTAAGGATCTTGAACTCATTGGAGAATTTTGAAGTGGCCCATGTATTCAGAGAAGGAAATGGGGTAGCGAATTGGTTAGCTAACGAAGGGGCTCTTCATGAAGAGGACAAAAGATGGATTTCTCAAATATTGTTCATCAAACGTAAATTAGCTAGTGGAAGGGGAAAGATTTTATATCAGGGTGTAACATATGATAATATGTCTAGAGCAATTTTTATGGGACTATTATTGAGGTTTTTTTTCAAAAATGTAGCTAGGTAATTTTTGGGGACTATTGCTACATTTTTCAAGACTATTGCTAAGGTTATTTTTTGAGGTTGTTATATGAGACTGTTGCCAAGGATATTTTTTAAACTGTTGCTATGACTATTTTTCAATACTACTATTTATGTTTTACTAGGACTATTTGCCAAGAGTATTACTAAGATTATTTTTCAAGACATGCTAAGGTTATTTTCTAGGACTACAATTGAGGTTGTTTTCTAGTACTGTTTCTAAGGTTATTTTTTAGGACTGTTGCTATGGATATTTTTCGAGACTATTACTAAGGTTGTTTTTTGGGATTACTACTAACATTATTTTTTAAGACTATTGCTAAGATTAATTTCTAGGTTTATTACTATAGTTGTATTCCCAAAAGGTTGCTAAGCCTATCTTCTAGGATTGTTGCTAAGGAGTTCATCAAAATGTCAATAGTAGGCCTGTGTCAAGTTATCTAAATCAGAAGTGCGACATAATTCATATAGCAATTTATGTCGAAATATACACAATAGAGATGTGCTAGAGTATGTTGCAATGTTTATGTGTCGAAATAAACTAAAGATCTAATGCATCAGATAGTATTAAAATTTTGGTAGTTTTGATGTAGCTAAAATAAAAGGAATATTAGTTGTTGGTTGTTGTTGTAAGAATGTATATGAATTTTTTAGTATGTATTGAATTTTTTGTAGGAGTAAAAATAAAATGTAATACTAAATAGATCATTCTAGGCTTGTAAAAGGGTTTAAACCCTTTCAAAACCTATGTTTTACAAATATAAAAAAGAAGAAGTAAAAGTGTAAATTTCTTCCTTAGGTTCTACCAAAACATTATGCAGAAAGTTATTTTATTATTGAGATCTATAGAGGTTTTATGGGTCAGTGTATATTTTACCTTGTTTTACATGAGTATTATTGTTTTACTTTTTATGTAACAAACTAAAGCCAATTACACTACACTAGTTGGAAAAAAATTTATCTTCCTTAAACATTCAAGAATTTTATATATATATAAGGTTAGTTAACCATCAATTGCACCTTTGGATTTGATTATTAATGATATTACAAAGTGTCAAAGAAAATTATAAAAATTTACTTATCAAATTATGTATAGGGTGAAAATAGCTCGTACTCCATTTTTTAGTAAAAATATACAATAAAGTTTCTCTATAATCAAATAATTTAATGTCGATAAAATATTGTATAGGTTGCATCCTTTTGACTAGTACACAAATTTTAGGAATAAAACATCTATGATCTTAATGTCATCCTATATCTTGTAAATATCACATACTTTTTATTTTTTAAGGTCATTTTAGGTCATGGAACTATTTTCTAAAAAATGATGCTAGTTCTTTTGTATGTTCTTTAGGTCTTATTTGTTTTAAAAAAAAAAAAATTAATATGACTATATAAATATATATTTTTAATTTATTTCCTTTGGCATGTATATATGTAGTAGTTGACTAGTACCTTGGGTTTCTTGATGTTTTGGAGGCTTACAAAATTGAGGAATAAGGAATTAAAACATATAAGACACCAATTTTACAAAGTGGAATCAAGAGGTGCAATCTATTCCAAGAATGTGATTTTCTCACATACGAGTAAAATGCTACTATAGAATGAGTGAATCACTCCCATTTTAGTAGTGTATCACTTATTGATGAACCAAGTAGGACAAGGATGCATGGATATCAATGAAGATATTTAGTAGAATAATATTTTATCTTTTTTGATGCCATGACCAATTTAGAAGGCTTCTAAGTGAATTAGGAATGCATTTAGAGGTATGTAGTATTTAAGGTGCATCATTTTGCTAAAGATTCCCCTAAATTAGTAGAATTATTAGGAGTAGAAATTTCTTACCCTTTGTAACTATTGGGTGAATTATTCATATAAATAGGAGCCATGGACTCCATTGCAAACATGTTTACTTGCTCTAATTTTAGAAATAATAGAGCGATGGTGTAAGATATTTGATTTCCAATTGTGGCACTACTATTTTGGAATATAGAATGCATGGTGATTGTGGCACTACTCTTTTGTCTTCTAACCATTACTTTCTATTATTTTGATTTTATACGTAGGAGTACATTGGTTTTATTCAATTTTTTATGTGCTAATTGATCACATATTCTCCTTACTATTTCTATGATCATATTTTATTTTTATGCAATTTATTTTAATATTGCACCCTTACCCTCTACACATTTACTTTTGCACATTTAGTTTCATGTATTATATTAGTTTAAATTAGCAAGGATAGTGGAAATTTAGCATAAATCTAAAGGTCATATGAGGTATGATTCCCCTTATTCCAATATTGTTGACTAGATTAGTGAGGCACATTTTTAGGAATCAATAGTAGTTTTTGGCATACCTATTGGATCCGAGGGCTTGATACCCATGTTGAAATCAAATCTAGTCCCTTTCACTAAAATTTCAATCTAACTAAATTGAATAAAGCTATCCTTCAAAAAATTATAGGTGGTTTTTGAAATGATAATTCTATTATGAACTTCATCAAATTTCTAAAAAAATTACAAACCATGAGTAAAGTTCACAAGGACTCATCAAGATATATTTCAATTTTTTAATTAAGTTTCACTTTTCCACTGACAAGGAATAATTTGCTAGACTTGAAGAAAATTTATAAAACATCTAATCATTGAGCTATTTGCTACCTCATAAAGTGATTTACCTATAGATAAAAATATTCTAAGTGTTGAAAAACCGAATACCCAAATTCAAAATGTGAATCAGCTATATTTGGATAGCAAATCACTCAAAAGAAAATTTGTTATGAATTTTTGGTGTTGGGATAGTAGTCAGTTACAAGTTTTAAATATTTACAGGGAGTTGTAACTAATATGTTTACAAATGGTAAGTATCCTCTTGTATATATATACTATTACATCAATGAATAAACTTAGTGTAGTAGATATACTCCAATATTTGATATTATAACATGATCATTTTATGGATGAAAAAAAGGCATGTGAGGATGCTATGTACAAATCGTTAGTGATAACACAAGTTCTTTGCATTTGTGTGAGGAGCGAACTATGCTAATTTGATTGAAGGAGAATTGTTTTTCTTATTTTTTTTGTGTTTATAGGTGTTGTAGACATTTATTTAATATTGGAGGACTTGTAATATCATCCAAGAAGTATTCAGTTCATGTTGGAAGAGTTACCATCACAAATTTAATTTTTATCATCTAGAGATATCATTTGGAGCTATTGTTGTCTAGAGATACTACCATATAATGTTATTTGGTTTTACCATGGAGTTATCATCTAGATTTGCTATTGTCTAGAGTTATTGCCACCTGGAGCTATCATATAGAGCTACTACCATTTGAGATTGCTATATTTTAAATATATCATTTGGAGTTTCTATCATCTTAAGCTATCTTCAATAGTTGCTATTATATGGACCTACCATCTAGAGCTGCTATCATTTGACTCTTCTATATAGAGATACTCTAGTCTAGAGTTGCTATCATGTGGAGCTATCATCTAGGGCTATCATTTAAAAAATGGTTGTCTAAATTAATCTTTGACTCTACTCCAATGCATGGGCCATCTAAAAGTTGACTTCTAGTGAAGTCTTGTTGGTTAAAGGCTTGTATCATGAATTTTAAAAAATAACATTTATTACCAAGAGTTTACATAGAGGAAAGTGATGATCTATTGCATGCAAGGAATAGGTAGTTCAAAAATATAAATGAGTCACAAATATATTTAAATAAACAAATCTTCCCATATGCTCCATGGGAAGAGTCCTTGAGGCCTTTAAAAGAAAATTTTGTGTTTTATTGTTACTGAATGCAAGTGCCAAGATGGCTATTTGAAGCATGCAAGGAATAGGTAGTTCAAAATATAAATGAATAACACTGTTAACTTGATTTGAAGCATATATGGAGAAATAAATCTCATTGAGAATTTTGAAGGACAAGGATTTCATGTATGGCAAGTCAAGATCCAACTAGTGTTAACTAAAAAATATATATGGGATGTCATTATTTTTCCAAAGCTAATAAATATTGATGAAGCAAGTAAATGGACCACAAAAGATTGAAAAGAAATAGATTTTATCATACTTGGACCCTCCAATACCTATCTACAATATATACACCTCTCAAAGACTATAATGTTTTTTTGGAATGGAATCAATGCTTTATTTAGATCAAATATTATTCTTAAGCAAATATTATTTGGATCAAATATGATTGAAGGAAAAAATTTAGTTCAACACATAAGCAAGTTTTATTCTCTATTGAATTAGCTTGCGGGAATTAGTGCTATAGTGAATAATAATGATGCCAACATTGTTTTATTGAACAAAATACCTACTAGTTATGCTAGTATGGATTGAAAAAGATAAATCACATATTAGAAGATATAATTTCTTTATTAATTGATGAAGAAAATCAAATCAAGAAACAAAATGCACTTACAAAATAAATCACATTGCTAATGAAGAACAAACTTAATGTTACCTTTAAAACTAGTTAGTCATCCTTAAAGGCAAATCAAATATCAAAGAATAAATTCATGTATTTTTATTACAAGCAAAGAGGTCATGTTATAATGAAATATATTCAACAAGCAAAGGATCTCATAGAAGGAAATTTAAATAAAGATAAGGCAACAATGGTTACAAATGATAGTGAAAGTGATAATGAAGAACCTCCTAATTAAGACAATGTTGGGGGATATATTTTTTAATTACAATAAAGAATGTACGTGTGAATAGTTTTGTGTGTCCCTATTCACAAGATAAATATGTACCTATGATTGGTTGAGTGTATCTTGTCCTCTTCGATTGTCTCAACTATTAAACATGGTGTGAACCAAGAAAATAGGAAAAATTGAACCTCTTGTGGAGTGACACATTATGGCCAATCTCGAGAGCATGGGGTTTGGATCATTTAAGAGACTTCGAGGTTTTGACAAAGGCCGACTCCTTTATAGGATGATATCTCTGATACACTTTCTAATCTAACACCTTGGGGGTAAAGGGTAAGAGAAATAAAGAAAAAGCAACTAAAATTAAAAACATAAGGTAAAAAGGGGGCAATGCACCAAAGTACAAGTAAGATTCCTTTACACAATATGTCTAAAAAAATGTGTTAGCATGAATGTTGTTCTCTCCTCGACATAGATAAGCACATAAATAACAAGATTAAAACACACATGCATAAGAGAAGTAGGCCATGGTATTAGATACACAGATGGACTTCAAAGTAGATGCATGCCATTCAATATATAATTACGCAAGAAAATATATTACAAAATATTATGCCTAGAGCAGGGGTTCGATTACCCACAAGACTGCTTAGAATTTCACAAACAACTATACAGAGAGAAATTAAGACAAATATTTACAAACTTGTTGATCATTTACAAATCCTAAACTATAGCTATTTATATATTACAAGAGGATGATTTTCCTTCAAAAATCATGCAAAGATTTCAATATTGACTACTATTCTGCATGTTAGGTCATGTCTTGATTTAAGATGTTGGTCTCCCCTAAGTCTCTAGATCTAGAATCATAAATACCAAATGGTTCTAACTCTTTGGATGATCAACTACTATTATTATTGCAATATACTTCTTTTTGGGGATTTTCATAGTTTGGGTGTGGAATATTTCTTTACATAATGCTTTAGATCTTCGTGTTGCTTCTATTGTGGCTCTCATTTTTTTGATATAATTTTTGAGAGATATGCCATATTCTTTGCAAGAAATGAATTTAATTTCTAGAAGACCATATAAATCAATGCAATGGAATTTTACTGACCATCTAGCATCAAGGATTTTATCATCTCCTAACCTTGTGACTCTTTACCATCTAACTATAGAAATTCATGTGTTAGAAATTTTTCTTTCATTTTTGCTTTAAATTTTTTGTAAACTTATAAATTCTAGACTTTAAATTTTCTTGGGTCTTCTAGGATTTTCACCTTTTTCTTCTTAAAAAAAATTATCGAAGGTTTCATCTGCACTTGTTTGTCACTTCAACTTCCACTTCTTGCCATAAAAATGGTGTATCCTTTGTGTGTAGTGAGAATTCACTATAGTTTTGGTGACTCACAGGGGATATTTAACCTACTAAAGATAAGGAACACAAAAAAACTAATGCCTATTCCATTGGGTATGGATTCAAGGAAAGATCCCATAATTGAGATGGAAATGGAAGGGGAATTTCAATAGTCAGTTTATAACTTTACATCTCTACAACTATCAATACTTCCACAATATTATAAAACTAGGATAATTCCCATATATTACATATAGTACATATATACAAGGGTTAAGTGTGTGGCCTTATCCATTTGGCATGGAGTCAAATGAGACCCCCTCTAGCTACTCAAGTTTTTTTTCTTTTTATTTTTTATTTTCTTGGGTAAAATACTTTCATCCTTAATTAAATGTGACTCTTGATCAACTCTCATGATGCATGTAGACTAGTACTAGGAATAATAAATTTCCTTAGTTACTGACTTCCCTTCTACTTTTGGCACCATTAAAGTATTGTTCCCATCTATTGATTAAGCCTTTTACTATTCTTATTCCCTTAAGGATGAAGAGACTCTTTTCTTGGATCATGAAGATACCCCCACATATTAGGTAAATGACTCCATAGGGATCTGCACTCCACATTCTGATTGTCCATTGGCCTGAGAGGGTATAAGGGGACCAACTTGAATTGTCCTACTTTTACAACATGGATTTGATCAACACCTAGGATGGATTAAGGCCCCATGTTTTTTATAGATATGGATAGTATCATTTGATATCAACTCTTGTTGTTTAGAGGTCTCATAGACATCCCCCTTGATGTACATCAAGATGTTTTACATCTCCTGATCAAGTGTGGCCATGGGGAGAGTGCTTGGTTTGGTCTCTATTGGTTTTCTTTGGGTGCTAAGGCCCACTTGATAGGTCTCTTCTTGCTTCTCTAAGAGAGATACTCCATGATTAGGATAGCAAGTTGGTCCCAATCAATTATTGAGTGTAGGGGTAGAGAGTTGTATCCCTAGTAATCCCTACCTTTTAGTGAACCCACCAACAATATGAGATCCACATCTTGCTCTATAATTTTATGCACCTTGTATATGAAGACAATATCTTATAAGTGTTTCAATGAGGTTATTGGGCCTTCACTAGTGTATTCTAGCAAGATTTATAACACTGATCTTGAGATATTTCTCTAGATGATTGGTGGATTAGGAAGTTATAATAGGCTTTATCATCCCTGGTAGGGGATAATATATATGGCAAAGTAAATATATTTGTAACCATGAGTCTTTTGTTTTACAATAGAGTTACCAAGTGAATGAAACTTGTACTTTGTGAGTAGATAGACTAAGGCCTTCATAAAAACCTCAATTTGTTATTTTCCTTAGTGGATTCTTTTGGATATTTATTCTATAGCAAAGTTGACAATCAATTTAAAGCACTTCAATAAGTAGAATAGGCAAATACCATCATCAAGTCTAATCCTAACTTCTTATTGTGATTATGGGACTAGAAATGTATCATTGGGGCCCCATAAGATATACCATTAAACTATTGTCCTCTCTAGTTGAATTGACCATCAACCATGGTGTCAACTAGGTATATGGGGTAGATCATGCCTCACACAAAGTGACACAACAAGGCCATTATCGAGATCATGAGATTGGGACTTCCTAGAAGATTGTACAACTTGGCACAATCAAATTTTCCTCACCATATAGCATTAGGGATTTTATAATCTCCTAAACTTGTGACTCTTTACCATCTAACTATGAAATTTCATGTGTCGAAACTTTTCCCTTTCATATTTGGTTAAAAAAATTATAAACTTCTGAATTTTAGACTAACTTTTCTTGTGCCTTCTAGGAATTTCACCTTCCACTTCTCAAAAATTTTTGTTCAGAGGTTGGTCAACACTTTTTTGTCACTTCAGCTTCTATTTCTTGAAATTTTTTGATCGGAGAATTTTTCAACACTTGTGCGTCACTTCAACTTCCACTTCCTACCATAAAAAATGATGCATCCCTTGTGTGTAGTGATAATTCACCACATATCCCTAATAAAAGAGGTGTCGATGGTTGTGTTTGTCCCTATATACAATCATGGTGATGAATAATATGTGTGTGTGTGTGTGTGTTTGTATCCCTATCATATTTGATGTAAAACCATACCTAATTGTGTTTTTCCTTATCCTTGGTTATATGTTGAATAGTCAAGTGTGCCCATGTTCAATCATGGATAATGTGAGTACTAATTATTGATTTTTAGAGTGTTGGATGAACTTTTGTGTTTCTATGTTCATCATCTAGTCCTTAAAATTGTTATGTCTGCTTCTACATTAATGTGATATGGGAGGAATGTTAAAAATATTTGGTGTCAATATAGTAGTCAGTTATAGGTGCTAGATAGTTACAAATAGTTATAACTAATATAGTTACAAATGACAAGTAAATACACACACACACATTATTACATCAATGAATAAACTTGTTGCAATAGATATATGCTAACAAAAATATTAAAAAAATATAAGTCTATTTGGAATGATTTTATTTATTCTAGTAAGAAAATAGCCTACTTCCAAAAAGGAAGTGATTCGTATTATTTTTTGTCTAAAATTTTTCAAAGTATTATAGAAGTGATTCTCTCACTTTCATAGATCAATTCACTTCTTTGCTAAAAATCTGATTTTTCTAATATGGAAATATTGTTCATTTAGGTATATATGAGGTACTATTTAGGCTTATAAATATGTGCTCAAAAACATAATAGTATAGAAAATAATTTTGTCTAGTTGAGCTAAAAACTTACTAGGGGAAGAACATGGAAGGAAAAATCAAGGCACTTCTTGTGTGGATATGTGGGGATGACAAGCTTGAGTCAAATCCAAGTATGTAAAAGGAATATATTATAATGGCTAATCCATCTAAACAAGATCAAAATTCCTTGTTCACACCCCCTTTATGTTCATGAGAGTTAAATTTCCTTAATCATCCCCTAGTATTTGACTATTCTGTTTTTAGTGCCATTCAAACTTGTACCTCAATGGGTACTACCATTTCAAATGTTATTACTAATATCTTGTATAGAATATATCAAACATTATGTCTTGCCTAATACATCACAATATACTATCTAGATAGGGTTCCTACCTAGACAAATCCATTGCTATGACTTCTTATAGTCAAACATGTCCATCATTAGTATCTTATAGTTCCCAAGTAGAAGTGAATCACTCTCCACTGTATTTGAGTTCTCAAAGCAATCCTTTAACAAGTTAGTCATTTCTTGGTTAAGTCAATATGTGAATGTTTCAATATGGCCATCCCTCTAAATCAACTTCCACCCTAAGGTCCATTAGCTCCACCTAACATTAATGTTAGCAATGTTTTATTTTATATTAGCCATTTAGTGTCAAGTTAAGGCATTGCATAAACTTGATAGGTATCACCTGGTTAAATGGGGATACAAAGAATTCAAGGCACCAATATGAATTAAATATTTACCACATCCAATCAACTAATTAAAAATCTATAGTAGCGTATGAATCCACTAAATTAATAGATATTTAAGTTTGGTTGCAAAACCTTCCACCAATACATAATTTACAAGGTATACCCAATCAAAATCAAGCTATGTATAATCCATCCCTATACACTATCCAAATCCCTAATTTTCACCACAATCCTATGCATTTCCATATCAACAAGTTTATCAATGTTACCATAAACTAGGATTAAAAATAAACTATCCATTTGGGCATACAAAGGACCTTTAAATCTAATGGCCTACTCTTCCATACCAATTGCCATTATGAAGTAATTACCAAGTTGTGATGGAAATAGAAGTAAGATGAACTTGGATCATCTCAATGAGCTATCCATGTTGAATTTAATGTATTGCATGCAAGAGGAGGGCATCATGGTACACTTACTTATTTACTAGTTAAGAGATAAAGTTGTTTTATAGCATAGAGTTTTTCTTTATTTTTTGTTACTAATTGGGATTCTATTATACAACCTTTTATAAAAATATTTAGTATTTTAGGCAATTGATATTTTGTTCTTTTGAAATTAAAATCTATGCAAAGGCATACTCAAGAAAATATTTGCTATTATAATACTATATTCATGAGGACATGTACATAATTCCATTAAATGTGTGTCCTAATGAGGAATAATCTTTAACATATTACATAAAAGGTTTACAATTTGATTTAGCACTAACAATTTATAATGCTAACAATGTTACTATTGTATCCTAGCTACTACCTTTTAATCTAAGGAATTAACCATAGAAAATAGAATTTGTAAACCCAATAACATTGTAAAATAGCAAAATTTGTAAAATTAACATAATTTTGTTATCTTTAAAATGGACTAATTGGCTCAAAGGAGTGATTCACTCACAAAATGGAGCAATTCGCCCATGAAAAAATATTCCATAAAGTAATTTTTTTGGCATTATGTGGAACTTTAAGACTTTTTTAATCCTTTTAATCCTGCTAGAGGTATAATTAGAGGCATGTAACATTTGGAGATGTGAAATTTTGCTAAATTTATCCCAATTATTTACTTTCACTAATAGTAATTTTTTATCACCCCAAGTAACTCAAGGGTAAACTTTTTCTATATACAAGGGTGTAGGGCCCTTATTGTAACTACCTTTTGGCCATGATAATTTAGAGATCGACTCTATGAAACACATATTGTGCTCGGTACTCTTGAGGTTGTAATAAATTAAAAAATCCTTGACCATCCCATTAGAGGTATTGTCCTGATGGTTTATCAAATGTGTTGTGGTCGAGTACAACCATTCTAGCTTCTCTTGTCATTCATTTATCAATTTCATAAACAAATGAATGGATGTACATTGATGTTATTTGAGTTCTCATGTGTTGATTTATTGTATGATATCCTTGCTATGATGTAAAATTTGTATTTGATTTTATTTCTCGTACTCTAAACTTCATGAATTTACTTTCTACACTTTACGCATTTCAATTCTATACTTTAATTTATGCATTTTAATTTCATAATTTTTTTCACACATTTATTTTAAGTTAGAGTAGTATAGAGGCAAATACAAATACAACAAGGAGCCAATTTTTTTTCTTTCATAATTTTTTTCATACATTTTGAGGAATTTTCTTCAAAAATAACCCAAGGGGGAATCATATGAGCTCTACTTCTATCTTTGATATTTTTGGGATTTGAGTAAGGTATATCAATTCAACCATGGGGAAATACTTAGATAGTACAAAATATGTGATGAGATTAAAGTCCTCAAACACCTCAAGATCTATAGACTCCCTAAAGTTAACAACAATATCTATAGAATTTATAATAAAATATTCAACTACCTATGAAACAATAGTGGGTTTATTAGAATATATTACCTTATTATATTCTCCATCCATATCCTTAGTAATATTTGTATCTACCTCATGACTATGCAATGTACCTCCCTCCTAAAAATAGTACGACAAACCTCCTCCTCCTCAACAAAATAGTCCAAAAGTGATTCCTAGGCCACAAAATGAGTTCCTTGATTGGACCTACCAAGGATCACTAAATTTAGTGGCATGTTCTCTTATTCTCTCAATAACTATGAAATAACTATCTACTTTAACAAGAATAAGGATAAAGCAACACTAAACCACCTCAATGAATTGTCCATGCTCAAGTTAATTCAATGCATCCAATAAGATGACATAATGGTACACTGATTCATCTACTCTCTTTGTGATAAAGTTGCCTTGTGGTATAAGTTATTACCATATAATTTAATTACTAGTTGGGAATCAATAATAGAACCATTAATGGGTAGATATGGTAACATGGAAAATGGTTACTCAATTTTGTTTTAATTAAGTGCAATGCAAAGACATCCGCAAGAAGATATACATGATTTCAATTTATATTCTTGATGACCTTGAACCTAATCCTACAAAACATTATGCCAAATGAAGAACATGTGTTACCATATTACATCAAAGATTTATAATCTGACTTAGCTTTAATGGCTTATAATATCAATCATCATACACTAGTTGTAGCATTTGAAGAAGTTTCTAAGGCAAAATATATTTTCATTCAAGTAGGGAAAATATCCCTATTCTTCCAATGGCCTATGTACACAAAATTTCGTAGAATATACCTATACCTAGCTTCATTGAGTTCACACCTAACATTTTATTATTTTTTATCCCAAACTAAATGCTTCCATTCATCCTTCTACATTGTCATACATCATTATTTATCCTAGCCAAAACTTGTCATTTGTTGTAGTCTTTCAGCTATAACTTCTAGCCCCTTACTCTATTTAAATCAAGTAATTCATCCAACAAAAATTTCATAATAAGTAAAATGATTAAGGAGATCAAGACTTTAGTAAAGTAAAACAATATTGTAAAGCAATGGTGGCAATAATCATAGAATTGGTAGTCCTAAAAGACCCTATAATTTACAAAATATTAGATGTCTCAATAAGAAATTAATTAATGAGAAAAGTAGACTCATAATCATATGGGTAACAAAATACAAATATGGAGTCAGCATGGTGTCTTCCTTGTAATGACAAGATTTATTTTATAGAGTGCATTGGAGCCATTAGGCCTTCTCAAACTATTTAATATAATAAGCAATACTAGTCTCAACAGACTACCATCATAGGTCAAACTATGCTCATAATTAATCTAACTATGTACCAACAACCACATGATCCAAAATTAGTGTCAACCCTTCCCAATATCAATAATACAATCCTAGAAAATTTCAGCACTATAGAAATATATGAGAAGTCAATCTTTGAATATGATGCCATGTGTATTATTAAAAAAGGGTTAAAACTAGAGATAAGAGAAAAATTCTTTAAATAAGTCTACTAATAAGCAAGCCAAAACTAGGAAGTGTGCAATAGTCCTCAGAAGAGGAAGGTTGTGTTTACTCTTCAAGGATTAAGGACCTATCATAGCACAAAATGATAATGTAAACAAGGAAGCAACATATGAAGAATATCATGAATCAATTGATTCTTTTTTCACATAGAATTAGAGTCTATAGGAGAATTTGAGGTGTTTACTTTTCCTTGGAAAGGAGAAGAGTAAATGATGGAAGTTGAAATAAAACCAAGGTACAAGTGGTTTGAATCCCATTTTGAGGATGTCATTTTTGTGGAGATAACAAGAGAAAATACGTAAACAAGTAATTCAGCATTAGTTCCTTCCTCAAATGATTAATTTGAGCATATAAAAGCAATAAAAAGAAGGATTGGAATATAATATGAAGGATAAGACACTACAAAGTCTACGGAATCAGCATATGAATCACCTTTCATGAAAATATTTTACTTTCTTCATAAGGAAATTTTATAATAATACAAAGTTATTGATATTCCATGTGATATTCAATTCATTATGACACTTGAGGCTGCTAATATTCATTTTCCTATCCAATATGTCATCGTGTGTGATCCTAATGGGTGGTGAAATATTTTCTCTTCCAAAATATAAGACTTTGGATTTCTCATTAGGGAGAGACAATCCTATAGCAAAAGCAAAAACCATCTTGCAACTAGAATATGAGGTATTTATATAAGAGGATGAATATGATATAGAAGAAGAAGCTAAGCCAAAATATGAGATATATAATTTTGTATTGGAGAAATATTATTATATTTTGAGGATATATGCAATGGGAGAGATCTAACACAAGTCCTAACAAGATGCTAAAAATATTAAAGAAAGTAATTTTACAATATGACTAAAATATACTATAAATAGAAATGACGAAAATACAATGCAGTATGGAAGTAATGGTCACTCCATCAATACAAGATAAAGAGCTACATTGTACTCTATAAAGAATTTCTACTACTATCTACTACTCTCTAATAAAATGCACTTGATATGTGATATATCTATATGAGGCTCTTTATATAGGAAGATAGATTCCTTGGCCAACACTCTACCTAGTTGTACAAGGGGACACCTTGCACATTAAAATTTGCACATTGCCACTTGTGCATTTATTACATTGCTTGAAGTGACTAACTAACTTTCCCCTAAAGTAATATCCTACTCTAAATATGTACCAAAGGTGGTACATTTACATGATCCAAATGTTGTAATATACTCTAACTCTAACACCCCCTGTATTACATTATTTGGGTATTAATGATTTCAATCTTCAATATGGATCTTATTTTTGGTCTTGGAGTTTGTATTCTTCTTCTCTATTCTTTGTAACTTGTTCAAGAAAGTAGTTAGTGTCTTCATAACCTAATGTTCCTATTGAAAGAGCTTTCACTTTATAATCATTTGTAGATTCTTCCAGTTCTTAAATTTCTTCTATTTTTTGATCTAGGTGCCCTTTATGATTCTCTTTTCAATACTCCAATTGGGGATAATTGGTTGGATGCTAAAATTGCTACTATTTTTTATTGTCGTGGTTGAAATATATTTCCATTATTCATCCAATTTCCTTGATTTTTGTTTCTAGGATTGAATCTACAATACTTAGTGCTATGACCTTTTCTTTTGCATATCTGACAATACCTGCTATACCATGGTCTTCATCCTCTTGATGATGAAGCAATATTTCCCTGTGGATTATATTTTTATGCCAATGCAATCTTAGTCATTTCATCTTTAATTATATTTTGCACCTCATACTCTTGAATAATATTGATTATGTCATCAAAAGAAGTATCTTTACTTAGGACTTGTAAATATATAACCAAATTTTTTTAGCTATTTGGAAGTGCTCTCATAGTTACTTGAGTAAGAAGTTCATATTTAATCTCTTCTCCTAGGGTTAATAATTTCCCTTTAATATCTACTAATTTCCTTAGGAATAGTTCTCTGCTCTCACAACTATTCATTTTTAGAGAATGCAGTTGAGTTTGAAGATGAAGGATAGTGGCTTTATTTTTCCCTTTGAATATCTTCTCTAAGCATTTCCATGCTTCTGTAGATGTCTTTTCTGAGCTAATATAAGGTTGTATTTCATCAATGATAGAAAATATTATTATCATTAGGGATTTTGCATCATTTTCTTCAAAATTTTGAATCTCAGTATCACTTATGTTTGGTCTTTTTGCTATTCCTTGAGCTATCTTCCAAAGTTTTTCATATACTAAGATTGCTTTTACCTTATTTTTCTAGGAAAATATGTTTGGACCTTTAAGTAATTGGGATTCTTCAAGAAAGAATTTTTGTGATGCCATGTTGATCCTTGTGGTCCCCTTTTAATCCCTTAATATTGATTTGATGATACCTTTTAGAATTTTAGGTTTTGTAGAAACATTATGACTCCCAAATGGATTGAGTACTTGATAAATTTAAAATGAATGCTATTATTAGCAAGTTTTGTAGAATGACTTATGTCTCCCTAGTGATTTTTAATATGTTGTATGAGTGATAATGTTCTTTTTGTGAATAGTAGTTTGATTTTAGGTTGATTTTGTAAAGTTTTGTAAATACCAAAATCATCTTTTGTTACACCTTATTTCTCCTATTGAACTAAGCACTTTCTAATTTTATGAGGTTCTAATGGTTGGATTTCTTTTACCCCTTTAATGTAGTTTTGAGACAAGAATACCAATTAATTTCCAACTCTTGATAATTCTTAATGAACCTCTTTTTATAGTTTTGGATATTTGATATTTAATGTTTCTAAATTCCAATATCCTAATTTGGTGTAGTATTCCGTATAACTCCCTAATTTGAAATATTAGAAAACAATAATATTTAAAATAATGGAATTTTAATTTTCTAGGTAGAAATCCTTGTTTCTCCTAAGTATAATTTGCAAATATTAAGCTATAATTTTCCTTTAGTTTTTCTTTCAAATATTGTTGATTTCTCAATAGTTTTCAACCTTATATTATACTCTTATAACTCCTGAAAGCAAATTAGAATAATGTAAATTTTTACCTTTGTAATATTGCAAACCCAAACTATTTGACGTTGAATCTAGCCGTAGATGACAGCAAGATTTATGTCCTTTCTTTGGGTGTTATAGCCAATGGAATGTTTTTATTCTTCCTTGGCTTCAATTATTGGATGGTGGCACCTCAATTCTAGAGTCTTTGACCTCCCTTGACTAGAGCCTTTAATGTTCTTCACCTTTCTTCCATGCTGCAGCTCAGGTTGCTAAAAATGTGCTATGAATACGGCTATGAATTCTATTATAAATTTGATTGTGAATATTATCCTCCTTGGTATTTGGAAAATTTTAATATATGAGTAATATTTAAATGTGTGACAAGTGTCATGGTGATTATCTTTGAGCACTTGAGGTATCAGAAGATGCTTATTGCCACTTGTAAATTTCTACCAAGTAAAGTATGTGTTACAGTCTTGTATGAGCGCTCATTCATTTTAATGGCATGTGTCTTCTTCCTTCTAGAACACCAAATTTCTTCCCTGTAATGTTTTCTTGGTCAAAATTACAATGTATGGGCGCTCATGTGGGAAACATTAGGATTTCCTTCTAGGTGAGAAGTGTTACCTTCCCTTTGTGCATGATATTTCTATGTAATGCCTCTTTAATGTATCTTTGCAATACCCTTATTAACAATGCAATATGATCAACTCTTCCCTTATTTTATGGCTATTGATTTGAGTTGGTCCCAACTGGAGTGGAGAGCAATACCTTTGGATACTTGGAGCTAGGATTTGATTAATGATTTTTAAGGCTTCAATAAATGCTATGGTGGACTTTGATATACTCCAATGATGCCTTGGATGTACGTCTACTGTATGTTTCCCTTATTTTTTCCAACCTTTTATGAAATCATTTTTGTAGATAATATTGCCCTTGAATATAATGCTTCTCCTTTATTTCTATTGTTTTTTGTTTTCATGTAGGTTTGGCTATCCAAATCATAGAAGATATGATCCTTTTGAGAAGATTTATTCCCTTGCATGGAGTGTGCTATTATATGATTACCTTAGGCTATTTTATCCTGAGAATTATGTGCCTTTAAGGAACTTTAAACTTTGTTCTTTTTCCTACATAGGATAGATTAGTCTAATTCAAGATAGTATAAATAAACTTGTAAATATAATACCTTCTTTTTGTACCTCCTTTTACACTCTATTTTGATGGTTTTAATTGTGGATTTCTTGTAGGCAAGGGTTGATTTGACATTGTCACAATTACTAGACAACTCTCTTATTTGCTTGGTTACTTTGGTTAAAAACCCAAGCTAATAACCAAGTACATAGAAGCTTTTTGTAGAAGTAATTTCTGCACTATTTTTCTCTACAAATAGCCTTTAGTGCACTTTGAATATGATATTCACCAAGTCTCGATTTGAAGATTATTTTTTTGATTTTATGGTGGATTTCTTCTCTTTTTACTTTAAGGAATCTGATATGATTTTTGGTGGCTTCTTTGAGCCACAAAATACTGCAGGTTCTATGCACCAAATAGTGTCTCTAGACACTTTGATAATCTACTAATTTTTGTGTCCTTGATCTTTAATAATCAATAAACACAAACTAATCCTTTTGAGAGTAACAATAATCTCTCCTTATTTCCTAAGCCCTTTGGCTAAAATATGGTGATGCTAACACGAAGTTCTTCCATGCTTTCACTTTGCGTAATAGGAGCGCAAACAAGATCAAGGAGCTTATTATGGCCAATGGCACCTCTTCTAGGGATATTTTCAAAATTAGGGATGAAGCTTCCTCCTTCTTCAGCAACTTGATGGGAACCACCTCCCCAGAACATCATGAATCTCAAGAGCTTCTCTTATAAAACATTCCCCCTCTGGTCACTCCTAAAATGAATTCCTCTCTCATCCAACCCCTATGCAAAGAAGAAATTAAGCAAGCCTTGTTCTCCATGCAGGTTGATAAGGCTCCTGGTCTTGATGGGTTCCCTCCCCATTTCTTCCAAATATTTTGGGATATTTTAGAGGAGGATATTTACAATGCTATCAAAGAGCTTCAGTGAACCAAGATCATTCCTAGAGGAATGAACTCAACCTTCATTGCCCTGGTCCCCAAAACTCCTCATTGCAAATCCATGATGGACTTTAGACCCATCAGCCTGTGTAATATCATCTACAAAATTTTAACCAAATCCTTAGCCATGAGGCTCAAGAAAATCCTCCCCCACATTATAGACCCTTGTCAAGGAAGTTTAGTAGAAGGTAGATCTATTACTGACAACATCATATCTCTGCATGAAACCCTCCACTCAGTCTCGTGCAACAAAAAATCTGCCATCTTCCTGAAGTTGGATATAAACAAAGCCTTTGACAGGGTCAATCGGGATTTCCTCCTAAAGGTCCTTCTCAAGTTTGGTTTCCACAAGGACTGGGTTGACCTTATTAAAGGCTACATATCTTCCCCTTGGTTCTCTATCTTGGTTAACGGATCAACAATAGGATATTTTCCTAGCTCCAGAGGCATCAGACAAGGAGACCCTCTCTCCCCCTTCCTCTTCATCATCCTTGCAGAATCCCTGGGAAGGGCTTTCAAATATGCTTGTGCAGTAGGAATTATTTTAGGTATCAAGGCCTCTTCAAACTCTCCTCCTCTTTCCCATAAATAGTTTGTAGATGATACTATCATTGCCACCTTGGCTTCTATCCAACAAGCTAAATCCATAAAGTCCATCCTTGATACCTATGAACTAGCAACGGGGCAGAAAATCAATTACATGAAAAGTAAATGCTACTTTCTTAACACTCCTAAGAATAGACAATGTAAAATCATCCCGCATTCTTCAATGTTGCATTGTTGATCTCCCTACTCCTTATCTGGGCCTTCCCTTGTTCATCAAGAATCCGAAAGAGTCCATGTGGGACAATGTTATTGAAAGGATCAATCAAAAACTTGTAGGGTGGAAAGGATCCCTCCTTTCTCAAGCAGCCAAAGCAACTCTCACCATGGTCATTCTTCAGAGCATCCCAATTTATTTCATGTTGGTGTTCAAAGCTCCTGCCTTCGTGCATTCCAAAATTGAGCAAATTCAAAAGAACTTTCTATGGTCGGGTCCAGAGGATAAGAAAAAGTTCCATCTAGTCAGTTGGGATAAAGTTTGTTACCCCAAATCCCAAGGAGACCTTGGGCTCAGAAGAATTGTTAACATGAACCTTGCCCTCCTGGCCAAGCAGGCATGGAAAGTCTTCACCAACTATGACTCAGAGTGGGTTTCCATTATCAAAAAGAAATATCTCCAAAACCTCTCCTTTTTGGATGATAACACTCCCACTAATGGGTCTGCTTTTTGGCGGGCTATCATTCAGACCAAATCCCTCATCAACAAAGGCACCCGATGGTAGTTGGGCACTGGCACCAATATAAATTTTTGGAATGATGAATGGATAAAATATAGACCTCTCTCTAAGGTCCCAGAGGTTTCCATCCTTAAACCTATTCTGGATAGAAGGTTTGGCAGCCAAGTAGTGGATTTCATTGAAAACCAACGTAGATGGAAAATCATTCCCACTACCAATGAAAGCAACCTCATATCAAGGGTAGGGAATGCTTTATCTCGCATGCTTAAGACTATCATTATCCCGACTATAGCTTCCCCTGATTTCTCTATCAAATCAGCTTATATCCTTCTCCTCAATCCTCAAGTTTTTACTATTTTCTTTAGCCTCATTTGGGTCAAGCATCTCATCCCCAAGATTGGTTTCTTTTCCTAGATTGCCATCCAAAACAAGATCCTTACCACCGATAATCTGATGAAAAGAGGTATGCATGTTTTGAACAGGTGCCATTTGTGTCTGTCCAACTGGAAATCGGTTAATCACCTTTTCATAGATTGTGACTATGCTAGAGAAGGGATGAGTCACCTCCTGTCCACCTTTCATGTTCAATGGGCTCATCCTAATTCCCTCTTAGACCTCTTTGTCTAGTGGCCAAATCCTTTTAGCAATCCCAAGGTCTCCTTCCTTTGGAAAATCTACCTCCATCACTTTATTTGGTAAGTTTGGCTAGAGAGAAATAGCAAAATTTTCTTACTCTCAGCTAATGATCCTGTATCCACAACCAACAAAGCTATTACTTATGCCACTAAAAATTCCCAGTTATTCCCCTACCTCAAATCCCCTAGTCATGGCTTTGAAACTGAGCTCCTCCAGTATTTGAACATTCCCATCCCTTCTAATGTGGCCCCTTATCCATCTCATCCTAGGATAGATGCTTGTTGGAAGCCACCCTCGGAGGGATGGTTAAAGTTAAACTTTTATGGTGCATCTAAAGGGAATCCCAGATTAGCAAGAGTTTGTGGGGTTGTAAGGAATCACAAGGGAGATATTGTTATAGCTTTTCTGAGAACCTTGATCATCAAACAAACAATGTGGCTGAAGCTTGGGCCCTCTAGAGAAGTATGCATATCATCAAGGATTTAAAAATTAATTTACAAATCGAGGGTGATTCCCTCAACATCATCGGGTATATCAACAGCAACAAATATCCTTCATGGAACATTCGCTCTATCATTCAAGAAACCAAGATTCTCATTAGTTAACAAAATGAGGTGGTGGCTACCCACATGTTCCATGAAGCCAACAAGCTTGTTGACTGCCTTGCAAACCTGGGAGTTACCCAATCCACTCTATCCATCTGGTGCAATAATATCCCATAAAATGTTCTCAATGTTGCATCAGCAGATTGGCCGAGAGGTTCCACGAGTCTCTAGCTCCTTCCTCATTGTATCCATGTTTTTCTTCATCATTGTTATGTAGTTTCCCTGGCATGAGTTTTTCTTTGTCATAGGCGGACCCACTCCGATCCATGTGCCTCCTCAACTTCCAATGATAGGCCTCCTACCTTGACTTTCCATTTTTGTACCTAGATATTGGATTCAAAAATCAAATGACTGCAATGATCAAGACAATCCACACATTTCCAATAATCACCATTCCAAAGCCACCTTCCTTGAGAAGTTGCTTTGTTTTCTAACGTAGAGCATTACAATTATTATAATTCCATCCGTGTGGATATCTACCCTATTCTCTCCATAATTTCCCATTTCCCTCACCACAACACCATAATTATGTCTGCATTTACTCTTGGCTTATTGGCATGGGCTACGTTCTACTAGATGCCTATTTAAGTTGTCTTTGGCCTCTAATTACCCTTGATATTTACACATTTTGGCTGTGTTATCCCTGCTCTAAACCTAGTTTGTCTGTAGATCATCCTTGGTGCATAATACCCACTAACATGGCCATATTAGAACCCAAAATACTCCAAATCGACCCCCTCTCAACATCCTTCCTACAAGTGCAAGGCTTCACCCCCTTCTTGGTCAAGTTCAAAGGTTGAGATCAGGACATCACTACTAATTTCATCAAAACATGGTCGAATGGCCATGTTACTATTTGTAATATCTAGTCCAAAGTTATGGCTAACTTTATTGCTAAGGTGTATAGACTTTCGAAGATAGGTCATATTTTTTGTAGGGACAAACATAATTGGGACCAAGATCTGGATGGTTTTTCAAACCACCAAGATTTCAAATGGATAGGAGTCACCCTCGACCGTGAATCCCTCCCCTCCCCCTGGTCTACTATGATTTTCCCCTACTCCAATACATCACCTGTGATGACCCTGCCAAACCCCTCTTCAGCTTCCACTTAGCCCTTGTCAACCATCTATGGGGTTTCAAGCCCATGAACTTCCCAACCTTCCTTTATCGATCCATCAGGTTGACAATTCATAGTGCCCATAAGAAATATTTTGCTCCCACCCACCAAGGTTTATTTGTTGTTATTTTCTATCACGTTGTGGCCTCCACCCCTCCTCCCATTTTAGTTGCCCCCATTCATTCCAACCCTCCCCCACCTTATTTCAGCCATAGCCCTTCCCATTCCCTCTCCAGTGAACCTTTATACAATGAGGAACCCCTTGAAGCTCAAACCCCCATATCAAAGAAGGGAACCCCGACTGTTGCGACTCCCCCTTCCATTAAGAAAATTCCCCCTACATCGAGTGGAGCCAAACCCCTACCCATGAAGAGAAAAGTGAAGGTTGAAGAAAGTACCACTCAGGTAAGAAGGTCCTCCCGCATCAAGAAAGCAAGGGTGAAGACCAGCCAGAATTCCCCTGTTCATATCTCTAAGGAGAACAACGGGAATTTTGATCCTGATGTGGTAGTTTTCGATAAGATTTCAAGGATAATTCTTAAAAGTATAATCATAGCCATGGACAGTGCCAGTATCACTTTGAAGCAACTCCTCTAGAATGGCATCAATTCTACTGAGGAGGATACCCTGAAAGCCTAGCGTCGCTAGCTCTTTTTCTGGTTTATTTTTTTACTTCCTTTTTTGATGTGGCTTGTAGTTTTTCCCCTGCGTGTGATGGTGGACTTTAGTGGATTTTTCTTGGTTCCCATCCAACCCCTGTGTGGGTGTCTCATTTTTTTATCATCTTGGGTTACCCTTGTGTGGGATTTTTTAGGTTATTTTTTAGAATCTAGTCTTCTCGGCTGCTTGCCCCTGCGTGGGCATGGTTCCCCTAGTAGTTTTCTTTCTTCTCCCCTATGTGGGAAATTTTGTTTCTCTTCTAGCTGTTATCCCTGGTTCGGGATTATTTAGTTTTGTTATTATGCAATCCTCTAATATGTTCTGTATTTTTGGGATCGAGGCCCAGTCAAAACCCACTTAATACAATCTCCTACTTGCCAAAAAAAATAATAATCTCTCCTTATTGCTCCAATAAAATCTTAAAATAATTTTTAAATGCACTTAATAATCTTCTAAAACTTTTCAAGAGCAATATGTAATGAAACCTTTGTTATAATAAGTAATTATTCTCTTAAGTTCTACTAGGATAGACTTACTTGAGTTACCACTCCTCCATGAGTCAGGTGAACTCTCAGTATAGTCTAGATCAGATTTGATGAGTTGTTGTAATCCAACGGCTCTCAATGATCAACTTTGCTATTTATACAAAGTTGATCCATGGAATAAATCAATCAGTCTATTGAGCTTCTCTACAGTCTTGTGATGTATTGCAGAACTATTTCCTTCTTTGAATAGAATATTGTTTTCTAACATGGTACCAGAGCTAGGATAGTTCTTTGCAAGCATTCGAGTTTTTGAAGCTCTCCTTTTTTCCAGGATCTGGTTCATTTGTTTTTGGATAATTTTTTTTGTGACTTTACTCAACTTGCTTGAAAGTTGTGAAAAAGTCATTTTTATCCATTAACCATTTTTTTCAACAACATTTTATTTTGTTGAAAAATAATTCTTTAGCAATTTTTTTTTCAACTTGTATAATTTCGAAGCAAGAGGGAAATTATTGTAAAGCTCTTCTAGTCTTAGAGCTTAAGGATATCTTCTTTGGGCGTGCTGCCCACATCTCACTTAGCATTTATGCTAAATTTGAAGCATTCACGCCCATTATAAGGTGTCAATAATTTATTTTCCCCCTCATTGCATCGAACGAGTTGTAATTCATTCTCTTTTCAAGATGAATCTAGCAACGCAACCATACTATTGTTATAGGGCTTCATAGTATTTTTTTGTTGATCGATATACGTGCTCTCTCCTCTCTTCTTTGCTCGCACATTTCTTGATATGCGTTCAAAGGTTTTGTTTTCAAAGAGCCTCTCGATCTCGTGCATTGGGCTTCTCTTAGTTGTGTCTAGGTGAACGTTAAACACTGCACTGGTCCTTCTATTCTAAATGAACATTGGGCTCCTCTTTGCTTTGCTTGGCATCCATTCTTCCTATCTCAATAGTGCTCCTGACGTCCATTGTAACTCTGAACTGGTCCTATTCTCAATGACCGTTGGGCTCCTCTTTAATGCTTGGCGATGTGTCCTCTTTAATGTTGTGCCTCGGCTTCTCAAAGTGCTCCTCACTTCTATTATAGCTCGATGTGCATCTCCCTCCCTCTTACGAGTTCACTCACGTAGTTCTATGGTTGTTGTCAGTTGTCTTCATTGGCATCAATTTCATCAATGCCAACAAGAGTACTCCGATATGATTTCGATTTGGCATCCTCCACTCTCCTATCGATGATGCCTTATTTATCTCCTCCATCCTATCATCAAAACTGACCTGCTCTGCTCCCTCAATTCGAAGCCATATTGATCATAAGGTATATCCAAATTATTTTTTTCTCTAACTTCATTGTTTTGCAGGGATTCGAAAGCTCGTGCCTTTCAAATCGAAATGGTGATGCATTATAACGTTACGAAGCCACTCGTTGTCACTTATTTTGTATGAGAAATTTTTTTTGCAGGGAGAAAGTGATCAGTTTGGCTTCATTGCGACATAGGGAGAAATTGGCTTGTTTGTGTAAAAAATTATTTTTGCAGGGAGAAACCATTACCATAAGAAGTGAAGAGACCTTTCAGGGGTACTAAGCATTCTGTTACATGGTGCAGCAACGTGACATAATGCATTACATTTTGGCTTGTTTTGTGTAACACTTGTTTTTGCAGGGAGACACCATTTCATTTGGCAGCGAAGAGAAATTTCAGGACAACACCCATTTGACTTCTTTGCATCTAAAGAAAGCATTTCGTGTGGCTTGTTTTGTGTAACACATTTTTTTGCAGGGAGACAACATTTCATTTGGTAGTGAAGAGAATTTTTAGGAGTGACTACGTACTATTTCGTGGTACAACCCTATCCTCAAGCTTTGAGATAGAAGCAACTCCCAACTCTCTGTCACGTTCATTGAATCCAAGGCACTTTGTAGACAGTCAGCTCGCAGGGAGTTAAAAAATTTTGTTCAAGAGAGAATGGCGCTCACCAGCGCTATAGATGAGAGCCTTATAATGCAGAGGCATTAACATCTCACTCTTCCTCCATTCCTTTACTTATATTTTTTTGTAAAGAGTTTTTTTTGGTCTCTTCAATTTCGAAGTTGTAACCTTAATACTCTCATAAAATTTTGTATTTAGCTTAAAAAAAATCTGACTCTTTTTCACTTTTTCTCCTAAGCCTTTTCCAAAGGCTATCATCAAAAAGTGAAAGAGTCCATTGTAATCTAACTAAATACAAAGGACTATTTGGAGGGGGGGTTAATGGTGTTGGTTCTTGCACCTATGGTTTTGTTGGATTTTTTGAAAGGGGGAGTTTCTTGTGTCTATCTTCATTAACAACACTAGTAGTCTTTCTTTTTTTAGTGGCACATTTTTTTTGGCCACTTCTTGCTTGTTACTTCTTTCTACTTCTTTTAGCATATTCTGATTTTTAAACCTATATATATGCATAAATAAGTTTCTCTCAAAATCAAAGCAAGCACAAAAATTCTATTCAAAACCTAATAAAATTATTTCAAAAAAACTTAATTTCAAAAATTGCCTATGTTCCACGTACCATTATACTCATAAAACTTATAGTTTCCCTCACGTAAGGGTGGGTTTTTGTGAGATACTTGGTATAGCGGCCTGGAAATTTAATTTTTTTTTGGGTTCAAAAGCCTATGTTCCACGTATCAATTCTACTCATTACTTATAGTTTCCCTCACGTAAGGGTGGGTATTGAGAAGAATAGATATAAAGGCCTAGCCATTTTTTCTTGCCTCATAAGCCACTTTCAATATATCTAATATCCTCATTTACTTATAGTTTCCCTCTCATTAGGGTAGGTAATTTGAGGAGATAGGTATTAAAAACAAGCTTATATATCCTTCTTTAAAGATCCATTGCATTTGAAGTAAAAGGGGGGAATTATTGGTTCACTTCAATTTTATTTGGAAAAATGAATACAATTGATCCACTCACCCCTCATAACTATCATACATGGAAACCCAAAATATTAAATCTCATTTCTCAAAAAGGGCTCACACACCTGCTAGAAGAGAAGCAACCTGAATTTGAAAAGGAATATGAAATATTTATTCATAAAGGGAAGATGTATGAAACAATGGGTATTATAAGCACTAATGTAAATGAAAGCTTATGGTTTCACATTACGGATTGTAAAAATCCATATGAAAGTTGGTAGAAACTAAAGAACTTGTTTGGGAAAGTAGATCAAATAAGGTCAATGCAGCTAGAGGTAGAATTAACAACATTATCTCCTGAAGACTTCAACAATATTGTTGACTTTCTCACCAAATTTAAAGAAGTCCTCACTCAATACAAAGGTAGTGGCAAGAATAAAATAGAAGAAGAATGCATCTATCTAATTCTTTCTAAATTAAATGGTGTATTTCAAATTTTTGCAACCACCTTTCTGTCTACAAAATATGCTCTTGGTGCAAGTTTTACAATGCCCTCCTTAGAGGAATTTTGTGATAGGCTAACTAGAGAAGAAACAAAACTTGCAAAGTATGAGATCTCTTCCTCTTCCTCAAAATCCTTAGTAGCATCCACCTCTACTAAAGAAAAATTCAAAAAGAAAGAAAGGAGTCCCATAACTTGTACTCACTGCAAAAAGAATGGTCATTCTATGAACAAATGTTGGAAAAGACTACAACAACTAGAGGCAGCAATGAAGGATCAAAATATAGACACTAAGAAGCAGATAGGAAAAGCCTTAAATGTTCAAGGCAAGACTATAAAAACTTCATCAAAATACTGGGTTCTAGATTCAGGAGCAACTCATCACATGACTTCCTCAGATGAGTCATTCACTTCAATCTCCTCAAGTTCAACATGTAGCATAGAAGTTGGTGACTCATCCTTTATCCCAGTCAAAGGAAAAGGTGACATATCCATTGATGGTGGTTATATCAATAATGTTCTCTATGTACCAAACATTGCAACAAATCTCCTCTCCATCTATCAGATTTGTACTTCTGGAAAAGGTAAAATAGTTCTCTTCTCACCAACAGGAGTTGAGATAAGAGACTTTCAAGACCCAAACTCTCTCATAGAAAAAGGAGATATTGATCACAACACTCACCTATTTCACTTCAAAGGATTCAAAAATTTAGAAGGGGCCTCCTATTTTGTTGCACATGGAGATCTTGAAAGCAAAATTTGGCATGAAAGGTTTGGACATCTCAGTTATAACTACCTAAAGGAATTGAACACCCATGAAATGGTAACAGGATTGCCTCAAGTCTCTTCTATTGATGGAGTATGTCCTGGATGTGCTCTTGGAAAGCAACATCAAGATCCTTTCCACCCAAGTGGTTCTCTAAAAGCCTCATCCCCTCTAGAGTTAATCCATAGTGACTTGATGGTCTTCCCAGAGCCTTCTTTCAAAGGAGAAAAATATGCCTTAACCTTCATTGATGATTTTTCCAGAAGAACTTGGGTCTACTTCCTAAAATACAAAAGTGATGTTCTATCCCACTTCAAAATCTTCAAAGCCTTAGTTGAAAATCAGGCCTCTTGCAAAATCAAGCAACTTCGTACAGATAATGGGGGGAATACTTTAGTAATGAGTTCTCAATTTTTCTATCAAGTCATGGCATAATTCATCAACATTATATCTCCCATAATCCGTAGCAAAATGGCATTGCAGAGAGGAAAAATAGAACTTTAAAGGAAATGGCAAACTTGTATGCTCCACTCAAGAGATCTTCCAAAAATTTTTGGGTAGAAGCAATTAACTCGTGCAAACTATATTCAAAACCGCACACCTCATAAAGCTCTTGGCCATTTGACTCCCGAGGAAGCATGGACTGGCTCAAAACCTGATGTCTCTTTCTTCAATATTTTTGGGTGTACTGCTTGGGCGCATATCCCAAAGAAGAAAAGGAAGGCTCTAGATAAGAAAAGCAAACAACTCATCTTTGTTGGTTATTGTGAGGAAATGAAAGCATACAAGCTCCTTGATCCCGCAACTCATGAGGTCTTTTTTCATAGGAATGTTCAATTTGATGAAACATTCCCTCATAAAGATCCTCAACCATCCTCTTCCACCATTGATTCTCTTGAGCCATCTCCAATGTTAGAGCCTCAATATAATGAAGAACCCACTTTAGAGATTAATGATCAAAATGACCAAAATGAGGATCCTATACTCCAAACTCCAACTCAAAGTCCTGCCACTCCAATTACTCCTTCCACAATGCCTAAATGGGCCCACACCATTGTTGAAGAAGCAACTCCATACATCCAAAATCTTCCATCATCCAGATTAGGCAACTCCATAGGCTCTGGTCTTGTCTGTCAGTCCATTTCCATAGATCCTCAATCCTTCAAAGAAGCAACTGGTATTAAAGAATGGGATGATGCCATGGAGAATGAATTCTCTTCCTTAATAAAAAAAAAAACTTGGGATTTAGTTCCTCTACCTAAAGGAAGGAAGTTAGTTCGTTGTAAATGGATTTACAGAATGAAATATGGACCTAATGGAGAAATTGACAAACACAAAGCTCGCCTGGTAGCCAAAGGTTTCTCTCAAATTGAAGGGATTGATTATTCTAAAAATTTTGCACCAATTGCCAAAATGGATTCTGTTAGATTGGTACTTGCTCTAGCTGCTTCCCAAAAGTGGCATATTTTTCAAATGGATGTAAAAAGTGCTTTCTTACATGGGGACTTAAAAGAGGAGATATTCATGGAACAACCTGTTGGATTCACTCAAGACTCCTCCCTTGTTTGTAGGCTAAGGAAGTCTCTCTATGGCCTCAAACAAGCTCCTAGAGCTTGGTATGAAAAAATGGACTCCTTCCTTCTTTCCTCAGGTTTTTCTCATTGTGAGTCTGATGCCACAGTCTACATTTGGAGAGATGAAGAAAAAATCACCATACTTGTTCTCTATGTTGATGATCTACTACTCACTGGTAGTGACATCGCTCACATTCAGACTATCAAGGACTCCCTTTCTAAAAAATTTGAAATGGTTGATCTGGGCTTAGCTCATTACTTCCTTGGGATTCAAATAAATCAAACAGATGCAGGAATTTCATTGTGTCAATAGAAATACACTCTAGACCTTCTTCAAAGGTTTAAGATGACTGATTGCAAACCCTCTTCTACACCTTTTCAATCTGGAGTCACTCTAAGTACTTCCTGCACATCCCCTCTATGTGATGCAACTCTATACCGACAACTTGTAGGGAGTCTATTATACCTTACTCATACTCACCCAGATATCTCATATGTTGTTGGCTTGATATCCCGATTCTCACATCAACCTCATTTCAATCATTGGCAAGCAACAAAAAGAATCCTACGCTACTTGCAAGGAACTACTCACCTTGGGCTCTTATATGAGGGAAAATCCATGGATATCATTGGTTACACAGATTTTGATTGGGAAGGTTTCATAGAAGATAGATGTTCAACTTATGGCTATGTCTTTTGTCTTGGTTCTTCACCAATTGCTTGGTCATGCAAAAAATAACAAGCAGTGGCTTTATCATCTACAGAGGCAGAATACAGGGCAATAGTTTTGGCAAGCCAGGAAGCTCTTTGGCTTCATCAGATACTAAGAGAATTTGGTTTTTCCCATGACAAACCTATTACTCTTTGGTGTGACAATCAGAGCACAATTCATATTGCATGCAATCCAGTTGAGCATCAACGCACCAAACACATTGAGATTCACATGCACTTCATTCGACAACATATTCAGAGAGGGGAAATATACTTGGACTATATTCCCACTAAAAATCAAATTGTAGACATCTTCACCAAATCATTTCCTTCTCCGCATTACATTCAGTTGCGAGAGAAACTTGGGGTAAAGCAACTGCGTTAAACAGAACAGAGGTTTGCACCTCTCCTTTCTTCTTATTGTTCTTTACTTTGGAGGATGGTTTTTTCCCATGTGTTTTTTTTATCATATCTCCTATATGTTACACTTGTACATGAGTACCTCATCAGGCCAAGTTGTCGGGACTCATTCTTTTTCTCCATGAGGACAATATTTTCCATCCGAAGACATGCCTCTTTCTTTATTTTTTGATAGATGGTTTTTTCCCAAGTGGTTTTTTCACCATCTCTCACATATGTAAAAACATTGTAAATGAGTACCTCATCAGGCCCTATTTTTGGGACTCATCCTTTTGGTCAATGAGGACAATCTTCGCAAACCGAAGACATGCCTCTTCATTTTTCTTTTTGATAGATGGTTTTTCCCATGTGGTTTTTACCATCTCTTCAAATAAGAAATCATTGTACATGAGTACCTCATCAGGCCCTATTGTCGGGACTCATTCGTATAAAACACCCCTAGTATCACTTAAGGGGGGTGTTAGAATAAGTAATTATTCTCTTAAGTTCTACTAGGATAGACTTACTTGAGTTACCACTCCTCCATGAGTCAGGTGAACTCTCAGTATAGTCTAGATCAGATTTGATGAGTTGTTGTAATCCAACGACTCTCAATGATCAACTTTGCTATTTATACAAAGTTGATCCATGGAATAAATCAATCAGTCTATTGAGCTTCTCTATAGTCTTGTGATGTATTGCAGAACTATTTCCTTCTTTGAATAGAATATTGTTTTCTAACACCCTTAATGAGTATTCTGCATTTTTCACTACAGTCAATATTGTAGGATGTAGTCTTCTTACTTTCTAAATAGATAACAGGTAGATGATAATTTTCTTTCTTTCAAAAATATCCAACTCCTATTAAATGTGCAAATATATCCTAAAATGAATTCTCCTTTTTGCACTTTCTTGAAGACTATAATATGGGTTCTTCTTTTTGCAAATTTTAATCCAAATATGGTGCTTAATAGAATTTGATAATGAACCCTAATCTGAAGTTCAACTAATTTCATCCTATTTGATTACCTTTAATGGATTCTGAAGTAGATGTAGATCTTGGTGTTTGATTCACCAAGTTTTTGCATTTTAATGTATGAATTCACAACTTCTTGCTTCACCAAATTATGGTCTTGAACTTTCTATCTTGATCCTAGGGTTTGGTGGCCTAATCCTTCCAGTGATATTTTACTTTTTGCTATAGATTCATAGAACTCTTTTATTTTAACTATGTCTTCTTATTGTGAGAGGTAATCTCCAAATATCTGATATTTTGTAGGCTTCTTCTATCTGAATCCTCCTTCAATATTCTTGTTGAATTTTTGTAGACACCAAAACAGCACCAATCCGATTAAGTGACTACAAAAACTTATCGCATTGACATACACAGCTTTTAGGGCAGCCCTTAGAGGTCAAACAGTGGTCCTAGCCACTCACACAGCAGTTCGGAAGGTCAAAAAATGAGCAGAGCAAAGTTGGTCGTTTTAACAAAGCCTTCAAACTTCAAGCTTCAAAACTCAAGGCAAACTTCGAATCTTGAGCAAACTTTAAGCTTGAACAAACTTTAGTCAGGGCAAGCTTTAATCAAAAATAGGCCTTAAGCAAAATAAGGCCTTAGGCAAAAATTGCTTTTAAAGGGGCAAGAAATTGTTTTTTTGGCACTTGAGGGCTGCAAAGGTCAGCCGCGATATCACGACAGCCGCAATATCGCGATAACCATGATATCGCGACAGTCGCGGGGTCGCGTTGTCGCGATATCGTGACCATTTGTGATATCGTGATAGCCGTGAGGTCGGGCTGTCGTGATATCATGATAATCATGATATCGCGACAACCGTGAGGTCGGGCTGTCGTGATATCGCGACGATCACGATATCGCCACAATCACGAGGTCGCGCTGTCGCGATATCACGACAGTCTCGATATCACGATAGCCGTGATGTCACGCTGTCGCGATATCGTGACAGGTCACGATATCGCGACGAGTCCCCCCCTGCGCCTTGCTTTCTACTTTGTCGCGATATCGTGACGTCACGATATCGCGACGTCGCGATATCGCGACGTCGCGATATCGCGACAGTGCTCCTGCCTTCGTGCCAGGAGGATTTCAAAACATTTTAAAAGCGCCATTAAAGTGATTCAAGGCCAAATTCAATCACTCAAAAGCAGACATGTCAGCATTCAAAGGCAAACACATCAACATTCAAAGAAGGCATTAAAAGCAATTTAAAGTGGATTTTAACCAAACGGCGGACTTCACCAACTGAAGTAATGAGACGAGCAGTCTCAACAACAAATCTGGCCCGAGGCCATGCTTCATAACTACTGATGTAAGTACGAGCCATGCCTCATAATCATCTGACAATGGTCAAATCTCAGCGGCGCCTGCAGATTTTAGGGTTTTGACATTAATGCTTCAGAGGCAAAATCCTCTATAAAAACTAGCTCAATGCAATGCAAAAGAGGAAAGGAGGTAGACATTTCCAGGCAACGAAGTGCTGCCAAACTGTGAACCCGACACTCGACCATCGTAACACATCAATTCGACGACATCACTCAGCACAAGAGATTTTGGGCCCTTCTTTAAGTAGATTGGCGTCAAAACTAGGTTCTAACGGGGGCAGCCCGCTTGGGCACCTCACGTCTTTTGCTCAGCTGTATTTTGATTTATTCTGTTATCATGTATTCGCTATATGTTACGGCCTGCGCAGTTTTGTTTTAATCTATTCCTTTATACGTTATAAGTTGATCGAATCTATTATCAAGCTATCGCGGCTTTAATCATGTATCTTGAATGATATCATGCATTATATTTTCGGATGTTTACTTGGGTAGCCCAAGTTATTTTATTCACGTCTTCAATCAATATTTGCACGTATTTCTTTTAAACGCTTTATCCTTTAGTCACAGGTGCTACTAAACATTTTTATCGTTTCTTTGACCGTAGGAAAAACAGCAGCAAGCAAGGATCAACTAACATAAGCGACAGCAACACTGACCTGCCTGTTTCAAATGTGGGCATGCGGAAGGAGATCACTATTCATCTGTTGTAACTGAAAATATGTAACTGAGGAGATGTATTGTAACCGAGCCGACATCATATTAATAAAAAGGGTTGTGTTCCTGTTATTGATTTGATTACATCCGTGTTATTACATGCATCAAACTAGTTCTGTTTTTATTACATATTAGTGTTTCTTTTATTTCCGGAATCTCATGCTTTCAATTTTATCTTCAAACAAGATCTTCTTCTCAATATTTTGAATGTCTTGAGGTCTTCACTAGATTCTTCTTCTAGGATTTGGTACTCCTTACCAAATTCTTCTTCTCTTGGGCTTGTTTTTGAATGGCAACAATTGTCCCAAGTCCTTCACTATCAGAATATTTCTCCTTGGTAATGGATTTCTCCAATGAGTTCTAGGAACTCTTTTGATGATTTTTCCATGAGCTCTACAACAAGGTTCTCCAAGCCTTATTTTTTCTCCTTGAGACCTCTCCATGGTCTTCTATCTTGCAGCTTCTCTGGTCTTCCAAATAGTACCTTTTCTTCAACCTTCTACTTCTAGAAGTGTTGGTGATGAGATCTTCTAGTATCTCTAAAATCTATTGCTTATCTAATAATGAATAGGGATCTATTAGTCTCTTTCTCTCTCTTCCAAGATTAGAAATTTCTCCAATGAGATCTACTTTGGATCTCTTCAGCTTCTTTTGAAATAAGTCTTTAATTAGTAAAGGAGATCACAAATATCCTATTTTTTGGACTCTTCTCTAGATTCTTTAGTAACTCTTCATTAGAGTCTTATTCTAAATTCAGAATTCTTCTTCTAATTTAGGAACTCTTCTCTAAAGTTTTCTTTTGAAACTCTTCTTTGGAATCTTCTTCTGAATCAGGATTTCTTCTTCTGAATCAAGAATTCTTCTTTGAAGTCTTCTTTAGAATTAAGGCTTCTACAACCTTCTCTGCTTTTGTGCTCTGTAGGTATTGATATTGAATGGAGATCATCAATTTCCTATATCCTTATTGACTTGACTTCTAGATTCTATGCTTCCATGAGTCTGCTATAAGGCTACTATGCCCTTTTCTTCACTTTTGTAATCTATAGGATTTGTAGCTGTTGTAATGGGACCTTTTTTTCCAATGTATTCGAAATTTTTAGGCTTCTCCTTGTTTCTACAAGTTATGGAATGATTCTAAGAAGATATTCTTCCTAGATCTCTTGTAGGAAGCTTCCCAACCTTTTTTCTAGATCTTATTTTCCTACAAGTTGTTAGAAACTAGAATGAAAGAATTTATAATTTTGAACCAAGGCTTCTATGGCATTTTTCTAGATCAAGGCTTCTATGGCCTTTATTATGGATCAAGGCTTCTATGGTATTTTTTCTTTCAATGTAAAGTTTTTCAATTTACCAATGGAGATCTCCAATCTTCAAATTTCACTAGGAATCTACTCTTGGAGTCTTTTCCACAATGTTTATTTTCTTGCAATAAAGAACTTTAGATAATGGTTAGCATGAAAATATCTAAATCTCTTGAGATCAGTAATATTCACTAGTTGATTTGTCAAACTAGTGGAATGACATGTTGATTCCTAGTCTACACAAGTTTTCCTACAACTCTATGGAAATACTCTAGGCATATATAATCTCAGAATTTCTGTAACTGAGATTTATTTTAGTCCTCACTTATGACTCTCTCTATTCCTATCTCGATTCACCATGGCTCTGATACCACTATTATATTTTGAGGATATATGTAGTGGGATAGATCTAACACAGGTCCTAATAAGATGCTGAAAATATTAAAGAAAGTAATTATATAATATTACTAAAATATACTACAAATAGAAATGACGAAAATACAATGCAGTATGGAGGTAATGGTCACTCTAACATTGTACTCCATACAGGAGTTCTACTACTCTCTACTATAATTCACTTGATATGTGATATGTCTGTATGAGGCCCTTTATATAGGAAGATAGATTCCTTGGCCAACACTCTACCTAGATGTACAAGGGGACACCTTGCACATTACAACTTGCACATTGTTACTTGTGCATTTATTAAATTACTTGAAGTAACTAGCTAACTTCCCCCTAAAGTAATCTCCTACTCTAAATATGTACAAAATGTGGTACATTTACATGATCCAAATGATGTAATATACTCTAACTCTAACAAATATAAGCGTGTAGGGTCTAGAGAAACCTTATGGTGCGCTTTTTTTGAAGAAGTATCCTTCTATAAGGATAAAATCCTAGAATAATATCCTATACAATAAACAAATAAGGATTCACCTATGACTCTTGAGACTACTTAGGTAATTCCATATAAGAAGGTTACACTAAGGAACAAAGAAGAAATGATCCTAAAAATGAGGTGTTTTCCTAAAATTCTAGGAAATACAACTAGGGTAAAAATTGTACCCCCAAGATTTGGATGCTATGAAGGAGGACATTGAATTTGGTTTAGGAACAACAAAAAAATGAACCATTATTTTTTTAATATGTTGTGTTTCCTATTTCATAAATTCATTTATCCAAAATGAAAATTACCATCAAATTCAATCATGGAATGAGGTTAGAGATAGAGAGGCTATCACAAATTATAAAATAGCAAATACCCACCCATACTTACCACTAATTAATAAGTAAAGGAAGATATAAATTCCAAAAAGTTTGGAATCAAAAGGTAGATCAAGAGGGTATTAAAAATAAAAGGCTTTTTTGACTTCTCGGATCATGAAACCCACTCAAGGGTTCAATCATTTTGGTGAAGAAATATACTATCTCCTAGAACACCCCCAGGAGTCTCTAAATTGGGGAATATCCCTTAGAAAAATAACTTTAAATGAACCATTAGTACTATTTGACTTTCTATGTTTACATAGGTGCTAGAAAATCTAAAGTTGGAATATCGACATTAGAAGGGCTGATAGTTATTTTTTGAGCTAGTGAATGGGACTATATTTTGCTTAGAGAGATGGTTATTTTTCCTATAAATTTCCTCCTTCCAAAAAAAATAAGAATAAGAAAAATAAAAATAAAATCCCATCTCACCTACTAAAATCTTGTAAGAGACACTAAGGTCCCCATTTCTTTACATCTCTTTCTTCCAATATTGGTTGAAGATATTTCTAAGACTAGTAGTTTATTCCATAAAGCTAATAATATGATATTCCAATATAGAAGTGCAATGATAGCAAGGCAAATTCTGAGATCTAGACTATTTTAGTATGAGTAAAAATTTTCTTCCTCCTAACCCTGTAACTCAATGGATAGAATAGAATCTAGGATAAAACTTAATAACAGTCTAGTCTTACAAATGATTGTCCACATGAGGCTAATAAAAATAGTTGTGCACTAGACCTTTTATGGCTTAGGGAAATAAAGGTTAAAATTATAAAGATAAATTATAGATAATCCTAAAGAGAAGGGCTCCAAATAAGTTTTAAAAATAAATAAGGAGAAGAGCATTAAGAATAGAAGTTGTTAATTTAGAAGTATAAATTCCTTCTACCATATTTCCCCAAATCATATTCATTTAAATTCCATGTGTATTTATTCTACTTCATTCTCTCTATTTTTCTCTTTCCCTCTTATTCCTTCTAATCCTACTTCTCTAATCCCTCTAACTTCTTCTATTGTACCCATCCCATCCTCAAATAAGTGTAGCCCTAGTCTTAAGGTCACCAATAGGTTTTTCTACTTGAAATGTAAGGTTATTTCATGTGTCATCTTCACTCTAGTTTGTCCTATCATAATTCATGTCATCACCTACTATTCCATCCACCTTATACCCATAATTTACTCTCCCACATCATAAGTATCATTATGTCACTCCATGTGTCAACATTTCAATCCTTCTCATCATTCATCACCACTCAGTCCACACCATTACCCATGTCATTGTATTGAAATGGTATTCTTGTCTTCATTAGTCCACTCATCCCTATAGGTATAATTATTTATGTCCCCTTATAGTGTCCAATAATTTTTAGGTAATTCACTTAATGAAAGAGCACCTCACCCTTTATTTTTATCAGTCCTATCCTAACTTTGTGCAAATAGAGACTTTGGGAGGACTATAGATACTAAATATTAGGTACTATACAAGGGACAAGAGTAGGTTGATCAAGACAATATTAATGAAAATTTATTAAATACCTACTACAACCATGATCCACCAATTTTGGTTGATTAAAGGAAGAGGGAAGCTATTGATCATCAAGGCACTTCTAATATAGAATATGAAATTCAATATCTCAGTGGTGGGACATGTTGAGTCCCTTTGGGACCATGTGTGTTAAAGTGCATCCCACATATCTTTATAAGTGTAAGACCTTGATATTAAATTACAATAAATGAGGTGGAATATGATTTGAAAACTAAGGCAAATTACATTGAAAAATTCCCCATCCAATAAAATAAATGAAGTAGTTGGGTAGGTTGGATAAGAAGATACTAATCATGCAATTGAAAACACTACATGCAAGGGTAACCTGAATGATACAAGTTGCTTATGATGCCTTTGGAATGAGAGTTTAATAATTAAACAATGGAATGCAATAATTGCTAAATAAATTATGAAAAAGAAAACCAAAGTGGAGATGTCCGTAGATAGTATTTCTTAGTATTTTATTGGATATCATTGAACTAGAAATCCAATTATAGAAGTTAATAAATTGAATAGGATGAAGGAAAGAGCCACTGATAGGATTAGTATGAGGATTTGGTGTTGAATACCAAAATGCATCCTCACACATAAATTAATAGGTATTTTTGAACCTATAAATGGGTAAAAGAGTAAAGTAGTTATTAATATCCATGAGGTCATAGGCCATATGTGACGACCCTCTTGGAGGATGTTTTATACCCAACATAAAATTATCCAACCATGATTTGATTATTGAAGCATTGTGTGCAACCCTATTCCATATAGGATTTGAATGTTGATACTCAAATTTTCAAAGTATCTACCATTTGGCTACTCATGTTGTACATAATTTTACAATTTTGTTATTTTGTAGTAGGGATTCCAATTTTGAAGAATCCATACCCAAGGATAAATACAATATGTAGGATATCTTTCCAATTAAGCTTGGTGCCTCATAAAGTCACCATAAATATAGTATCTCAGATACCACATTCTAATATTGAGGATTAGCCATAAAAAAATAGATTTTGCAAACCTTGGAACAATATTACAAAATAGTAAAATAGAACAACTAGCTCAAAGGAGTGATTTGCTTGCAAAATAGAATTATTCACTCACAAAATGGACCAATTGGATTAAAAGAGTTATCCACTCACAAAATGGACTGATTTACTCATAAAATAGAACAAATTTCTCACAAAGGTATTGATTTTCTTGGCAAAAGTTGTCAATTTTCTCAACAAAGCTTGTCGATTTTCTCAATAAAATGTGCCAATTTTCTTAGTAAAAGATTTCAATTTTCTCATCAAGGGATGCCAATTAACTCAATAAAAGTGACAATTTGCTTGTAAAATGTAAGTGAATCACTCAAATAGGGACTAAAGTGAAAACTGGTGTGGATTGCAAGAAAATATTTTTGAAAAGCTACTTTTTTGGTGTTTTACGACATAGTAATGATTTTTGGAGACTTCTAAACCTAGTAGAGGTATAATTAGAGGTATGTAATATTTGGAGGTGCAACATTTCTCTAAAATTACCCCAAATATTTACTTTCACTAGGAGTAATTATTTTTTACTTTTGGTAACTCAAGGTAAATATTTACTATAAATAGGGGCATTGGGCCCTCATTTTAACTATCTTTTGGTCATGAGAATTCAAAGTTACACTCTATGAAACCCACATTGTGCTTTTTAATCATGAGGTTGTAATAAAATAGCAAGTCCTTGTGCATCCTATTATAGAAACCATCCTCATGGTTTTTCAAGTACATGATGGTTGGGTATGACCCTTCTAGACCATCTTGTCATTTTCTTATCAATTTTATAATCAAATGAATGTATGGACATTGATGTTATTTAAGTTCTCATTTTTTGATTGATTGCATGATATTCTCATTTCATTGTAATAGATACATTGTATTTCATTTATTGTACTCTAAACTTCATGAGTTTACTTTCCATACTTTACACAATCTAAATCTATACTTTAATTTTTGTATTATACTTTCATGTATTTTTTTCATGCATTTATTTTCCATGCAAATAGCTAGAGTAGGATAGAAATATGAAGATACTATGTATGTCCTTAGTACAAGTTCAAGATAATCCTTTGGTAAACACATCAAACCTTTTTGAAACTTAGATTTGGAGGCACAATGCTTAAATAAAAGATTACGAAAATGCCCCGGATCAAAAATTACTTTATTTATAACTTTTGAAGAGGAATCCTATATTGAAGATGAATTTATTAAAGTAAGAAAATTACCCTTAGTATACTTATATACTATGCTATCATATATTCCAATATGCATAAGCTTTAGGACCTTCCCACCATAGTGCCAATTCTAAACACACAATCATCCATTGAAATGCCTACTTGTGCCTATACATAAACCTATTATCTCTAAATTGTAACTCTCCCTAGGCATAGCACCCCTACCTCCATTGATTTCCAACCTTAGTTACCCTCTTTAATATCTCCACCATAAAATTACTCTAGTACCACCACTTGTTCTCCTAACCAGGATGATGGATGGAAAATTCAGCTATCCAAAATAATGGAAATGGTGAGAATCCTAGAAACCCATACTAATATTGAGAAACATATGTAATAGAACATCCAGATAATAGTTGGCAATAATAAAATTAGAAATAATAAAGAACTTGATATCTCATAAAGAACCAAGTCCCTTGACCATGTACCAATCAGTCAAATGATCATATGTATAACAACATGGTCAATATTAATTAATTAATCAATATTTTATGGTGCTTTCTTTACAATGTTGGTAATAATCCTACCAAATGCACCATGGCTATGAGGAATGCTCAAATAGAGATGTATAACTAGAATATTGAGGCATAAGATGTATCATTAGGACAAGCAATGCTAGTTGTAAATCAAACTCACATAAAAAAATTAGCATATTTATCAATCACTATCTCTTATTCAATAATCAATCCCAAATCACCAAATTCCAATAATGTAGTGTTTCCAAATTTAGGCCTTTTAGAATAAGATAAGTATTTTCATTTTGCACATACTATTATACGTTTTAATCAACAACAAGGGGTTTGGACTAGGAGTAAAAAAATAGATTCTAAGTAGGAATTAGACAAAAATCAAGTTGAATTTGACATTAACATCATAGTTTTGAGAAGGGTATGACTGCTTTTGCATGTAAAATACAAATTTCTATGGCACCCAAGTATACTACTATGTAAAAGAAAAGTATAAAGAAAGGACTAGTATTAACTACATTGGTTGGTAATTCATGAGAAAATGGGAAAGAAAACCAAGAAGAGGTAGTGGTAGATGATAATTAAAATGAGAAAGAGAAACTAATAACTAATTTGAGAATTAATTGAAGCACCCATCCTTGACCAATCAAGTACACATAATTTTAACTACACAATATAGGAAGTTTACATCACATAGTGAATGTAGCACCACTGAATTCAGATTCAACATTGTTGAATAGATGAAGAGAACATCAAATAAGGTTAGCACATTAAAGGGTCTAGCTTTACCTAGATAGAAACATTTGCATTAGAAAATCCTCAAATAAAAACTAAACAGTTATTCTAAAGCTAAATCCATGACATAATAGTGAACATACCCCACCCTAGTAGAACAACATAATTTGATAGTTAAAGAGCCATTATATATCTAGGTAAATGCAACTAAAATATTGAATGCTCTAAAACCAAAGAAATTGAAGCCACCACTATTTTCCATCACATTAGAGATAAAACATTACATACTAAGAAGTTGTATAATGGCTTCTAGAGTAGCTATAATAGTGATGTCAAAAATTATCTATGAAGAGATGGGATTTCCATATTTTATTTTTAAATAATTTTTTTATATTATATAATATAGGACATATATTACAAGTTGGCTAGGTGCTACAAGAATCACTAGAAAACCAAGGATGCATATCTTTAGAATTGGAGTCCCATAAGGGAAAGAATACCTATAAAAAAAATAGATCCAATATGCTTATTCTATGCAATCATCTCTTAATTTCTCAAATTGGTTTTAAAATTTCTTATGTGAGCTGAAGAGAGATGCAAAAGAAATCCTTCATTGGCCTTTTTATTTTCCAAATAGTTATATTTTCAAGGAATATGATGCCAATTTATCTATTCAAATTTTCCCAAAATCTTATAGACTTGATTCAATAATAGTAGGAGTAGAATAGACTTGACCTCTTGTTTTCTAGAAATAAACTGTATTATTAGCTTAGAGTCCTCATAAAATGAAAGGGTTTGATATTTTCTCTTGTTTCTAGAGTGAGACCAAATTTGTAGCCCATCAACTCAACTACATTATTGGTGGTTTGTCTTAAATTCAAGAAAATTCAAGAATCCTAGAGTGTGGTCCTAACCATAAAATTCCTCAAATAGTAGTTTTTCTAGGGTTAGACTTCAAAGCCCAGTAACAAAAATTAGCTAGAAAACTAAAAAATAATTGAGGATTTAGGTTTTTGGAAATAGAGGTGCTAATTAGATCTTGAAGATTAAAATTTTTAAGGATGCATAACTCCACTCTAGAAAGAACACTCTTGTATTGCTGAGCTTTAAAGTGGGCTCTAGTATTTTCCCTAATAGCATAATTTATCTTATGTATCAAAATTACCTTATGAGTTGATTTTTCTTCAAATATTCTATAGTTCTTATCCATCCATACATACCACATGGAATAATAAGGAATTGAAGACCCTAAATTTTTTATGAGAGGCTTATCTTGAAAGGAGATGAGGTACTTTTTATTTCAAATTTTAGTACAAGACTCAAGATTTAATCTACTTTGAATGCAGACTCCAAAGCTAAGAGTGAGCATGATCTATATCATAGTAACTTCCTCACATTTAAAAACTAGATGGGGTTGAGTTTCACAGTAATTAAAGCATCTAGAGAAAATATGGGGCCCCAAAATACTTATTTTGGAGAGGTTTTTCCCTATTAGAATTTTATTTTACTGAATTGGTCATTGAAAATTTTTTATTTTTGGGGTGATATTTTGACCCTAAATGTGACTCAAATTTCTACCCAGAGGCTCACTTCTCTAGAGATATGCAACAACCTTGACTGAGTAGTTTCCTGAATAGTTATTTTTTCCCAAATAAAGTAGTCTACATTATTTGGGTTTGTGGGAAGAATGTCAGCAAATTGCTTTTGGACCTGAGACCACTCTCTTTTTTGTTCCATGTCCAACCCATGAAGTTGAATCCATTTTGGTTGATTTCCTTCCCAAGTGATGAGATGGAAAAGTTTTTCTATCCCAAGTTGAATCATGAACTGAAAAATCCTTATAAATAGAATAAATTAAGGTCTTGTTACCAATAATAGAATCATCCCAACACTTGATACTATTACCATTTCTCAAGCACCAAGAGATGTTATCCTTAATGATCTAGACCGATTTAATGATCAATACCCAAATTTTAGAGATGTCTGGTTTTTTATGGACACGTTTGAGTAGTAGTATGTCATGTTGCCTTCACCATACTTGTAAACAAGAACCTACTTACAAATAATTAGGTTTATTAAGTACAAAACAATTTTAGCCCCAAGAGCATTACTCATAAGAAAATAAGATCATATATTCAAGCCCCCTTGACATTTTTCTTTTGTCAATTGACTTCAACTGACAAGATGGAATTTATTCCTATGATATTGCCTTCATACTTGCAAAATAAATTTCCTAATTTTTTTTCCAAGTTTTATAGGATTGAGTCAAAATCTTGATAAATCATAAGCTAGTATATATGCAAGCTTGCAATAATCAAAACTAGTCTTCCAACAAGACTAAGCCATCCATTGCTATAATTTAGCATTCTTCTGTCAATATTTTCCATCAAATTAGACCAACAATCAATAATAATTCTTTAGTTGGAAACTCATAAGCACCCCTAAATATTTAAATAGGTCAATTCCACCATGAGAAAACTAAGGAATTTGATCAAAGCTTATATTTTTAGTTGGGCAAGTGTTAATAGTGTAGAACTTTCACTTGTTGACATCAATAGCAACTTTAGAGGCATTTATAAAGAGGTATAGGTAGCCTTTAATCTTTGTAACATTCAACTTGGAAGATTCCCCCATAATTATAGTATCATCAGTAAATTATGCATGAGTAATCTTACCCCAATAGCTATCTTAATTCCAGTTATTTTGTTATCCCTTCTTTCAATAGAGATTGATCTACCCAAAGATTTAGCTAAAATAATATAAATATAAGGAAATATGGGGAAGCATTGTTGTAAACCTTTGAAATCTCTAAAAAATCTATTCAGATAGCCATTAATAATAGAAGCAAATCATGGGTCTATGATGCAACCAAAAATCCATTTGGAAAGATACAAAGGAAGTCTAAAATAACTAATCACCTAGGCCAAAAATTCTAAATCCACTCTATAAAATACATTGGCCATGTCAATTTTAACCATGATCCTTTTTTTTTATTCTTTACTCCTAGTATGCAAGATCTCATGGACAATCACACTACTCTCATACAGTTGCTTTCCAAGGATGAAACCCCCTTGCTCATCAGAGAGAAGTTTATCTATATGTTTTTTTATTCTAGTGGCTATGATCTTTGTCTTAAATTTATATGAAGCATTACACAAAAAAATAGACCTAAATCTACTAAAGGTTGATGCATTATTTTTCTTTAGAATCAAAGCTAAAAATTTATACTTAATAACACCAATCAACTTATCTTTTTTATGAGCATCCTCGACCATCTGAATAATATCTATAGCTACCAGATCAAATAATTGGTGGTAAAAGGTATTAGTAAATCCATCTATACTAGTAGATTTATCCTTCATGGATTTGAATGCAATGTCCTTAAGTTCTTCCAGAGTGATTATATATAAAAGAGAGTTTTTTATTTCCTTAGTTATTACCTTAGGAATGTTTTGTAGCAATGCAACTTTAGAAACATGATTTCCATATGATATTTGATAAATAGATTTATAGTGGCTACATACAATTTTTTTGATCTTTAAAAAATTGGAGACCTTATCACCATTTTCCAACTAGATTTCATGAATCATGTTCATTTGATATCTCTGATGATATTTAAGATGAAACAACATGGTTTTGGAGTCTCCTTCCCATAGATAAGTCATGGAATTTGATTCTCCAAAATTGTTCTTCTTGCCTATATTTCACATGAATCTAGGAGAGAATGAAATCTCTCTTAGATTTTAGTGTTTCATTGGGAGGCGCTATCTCTAAAAGCACTTCTATTTCTTCTAGACTAAGGAGGATTTGTTTAGATTTTTTAGTATTATGATGCACTTTAATAAAACTTCTAAGATTAATTTCTAGCCTAAAAACTTTGATCTTCCATCTATCTTGAGCATTAGAGAAGGGGAACCAAGCTTTCCAACTATGCTCAACTTCCTTTAAAAATCCATTTATTTTAACTCAATATGAATTATATTTGAACAAAAGGGGAATCTAATTTTTATTGTTACCACTATCTAAAAGGATAGGGTTATGATCATAGATTATGCTTTGGATGATTTTGTTGGTTATTAAAGAAAAACATGTGAAAATATCTTCCTAGACCAAGAATATATCAATTCTTTCAGTAATAAAATGATTTCCTACTTTTCAATTAGTTCAAGTATAGAGGTCTCTAGAAGGCTGATGGCTTGAATACTAGCAAGAGAAATATGATCTTCCACATACTCCCTACAAGTATATCTAATACTAGTGCCCCCTCATTTTTTAGAGGGGAAGAGCACCAAATTAAAATATCTAGCTATGATTAAATTGCTTGGCTTACTTTCTTAAATGTAAGAAAGAATTGAAAGCCAACATTGCTTCTTGGAAATTGGAGAGTTAGGGGCATACACATTCAAATAGGTGAAAGAGAAACCTCCAACATCAAAAATAAGATAAATCTAATGTCTGCTTTTCTTACCACCTATTTTGGATCAACTATTTTTATCCCACGCTATAAGAAGACCACCAGATACTCCTTGGGAACAAATAACATCAATTTTAGAGTTATTCCAAATAGATCTTCATGCTTTAGAGGCACATTTTTTATCTAGCTTTGTTTCTTGGATTCCTATTAAACAAGGGAAAATATCCTTTATCAAACCCTAGAGGTAGGTTTTCTTAAGGGTTCCACCCAATCCTTTACAATTGCATGAGAGAATTATCATTATTGGGTGGAGTTCTTCTCTTTGAAGAGACCCTCTAGTGTAGCTTGAGTCTTAGTTGCAACATTTTTCTTTGCTTCTTTAGTTCTTATTTTTGGGTTAAATTTCTTACATGGATTAAAAAGGATCATGTTAAGAGCCCATGTCATCCCTTAGCTAAATATAGTTTTTTTTGGCTATTTTCTCAAAAGGTTCTTCACTTGTATTTTCTTATAGAGTCAAATCTACCAATTCTACATCAAGAGAGGTTGTCTCATGGTTTCCTTCTTCATGTTAAAATTTATCTTGGAGATATTTTTCTTGATCTAAGTTTAGAGCATCATACTTATTGGAATTCTCAAGTGATTTGAAGATAAAAAGTTTGGGCTTCTATATTTTAGCCCTTCTATTTCTTTTCTTGGTTTTTTTTTTTTTGAAATCCTTTATTATCAACTTGATCCTTATTATTATATGGTTTTTGGCTAACTGGGTAATCTCTCGAAAAGTGGTCGTACTCATGGAAAGATAGGTATTTGAAAGTTAAATTCTCATAATATAAAACATATGTGTGGATTCAATCCATAACCTTAATCCCAATAGCTTTAGGTAAATCATTTTTAAGATTAACTTGAACACAAATACGAGTACAGAAAGCGTTCAAATTTTTGAGAGGAATCCAGTTGATAAATTTTCCAATCTTATATCCAATGAGCTCTAGAGAGGGTTTATTCCAAATATGGAGAGGGATAAATGGAAATTCTATTGGAGACTATTACATTATTTAATACATGCTAATATACCACCATGATATAATTGTAAATATTAGTTTAGGGTGTGTGATTTATATCTTACCAAAGTATGTTTCTATGTGTAAGGTGAGTCCAAGTATCATATAGTAAAGTGTGCAAGTAAATAGAGAGTCAAAATTCATGTATACAAGTGGCAAGATGTGAAACCAAAAGGCATGAGAGGCTTTTCTTATGTGTGGAATAGGAAAGGATGCATATCCTAGATATGTGAGGAGAGCAATAGGTAAAGTATTCAAGAGTCCCCTTTCTAAGGTTATATTATGGAAACAAAGCTCTATGAATCATCAATGTAGATTGTATTGAAGAATTTCATTGTAACAGAAGATTCATTAGAGAATATTGAAGCTTGTATGCAATATTTTGTGTAATTTGTATATTGATGTTGATATTGGTCATCTATATTTAATTTCTATAATATTTTAGGCTACTCAATATCTTGAATATTGGGACTAGTGATTAAATATAGCTAAAAATTCATAAAATCTTATCTAAATAGGAACTTCTTGTGGCACATCTACATAAGCATCAAAGTGGTCTATCTAGAAGTCCAAAAATAAGGCACTTGAGCCCATAAACTCTGGCCTTCATTGAAAAATAGCATCTTGTTCTTATTTGGATTCTAGGATGACCATGAACTATCTTCCCCAGGCTAAAGATATCCACTTTTTAGAAGTAGCTAGACTTAGCCAAAGTCTAATGAACCATCCAACCAAGGCACATTTGGACATGATAGCAATAGAATGAAGAACATTTTTTTGGGCACTTCAACCATTGGTGTAGATTATAGCCTAGGAATAAAGGCATTAGCTTTTGAATAAGAAATAGGATGTAAGAGACTAGAACCAGTAGAACCAAAGTTTACTTTTGAAGGTATCTTACTCTTGAGAAGGTTGATACCCCACTGATCCAACACTAAAGATGAAGAGAAGCCAAAAAGGAAGGTGAATAAGGGAGGAAAAGAGAAGTAGTAGCCTTTCTTTCCATGGAAAAACCCACCAAATGCATAAAAATAATGATATATAGAAGTGGTCCAGGTTTTGATTCGATACACCCAAAACTAACTCAACCAAACCCTATCCTCTAGGCAAAAAACTCATATGTCTCTTCCATTGTGAAAAATAATCAATTTCTCCCAAAACCAAAACAAATGCCTTGTCTAAGTAACTACAAACAAAACCTCCAAAAGGGTGAGAACTCCCACACCACAATTTAATTTTTATATTAATTTAATTAGAAAATATGTCCATATTTTTTTTCCTTAAATACAAATAAGAATGGTGTAACCCTTGCTATCCTAGTACCTTTATGGTGAAATATCATGGCCAATAATCAACCTCCTCTATAGATATATTGAAATCTCTATTCTAGAGTTTTATTTTTATCTAAGATAGAGCATAACACTTGCAACACCAATGCACACAATAGTCATCGCATGACTACATTGATAGACTGAACTCTACCCGTAATTTTTAATTTTGAAATATTAACCCCAATAGAATAAAAATATTTGTTTCCATCCAACTTAGCTCCAAAACTAGTTGCTGAAGAACACAAACTTATACTGAGAGGGGGGGGTGAACAGCATAAGACCTCTTTTTTACTTTTTCCTTTATACTTTAAAACAGTAAAACAATATACTTAAAGCAATATCAAAACAATGCACAACATCATCCACAAAGTGACACCAATTTTAACGCGGTTCACCCAGAATGGTTGGGCTACGTCCACAAAACTTTTCTCTAAAAGTTATCTCAAAGTTCTTTGGGAATCCTTCCCAATTACAATGTTTATGAGCCTCGGCCCAAAGGAGATACCTTCTCCCAAACAGAATTTATGAGCCTCTGCTCAAAGGAGATACCTTCCCCCAATCTAATTTTATGAGCCTCTGCTCAAAGGAGATACCTTCCCCTCTGCTCTGGAAATGATCCCTCAGAAGATCAACTGCTTCTACCTCTTGCCAACACATGGGACTCCTTTCCACAGAAGACCTCCTGTCCTCAATGCTTAACCTAAGAGACCTCTGCCTTCTATGATCACGTCCACAACAGCTTAGCAACCTATACCAAACACAGTTAGTCAGTCTGGTAAAAGTCTTCCTCTGTCTGTCATATCTGTCCAACACTTGAACAAGTCAATCCTCTGCACACAAGCCTTCTCAAAGAATTGCTAAATCTATCCTCAAGTTCTTCTCAAAGAACCAGTGCTCCTCTGTCCTCAAGTTATCTTATAGAACTATCAAACTTAGCTATCTCTTTGCACACACTCAGCACTGTATTCGCACACTCTGTGCCCATACAGCAGCACTTCGCGTTCATCTTTGCCCTTTGTGCTCTCTATGCCCTCTGCTCTCTCTGCACACTCAACTCTCGACAATCAAACTTCTCACTATGCACTCTATCTCGAATGTCACAAATAACGACGCCTTCAACCACTTTGCACTTTTTTTCTCTTTGTGCACTCTTGCTTCACACTTAGCTTGATTCAACACGACTCGCTCTCTATGCACCGTAGACTTCACATTTGCTAATTTGATACTTCCAAAACTTGAAACAGCCCTCATTTTATAACAAAAATTTCAAGATCAAAAACTTAATCTTAGTCGGCTGTAACCCTTAACTTTGTCGGCTGCAAAACCCTAAACTTTGTCTGCTCACATTTAACTTTGTCGGCTTTGACTGCTTCTGTAGTTCTGTAGCTTTTGCCGTGAATCTACAACATGTCGCGATATCGCGACACCTTTGCAACTGTACACTTTATTTTGCCTTTTGTCGTGAAATCATGACACTTCAGCCTTTGTCAACTTCAACTAAGTCCTTGTCATGATATTGCGACACTTCTATCTTTGTTAGCATCAACTTTGCTTTAGTCACGATATCGTGACACTTCTCCCTTCGTCGACCTTCTTTCTGCTTTTGTCATGAAATCATGAAACTTCTACCTCTACAGACTTCATCTTCACTTCTGTCATGAAATCGTGACACTTCTTTCTTCATAACCTTCCTCTCTACTTTTGTCGTGAAATCGTGACACTTCACCTATAGAAGACCTGCTTTTAGTTTCTATCATGAAATCGTGACACTTCTATTGTTGAAGACCTGCTTTCTGTTTCTATCAAAAAATTGTGACACTTCTACTGTTGAAGCCTTGCTTTCTATTTTTGTCGTGAAATCACGACACTTCTGCTTCCATCTGCTTTCTTTTCTACCTGTCGCAAAATCGTGACACTTTCTACATCCGTATGCTTTCCCTTCATCCTGTCGCGAAATCGTGAAACTTTCTTCATCCATACGTTTTCTCCACAACCTGTCACAAAATCACGATAGTTCTCACTTCAAAACCTTTCCTTTTTTGCATGTCACGAAATCACGATAGTTCTCACTTGGAACATTTTCATCTGCAGCATGTCGTGAAATTATGACGGTTCTCACTTTGAGCTCTGCAGCATGTCGTGAAATTGCAACAGTTCTCACTTCGAACTCTGTAGCATGTCGTGAAATCATGACACTTTTTGTGTTACTTTCTCTCTCCTTGAACTTGTCACGAAATCGTGACAGTTCACACTGTGGACTCTCTCTTCTGCATTATGTCACGAAATCATGACACTTTTTCATCCGTACAACCTTCCTTGCAATATGTCGTGAAATCGTGACACTTTTCCTTCTTTGCCTTCCTACACTTTTCGAGTCGTGAAAATGCAACATGTGAAATCGTGACACTTTACACCTTGCTCTCTTTCTCTGCCAACATGTCGCGAAATCATGACAATTTTTCCATTTGCCTTTTTCTCTCTCTTCCAACATGTCGTGAAATCGTGACAGTTTTCCCTGCTTCTCTCTCTTCTAACATGTCACGAAATCACGATAGTTTTTCCAGCTCTTTCTCTCTCCTCTAACATGTCACGAAATCGCGACTGTTTTTCTTGCCTACTGAATATGTCGCGATATCGCAACACTTTTCTTACTTGACTTTTTCTTTGATCTTTTGCAAATGGGCCACTATGGTATTCTTGGAAACTCACTGTCCATGCTCTGAATAATCTTTGAACTTGTCATGCTGTAACCTTCATCAAAACAAATTATTTGTCATTAAATAAAATTCCTTCAAGAGCTTCTTGACATCAATGACAACTTATACATTTGAGCAACGACAATGTACCCAAAGTACCCAAAATTTCCAACAATCTCCCCCTTTGTCATTGATGGAAAACCTTTACTGAAAACACTTCTCAAAAGCCAAAACTGAAACCAACTATGCTAATACCTAAGAATCTTCCTTTGAATTTTTGCTCCCCCTAACTTGAAGCTTTCCTCTTCACTTGAAGCTCTCCCCCTTACTCATATCTCTCCCCCTTTGTCATCAATGGCAAAGGGTCACCTTTGGGGCTCGGGACTAAGAATGAGCCTCTTAGCTTAGTCCCTCCCCCACCTCCTGATGAGGTGATTAATTTGGGGTGGGAGTAAAACTCCCATTAGGCACTGATCATCATCAGCATCTATAACTTCCTTGTCGGGCCTTCTCTTGAACTCTTTGTCCATATTCTTGTTCTTGTCACTGTTCTTGTTCTTGTTCTCATCCTTGTTCTTGTCCATGCCTTGATCCTTGGACCTATTCATACCACTGTTCCTATTCCTGTACCTTGGAAGTTTAGCTCTACACTGTCTAGCTGTGTGACCATCATTTTTGCACTTATAACAAGTAACAATGTTATTTCTTTTAGGCATACCTGTTCTTTGAATCCACCAGTTCTGACCAAACCTGTTCCTGTTATTTGTTTTGCAATAAACTGACTTGTGCCCAAACTGTTGACAAGAGTAGCAATACCCTCGAAATAAACTAGCACTTCTGAAATTGTTGTTTACCTTCTTCATTTGAGCCATGCAATGTGAAGTCGTGTGACCAAACCTGTGACACGCAAAACATCTGCCTTGAAATTTTCCTTTATTTGACCTCTTGGGTCCCGAAAACTTCTTCTTCTTATTCTGAATTCTATTTTCTGTTTCTGCGCATCTATCATCCAAGGACTCATGATCTGAAATACTTTCCTCATCAGAACTCTCTTCCTTTTGAAATATTTTACTAGACTCTCCAACTTGTTCCTTGTGTGGCTTGACAAAACCAAGGCCTATTTTATCTGTTATTTTTCTTTGACCTTTGATGAGTGACTTAACCTTTTTGGAGCTATCTTGAAACCTGTAAAGCTTATCCTTGTACTCTTTAGTTTTCTCTTTCAAAGAAGCCATTTTTTGTTCTAACTCACTATACTCAAGAACCTTAGAAACTCATCCTTGAGTTCTTGTGTCTTAGCCATAGAGAAGTCAAGACTTTCTATAAGATCATATCTCTCCATACAACATTCATCTAACTTATCCTTGAGTCTAGCATTCTTCTTTATTTCCTTTTTCAAAGCACTAAGAGCATTAATAAGTTCACTTTTAAGATCCTTTATTTGTTTGCTTTCTGAATCATCAAAGCCTTTTTCAGATTTCTTATCACTAGAGGTGCTACATTTTTCAAAAACCATACACGCATCTTCCTTATAGTTTTCTGAAGCATCCTCATACATACTAGAGACAAAATCATTATTTGTACAATCATCCTCAAGGTGACCAAAATTTCCACATCTAAGACATTTCATGATAATGAATCTATGTTTCGGTTCTTCCTCTTTTTTTGATATGAACAACATCTCATTTTCATCATCACTTGAAGAACTTTCACTATCACTACTAGAACACTTACTTGCTTTGTCTAGGTAGAAAATATTCTTGTGCTTGTGAGAATACCTCTTTCCTTGATTGTTGTGCTCATCTTTGTTCTTCCTATGATGCTTGTGCTTTTCAGAATCCTTGCTCTTAGAATCCTGTTTATCTTCATCACTTTCATTCTTGGAAACAGTACAGTCAGTACCATAATGACCAAACTTTCCACAATTGAAACATCTTATATTTTTCACGCTTTTGTGCTTTCTATAGAACTTGTCTTTATTTTTGTAATATGCCTCTTCATCACTAGAAGACTCATCACTCTCTTGAAGTTGTTTACCCTTGGATTTCTTGGTAGCCTTGAAAGCTGTCTCTTTCTTGACATCAACCTTCACTTGAGTCGTCAACTCAAATGCTGCAAGTATAATATGGAGCTCATCCTTTTTTAACTTATCCAAATCTTTAGCTTCCTCAATAGCAAAAATATTTTCACTAAATATATTAGGAAGATATCTTAAAATCTTATCACAAACATCATTTTCAGCAAGCTCAAGACCTAAGTCTTTCATGGAGTTAACAACCTCATCCATACGAAGCATGTAGTCACTAATATTTTCATCATCATTCATCTAGAGTTGTTCAAACATACCTTTGAAGTGTCTCAACTTGGCCTTTCTGACATTTGTATCACCTGTATGAACCACCTTCAACTGTTTCCACATTTCACTAGCTGTCTTGCAATGAATTACTTTGGTGAGATCTGCTTTCTGTAAGCCTTTCAAGATTGCATTCATTGCTTTTGAATTGATATGATGTAGGAGCCTGTCTTCTTTAGTATAAGGACCATGTTCAGGAATAGTGTACTCATCTTCAATCACTTCCCAAACCTCATTCCCAAGTGCCATTAGATGAACCTTCATCCTTGCACTCCAAAGACCAAAATTTGATCCATCAAGAATAGGTGTTGCATTGCCACTTGAATAATCCATTATGTTCTTTGCTAGCTTTTCCTTCAAGTTGTTAAACTTTCTGAAGGCACCCACTCTGATACCAATTGAAGAACACAAGCTTATACTGAGAGGGGGGGCATGAATAGTATAAGACCTCTTTTTACTTTTTCCTTTATACTTTAAAATAGTAAAAAATATACTTAAAGCAATATCAAAACAATGCACAACATCATCCACAAAGTGACACCAATTTTAACGTGGTTCACCTAGAATGGCTGGGCTATGTCCACAAAACTTTTCTCTAAAATTTATCTCAAAGTTTTTTGGGAATCCTTCCCAATTACAATGTTTATGAGCCTTGGCCCAAAGGATATACCTTCTCCCAAATACAATTTATGAGCCTCTGCTCAAAGGAGATACCTTCCACCAATCTGATTTTATGAGCCTCTGCTCAAAGGAGATACCTTCCCCTCTACTCTGGAAATGATCCCTCAAAAGATCAACTGCCTCTACCTCTTGCCAAAGACGTGGGACTCCTTTCCACAGAAGACCTCCTGTCCTCAATGCTTAGCCCAAGAGACCTCTGCCTTCTATGATCACGTCCACAATAGCTCAGAAACCTATACCAAACACAGTCAGTCGGTTTGGTAAAAGTCTTCCTTTGTCTATCATATATGTCCAACACTTGAACAAGTCAATCCTCTGCACACAAGCCTTCTCAAAGACTTGCCAAATCTATCCTTAGGTTCTTCTCAAAGAACCAGTGCTCCTCTGTCCTTAAGTTCTCTGATAGAACTATCAAACTCAGCTATCTCTTTGCACACACTCTGCACTGTCTTCGCACACTCTATGCCCATACAGTAACACTCTGCATTCATCTTTGCCCTTTGTGCTCTCTGCACCCTCTTCTCTCTCTGTGCACTCAGCTCTCAGCAATCAAACTTCTCACTCTGCGCTCTATCTCAAATGTCACAACTAACGATGCCTTCGACCACTTTGCACTTTTTTGCTCTCTGTGTGCTCTTGCTTTGCACTTAGCTTGATTCGACACGAATCGCTCTCTACGCACCGTAGACTTCACATCCACTAATTCGATACTTCCAAAACTTGAAACAGCCCTCCTTTTATAACAAAAATTTCAAGATCAAAAACTTAATCTTAGTCGGCTGTAACCCTTAACTTTGTCGACTGCAAAACCCTAAACTTCATCGGCTCACATTTAACTTTGTCGGCTTCGATTGCTTCTATAGTTCTGTAGCTTTTGCCACGAAACTACAACATGTCATGATATCACGACACCTTTGCAACCATACACTTTCTTTTGCCCTTTATCGCGATATCGTGACACTTCAACATTTGTCGACTTCAACTAAGTCCTTGTCATGATATCATGACACTTCTGTCTTTGTTAGCATCAACTTTGCTTTTGTTGCGATATCGTGACACTTCTCCCTTCGTCGACCTTCTTTCTGCTTTTGTCACGAAATCATGACACTTTTGCCTCTGCAAACTTCATCTTCACTTCTGTCATGAAATCGTGACACTTTTGTCTTCATAACCTTCCTCTCTGCTTTTGTCACGAAATCGTGACACTTCACCTATAGAAGACCTACTTTCAGTTTCTGTCACGAAATCGTGACACTTCTACTGTTGAAGACCTGCTTTCTATTTTTGTCATGAAATCGTGACACTTCTACTGTTGAAGCCCTGCTTTCTGTTTCTATCTTGAAATCGTGACACTTCTGCTTCCATCTAATTTCTTTTCTGCCTGTCGCAAAATCATGACACTTTTTGCATCCGTACGCTTTCCCTTCATCCTATCGTGAAATCGTGACACTTTCTTCATCCATACGTTTTCTTCACAACCTATCGCAAAATCATGACAGTTCTCACTTCAAAACCTTTCCTTTTTTGCACGTCGCAAAATCACGATAGTTCTCACTTGGAACATTTTCATCTGTAGCATGTCACAAAATCGTGACGGTTCTCACTTTGAGCTCTGCAACATGTCACAAAATCATGATAGTTCTCACTTCGAACTCTACAACATGTCACAAAATCGTGACACTTTTCGTGTTACTTTCTCTCTCCTTGAACTTGTCAAAAAATCGTGATAGTTCACACTACGGACTCTCTCTTCTGCATTATGTCACGAAATCGTGACACTTTTTCATCCGTACAACCTTCCTTGCAATATGTCATGAAATCGTGACACTTTTCCTTCTTTGCCTTCCTGCACTTTTTGAGTCGCGAAAATGTGACATATCGCGAAATCGTGACACTTTCCACCTTGCTCTCTTTCTCTGCCAACATGTCGCGAATACACAATAGTTTTTCCATTTGCATTTTTCTCTCTCTTCCAACATGTCACGAAATTGCAATAGTTTTCCCTACTTCTCTCTCTTCTAACATGTCACGAAATCGCAATAGTTTTTCCAGCTCTTTCTCTCTCCTCTAACATGTTGCGAAATTGTGACTGTTTTTCTTGCCTGCTGAATATGTCGCGATATCGCGACACTTTTCTTACTTGACTTTTTCTTTGATCTTTTGTAAATGGGCCACTATGGTATTCTTGGAAACTCACTGTCCATGCTCTGAATAATCTTTGAACTTGTCATGCTGTAACCTTCATCAAAACAAATTATTTGTCATTAAATCAAATTCCTTCAAGAGCTTCTTGACATTAATGACAACTTATACATTTGAGCAACGACAATGTACCCAAAATTGCCTACAGTTGCAATGTGAGTCTATCAAACCCTGTCACTACCACATTTCAAACTCAAAATATTTTCTTGCTTTTGCCATGACCCTTTAAAATCAACCATCAAAAACTTATTTCCATATTTTAAAACTACTAGAAACCCTATTCAAATGGATGGGACCAATGTAAATATTGTAGGAGTTTTAAAATAATTGATCATGAACATAGAAGGGTTATAAGCATGTCATCCTTAATTTTAAAATATTTTTTATAAAACCTTTCAAATATTAAAATTACATCAAGATATATGAACTCATAACAAAATATTAAAGAAGGTTAAAATACTAGAAAAAATAAAGAGTTATGTAACAATTTTTATGGTTTTACCATATAATTATGCTTGCATTTGTATATATCATTGTTATTATTATCATATTTATTTCTTAATTCACTTCTTAAGGTAAAAAGTGTTATAATCTAAACTTAAAGTAATGAATGACCTAGAAGGACAATGCTATTTTGTTTAGCAAAATTTCTCTAGGATTAAATATTTTGTTTGTACTTAAGTGTTTAAAAGTTAAATTAAAACTTGTAATAAAAATAATTGAAATCACTTAAAATCTTAATAAAACAAATTTAAGGATATATTTCTCATAATATTCATTACCATAATGTATCCTCATGATTGATCACAAAGTGATTTAAAATCTAAAAATATTTTTTCTTTACACAAGTCTTTTCAAAATCTATTCCTATTAAGCTTTATACATGTACACTTGTCATTTATTATTTTTTCAAAACAATCTATGGCTTCTACAATGGTCCACTCCTATTTGAAACATAACATCACATCCACTATTAGGTCAAGTAGACCATATCCAAGCATAATTTCAATGAATCACTCTTGACTAATCATTTTTCTTTAGATCTATTTTATTCCCACTTCTCATACCACTAGCTTAAGTATTTACTATTATTGTCATCTAAAGATAGAATTTCTATTATCTAGTTGCCTTCTAGTAATTGAGATTCATAAAATATAATATCAACACTATGATTGGTTGATTCATCTTCCACTCTATTTCCTTCCCTGTAGATATGTTAATGATTCATCCACAAATAACTTTTTAAATGCATATCTCTATGCCCTATCACCTATATATTATCTTTAATATTAAAATAAACTTAAGAGTATTAATTCCTTAATAAAGTTTTTTTGGATCATATTTTATTTTGAATTTTCCAAGATACCATCTTCATTATCATTATTTATTCTTAGTTGTGTTTAATCTCACCTCTTGTTAAGATTTATAATATTTATTTAGAGCTTTTTAAGTCAATAGTCCTTTGGGTTTCCTTTTTTGTAATTATGACTTAGTGATATTCTTCTCTTCTTCAAAATCCCACCAATATTTTCATATTTTCCAAACTCTCATATTTTTTGGATTATTCACAATTTAACTTATCATCTTTTCATTATCCTAGAAAATGTAAAGTGCAATAAATAACCTCCACACTACTTTTTATTTTAAGGTGATGAGCTTTTATTGCTAGAAAATAATGGGGATGATTTAATCAATTCATATTCATCCTCTTTTATATGTTTCAAATATTTGCTATTTTATTTCAAGGTGATAAGTATTTATTGTTTGAAGAGAATAAAGATCATTTACTCTATTCATAATCACTTTCTTCAACCTTTTCAATTTTGATAATTAACTTTGGAACTTATTTTACAACTATTTTTTCACATTTAAATTTAATATTTTACATTTTAGTTGATCATATATTGCATCCTTATTTTTCCTCCTAATATTTATCCTAAATGAATTATGATGCCCTTTTCCATATGATGAGCCAAAGGATCTTTCTTTGCCCTATTTTTGGTGTTGAATAATCCTTGATCTTAGTCATTTTATTGTTATATGATCCCCTTGCTTCAACTTTGGAATTGTTTTATTTGAATAAACTTTTACATATTTTTCCTTTGTTCTCATTATGCAATATTTTGTTGTGTGTTTAGTATAATGACATATGTGGCATCAAAATGCAATGTCTTCCTAGTCCATCCATTGGTCCAACTTTATTGATTTAGAGTTGATATAATTAATTTTAGAGTTATTTAAAAATTATTAAAATATATCTATGTATGTACATAACCTAAATCTACTTCATATAGGTAAATTTCACTTGGATTAACTTCCGTATGGTACTATTGTTATTTTCCAAAACCTCCATGTTGATAATATCTTGTATGAAATTCCAAATATCCTAACCCACATAAATACCCTTTCAAGATTTGTTAACCCTACAAACAAACATTTTTACTCCATGATATTAAACATAAATTAATTGTTCCCATAAGCCATGGACTATCACCCATTACTTCTTCCCTATATTTTGAACTAGGGAATATTATGATAACATTAGAGTAATGCAAATTCAAGCTCAACTTCATTTTAATTTACTTTCAAATATTATTCTGATTTATAACTATTGAAACTTGAAGAACACAAGCTTATACTGAGAGGGGGATGAACAGTATAAGACCACTTTTTACTTTTCTTTCCCAATCAATATTATGCAATGTATAGATAGAAATATCAATAGCAATAATAAAAGGAATGCACAAATCACCACACACAATAGAGACACCAAAATTTACGTGGTTCACCCAATGTGGGATAGTCCATGAAGAAATTTTTTCACTAAAATTTTCTCAATCAATCTCTTGGGAATCCTTTCCCTATTACAATGTTTATGGATCTCTATCCAAAGGAGACACCAATCCCCTAATCAAATTTCATGGATATCTATCCACAGGAGACACCAATCTCCTAACTTTGCTCTGGTTGGTGATCCTCTAGAAGACCTTTGCATCCACTACCCTTAGCAAATGTAACTCTATCCATAGAAGACACCTATATTCCCTACTCTGGCTAGAGATCTATGTCCTCAACTCTGTCACCTCCAAAGTTGTATCTCAAATATATCCGAAACATAATCCTTCGATCTAGCACAAATCTATCCTTAATCTTTGTCTCTAGTCTAGCACAAACATGTCCTCAAATTTGCACCAAACTCTGTCCTTGAATCTATACTAAACATAGTCCTTCGGTATAGCACAAATATATCCTCAATATCTATCTTCAATCCTTAACTCAAAGCTTGACTCAATCTCAAATCAACTCTATTGGATCTACCCCAAACCTTAACTCAAGGTTTGAACAAATCAATCAATCAACTCTACTTTCAAGTCTTCTCAAAGACTTATCTTAAATCTACCTTTTAAGCTTCCACAAAAGCTCACACCAATCTGTCCTCAATTCCTCTCTAGAACTTGTCCAATATGCTTAATAAGTTCTCACAAGAACTTATCCAAATCTGCTCTTAATTTGTATTTTAAGCCTCTACAAAATCTTACCCAAATCTATCCACAAGTCTTCTCAAATACTTGCCTCAAATCTGCTCAAAAATTCCACACTAGAACTTGTCCAAACTCATAGAAACATAAAGAGAATTGTTAGAGATTCAATATGCTCTATACTTATCACAATGATCAATTACTTTCAATCACTCTTTTAGAAACATACAGAGAATTGTTAGAGACTCAATATGCTTCACATTCACCTCAATTCTCAATCACTTTCAATCACTCTTTCAAAAACATACAGAGAATTGTTAGAGACTCAATATGCTTCACAATCACCTCAATTCTCAATCACTTTCAATCACTCTTTCATAAACATACAAAGAATTGTTAGAGACTCAATATGCTTTACAATCACCTCAATGTTCAATAACTTCCTCAAATCAATTCATAATATAGAATAGTTTGTTTTATAGAACTTGAATAATCACTTCACACATCCACTTGACTAGGCTCAACCAACTCTACTCAACCAATCACTCAATAAAACAATCCTTGCTTACAAACCCTAGTCCAATCATATGAACCTTCACTCAAAATTTTTCCAATAATCCTTATCAACCAATCTCACATAATAATGATACTCATGTTCTTTTCAAACCCTAGTTCAAGTTCTTCACTCAACCAATGGCTTCAACAACAATGCTTATAAAACAATCTCACATAACAATGATACTTATGTTCTTTTCAAACCCTAGTTCAAGTTCTTCACTCAACCAATGGATTCAACAATAATGCTTATAAAACAAGGTTTTAACAACAAATATTTATTCCAAAAAACCTTGAAGCATTAACTAAACACACTCAATAAGGAGACCTACTTAAGTCCTTTTCACTCCAAACTTGTTTTCCAGACAACCAACCAATCAACTCAACTATGGAAGAATGTGCCCATACCTTTTTCTTTATGATGAAGAAACCTCAAAAATTTGCCACAACCACAAACACTTCTTTGCCAAGCTCAAAGAAGTTATAAGATGATAAACTCTCTCAAAGATACAATGTAAATATCAAAACTTACATACACCTTATTACTCCATCTTAAAGAAATCATTCATCAACAATAATTGACAAAATACACCTTACTCTTCTCAATATTGCAATAATTAATTAAGTCACTTTACCAAATATATGCAATAAATTAATTTTTACTTACCTTAGGTAAAAACAATATTACCCTAGTAAATTTCCATTTACCACTTAGGTAAATATCATAACCAATTTACGCCTTATCTCTCCCTAGCCTTAGAAAAGCAAAGAATAATTTTTATTCCTATTAACAACCCTTATCTCTCCATAACCTTAGCAAATTAATTAAAAAATAAATCAAAAATATAAAAACCTTTTACATCTCCCGCTTCGCGTTTCACGAGATTTAGTCTTGCACTCTCTCCCTTGCTAGCGCCTTGGCTGCCACTTGCTAGCCATGTGATCCAAGTGCTCACATGCCCACTAAAAGCGTAGAATGTGCTTTAATATTTTGTTGAATCCTTTAGAGCCCTTGGCTCCCTTATCCTCTTGCCACGTAGTGTGTTCGATGTGTTCCCTTCTCACTGAATGCATGAGCCTTTTGTTTGCTGCTCCTTGGCACTTTATCCATGAATATTAGCATGATTTTCGATGTAGAAAATAATCGAAGGTAATTTGAATGCTTGGTTTTGAACTTAGGCAAAGGTTTAAATACCTTTTGCCTTTCAAATATTGCATGTCGACGGTGTATTAAACTTGGGCGTCGGTGCCTTTATAATATGCATAGTTAATTTATAAATTGTTTAAATTCTATTTAGAATTTAAATTTTATAAATTAATTTTGTAACCTTTGGCTTTATAAAAATTAAAGCCTCCTTGGGGTTTAAATAAAAACTTTTTGTTGCTCATAATGATTTAATAAAAAAATATTTTGCCACCATGGTTTTAATAAAACCTTTTATTTTTGCCTCACATAATATAAAAATAATATTATGACATATTTTCAATCAACCTCTCGCATTATTCCTTTTGACCTTTTGACATAAACTATAGCTTATTCCTTGACATCAATGACAACTTTGTTCCTTGACAGCAATGACAACTTTGACTCAAAATGTCCAACAAAATTATAGATTAATCCTCTACTTTAAGAACCATTTTATTAAACATTTAATTATTCAAATCTTAAAAACTATTTCTAGTGAATCATTTACTACCTCAATATGGTTTTTTATAGATTCATGTTCTTTACTTTATCCTTGACTAGCAAAAGTCACTTTCCTCAACTAGGACATCCTAAGTTCCAATGTAATGTCCCTATTTTTTGTAATGTGCTTTGTACATAAGTGTGGTGTGGATATTTGATTTTGATGGGTGTTTTAGCCTAGGTATGGCGTACAAGTGTTTTGTGTGGAGTTAGATTAATAAAAGAATAAAAGAAAATACTAAAATAATAAAGCAAAGATATAAGGGTAATGTGAATTTACTATTAAAATAATAAAAGTGCCACCTCAACGGTAAATTAGAAGAATATCTATATAAGGAGGAGTAGGGGGCTCATTTGAGATGTGTTGGATTAATTATTTCTCTTCCACTTTGTGTATTTGGCTGAAAAGCTAATACCATTTTCTCTTGAGGATGAAACCCTACAAGAGAACAACTCTTGTGGATGAAAACCTACAGGATCAAATCCCTAAAGACGAAAACCCCCATAGATCAGAGATTAAGTATGAAACCCCTTAAGTCTCATTAGCAATTTGGCAGCATTGTGAGCATATCTTACCCTAGGAGGAAAACGTCCCTATTTTGAGCATCATTGGCAGTATTAGCAACATATCAAGATCCACGACCCACTCCTAGAAACTAATTTTAGCATTATAGGGTGGACGTTGCATCTTTGAGAGGCAGTTTTAGTGTTGAGAGGAAGAAATAAGGTTGATGTCAAGTTTGAGGACCCATTGGTAGACTTTATGAGGCCAATGTCCTCATTCTAAGGGGAGTTCTTCAAAATTTGGAGATCAGAATCAACAATCTTGCACTTCTAGACTCCAACATTCCCTTTCTAGTAGCAAATCAACAGAGTTTAGATGTTAAATTCATAATTATGGTGATTCTAGACCCCAACATCCCATCTGGGGCATTTTCTTCAGTAGTAGTAATCTAATTTGGTGTTTCATGAATTGTTTCATGTGATTACTCTAAGAATTGTTTATGTCATTATCTTTGCATCTCAAATTTAATACAAAATTATGTTGTTGGTGTTTTGTGGCAAAGTCTTGAGTAATTTTGTAATTCTAAATTATAGATCAAAATTTGTATTTTAAATAGATGTTATTTTATTTGGGAGAAATATTGCAATATTGCTAGGGTTTGGTAATTTTTTAGAATTAGGTTATTACAGTGGTATCAGAGCCTTGATCTTGCCAGCCTGTGGATTGATTCAATATTTTTCAGAGACTTGGAAGTTAGGGTTTGGTTGTCGTTTTCAAATCTAGGGTTTTTAGTTTCTGGGTATTGGTGATTTGAATACCCATTTGGCTGATTTAGCTTTAAGAGTTATGGGTATTGTTGATTCAGAGTTAATTCACCAAATCTAGCAATTCTGGGTTTTTGAGAAAAAAAATTTGAAAATTTTTTATGGAACTAGCAATATTATATCAGATCGTAGTAGCTGAACGTCCCAGTTTTAGCTAGTCTATGTGGGTGTCTAGAGCCATATTCTGACCAGGCCCAGCAAAGTTTGATTATTTTAAAAAAAATTATTGGAATCAGCATTTAAGAGCTGATACACCTATTTGCAACCAGAACAAAATTTGTAGCATTTAATTGGATTTATCAGTGTTTGTAATATATATTGTTGTGTCAGTCTCTTTTTGCAATGATTGAAACTATTTAACAAACTTGGACAATGTTTATAATAGTGGATAAAGTTAGTTAGCAGTGTTCAGCTGGGTTTATAGTATTGCAGTTAATAGTGTTTGTTTGTAGTGAAGCAGTGTGTGGAAACTCAATAGTGTTAGCGGTGGGGATTTTTAATTTGTAGTGACTGTATTTAGCAACAAAATTTATGCAATAGTTTTGGGACTGCTTTTACAATTGTAGGGCAATGTGGCCAAAATTTTGTGTAGTGATTGGTAGTAATTTTATAGCATTAGCAGTCATTTACAGAATCAATTAGCAGGTCATTTTCAATATCCAGTTCATCAAAAGTGAATCTTCTCATAGAGAAATGGAAAAGATAGATAAAGAGGAGTGTTTAAAAAAGCTGACTTCACTCAAGTATACAGGTTCTTTGTCAGCATACATCAAATAATATGAGGAAATTGCAGTAAAAGTGTAAGATGTTTCACCCATGAGGGTGACATTTCTCTTTGTAGATGGGCTGAGGGAACTATTGAAAAGGTTGGTAAGAACATTTACATTTTCATCACTTTAAGAAGCGATTAAAAGAGCATTGTTTATTGATAATACACTCCATCCTACACCTTCAAAATCTAGAAGGTCTCCACCTAGATCAAGTGTTGGGGAGACTTCTAAATCCTCCAATAAGAGAAAAATTAGTTGAGAATAGAGCAACACTATTTCACATGTCAAGATCCTTGGAGTCTTGAACATGTATGTGGAAATAATAAAGGTATGAAATTTGAAGATTATGATGATATCATGGTTACATAAATGGTAGGTGATGGAATTTTTTATTTCAGGCCATTGTTTTCAGAATTTGTTTGCAAAAGAGTGAACCATTTCCAAATGATAGCACTTTGATAAATCTAGCTAATGATTTGAGAGAAAAGGTTGCAAATGAATTCTTAAAAATAAGAGCAAAAATGGAATGGTTTATAGAAAGTGATTTTAATGTGTATGTTCAGAATATTAGATAGCCATATGTATGGTGTGGAGAACTTGAAATACTTATGGCCACACATGTCATTAAAATGCCCATAATAGTTTACATATATGATGAAAAATGTGATAAATTTTTTGATAGCATAGCTATATTTAATTTCATTATTAGGCTATATTGTTATTCATTATTTAGCATGTTTCTAATCTCGCTTATTAGCTCCGTAACTAGCGGGCTAATCTAAGCTCTATGTATGCTATATATTTCATCAATTATTGTTATGCTTCTGATATGGTATCAAAGATTCGCTCTCATTCTTGGATGATTCGTAGCTTGGGATCTGTGAATTTGATTTTTTTTTCGAATCTATGAATTTTTTTACATGAATCTCAAGGTAGGACTGGACCTGCATCTCGGGGAAGCGACGACTTGGCGAAGTGAGTGACTTCCTACATGCTGCATGATTTTTTTGCTTCCATGGATGGATTCTAAGGGAGTTTTTATGCAGATTTTACGAATTAAATTTTTTTTTTATTCCTTCCTTCTTCCCATAATTCTCTTATCCTCCTCTCATGCCCATCACAGTCATGTCCTGTAGGTAATTCGTGGCAGAGATCGAAGCTTGAAGTTGTTTTTTTAGCTTGTAGAGGAAACTAATAAGCCGACCCCCCCGAAAGGTATATAATTTTTTATTTTTTTTCTTAAAGTTCTTTATTTAATTTTTTTTTTGTTTAATATTAAAGTTAATTACTTTCTTCATAATTAAATTATTTTGTTTAATAATTTTTTCTATGATAAAGTAATTTTTTTCTATTAAACTTAAATAAAGAATTTTTTTTAAGACTTTAGAAAAGGATTTTTTTTTTATAAACTTAAGGGGGGGGCTATTTTTTTTGCCAACAAAGGGGGATAGTGTTGCTTGTGAGATAGTGTTTCTTGTACTCTATGTTGATGATCTGCTCATTACAGGGAGTTCAAAAACAATGATATCTACTGTCAAAAGTGACTTGTGTACATCTTTTGAGATGACAGATCTTGGACTTCTCCATTACTGTCTTGGTCTGGAAGTGAGCCAGAAGGAGCACTACATCAAAGTGTCTCAGACAAAATATGCCAAGACATTGTTAGAAAAATATCGCATGACTGATTGTAAGCCAATATCAACATCGATGGAATTAGGACTTCAGTTATCATGGTATGATGATTCACCCAGGTAGATAGTACTCTCTATTGATAATTGATTGGGAGTCTCATATATCTGATGAACACTAAGCTAGATCTTGTGTTTACTATCAACTATCTTTCGAGTTTCATGTAGGAACCTAAGACCACTCATTGGAAAGCATCAAAATGTGTTCACTATGTCTGTGGTACTATGGAATATGGCATAGAATACAATAGGAATGGTAAATTCTTCTTACAATGATACACAGACTTCGACTATGCCAGGTTGTTTGATGATCGTAAGTCAACTTTAGGATATATTTTTCATCTTGGATCCGGTCCTGTCTCTTGGCATAGCAAGAAGCACTAGGTGGTTGCTATTTCATCTACAGAGGAAGAGTATCATGCCACATGTGAAGCTGTGTGTGAATTAATATGGTTGTGTCAAATTCTGACAAGTATGGGTCATCCATCAAAATCTCCAATACACTTGTTCTGCGACAACCAGGGTGTTCTAAACCTAGTCAAGAATCCAGTGTATCATGAAAGAACCAAGCACATTAACACACAATGTCACTTCATTCGAGACGAAGTTCCCTGAAATCAAATTCAACATCAGTACATTCCCACCAATGCTCAAGTTGCATACATTTTCACTAAGGAACTTGCACGTGTCAAATTTGAATTGTTTCACAGCTCTCTATGTATTGCAAAATGATGTAATCAAGGGGGATGTTAACATACCTAGTAATTTTCCTATTACCCAAATAATGTAATAAGGGGGGATGATAGCGTAGCTATATTTCATTTCATTATTAGGCTATATTGTTATTCATTATTTAGCATGTTTCTAATCTCACTTATTAGCTTCATAACTGACAGGCTAATCTAAGCTCTATGTATGCTATATATTTCATCAATGATAATCAATTATTGTTATGCTTCTGATACTTTCAGCCATTGCAAAATATGGGCAAGAGTATGAACAGAAAAATATTGTTAGAGTTTTGTATGATGGAAGTAGACATTATGATGTTTTGTCTTTGCCACATGCAGTTGAATCATTTGCAAACACTTGTAAAAAAAATGTGCAATCAAATAAAAAAGATAAAACAGAAAATGTTGCTCCACTACATAAGGATTTGTGTGTGATGGGTGCCATGGGGGTCACTAGTGTGGAGGACTCAGTAATGCATAGCATTGATTTGGTTCATAAGCTTTGTGTTGAAGATGCAACAGGTAAAGAGGACGTTGTTTTGCAAAGGGATGATGATGTTACATATGGCGAAACCATTTCATCAATTTCAGATTTAGGAAAAAGTGCTTTATCTCAAGAGGTATGCAAAAATGAGATGAGCTTTGGAGGAGAAGTTGAAACAAATGAGGTAAATTCTGACTTATATGGTGACAATGTATCAACTTCATCTAGCGCTACCATTCATGTGGACAATGAAAATGATACCAGTAAGGATAGACAAGAAATGGTTAGAAACAGGTATGAAACAAATTTCCATTTGACTAAAACCAGTTCATCTACTTGTCACAACATTAATAGGGAAGAAGATGAAGTTCTATCATCACATGAATCAGAAAATTGTAATTCTAATTTCCAAAGTTTAATTCCTTTGGAGGAAAGTAAGCAAGTCTGTTATGAAGGGGACTTCAAGGGGGAAAGCATGAACAATTTTGAATTGGGGAAGCAGTATGAAAAGGAATCAAAATATCTGTTACTCCAACAATATGAGCAACATAACACAGGTATTATGGACTTTTTACATAGTGTAAACAGTAAAAAATAGTTGGGAAGTGATATTGTGCGTTTTGAAAACATATTGGGAGCTCCAAAGCAATATTTAAGGGCTGCATATGGAAATGTACTTACTGTTGTTCCTAGATATCTCAATATGGACATAAATAAGATTGTTTTCACAGTTTTAAGGACTGAATTGTTGGCTAATGGATATTCAATTTTTGGACAGCCATATTCTTCACCTTTTGATGCTTATGGTAAGGGTAATTCAGTGGCAACAGCTAACAGTGTGTTGGCTACATAATTTTATGATGTATGGGATGAGTATACTCCTACGTTGATATTTGTTCCTACTATTGCAATTAAAGGGACTGAATTAAAAATAGAGTTTTATGTGAGTGATAACCATGTTAAATCAAAAGTGATATGGACTACAGGGATTGCAGCATACATGAGGTTGGATAAGCAAAATAGAAAACAATTTTGGTTCACAACATTCACTATTTGGTTGGCACTATGTCATCATAGTAAATCTTTGATGAGATTAGTTTGGTATCTCGAAATCAGTGTTTATTATGGATTTGATTTACATATATATTCGATTGCTTGAGGATAAGAAATCTTTTACGGGGATGTATTGTAATGTCCCTATTTTTTATAATCTGCTTTGTACATAAGTGTGGTGTGGATATTTGAGTTTGATGGGTGTTTTGGCCTAGGTATGGTGTAGAAGTGTTTTGTATGGAGTTAGATTAATAAAATAATAAAAGAAAATACTAAAATAATAAAGGAGATATTAAGGGTAATGTGAATTTATTATTAAAATAATAAAATAATAAAAGTGCCACATCAACGAAAAATTAGAAGAATATCTATATAAGGAGGAGTAGGGGGCTTATTTGAGATGTGTTGGATTAATTATTTCTCTTCCACTTTATGTATTTGGCTTCAAATCTAATACCATTTTCTCTTGAGGACGAAACCCTACGAGAGAACAACTCTTGTGGAAGAAAACCTACAGGAGCTAATCCCTGAGGATGGAAACCCTTTTGGATCAGAGACTAAGGATGAAACCCCTTAAGTCTCATTAGAAATTTGGCTGTTTTGTGAGCATATATTTCCCTAGGGAGGCAAACATCCTTGTTTTGAGCATCATTGGTAGTATTGGCAGCATATCAAGATCCATGACCCACTCCTAGAATCTGATTTCAGCATTATAGGGTGGACGTTGCATCTTTGAGATGCAGTTTTAGTGTTTAGAGAAAGAAATAAGGTTGACATCAAGTTTGAGTACCTATTGGCAGATATGAGGTTGACATCCTCATTCTAAGGGGAGTTCTTCAGAATTTGGAGATCATAATCAGCAATCTTGCACTCCTAGACTCCAACCTTCCCTTTTTGGTATCAGATTAGTAGATTTTAGATGTTAAATTCATAATTATGGTGATTCTAGACCCCAACATCCCATCTGGGACATTTTCTTTAGCAGTAGCAATCTGATTTGGTGTTTTATGAGTTGTTTCATGTGATTACTCTCAAAATTGTTTATGTAATTGTCGAGTGGTATTTTCACCCAATTGTGAAAGTACACTCTCCCTTAGGATTTGGGTTCCAAATCCCCTCTTGCAAAGAAGTTAAACAAACAACTTCTCCAAGGTCTCCTTTAAGTAATCTCAAATAAAGATATTCAATTTAAATGCTTGGAACACCTTAGTGATTGCAAGTAACCGTAAACAAGGGGCAATGTTGGTTTATTTTACCATGAAACTTTAGTGATTGTTCATTGAACCAAAATAAAGCAAATGTGAGTTGGCCCTCATATGACCACGATGTAGTGCCTTAATTCCTTTTATCTTGAGAGTTTTAAGGTAGATTTTATCTTCTTTATTAAGTCCAAATATGGCTTCTTATCGTGAAGATGAAGATAGCTTTCAATGTGATCGATAAACTATCCGTCTTTGGTGAAATAGGTTTTCACAAAGAGGCAATAATTTATGGCCTTAAATTAAGGGCTTTAAATGTCACTTTAACTTATCCCTCTTAAATGAAATCAAATTTTCATTAAGATGAACAATTAAGTGCTTTGAAGAAATGACCTTCAATGTGATGCTCAAATTACCCCTCTTTCGTAAAATTAGAATTTTTATGAAGAGAGGGCAATTTTAGGCTCCAAAAATGGAAATTTGTAAAATGCCATAAAACATAACTCCTTCAATGAAATTGGAATTTTCATGAAGGGAATGTCATCATAGGCTCATGAATGAAGCATGAAACTGAAAAAATGAAATTCGGCCCAAAAATGGAAATTTTCTATTTTCGAATTTTTCAAAATCTGTAATAAAACAACAACTTCGATGAATTTTTAAAAATACTAAACAACTCCGAAAATGAAATTTCAAAGTGCGTATTGGAAGTATGAAGTATAACCTACACAATGGTGAAATTATTTTTGGATTTTGAAATTTTTTAAATGTTTATTTTAATGCCTGAAAATTAAAAAAAAGTTAAAATTTCTGGAAAAATAAAATGCAGAAAAATGAAAATGAAATGCAAAAAATGAAACACATGATACATTCAGTTTGATGCTATCCTATTCTAGCAAAACCGAATATGTGAGGTTTTCATGCATGCAACCTAACCTATTGGACTTGCAAAACAAGCACAATCCGGATAAGCTAAGTGTTGGCTCCTAGGGTTTTAAATGAGGTTTTTAGATTTAAAAATTCGCATGAAGCAACCAAGAAAACTTGCATAAACTCCATTTACAAGCCTAAAATCTGAAAAGGGGAAAAATAGACATTTAATCTTGCATGCAGAAAATGACTCCTCCTTTCTTGCCCATAAGATGCAACTTTCTAAAATTTTCTGTATTAAAAATTTGTCATTTTACAATAACAAAATTTTTGGTTTTCCCAAACCAGTCCATGGAAGAAAAACAGCCCAAACAGGTCCGGGAATGGCCCTCTTGCCTTCAAATCTGCAACTCGCTCGCAGCGAGTTTCCAACCCCTCAAAGCATCCTTGCCTCGCGTATTTAAAACTTTTCGGGAAGCTCTTTTGTTTCATTTTCCAATGACTGTTCGTTTCACCTTCCCTTGTGCATGCATGTGTTATGGTTTCTAAAAAAATATTTTCATTTCTATTTTGTGGCCCTTCGTTTCATTTTCTCCATATGGGCTTGCACCCGTTTCCTTTCATATGTAACGACCATATTAAATGATTTCAAATCATTAAAGATTCCTTATGTAACGTTTTGTCTTATTCATTGGATTTTTTCCTTATGTCCATGTCACTATGCGGCTTCGGTTCACCTGTCCTGGGTGTTCATCACTAATATCAACGCACCGTCAACTCTGTTCCCTTGGGGAAAATGCAACATGTCGCGATATCGTGACACTTTTGCTCCTTGCTCTCTTTTGTTGCTCCTCCCCGTGAAAATGCAACATGTCGCGATATCACGCACACTTTTCTTCTTCTTCTCTTTTGGCTGAGAAATGCAACATGTCGCGATATCGCGACACTTTTTCTCTTTTGGCCATGAAAATGCAACATGTCGCGATATCGCGACACTTTTTCTCTTTTGGCCGTGAAAATGCAACATGTCACGATATCGCGACACTTTTTCTCTTTTGGCCACGAAAATGCAACATGTCGCGATATCATGACACTTTTTCTCTTTTGGCCGCAAAAATGCAACATGTCGCAATATCGTGACACTTTTTCTCTTTTTGCCGCGAAAATGCAACATGTCGCGATATCGCGACACTTTTTCTCTTTGGGCCACGAAAATGCAACATGTCGCGATATCGCGACACTTTTTCTCTTTTGGCCAGGAAAATGCAACATGTCGCGATATCGCGACACTTTTTCTCTTTTGGCCCAATGCAACATGTCGATATCGCGGACACTTTTTCTCTTTGGGTGGACACTTTTTCTCTTTGTGACACTTTTTCTCTTTTGGCTGTGAAAATGCAACATGTCGCGATATCGCGACACTTTTTCTCCTTGCGGTGTTTTGCTTTTTCTTTGATCTTTAGCATATGGGCCACTTCGGTCTTCTTGGAAAATATGCAAAAGGTGGGTCCCCAATTTTTGGGTACGTTGTGGAGCAGCCACAACAAATGGTGACTCTACTGGGAAATGCTCCTGAGCATTTCGATGAGAACCCAACTTGAAAATACACAAACTCAAATACAAGCGTCAACAAATATCCAAAGAATGAAAATAGATCAGAAATACATGAAGCATTAGAATCATTAAGCATCAACTCAATGTGTGCAATGTGCTTCATTCCCTATCATTTGAAACTCGTTCAACTTTCCATTATCAGTTTCACTTATGATGCATATGCGAGGTTATGAATGATTTGTGTAGGATTTAATGTATGAAAAATATGCTAGAGATATAACAACCTGCTTTGCAAAGGCTCAAACTTTCTAGTACCATGAACAAACATATTAAAACTGTCAAACCCTCTTAGGACCAAATATGTGTATACTGAATTAATTTACTAGATCCCAAAGTTGGTTATGTGTCACTACCATCTTGAACCCATGTGCAAGTGTAAGTGAAATCAGAGCTTTGGGGAATAGGATTCCCAACCTAAGCGAGATGGGAATTTAACCCTATCCTTACTACTCTGATCTGGAGTTCATTACCTCATCTTGAACAAAATGATTTAACCTGTTATGGATGAAACTGTCAGGCTAGCCTGTCCGTTTGAGCAGTCAGTGGTCTTGCTTTTAGACAAGACATGTTGCCACACATGAGCATACTCCACTGCCAGTCAGGCGTCTATAGCCCCGATGGAGATTAACCCCATAATCCAGGATTTGGCTTTACTTTTGATTTCTTGAACCTTGGGGATGACTACCCATCCTTGCAAGGGACATGTAGTACGATCCTTCCAATCCAATATTAATGATGAAATGAAAGTAGAATGAAAAATATTTGCTTTGGAATTTCAAGTTCTTGAGTGTAGATCACGCTTTTAATTTCTTAAAGCGTGATGGAGGAAAAATAGAAGCTTTGGGGAATCGGATTCTCAACCTAAGCGAGATGAGAATTAGACCCTATCCTTACTACTCCATGAAGGTCAAATCAGAGCTTTGGGGAGTTGGATCCTCAACCTAAGTTCGATGGGGATTTAACCCTATCCTTACTACTCTGATTTTAGGCTTTAAGCACTATGGGAGTGGTAAAAACCATTGTTTTAAGGATTATGTTGCATGATAGGACAGACACGAAATACTCCTTTCGCCTCACCTTTTCTTCCAAGTATGGTTTTGACCATTTTGCTCAAGATCCTCTTTAATATGTGTAGAACGTGCTTGGTTCAAGATAGTTCGGGCATCAGTTCCCAACCTTAGGATCCTTTTAATATATGTTATGTAATAACCCTAAGAGGATTCGACACCTTTTCAATGATTGTATTTGAAATGTAGATGCAACTGAGATGAAATGTATATGCAATGTGGAATGTAACATGAGATATGGATGAATGCATTGCTCTTTTTGAAATGCTGATGGAGTATACCACCTACTTTGCCATAATTTGTAAAACTGACAACTTCATGCATCACAAGTTCCAAACGATATTCTTTAATGTGTTTGTGATACTCATGGAGCTTTCTCGCAATACAATTCCGATGTTTCATATTCTCTTAGTCTTAGTCAACATTCATAAGGACATAAGTTGACATCTCCCTTATTTTTTTTCTTTTTTTTTCAAGACAAACCAAAAGTGTCCAAAGGACCAACACACAAAACTTAAAACCAAAATGAGATCCAATCCAAAACCAAAACACGAAAACCAAAAGTATATACAAATGTACAATATAATACAAGATGGTGCAAAGTTTGGATTATCATTTTCCCGGATCCCAAACCTGATTAGAATTCTTTAAAAGACATATGACGTGATACGCATACCAAGTTTTGTAGGAATCCAACAAAAACAAGATCAAACCAAACAAAGAAACAAACTTCAACTTGCCCCTCTCACCATACCAATTTGATTTAGTTTCATTAATAATCCTATGGTGGAGTTTCAAGTTTTCAAATTGATTAGACAATGATTGATATTCAATTCTTTTATGTCTATTCTTTAAGATGTCCATTCCGCACTTTGATTCATGGTGTAGAAATAAGCTTTCATTTTCATTCAATAAAGCCATAACATTAATAATATTTGAATCAAACCATTCATTAGGCAAACCTTCATTCGAATTTTGCATGGTGAAACCAAAAAGGTGAGATTTTACCTTTGGCATGTTTTCATTTAACCTTACTTGAAGAGGATTTGAAAATTCCTCTTTTCTCTCATGACATTCATCATCATGTAGCACTTGTTCTTTCTCCATGACTTGTTTATCAAAGGCACCAAACTTAGGTACCCAATTGAAAACATGTCCATCCCTTTCAAACCATAAGTCTTGTCTATCTAGGGGTGGGTTAACTAACACATTTCCATGATCAATCACTTGGGTTGTTTTGGGTAACGTGAGATTTTCAATTGGATCATCAATGATATCAAACCCAAATGATTTAGGTTTTGTAATTTTCTCATTTTGAAATGGCATAGTCATTGTAGCACAAGTAAGTGGATCAAGATTTTCAATTTCTTTTCCTTCAAAGGAATCTAAAGCAAATGACTCTCTTTCTTGATTCATGGTTGTAGAATCCTTATCATGTTCCAAAATTTGATGAGATTCGAATTCCTCTTCCAAAACTTTCTCAAATTGTATAGGATTTATAGTATCCTCATGTGAGGAAGCAATTGAGTTATCCTGCATATTAATTGACACAACAAGTTTATTAGAAGATTTAGATTGATAATATTCTTCCCATTTCTTCCACGAATCATAGTAATCATCTTCCAAGTTCAAGTTGTGACGCTCAAGTACTTCTTCTTCATCTTCTGATTCATCAACATGTTTCTCATCCAATTCATCTTCACCTTCCTTAGATGGTTCAGTTATTTCCAAAAGTGGGTTATCTCTTGAATTCAAATTGGTAAAGCTATCATAATCCAAATTTGTAACCCATGATTCAATTTTATCACAATTTGGAAGGTGTGGATCCTCTTGGTCATCACTTTCGAGAACATCATCCAAAGTGTCTTTCGAGAACAAGTGGTGAAATTCGATTATGTCTTCAACTTCATTTGTTGATTTTCTTTCAAATTCATTTTCAGCCACTTGTGATGGCTTAGGAGCTTCTATAATGGGATCAATTTTTGAATTTCGTGTCATATAGTTGCTCCAATCCTTTGCAAGTACATCTGACCAAATCATATCCACATAAGTTTGTTCATCCAAATCCTCCTTTTTGGGTAATGATTCTAGATATTTCTTTTCCAAAACAAGATGGTGATCATTTGATTCCAACTTCTTGTTACCCATCCATAGAATTTCTTCTCCAAAATATTCATGCTCTTCAAGACATTTCGAATAGGTATTTACTTCAACGTAAGTCACCTCAAAATCTCTTGTATCACTTGAAGAAGCATAACATGAAACATCATTAAGATCGGCATTATGAATTTTCTTCCTAGGATGATTTGGATGCATACATTGACGTGCTCATTTTTGTGGTGGAACATGCCTACATACCTTCTTAACCACTTTCTTTTGCTCTTTTACTTTCGATACGAACTCTTTGGGTTGAGTGGTAGAAGTAGTAGGATTAGTTGGATTGATATCCACGGACAAAGCTTGAACATTTGTTGCAATGGTTCCATGAGTGACCACATGATTCTCTAATTGAGGCATAGTTGGATGGATGGAAGTACTTGTATAAGCACATGTGGGAGCATAAGTTGGTATGGTAGGATAAAGTTGATTGTAGGGAAAAACATTTGATATCAAATTTTGTTGTGCCCACGCTTGATTTACCATCGAGGCTTGATTGCAAGCCCCTAGTTGTCCTACCATAGTTGATTGCTCCATTCCATAACCTTGTGGCCTCAATTGTTGATCTACAATCATAGCTTCTGTGTAGGCCGATGCAAGATCAGTAACCAAGGGATTCATCCTAACAAATATGGCAAACAATGGATCCAATGCTCGAAAGTATATTTGAAGAGCACCACTTTCCTCAATAGTATAGGGAGAAATTAATCTCGCATAAAGCTTTCGAAACCTCAAGTTGAAACTTCTCACTGGCTCATTAGGTTCTCTTTTGCAAGAAGTAAATTGTTGATATATCGTGAGAGGATCAATGAGCAACCTAAATTGATTGATAAAATCATCTTTCAATTGAGTCCAAGATGTAATAGAACCAGTGGGTAAATTGATGTACCAATCATATGCCACCTCATCTAGGGTTCCAGGAAACATTCTACATGCCACATCCTCATGTTCGACATTCCATCTAACTAGGATATCCACATAGGCTTGAATATGTTCCTCGGCTAATGTTGGACCATTGTGTTTAAATTTGGGCAAACGTTTTTCTACGTTCTTGGGTAAATCATGAGAATCTCCACTAATGTTCAAAGGATTAACATGTATCCCATACCACGTTCCTGCAGTTGTAGCCATTAATGAAACTCAAAGAATAACTTCAAAACCAATTTGTTAGTCATGAATAAAAGAAGGAACCATGACAAAGCAATATTCTAAAAATGTAAATTAGTTTCTGATTCACCAGATCGCATATGCGCAAGTGAAGAGCATACTCCTAGTGTTGTAGGCTTTCTGATTCACAAGATCGCATTACACGCAAGTGAAGAGCATAATACCGACAACAAATACATTTTAGACAAAATAATTCCTTACAAATAAGCATGAAATGACTAGCAAATATCAAACATGTAACGTATGAATAATCATGTTAGCATCAACCAAGAGATGTATCCATTAAAATCAAATGAAAGTAATTGCATGGAGACAACCTCGTTAGTCAAGACCAAAATTTTTCAAAATCAAATCAAAACACATTATTCCTGTATGAACAATCAAAAGCGTTAGAACAATGCATAGCAATTCATGTCCTCCTTTTAACACTACAAGGTTGTATTGTTAAAAGAGGGCTAAAGATAATAATCAATAGGGCATGAAATATTCAAAATTTAAATCCCTATAGCATTTAAATCACACTGAAATAAACCAATTCAGGCCCTCCTTCTAGCGCCAAAATGTTGAGTGGTATTTTCACCCAATTGTGAAAGTACACTCTCCCTTAGGATTTGGGTTCCAAATCCCCTCTTGCAAAGAAGTTAAACAAACAACTTCTCCAAGGTCTCCGCTATATTAGCATTTGCATATGTGTATTAGTAATCTCAAATAAAGATATTCAATTTAAATGCTTGGAACACCTTAGTGATTGCAAGTAACTGTAAACAAGGGGCAATGTTGGTTTATTTTACCATGAAACTTTAGTGATTGTTCATTGAACCAAAATAAAGCAAATGTGAGTTGGCCCTCATATGACCACGATGTAGTGCCTTAATTCCTTTTATCTTGAGGGTTTTAAGGTAGATTTTATCTTCTTTATTAAGTCCAAATATGGCTTCTTATCATGAAGATGAAGATAGCTTTCAATGTGATCGATAAACTATCCCTCTTTGGTGAAATAGGTTTTCACAAAGAGGCAATAATTTATGGCCTTAAATTAAGGGCTTTAAATGTCACTTTAACTTATCCCTCTTAAATGAAATCAAATTTTCATTAAGATGAACAATTAAGTGCTTTGAAGAAATGACCTTCAATGTAATACTCAAATTACCCCTCTTTCGTAAAATTAGAATTTTTATGAAGAGAGGGCAATTTTAGGCTCAAAAAATGGAAATTTGTGAAATGCCATAAAACATAACTCCTTCAATGAAATTGGAATTTTCATGAAGGGAATGTCATCATAGGCTCATGAATGAAACATGAAACTGAAAAAATGAAATTCGGCCCAAAAATGGAAATTTTCTATTTTCGAAATTTTCAAAATCTGTAATAAAACAACAACTTCGATGAATTTTTAAAAATACTAAACAACTCCAAAAATGAAATTTCAAAGTGCGTATTGGAAGTATGAAGTATAACCTACGCAATGGTGAAATTATTTTTGGATTTTGAAATTTTTTAATGTTTATTTTAATGCCTGAAAATTAAAAAAAATTAAAATTTCTGGAAAAATAAAATGCAGAAAAATGAAAATGAAATGCAGAAAATGAAACACATGATACATTCAGTTTGATGCTATCCTATTCCAGCAAAACCGAAGATGTGAGGTTTTCATGCATGCAACCTAACCTATTGGACTTGCAAAACAAGCACAATCCGGATAAGCTAAGTGTTGGCTCCTAGGGTTTTAAATGAGGTTTTCAGATTTAAACATTCGCATGAAGCAACCAAGAAACTTGCATAAACTCCATTTACAAGCCTAAAATCTGAAAAGGGGAAAAAATAAACATTTAATCTTGCATGCAGAAAATGACTCCTCCTTTCTTGCCCATAAGATGCAACTTTCTGAAATTTTCTGTATTAAAAATTTGTCATTTTACAATAACAAAAAATTTTGGTTTTCCCAAACCAGTCCATGGAAGAAAAACAGCCCAAACAGGTCCAGAATGGCCCTCTTGCCTTCAAATCTGCAACTCTGCTTGCAGCAGTTTCCAACCCCTCAAAACATCCTTGCCTGGCGTATTTAAAATTTTTAGGAAGCTTTTCGTTTCATTTTCCAATGACTATTCGTTTCACCTTCCCTTGTGCATGCATGTGTTTTGGTTTCCAAAAAAAGCTTTTCGTTTCTATTTTGTGGCCCTTCGTTTCATTTTCTCCACATGGGCTTGCGTTCGTTTCCTTCCGTGTGTAACGACCATCTTAAATGATTTCAAATCATTAAAGATTCCTTATGTAACATTTTGTCTTATTCATTGGATTTTGTCCTTATGTCCATGTCACTATGCAGTCTTCAGTTTCACTGTCCTGGTGTTCATCACTAATATCAGACGCATTGTCAACTACTCTATTCCCTTGGCAAAAATGCAACATGTCGCGATATCGCGACACTTTTGCCTCCTTGCTCTCTTTTGTTACTTTTAGCCACGAAAATGCAACATGTCGCGATATCGTGACACTTTTTATTTCTTGTTCTTATTTCTTCTCTTTTGGTCGTGAAAATGCAACATGTCGCGATATCGCGACACTTTTTCTCTTTTGGCCGCGAAAATGCAACATGTCGCGATATCGCGACACTTTTTCTCTTTTGGCCGCGAAAATGCAACATGTCGCGATATCGCGACACTTTTTCTCTTTTGGCCTCGAAAATGCAACATGTCGCGATATCGCGACACTTTTTCTCTTTTGGCGACACTTTTTCTCTTTTGGCCGCGACAATGCAACATGTCGCGATATCATGACACTTTTTCTCTTTTGGCCGCGACAATGCAACATGTCGCGATATCGCGACACTTTTCTCTTTTGGCCGCGAAAATGCAACATGTCACGATATAATGCAACATGTTGTGATATCGTGACACTTTTTCTCTTTTGGCCGCAACAATGCAACATGTCACGATATCGCGACACTTTTTCTCTTTTGGCCATGACAATGCAACATGTCGCGATATCGTGACACTTTTTCCTCCTTCCTCTCTCTTTGCTTTGGACCACGAAAATGCAACATGTCGCGATATCGTGACACTTTTTTCTCCTTGCGGTGTTTTGCTTTTTCTTTGATCTTTAGCATATGGGCCACTTCGGTCTTCTTGGAAACTATGCAAAAAGGTGGGTCCCCAATTTTGGGGTACGTTGTGGAGCAGCCACAACAGTAATTATATTTACATCTCAGGTTTAATGCAAAATTGTGTTATTGGTGTTTTCTGTCAAAGTATTAAGTAATTTTGTAATTCTAAATTATAGATCAGAATTTATATTTGAAGAACACAAGCTTATACTGAGAGGGGGGGTGAACAGTATAAGACCTCTTTTTACTTTTTCCTTTATACTTCAAAACAGTAAAGCAATATACCTAAAGCAATATCAAAGCAATGCACAATATCATCCACAAAGTGACACCAATTTTAACGTGGTTCACCCGGAATGGTCGAGCTACGTCCACAAAACTTTTCTCTAAAAGTTATCTCAAATTTTCTTGGGAATCCTTCCCAATTACAATGTTTATGAGCCTCGGCCCAAAGGAGATACCTTCCCCCAATCAGAATTTATGAGCCTCTGCTCAAAGGAGATACCTTCCCCTCAATCAAGATTTATGAGCCTCTGCTCAAAGGAGATACCTTCCCATCTGCTCTAGAAATGATCCCTCAGAAGATCAACTGCCTCTACCTCTTGCCAGCACGTGGAACTCCTTTCCATCGAAGACCTCCTATCCTCAATGCTTAGCCTAAGAGACCTCTGCCTTCTATGATCACATCCACAATAGCTCAACAACCTGTACCAAACATAGTCAGTCGGTCTAGTACAAGTCTTCCTCTGTCTGTCAGATCTGTCCAACTCTTGAACAAATCAATCCTCTGCACACAAGCCTTCTCAAAGACTTGCCAAATCTATCCTCGGGTTCTTCTCAAAGAACCAGTGCTCCTCTGTCCTCAAGTTCTTTGATAGAACTATCAAAACTCAGCTCACAAGTCCTCTGCTAGGACCTATCCAAATCTGCTCACAAGTCCCCACCGAAACCTGTCAAAAATGTTCACAAAACATACACAACTTTTGTGCTCTTACAGCCGCACTTCGTCTTCTCTCAGTCATCTCTCTGCACACACTCTGCACTGTCTTCGCACACTCTATGCCCATACAGTAGCACTCCATGTTCATCTTTGCCCTTTGTGCTCTCTTTCGCCCTCTGCTCTCTCTGTGCAATCACAGCCGCATTTGGTCGAACTTCAACCTTTGCACTCTCTACGCAATCACACGGCACTTGGAACAATTCACCATGACTCTTTGCTCACTCTGCACACTTCGACATCATCATGCCACTTCTGTGCTATCTACGCTCTTTCGGCTGCATCTCACACAATTCCACGCACATTCAATGACACATCCAACAACCCATAAACTCTCCAAATAGCCCTCCTTTTATAACAAAATTTTCATGATGAAAACTTTAATCTTAGTCGACTGTTATAACAAATGCAAACCCTAAACTTAGTCGGTTGCAAACCCTAATCTTCGTTGGCTCACATTTAACTTTGTCGGCTTCAACTACCTCTGTAATTCTGTAGCTTATGTCGTGAAACTACAACATGTCATGATATCGTGACACCTTTGCCTCTGTACACTTTCTTTTGGCTTTTGTCATGATATCGCGACACTTCTGCCTTTGTTGACTTCAACTAAGCTCTTGTCGCGATATCACGACATTTTTGTCTTCGTCAGTATCAAATTTTCTTTTGTCACGAAATCATGACACTTCTGCCTCTGCAGACTTCGTCTTCACTTCTGTCATGATATCACGACACTTCTGTCTTCATAGCCTTCCTTTCTACTTTTGTCACGAAATCATGACACTTCTCCTATTGAAGACCTGCTTTCTGTTTCTATCGTGAAATCATGACACTTTCTCCAACCATACGCTGCCATCTCAATCTATCGTGAAATCGTGACACTTTATGCATCCATGTGCTTTCTTTTTTGCTTGTCACAAAATCGTGACACTTTCTACATCCGTACGCTTTCTCTTCAACCTGTCGTGAAATCGTGACACTTTTTGCATCCGTACGCTTTCTTTGCAACCCGTCGCGAAATCGCGATGCTTTCAGCTTTCGTATGCTTTCTTTGCAACCCGTCGCAAAATCGTGACAGTTCTCATTTCAAACTCTTCCCTTTGCTGCATGTCATGAAATCACGACAGTTCTCACTTCGAGTTCTGTAGCATGTCACAAAATCGTGACTGTTCTCACTTCGACTTTTATAGCATGTCACGAAATCGCGACAGTTTATCTTGCTTCCACTTTGTCTTTTGACTTGTTTTCTCTCTCCTGCTTAAGTCGCAAAAATGCGACATGTCGCGATATCGTGACACTTTTCCTCCTTAGCTCTTTTTTGTTCTTCGGGTCACGAAAACCTGACATGTCACGATATCGTGACATTTTTTCTCCTTAGCGCTTTTCTTTTCTTCGGGTCGCGAAAACCCGACATGTCGCGATATCGCGACACTTTTTCTCCTTAGCGCTTTTCTTTTCTTCGGGTCACGAAAACCCGACATGTCGCGATATCGCGACACTTTTTCTCTGCAAGCTCTTTCTCTCGAACCTGTCACGAAATCGTGACACTTTTTCATCCGTACAATCCCTCTTGTAAATTGTCGCGAAATCGTGACACTTTTCTTTGTGAGCTCTTTCTCTCGAACCTGTCAGCTTGGGGTTTGCAAAAGACCTTTGAAACTGTCATGCCGTAACCTTCATCAAAACAAATTATTTGACATTAAATCAAATTCCTTCAAGAGCTTCTTGACATCAATGACAACTTATACATTTGAGCAAAGGCAATGTACCCAAAGTACCCAAAATTGCCAACAATCTCCCCCTTTGTCATTGATGGCAAACCTTTACTGAAAACACTTCTCAAGAGCCAAAACTGAAACCAACTATGCTAACAACTGAGAATCTTCCTTTGAAGTTTTGCTCCCCCTGACTTGAAGCTCTCCTCTTCACTTTGAAGCTCTCCCCCTTACTCATATCTCTCCCCCTTTGTCATCAATGGCAAAGGGTCACCTTTGGGGCTCGGGACTAAGAATGAGCCTCTTAGCTTAGTCCCTCCCCCACCTCCTGATGAGGTGATTAATTCTTGGGTGGGAGTAAAACTCCCATTAGGCACTGATCATCATCAGCATCTATAACTTCCTTGTCGGGCCTTCTCTTGAACTCTTTGTCCATATTCCTGTTCCTATTCCTGTCACTGTTCCTGTCCCTGTTATCATTCCTGTTCTTATCCATGCCTTGATCCTTGGACCTGTTCATACCACTGTTCATGTTCCTGTACCTTGGAAGTTCAGCTCTACACTGTCTAGCTGTGTGACCTTCATTGTTGCACTTATAACAAGTAACAATGTTATTTCTTTTAGGCATACCTGTTCTTTGAATCCACCAGTTCTGACCAAACCTGTTCTAGTCAAACCTATTCTGACCAAACCTATTCTGACCAAACTTGTTCCTGTTATTTGCCTTGCAATAAATTGCCTTGTGCCCAAACTATTGACAAGAGTAGCAATACCCTTGAAAGTAACTAGCACTTCTAAAACTGTCATTTACCTTCTTCACTTGAGCCATGCAATGTGAAGCCATGTGACCAAACCTGTGACAAGCAAAACATCTGCCTTGAAACTTTCCTTTAATTGACCTCTTAGGTTCTGAAAACTTCTTCTCATTCTGAATTCTATTTTCTATTTGTGCATCTATCATTCAAGGACTCCTTTTCTAGAAATACTTTCCTCATCAAAACTCTCTTCCGTTTGGAGTCTCTTAGTAGACTCTCCAACTTGTTCCTTGTGTGGCTTAACAAAACCAAGGCCTATTTTATCTGTTGTCTTTCTTTGACCTTTGATGAGTGACTTAACCTTTTTGGAGCTATCTTGAAACCTCGTAAAGCTTATCCTTGTACTCTTTAGTTTCCTCTTTCAAAGAAGCCATTTTCTATTCTAACTCACTATACTCAAGAACCTTAGACTCTAACTCATCCTTGAGTTCTTGTGTCTTAGCCATAGAGAAGTCAAGACTTTCTATAAGATCATCTCTCTCCATACAACATTCATCTAACTTATCCTTGAGTCTAGCATTCTTCTTTCTTTCCTTTTTCAAAACACTAAGAGCACTAATAAGTTCACTTTCAAGATCCTTTATTTGATTGCTTTTTGAATCATCAAAGCCTTTTTTAGATTTCTTATCACTAGAGGTGCTACCCTTTTCAAAAACCATACATGCATCTTCCTTATAGTTTTCTGAAGCATCCTCATACATACTAGAAACCAAATCATTATTTGTGCAATCATCCTCAAGGTGACCAAAATTTCCACATCTAAGACATTTCATGATAATGAATCTATGTTTCGGTTCTTCCTCTTTTTTTGATATGAACAACATCTCATTTTCATCATCACTTGAAGAACTTTCACTATCACTACTAGAACACTTACTTGCTTTGTCTAGGTAGAAACTCTTCTTGTGCTTGTGAGAATACCTCTTTCCTTGATTGTTGTGCTCATCTTTGATCTTCCTGTGATGCTTGTGCTTTTCAGAATCCTTGCTCTTAGAATCCTGTTTATCTTCATCACTTTCATTCTTGGGAATAGTACAATCAGTAGCATAATGACCAAACTTTCCACAATTGAAACATCTTATATTTTTCATACTTTTGTGCTTTCTAGAGAACTTGCCTTTCTTGTTGTAATATGCCTCTTCGTCACTAGAAGACTCATCACTATCTTGAAGTTGTTTGCCCTTGGATTCCTTGGTAGCCTTGAAAGCTGCCTCTTTCTTGACATCAACCTTCACTTGAGTTCTCAACTCAAATGCTGCAAGTATACTATGGAGCTCATCCTTTTTCAACTTATCCAAATCTTTAGCTTCCTCAATAGCAGAAATATTTTCACTAAATCTATTAGGAAGAGATCTTAAAATCTTATCACAAACATCATTTTCAGCAAGCTCAAGACCTAAGTCTTTCATGGAGTTAACAATCTCATCCATACGAAGCATGTAGTCACTAATATTTTCATCATCATTCATCTTGAGTTGTTCAAACATACCTTTGAAGTGTCTCAACTTGGCCTTTCTGACATTTGTATCACCTGTATGAACCACCTTCAACTGTTTCCACATTTCACTAGCTGTCTTGCAATGAATCACTTTGGTGAGATCTGCTTTCTGTAAGCCTTTCAGGATTGCATTCATTGCTTTTGAATTGTTGTGATGTAGGAGCCTTTCTTCTTTAGTATTAGGACCATGTACAGGAATAGTGTACTCATCTTCAATCACTTCCCATACCTCATTACCAAGTGCCATTAGATGAACCTTCATCCTTGCACTCCAAAGACCAAAATCTGACCCATCAAGAATAGGTGCTGCATTGCCACTTGAATAATCCATCGTGTTCTTTACTAGCTTTTCCTTCAAGTCGTTAAAATTTTTGAAGGCACCTGCTCTGATACCAATTGAAGAACACAAGCTTATACTGAGAGGGGGGTGAACAAGATAAGACCTCTTTTTACTTTTTCCTTTATACTTCAAAATAGTAAAGCAATATACCCAAAGCAATATCAAAGCAATGCACAATATCATCCACAAAGTGACACCAATTTTAACGTGGTTCACCCCGAATGGCTGGGCTACGTCCACAAAACTTTTCTCTAAAAGTTATCTCAAAGTTCTTTGGGAATCCTTCCCAATTACAATGTTTATGAGCCTCGGCCCAAAGGAGATACCTTCCCCCAATCAGAATTTATGAGCCTCTGCTCAAAGGAGATACCTTCCCCCAATCAGAATTTATGAGCCTCTGCTCAAAGGAGATACCTTCCCCTCTGCTCTAGAAATGATCCCTCAGAAGATCAACTGCCTCTACCTCTTGCCAGCACGTGGAACTCCTTTCCACCGAAGACCTCCTGTCCTCAATGCTTAGCCTAAGAGACCTCTAGCCTTCTATGATCACGTCCACAATAGCTCAACAACCTCGTACCAAACACGATCGATCGGTCTAGTACAAGTCTTCCTCTGTCTGTCAGATCTGTCCAACTCTTGAACAAATCAATCCTCTACACACAAGCCTTCTCAAAGACTTGCCAAATATGTCCTCAGGTTCTTCTCAAAGAACCAGTGCTCCTCTATCCTCAAGTTCTCTGATAGAACTATCAAAACTCAGCTCACAAGTCCTCTGCTAGGACCTGTCCAAATCTGCTCACAAGTCCCCATCGGAACCTATCAAAAATGTTCACAAAACATACACAACTTTTGCGCTCTTATAGCCACACTTTGTCTTCTCTCAGTCGTCTCTCTGCACACACTCTGCACTATCTTCGCACACTCTGCACCCATACAACACTCCATGTTCGTCTTTGCCCTTTGTGCTCTCTTCGCCCTCTACTCTCTCTGCGCAATCACAGCCGCACTTGGTCAAACTTCAACCTTTGCACTCTCTATGCAATCACAGCGGCACTTGGAACAATTCACCATGACTCTTCGCTCACTCTGCACACTTTGACATCATCACGCCACTTCTGTGCTATCTATGCTCTTTCGGCTGCATCTCACACACTTCGATGCACATTCAACGATGCATCCAACAACCCATCAACTCTCCAAACAGCCCTCCTTTTATAACAAAATTTTCATGATGAAAACTTTAATCTTAGTCGGCTGTTATAACAAATGCAAACCCTAAACTTAGTCGACTACAAACCCTAATCTTCGTCGGCTCACATTTAACTTTGTCGGCTTCAACTGCCTCTATAATTCTATAGCTTATGTCATGAAACTACAACATGTCGCGATATCGTGACACCTTTGCCTCCGTACACTTTCTTTTGGCTTTTGTCACGATATCATGACACTTCTACCTTTGTTGACTTCAACTAAGCTCTTGTCGCGATATCATAACATTTCTGTCTTCGTCAGTATCAAATTTGCTTTTGTCACGAAATCGTGACACTTCTACCTCTACAGACTTCGTCTTCACTTCTGTCACGATATCGTGACACTTCTGTCTTCATAGCCTTCCTTTCTACTTTTGTCATGAAATCGTGACACTTCTCCTATTGAAGACCTGCTTTCTGTTTCTATCATGAAATCGTGACACTTTCTCCAACCGTACGCTGCCATCTCAATCTATCGTGAAATCATGACACTTTCTGCATCCGTGTGCTTTCTTTTCTGCCTGTCATGAAATCATGACACTTTTTGCATCCGTACGCTTTCTCTTCAACCTGTCATGAAATCGTGACACTTTTTGCATCCGTACGCTTTCTTTGCAACCCGTCATGAAATCGTGACACTTTCAGCTTCCATATGCTTTCTTTGCAACCCGTCACGAAATCGTGACAGTTCTCATTTCAAACTCTTCCCTTTGCTGCATGTCGTGAAATCATGACAGTTCTCACTTCGAGTTCTGCAGCATGTCACGAAATCGTGACAGTTCTCACTTCAACTTTTGCAGCATGTCGCAAAATCGTGATAGTTTATCTTGCTTCCACTTTGTCTTCTGACTTGTTTTCTCTCTCCTTCTTAAGTCACGAAAATGCGACATGTCGCGATATCACGACACTTTTCCTCCTTAGCTATTTTTTGTTCTTCGGGTCGCGAAAACCCGACATGTCGCGATATCGCGACACTTTTTCTCCTTAGCGCTTTTCTTTTCTTCGGGTCACGAAAACCCGACATGTCGCGATATCGCGACACTTTTTCTCCTTAGCGCTTTTCTTTTCTTCGGGTCGTGAAAACCTAACATGTCGCGATATCGCGACACTTTTTCTCTGTGAGCTCTTTCTCTCGAACCTGTTGCGAAATCGTGACACTTTTTCATCCGTACAATCCCTCTTGCAAATTGTCGCGAAATCGCGACACTTTTCTTTGCGAGCTCTTTCTCTTGAACCTGTCAGCTTGGGGTTTGCAAAAGACCTTTGAAACTGTCATGCCGTAACCTTCATCAAAACAAATTATTTGACATTAAATCAAATTCCTTCAAGAGCTTCTTGACATCAATGACAACTTATACACTTGAGCAAAGGCAATGTACCCAAAGTACCCAAAATTGCCAACAATATTTTAAATAGATGTTATTTTATTTGGGAGAAATATTGCAATATTGCTAGGGTTTGGTAATTTTTCAAAATTAGGTCATTACATCCAAATAAGGATTCTTTAAATTTTTTTACTTTGATATATGACTTGTACTTATGATAACTCTCCATTATTCAAATTTATCTAACAATTTAGACATAAACTAAATAGGCTTAAAGAAATATTATAATAGCATATATTCTAAATTCTCACAATAAAATCAAGATTTAATTTCTCACAATAAATGATATACACAAGTATTAAAAGAGATAAACTTGCTATATTATCATAGATTATAAACTTAGTATTCTAATACCAATGAAGTACTGAACCTTTTTGACACATACATCTCATATTGTTTCTCTACATATAGCCTTTAGAAAGACTCTTGAAATTTCAACTTCATCTAAATATTCATCTCTTCAAACGTTTAGGAGATATGACTCTTCATATTTCTCATAAAGAAATATATTTTGTTGACTCATAATAATGAAAAACCTCTAATGATTACTAAATGACTCATATTTATAAAACTCTTTTTACACAAAATATTTATAAAATACTTACAAGGACCAAATAATAGAATAAAATCCAACAACCCCTTATATTACATAATTTGGTATGCTTTCAATCTTTCATTCTAGTATTGGTATTTTTACTCTCACTCTAGTAGTGACTTTGGCTCTTGTGCTCTTTTTAACTCTAGATTGTGCACTAATTTTATCCTAATTCTGAATTGAATTTGATTTCTGGATCAATTACATATTCTTTCTTTCCTATATGTTTAAGTGTTAGTTCCTTAGTGAGCACAATCTTTGTAAGATCATTTATGGATGAATCTACGTTTATCAAGCTCTTTTGCATTTCTATAATTCTATTCCATTTTGTTCTATTTATCTATCCATAATGTACATCTATTTTATTTTTTTTCTTAAAAAAATGTTAGGACTAATTATTTTCTCTGCAACTTTGGAGGATCCAACGTTTCTTTTTATGTTCATATTTTTTAGAATTTTTCCTCATTTCCTCTTTAATAAATTTTATCTCTTTGTCAATGTTACTATGGGAGGTTTTCCTCACTCCCCATTTTCTTGCTTGCATCTTAATGATGGAATGACCCTTCAAAAAAAGAACTAATATTTGGACTAGCGAGAAGCGGGCGAAATCCAAAAATTTTGCTAAGTATAGAAGTTGGCAAAAAAATGGGCCCATGTTGAGCATCGGGCAAGTCCCAAAACTCCACCATGAAGAGAAGATAAAATGATCACCTGGAAAGAAACTGGATTGCAACCCCTCTTCGAATCACTCCTATAAGTCTATTGTAAAGAGCCTAAAATTTTGACTAAGTGATGAGGCAGGCAAAAAAATGGGTGATCATTGGACCTTGGGTGGGTCCCAAAATCCCATTGTGAGGAATCAAAAGAATAGAATATGGGTAAAGAAATGGATAATTATCATATGATGAAGGGATCCCAAAATATTGTTGTAGTGAAAGCCTGAAGCTAACCAAGTTATGAACCTGGTGGAAAAGCGGGATGAATTAGACCTCTCAAGGATCCCCAAAGCCTACCTCAAAGGAAAAGAAAGCTAAAATGGATGGAAATTAGAAAGCAATTGGACACTTCACCCATCCCAAAATTTTACCATGCACAAAATTAGTGCTCGATGAAGAAATAGGAAGCAACAAACATCCATGCAAGTCCCAAAGGTCCGTTAGGGCAGAAAAGAAGAATCAAAATTTGATGGGAGATTCCAAAAGCCAGTTGACTCGATAATGGTGGTAGGGCATTGTACCTAGGTCTAAGTTTGGTACATGGATGTAATAATTGATCATATCAAACCCTATACATAGCTAACATACATTAGATGACCTTTTGATTTGTCAAAATTATTTTATGACAATGTACATCCTCCACGATTGGGCTTCATAAATGATCTCAATGGCTCACTTTATCCAGGTACATGTAAGCATTATGAGTGGTAGGGTCATAAGATGTGTCATATGAATGGACAAACCAGGAACATCTAGTGAAGCCCATTTTGATACCATGCAAATGGTCAATTAATTATCATAGGCTTACAATTTGTGTATACAACTTGTATACTTTCTAGCATAGCTGCACTCTATGAATGAACGCCATAAACACTTGTAGCAAGAGTTTTTGATGCTCCATTAATGAGCATCATAATAACTTATAAGAGGATTTTTTGAGAAGTTATATATGCTAGAATGCAAGTCATTCTAGAGGTCAGATCTTTAGCTATTACAATCTACATGTAAAACTTGGAATATTTTGAAATACAAGTGGATCATTGTTTGGCCTCCGAATTTCTCGTGTATGTATGAATATTTGATTGTTTATTTTTGCTAAAATTAGTTGGATGACTTTGCTTTAATTATTTATTTTGGATTTCATGCACTTCATTCTCTAGTTCTAGAATTTGCAATCAAATTGTGCATGTTAATTATTAAGGAAAAATATTGGTTGGTCTGTTAGATGGTTCATGAAGATTTTATGTAATGTTTTGAGTTTAGTTGTGCATGTATTTTGATGCGGTTGAATCCGTACCCCTATAAGTTATAGCTTCAACTCTATTTTATTTCTTTCATTCCCTTTTTCCCTAGGCATAGTTAGCTAGGATTTGTGAGGAGTCAGTCTTCTCCGAAGATTGACTCGCACAACTACCTGGCCTCACGGTCATTCAAAATTGGTTAAGGTTTGTGGGTGCACAAACCTTTCCATTAGAAAATCTTCTAATAAATAATTTTTGGCATGCCTGGTGGGATGTTGTACTATATTTTAGATAAGTCAAAGTTAGGTGATGCTTTGTTTTACCTAGTTTTCCTAAATCATCTAGCAACTCCATTAAATCAAAAACCTAGAAAGCCATACCAATTTTACTTTATTGTATTTTCATGATTACAATACATAAGGCTAGCCATTATAAAGAACTAGTTGAGTTTTTAGAGCTATATTTTGGAAGAAAGTAACTTTTTCCTTTTTTTGAATTTTCCTCATCCTCATCTTTCATTAAAAATCAAGGTGATATCAATATAACACTTGAAGTACCTGTTTACTCTCAATAAATAATGTCTTAACACTAGAATCTATAATTCTCCAACTGGAACCATACATGCCCTCTTAATATTATGGATCAACATGGTATTCCTTAGGTAGCCTTGAAGGCCCTACCAACATATGATGGCACTGGTAAAATAGTATATGAGAATTTCCAGGATGTAGCCTCATTAGTTACCATTCATAACATCTAGGAGGAGGATGTGATGATAAGGTTGTTAGTCATCTCTCTGAAAGGTAAGATGGTATATTGGTATATAATTCTACCTAATGAAATTATAACCTCTTAGGCTGATGTTAGGATCCTCAATCCTAACATTATTAGTTAGTATTATTAATCATTTAATTATTATATTATTAACTTATAAAGTGAACCATCACAACCCTTCATAACGTGAACCATCACGTCTCTTCATACGTGAACCATCATGTCTCTTCACCAACGTAGCTTTAGGGTAGATATATATATTAGGTTGGCCATCCATATCAAATCATCCAAGAAGAAGAATAATAAGCATAGATTCTAAGGAGGGAGCCCCCTATAGTTGCAAAGAGATTACAAGGGAGCCCCCTTTGAGTGGCCTGTGATTACATTTACATTAATTTGTTAATAATTTTATAGTAAGACGTTGGGGTCTTACCATTTGGTATCAGAGCCATGTGGGACTCAACCATGTGGGATTTTCTCAAGTAACTTCATCAAATCACTTTCGTGCGTGAGTATCAAACTCAGTTTGAGGATATCACTAAACACAACACAGGGTTGGATGAATCAATTCTCATCAATAGTTTCATTAGTGGATTGAAAGAGGAAATTATAATAGAGGTGACAAGGTTCAATCCCTATACCATGATGCAAACTTATGGATTGGCCAAATTAGCCGAAGATAAAATCAACGCACAACATCGATTATGGAAACCACCTATGGAGAATTCATCAACCACTTACATCACTCCCAAGCCAATGCATAATGCTGACCTCGATAAGGCAATAGAAGAATAAAATGAAATAGAGGTAGACATAGTGATGGATACACCTGAAGATAGCACTAAATATGGTAACGATGAGGAAGGTAAGGAAGATGAAGAAGCCACGAAAAATAAAAAAGAAGAGGAATATGTGGAAAATAAGGACAATGAGCAAGAAATATCTCAAGATATTCTCGAAGTGACTCATTATGGCCAACCATGCACTCTAAAAGAACTATACTCAATTTCCTCTCCAATAGTGATTTATCACCATAGGATCAAACCTATTAAAAAACAAGGCAAAAAGGTGACTGCACACTCCTCCATTGCCTCTTCCAGGTAACAATAGGAGAATGTAGAAGTTTTACCACCTCTTTTTATGCATCATTCTAAGGTGTTTGAAGAACCCCAAGGATTGTCCTTCCCTCATCATCACACATTTACTAATATTTCTGGCAGCCCCCCACTAATGCTTCATCCTTCTCGATATCCCTGCCTACGAAAGGATGCCATTAAAAGAGTACAAGAATTTACACAAATTCTTCTTGGAAAACAAATGACAAAGCTTCTCACTTTGAGCTTTGAGGACAAAGCTCTTGTTAAGGAGGGTGGCATGTTAGGATCCTCAATCCTAACATTATTAGTTAGTTTTAATTAGTATTATTAATCATATAATTATTATATTATTAACTTATAAATTAAACCATCACAACACTTCATAACATGAACCATCACGTCTCTTCATACGTGAACCATCATGTCCCTTCACCAACGTAGCTTTAAGGTAGATATATATATTAGGTTGGCCATCCATATCAAATCATCCAAGAAGAAGAATAATAAGCATAGGTTCTAAGGTGGGAGCCCCCTATAGTGGCAAAGCGATTACAAGGGAGCCCCCTTTGAGTGGCCTGCGATTACATTTACATTAATTTGTTAATAATTTTATAGTAAGACCTTGGGGTCTTAATTTGTTAAAATAGTATATGAGCATTTCCAGGATGTAGCCTCATTGGTTATCATTCATAACATCCAGGAGGAGGATGTGATGATAAGGTTTTTAGTCATCTCTCTGAAAGGTAAGATGGTATATTGGTATATAATTCTACCTAATGAAATTATAACCTCTTAGGCTGATTTGGTTGACAATCTAAAAGAAGAGTTCAATGTGCAAATAAAATTCTTTCTCTTTGCTCACACAGTTCATATTGATATAGAAACACCCTTAGGAGGAAATTGTTGAATTCAACATCAGTTTCAACTGTACTTGGAAGATAGTGTCTAATGGTCTTTGACCATCTAATGAATAAGCTATATACTATTACCTGAGAGCTTTTAGTTCAAAACTAGGTCTAATGATAAGGTAATTAAATATTCTGACCTTCCCTTAGATTTTAAAGGAGGTAATAAATGCTGAGAAGATTCTCAATGCTATAGGCAGGCTACCTCCCAAGCCTGTAATACCCATTTTTCCTTAACTCCTCAAATCCAGCCACAACCAATTGGATTAGTCCTTGCCTATCCCACAATTTTATATTTGGTAAATTTCCCTCATTATTCTAATCCTTCTAAGATACCAGCTCTACCATCCCTACTAATAGTGTCGATGTTACCTGCTCTTCCTATGATACATGCTTTGTCGATCCATATCCGCAGACTGCTCTCATACAAGAAATATAAAATGCCATGAATAATCTAACCAATGAAATCACTCTAATAAATATAAGGGAGGCTAAACAAAAATTTCAACCAAGGAGGTTCCCATATGTGACCAGAGACTAGATTACTTCCACCAGCAAGCCTCCTTAGAAAACCAATACAATTCTCATCAATGAAGAGGGAGAAGCTACAACATCTACATTTGAATAAAATTATTGGTGTTCCACATGTAATGATACTCATGGAGAAAGTACTTGTATGATGCATTAGCATTATATATAGAAGATATCAATAGAGAAATCAAAAAAAGTCCAAAGGGACATGTTAATATGATCAGATAAGTTGGTCATAACTTCATTATACCTTCAGTTGAATAGGTTTTTATCTTGACAAGATAAGGCAAGAAGCCTTTGCAAGTAAATCTTGAGGAACTAAACCCTTTGAAGATCCTGATGAATGCCAATGACAAGAAGTAAGTTGAGAAGGATATTCCACAAAAGACCCTGATTCATAAGTCATTCCAACACCAAAGGAAGGAGACTAAATCCAATGAAACTTATTAAAAATGGGCTAAGACACTATAGGAAGCCAAATATAAGTTGAAATACCCCTCTCTGACCAAGTGGTAGTGGATTGAGGCCACTCATGAGTATAGAAGTATATTTGAATAGTTTCCAAGAGATAGGGAAAAGCAATCTGAGATCCCTACCTTCAACATCATTGAAGAATTGAAGAGAACACCTTCAAAGTTCAGCATGTATGATGTTTTGCTTATCCTAAGGTAGATCAATTTACTCCAGGCTTCCCTTAAACTGATCAAGAATCAAAGTAAGGTCCTTCTAAATAAAAAATTTTCCCAAGGTAGTCTCGTCTTAGGGGAAGGAAAAAATAATTCATCCCCATTTTACCTGTCACTAGAGATGGAGATATGGAAAGATTACAATTGTATGATTGAATCATGAGCTAATACTATAGTGATGCCCAAGGATGTGTGTGATTTTATGGGAGTGGAATATATAAGAAAATATCCTAGTGTTTTACAGCTAGATGGAACCTTAGTGAAAATCATGGGGGTCATCAAGGATGTCACCATGGTATTGCACAAATTACCTCAAGTTATTGTCATCCAAGAAATTGTGGTGGTAGATATAGATCCCTATTTTAGAATGTGCCTATAAAGGGATTTCACTACTAAGTTGGATTGTTATCTTTCCCTTGACTATTCTCATATGAAAATACCCTACAAGGGTAGAAGAATGAAAATATGTTCAAAAAAATCCTCTACATTCCATATATAGAAATTGGAAGAGGGAAACTAACACTCTACATGGATGGTGAATCTGATCCCAGTGAGAAAAAAAAATGGAGATATCTAACTTTGTGTTGACTTTTGAAATTTGAACAAGACCTCTCTGAAGGACCATTATCCTCTACCCCAGATTGAGCAGATACTACATATAGTGGTTGGAGTAAAGATATTCTCATTGTTGGATGGTTTCTCTGGGTTTAATCAGATATGGGTGCAATATGAAGACCAACACAAGATGGATTTCACTACTAAGTTGGGAACTTTCACTTATCAATAGATGCCATTCGACCTGTCTAAAATTGGTGCTACATTTTAAAGAGCAATGGACTTGAAATTTGGTAAAATTGTGAACAAGATGATTATTATTTATATGGATGATATGGCAATTTTCTCTCATAAGGAGGATCATGTGGAACACCTCAAGATGATTTTTGAAAAATATAGAGTTTGGAGTGTCATTGAATTCAAAGAAATCCATTTTTGTTGTAGAAGGTAAGCTCTGAAGTAGGAATAGCTATCTACCCTAATAGGATGAAAGCTATTTTTAACCTTCCTCTGCCATTAAATAAAAAGGGATTACAGTCATTATTTGGGTAGATAATTTTGTGAAAAAATGTGTCATATTTTACCCAAATAGTCAAGCCTATGACAAAAATTTTGAAGAATGATGTGGAATTTAAATGGATAAATGTTAAGAGGGATGCTTTTAGGAACATCAAAGAATCTATTTCATGATCCCCAATGATTATCAACACAAATTAATCCAAGGATTTTATCCTATATGATTTCAGAACAAAAGAAAGCTATGCGGTAGTCCTTACCTAGAAAGGAGAATATGGTAGTGAAAGACCCATCACCTTCCTCAGCTTGATATTGCACGATCATGAAGGAAGGTATAATTTCATTGAAAAGCAAGTGTATATCATCATTAAATCCTTGAAGAAATTTAGATATTTCATATCCCATAGTAAAACTCTTGTATATGTGGTGCACCCAAATGTCAGGAGTTTTGTGATTCAAGAAGAGATGCGTGACAAGAGAGTCAGTTGGACCATGAAGATTCAATAATATGACATGGAAATAAGATTGATAAAGGTAGTAAGAGGAAGAGCACTATGCTAGCAACTGGAAGAATTTGTAGCATTGCAATCTAACCTGATCATGGAAGAAATAAATCTAGTACAACCAAAAAGAAAGAAGATATTCACTTGATACACTACTTAAACTCTAGTAGGTGTCCAAAATCATTGATGGTATTCCAAAGGTAGAGATATAGGTTGCAAGCCAAGAAATGTGCATTAATCAACAATTTTCTCTATCAAAATAATTTTTATGGGGTCTTGTTGAGATGCATACCTATGGAGAAAGCTAAGATGGTCCTTGAAGAGTTTCATGCTAGATTTTTAAGGGGATATTACTCGGGATAAACCACAATAGCTAAAGTCCTAAGGGTAGGATTCTATTGGACATTTATCTTCTCTAACACATTTGAATTGGTAAGATCATGTGACAAGTACCAGAGTTTTATCAAAAATATTAAGCACTCGACCATTCCACTGTAACCGATAATTGTAGAAGAACCCTTTCAATAATGGAGCTTATATTTTATCGGTATGATTAATCAAAATTTGTTAGCTGGTCACAAATACATCCTTACATCAATAGATAATTCACAAAGTGGACAAAAGCCAAAGCTACCAAGCATGCTTTTCAACAGACAATTATTTATTTTCTAGAGAGATTCATCACCAGGTTTGGGGTTCCCACCACCATTATCTTATATAATGGCACATATTTCATAGGTGCTAGAATTATGGACTTCGCTAGAAAGTATGGTATATATTGGAACACTTCTTCAAACTACTACCCATAGGAAAATGGTCTGGTTGAGTCTACAAATAAAAATATGCTTAAGATAATAAAGAAAAATATTGAACACAACCCCAAAAGTTGGCATCTCTTGCTTGACCAAGCACTTTGGATGGATAGGATAATCCCTAAGAAATATTTGAAGACATCACCATATGCTTTGGTCTATGGAAATAGGCAATTATTCCAATTAACCTTGAGCTTCCAGAACTCAAATTCATGAGTGATATGGAGGTGGAAGGCTTACTAGCAATGGATAAAAGGTTGGTGCAACTAATATAGCTGGAGGAATAATGTGAGCAAGCATACAACAACTTAATCCTACATTAGAATGCAATCAAATGATGGTTTGACAAGAAGGTAGTACCAAAAGCATTATATGAAGGTGATATTATCCTAAAATGGGATGTATATTAGGCAAATATAGGAGCACATGACAAATTTGATTACATCTGGTCTGGACATATCTCATTCAAAGTTACAAATATGCAAATGCCTTTTAATTGCATGATCTGGGTGGCAGGCTACTCCCAATTCCAGTGAATGACCAGTATCTAAAAAATTATGCTTAGCCTCATAAAGTGCGGACTTGTATATATGTATATAGCCCTGTTTCTTTTCTTCTCTTCTCTTTTCTTTCAATTTTTAGTTGTAGATGTCAAATACCTAGAATAGCAAACCGAGGCCCATTGTGACAAAACTAGTCCTGTATACAATGTATGCACCCAGTTTTCTAAGCAATAAAAATGGCTAAGTGTGAACCAAGTGAAAAATGGGTGAGCATCAAACATTATGTGGGCATCAAAATTCTGACATAGAGAAATGGTATGTGGTGGAAAAGTGAGAAGCATCTAGCCCTAGGTGGAACCTAAAATCCTGCCACAAATGGATAGACAAACATGATTGGTGGATAATTGGGATGTGACCAAGCTCCAAAGCTATCCCAAAACCTTACCACAAGGAATTTGGAAGAAATCTTGTAACTCATAATTGGTAGCATACAAATATAGCTAGGTGTCAGTATGCAGGAATGCACAACAATTTTTTCTCACCTCAATATTATCAATAGTATCATTGCCTAATCCAATTAGAGGGTGCATCACTAGTATGACACATGTTAGGGACCAATATTAATCCCAATAAGATCCATGTGAATTGACCATGTTTATTAAGAATGGGCTCACATACTAAGAATACCACAATAGAAAATGACTAGAATAACATAACTTTCTATGTGGTAACTCCTCGATCAAACACATCGGGTGTTTTCATACCAAAGCAATGATGAAGACACATTGTTCAAAGAAAAATAAATATCTATCATAAATGGTGAGTTAGGTGAGATCATGAGCATGACCTACCTAAAAAAAATCATGCTTTAACAAATGATGAAATCATGATGGCCAAAAGGGCTTAAGAAAAAAGAATACATTTTGAATTTGGCATACCCAACCAATGTAAACTACTTTTGCATGAACCTAATTGACCAACAGTTTGCTTCCCAAAAAAACTAGCAAGAGTCACCTAATAGAGAGATCATACCCCGATGAGATCTCCCTTTCTCCATGTAAACTTACCTCAATGGTCGTGTTAGCTATTTCTCAACATTATTCATCGAGCATTATAAATATGAGAAAGTAATGTTGTTATTCTGCTCTTACATGCTTTATGTTATTATAGTGTTGAGGTTGATAGAAGGATTTTCAAAGTCAAGATCAAGAAATATCTCTAGCCCTCTGAACAACACTTATGTATTCCTTCGAAGAGAGATAATGTGAGAATAAAATTATAGAGAGAACAAAATGACAAATTTGAAGCCCAAATAGCAATTGGAAAATGCACTTGAGGGATTGTTTGACACAAAAATCACCATTAGGTCCAAACTTAAGCTCTCTTGTGAAGGAGCAGTGGCCAAGGTAGAAACAATCCCTCTCAATCATCCAAGGGCTATTCCATGGAAGACTCAATTGAGCCTCTTCATGTCGGTTCCTGTGCATCCATGCCATGAGCTGGTTGATGTAGTTTTAAAATATTATGATGCGACTACGAGTGTGATCCAGAATTAAAACTTGTAGTGTTTGTTCCTTATAGATGCATAGACTTTTAGGTGAGTGTTTTTTTAAATAAATCCCTACACAAGAGATTCTAGGAGAGGATCTCAATATTATAAAATTGGAGCAACAAAAGGAGATGTTTAGCAATGATAGTCCTAATAAGTGGTTAGCTGAGGTGCTGGGAAGATTGCCAAAAACTTATATGGAGTAAATGTGACCATTGACAAACTTCAAGGAGGAATTACAACCAGTTATTTACATGTTGGTTATCCTACTGGGTCTCACAATGGATGACATAGTTTATCCACATCATATGGTGATGGCCCATGCAATGCTAAGGGTGCACAATTCTATTAGGCTAGACTGGGAAGATTTCGTGGCTAGAAACATAAAAAAGTATTTGGTGGAGTACTAGCAAAATTTTAGCACTAAATTTTGATATTCCTCTTACCTAGCATGGTTTTTCTTCTACTACATACCCCAAACAAAGTATCGTGTGCCAATTCAAGACAAAGATAAAAATGGCCAGGTACATCTAGTGGTGTATTGGATGCATACACTTAGAAGGAGCAATTTGTACTTGGATTTCAATAAGAGATTCTTGGAATATGCCCTTGCATATATTTTTGAATTATGTATATGCTTGTCCAGTAAGTCACAAGAATTCTTGAGAGGAAATCTATGGGAAATAGGGGATTGATATTATCTAGATGAAGGTACATGTGTATGCCTATATGGTTTTTTAATTTTCTTGTATTGCTCCCTTTCTACATCACATATTGGGTCTTTGGCATGGAAATATGTAGGCAAATTTACACCATTGAAAATCAATTGAATCTTGGGGCAAAGAAGAAGGTAATTTTCTCATTGCTTGTATAATTTAGATCCATAAATATGCCAAAAATGGATAGTATCACATATCAGAAGCTGGTCAATAGATTATTTGCTTTAGGACTCCCTATGGTGCCTCCCATGTGGCATTATGATCCAGAAGACATTCTCATGATCAAGCTCCATGTAATCAATGCTAGGCTATGTCAATTCAAATATCAAAAGAACGAAGCCAATTTGAAAGTCTTGTAATTAAAAAATATAGCTTAGGATCAGGTAGTCCCATTCACATGATTTTATATGCATGAGAGACAACCATGGATATCTCGTTATTCATACAAGAGGGTTTCCAATCCTGAGAGAAATCATGATCAGAGGTTGAGCTCAAAGTTGGTCCAACAAATATATGAGAAGAAGAAGTGGGATGATGACAATATTGAGAAGTGGTGGATAATTCAATGTGAGAAGGACAAATTCCTAGAGGTCCTACTAGGAAAGGTGAACCAAAATTTTGAAGTAGAGTATGATGCCAATATCATCACCTGGAAAATAAGGAAATATGAAGATCTTTCCCCAAAGGTAATGAGAAAGTCATATGTAGTGAATCCTAGAGAGGAAGAGGAATATGAAGAGGAAGAAGAGGATTAAGGTGAGGAGCAAGAGGTCCAAAGTGAGATTCGATTGCAATAAATCCTAGTCTACGAGAAGAAGGCTGAGAAAGAAGTCGCTTCTACACAACTTCTACAAGGTGCTAAGAAAGTGAGGTCAAAGAAACCTTTCAGAGTAGAAGATCAAAATCTATCTAGGCCTTCACCATAGAGGTCAAAATTGAGTAGAAAGAGGAAATAATGCTCCAGTCGTGATACCTCTAAGGTGCACAAAATAGAACTTAAATGGTAGCAGTCATAGCTAAAGGTGCCAAAGGTAGAAGAAGCAAAACTGATGGCTCAAATAGATAAAGTAAAGTAGATAATTGAGTAGACCTTGGAGATGGTGTAGGAGCAAAGCACAATTATCATTTATTTTCATTCCCCTTTCCCTCACAAAATACTTTCATTGGAAATGTTTGAGAATTCCCCTTCACATTTAACCCTACTCTTAGGAGTGATTCTAGTCATGGCTATCCATTAAAGGGGGAGATTATCAAGTCTCAATTGATTCTCCCTTTATACCCCTGTCATCCATCCAAATATCCTCAAAAATTACTATTCATCTAGCTCTCCTTAGAAATTACTAGAACCTCCATTGCTTCCACCTACATCCAATCTATTTATCACTCTACCCCCTCCACCTCAATATTTGACTTCACCCATGCAATCATATGTTCCACTACCACCAATGTAGCCTCCATCTAAGAAACCTTCATCACTATCACTATCATCAGAGCTAATGCAACATAGTGAAGTATCTGGTGCAAGTCCAAATCAGGTAGTGGCATCATACCCCTTGACCCCACTACCCACTTTCTTGACTACACCCCTTATACTACAAGTTATAGAAGAAGGCTTGCTATAGGCCTTTGCTATTATAAGGAATACACAAGATAATCAAAATAAGTGGGTGGATGAGCAGTTGTAGGATTTATATGATGAGAAGGCATAGGCAATTCCCATTACTCATCATGATCTTGATTCGATCGAAGGTAAAAGGTATAATATAATTTCTCGGTCCAAAGTAAAGAAAGCCATCATAGACATGAAAGTTGAGGATTGGAAATTGGAAGTGCATACCAAGGATATCTTTGAGATACCCAAAGTTGAGACCCTTAAAGCATTGCACATTAATTCTGATACACTCTTTTGGAAAAACAAATATGAATAGAAGCAACTGAAGTTCGCAAGGAAAAGAATTCAAATCCTAGAAGCCCATCTCAGCCGAGCAAGGCTGGATCAGTAAGCTTTGGAAAACCAAGTGTAAACACTCAAAAATACCTTAGATAAGGCACCTTCCTAGAAGGTACTGTAGCAGAGGGATAAAAAAATTGGTAGTTTGGAGAACAAGTTACAGGTAGCACAGGGTGCACTTGAAAAACATAATGCTAAATTCAAAGCTAAGTTACATCAAATGGAGGATTCTTTGAATACTGCATCGGTTGATTTGCAAAATAAAAAACATAGGTCTCATGGATTAACAATCTTGAAGGATTGGGTAAAGTAGATTAGGAGTGTTTATTGGAGTAATATAAAAGAGGTGACTCTAAAGTTGCTCCCTTCCTTTGCACAAAATCTAGAAGAAAACTTGTCAACCTCCAAGTAGGTAAATATTGAATTATATAGAAAAATGGAGATTGTGCATGGCATGGTTGCATAAGAAATAGTGTTAAGGACAATGTTCAAAAAAGAGTACCCCCAAGTGTCAAAGTGTTAAACAAGATATATTAAGGAAGAGCAAGACCCATACGCAGTAGATACCTTGTATCATAGACCTATACTATGAAGTGAAGAAACTCCATGTTGCGCTAAGAAAAGAGCTAGAAAATATGAAAAATATTAATGCAAAGCTCAAAAAACTTGGTTCCCTAGTATTTTGGGACAAAAAAGACAACTCTACATAGAGTAAGACCTCATAAATCTATTTCAGGCTCTAGAAGAAGATGAGAGTGATTTTTTTGCACTATGAGAACTGATAGCAGTGGATCAAATGCTTAATATGTTCCTCAAGATTTCTAGCATCCACGCCAAGTTAGAAGAGGCAATTGAAAAATATAGTGACCTGCCCTACAAGTATGCTTGTTTACTGAGCTTTATTTTCAATCACATTAGGGATGCTCCTCTTCCCTCCATAGATACCTAGGACCAGATATGCAAAAAGCTTCAGATTTAGGTCACCTAGAAAGTTTCTCCCTAAGCTGAATTATTAGGAGCCCAAGAGTAGCAATAGAAGGATTCATAAGGGATAGCATATCTCTTAGAAGGTAGCAAAAATTTTAAACAATGTTGTATAGTAGGCCCTTCTAGACACATTTTGGTGCGACTCTGCATCCTAATTAATGAAGGCTAGTGTCTATTTTTATTTTCTGAATAGTGCATGGTGATTACCCCTCCATTTGTTCTGGGTACTTAAATTTTTAGTGAGTGAAAATTCCTATGAGTCACCAAGACTGTGGGAGGTTTTCCTCACTCCCCATTTTCTTACCTGCATCTTAATGATGGAAGGATCCTTTGAAAAATACCTAATATCTAGACTGGTAGAAAGTAAGCAAAATCTAAAAATTTTGCGAAGTATAGAAGCTAGAAAAAAATGGACCCGTGTTGAGCATTGGGAAAGTCCAAAACCTTTGCAACAAATAGAAGAGAAAAGTGGTATCTGGTGGGAAACTGGGCTACAAACCCTCTTCAAATCGCTCCTAGAAGTCCACCGTGAAGAGCCCAAAATTTTGACTAAGTAATGAGGCAAGCAAAAAATTGGGCAATCATTGGACCTTGGATGGGTTCCAAAATTCCACCATGAGGAATCAAAATAATATAAGATGGATGGATAAATGGGTAACCATCAACTGATAAAAGGATCCCAAAATATTGCCATAGTGGAAACCTGAATCTGACTAAGTGACGAACCCGATGGAAAAGCAGGATGAAATCAAACCTCTCACAGATCCCAAAATCCCACCTCAAGGAAAAGAAAGATAAACTAGGTGGAAAAGTGGGAAGAATTTGGACCCTTCACCTATCCCAAAAGTTCACCATGCATAGAAATAGATCTCAATAGAGAAATAGGAAGCAACCTACATCCATGCAAGTCCCAAATGTCCATCAAGGTAGAAAAAGATAATTAAAATTTGATGGGATATTCCAGAAGCTAGTTGACCCACTAATGGTGATAGGGAACTATGCCCAGGTCCAAGGCTGGTACATGGATGCAATAATTGATCATGTCGAACCTTATACATAGCTAACATGTAGTAGTTGACCTTTTGATTTATCAAAATTGTTTGATGACAAAGTACATCTTGCATGATTGGATTGCATAAATGATCTCAATGACTCACTTCCTCTAGGTATATGTAAGCATTATGAGCAATAGGGTCATTAAATACATTATATGGATGGATAAACTAGGTGCAACTAACGAATCCCATTATGATATCGTACGAATGGTTAATTAATGGTTGTAGGGTTGTGATTGGTGTATACAGCCTGGGTACTTTTTGACACATCTGCACTCCATGAATGAATGCCATAAACACTAGTAGTAGGAGTTGTTGCTCCATTAATGAGCATCATAATAACTTGTAAGAGGAGTTTTTGAGAAGTTATATATGATAGAATGCAATTCATTCTAGAGATCGACTCTTTAGCTATTACAATCTACATGTAAAATTTGGAACATTATGAAATACAAGTGGATCATTGTTTGGCCTCTAGAATTTCTCATGTATGTATGAATATTTGATTATTTATTTTTGTTAAAATTAGTTGGATGAATTTGCTTTAATTCTACATTCTAGATTTCATGCACTTCATTCTCTAGTTATGGAATTTACAATCAAATTGTACATGTTAATTATTAATGGGAAATGTTTTTTTACATGGTGGAAATGGTAGCCACCATTAGTCCGGGTATGCTATCTAGCTTTTATAGCCACTATAGTATTCTGCGTTGTCTACCTTAGAAGCCACCACATAGATCTTTACACAGTCCACCCCTATAACCACCATGCTACAATCATTTTAAACCTTTTACGTCATTGAAAACACTATGAAAGGGATAAGCGTTCAATCCTAAAAGGCCCAAGATTTGAACCTTGGACCTCTGCCCCCCTTACGGGGTTTGGGGGAACATTAATGGGAAATTTTGGTTGGTCTATTAGATGATTTATGAAGATTTTATGTAAAATTTTTAGTTTAATTGTGCATGTATTTTGATGCGGTTGAATCCGTACCCCTGTAATTTCTAGCTTCAACTCTGTTTACTTTCTTTCAACCCCTTTTCCCTAGGTATAGTTAGCTACGATTTACGAGAAGTTGGCCTTCTCTAGAGATTGACTCACACAACCACCTGATCTCATGGTAATTCAAATTTGGATGAGATCTATGGGTGCACAAACCTTTTTGTTAGACAAAATTTTGACCAATAGTTACCTATGCCATCATTTCCTTGTCATGTTTCATTATATCCTTGTTTGGTTTCAATTGTCTTTGTGTGCTTTTTAAGTTCATTATTTTCCAAAATTTCATGCAATAAATCATCATTATTATCAATTTATGAGTGACTTATACTCACTTTCCTTGTAAAAAACGGAAAACTTCAAATCATCAACATATTATTTTTCAATTTAGTCCACATATTTTGTGCAATCAAATCATAAATTCCCTATATTATCATCATAAAATATGGATAGATCGATAATTATTCTTCCTATAAATGCTCTGTAAGTTGGTTCATATTTTTCCCATAATTATACTCTATTTCTTGTATATTGTCTCTATGGATATCTTTGAAAATGTCTATGCATTTAATTCTATTGATTGAGTGAGTTATATTTACAAAATTTGATGATATGTCCTCATTTGTTACATATATGAAAATATCTTTCTTTTCACTCTAGTTAATTTCATGATGAAGAGGTATACAAGTTTCTTGATGGTCTTTTTGTCGAAATAAAAGTATTGTTTGTCATTTCATATTTCACTTGATTTTCTATTTTATATTCCTAAATATTATTAACCAATTCAAATTAGTGGCTTCATTATTTCCCTCAAATATGGTGTAAAGTTTTTCCCAGACATTTTTTGAAGTCTCAGCCTCACTTATATGCGCTTGAATTTCATCTGATATTGTAAATGTTTTTAGCATGAGTGTCTTTGTGTCTTCTTCTTTATATTTGTGTTTACATTTTGTATTGTTCTATCCCCAGTTAATATTTCCCATATTTTTTTACCAATAAGTATTGGTTTCATATTTCTCCATGGGGTTAAATTTGGTCCTTTTAGTAACTGAGATTCTAAAAGAAAAATATTTGTACTTGCCATGGTATTTTTAGAATGTTTCTCAAGGTAGTTTCTTATTTATTTTGCGAATTTGGTTGTATGAGGGTAAGTTTTAAAAAAATTCTCTTAATTATCAAGGAGAAAACCTTTTTAACTCCCTAATTTATATTTAAAAAATCTTCTATCTAAGAAATCCTCTCAAGAGTCTTTATTAAACTATTCTTCTCCAATTCAATTTTCTTTCTCTTTGAACAAATCAATTTTTCTCTTTTAATATTTCCTTCTTAAAGTTGTTCTTCTCACATTCTTCACTTTATTTTTCCTCCAAAAAAGTATCTTTTTAAATATTTCAATTCACTTCTCAAATATCTTACTTTATTCTTCTTCTTTCTATTATTTTTTCAATTTTCTCATTCAAATTTTCCTTTGAAATTTTTCTTTCTTCTTTCCTTTATTTTAAAACCTTTGAATTATAAACTCTTTCAAATTCACTTCTAGAAAAGGTAAATTTTGTTCCTTAAATTAGCCTTTGATTCAATAGCTTAGCAATTGCTCTAAATCTCCTGAAAGATGCCAACTCATACAATTATTTACTATAGACATTATCTTTCCAATAGTGTAGTAATTATTTGAGTGTTTCACTTTGGCAGGGGCTTGATCCATATTTGATTACTCCAATCTTCAATATAGCATTTCTTATAATTTTATCCTTTAATAACTCTATCTTTGGTGCCTTTCCCTCCATAAACACTCTTTTTGTTCTCCAATGTATTTAACTATTTAGACATCCTCATCCTCCTTCTGTATACCAGCACTCTTTTCTAACACACAAGTTCTTCAGGCTCTTACATGCCTCTCATGTAATAGTTGTCTTTCTTTCATACTATCGACTCTTTTCAATTCATCTACCATCTACTTCCACTCTAGTTCTAATGTCTTATTTATAGTGCTCTCTTTGAAAGGTGTCTACACTTGTCTTCTCTACTTCAATTTTCTTCAAGCACTTGTCTTTAAACTTGGATACCCTGGTTTTGAAAAATGGTGACTTCACACTTGTAGACTTACAATAACTCACTTCTCATGTACACTTATGCACAACCTTTTATGACTCTGTCAAATAATTTCAATCAACAAAAAATTTTTATTAGTGAAGCCTTTCAACATTTTATCCTCTCATAACATTTCCAATATTCCTCTCTATCTCACCAGGCACTTTCAACTTAACTTTATTTATCTCACCAATCTCTCCCAATGTGGCTTTGATACCACTGATAGTATATAAGCCATATTCTCAGAGTAAAATCAAGATTAAATTTCTCACAATAAATGAATACACAAGCATTCAAAGAGATAAATTTCATTGATACTAGAAGAGGTTTTAAAAGGGTCCCCAAACCTATTACAAGTAGGGTTTTGAAAGGCACCCCCAAACCTTAGATCTAGCAATAAGACATCAAGAAATATTGAGCTGGATTCCACGAAATAAACTTGAAAATCCAATGAAACAACCTCCTAGAAAATAAGTCATAGATTTTTATCAAGAAAATATAAGATATTATCCCATGGTCAAACCACCGTGTGCTCTAAATCTAAAACAATGGAGAAAATAGTAGAATAATGAAAATGCTACCTTAAAAATAAATTTACAAATAAAAACTGCCCAAATCGAAGCATTTGCTGCCTAACATGAAAGAAGAACAAAGAAATCTTGTCATCACAATCAACAAATCTATCTAACAAAGCACATAATAGGATAACCCCTCATGAGAATAGTTGGTTTAAAAAACAATACTAGAAATACCAGTCAATAAAATCCATAAAATAAAAACCATCAAGGAGATCTACATAAGAAATTCCATGAAACTCACAAATCCTATTGGAGCCAAAAAAAAAAGTTTCAAGAACAATCGCTCTCAGGTATAAGAAAAAGGAGATAGCAACATTTCACACCGCACCTAAGAGGGAGAAGGGTAAGATCCCAAAAAAATAAGCCTTATAACCTTGGGATCAAACACACCACCACTATTGGAATTGAAGAAAGATGTCTTTGGAGATCATCAAAGCTAGGAAACCCACCAGAGACATGGGGTCAAAAGTCAAAAACCATCGTAGCATAACAACCCACTTTCACCCCAACTAATTTGGGTCGGTATTTGGCCTTCTCTCCCCAGAATATCTAGATACAGCAAAAAATACCAAACCCAAAATAAAGTGGTATAAACTAGCCATGAACCCAATACTAGTAGATAACCCTATAAACAGAGTCATCCAAGAACCATCCAACCAGAGTAGCCAAGCCATCAGAGTCAAATCCAACCAAGGGAACACCATCAGATTTCTATAGCCAAACACTATACCAAGCTCACCCCAATAGGTTTGGGTCGGTAGATGGCCCTTTCCTCTCCCTGGAAAGCCAAAAAAACAACTACCAAACCTAGAAGAAATGTTGCACAATCCAACCAAGTCCCTAAAACTAGAAAACAATCCAAGAAATGCAGCCACCCAACACACCCACCAACTAGAGCAAGAGCTAGCCAAGGGGTCAACAACCAAAATTTTCCACTACATTATAATAGCCCAGGATCACCCCTTTCAGGTTTAGGTCAGCATTCGACCCTCCGCCCCAGATAAGAGCAATAATGTCAAACCCATAAGAGCAGAATATACCAGCAAGATCCCCAACAAGCAAAACACCCTAGTCATAAACCATAATAGAGAAACTAAGCATGACTAGCAACCAGATCCATAATGGGAGAAAGGGGGCCTCCCGCTCAAAGGATTTCAGAGTGTTGAAGCTGGAGCGAGAGTGAAACCCTCGCAGAGGAATCCCTCACAGAGGAAACCCTCATGGGTCCTCTCTACCACAATGAGGCTCAATCCCTCTTTTCCCGAGATAAACTTGCTATATTATCATGGTTACAAACTTAGTATTCTAGTACCAATAAAGTACTAGAGCTTTCTAACACATACATCTCATATTGTTTTTCTACATATAGCCTTTACAAAGACTCTTGACATTTCAACTTCATCTAACTATTCATCTCCTCAAAAATTCAGGAGATATGACTCTTCATATTTCGCATACATAAAATATATTTCAACTCCTAATAATGACAACCTCTAATAATTATTAAATAGCAAACTCTAAATGACTCATATTTACAAAAAAAAAATCAAACCACATATTTACAAAATATTTACAAGTATAGTTTATTTCTTGCTCACATGAGGAGTTCATGTTTTATTCTGTAATTTATTAAAATTTAGATTAAATTCAATAAAAATATTATTTAATAGCATTAGCTATATATATGACTGAGTAATTATTAAATAAGAATTATCATTATCAATCAAAAACTAAAGAGTAAATTTATTATATTTTTGTTTACACCTTTTCAAAATAAATGATATTATTTAAAATATTATAAAAGCCTTACATTTCATCCTTGATTAATATCCTTAAAAAATAAAAGTACCACATTGATTTTAAAATAAAAATGTAATCATAAACATTTTTTTCAAAACTCTTGAAGAAACACTACATATCCTATTGGGCAAAAGTATTAAGACTAATTTTTCTCATATCCTGGTTTAATATTTCTACATTTATTCTTGACAGAAGAAACTTTGGACTTTTCTATTGTAGTCATTTAAACTCAAAACTTTGACAGAATAAAATTTATATTTATGTTAGAGCATGCATAACTTGAATTTTAAAAAGTGCTTGAAGTATCTAAGTGATCCCTCTTTTCAAATCACTAACTATGGAGAGAAAGTTGGAGAATTACTACTAAGTATTTTTTTTCCTTCCTCTACTCTTTGACCTTTTATAGTCCACAAAAGGAAGAAAACATTCACTATGTCCCTCTATGTGTTACTATGAGGATCTATTCCTAAATGTATTTTTATCTGAATAATGTTAAAGTTTATAATATCATTTTCCATAAATATGAATAGTCCTTCCCACTTTATAGAAGTAGAACTTCCAAATTTAATAGCCCTTCAAACATGTGTTTCATTGGTTGAAACCTCTATAGTTCCTAATCCTACATCCAATAAATCTTAGTATATTTAGGGACCACCATATATGCGATCAATTGATTCCCACAAATTGCTTTAAAATTGTAAGTACAATAATCAATCTTATAAAGGAAATCATTATTAGATATACTAATAATGGTGGGAATCAATACTCCTTGAAACTCCTCTGTGGATGTAAAATTATTATGGTTTACATCTAAAATAAGTTTCATATTTTGTTAAAGTGTCATTGCCCCCATAACTTGCATTATTTTCCTTCCTGAACTTGTTTTGTATTTCTGCTCTATGGAATCATTAACAAAATATGAAACTTATTAGATATATGCGACCAATTGATTCCCACAATATGACAAGTTGGATGGAGTATTGGTCCTTCATGCATTTTTTGGCAGATTTGGCTTGAACGGAACCGTCGGATTTTCCAAGGTAAGGAGTTAACTACTTCCCGTGAACCGGCAGGATTTTGCGAATGATCCAGAAACTCGTGTTCCGAAAATGTCAGATTATTTCTCCCGTGGACCATGCGGAACGTCAGATCATGGAAATATTAGGCTTGATGGTTAATGGTCCTGGTCCTAATGTCTATTGCAGACGGATGGGTCAGAATAATCAAGTGCGGAGGCCGGCAAATGGAATCCGCCTCCTCCGGGAGTGCTGAAAATTAATACGGATGGATCTTCCCGGTAATCCGGTAATGCCGGTATTGGTGGTGTGGGGCGGGATAGTAGTGGTACTATCCAATTTTTTTTCTCTTGCTTTAAGGGACATCATTCTAATAATTTCATGGAAGCACTCACAATTTTATATGCTTTGGAGCAAGGGTATGCTTTGGGTTGGCGTCGGATTGTTTGTGAATCTGATTCTCAGATTGTTATAAATTTGTTAAATTCCGGAGATAGTCTTCATGGTTGTTGGCGGTTGAGTTGCGTTGCTCGGAAAATTCTTAATATCTCTGCTCACTTGGAATTCATTTCTTTTGTGCATATTCCTCGGGAGTGGAATAGGGTAGCGGATTTGTTAGCTAAATGGGCTTCTAAGTTTCAAGATGGTTGGGATGTTCAAAATTGGTCTCAACTTTCTTCTGATTGCTCTCAATATCTCTCTTCTTTATTGAGAGCTGATATGTCTGAATAGCTTCTGCTTTTTCTTTGTATCATGAATGTTTTGTTGAGTTAATAAATTTTTACCCTCTTTAAAAAAAAAAAAAAAATTATATTCCATATTTTTAGGAACCCATCTTGTCTTTTCTTATTGAAAGAAGGTCCATCTAAAATTATTACCCTAGATTTTTAGTGCTATTAATTTCCCATAAAAAATGTATGGATTTATTTCTTGAGCAAGCAAAAATCTCACCATTCATACAACCATTTTTTCCCTTTTATTGCATTACTTGATTTATAATTTTTTCAAGTGCACGAAGTGTTCACCTTATGTTGATATAGAGGGTAAACTAGTCTTATTATCAAGCTATAATATGTCATCCTTTTTGTCTCTCATAATCCATAATTTATTCATTTGGAAATCCCTCCTAATTATTACCTTCTTTAAAGACGTGGATTTCCCAAGGTCATAAGCAACTTGCACATAAGTTCGAAACTTCATTCCTATAATTCTAAAAATCTATAATATCTTCACTTTTCTAAGCCTTTTTTTTGTAGAAGTAGATACCATGGTAGTTAAAGTGGCATAAATATTATTTATTTCACAATGCATGTTCTATTAAATGTTTATCTAAATATCCACTCCTCTATAAAAATGGAAGCTACAAGAGGAAATAACATTGAAACTCTCACTCTCAATTTTCAAGGCCTCATTTCTTATAATCCATAATAATTCATAATTTTCTAAGAGAATCTCCTCTGTGGATGTAAAATTATTATGGTTTACATCTAAAATAAGTTTCATATTTTGTTAAAGTGTCATTGCCCCCATAACTTGCATTATTTTCCTTCCTGAACTTGTTTTGTATTTCTGCTCTATGGAGTCAAAAAGATAAGCTGAGTCATACTCATAACATGACCCTCATTACTTTCATCTTCTCTCTTTGTAATCTACATAACAATTTTTTTCGAAGGAATAATTTCTTTATGAAAGCATAAGTCTTAAAATTTTTATTTAAAAAATGGTACTTCTTGTTGATAGATCTTAAGCTTTTGCAACCTCATCCTTTTTTTCTCCAAAAATATATGTGTTTACCATTTGTGGGTGCAAAATAGTCAAGTTAATTCTAACATTTTCTTCTACTTTTACTTTTGATGTCCTCCTTTTACAATCTGTATATCCAAAAAAAAAATATTCTTTACATATGATGAGATGGAAGATAAAGTTGCTTATTTTTCTCTTTGTGAGATCCTGAGTTTTTGTACACCTAGAAATTTTCCCTTTTAAAGTTTATATCTTACTAAAAGTACTTCATTGTCGCACTTTCTAGGAGTTCATAGAAGCCTTGCGTAGAATAATTGATTTCTTCAACATGATCTGCACATCCCTTGAAATAATTGTTTACACATTGTAGAAGAAAATATGCTTTATATTAAATAACCCCCCTCTTTACTTGATGATGGCTTTAGATTACCTAATTATAGATCATATCATGATGTTTAGACCTAGTAAAATATGGAGAGTTCAAACTCATGACTTATTTTGAGCCCATCCCATTATTTCATATATATGTTGCAAGTGTGAAAAGGGTTTAGGCCCAAAAATATCTAGATATTTCTAGGCCCAAGTGTGAACGCATTATGTATTTGTCGGCAAAAGTGTTTGTCGGCATGATTTTTTGGTTTTCGAACTCCTTCACCTAAATTCTCTTCGAAGTTCTCTCCTTCCTATTCTTCCACCACCTTCCTCGCTTCCTCATCCCTTATTCCTCCTCATCCCTCCTCACCGACATTACCTCCACTGCCTCCTTCCTTATCCCTCCACCTTTCCTCCTCCATAACCCCCACTATTCCCTATAAATACATGGCGCTGGTTTGAATGAATTGTAATTGTTGAGTTTAATAAATATTTATTTTATTTAATCGCCCGATTTGGCTCACTGGTATCAGAGCAACTATGGGCGGCCCACGTTTCGAGGAACAAGAGGTCCAGTTGGGCATGAGTTTCGAGGGAGCTCGAAAGGTCGAGGAGCTAGGCATGAGAATCGAGGGAGCTCGAAGGGCGAGGAGCCAAAGAGGAGTCAGAGAGCATGCAGGGCGGCTCGAAGATCAAGGAGCACGGAAATGGAGTTGAGGACACGTGGCAATCGGGTGATCGAGCAGGACACGTGGCGATCGGGCAGCACGGGCAAGGACAAATGATTTGGGAGCACGGCGAGCATCGGGCAGCACAGGCGAGATCGGGCAGAGCGGGCAAAAGGACAAGCATCACGATTACCCGAAGGCAATCGAGTCTAAAGGTGTGCGTTTGTGCTTTTAAGCACCTTTAAATCCCACATCCCACTGCATGTGGGATAAAAGTTTTTTTAAATAAAAAACAAAAGCTGGCCCCCTTTAAATATAACACATCTCCCTTCGAACGCAACCAAGAGGCGTGGTCTATTGGTTAAGATGCCTCGCTCGCGGATGGTGGAACCCGGGTTCGAAACCCGTCGGGGAGATAAAGCTTTTGTTCCTTTTTGTTTGGTCACAACGGGCGAAGGTTAAAAGGCACAACGTGCCTTGATATTCCCACAGAGCCGCGTGGTGTAGCGACTGCGCACCCCTCTTGCAAGCGGAAGGTTGGGGGATCGATTCCCCTCCACTTCGAAAAACAAAAGAAAATTTTTGCATAAAGAAAAGGTTTGAAATTGTTTTTTATTTTTTTTTAAGTTTTTTGATTAATTAATTTAATAGTTTTTATTTATATTTTTAATTATTTTTAAATATATATTTATTTAAAAATAATTAAAGATATAAAAATATTATTAAATTTTTTTTATAAAAAAAACTTTATAAAAAAATATATAAAAAACCTTTTAAACATTTTTTGAAAAGGGATATTGAAAATTTTTTTTTGAAGATCAAGTTTTTGAGCACCTGGAAATTTTTCAGCTAAATTTTTGCCATGATGAGTAGATGTTTCGGTCAACTGGGTGCTATCATGCCCTTTGCTCTCTACTGAGGAGAGAGTCAGCAAAGTCATTTGATGAGAGGGTCCGGCGAGACGGAATACAAACTGTATTCAGTCAACTACAGAATTCAGTGATAGCCCATCTGAGGAAGCCTGATTCTGGATACGAGGCTGACTCAGAGGAAAATATTTTTGGACAACGAGTGGAGGAGTCCGATTCAGTGGCATTTGAACCTGAGGAACAATCCAGTGAGAGCTATACCCCATGCTCTCCAGAACTTGAGCCAGCAGAGCCTGAGTCAGTGGAACCTGAGCCAGCAGAGCCTGAGCCAACACAGGCCGAGCCAACGATAACTCCTAAAATTGTTGTCATCAGTGACGATGAGGATTCCATTGCAGACAATTTTGGGCCTCCAATACTGGGCAATCCTCAAGAAGAAGAACAAGAAATCAGTGAGAGAGTTAAGAAATCTAGATTTAATTTGAACTTGTAATTGCTTTGTACTTCCTATTTTAGTCAAATCAAAGTTTATTTTTCAAGTAGTAGAAATGGCTTCAAATTCGAATCTCCCAATTCCTGAATTTAATGGTAGTGATTATGAATACTGGTCAATAAAGATGAAAACTATGTTGATTGGTAAAGGTTTATGGGAAATAGTTGAAGAGGGTTACACATAACCCTCTCCTACTAACTGGTCTACCTTAAGTGCTGCCGATAGAAAAACCAAGAAAGAAGCCCAGAAAAATAATTCCTTTGCCCTATATCATTTACAAGCAGCCCTAGATAAAAGTATATTTCCTAGAATAGCATCCTGTGTAACAGCTCAAGATGCTTGGAAAGCTTTGAAGGAAAGCTTTCAAGGTAGTGATCAAGTAAAATAGGTCAGACTTCAAACACTGAAGAGAGATTTTGAAAATCTTAGAATGCAGGAGAATGAGAAAGTAGGAGACTACTGCATGTGATTCAAAGTCGTAGTAGATAAAATGGTCACTCTAGGAGAAGAAGTTAAACCTGAGGGTGTGGTGAAGAAAGTGTTGCGAACACTTCTTCCTAAGTGGAATCATGTAGCAATCATTATTGAAGAGTCAAAATATTTGATTGCACTTTCCTTTGATGCACTAATTGGTTCTCTTCTTTCACATGAAGAGAGATTGCAGGAATCTCCTTCCACTAGCCACAGAGGTGATGACAAAGCCTTCACTTCAAAAGAAGGAAAAGGACAAGGCAGAGGTCATGGTAGAGGTTAGCACAGAGGTAGAGGTAGAAATAGTCCACGAGGTGGAACTCCTAACAGAGGAGGATATTCAAACAGAGGTGGAAGTCAGAATAGAGGTGGACAGTAGAACAGAGGGAAGCATCCAAGACGAGGAAAAGGAAGTGACAAGTCAAAACAAGCTTGCTACAATTGTGGTAAACTTGGCCATTTCGCTCGTGACTGCTGGTCAAAATCTTCACAAGGGAGCAACAACCAAAGTAGTCAGTATGGAAATTTTGGAGAAGAGGAAGAGACCTCAAATCTCTTTCTCTCATATGGCAAGTCAGATCAGAACTTGAATGACACCTGGATCTTGGACACGAGGTGTTCAAATCATATGAGTGGCAAAGAAGAACTCTTTGCTACTCTGGATTCTTCCTACAAATCCAGCATCAAGTTGGGGGACGACAAGTCATTGGCAGTTGAAGGGATTGGAACCTTGGAGGTTCCAAAAAAGAGGGCGTTAAACAGGTAAATGATATTTATTACACCCCTCATCTCCAACATAATATTTTGAGTGTTGGTCAAATGTTGGAAAAAAACTATAAGTTGCTATTTGATGAGGGTAAATGTACCATTTTTGATAAAAGGAATAGTGATAGAATCATTACTCAAGTGCCAATGACAAAGAACAAGTTATTTCCTTTAAATTTTGGCCAGCCAGGGGGAGAGAAATTGGCAAATGTTGCTATTGCAAATCCAAGTGTGTTGTGGCACTTGAGATATGGTCATTTGAATTCAGCCAGTTTGAAGTTGTTAACTTCTCAAGCGATGGTGACCGGACTTCCTAAAGTTCAGGACAATAAGGAAGTCTGTGAAGGTTGTGCCTTGGGCAAGCACGCTAGAACCAAATTTCCTCATGGACAAGCATGGCGGGCCAGTTATCCACTCCAACTAGTGCACTCGGACATCCGTGGTCCGATGCGGACCAAGAGCATTGGTAACAACTCTTACTTTCTTCTTTTCATTGATGATTTTTCAAGAATGTGCTTGGATATATTTTTTGAAGCATAAATATGAGGCATTTGATTGCTTCGTAGATTTTAAAGCAAGAGTTGAAAATGAGAGTGGATATTTTGTTAAGTGTCTCAGATCAGATAAAGGAGGAGAATACTCTAATGAATTTTTGAATTTTTGTAAAAAACATGGAATAAAGAGGCAGTTCACTACTGCCTATACTCCATAGAAGAATGGTGTGGCTGAAAGGAAAAACCACACCATTGTAGAGATGGCAAGATCTATGCTTCAGATGAAGCATTTGAGCAATATGTATTGGGAAGATGCAGCTAGGACCAGTGTGTATATTTTGAATAGGAGCCCTACTTCAATTTTGAAAGGGAAAACTCCTTACCAAGCATGGTATTGTAAGAAACCAAATTTCAAGCATTTCAGAGTGTTTGGTTCACTGGCTTACTCACACATTCCTGATGAATAGAGGAAGAAGCTCGATCCTAAGAGTCAAGCATGTATTTTTGTAGGGTACTGTGAGAATACAAAAGCTTACAGACTCTACAATCCTAGGACTCGAAAGATAATACTTTCCAGGGATGTGATTTTTGATGAAGGGGGAGAATGGGGACATCCCCAACTTTATAGTGATGTTGAATCTCATGATGCAAGTTCTTCACAAATTCAACAGACGCCACAGAAAAGCAAGAAGTCTCCTCCTCCAAGCCCAAGCATACATTCGACTTCCAGTTCATCATCTTCTTCACCAAGTCCTTCTCCACAAAGGTCAGTTAGTTCCTCACCAATGGATATTGATTCTCCATCTAGAGGTAAGAGAACTCTCCAAGATCATCCATCTTATCGGATGTTGGATAAATTTTTTTCAAGAAGATATACTAGAAGTCAAGCTAGTGAAATGAGTTATGTTTTGCAAAGACTTGAAAATATGCATTTGTATGGTGATGATGACTCCCAAGAACCTCAGGGAGATGTAGTTAACTATGCTTTGTTAACTAGTGCACAACTTGAACCTTCTAGTTATGAGAAGGCATGTACTCAAAAAATTTGGCAAGATGCCATGAAAGAGGAGATAACCTCTATAAAAAATGACACTTGGGAGCTGGTAAAGCTTCCTAAAGGCAAGAAATGTGTTGGATGTAAATGGGTCTTCAAGACCAAATTCAATGTTGATGGAAGCATTGAAAGGCACAAAGCAAGATTGGTTGCAAAAGGATTTACACAAAAGTATGGTATTGATTATGAAGAGACATTTGCTCCTGTAGCCAGATAGGAGACCATCAGAATAGTTCTTGCTTTAGCTGCTCACAAGGGTTGGAAAATCCAACACATGGACGTGAAGAGTGCCTTCCTCAATGGGTACTTGACAGAGGAAGTGTATGTTGAGCAACCTCAAGGATTTCAAGAACAAGGTAAGGAGCACCTTGTTTATAGACTGAAAAAGGCACTCTATGGCCTCAAGCAAGCATCACGAGCTTGGTACTCATGCATTGATGGGTACTTTAAAGATTTTGGGTTCACCAGAAGTAGAAATGAACCCACCCTTTACTACCTGAAGCAAGGTAACGACATCCTCATAGTTTTCTTGTATGTGGATGATCTTATATTCATGGGTAGTAATGAAAAAATGAATATGGAGTTCAAGCGCTCCATGATGAAGCAGTTTGAGATGAAGGATCTCGGTTTAATGCACTACTTTCTTGGATTGGAAGTTCATCAATCAGATACAGGGATCTTCATCTATCAACATAAGTATGCTCGAGACATGATCAAGAAGTTTGCTATGGAGCATTGCAAACCAGTTGCAACTCCAGTTGGACATGGGATCCAATTGAGCAAAGATGATGGAGCATCAAAAGTTGGCGTGACCACTTTCAGGAGCATGGTTGGGAGTTTGATGTTTCTCACCAACACCAGACCCGATATTCGATATGTTGTTTCTCTTGTCTCTCGATTTATGGCTAGCCCATCTGAGCTACATTTGCAGGCAGCTAAAATAATTCTCAGATATGTGAAGGGTACATTGGATTTTGGAATCTAGTACCATAAATGTAATACTATCAAGCTTGTAGGCTTCAATGATAGTGATTGGGGCAGCAATATTGATGACAAAAAATCAACTTGAGGGAACTGTTTTAGTCTGGGATCAGGACTAATAACATGGAGTTCCAAAAAAAAACTGTGGTAGCTTTGTCTTCTATAGAAGCTGAGTATATAGAAGTCACATATGCTAGTACTCAGGCCCTTTGGCTAAGAAAAGTGCTGGAAGATATTGGAGAGCAGCAAAGTGGTCCGAATAGGATTTATTACGACAACATCAGTGCCATTCAGTTGGCATACAATCCAATCCACCATAGCAGAACGAAGCATTTTGATATGAAGTACCACTTCATCCGAGACATGGTGGAGCATGAAATTGTTGAGCTTAAGTTTTGTCGCACTTTGGAGAACGTTGCTGACATATTCACCAAAGCAATGGCAAAAGCTCAATTTTTAAAGCTGAGAGACTGTGTAGTCAGTTCTCTCAACTTTAAGGGGGAGAATGTTGCAAGTGTGAAAAGGGTTTAGGCCCAGAAATATCTAGATATTTCTAGGCCCAAGTGTGAACGCATTATGTATTTGTCGGCAAAAGTGTTTGTCGGCATGATTTTTTGGTTTTCGAACTCCTTCACCTAAATTCTCTCCGAAGTTCTCTCCTTCCTATTCTTCCGCCACCTTCCTCGCTTCCTCATCCCTTATTCCTCCTCATCCCTCCTCGCCGACATTACCTCCACCGCCTCCTTCCTTATCCCTCCACCTTTCCTCCTCCATAACCCCCACTATTCCCTATAAATACATGGCGCTGGTTTGAATGAATTGTAATTGTTGAGTTTAATAAATATTTATTTTATTTAATCACCCGATTTGGCTCACAGCTGCGTCCGCATGCCTTTGCGATTTTTGAACGTCGTAGCTTGACATCGCGGGCTCTACTTGTGCAGTCCGACATTGAAGAATTGAAATAGAAACTTCAATATGTATTCTTGCTTCCCACCTAAAAGGTTGGAGTGTCATTATAGGGTACAAGTGTGATAATGGATGTTCAATCAGTAAGCTAGATTAGGGTACTTGTAGCTCAAGGATTACAGTAGTATAGATTGGGGTACTTGTAGCTCAAGGATTATGGGTTCGATCGCGCTACTATAGCATAATCTTTATATTTCTATTTGATATGTTCACTTCATAGTTTGAGTGGTATGTGGACTCTTATATGGTATATGAGGTGATCAACATATGATTGACATGGATCTCAATACATATAAGTTAAATGTTTATATTTAATTTGTATTGCTCAATCATAAATTGATAATTATCTTCCTATCATAAACTCTAAGCAAAAAGTGGTAGATAAAAATTTATGGAAAGGTATACTTTGTTTATTTAGCAATAGCATATCATAAATAGATAAAAATTTGGATAATTATATGGAATTGTAAGGTTTGAATTTTTTGAAGTTCTCACTTTTGAGTCTACAAAAAGAGATTTTATTTCATAGGTCTTAACTTTATCATACATAGGTATTTTAATATTCTTTTAAATAATATCATATGATTTTAATTTTTTCTTAGATGTTGATGTGTGGTACAATATAATGTTACATGATTCTTATTCTCAACTTTTTCTTGCTTGCAAAGTAAACATAGGTTCTCTTGATTAATATATCTCATATTCCTATTTTAAATGTATTATTAATGTAGGCCCAAAATGGCCACATACTAGTAAAATTTTGTAGAATTTTTCCTAAGTGATAGAGTCATCATTTCGCATACCTAGAAGTGGACTTTGAAGCAGATACGGGATAGAAGATATGAACTCGTCCAACAATTAGTGAATTTTTCATACTTGAAGCGATTTTGGGCAATTTCTTTCTGGATCCAAAATAGTGGAGGGTCTCAAATCCATAAAATTTCCAAGGAATTGATGATGTCAGCAATGAAAGGATGCGGATTGGCATCTTTACGAGTGGCCAAGTATGGGAATGCTTGATTCCAAGAAATTCTTTTGTTGCTCAGCTCCGGACTAGCGCTACCCTCAAATTCACAAAAGTTTTAAGGAAAGGATGACGTCAGCGGTGAAGAAGTGTGAATTGGTGATTCAGAGGACGAATGAAGTGTTTCCTTTTTGAAATGAAGACAAGGTGGGACAATGGAATGATGAAAGTGCAGATTCATGACAAGTGGTTATATGACTAACTCTGGACACAAAATGGTGACATGGTAGGGTGTTTTATCATGAAGTTTATCTGAAATAGAGGAGTGACCTTACACCATGGTGGGCCCAGATCAGCGATTACATGCCTGTGCACTTGATCTACCTGGAACAAAATCTACAAAAATAATAGGGAAAGGATGGCATCATCAATATTCTAATATGGATTGAAGAAGATGTGTGAAATATGATGTATTCTGAATAACTAAGAGCGGATTCGATGTTTAGATATCAGGGATTTGGATTGGAGATTTCATAGCTTTTGATGTAGAAATACGATGTCATTAATATTTTAAAGTGGAATGGTGTTTTATTCTCCTCACCATTTTTATAAATCTTATGTCGTATTGGATCTAAATCGTACGATGAGGAGAATCAACGGTGGAGGTTATATCGATGAATCTTGGATGTTTAAGGGATATTTTTGCATCAGGATCATAACAGTCAATTGGAAGATGAAGCATCAAATGTTTTCTAGAATATCGAACCAGAGATGATTACAGATCGATGGTGGCAGATCACTCCCAAGAAGAATTGACAGAAAGGCATGATCTCCAACGGTTAGAACTCTAGTTTCACTGAGTGACCAACAAGTTGCAAATGCCCCGAGCTGCCATGGCGGACCTTCTTTCGATGAAATTATTGAAGGATGAACCAGTGAGCTGATGCTAGCTAGATCCTTCTGTTGTGTTGTCAAAACTAGATCATTGTAATGTTTCTTTATTATTTTAATTTTGTAAAACTATAAGTAGAGGTCGAACCCTCATTTTTAAGGGTCGACTCTAGTGTGTTTGCCTGTGCTATTGTAAATATTTCTGAAAAGCTAATGGAAGGAGCATTACATTGATCTTCACCTCAAATTTGTGTTCTCGTGCTTGATATCAAAGGTTTAGATTCTTTAGTTGTAGTTTTGTAAATGCTTTAATGGTTAGTTTGTGCCTAATTAATGGATTATGTAGTGAACCCAATAGAAAAAGATGGATTATAATGCTAGAATAATAAAAAGGAATCACTTTTATTAAGTAATCAATGTTGTATTGTATGGGGAACCCAACAATTAATTAATAAATATATTCTTCGATGCCTCAACTATACCAAATGAAATGCCTATTTCTACAAGTGTGAAGGTGTGATCAAAGATCACAACCTTTGTGAAAGAGAGAGTGATTAAATAATTAACTAATAATTTGATTAGTATGGTGGTTAGGAGTAGAATCCTAACATGCCACCTTCCTTAAAAAGAGCTTTGTCCTCAAAGCTCAAAGTAAGGAGCTTCGTTGCTTGTTTTCCCAGTTGAATTTGTGCAAGTTCTTGTACTATTTTAATGTCACTTTTTCAAAGGCAAGGATATATTGAAGGTCGAAGCATTAGTGGGGGGTTGCTAGAAAGAATAGTAGAATCTTCCTTAGGAGAATTGTGATGACGGTAGGCTTTTGCTTTAGCCGATTCTTCCTATGTAGAATGAAGTGAAAATAAAGGTGCACTCACTCTTCTGCCTCCTTTCTGAATCAGGCTGCCTATATGACGAGAACTCACTATTGGTGATGAACTTGTGTGTAGTTCTTTGAGAGTGTATGTCTTGCCGTCATTGTTTACTGCATGGATGACTACCTCATCTTTTTGTGGTGCATCGAGCACTTCTTGCACATTGACCTCATTTCCTTCATTGTTATGATCAGGTGCATTGGTCATGTCGTGCACATCTTCCTCACCTTCTTCCTCTATGGAGTGACAGGAATCAACTATATTCAATAAATACAATGTTTGTGTAGCACAACAATGAAGGGGCCCAAATTACTCATCACAAGTATAGCAGAGGTCATTCGCTCGTCGCTCCTCCATTTCTTGTAGGCTAAGGTACTTAACTGGAAAGGGTTTGTGTTTTGGAATAGTGTGCGTGAATGTCAATTTATCAATAGGTTTCTCCCCATGTTGACGTTGAACATTGAATGTATTGTCGGCTAACAAGGCTAATCCAATGGCTTCCTGTAGGGTGCGAGGAGTGTACATCATGATCTTCACTCTAATTTCTTCTTTCAATCCATTGATAAACCCACTTATGAGGACTAATTCGTCCAACCCTGTGATGCGATTAGCGATATCCTAGAACTAAATTTTATATACACTCACTGATGTGATTTGATGTAGGTGGGCAATATTAAGTAGCAAAAGTAGGTTGGGGTCATGAGATATTCTTCCATCGACCATTTGCATAGTCATTTGGAAAAAAGGTGTCGTAAAAAGTGTTGAAAGTCGTCACAAAAATTTCTTGAAAAATTATCATTAAAAATTGCATAAAAGTCATCCTTCGGCCATTGTGGTTAGGTTTTGGAGATTTTATAACCTTTGTAAGTGGCAGAACTAGTGAATCCTGAATGTTGTCTGTGTCCTCGTGAATGCCTACGTCTGAACCTTAAGTCTGATTTTGGTAAGACTATAACAGACTCACTATAATGGTGAATGTATTATGATGGTGGAAGAAGGGCACCTATCTCAACTCCAGCAACGTGCTCTATTTTATTTCACCGAAATTCTCTTCACGACACCGTCGATGAATATTTCAGTCGTATGGAAACTTCTCTACTTTTGATTTTATTTTCCACGATCCGTAGGGAAGTGAGAGTGATAAAATAGAATGGACTGGGCTGGAATGTGCGGTGGGAAAAAAAATGATGGTGAATTGGCTCCTTGATCTAGCTTTGATACCAGATGTAGTGAACCCAATAGAGAAAGATTGATTATAATGCTAGAATAATAAAAAGGAATCACTTTTATTAAGGAATCGTTGTTGTATTGTATGGGGAACCCAACAATTAATTAATAAATATCTTCTTCGATGCCTCAACTATACCAAATTAAATGCCTATTTCTATGAGTGTGAAGGTATGATCAAATGTCACAACCTTTGTGAAAGAGAGAGTGATTAAATAATTAACTAATAATGTGATTAGTATGGTGGTTAGGAGTAGAATCCTAACAGATTACTAGTTGTTACAATAATTGAAATCTGCTTTTGAGTTTGTTCTATGTTGTTAGGGAGTACATTTCTATGAAATCTAGGTATTGGTGAATTTTGTTATTTGGATTATCATTGCCTGGATATTGAAATTGCTTGCTGCAATATTTCTCTGTTGTGCTTTAATAGATAAGAGATAATCTGATTTGAGATAATGTTGGTCTGAGTATATATCTTTGATATAGTTTTTGGGAGCTTTCCATGGTAGTGCAATGTTGTTAACCTATCCATCCACTATTATTCACATTTCTCTAACCCTAATCTTCTCTTACCCTAAACCTCAAACCCTAAGTGAGCATAATTGTGTCAACAATCTGATAAGTTGACAAGGAACCAACCTACTCTGGAGGTTGGATCGAAAACCCCTATTTTGGTCCATCCAATGTTGAGTGTTGAGCTGTAGCTATCGGGTGCAAGCCTGGACAGAAAATAGGAAGATAGACAACCACAGTGTCGAGTGAAAACTTGGTGCAATTCAGTGCCCAACAATTTTTGGCATGCCCGGTGGGACCAGTTCACAAGGAACACGAAACCCATCTAATAAGTATAGATATCTCAACCCGAAGGAATCAAGATTTGGTGAATTGTCTTGACCTTATAAGCGGAGAAAATAAAGTTCACCTGGCGACTCCCTGGTCATTAGACCCAGAAAAATAATTATACCTGTAGACCAGTGGCCTTTCATGTATACCAGGTCTTTCAAGAGGAACAACCCTAATTCCTTCTTTTATTGTGAGTTACCTCAAAGAGGGGCTGCTGTTGCCAGAAGTTTGGATCAAGATTTCCTTGAAGAAGAAGAGCTTCTGGAAGAAAACCCAATAGTTCCCCCAAGAAGACCTACAGCCAAAAATATGGCACAAAATGTGGCTCCCAATCAGCCATTACAGAAGTACCCCGACTGGAACACAACCGGTCCCCTTAGATTAGCCCAAATGGATGTCATTCCCCAGGTTGTATCTAAGGCTATTCCCACTTATGATGGATCTGGGAAAATAGCTTATGAGCACTGTCAGGATATCTTGAATCTGGCAGCAATCCACAACATAAAAGAAGAAAATATTATTGTCAGAATTCTAGCCCTGTCCTTCAGAGGAAAGATATTACATTGGTTTAGAACTCTGGAAGACAATTCTATTACTTCATGGAAAGCATTGGTTGAGCCGTTCATAGAGGAATTTAATGAATCTGCTGATCCTTTTTCTCTACTTAATCAGTTTACATCTATGCAGAAAAACTAGCAAGAGACTGTCTCGAACTTCAATTTGAGATTTAGTAGAACATGGAAAAGAATTCCCCCAACAGCTAGACCAGCTACATGTTTAGCCTATATGTATTATATCCGAGCTCTTGGATCAGATCTTGGGTTGTAGACACAAAAATCAGGAGTAGAAACCTTCCCCCAAGTTTACAATGTAGTAGTTCATGCTGAGAACACCCTGATCAATGTTGGAAGACTTCCTCCCAAAACTATGTTACCGTATAACACATAAACCACTAGCAGTCAAAGTCTAGCAGCCAATCCATATTTCATAGATCCACTTTCTTTATCATCCCCATCTCCAAATATGAATGCAATCCCTCAACCAAGGTCAACACCTTCGGTAGCCCCTTTTCCTCCCCTTCCTTCTCAACCATCTCAGGAGCTTTCTGCTATCCTTGATATACAAAATACCTTGAAAACCCTGAGTAACAGAATGAATTCAATGGAAAAAAGAGATCAAGAAAGGTCACAACAGAGGAGATTCCCATATGTAAACAAATATTAGAGACCTGGTCCTAGTAATAGTATTAGGGTTAGGGTGAATGCAACATATGAGGAGCCAGAATGCTCTTCAGATACTACTCTTGCAAATATTTGGTGCTTAGTATGCAATGATCCCCATGACTCACAGTCTTGTGTGATGTATCAACACCATGTTCAACAAGCTATGGATCAAGCTGAGAGGAATCAAAAGGGAAGAGTCAATATGTTATGGCACCTAGATCAGATCATGGCTGGAAAAGAGTTGGATGAAGAAAGTCCAATAGTTGTTATGACAAGGTCTGGAAAGAAAGCTTTGCAAGTGGATCCACAAAAAATGGGGCATTTCCAAGTCCCTTCTCAGAAGAAAGTTGACTCCCCTCTTCAAGGTAGTGACACTTTCCCTATTCCCCAAGCTAAGGGAAAAGAGAAGACAGATACTCTTCCAAAGAGACCAGAATGGGAAACAGAGGGAGACCGAATGAGATCTAAAGGTGAAGATCAAGAAAGACTCAGGTTCCCCTCTATTACTAAAAGACAAAGGTTAGAAGCCACCCAAAAATATAAAAGAAGATATGGTGAGCCAGAAAGAGGGCTGGAAAAACTCTCTTTGACTAAATTTGAGTACAACATTGTTGAAGAAATGAAGAGAATCCCCTCAAAAGCTAGCCTATATGACACTCTATTCATTCCGGGTCAGATTGACTTGCTTAAAGCTTCCCTCAAAAAAATCCACAGAATAGGTTGGCCACCACAATCCTTAGTATGCCATCAGAAAAGAAAGAAATGACACCTATTGTGCTAAAGAATAAGCCTCCTCCTTTCTATATATCCCTAAGAATGGAAGGTTGGGTAGTCCAAAATTGTATGATTGACTCAGGAGCATCAACTACAGTAATGCCTAAAGCGGTCTGTGAAGAGATGGGTATGGAGTATACCCGATCTTGTCCTGGAGTGTTACAACTAGATGGGACACCTGTTAAGATAGTTGGAGTTATTAAATATGTACTTATGAGGTTGCACAAGGCCCCTGAGGTGACAGTGGTGCAAGAAATAGTTGTGGTGGACTTAGAACCCTATTTTGGATTATGCCTCTCAAGAGAGTTTACTGCAAAGCTAGGAGGATGTATGTATATGGACTATTCTAGCATGATAATCCCTTTCAAAGGAAAAAGGATAAGGATAACACCTGAGAAACCAGTGGCTTATCATATTGAGAATATTGAAGAAGATATGTGCAATCTTAATCCTTTGGAGGAATTTGAGCTAGTAGAAAACATTGAGGAGTTAGACATTGAAGATGAGTTACCTTTCAGAGAAGATTATAGTCAATTTGGAACTGGTATGGGTACATATAGCATCACAACTGAATCAGAAAAGAAACTCCCTACTATATCTAATCAATCCCTAAGAGACAAAGAAACATGGGTTATGCACTTTGATGGTGCCAAATGCAGAAATGGTGCAGGAGCTGGTGTAGTCCTACAATCACAATCAGAAGGGATAAAGAATTTTGCTTACAGACTGACATGGTCATGTACCAACAATGTTGCAGAATATGAGGCCCTATGTCTTGGATTAATACAAGTAGAGAGTATGGGTATCAATATTCTAAACATATATGGTGATTCTGAGTTGATAGTTCACCAAGTAAGGAATAGGTGCAGTAGTAAGCACCATTACTTAAAAGCTTACAGAAATAGGGTATGGGACCTTATGGAATCATTTGATGCCCTAAATTTAAGCTTTGTACCCAGAGAAAATAATACCTTGGCTGATTCATTAGAAACAAAGGGAGCCAACTTCAACCCTTCTATAGACTTTGGAACCAAGAAGACCAAGGGAATTAAAATGATTTTCAGGCCTACAGTACCAGACAAGCAGATTTTTTGGCAGGTTTTTGAAAGTGATGAACAAATTCTTGAATTTTTGGTAAGGGAGGCATGTCTCTCAATGGTCCAAGAGGAGAACTTGGAAGAAATAGATCAGCAAGACATTATCCAACTAAGAAACAATCATATCCCAAGAGGGTTGGTCACCCTTGAAAGTTTGTTCGATAATGAGGATAGAAAGAAGGTCAAAGCCATGAAGGTCAGTGAAAGGATCTATAAAGAAGTAGAGGTCGGAATAGAAAAGAAGCTTAATGTTGGAATCCAATGTTCACCTGAGGAAGTAGAAGATATTAAAGCTTTATGCTTGAGGTACCAAGACATTGTGGCTTGGTCATATGAGGACCTCAAGGTGTATGACAAAAGGATTATCCAACATACTATTGAGTTAGAGCCTGATGCAAAACCATTCTGGAAGAAATAGAGGCCTATCAATCCAAGGATAGAGGCCATTATGAGAGAAGAACTTTTAAAGTTGTTAAAGGCTAAGATAATATATCCAATAAAACATTCCACTTGGGTAGCCAATTTGGTACCCGTAAGAAAGAAGAATGGGGATATACGCTTATGTGTGGATTTTAGAAATCTGAATCAAGCATCCCTCAAATATCACTACCCCCTCCCATAGATTGATCAGATATTATAGGTAGTGGTAGGAGCAGAGAGATTCTCACTACTAGATGGTTACTCTGGATACAACCAAATTTGGGTAAAGGATGAGGATCAGTACAAAACAACATTTACCACAAAATGGGGTACATTTGCCTACCAGAGAATGCCTTTTGGGTTGTCCAATGTAGGAGCTACATTTTAGAGGGCCATGGATTATGCCTTTGGAACACTTATTAACAAAGTTATTCTGATTTACCTAGATGACATGACTATGTTTTCTCATGATAAAAAGGACCATCTATCTCATTTGGAACAAGTTTTTTAGAAGTGCAGAGAATTTGGCATTTCACTCAATCCTAAGAAGTCATTCTTTGCAGTTCATGAGGGAAAACTATTGGGTCATGTGGTCTCAAAGGAAGGTATGGCCATAGATCCAGATAGGATTAGAGCAATTCTTGCTCTTCCCTTGCCTACGAATAAGAAGACTTTGCAGTCTTTCCTAGGCCAAATCAACTTTGTCAAAAAATTCATTTTTGATTTTGCATAGAAGGTGAGGCCTATATCTGAACTACTCAAGAAAAAGGCTGAGTTCAAGTGGACTGAGGCCAGGAAAGAAGCTTTTGAGGTCCTCAAGTAGTCCATTGTAGTAACTCCAATTTTGGTGAACCCAAATTTTAGTAAATATTTTATTCTTTATGCATATGGAGCGGAAGAGAGTTATGCCTCAGTACTTACCCAAAAATATGATCAAGGGGATGAACACCCTATGTTCTTTTGGAGCCAGACATTGCATGATTATCAGGTCAAATATAACTTCATTGAAAGACAAGTGTTTGTTGTGATGAAGTCACTGAAGAAGTTCAGGCAATATCTGGTACAGAGCAAAACCCTGGTGTATGTGGTTCATCCAGATGTAAGGAGTTTTATCTTACAGGGTGACCTAGGTGATAAAAGAGTTGGTTGGATTACTAAGATCCAAGAATATGATGTAGAAATACATCCCACCAAGCTAGTAAGAGGTAGGGCTTTGTGCCAAGGATTGACAGAAGCTTCAGCATTGGCCGAAGTGATAGCTTGTCAGACAACAGAAGAAGATCAAGTGGAGATAGTACACACTGCTGATTCTGATTGGATTGATCAGATGATTAGGTATTTCCAAACTGGAGTATGCCCACCTGACCTGAATGCATCTCAAAGAAGGAGATACAGACTTCATGCTTTAAAATATGTATTGCTACCTGAAGGGTTGTTCAAAAGAAACTTGGATGGAATTCTCCTAAAATGTTTGAAAGATGACCAACAAAAAAGAGTCATGGAAGAATTTCATGGAGGATCAGCCAGTGGTCATAGCTCAGGTAGGGTTACAACTTTGAAGATAATAAGAGTAGGCTATTATTGGCCTACTGTGTTCACTGATGCTTTTAAAATTACCCGGGCTTGTGACAAATGTCAGAGGTATGTTGGAAGAACAAGAAATGCTTCATCTCCCCTGAGGCCTATACAGGTTGAGGAGCCTTTTCAACAATGGGGACTAGATTTCATAGGGGTTATTAACCCTAATTCTTTAGTAGAGCATAAGTTTATTTTGACTGCTACAGATTATCTTACCAGATGGGTAGAAGCCATCCCCACTAAGAGGGCAGACCAGGAGGTTGTGATCAATTTTATGGAAAATTTGATTTCCAGGTTTGGAGTCCCAGAAGCCTTGGTGAGTGACAATGGCCCTGCTTTCATAGGAGCCAAGTACATTGAGTTTGCCAGCAAGTATGGCATCACTCTTAAAAATACTTCAAATTATTACCCACAAGGTAATGGGCTTGCAGAGTCTACCAATAAGAACCTATTAAGGATTTTGAAGAAATCTCTTGAAGGTAATAAAAGAAGTTGGCACCTATTGCTGGACCAAGCTCTGTGGGCAGACATGATTACTATTAAAAAGTCCATTAAGACTTCTCCTTATGCACTGGTATATGGCAAGGAGGTAGTATTGCCAATCCATTTGGAGATTCCAACACTTAAGCTTGTCAGTACAGAAGAAGAATCAGAGGAAGATCCTATGAAAACTAGGTTAACACACTTGCTACAGTTGGAAGAGAGCAGAGCTCAGGCATATGACAGTTTCCAAAAGCATTCATCAGACATTAAAGCATGGTTTGATAAGAAAGCTAGGTTCAAAAAATTCCAAGTTGGGGATTCAGTTCTCAGATGGAATGTTGACAGAGCAAAACCAGGCAAGCATGAAAAGTTTGATTCTTTTTGGGATGGTCCTTTCAGAATAGTGGAAGCTAAGGAGTCCAATGTATTTCAGTTAGAAGGTCCTGAAGGAAACATACAACCCATTCCGGTAAATGGTTTTCACCTCAAGCTCTACTATGTGTAAGTAGTGAGCTCATTGTAACATATGTATATACATTGTATAATTATTTCCCCTCATTTCTGCACTTTGTATTTGGAATTCTTTTTTGCACTTTGTAATTGAGGTTCTTCAAAAAGTTTTAAAAAAAAAAGAGAAAAAATTGCAAAAAAATGACTAAGTATGGATCAAGTGCATAGAAATATTCCATTCTGCACACAATGTTGTGTAAGACTCTCCGAAATGGTGTTCCGCTCTCAAATCCACATCGAAATACTCTAGATTTCCATAGAGTGGTCTACCAGTTTCTATCCCACATAAAGAAGGACAAAGATGATGCCAATCTGAGAACCTCTCAAAGCTGAAGATAGCCAGAGTGGAATCAAGGCAGAGTGTCATGCATGCAAGATTTAAGTACCAAGCAGACTCGAAAGGCTCTTAAGCCACCGGAGTGGAATCAAGCCGAAGCCAAACAACAAGTTCAAGTTTGACATATGGAGGCTAGAGAACATTCCCGCATTCAATTCTAATGAACTCACACCAGGATTAAAGAGTAGCCAAAGGGATGTGATGAGCTGGAAACACAATTTGAAAATTTGACCAATGAGAAGATAGGATGCCACCTTCGAGCCATCGGAGTGAATGATGGAAAGGATCATAAAGTGTGTCAACATAAATATCATGCAACATCTACATTAATGGTGGAAGATACGCATGCTCCAGAAGATAAAAGTAATGTAGGCATACGAGAGGCTCATTTGGAAACCACAAAGCTGTTAGGGGATGAAGCAACATTCTGAATATTTTCCTACTAAATTACGGTGCACAAGGGCATACTGCTACCAAGATGGCTCCTAAGAAATCACCCACCGAGACCGTAGAAGATGTTCTAGAGTTCAAAACTCTAGACAACAAGGCGGTGGTGCCATACCTTGATAAATCGAGGTCGTAGACACAAAAATGACCATCATGGAAAGGACGAGACTAAGAAGGAGCATGAATGATAGATACAAGAAGAGGGTTGCTTTATCAGTAGAAGGTAGATGCTCCATCCTTTCTTATCTCTCCTTTTATATTTGTGATTATGTTCACCCATGTCCTGAGTTAATAGCTACGATAGTAAAATTTTATGACCCATTGGCTAAAGCAGTAAAGACCCATGAGGGTGAAACCCTTTTTAGCATCACTGCCTCTTTCTATCATAGACTCTTTGCCTTAGGGTCCGACCCACCAGTAGCACCAAAACCCTTTAGGATTGTTGAACAAACTAGGTTTTATACCATAGAGAAGTGAGCTAATGACGATGAGTCATTTAAGAATTGGGTTTATAAGCAGCTTAATACCAAATCCCAAGAAAAATTTCCTGAAGTCCCCATATCCATTAACAAATTTACAAACCCTATCATGTTCTCTATGTTGGCTTGCATGGAGGGTTTGGACTCTGATAGAATGGTTCATGGTTGGAAAATCATCATTGCATATTGTATCTCTAATGAGAGAATGTATGAAAAGGATGCGGGAAAGAAAGGGACAAGAGTGATTTATTTTGACTGGCCAGCTTTTCTCGCCCAAAGAATACATGAGCAGCTAGTAAGCATGAAGAGGGGCATTGTTGCTCCTAGTTTTAGGCATTGCTCAAATCTGGTATGGATGTTCTATGTTGCTGTTAAAGATAGAATGTCATGGATTCTGGTCAAGGATAAGACCGATAAAGAAGAACCCATGCTAGTGTATTATTGGACAAGTCACTTAAGAAGCAGTGAGTCTTACTATAGATTCAATTTGGAATTTCTTGGACCAGCCCTCAAAATAATGTATGATAAGTTCCCTAGATTGCCACCCTTGGCCAAGGAGATTCTGAGGACTAAGGATGCAGAAGAAGGAGACTGGTATTTGTTAACTGAAGGCACAATCATCAGACTATATGGTTTCATGGGTAAACCTTTCCTTTTGCCCCACTTTGTCACAGAGAGACTTTTTGCCTTGGAATATCTGAGGCATGCAGAGTACATTGATGCGAACTATGGTTCGGGGAGGAAAAGGAAGTCTTTGCTTACCCACCACACTTTGAGTGACATTACCATCACCAAGAAGGGGCAGAGTCAACAAATTGATCGATACCTCGATAGGTTAGGTCTATTTTATATTCCTCAGAGATGGAGTTATGATCCGGATGACATTTTCACTACAAGAAATAAAACCCTAAATGGAGATAAGGCCTACAAGTTTGAGAAAAATCCCAGGGCTCATTTTGAACAGGGAAGAAATAATGATGAGACTGCTCTTTTAGAGTGGAATGTCGCAAATATGGATCAGTTACCACCATGGTTGGATTTTTATGAGCAGATTGAAGATTTTGATCCTGACCATAAGCCCAGTCATCAGATTACTAAGGATATGATTAGTAAGGTCAAAGAAGAATCGACAAAGAAAAAGGATCCCTCCTCCAAGACCAAGTCTACAAAGAAAAAATAACCTCTACCTAAGAAATAAATTGCAGAGGAAGGAGAAGAAGAGGAGTATAAAGGGCCATGGGATGAAGCAAATATTATGGATTGGTGGCGTATGAGAGTTGAAATTGGAAAAACTGAATCTAAATTTGGAATGAAGATTGATAAGGAGTTTTCAAGAAGATATAATAAGAATATTGATACTTGGAGACTGAAGGATGTCAGACATATAGTATTGATGGTTGAAAAACCCCAAGGTGGTTCTGAATCCCTCCAGCCTCCTACAGATCAAGAAGCTCCTTTGACAGTAGCTGAGGTGCTGAAAACCTTTAATCCTACTTCTGAGCAGGTGGAGAAATTTCCTAAGGGGGCTAGGTTGATGAGAAAAATGCAGTATTCTAAAGAAAAGGTTGTCAGTACCCCTATTATTGAAACAATATCCAGACCTAGACATCTAGCTTTGGGGGGACAACCTCTAGACATAGATGTTAATTGGAGGAAAAAGGATGAAAGTTTTAGGTTCAGACCACTTTCTTTTGCTCCTGCAACATCTGTTGAGACACGTCCCATTGCTGAGCAATCATGACTTTTTGGAGTAGTGCAAGAAGATGTATTGGAAGAAGATTCCGAAGATGAAATGGTTGCTTTCCAATTAGTTCATAGGAGGACTAAGAGATCCCCAGAAAGAGAGGAGAGAGAAATTTTGAAGAAATAGAAAATGGACATGGAGGAAATTGTTGAAGAGGTAGCTGATTTTGCCATGGAAGAATTGATTGATCAAGAGCAACAACTAGAAAAAGAAGTAGAACAAGAACACCCTACTTCTGTAGGTGAAGGTATGGCTTCTAATCCCTCTTCTCCTCTTCATCTCCAAGAATCCCCAAAGGAACCTCCCTCCCTTTCTAATCAAGAAAATGTGGCAAATGTACCTCCTCCCTCTCACAGTCCACCCCATGTCTCATCAACAACTATGGAGGTACAGGTCAGTTCTATTTTGTCATAGCCACCTCAAACCCCACCTTCCACTTTTGAGGTATCCACTTCATCATCCACCATTGTTCCACCTCCATATTTTTCATCACCACCATCAATGGGACACTGCATTCCAAGTTCATCCACCCATTCCACTGTCGATCATGTATCTGTTTCTTTAAATTTACCTGTATCAACAACAATGGTAGTTACAGAGTCCACTATCATGATAGAGACTATTGTAAATATATCTTCACCCCCACCAACAACAAGTCAGTCCACCCTTATGTTTTTGATGTCATCATCTCCCTTGGCTATGGGTTTTTCTAAACCTGTTACTACACCAAAAGAGTAGGCAACCACTCAGAGCATAAATGATTACTAGGTAGAGAAGCTTGCCAAGCCTTCCAGCAGGATGGTTGTGAGAAGAAAAAGTATGTATGTTGACCCTATTACTAGATAGAGGGTATCAAGATCTATGATTCCGCTAGTAAGTAAACCTGAGAATGAAATGACTGCTCAAGATTATCGAGTGGAGGAGGTCACAGAAGATATTGACAAGCTCCCTACTGAAGATGAGTTGGTGATAGCCAGGGCCCACTTAGATACCTTCTATGTGAAAAATGATATGGCCAATGAGAAGGTGGATAAGCTGGAAAAACAAGTTGAAAAGCTTAAAAAGAGCCTTAATGATCAAAAGGAGATAGAAAAAGCTCTGAAGAAAGAGGTTAAGGGTTGGCAAGAAAAATTTCAAAAGGCCAATAAGTTGAAGGATCAGTTAGAAGAACAAAAGAAGTTGAATGAAGAGTAGGCAAAAGAAATTCAGAACCTAAAGCATCAGCTTCAGATTGAGAAGGCTAAGTCCTCAGGATTTTCTAAGGATGATTTGAAAAATATTAAGAAGGAATTGCTTTCTAAGGTTCAAGAAAAGTGTTCAGGACTTCAACTTATAATTGATTATCTTGAAGATGCCAGTCGATTACTCTCCACCATTCAGAAATATTTGGATCAAATCACTGGAGAGTTACAGCCCATGGTGATTTCGATAGAACAAATGTACAGACTGGTTGGTAGCAGACTCAGTGATGTTGCTAAACCAATTCCTAATAAGGAATGGAATCTGGTCGGAGTTGCTGCCAAAGTAGTGGTTAAAAAGCATAGGGTAATTCAAAGGGCCTGGCTACTAGTTGACAGGATGGACAGGGGGATTAAGGATATTATTGAAATAAATGAGGAAATGATTCAGGTTGGTTTCAAAGGACTCTGGAAGGAGGATCACAACTTGTTATCTATGGAGGAAGTCCAACAAAGCATCAATGAAAATTTATAGGATGAAGCTGGAATTGATTCATTGGAAGAGCCACTATCTCAAGAACAAGTTGCCAAACTAATCATGGATTGTACCCATTTGAAAGATCTCATGGAAGACTTGGTGACTAGAGGGAATGCTGCTAACTATGAGGATGTTGGAGAACTACAATATGTTTATAAGCAGCTTAAAGAAACCTCAAATCCCTCTGAAGAAGCCTGGAAACAGGCTCTACAGTCTTTGGAATCAATGATTCAGTTGTTTGGAGATACCTCTGGTGAGGGAAATCAGAAAGTACCTACTCCTAAAGAAGAAGAAGTAGAGGAAGAGACTCAAGAAGAAGGAGAACAAGATGGAACAGCTACAGGCCCAGAAGGGGCTCACACTTAAGTCATTTTTTGTTTGTACATATACATAAGTTTTGTATTTCTATTTTTACTCTAACAATTTGTCAGAAATAAGCAATAAAGGCATGAAGCCCACAGAGCAACATTTTTGTGTGAAGGTATACTTTGAAATAAGGCCTTATAAAGGGGGTAGAGTTGTGTATAGTTCTGAAGATAGTAGCAATAACCGGTATTTGTGGATCAATGTTAAGTATTTTTGGCATCACTTTGATATGAATCTCTACTCTCTCAAAAAATTGATAAAACTTTCAGAGAGTAGTGTTTGTATGGAAGTTATTCTATAAAATATATATTTTTTGGAGAAGTATATTTGACTCCTAAGGCCCAATGGATAAGACTCTGAGTTCGATTGGCTTTGCAAGCAAATCCACCCGGGAGGCGCTAGAATGTAGGCCCAAAATGGCCACATACTTAGTAAAATTTTGTAGAATTTTGCCTAAGTGATAGAGTCATCATTCCACATACCTTGCAGTGCACTTTGAAGTAGATCCGGGATAGAAGATATGAACCCGTCCAATAGTTAGTGAAGTTTTCATACTTGAAGCGATTTTGGGTGATTTCTTTTCGGCTCCAGAATAGTGGTGGGTCTCAAATCTACAAAATTTCCAAGGAAATGATGATATCAACAATGAAAGAATGTAGATTGGCATATTTGCAAGTGACTAAGTATGGGAATACCCAATTCTAAGAAATTATTTTGTTGCTCAACTCCAGATTAGTGCTACCCTCAAATCCACAAAAGTTTCAAGGAAAGGATGATGTCAATGGTGAAGAAGTGTGGATTGGTGATTCGGAGGATGAATGAAGTGTTTCCTTTTTGGAATGAAGACAAGGTGGGACAATGGAATGATGAAAGTGTGGATTCATGACAAAGGGTTATATGACTAACTCTAGACCCAAAATGGTGACATGGTAGGGTGTTTTATCATGAAGTTTATCCAAAATGGAGGAGTGACCTCACACCATGGTGGGCCCGGATCGGTGATTACATGCCTGTGCACTTGTTCTACCCAGAATGGAATCCATAAAAGCAATAAGGAAAGGATGATATCATCAATATTCTAATGTGGATTGAAGAAGATGATGTGGAATATGATGTATTTTGAATAACTAAGAGTGGATTCGATGTTCAGATATCAAGGATCCAGATTGGAGATTTCGTAGCTTTTGATGTAGAAAGATGATGTCATCAAGATTTTAAAGTGGGATGGTGCTTGATTCTCCTTACCATTTTGATAAAGCTTATGCCGAATTGGATCTGAACCGTACGATGAGGAGAATCAATGGTGGAGGTTATGTCGATGAATCTTGGATGTTTAAGGGATATTTTTGCATCGATATTGTAATAGTCAATTGGAAGATGAAGCGTCGAAGGTTTTCCAGAAGATCAAACCAGAGGTGGTTACAGATCGATGATGGCAGATCACTCCCAAGAAGAATCGATGGAAAGGCATGATCTCCAATGGCCGGAACTCCAGTTTCACTGAGTGACCAACAAGTTGCAGAGGCCTCGAGCTACCATGGTGGACCTTCTTTCAGTGGATTTCCCAGAGGATGAACCAGTGAGTTGATGCCAGCTAGATCTTTCTGTTGTGCTGTCAAAACAAGATCATTGTAATGCTTCTTGATTATTTTAATTTTGTAAAACTATAAGTAGAGGTCGAACCCTCATTTTTAAGGGTCGGCTCTAGCGTGTTTGTCTATGCTATTGTAAATATTCTTGAAAAGCTAATGGAAGGAGCATTACATTGATCTTCACCTCAAATCTATGTTCTCATGCTTGATATCAGAGGTTCGGATTCTTTAGTTGTATTTCTGTAAATGCTTTAATGGTTAGTTTGTGCCTAATTAATGGATTACTAGTTGTTACGATAATTGAAATCTGCTTTTGAGTTTGTTCTATGTTGTTAGGGAGTACATTTCTATGAAATCTAGGTATTGGTGAATTTTGTTATTTGGATTATCATTGCCTGGATATTGAAATTGCTTGCTGCAATATTTCTCTGTTGTGCTTTAATAGATAAGAGATAATCTGATTTGAGATAATGTTGGTCTGAGTATATATCTTTGATATAGTTTTTGGGAGCTTTCCATGGTAGTGCAATGTTGTTAACCTATCCATCCACTATTATTCACATTTCTCTAACCCTAATCTTCTCTTACCCTAAACCTCAAACCCTAAGTGAGCATAATTGTGTCAACAATATGATAAGTTGACAAGGAACCAGCCTACTCTGGAGGTTGGATCGAAAACCCCTATTTTGGTCCATCCAATGTTGAGTGTTGAGTTGTAGCTATCGGGTGCAAGCCTGGACAGAAAATAGGAAGATAGACAACCACAGTGTCGAGTGAAAACTTGGTGCAATTCAGTGCCCAACAATTACTATAACTTAGTCTAAATTAATGAATAATATATTTCTTTTATATTGAGACTTTCTCCTAAAGGTAACTTTGGTATTTGTTGGTGGCCGTTGAATTGATGTCTCAATTGCAAATATTAATTTTTCATTAGGCTCTACTATAGAATGTCTATTTTTCTATGAAGTTTGAAATTCTTGATTATTCTTTTGGTTAAATAATTTTCATTGATTCTCCTTCTTAAATCCATTTATCTTTTTCTTTTATGGATGATTTCCCACCCTTAGGAACCCCTATAGTTATGCTATCATTTTTGCTTTTGTGGGTAAGTTTTATACTCAAAGACTCTACTTGGATGTTTTTAAGATGAGATTTCATTGAAACCCACCTCCACCCTATGTTTTCCTTGAGCTTTTATTAGCAATCTAGTTGAACGGATAACCTACAATGAGAAATGGAGGAGCTACAAAATATATTGTTGGAGCTCTATTTTACCTAGTATATGTTTTCATGGAAAGGTGTTATTGTTTATATTCTATCAAAAAATGGTGGATACTTATTAGTAAGAGTTTATAAGGAAGAGGGTACCACATACCTTTTATGTTTGCTTTGCCTGAGGATTGAAAATATCATATCATCTAGTTATCCACTATCCTTTTGCTTTGGATATTTGATTTTGTGTTTTCAAGAAAATAAAAACTTGTTAAGTTTCTCCATTAATATTGGAAAAGGTAATGAAAGGTTGCATTAGTTATTTCTAAACAAAATCATTAAATATTTTACGAAAATTTGATCTTGCTATTATCTACAATAATATTTGTCTTGAAAGGAATAATATTATCTTAAAAAATACATATCATGATCACATCCATATTTGTATTTATTTAGTTATTTTTCTTGTAGAGTATTTGTATTCATGATAAATATAATGACAAGTTTTATAGTGGAAAATAATGTATTGGCATCATGATTATAGGATTTAACATGTATGGGTGAACTATGATAATGGATAGAACATAAAATATTTACCTCAATTGATGGTAAAATAGAAATGCCTAGAAGTTAAGTTCTTAGGATTTAATGTTGATGGTAATTTGAAAGGATACCCTAGGAAAGGTGGTAGAGATGACATCTTTTAAATTATTGAAGCCAAAGTTTGCCTCACATGCTCAAAAGCATATGAAGATTTATAGACAAATGTGTGGAAACTAGGGAACTTCTTACGAGGATGAGATTATCATCCTAAAAGGATATTCAAATATATTTTAGCTAAGGGGACTTACATATTATTGTGAATACCATCAAGATAAGTAGACTAGATATTAGATCACCACTATTATTTTTTATATTCATGAATTATTGACCTAGACAATTTCTCAAAAAAGTTAATTTATTTATAGAGAAGGAAATAGTGTGGTAGATAGTTTATCCAATTGTGATGTTGATCTTTGGCTTGAAATATTTAAATTCTAGAACGTAAATAGTTGGGAGAGATTTTATCACTTAATAATAATGATAACAAGGATTTGATAGAGAAAGTTCTAATCCAAAAAGAGTTAAAAAAGAATAAGGATCTAGGAAATACATCCAATAGAAAGGTGTGTTGGAAATGATTCATGAAAATTATGTTTGGTTATAGTCTACTTGACCTTAAATCTTATGTTTTGAAATTTTAATAAGATTCGCTCCCTATAGAAGCAACATATAACTTATCAATAAAAAAACAAAGTACATAACCCCAAGGGCTAGGTGGATTGGTAATTGCAGGTGTGGTTGGGCACTTACCAAGAAGAGACCTAGGTTTCAACCTTGGGGGAAGCCAACCCTTTGCAAAGGTAGTAGTCTGCTCCGAATCCTCTAAGTGCACACCAAACCGACGATGACGGTACGAACCCCAAGTGATTGGTGGTCTCTATCTCACTCCATGTCAACAAGAACGAGACGGATAGGTTTGTTGAGAGCATTCCCTATGGTTTGAACCTAGGCTGGCCACCAATTACTAAAAATAGTGGTTGTAACCAACTCTCTTATATAACCAAAAAAAAAAAAAATACATAATTACATCTTTACAACTTTCAATGCAACAATGTGTAATTAATAACTTTCAGCTCATTTGATTAAATCAAAATAATATAAATAATATAATATAAGCTTAAAGGTGAGAACTTATAAGATGAGTTAGTTATAAAAATCCACGGAAAAATCAATTTTAAAATCTAAAACATAGATAATTTTTTGCTATAAAATTCACAACATCAAGCTATGTTTTCTATATCATGGGTAAACGTTTTATATAATAATCGAGGCATTGAAAGACAACCATCTAAATTATGGAAATGCATGATTGTGGTTCTATGGAAACATATTATATACCCTACCCCATCCTCATTTTCTCTACAAAATTTAGCCTTTTACTTACCTTAACATATGCAAGACCTTAGGGTCAATAATAAAACCATATTATAGATTCAAATTTGCCTTCATGTTACTACGAGCTCTACCTAGGATCAAATAAACGAGACTAATCATTGTATAACACTCATATTTTAGTTTAAATTTAAATGATGCTAAATAAATTTTAATTAGATAATTATTTAATTTATTAATGTTAATTTTATAATCAAATGATATGAACTTAGTTTGTTAAATTCTTCGATTTTTACATAAAGATTTGAAATCAAATCTTTACCAGCAATGCATACATATAATATCATTGTGTAAACACGATATAACATAATAAATTTTATTTTAATTTCATGTATCTAATTTAAAATAAAAATAAAAACATTAATAACAAATTGTAAAAATCACCTACGTGTTATAGGTGAGTTGGAGAGGGTAAGGCAATCCTCCAAGGGAGGTCCTTATTCGAATCTCCACCTTACCAGATGCACATGGGTGTCCATCCAAAATCTCCACCTTACCAGACGCACATCGGGTATCCATCCAAAATCTCCACCTTACCAGACTCACATCGGGTATCCAAAATCCAGTTGATAATGTTGGGGAGCTCAGAACCAGGCACGACTTCCATGATTTTGATGGTGTAGAATCCATAATCGTGGTTTCTCAGACCAAAACGGCTTCGTAAATTTTTTTTTAACTAAATTAAAATCATTAAAATTTATATTCCGGTTTCTCAGACCAAAACGGCTCCGTAAAAATTATTTAACTAATTTTTTTTTTTTTTTTTAAATTTACATCGAATCTGGACAGACTGTCCAGCTTTTAATTTTTTTAACTAAATTAAAAAAAATATAATGATTTAAAAATGATGTTACAAATGTCTAGATTAATACCATAGGACTAAGAAGAGAATGCCTTGAAAGAAAGTCTTTGGCTATAAGATGGTGCCAAAAGCATATATATTGCAAGTATTCAATGACATTAGAAGATTAGAGACGTAGAAATTAAAAACTCGGTGACTAAAACTGGCATATGATCAACTCAAGATTGGCATATTGTCATCTCAATGTTTTGTAGTATTCAAGTCATCTAAACATTTCCGAGGCATGCTTACAAATGGCGTGCAATCGAACTTTCTAGACCGTTTTGGAAGGATCATTCGGTTTCCTCTTGAACCATAAAAAAGGAAACAACGAGGAAATGGTGAACAACTATTTTTTAATAATTTCTGTACGGAAACGTGGACACGTTCATTGAATTCAGTCTCTGGGGGTGAAAATCTAGACGAGGATGCTTCGTGAATGCATGCAGTATTTCAAAGGTTTGAATTGATGGTTATGTCCTATGTGCAAAGGAGGATCTTAAGTCGATGGCTTCCAAATGTCAAACTTGCATATGTGGACGGTTGGGCGTTGTATAGATAGGTTCTTTTTCACCTTTACTTTTCATAAAATTTGTTTTCCAAAAAAATACTTAAGTTCAAATTTACCTGATTTGAACTTTTTGAATGCACGTCAGATCGACGATGATGCTATGAATGTTAAGCGGTTGGTGGTCCCTTTTACACTGGGTCAACAGTAACGAAGCAGAATGCACGCTAGACCGATGATAACGATACAAATCACGAGCGGTCGGTGGTCCCTTTCACGTAAGGTCAACAATAATAAAGCGGAATAGGTTTGGTGGAAGCAGCCCTGTGATTTGAACCTTGCAGTTATCAGTTAATAAAAATAGTGTGGTTGTGACCAACTCTCTTATATAATCAAAGAAAAAAAAAACTTGCATATCATTTCTCAAAACTTATGTTTTAATATATAATATAAAAAAAAATTGTTAATTTTTTTCTTTAATATGGTTTAATATATATAATGTTGTGCTGTTCTTTATTTGTTTTAAAGATTTTTTTTATTCTCCTAAGTTTTTTTTAAAGCTATAATTTAACTATAAATTTTAATTGAAAAATTATATGAGATTTTTAAAATATTTATAAATTAAAGGTTTATATAACTTTCTTTATTTATTTTTAATTTTAATTTTAAATATTAAAGTGGATTAAATTTTTGTTTGAAAATATTTTATTTTGATATGAAGAATTTGTTAACAAGACTTGTATAAATTACATAAATTTTAAGTTAAGAGGGACCACTACACTACTCCATGTTAATAGGAGTGAGGATCTTACCACTCCATTGACAAAGAGTTTATAGGTAGTCTCATATTTGAAAATTTACTTAAGTCTCATATTTGAAAATAATGCGGGATTTGTAACTTAGTAAATTTGATTTGATTATTCTAATTTGATTCGGTGCAGATCACATATTCATAGAGGGGGTAGGTGGTGCTTGGGAGATGGTAGGTTTGTTGAATTCTGGAGTGACGTGTGGGCGATTGAGGTTCCACTGAAGTCAAGATCATAGCTGGCTTTAGTCAAACCAATTATAGATTATTTTTGGGGAATAAGTTTTGTGATTTTATTGAAAAGATTGAAGACTACCCCCGATGGAAACCATTTGACTTCACAGGACTTTTGGTGGAGGAAAGGAAGGCATTTGATGAAATTTTCAATATCATTAAATGGATTATAATTCATGAAAGAGAAATTTCGGATAGATTCATCTGGGGATTACAAAAGAATGGGAAATTTTCTATCAAATCAACTTATTTAGTAGTAGATGGTCCTTTTGATCCTTGGTTTTCGATAGATAAAAATTGGCTGAAAGGATAGATTTCAAAAATCAATATTTTCTTCTGGTTGGTCGTACAAGGAAAATTTCGAACTTTAGACAATCTCAAAAAAATAGGTATGATTTTACCTAATGCTTTTTTCTTGTGCAAAAATGCGGAGAAATCCTCGCTCCATCTTCTTTTTAGCTATCCTTTCTTGCAGGAGGTTTTTAGCTACTTTTTCAAATATTTGAACATCCAATTGGTGTTTTCGAACATCCTAAAGGATGTGTTGACCCAATGGGTTTCTCCCTTCCTGTCTCTCTACCTTTGTTGGTTTTGGAAAATTCAACCTTCCACATAATTGGTGGCGGATTTGGAAGGAAAGAAACTCAAGGGCGTTTAAGGATGCTGCTCATTCAGCTAAAGTTATGGCTTTGTGGGCAATTTTTGTTTTCGTGGAGAATATTAGAACCCTAAATCTTAATGTTCTGACTGCATTACATGAATGATCAGTGGAGGAATCTCTTAGATTTAATTCTAATCCTCAACCATTCAAACATATTGTACCTTTAGATAGAGCCAGGGTTAAGTGAGAGCCACCTCCAATTGGTTGGCTAAAGTTGAATTTTGACGATGCATCTAAATGGAATCTGGGTCCTACAGGTATTGTAGGGATTGTAAGGAACCATGAAGGCTCGATCATTTTAGCCTTTGCTGATAATGTGAGCCATCAAACCAGTCACTTCGTCGAAGCCAGACCCTGTTCCAAGAAGTTTCTCTACTGGATTATGTAAGTTGTAGGAAACTAATCATTGAAGAGGACTCCCTTAATAGTAAATATGGCAAGAGGGACTCAATATTCTACCTGGACTATTTCAAACCTCCTCTTGGAAGTTCAGAGATACATCCAAAATTTGGAAGAGGTTCAATTTAAGCATACATACAAGGTAATCGAGCGACCGATCTATTGACTAACAAAGGAGTTATTCATAATGGTTTAGTGGTGTGGCAAGATAATTTCCCAATAAGTATTGCTTCTATTGATAATGACCTCGTACACAATTAGATTTTGCTCCACTATGGTCGAGTTGTTGTTGTTGACTTGGCTGCAAAACTTGGAGGCGCTTGTTGATTTTGGGTTTTCGCACCAAATTTCATATCTCCAAGCTATTGTTTCCTCCCTACAAGCCACAATATCCAATGTGAAAGAAATTCTTGCCCTGATGGGCTGGAAAGACTGGGAAAGCAACGACCTCATGGGGGAGAATGGTACTAGTCCTAGTAAAGTGAAATGATTATGGTAGGTGCTTCTGCTTTGCATGGCTCGGTTTGTGGTTTAGGTCCTGCTACTAACATGTGTTCAGCTGGTTATATCTGACATCCTGATTTAGTTTTAATTTTGTTTTAAGTTTTAAGTTTTAAATTATGTATGGTATTACCTATGTATTCGTTTGGCTTTGGAAGGGGTAACTCCTGTGATTGGTCATTCCTCGTTTATTACCGGATGTAAGTCATTTTGGATCCCTCTTTTTGGGTGGGGCTTAGTCTCTTTTGTTCAAGTTTTGAATATCCTTTCAAAACTCCTTCGTCTATCTAATAAAAAAAAAATTGATTTGATTATTTCAATTATAAATATTCAAATGAATTCAATTCTCATTGAAGAATATCCACTTGGATAAGAAGGCCTTGTTAACAAGACTTGCATACATCACAAACTTCAACTATAAGTCAAGAGGTTTCATTACATACATGAATGTTACTCTTGGATAAGTAAAACTTGCTAATATGGCTTGCATATATCACATAAACTCCAAATCAAGAGGGTCTGCTACACCAGTTATTGTTAATAGTAGAGAGGATCCCACTTAAATAGTGACTGTAAACTTAAACCTTTGAGCTTGTCACTTTATTGACAAAGAGTTTGTAAGAAAACAACTTCCAAAAAATAACAATAGCGGTAAACTTAGAAATGTGAAACAAAAATTATTCATCGGCACAATAATTCAAATACTATAGTAGAAAACCAAATATCACAAGTAGCAGATTCTAAATATCAAATGAGTACAAATCCTATCCACTTAGGGAGGGCAAAGTTTCAAAGTTGTTGGAATCTCATACATATTATTTGATATGAAACGTGTTTTATACAATGTGCTTGACTAAGATTAGCCAGTAACTAAAATATTCATTTAGATAAACAATGAGATTGTTTATCAAAATATTCCTCTAACTTAAGCTCACAATATTCTATCTCTAATTATAGAATTATTTCATGAACTTCTACTAACCAACTTATCTTCTAAAATTGATCTAGGAGATAACAAAAATAATGTAATAATATTTTTGCTAACATCTCCCTTTATTATATTATTTTGATATAGCAAATATTACTATCCCCATTAATGTAGAGGAGATAATAATGAAATATGGTTCTAGCTCTTGGTTTTGGCTCTAACTCTAGCTCTAGGTTTACCTCTAGGTCACTACCTTTGGGTTTGCCTCTGGATTTTTCATTTGGTCTACCTTTGGGTCACTACCTCTGGGTCTACCACTTAGTCTATCATTTGGTCTACCTCTGGGTTTGCCATTGGGTCAACCTCTTCTATAGAATCCATGCAATATTTCTTTCATTTAGTTTCATTGTCTGACATTTGTCCATCCATAATCAACATGAATCTTGTTGATCATTTTTTCTTTGTATCAACAGTTTGTAGGGGACTTATTAGTACAACCATAAATGTCACAAGGATGTAGGTTCCAATACCTAGTTGTTACATGTATAGTTCTTCCACAATGACTACAATAGTTGATCCTAGGAGTTGTATGGGATTCTAGTTTCACAAACTTGGTCTTACTACTTCTTGCATGACCATCATCACCAAGGCCTTCATTCTTTGGCCTTATATTTTGTGTTATGGGATTTCTTATGCCTTGTCAATTTTTAACCAACGTTTACCATTGTATCCCATTCTTCGCATTAGTTTTGAACCAATTCCTTTGGTGTGCTTTTTAAAACACCTAAGTTCTTTATTATCAAGGCTTTAAGAATATTTTCTTTGTCACAATTGACAAGATCATGGTGCTCATTTTTAAGATTTCAATTTTTAAGTCACTAGTGTCACAAATGAAGTCTCTCTTTGTGACAAGGTCACCTATGTCACAACTGATATTTTCCATTATAGTCATGAGGTCACTTGTGTCACAACAATCATTTTCCACTAGGGGCTTGACGTCGCTTGTGTCACAAGTATCAACCACCATGGGATTGATATTTGATTCCTCCTGTAATTCCTCTTTCTTTTTATGCTTACAAATGTCAAGTGAGATTAATGATATGTACATTGTTCTTACATCTACATGTATTGTAACACTATTTTCAAGAAGATCTTTGTAAAACTTGGAATCTTTGAGGATTGTTTGCAAATGTTTCCATAGTGTTATGAATTTATCATCTTCATAAAGATCTTGTCCTTGTGGTAAATAAAGACCCTTATCTGGTATGGCACACTCATGAACATTTTTTTAGTCTTGGATTGATTTCTCTTTGCTTTTCTCATTAAGGTGCTAGTCTCTACCAAAATTGCACCTTTTACAATGTTTGATGATTTTGTGCTATCATGAAAAATATGGGGGTGAAGGTGTCGGATTCCACCTAAAATACACCTTTTACAAGTATTGAAAGGGTAAAGGTTTTGGAATCTAATGATATTGCACCTTTTACAATCACAAATTTTGTGTAATTTTATAAAATAAGGATTTTTACAAAAAATATCAAATCACCCTTTCAAATTCAATAGAGGTCAAACATTCCATTTTTTTTACACCCTTATAACTCCAAATTATTCTTTGAAATAAAGTCCAATTTTTTATACCTCTAATGATTGTATAGAAAAGTAACTACTTTTCAAAAAAATACCTTTCTTTTGTTTTTCGTTTCTTTTTTTTTTTAAATAAAAAACTCCTCTTATAACTAAGGATTTTTTTTGAGCATGTGAAATATCACCTTTTTTAAAAAGTCCCTATTTAAAAAAAACAAAACTTCAGCCACGAATGCCAAATTAAATAAATTGATTTTCAAATGCCAAAATTATTAAAAAAAAAGTAAATTATGAAAGATTTGAACTTGGGTATTTTTGGCACAAAATACCTTAGCCACCACATGCTAGCCGGTTGATCAGACCCAGTCATTGGGTCCTAAAAAGAACCACATAAATGTTAAATTGTCCTATGGTACCAATTGATGATTTGGCTTACCATTATTTCTTTGTAGAGTATGGATGGATGCTTGGAGGTTTTGGCCCTAGCAATAGGTTTTTTTCTTTTTTTAATTACCCTTTGTCTGTCTTGAGACCACATGGCCTTGGGATGATCCACAATATACACCTCTACCATGTAATCCATGGAAGCATGATCTGTATCATCACCCCTAAACTACTTCTTTGATGACTCAAATCCATGGGTTTGAGATCAAATATATCCTCTCTTCAGCCTACGTCTATAATAGATTTGGCAAATCATGTGTCTCATGGTGTGGCATTGAACAGGATATGATCCACTGACCAAACATTTGCATGAAATCCTATTGATTTTGGTCACTAGGTCTAAGGACTCAAGGGCTCACTCAATTGGTTTATCACTCTAAAATTCATAGGTCCAAGAGCTTAGTCTACCATCATCCTTTTAGATCACCAAAAAATATGATGTTGTGACATTGTTGATTTTCTCCATCAAGCCTTATGGAGACGCTTCTCAGAGGATAACAAGAAATTATTGGGTGATACCTTAGACAAAAACTATGTCCTCCTTCACATAGTTTTATATAGTTATCCGAAGTAAGGAGCACCTATGAAGGATGATCTATTATCAATGTTTTTTTTAATTTTAATGATACCAATGTTGAACGATTGGCAACACCAATATAGTCTCGTCCTGTATCCGTCTATGCAACATCAATGCTTCTTAATAGTTGAACTCACCTAACACAACTTGGACCAAATGTTAGCAAGCCCTCCACTTGGGTGTCTCCCAAAACACCTTGCTGCAGATCTATCTATTTCAAGAAACCTCTCTATGCAGTAGCTCAACTCCACCTTTGTCATCGTATAAGACCCATTAACACCAATGACTTCTAGACCATTGCTTGACTAGAAACCTACTTTAGAACCTCTTCGATTTTGAAATGTCCAAGGTCTCTCTAGATTTCACTTTGTCTTGAATGCAATTTCTATGACATTGGTAAAGGATTGATACACCTCAACACAAATTAATATTGTTTCTGGCATCTATGATGATGTCTTTGTCTTCTTGCACAGGTTTAAAAATGGACGTGAGCACATAATTGTCCTAGGCTTCCTATATTGCCTTTGTGAAACCAATCAACTATCTTACTACTGATAGAAAAATGCTTTCACATAATTGAAGACATAAGGCACCCCCTCATAAGTAGTATTCATGAATAACTCTGATCACAGAGGTCACCCAAATTTCCAAAGGATCGAGGTTCTACTTTGATACCAATATTGGAATCTCATACATATTATTTGATATGCAATTTTTTTTATACAATGTGTTTGTAGCCAACAACTAAAATCTCCATTTAGATAAACAATGAGATTATTTATCAAAATATTCTTGTAACTTAAGGTCACAATATTCTATATCTAATTATAGAACTGCTTTGTGAACTTCTACTAACCAACTTATCTTCTAGAATTGACCTAGGAGAAAATCAAAATAATGTAATAATATTTTTGCTAACAAAAGCCACTTGAGAGGGTCAATAGCATATGTGTACTAGAGAAGATAACAAGCATAAATGAATGACACAACTACAATATAACTCCTCTATATATAGAGTAAAATAACTAACAACCCTAATATTAATGGTCAAGGGCTGACTAACCTAATCCTAGAGCCTAAGCTAAAAATAATAAAGATAGTTGTCAAGCCATATTGAAGTTGCTACATGGCTTTTACATCATAAATATTTGTCCTCAAAGTTGGAAATGATTGAAATGTGCTCATGGGCTCCCACATTGCATCTTCATTCATAGATCCTACCACTTGATGATGAACTTGTTGGAATTAATAATATTTTCTAGAAATGAAGAAAAACAATCCATCCACTCAAATCTTATATAGTAAATGAAAAGAAAGAAAAAAAAGAGACATTATAGACACCCATAGGCACCATAAATAATCACTATATTTATGGATAATATTACACATCACTCCAATAATCAAATGATAAGTGGAAAAGGGTATTTATAGCAAAACCAAAACCCCAATTATGTAATAAATTTTAATCTAAGCCAACATAACAATAGGGATTTAGGTTAATTACAAGTTATAAAGTTTTTTTAACCATAAAAAGGTTAATAGTGGCCCATAGGGCTTACATAATAAAAATACTACAATTTATTAATACACTGTATAATGAGATGCCCTTAGGTCTATCCAATACATCATCAATTAAATTAAATTATAATTTAAACAATTTAAACAAAGCTCTTACATGTGACAAGACATCAAAATATAGACATGGGACTGTAAAATTACTTTTGGCTAAAGGTTGATTTATCGTTTTTCATCAAGTACTGGTTGCTATGTTTGGGATTGCACATTTTGATCAATAACCCATTTAAGACAAGATATATGAAAATATGGTGGATGTAAGAAGTTAGAAGAAGATCCAACTAATATGCCACCTCACCAATCCAATGAAGCTCCTTATATAATCCATACAACTAACATGTCAACTCTAATTGGACTCGGTATTTAGGGGTAGTTTTTTATAAGGTTGGAGTTACAAAATACCATATCTCCTACTATAAATTTTCACTCTAAGTGGTGTAAGTATTGTTGATATTTTAATTAGTTTTGGATCTCACACAAATAATCTTTAAGTATCTAGAGAACAAGCTAAAACTACTAAAGCAAATCATCTATCTAAGCCACCTTGAAGGATCTGAGAACATAGTCTATCATGGATAGGGTTGCTAGCTATTAGAACTTAATATTTGAATGTATTACATTATGGTAGGGAAGGGTATTTAAGTACATAGTATACCTAGTTTAAGCATAGCAAACATCCAAATTAAAACCAAACAAATGCACAACTATCTTGTCATGCATGTACCTTATGAGGGGTGGTCATGCCAATTGATTACTTACATAGTCTATGATGTAATAACTCCTAACATATCCCCATTATTTTTTTATTTTTATTTTTATTTTTTTTTGTATTTACATGGTGGAATCGGTAGCCGCCACGAATCCGAGCAGGTTGTCTAGCTTTTATGGTTGCCACATTATTTTACATTGTCCATCCCAGAAGCCGCCACACAGATCTTCATGAAGTCCACCACTATAACCACCATGCCACAATCATTTTAAACCTTTTACGCCATTGAAAGCACCAGAAAAGGGACAAGCGTTTAGTCCGACGAGGCCCGAGATTTGAACCTTGGACCTCTGCCCCCCTTATGGGGTTTGGATACATACCCCCATTATTACATCATAGTTAAGATCTATATTTTTCTTATGACCAAATAATAATATATAGGGTAATGTTGAAATTCAAGATAAATTTCCCCTTTAATGTAGACTTACTACTTTAAATAAGTAGGAGCGTTGGATTCTACCAATAATGCATTTCAAATATAAAATGTTTGTGGAACTTAGTGCTTGTAGTGTGCTTCAATGTGGAGGATATTCATCAAATATATCAATTGTTGATGAGATCAAATGTTCTCTTGCCATGTAGACTTGTTCCCAAATCTTGTCTTGGTCAATGTCTTCTACTAAGATAAGGTCAATTACTTCTTTCTTATTTTCCATGGCTTCATTTATTTTATTAAGTCCTTACTTGGTGATATGTGCCTTATTCCTAATTATTTTGATCTTCAGTGTGATGTGTTAAAATGCAACTTATATTGGTCGTTGAATTGATTGTTTTTCAATATTTCTTATGAGTTATCATATATTTTGTTTGAACTGATTTCTATTTCAATCTTTGATTATCTCCTAATGGAGTGATATCAATAATTTTCTACTTCTTTGAATTATTCATTTATAGAATATGTTTGTGGTATGTAATGCATTCTTGCTTTCTTTGATGTGATATTGGTAGTTAAATCTTCATTGCCTATTACATTGGTCTCTCATTCTCTTTGCTATCTTCAAAACATCTACTGATGGTGAAGAGTCACATTCCAAGTGTACATCCTTCACGATGTGTCCATTTATTCCATAATTATCACACATCTTTTATGTGTTGAAAATAATTATTTGAATCATTCCTTTGATTCTAAAATATTTGAAAATTATTTTTTAGTTGGAAGCATTGTGGAGGTCTCATGCCTCTTCTGAATGTATGCTTCCCTCTTTAATGTGTAAGTAGTATTTGCTCTTCTACTTATGTAGTATGTGAGTCTTTTACTTTATAAAGTAGGTTCACTAGCTTCTCAAATCTTGGTGTTTTCTCAATAACATTTTGTGTAGCCACAAAAATATTATATGTGTATGGGAGTAATCTCAAAATAATAGGAACTAGTATTTCATCAGATACCTAAGTTCCTAGTGCTTACAATGATGACTGCAATTTAGCAATTCTTCTCATGAATACTTCTAGCTTTTCTCCACTCTTCATATCTAGATAATGGAGCTAAATTTAGAGTAATATAATCTAGTTTTGATCCTTGGCTTCAAATACTATATTCAATTTCCCCCATGTGTCTTTTGTTGTGGTCATATCTCTAATGTATGCTTGTAACTCATCTACTACTTTGAACATGATTAGTCTTGTCTTTTTGTCTACCTTGTTAAAATTTATTTGATCTTATCCTTCTATAGTAAGAGGGGTAATGCTTCCATATACTGCTTTCCAAACTTCATCAAACTCAAGTTGTGTCATGAGTTTGGTATTCTAGGCAACATAGTTGTTTCCCCTCAACAATTGGGAATCTGGAAACAAAAACTTTGGTGCTCCACTAGCCATAGTAAAATTTTACAAAATCTGAATTTTCTTTCTTTTCTAATCCAATTCAAGAAATTATATCTTCAAATATTATGAGAAAATAGTGTCTCACCAAATAGAAGGAATGTTTCCTCCTCTATGGAATATTTCCTTCTAAAATATTTTATTTTCTCATTTCAAATATTTAAAATAATAATCCCTTTGTAATTAATCCTTTAATAAAAATATATTTCAATACCTTGTACCTTTCAATATTTTCCTTGTTCTTCCATTCCTTTGATTTTGATGATAATTGTACCAAAAACATTTTGGTTTTAATATGTTCACCTTCCTTTAAAAAAATGCCTTAGCCAATTCTTTTATCCTTTTTGAAACAATAAAATTGCACTTTAATATTTATCACAATTTTCTAAGGTTGGCATCAATTCTCTTTATGGACTCCCTTGAACCTTTTGTTTCATTGATGATTTCTTGTGCAATTAGATTGGATGTTTGACCCTTATTTTTAAATTTCATTTCTTATGCTTATATCATTGTTGCTTCTACTAGCAATTAAGACTTTTATTTCCTAGACTTGAAAGCATTAATGTGCATGCCTATAGTGGCACATTCTTGGTGGTATGGTTGTTTAAACCTATTATTGGTGACATGGTTGCTCAGACCTAGTCTCAGTGACATAGTTGCTCAGACCTATTCTTGGTGACATGGTTTCTAGGACCTATTTTTGGGTGCTTCTCTAGACTAGAACTATCTATTTTGGAAATATTGACTAGTCTCCTTTTCTCTTCCTTTGTCAATCTCTTATCTCTTTAACTCTCATATCTTAGACTAAGCTATTATTTACACCTTCTATTTCTTGTCTTCCTCTATATGATTGGTGATCATTTCTCTTCTTTTATTGGTGCAATATTTTAGTTTGCCTTGAAATTTCTTCTTTAGCACTTCTTCAATGGATTTGTCTCTCTACTTTAGCATTACTTCTTATCTATATTTGTTACATGAGGTGTTCATTTTTATAGAATTCATGTTTTTCTCATTATTTTCCATTCAAATAGATGTCCATGAGTTTCCTTTTCTCATTAGATGTTTCAAAAACCTTTATTTTCATGTACCACTCATTTCTTGCAATGTATAACTATTTGTTTTCAATAGAGCATTATATTTTTGCTTGGTCACTCTAGTTTGTTATTGCTTTGCTAAGTTTAGTACATGGGTGCTTTGTCTTAATAGATTGTTTGCAAATTTATCCACTTTTTCCTTTGGAATGATTTTAATTTTGAAGAATTCTTGGTCTTGAACAATATCCTGGCAGATCAATATACCTTTTGATGAATTTCTTGACATCCCCTTGGAGCTTTGAAAGATTATTTTTCTTCTACAACTCTATTGTTGTTTTTACACATTCCCTTTTGCTTTGAAATGGTCTAAATGTTGATCTACTATTTTTTCAAGTCTTTATTGACTACTTGAATACCAAAAAAATTATTTCTATTGAATGCTTCTCAATTTTTGTTTTCAAAATATTTTAAAACTTCAATTATTTAAAAAAAAATCAAATTGCCTTCAAAAGACTTCAATAGGCTATATGAACCTTTTATAACTTTTAAACTTCATCTCAAAAATGTTTCAATAGGCTATATTTTAGCCTTCTTTTTTCTTTTGAATACCTTTCAAATGGCTTTAATGGGTTGTATTTTCAGCCTTCTATATTAAAAAATACTTCTTCAATTTTTCTTTATTTAAATCCTTTTAAAATGGCTTCACTGATACTAAATTTTCTTCTTGTAAACAAGATACAATGGCTTATTTTATCGTTATATTAAGAAGCTTTTCAATAGATTCCTTTTCTTTCTTAAATATGCCTTTGGAAAGCGTTTCTGTTAGGATCCTCAATCCTAACATTATTAGTTAGTATTAGTTAGTATTATTAATCATTTAATAATTATATTATTAACTTATAAAGTGAACCATCACAACCCTTCATAACGTGAACCATCATGTCTCTTCAACAACGTAGCTTTAGGGTAGATATATATATTAGGTTGGCCATCCATATCAAATCATCCAAGAAGAAGAATAATAAGAATAGATTCTAAGGAGGGAGCCCCCTATAGTGGCAAAGCGATTACAAGGGAGCCCCCTTTGAGTGGCCTGCGATTACATTTATATTAAATTATTTATTAATTTTGCAGTAAGACCTTGGGGTCTTACCATTTGGTATCAGATCCATGTGGGAATTACTCAAATATCTTCATCAAATCACTTATGTGCGTGAGTATCAAACTCGGTTTGAGGATATCACCAAATACAACACAATATTGGATGAATCAATTCTCATTAATGGCTTCATTAGGGGATTAAAAGAGGAAATTAGAATGGAGGTGACAAGGTTCAATCCCTATACCATGATGCAGACCTATGGATTGGCAAAATTAGTTGAAGATAAAATCAATGCACAACAACGATTAGGGAAACCACTTATGGAAAAAATTTCGACCACTTACATCGCTCCCAAACCTATGCATAATGGAAGGGCACAAAGCACTTACATAACCCCCAAATCTAACCAAACTTTATGAATTAAACATCTTAGCTTTGAGGAGATGAAGGAACGATGAGCAAAAGGACTCTGTGATAATTGTGATGAAGAATTTGGACCCCACCATAAATGTGCTACACTAACATTGTATTTACTTAAGGAAGTTGATCCATGTATCTCCATAGAGCAAGCAGATGAGGTAGTTGTGTCCGAAGCGACCAGTGCACCTACTCACCACAATGAAGACAATGAGGTCGATGTGCAAGAAGTGATTGATGTACCAAGCAAGGATGAGGTAAACATACCCAAAGTGATCAATGCTAGCCAAACATGCACTCTACAAGACCTACACATACCTTCCTCACCAATAGTGTGTTCTTGCCATATGACCAAACCTATTTGGAACCAACACAGAGTGACTACACACTCCTTCTCTATTGGCTCTACCAAGGAACCAAAAAAGGATATGAAATCATTACCATCACTTTTGATGCATCATTCTTTTGTATTTGAGGAACCCCAAGGGTTTCCTTCCCATCGTCATCATGATTTTCCTAAGGAAGATTCTACTATTGTTCTTGGCAACCCCTCGCTAATGCTTCATCCTTCTTGATATCCCTGCCTACGAAAGGATGCCATTAAAATATTCCAAGAACTTACACAAATCCTTCTTGGAAAACAAATGACAAAGCTTCTCACTTTGAGCTTTGAGGACAAAGCTCTTTTTAAGGAGGGTGGCATGTTAGGATCCTCAATCCTAACATTATTAGTTATTATTAGTTAGTATTATTAATAATTTAATTATTATATTATTAACTTATAAAGTGAACCATCACAACACTTCATAACGTGAACCATCACGTCTCTTCATACGTGAACCATCATGTCTCTTCACCAACGTAGCTTTAGTGTGGATATATATATTAGGTTGGCCATCCATATCAAATCATCCAAGAAGAAGAATAATAAGAATAGATTTTAAGGGAGCCCCCTATAGTGGCAAAGCGATTACAAGGGAGCCCCCTTTAATTTATTAATTTTGCAATAAGACCTTGGGGTCTTACCAATTTCCCACCTTGAAAATTTTCAATAAATTTTCCATGGAATTTTTCTTCATGGATCACAATTTCAGATAGGATACTTTTGCCCTTAAAACTTCTTATCTCAAACTTGAAATTTCCCCCATACAAAGTGCACCTTGGTTTTCTCTATGCCAAAGCTAAAGGAGGACCAAAAGGATTTTTTTTCTTCCTTCTACTTTCTTTCATACCATATGTTAGAACTTAAGCTTTGAATGTATTGAATTATAGTAGTGAAGCATATTTTAATACATAGAATGATTAATTTAGGCATATCAAACCTCCAAATAAATTTACAACTATCTTTTCATATACTGCATGCATGTACCTTATTAGGGGTGGTTATACCAATTGACTATCACATGGTCTATGGTGCCTTAAATGAGGACATATTGATAGAAAAATGATAAGTGTTGCACCAACATTTGGCTGAAGAAAGCTTGTGAACCCATTTATATTATTTACCTTGGTAAAATACTGAAGGTAAGTATCTAAATATTTTTTCATAATCTCTATATGGCCATTCAACTAAGGGTGATAAGAAGAGGACATATTTAGATAAGTATCACTAAGAATAATTAATTTATTTCAAAAGTTGCTAGTGAAAACTAGGTCACAATCAATGATAATTGAATTGGACATACACTATAGTTTGAATATAGAGTTGAGGAATACCTTGGATACCTTGTTGGTGGTGAAAAGGTGTTGAAAGGGACAAAAATATGTAAACTTCAAAAGCCAATCCACCACCATGAAAGTCATTATTTTCCTTTTGATTTAGGGATATCATTAACAAAATCCATGGAGATGTGCTTCCATAAGTGATCAAGAATAAGCAAGGGTTATAACAAGCCAAGAGATTTGACTATTTAATCCCTATTTCTTTGGAATATCTCACATCCAAACACAAATTTATTAACATCTAGTTTCATTCCTTTTCAAAAAAAAGGATTGCTTTACACGTTGATAAGTTTTTAAAAACCTAAAATGCCTAGCCAATGTGGAAGCATGCAATTCCTTTAGAATACTACTCTTGATCATGGAAGATTGAGGGATATAAATATAAGTATTCTTTCAAAGGACTCCATCAACATATGAGAATAAGAAAGAGGGTGAATTACTAATTTCCACATCATGAATGACATGTATAGTCTTAGGATCTTAATACCATTCCTCCCAAAGCTATGAGAGCCATTGTGGAAGGGAACTAGAGATAGCATTGAGAATAATTATTTCCTAATTTTTACAAGAAAGAGCATCATCCACCACATTCTCCTTTAATTTCTCATATTTAATGGAAAAATCATAACCAAAAACTTGGTCAACCATTTGTTCTATTTGAAATATAAAAGACATTATTCCAATAAATGTTAGAAACAAAGAATAGATTTATGCACTATAATTAACATTTGTCCTGATGTGATAGAAGTATACATAAACATATAAAATCAAGAAGGTACGATATTAGAAGTTACATCTACTTTCCAAATTTCCATAACCTTCATAACAATAAGGTGAATATGTAATATTAACAACATTTCCCCTTATTACATTATTGCTCAATCAAAGTACATACAATAAATTTCTAAAATTTTCTAACTTTACATTTGCAAGAGACTGTCAAAATATTTATATATTGCTCCTTTGTGGAATAAAATTGGATTTGTATGTTGTGTTCTTGAACATACTCACATATGAAATGGCAATGAATCTCAATATATTTTATGCACTCATGAAAAACTGGTTTACAAATAAGCTTTAGCTTGATTGTCACAACTTAGGATCATTGGTTTCTTTTATGGGATGTACATTCCTAAAAAGGTGAAATTTAATCACATCATCTCATAAATATATTCTCTCATGCAATGATATTTAGCCTCAATGAGGAACAACATGTTCCTTCTTATTTTTCCAAAAAAATAGAATGAATCCTAGAAATAATATATATTTAGAGTTGGGTATCTTATCATCAATAGATCCTTCATAGTCTACATTTGTGAAACCTATACATAATAATTGATCATTCTTCTTATACTCTATACCATAACTAGTTGTACCATAGATATATCTAAGTACCTACTTTTCTACTTTCTAATGACACACCTTTATTTCTTGAATGAACTATGAAAGATAGCTCATAATATAGTTGATGTTAGGTCTAGTGTATGTTAGTTAAATTGAGAGTTCCATTAACCTATATAGATGGATCATAACATGATAGTTATAACCTTGCTTCCATTGAAATGTCCATGGGCTTGCAATATATCATCCAAAACTTCTCGATAAATTTCATAGTATACCTCATTAATTATTTGAACATATGGTTCTCAATTTTCCATATTCCCAAGCCAAGACAATAGTGCATTAGCCCAAGATTAGTCATGTGAATGTCAAATGATTGCTTCAATTATTTCTTGGTCTCTTCAATTAGATTCATCAAACTCCCAATGATGACTGTAGACACCAAAATCTAGCCACTTGCAAGTCATCTATACCTTCCTGTCAGCCACATGTCAATCATTCATCCTTCCCACCATTATTTGGCCCAAATCCACACTTTCCCGCCATTATTTGGCCCAATTTCACCTTTCCCGCCATTTTTCATCCCCAAATTTATTTAAATTAATATTTATATATATATTTTAATATTTTAATATATATATATAAATATAGTTTAAGTGATTTAATCTAAGCCGTCCATCTTTCATTTAATCTCATCTATCCATCCTTCTTAATCCGTTTCACAACCTAGATTTATTCTCTACCCTTGGATCCACTTTAATCTTAGACACACGTTCAAAGTGTCGTTAAAACCCTAAAGTGTGCCCTAAGAGTAGATTATAAATAGAGCCACCTTGATGGCTCAAACCCTACTTCGATCTTGTCTATCTTTGCTATCTTTGCTATCTTTTGGACCTATCTCTTCTATTTCATCCATCTCTTCAGCCATCCATCGCTGCCCCTTTTCGCCGCATCCATCGTCGCATCCGTCGCCAACTTCGCCGCCATCTCTTCTGCAGTACTCTGCAGAATTCCCCATTCTTGTCACAAGTGCCCATGGGCGTTTACCCGCAGCCACAGACTCAGACCGACGTCTGAAACCTTGATCCAGAAGCACACGGGCATTCAGCGAGTGCACCAGGGTGCCTTCTGTAGTCTATTTGATAGCCACATTACTTCCAGATGCCGCCTGGTCTAGCCGCGTTAACAGAGAACAGGTATAAATCAGTTTAAAGCAAGTAACTTCTTTTCTTTTATTAATCCGTTGTTGAACTCCTACATTCTATTTTTCTAGGGTTTTAAATTGTTTCGAGGGCTCACACAAGTGGAGCCCTCTTATTAATTTCTAACTCCTTGATAGTGTTAATGTGTGCGGGATTTTAATGGCAGATCTGGTGTGTTGATAGCAATTGTTTAAGCTGGAGTGGTCCGAGACAAAGGATACAACAAAACCCACTCACTTTGTTGGGATTAAGGATACGTCTTCGGAAACGCCACCACTTTATGCCAGCTAGGGTTTCGGAGAACCCTAGCACAAACTCTAATTTGTGTATCACAAAAAGGGTTACAGGCCTTGTTGTACTCAAAAGGAGTTTTTAAACTCCACTGATTAATAAAAATTGTTTGTTTTGTGCAACTTTCCTGTATTCCATTATTGTGGTTTTATTTCTGTTTGGCGTTGTATTTTTAATCTACAAATGGTGATCATGGTGGGACCCCCTAGGGTTTCATGTTTTTAATACTTGCTTTATTAATCTATTCTTGTTTTCTATTTTATTTTGCAGGTTTCGAAAATCGTGAAATTCGTTGTTCCAGCGAACTAGGGTTTCTGAGGAGTTTGCAGAAAACGCAGCAGACGCAGAGCGGCGTCTAGAAGTCCGATCCAAAACGCAGAGGTGCGTTTCAGCCTGCACAGACTCCCTTGGGCATTTGAAGGCAGTTTTACAGAAAAAGCGTAGGCTTCCGAGTCTTTCGAGGTCTTCACCGGTTTTCCCTTCCATTCTACCCATCCTTTCTTCCATAAGTCAACAATGAATTTTGAAGACTTATTCACCTCACTCCATAATCCATATGATCCGGATAAGCCAATCCCGATCAACCCAAGCCTAATTGACATGGATCGGATTTCATCCCCTCCATCTATTTCAGAGTTCATCCTTTCCGAGGAATTGTTAAGGGCTTCCGCCAACTACATTCCTCCTTCACCTCCACATTCACCTTCATCTTCTAAGCCAGAGGTCTTCCAGGCAGACATAGACGAGAGCAAGGCACAGGAGCTTGATGACATTTTAGATGACATAAATCTGATCCCTACTCCCCATCAGCTTGAGGAAGGTTCCCACATGTCTATTGAAGAAACTATTGATGTAGACCTTAGTACAGACCAAGATGGCAACCAAATTGTGAAACTGGCTAAAAGTCTATCATCAGAGGAACAAGAGCAAACGATTGCTCTACTCAAGCGGAAGAAGGAGATATTTGCATGGTCTTACAAAGACATGCCAGGCCTAGACCCTAATTTGGTTGTCCATAACCTCACCTTACAAAAAGAGGCTAAACCTGTCAAACTAAAACTTAGGAAAATGCATCCTACCGTGGACCTCATAGTTAAATCGGAGATTCAAAAACTTTTGGATGTTAAATTTGTCGTCCCGATTGATTATCCTGAGTGGATTTCTAACATGGTACCCGTTCGCAAGCCTAACGGGGGGATACGTGTTTGCATCGATTTTCGAGATCTAAATAAAGCATGTCCTAAGGATGACTTTCCTCTTCCAAACATTGATACTCTTGTCGACACTGCTGCTGGTCATGAAATGCTTTCATTCATGGATGGATTTTTAGGATACAACCAGATTCGAATAAACCCTGAAGATCAACACAAAACAACATTTACCACACCTTGGGGAACTTTTTGTTATAGGGTGATGCCCTTTGGCCTTAAGAACGCAGGTGCAACCTATCAACCAGCCATGACTTATATTTTCCATGATTATATGCATAAGATTATTGAAGATTATGTGGATGATTTATTGGCAAAATCTAAAACTCGACAAGAGCATTTTGATGTATTGGAAAAAGTTTTTGATAGACTTCTAGAGCATAAAGTAAGGTTCAACCCTAAGAAATGTGTCTTTGGTGTTACCTCAGGCAAACTCCTAGGTTTTATTATCTCTAAATGAGGTATTGAGGTGGACCCAAACAAGGTCAAAGCCATTATGGAAATGTGTCCCCCAACTAATTTGAAGGAGTTGTGTAGTTTGCAAGGAAAGATTAATTCAATCCGTCGCTTTATTGCACAAATTTTTGATAAATGTAGGCCATTTTGTCACCTACTACAAAAGGGGGTACAATTTTCATGGACAGATGAATGTCAGAAAGCCTTTGATGACATAAAGCAGTACTTAGCGTCTCTGCCAGTCTTAGCTCCGCCTCGTCCAGGGGTCCCTTTCAATCTTTATATCTCAGCAACGGACTTTGCCTTAGGGACAATGCTTGCACAAAAGAATGAACAAAATCATGAGCAAGCTGTCTATTATATTAGTCGAACATTGGTAAGCTATGAAACCCGATATGCTTATGTGGAAAAGTTGTGCTTAGCAGTGGTTTTTGCCACTAAGAAACTTCGTCATTATATGCTTAGCCAAACAACATATGTCATAGCTAGAGAAAACCCTCTGCGTTATATGATGTCTCGCACTTATAATAACACTCGTACCGCTAAATGGATAATGTTGCTTACCGAATTCGATCTTGAATTCATTAGCCAAAAATACGTTAAAGGTCAAGTTATAGCCGATCAACTTGCGGAAGCTCCACTACCTAGTGATCATCCTTTGATTATTGAGCTCCCAGATGATTCGGTATTTGCTATCACTGAACAAGAAGAGGACATCATTTCGGAGGAAGATGTTGACATCACGCTATTCTTTGATGGCTCTAAGTGCGTGAAAGGTCAAGGTGTTGGAGTTGTGTTTCATACACCTCAAGGGATTCCCATCCCTTTATCATTCAAACTAGACTTCCAATGCACCAATAATACATCAGAGTATGAAGCCTTAATTTTAGGACTTCAATCAGCCATAGCTATGAGCATTAAGCGTATTCGGATATTTGGGGATTCTCAACTCGTGGTTAAACAAATTACAGGAGAATACCAAGCCAAAGAACCTACCATTAAGCTTTATCATGATGTAGCAATGAAGTTGCTCTCTAAGTTTGATTGGTATGAGATCACTAGTTTGCCTCGTTCAACTAATAGATTCGCGGATGCCATGGCCTCTCTTGGATCATTGATTCCAAAGGACTCCCTTGGAGAGGTACGGCCCCTAATCATTTCCATAATCTCTAAGTCTGCAATTGTCCGTGTTGAGTCTAAGGATGAAAAAGATGTTTGCTTTATCCATTCGGATCCATATGAGCCTTAGTCTAGTGAGATAGTAGCCTTCCTCAAGTTTGGAACACTCCCATATGATTTGTCTCAAACTGCCCGTCGTTGTTTTAAGCAAAATGCAGCTCGTTTTGTTCTTTTGGGGGATGTGTTGTATAAACGTGGATATGATGGAGTACTCCTCCGCTGTCTAGAAGCAGGTGAAACACATAGAGCTATTTTTGAAGCCCATGATGGTACTTGTGGTGGTCATTTTAGTGGAATGGCCATTGTGAAGCGTATTTTACGTATGGGGTATTATTGGCCCACTATGGAACAAGATTGTTGCAAATATGTTAAACAATGTAAAAAGTGTCAAGAACACGCTAATTTAATCCATATACCATCACAAGCTTTACAGCCCATCTAAAGCCTTTGGCCCTTCTCACAATGGGGTCTCGATTTAATTGGCAAGATTTCACCTACCTCTTTAGGACAACATACTTTCATCATTACAGCCACTGAATACTTCACAAAGTGGGTTGAAGCTATTCCTCTAACCAGTACGACAAGTCCTAGAATTGTGGAGTTTATACTTCACCATATCATTTGTCGTTTTGGTATTCCCTCTAAAATCATTTCGGATAACGACAAGTCTTTTAAGAATAAGGATGTTCGAGCTCTTTGCGAAAAGTATAATATCCAACATAGTTTCTCAACTCCTTACTACCCACAAGCCAATGGACAAGTCGAAGCTTCCAATAAGACCATAATTGCTATTCTTAAGAAGCTTGTTAAAGAAAATCATAAAGATTGGCATACACAAATCCCCTTGGCATTATGGGCTTACAGAACAAGCATCAGAACTCCCATTGGGGCAACGCCATTTTATTTGGTCTATGGAGCTGAAGCAATCATGCCTCTTGATCTCGAGATCCCTTCCTTACGAATTTCTTTGCAGGAATTTATCGATGATGATACTGCTAGACAAGCACGTCTTGATCAACTCACACTCATAGATGAAAAATGAATCAATGCTTTAGAGCATTTGCGAGTTTATCAAGATCGATTGAAACGTGCTTACAATGCCAAAGTTCATCTAAGAGAATTTCAAGTAGGAGATCTTGTCCTTAAAGATAATCAACAAAACACCAATGCATTGCCGCATCTTCGAGATAAATTCACGGCTAATTGGTTAGGTCCATATATGGTCACCGAAAGAGTGGGTAATGGAACTTATAGACTTGCCAGTTTAGAGGGAGAGGAAGAACCCGAACCACTTAATATTATACACTTGAGGGCATTCTACGCATAGTTTGAATTTTATATGTACATATATACATGGCTTGTACAACAAAAAAAAATAAATAAATAAAAAGAATTTGCATTTCATTGTTAGTTGCATACATCTCATTGAAAACCATAACATTTCATTTTCAGCCATAGTTGCATATCATGTTAGAGACCATTCTATCTTTTGGATATAAAATTTGGTCAAGCAAAAGTCATATTGCCTTAATCAGGGGCACCTTCATAAAATCCATCAAACCGAATTGTCATTCGTACACCCATTTTCCATTTGCACATATTTACATTGCCAAAATGTTTTCAGTCACTCAGCCATTCCTAGTGTTTTAAGCAAACTTTGAAATGCATGTCAAAGTTCTATAGGGCCATATCACAAATTACACTAAATAAAATCTTGAGTATTGGGAAATGATTTCAAAAGTGGTCTTGAACCTATCACATTTTCACATCTTAAAAACATCTTGTGTCAAAGAGAGATAACACCATCTTTGGGTTGTGCCTTGAAGTGAAAAGAGTAATCCTCGTTTGTCCTATCATGCAAACATAGTCCATAAAATAGTGGTTCTTACCACTATCACAAGCAATTACAAAATATAAATATAAACAGAGTAGTAAGGATAGGGTAAAATTCTCATCATACTTCGGTTGAGAATATGATTCCCCAAAGCTCTAAGGAAATGAACATTTTTCACACACCACTGATCCCAAATAAGTTGTAAGGATCGTACTACTTGTCCAGTTAGATGAATAGGTAGTCATCCCCAAGGCTTACAAAGGTCAAAAACAACATGGACTATGGATTTAACCTTCACTGAGGCTATAGACGCTTGGTCGGCGATGGAGTATACTCATTGCGTGGCGACATGTCTCTCCTCAAAAAGAGACCTCTCAATGCTCATACGGACAAACTAGCTTCGGGGTCTTCTCCATAACAGAGTTACCTAATTTATGCAAGATGAGGTTAATGAACACACTTGTACACACACAGGTTTTTGATTGCCTAGATTCACTACCATGCTTCGATTTGGTTAATGAACTCGCATGCACACACATTTGGTCCTAGTTGAATTAGGCAAGTATTAGTAAGTTTGTTTGATACCACTAGCATGTTTGAGTCTTTGTAAAACAGTCTTCCTCCATATCTTCTTCCATATCGTCCTCCATATCTTCTTCCATATTCATGTCATTCCATACGTCATCCATTCACAAGCCACCAAGTTCGGTGCCCCTGATTAAACAATTATGATAACAGTTGGCTAAATCTAACTATCTAAAAATATGAGTGCTTCATAGATTTACATATCATTTACTTAGTCTTGCATTAATCATCCATAGATTTGTATGTTATATACTTAGTCTCACATTAATCATCTATAATTTTGCATTCCATTCCATCACATATGCATCAAAAACATTAAAACATATCAAAACATGCATCACAAAAACATAGGCATTCACACAAAAGAGAGTAAAACACCAAATAAATAAAAGCCATGTATATATATATATATATATATATGTATAAAGGACAAACTGTACGAGGAATGCCAAAAGGCTACAATATACAATAGAGCACCAAGGCTCATAAAGAGTGCATCTAAGCACTAATCTAACCATCAAAAGAGGACCCCTGAGACCTAGTAGGAGCTCTAGACCTAGTGGTGTGCCTAGACTCACTACGCCTAGAGACAGAGGAGGATGGAGGATCAGGAAACACAATGTGATGCCTAAACAATGTGTCTTCCAAAGCCTCAATGTAACGAGTCCTATACCTAAGTCTAGCAATGTCTATCCCGTGTCGTCACTCCCGCTTCGCTAGCTCTGCCTAGAGTCTCATCACCCTATCATCCTGGGGCACCCTGGTCGCTCCATCCAAGTCCACCTGCATCTGGGCAATCCTCTCCTCCTAAGTAGCTAACAGGGCATCCCGCTCTATCGCCTGTTGCTCCAGTCGAGCTATCCTCTCATCCCGAGCAGCTAGCATAGCATCGCACTCTGCTATCTACTGCTGCAGCTGTGCCAGCTCATCCTCGAGCCCGCTAGGGGGTACCTCCCTAGCCTCTCCTGCGGCCTCTCCTAGGCCCTCTCCGTCATCCTCCCTGTCATCTCTGCTCTTCGAAGCCTGTCGTGCCATCTTCCCCTTTCACCTTCGACTATCAGATCAAATGTGGGGACCCTCCCTACGCTTGGAAACCTTCGCGGTTCCCTCGCCCTCTCCAACCCCAACCTCGGGCTCTCCGGCTCCACCAGCCACCAATGGTGGCTCCCACCTCGGCTCTGTAGCCATCCATGCTGCATACTCAGCTGTCACCCCGATGTCGTCCATGTTGGGGATCTCCATGTCCTCATCATCCTCTACCACCTCCCTCCACGACTCAGCACACGGAAAATCACCCTCTAATCTGTGCCGCCAGTAGCGCACTGGCTCACCGGGGACATCCTGCCTCAATCCGACTTGGCGGAGTACTCGAGACATCTGTATGTACTCCACCTCACTATGGCTCCACCCCAATACCCATCTGGCCTGTCACACCCGTCTCAGGTGCTCTCCATCCCCGATCCACCTCACCCCCTGCCAGGGCCTCCAAATGACTTGGGCATCTGTCAAGTCTGCCCATAGTCTCCTATACCATTGCCCCGATCTCACGGGGCGACTCGGCTATCTCTCCTCTGCCACTGGCCATCTCCTACCATAAGCCTGGCTCACATCCCCGGTGAGCCCATGGCAACCCCTCCGGTCGGGCCACTCTGAAATGCTCCCAGCCCCAGCACTGGAGCACCACACTGCAACCCAGGCCCTTTCGGCCCCGTCTTTGAACCTCATACAACTCCCGGTACACCTGCACCAATAAAGCGGGCGCCCAAGCATACACTACCCTATTAGTGAGCATCTCGCTCACTACACCCATCAGGTTCCATGGGAACCTGCACCCGGTGTTGTTCGGGGCCATAATGTTGGTCAACACGAACATCATCAGAGCCTCCACCGCTACCAACTCCTTGGCCATATACATGGCCAAGTATGGGATCCCCCCGCTCTCTGTTCGGATCTCTCTCCAGTCATCCCCAAACAACTTGGCCATATCTATGGCCCTATCTCATCCAACATCCACCCGTGCCCCCTCCACGGGCACCTTGAGGATGCGGTATACATCCTCAAGCGTCATCGTCATCTCTCCAGTAGGGAGCTAGAACGTCCCCCGATATGGATCCCACCTCTCGGCCAAAGCCAAGAGGTACCCCTCATCCGCCCGAACTACCTCCAATTGGGCTGCATCCGCTAGCCCCACTACCTCCAATATCTCCCAGTCTTCCTGGGACAATGACCTCCTCATCCCCGAAATGATAGGGGAGAATCGGTGTCGTGCCTCTAACACCCTAAGCTGCAAAACAACAAAACAAAAATTTGTTACAAATTTTTGCAAAAAAAAACACATAATAAGTACTTGCTTAACTAAACAAATACCTCAGCTGGCTGCACTGGTGCGTCCACTCCCATATCCATCATAGCTTCCGTGTGCTTCAATCTCCCACACAAACCTTTCACTCCATTCCCCCAGACGCACTTCTCTCAAGCTCGAACGCACAAATGAGCAAAATTCTCACTGAAATTGTTTAAATAGCTGGTTTTGGCACCCTGAAATGTAGTGGGGCGTTTCATGGCACATTCAGATGCAGTGCTGCGTTTGCAGAGTGCCTAAACATCGGCGGACGTCTCTGCCAACCACAAATGCATACCGACGTTTGGTGTCAGTATTGAATAAAGGAACAAAACTTGCAAAATCGAAGCTTACCTCCTCCAAATTTCATCAAATTGCATTCATCCATTCTTCTTATCATAATAAAACATTTTGTGAAGGTTACAACAGCTTTAGAGACGAATTTTGTCATTTCGCTCAAAAAGCGCATCATTCATCATTGTTTTACAAATTGGGTTAAAAACATTCAAAACCTTCACAAAATTAACCACATTCATCAATTCTTCTGATCTATCATCAATTTCATTCATTCTTCTTTCATCATGCATATTTTTTCCAAATCAAATTAAAGTAAACCTCGTATCTAGTGGTATATTCTATCACCTTGGCGATTGCGGCGATTTGCATCCATGCAATTCGGTAAGAGGATTAAACCACCATAAGGACACTTACCATTTATCATCATCAATTATTTCATTGTTCGAAAATTTGAAATCAATTTTGGGTATTCTACTTCTCAAGTGACCTCATACCAATATTAATTTGCTCAACAGTTGTCATTGATGGCCTAGTTCATGGGGCCTTAAACATGGACAATCTTTAAAATCATCATTATTTTGAGTCTTGCTAGAGATTGAGGCTACCTAGGTTGATTGGTTCCGACCCGAGGAATTATACATACAGTCACTAGGAGCATCTCTGAGTTCTGGACTCTTTCATGCATCTTTCATCTTTGCATATCAATGGCGCCAACAAGGCAATTTCATCAACAGTATGGATGCACACACAGGAGTTGGGGCATCCGTTATCAATTTTTAATTTTCTTATAGTGGAATTCAACTTACATGATCATGGAATTTATAGTTTGGAAAAAATCCCTTTATAACCGTTGGGGCAGAAAACGGTCCATCTTTCACATCACTCATATCGTCTTCAATCATATTCTTTTCTGGTTTGTACACCAACCCCTTTTTTTTTGGGACATAAACAGATGGTTCATACACCAACCCCTTTTTTTCACCTTTGGGGCAAAAATGGTTCATTTTCTTCCGAATTTCTTCCAATTGTCTTGTGAGAACCATTCTCGCTCGCCAATTGAGGGGGTAAGCTGAAAAATTTTAAATATTCTTTTATTCTTTGGTCTTCAAAGTTGTGCTTTAATCTTGAGAGAGAGTTGCGTCTGATCCAGCTTTTCAGGTTCCATCTTTCATTTAATCTCATTCGTCCATCCTTCTTAATCCGTTTCACAACCTAGATTTATTCTCTACCCTTGGATCCACTTTAATCTTAGCCACACGTTCAAAGTGTCATTAAAACCCTAAAGTGTGCCCTAAGAGTAGATTATAAATAGAGCCACCTTGATGGCTCAAACCCTACTTCGATCTTGGCTATCTTTGCTATATTTGCTATATTTTGGACCTATCTCTTCTATTTCATCCATCTCTTCAGCCATCCATCGCCGCCCCTTTTCATCGCATCCGTCGCCAACTTCGTCGCCATCTCTTCTACAGTACTCTACAGAATTCCCCATTCTTGTCACAAGTGCCCACGGGCGTTTACCCGCAGCCACAGACTCAGACCGGCGTCTGAAACCTTGATACAAAAGCATGTGGGTGTTCAGCGAGTGCACCAGGGCACCTTCTGCAGTCGATTTGATAGCCACATTACTTCCAGATGTCGCCTGGTCTAGCCGCGTTAACAGGGAACAGGTATAAATCAGTTTAAAGCAAGTAACTTCTTTTCTTTTATTAATCTGTTGTTGAACTCCTACATTCTATTTTTCTAGGGTTTTAAATTGTTTTTGAGGGCTCACACAGTGGAGCCCTCTTATTAATTTCTAACTCCTTGATAGTGTTAATGTGTGCAGGATTTTAATGGCAGATCTAGTGTGTTGATAGCAGTTGTTTAAGCTGGAGTGGTCCAAGCCAAAGGATACAACAAAACCCACTCACTTTGTTGGGATTAAGGATACGTCTTCGGAAATGCCACCACTTTATGCCAGCTAGGGTTTCGGAGAACCCTAGCACAAACTGTAATTTGTGTATCACAAAAAGGGTTACAGGCCCTGTTGTACTCAAAAGGAGTTTTTAAACTCCACTGATTAATAAAAATTGTTTGTTTTGTGCAACTTTCCTGTATTCCATTATTGTGGTTTTATTTCTGTTTGGCGTTGTATTTTTAATCTACAATGACCAAGTCATCAACATACACAATGATCATCATGACCTCTCTTTCTTTACTTTTGAAGTATAGGTTTAAATAATATGGATTGCAATAAAATCCATGTTGTAGAAGATGTTCATCATTCTTCATATACTAGACTTTGGGTGCTTGCTTAAGCCTATAAAGATATTTGATGATCTTGCATACCTTTTTCTCTTGACTAGGTATGATAAATCCCTCTAAATATGTCATGTAAACTTCTTCATTGAGATCACCATTGAGAAGTGCATTCTTCACATCCATTTAATGCAACTTCCTTCCAAACTATACAACCATTATGAAAACAATTTGAATGGTCTTGGTATTTACTATTGGCACAAATTTTTTATCATAGTTAAATCCTTTATTTTAAGCATATCCCTTTACAACAAATATTAATTTGTATTTTTCAATGATCTCATTAGATTGTATTTGGTCTTGAATACCCACTTGCAACCAATGGGTTTCTTGTTAGGTGAAATATCAACAAGTTTTCATGTCTTGTTCTTCATCAATGCTTGATATTTGATTTTCATGGCATCCTTTCACTCCTTTGACACAAGATTTTCATAAATAATTGAAGGTTTATATATCTACACCATAGTTCTCCTAGGTTAACCTCAATTTAAACTCTACTTTGAGTTCTTGATATAAAACTAGATGTATTCAAAATATGATCTAAGTTTGCATTATGAATTGTATTGAGATACTGCTTAGGACTATGAGTGGTACTTGAAGTGGATGGTCCTAGACATTCAACTCCATAAGATCCATTACGAACATCTCCATCTTCATCGAGATCAATATCCTCTCTCAGAGGCTTCATCATCATCATCATCAGACAATAAATAAATAGGTGTTTTATCAATGGCATCTAGCTTAGAAGACGAGTTACACTCATTCTTCCTTATTAGACACATCTCTACTGATATACAACTTCTTTATGTTAAGATACATGAGATGATATACCTTCAACTCACTATTATATCCAATGAAGATACATTGCTTAGATTTCTCCTATAGCTTTATTCATTTTTGCTTTGGAATATGCATGAATGTAATGCATCCAAACACATGGATATGTGATATGGAAGGTTTATTTTCCATATATACCTCTTCATATGTAACACCATTCAATGACAGTGTGGGTGCATGATTCAACAAGTAGATGATAGTACAAACAACTTATATCCAAAATGATAGCTTCAATATGGCATCACTTAACATGCATTACACCATCACTTAAATAGTATGATTTTTCATCTTTAGAACTCTATTTCTTTGAGGTATGTAGGCATTTTTTAGCTAGCACTTAATGTCATATTGCTTCAAGAAAGTAGAAAACGAATTACTGGTGTAATCCTCCCCTTAATTTGAGTAGAGTGTATGAATGGGATGAACAACAACCTTCTCCACATGAGCTTTAAACTCTTGGAAATATAGGAAATATCCATCCTTTTTATTTAGAAATCACATCCACATTCATCATGTATAATTATCAATAAACAATTGAAAATATCTACATCTAGTGAAACTTGAATCTATGGGTTCACATAGATCGATATGCCCAGGTGGACTAGTTGCTCTATGATTTATTAAGATAAATAAAGCTTGATACTAATTTTTGGCCAAAAAAATTATACAAAGGTCACATGTCTTCATCAAAGATGGAAGTCCATGTACCATGCCATGATGTAGAAGCGACTTCAAATATATAAAGCTTAGATTTCCAAATTGTCTATGCCATAGTGATAAAAATTCATTTGCCTTGGTAGCCAATGCTTGGTTGTCTCACATTGAAATTGTAAGCTAAAAAATATTTTCTACCAGTAGCATGAGTAATGATTATCAAATATCTAGATTTCTATCATATAAGATAGAGTTTCTTTGCACCTATTTTCAAAACTTTAACACGTAAATTGTGATCAACAAATTGGTTCACAGAAATCAAGCTCTTTGTGAGGATAGGCACATAAACAAATGGATTTAGGTGATAGGTATGTTCTCCAATGTGTAATTTATTATCATTGATTCCAATAATAGTGTATGTCGAGTTGTTGCCAAGTTTTACTTATCCATTGTAAAATGAATGGTCAAGGCTCACAAACCATTCCTTTTGGCCTACCATGTGTTTGGTAGCTCTTGAATCAACATACCCAATTGGGATTATTTTTAAAACAACATTAAGAGATTGAACTGAACAAACATAGTCTTATCATTTTAAATTAGAATCAGTATCCTCAACTACATTGTCATATTGGCATTGAGGTGCATTCCTACTTTTCCAATGAGAACTCTTCTACTTTCCTCCTAATGAATTCTTTAATGTATTCTTAGATTATCCTTTTGAGAATATGTTATACCAACACTCCTAATGGATATGTCTTATTTTCTTGTAGATCAAACATGTAATGTTTCTTTGTACTTGTTGTTGTCGTTTTACCCTTTATATCTTTGCTAGTTTTAGTGCATGTTGGGGGTTCTCCATATTTTTTTTACTACATCAGCTTCTTATATTTTTGATGCATGATAAAATCATGTTTATCTTCAATAATTGTCTCTCAAATTGATTCCTCCTATTGAAGCAAATTCATAAGAGTCTCAAAAGTGGTACTGTAGTTTGTCACATATAGAGTTGTTACTAAAGCATTTAATACTAGTTGTGGTACATATAGCACTATCAGAACAAGCACATCATCACTTTGTAGTAAGGCTCGCAACTTAACAATTTATTGTAATAAGCCTTCCAACTTCTCACCACTCTTCATCTTCAAATAATGTAATTGTATTTGTAGGTATAGAATTTGATTCTATTTCTTCAAATAAAATTCAACACCATAATAAGTTTATCCCATGCATCCTTCATAGTTATAACGTCATGAATATGCACCTAGATATCATCAGATACACTAAACATGATGATCAATCTAGTTTTATGATTAAATTTATTGAACTTTTTTTGCTAATTTGGGTTAGTATTTGCATAGTGCCATATACAACTCCCCATAAGTATTCAAACTCTAGGTGAGTCTTCAATTTTGTCTTCCAAGAAGAATGGTTATCACTTTTTAGTATCTACAAATCGAGCAACATCTTTGGGGCATTAATAGCCATGTCAAATTTTCACAAAAGTGCAAATAAATACTTCCATTAGAATAGGCATGAAAAAATATTTCTAGTGAGTATATATAATCCTATACTTATGTAATTATCAATACCTCTAACTACAAAAAATATCAAGGTCGTACCAGGAAAAAATTAAGGTGCGAGGGTTTGAGTTTTTTCCCTTCAACTTGAATTTTAAAGGAATATTCTTAAATTTTTTTATCAATTTTCCATGGTAACAAAAAAATGCTAAATCTATATTTTCACCTATATTATATAATAATAAAAATAAAAATATTTTTTAAAGGCTTCAAATAGCCTTCCCACAAAGCATGTGGGATTTTATTATTCTTTTCATTATTATTCTTCTTCTTCTTCTTCTTCTTCTTCTTATTATTATTATTATTATTATTATTATTATTATTATATATTAGTTCCCATTTTTTATTATTTGACTATCTATTCTTTGCATGGAGTAGATCTACACTTTTATCCTAGTAAATTGCAAGTAAGAGGTGTTTTTTTTTTAATTTGTGACACAAGACTTCAACCAACGACACTCACTAGAAGTTAACTTTTATATTCTCCATGCATTTATCAAATGATAAATTAATTATAGATTTTTCTACATGCATATTTATATGTCATTGTTGCTAGATGACCTAGTCAATAGATAGTAAAGTCCAACTTCACTTTCGATGACACTCTTTTTTATGGCAGCTTTAGAAAGTAGTAGCTAGATATAATAGCTCTAGATGGTAGAATTTTGGAAACTCTATATGCTAACAGATCTAGATGGTAGCTCCATAAGCTAGTAAATTTATATAGTAGCTTTAGATAGCTTCAAATGGAAACAAATCCAAATGGTAGCTCTAGATGGCAACAACTCCAAATGATAGTTCCATGACACATCTTTTCTAAATGACAACTCTTTTTTAGATAGTAGCTCCAAATGACTCTTCTAGATGTAAAATTTAGATGAAAATATTTTATAGATGATATAGGCTTTGGAAAAAAACTTTGATATGGTGAAACAAAGATGCAAAAAAATTTAGGGTTTCCTACAACGAAAATGGCGCTAAAATTAGCGGTAGCAATAGGGGCTACCACCTGAATGTGAGTGTGGTAGAGTGTGGATGGACAAGAGAAGGAGTGAACATCATTCAAGAAACTAAGTTTAGCAGAATGACCTTTGAGGGTGAAAGTGGCTGCATCAGAGAGATATGTAGTTCCATTAGGGTTTACGATGGAAATTTAGGGTTTCCTACAACTTTATTTTTTGGATTTTGGGATGGAGGGTTTCAATAGAGATGCATGCATTGAGCCAAAAATAAATTTTAAATAAGCAATCCATGGAGGACCACCTCAAACATGAGGGAAACACAATAAATGATTACCAAGGAAACCATTGAGGATGCCAAAGGTTGATTCAAGGAAAATAGAGATGGGTTGCATGAAAGCAACTAATGGATCCCCATTAGTGAATTTGGAAATAATAGATGTCTAGGAAGGAATAGATGAGATGGAGAGGAGATGTCTAATTTTTTGATTCATGAGATTTTGATCGACTCTTGCTACCTTCAAGAAATGGGCTGCCAAAAACTAGAGCACCAAAGGTAAGTTCCAAATTTTTACTTACCCTAATGGCTACTTTCTTAATTTTTTTCTTATGAAGAAGATGGGGATGACATTTTTCAAGGGGAGACATGGTTTTTTGGTAGGGCAAGGCTCTTCATGAAACCCTGGCATACCAAGTTCAAAGTTGAGGAAGAAATGCCATCAACTGCCCTTGTTTGGGTCCGTTTATTTGGTCTTCCGATAGAATACTGGCATCCAAAGATATTCACAAGAATTGAAAATTCTTTAGGAGTCTTCATGATGAATTCTAATAGCATCGAACACTTAGAGCATATGATTTATGCAAGGATTTTTTTTTGATTGATTTTAACAAATCGCTTCCAAAGAAGATTACTTTACAATATGGGGAAGAAATATGGGAGCAAGTAGTAGATTATGAAAATATTCCATTTAGATGCAGAATATATCATGAATATGGCCATATAGCCAAGGATTATCCACATAAGGTCCCTAAAAAAGAGAAAGAGGATGGGGACTTGGCAGGGTTTCAAATCCCTAAACAAAAAAACATAGAAAAAAATAGCAATAAAAGAAAAAACTATAATTTCACCTAACACCTTTGAAATTCTCTCCATGGATGAGCAAGCAAATGATCAGGATGGTCAAATGAAAACAATTATTATGGAAACATAGTTTGATGAAAAGAAATAACAAGAAGGATGGCATGATGAGAAATCACTAAAAGAGCTTACCTTGATGTTGAGAAATAACAGTAAAGGAAAAAAAACACAATGTAGAAAACCAACCCAAGTGCAAAACAAAAGGGTAAATTCAAACTACAAATAAAATGGATCCTCAAAAATACCATACAAATTCCAATAGTAGTGCCATGGTTCTAAGTAACCAACCTATAGTCCCAACTGGAATGCCATAATCCTAAGGGTTTATAGGATGGGTGTTATCCTTCAGTATCTTGATGGCAATGTTGGAAGATTTGGCTAATTTGCTAAGCAATTTCTGATATTTTTGGTAATTCGTTAAGCTTTGGTTTATTTTTAGTGTTACCTTATTGGTGGACATTTTGAGTCCATAAAGTTGTCATTGATGTCAAGGCATAATGTTGTCATTAATACCAAGAAGTGAACCACCATTGATGCCAAGAGGTCAAAAGGAGCAATGCCAAGGTTGATGGCAAAAGAGCTTCATAATATTTATTTTGGATATTATAAGAAGCATAAGTAAAATATTTTATTAAAACCATGGATTGACAAAATAAAAGGTTTTCATAAAAATACAAAGAGGCTTTTTATTCCACATTAAAAAGTCTAAGGAAGGTTAAATATTTAATTTATAAATATTTAAATTCAAATTGAATTTAAATTTTATAAATAAATATTTATTATTTGAAATAGCTCAATCGACGTGCAAGTTGAAGTTACCTCCGCCGACGTGTTGAAAGAAACAACAAGGCAATATAATTATTGCCTTTGCTAAGGCAAAAGAAATATGCTTTCAAATTTGGAAAACGTGCTAAGGAAATTCGTGCGCTGTGAAAATTTGGATTTCATGGAGTTTAAGAAACGTGGTGTATTGCATCTAGCACCATTCGGTGGCTAGCTTGAGTGGTATTTGGATTGGCTCTTGTGGAATGAAGGTTACGGGTTCGAAACCCGACGGCATCAAAGTGTTGAAGCCCTTTTGGTTTTTTGTTTTCGGTGGTAGCAGAAAGGAGAATAGAGTGCTTGGGCACTCTAGCTCACACGTGAGTGCTAGCTCACGTGGTAGCCAATGATGAGGCTAGAGCGCTTGGGAGGCAGCGTCGTGGGTTCAAAACCCACTAAGGGCAAAGGTACAATTTTGGTTTAGTTTTTGTTTGCCCTAAGGTTGTGTGAGAATATTAGGAGGAATATTGTGATGATTAAAAATGGATTATTTACTTATAACCTAAAGTGATGTTTGGGCATGATAAAAGGTTGTTTTTGATAAATTAAAACTAAGGTAATTAATTTTTATCTTAGAAGAATAAATTGAATTATTTTATAAAGTATTTTATTTGATAAGTGCAATTTGAGAAAGGAGTTATAAGTAGAAAGTGAGTTGTTATTTAAGAGTTTTTGATGAAAATTATGATGTTGAAATTTATTATTGAGATGGAGAAATAAGGTGTATTTGGGATTTGAGTTATCATTGTGTTTTGTGAAAAGTGTTAGGGTGATAATTCTTGTCATCTAAACCTTTTTACTTGGCAAAGAAAATTGTGATATTTGATCTAGGTTTTGAAGGTCATCCTACATCTAAGAAAAAGGTATGGGCATATTCTTCCTTGGTTGAGTTGATTGGTTGGTTTTCTGAAAAACAACTTTGGAGTGAAAAGGACTTAATTAGGTTTCCTTGTTGAGTTGTTGAGCTATATGTGAAGATTGTTTTATAAGCATTGTTGAGTGTGTTTTAATGCTTCAAGGTTTTCTGGAATAAAGAGTTGTTGATAAAACCTTGTTTGATAAGCATTGTTGTTGAAGCCATTTATTGAGTGAAGAACTTGAACTAGGGTTTGCAAAGATCATGAGTATCATTGTTATGTGAGATTGGTTGATAAGCATTGTTGGAAACATTTTGAGTGAGTGTTCATATGCTTGGACTAGGGTTTGTGAGTAAGGATTATTTCATTGAGTGATTGATTGAATAGATTTGGTTAAGCCTAGTCAGGTGGATGTGTGAAGTGATAGCTCAAGTTATATAAAACAAATTATTCTATATTCTGAATTGAGTTGAGAAAGTGATTGAGAGTCTTTTGAGTGAAGCATATTGAGTCTCTGACAATTATTTATATGTTTCTAAGAAAGTGATTGAAAGTGACTGAGTATTGAAGTGAATGTGAAGCATATTGAGTCTAACAATTCTCTATATGTTTCTAAAAGAGTGATTGAAAGTAATTGAATATTGAAGTGAATGTGAAGCATATTGAGTCTCTAACAATTCTCTTTATGTTTCTATGAGATTGTATAAGTTCTAGTGTGGACTTGTTGAGAAGAATTGAGGTAAATCTTAGATAAATCTTGTGGAAAAATTTGTGTGATATTTGGTGGAAGCTTACAATACAGATTGAGAGTAGATTTAGATAAGTCCTAGTGAGGACTCATTGAGCAGATTTGTACAAGTTCTAGTTAGGACTTGAAGAGCAAATTTGGACAAGTTCTAGAGAGGACTTGTGGACAAATTAGTGTGAGATTTTGTGGAAGCTTACAAGGAAAATTTGAGACAAGTCTTTGTGAAGACTTGAGAGTAGAGAAAAGTTGATTGATTGATTTTTTCAAACCTTGAGTTAAGGTTTGGGGTAGATCCAGAAAAGTTGATTTGAGATTGAATCAAGCTTTGAGTTAAGGCTTGAGAATAGAGATTGAGGATAGATTTGTGCTAGATCGAAGGACTGTGTTTAGTGCAGATCAGAGAACATAATTGAGGATAAATTTTGGTGTATATTTGAGTACAAGTTTGTGCCAGACTAGAGACAGAGATTGAGAAGATTTGTGCTAGATCGAAGGACTATGTTTAGTACATGATGAGCACCAAAAATGCTCATTTTTATACATGGATTTCTAACATATTATGCGGCATTATTATTATAGAATGTATGTTTTATGAAAGTTTTATATATATTTAATAGTAAATTATGTATATTATCTAATATTTGTTTTTAAGTGAATTGTGTGCAGATTTAGTGGTTTTTACGGTATTTTAGCATGTTTACGTCAAGGTCCCACTCGGACCTGGCACTGTCAATTTGATGAAGGTAAAACATCCGTAGTACATCGGTGAAAAGTGCTAAGTCAAGCGCCCGATTCCCTTTGAAGCACCCGACTTCCATTTTGTGCTTAACTGACGGGCGCCTGCTTCCCGTTAGGCACCTGCTTCCCATTAGGTGCCTACTTCTCAAAATAAGGCGCTTGCTTCCCATTGGGAACCTACTTCCCATTGAAACATAATTATAGTGTGACTTTCGTTGACGTAAAATGACAGCGTGACTCCTGTGGATGGCATAATAGAACAAATATTTCAACGATGGATGCGGATGATATTTTAGCAAGGATGAAGATGAAGGACAATATCAAAGACCATGTGTTTTCTATTTTCCAGCAAATACGTAAATATCAATGCAAATAGATAAAGCATAAAATTAGATGTATTCTGTTCTGATAAAAAATAGAATACGTTAAATCAGTCTAGAATTAATGTTTTTGCTTTATCTCCCTATTTCTACGTATTTGTTGTAACCAAAAAATCAGGAATTTATTTGCTCTCAAATGTAACAGGGCATGGTTACATATCTTATAAATATGCAGGCCACCCCTGATAAAGATATCCTAGATCCTAGATTTTAGACTTGCTATGTAATTTTTTGAAGCTACAATATATTCATTTGAGTGTTTTTATTAATCTCAAACTAGCATCCGGTGAATGAATTGATCGGGCGGAAGACTACTGGAGCCTAGGCCCACTCTAAATAGTACTCCTCCCATTTTACCTTGCTTTCTTAGTTAATTTATTTACTATTTTTTAGATTATTTAAATTCTGTATTTTCCCCTATTTTTTGTAATTTCCAGCAAAGTGCAGTTTTAATTTTTGTATGTAATTTAGGCACATTTTTATAAACATAGGATAGATTATTGGTTTGAATAAAAACTTCAATGAATACCAAACACCCCCAAACCAATAGGCATAGAGGGACTCATTCCTTGCACTACAGGCATATACTGTGTTGTGATACTCACAAGTCTACGAGCTACCCCGGGTTGACAATTAAATGGAGGTAATTAATTGAACTATAGAAAACTAACCAATGTTTTGCCCAACATTTTGGCACCATTGTCGAGGAGTGTCACAACTGTAGTGTATGATCCATAGGTCAGTTAGTTTGAAAATTAATTTTAGATTTCCTTACCTGTAGATCATCTACCTGCGAAGCATGAGTCCACCAAGAGCCTAAAAAAATCCAACGGATCATTTATTGAAAAAAATAGAAAACACCTCAAGCTTAGAATATTCTAGAAATAGTTATTAAAGAGAAAATCCCATCCATTTGAGTCATCTTATCACAAAAATTCATTTTATAGAATTTAGTGACTAGGATGGGGAAAATTCAACAATTATTTCAGAAGTATTCCAACAAAAAGGAAAAATTGCCAATACGAGGAATAGCCTCCACAATTAAAACAGAAATAGGAACATTGTTTAATGGTGTGAAGAGTGAAATTTTATCTCTTGCTTTATAGTCAGACACATTATGAAGAAGAAGCAAGAATCTGAAGCAATGTTTATATTTTTCTATTCAAGGTGTAGAGAAAACCATGAAAAAAATAAATGTCCAGAGAATACAGTAGAAGTTTATGAAAACTGTCACCTAGATCATAAGACCAGGTTGTGTCTAAAAATAATAAAAGAAAATCCAGAGGAAGTAGAAACTTACCTTGTGGATCTACCTCCACAGACACAACTATCAGAAAATCCCAGCTTACCAGTTTCACCTTCTACCAGGCCAAAATAGTTGTTGGCACCACCAGAGTCGAATCCCAGTAGCAATTGTTTAAATTCACTAGCTGATCAGGGAATTATGGGAATAAACCCAATGTGCCATAATAGTGTAGAAATAAATTATGTTGTTGAACAATCAAGTAATGAAGGACTTCCACCGTATCCCGAAAGGTTATGGAAAACCAGAGAAATGACACCACCTAAGTTTGATATTATGAAACAGTTGAGAAATCTTACTGATATCATTCCTCAAACTATCAGGTATGTGCCTATTTACACTGAAGCCATTAGGGAGGTATGCCTCAAGAGACCAAAACAGATGGTAAAAACTATAAATTTAACATTTCCCAACACTTTGGTAAAATTTAATGCTGATATTAGATGCAGAATAGGAAAAATGATAGTTAATGAAAAACTGTAAAAACAATTGTCATCCACCTACCTGCACAATCTACCAATAAGTTGGACGAATCTAGTTTTGAGGTCATACAGGAAGATTCTCTTCCCATGCTGCAATGTATCATAAAACTGGATAAAGAAGGGGATGGGACAAATGAAGTCTTAATTGTATCAAATTTTAGACATAAATTAAGATCTTATCACAAGCCCCAAATTCCAGAGGCTTGCTCGATTGCAAGCATGGGGGAGACCCCACCTTCAATGTTATCACCCACAACACGATGAACGCTATTACAACGTTCAATTAAAAAAAATTAATTAGAATTTTCTTTAACGCTATTAGTTTAGGTTTTTCTTTTTATTTTGTTATGTTTTGCAGACAACAAGAGGCTCAGTGCAGATCATAGGCATCCAAGGCAATCCGACCTACCAGCATGTGTCGTTCCATTCTATTTTTCAAAAGAAAAAAATATTCCAAAATCTAAAAATTTCTAGAAAATTCTAGAATATGAAAAAATTCTGGAAAATTCCAGAATCTAGACAATTATGAAAATTCTAGAAAATTCTAGAATCTGGAACTTAAAAAAAAAATGAAGAAAGGCGTAGTTCCATGGGACTTCCTAGGTGGTCACCCATCCCAGTTCTACTCCATGCCATAATGCTTAACTTTAGAGTTTTTATGGGATCTGCTACCAAGCGCTCAATAAAACACATCTGTTGCATACAGGTTGACACCATAGGCAGATGTGCAACACTCGACCATGGCAACACCAGTTGTGGCGGATAAAAGATGAGCTCAGATGGTTCACAGTACTCTATTGAGCAACACATCTCTACTCATAGAAAAAAAAATTGGCTATGAAGATTTCACAAAGTGAGGGCTTTTTATAGGGAGTCCATAACAACACACGATGAAACAATATGAGTAATAGTCAATGGGCTCCATTTACAACCTTGTCATGCACCTCACATTTGCGAGATTGAATCAAATGCAAGCATGGGGGAGACTCCATATTTTTAAATTCATACCAGCCATTTGACGAATGATCATGTATTCATCATTAAAAAAAGAAAGGAAAGATGACATGGACTTGTTTTGCTTAACATAAATTTTCTTTTATTTGTGTTTTTATTTTGCAAGAACATGACCTTGGTGCAGTTGTTAGGTAGCTTGGGAAACCTAGGCTTAACAAGCATAGGCAACATGAACCTTCCCAGCTTTCTAGGAGATTTTTGCTTTTAGTAGGAGTAAGTTAGTCCCCATTTAAGGGGAATACTAAACCTGAATCTGCACAAGAATGTTTGGACTGGTCTTTATGGATAGTAAAACACTTAACTATTGATTCGGGGGCGGATGTAGATTTTTTGTCCCTGTTCTTCAACCAAAGCGCTTCAGGCCTGATCAACCTTACAACGCACATCCGAGGAAAATCCAACACCCATTGAATAAAGAGAAGCACCTATTTTCCATTTTCTAATGGTAAACGGTGCTTGACTCCAAGCATGTTAAGAAGATGGTGCCCACCTCCCAACTTTTGGTAGACCAACGCCTGATTCCTGGCCTCTCTAGGAGGGTGCCCGACTTCCAATTTTATGGGAAAGAACCGACGCCAAGCCTTCCAAACATGTAAAAAAAAAGTTTGTATAAAGTTTGCTTTCTATTATAGACGATTTCTTGAATTACAAAAGAAATGATTCCCATGTCAAAGGCACCTCCTTTATAGTTCAATGGATGTTTGTGCCTCATGTGAATAATCTTCAACATTGGGAAGTGGCCCGTGCCACATCAACAGCTCATCCACGTGCATAAAGTCAAAACCTCTCATGGATAAAATTATCTTAATTTTTCCATTAGAGATTTATGCATGTTCCAAGGTCATCAATGAACAACTTTCGAGGAGGGGATGTGTGTCATCCCACGAAGACATGTTTTTTCTAATATTTTCTTGAATTTGTGTAGGAAACCTCAAATGAATAAATTGCAGTAATCAAGAACCAGTCATATGGAGAAAAATTTTCCACATGGGAAATAAGCATGTTGTTCTTTGTTTCAGTACACATGGTCATCATCAAACAACCAATACAAGTGCACCATGAATGTCTGTGCATAATACATGCACAAAACATAATATAGGTGTGTACTTAATTTTTTGTTTTGTATATATATAGTTTTCATAGAAATATATTTTTATAAAATAGTGCCAACACAATCCCCATTAATTTGTCCATCCAACCATTTAGCCCCATTTGGTATTTTGTCCACATGCAAATATTATGTTGGGAGAACACTCATGGTCATCATCTTAAAAATAATATACAAGCGCCTGCTTCCCATATACAGGCCTGATTCCCATATACAGGCCTGATTCCCATATACAGGCATTGCTTCCCATATACAGGTATGCTTCCCATATACAAGTATGATTCCCATATACAAGCCTGATTCCCATATACAAGCCTGATTCCCATATACATGTTTGATTCCCATATACATGCCATATACAAGTGCCTAACTCCCATTAAAAAAAAGGAAAAAAAACAAAGAGATTGACCATGGGGGAAATCCACAAATCATTTGTTGAAAAAGAATGAGCTGCCACAACTAGAAAGAGGAGAAAGAAAAATAGAGCCTATTGGACAACCGTTGCTAAAAATGGAAATTATAAGCACCGAGTGTCACAAGGGTGTGCCACTCTTTAAGCATGGGGGGTGTCACGAGGACACGCCACTCTTTTAAGCATGGGGGGATGATGAGCACCAAAAATGCTCATTTTTATACATGGATTTCTAACATATTATGCGATATTATTATTATAGAATGTATGTTTTATGGAAGTTTTATATATATTTAATAGTAAATTATGTATATTATCTAATATTTGTTTTTAAGTGAATTGTGTGCAGATTTAGTGGTTTTTACGGTATTTTAGCATGTTTACGTCAAGGTCCCACTCGGACCTGGCACTATCAATTTGATGAAGGTAAAACATCCATAGTACATCGGTGAAAAGTGCTAAGTCAAGCGCCCGATTCCCTTTGAAGCGCTCGACTTCCATTTTGCGCTTAACTGACGGGCGTCTGCTTCCCGTTAGGCACCTGCTTCCCATTAGGCGCCTGCTTCCCATATAAAATAAGGCGCTTACTTCCCATATAAAATAAGGTGCATACTTCTTGTTAGGCACTTGCTTCCCATTGATACAATTACAACGCGACTTCCGTTGATGTAAAATGACAGCGCGACTCCTATGGTCGGTAGAACATAACATATATTTCAACGATGGATGCGGATGATATTTCAGCAAGGATGAAGATGAAGGACAATATCAAAGACCATGTGTTTTCTATTTTCCAGAAAATACGTAAATATCAATGCAAATAGATAAAGCATAAAATTAGACGTATTCTGTTTTGATAAAAAATAGAATACGTTAAATCAGTCCAGAATTAATGTTTTTGCTTTATCTCCCTATTTCTACGTATCTATTGTAACCAAAAAATCAGGAATTTATTTGCTCTCAAATGTAACAGGGTATGGTTGCATATATTATAAATATGCAGGCCACCCCTGATAAAGATATCCCGAATCCTGGATTTTAGATTTGTTGTGTAATTTTTTGAAGCTGCAATATATTCATTTGAGTGTTTTTATTAATCTCAAACTAGCATCCGGTGAATGAATTGATCGGGCGGAAGACTGCTGGAGCCTGGGCCCACTCTAAATAGTACTCCTCCCCTTTTACCTTGCTTTCTTAGTTAATTTATTTACTATTTTTTTAGATTATTTAAATTCTGTATTTTCCCCTACTTTCTGTAATTTCCAGCAATGTGTGATTTTAATTTTTGTATGTAATTTAGGCACATTTTTATAAACATAGGATAGATTATTGGTTTGAATCAAAACTTCAACGAAATACCAAACCCCCCAAACCAATAGGCACAGAGGGACTCATTCCTCGCACTACAGGCATATACTGTGTTGTGATACTCACAAGTCTATGAGCTACCCTGGGTTGACAATTAAATGGAGGTAATTAATTGAATTGTATAAAAACTAACCAATGCTTTGCCCAATAGTACATATTTGATACAGAGCTTTAGAGGTGATAGAGTATAGAGGACGACAATCTCTAGTGGATAGAGATTCATTAGTTAGGGTAGTGAGGATAGGAGTCTTCAATGGATAGAGATCCATTAACCAGAGCAGTGGGAGCAACAGTTCTTCTAGAAGATCACCAGTCAGAGCTAAGGAGAAAGGAGTTATCTAGTGGATAGATATCCATGAACTTTATTAGGGTATTGATGTCTCCTTTGGATAGAGATCCATAAACATTGTAATAGAGAAAGGATTCCCAAGAGATTGATTGAGAAAATTTTAGTGAAATATTTTCTCCGTGGAGTAGCCCACATTGGGTGAACCACATAAAATTGGTGTCTTTATTATGTGTGGTGATTTGTGCATTGCTTTGATTACTACTATTTATATTGCTATCTTTATACTACATAATATTGATTGGAAATAAAAGTAAAAAGTGATCTTATACTTTTCACCCCCCCTCTTAGTATAAGTTTGTGTTCTTCACTTATTTTGTTTGATTTGTCAATAGCTCCTTTGGCTTAGTTTTTATTGTATTTGTTTTTCATGTTTTTGTTTATGGTGTATTTGGATTATTTTGTTGTTTCTATTTTGGATCTATTTTTTTATGTTGTTTTTGTGGTTTTTCTGTGTGTTTCATGTTCTGTGGTTTTTTGTTTGTGGTGTATTTGTATCTTTTTGTTATTTTTGTTATGGTAGTGTTTTGTTATGCTTTGTTTGTGGTTTTTCTATGTGTTTCATATTTTGGTGTTGTTTATTTTTGTCATTTTTTATTTTATTTTATTTTTATTTATTTATTTATTTTTTTTTTTATTTGTATGTGTTTTGTTATGTTGTTTTTGTGTTTGCTTTGTGTGGTTCATATATTTTTTTAAATCTTATTGTGCGTGTGTTTGGTTGTGCTTTATCTTGTCAACACACTCAATGAGTATACTTTATTTGTTTTAGCTAATTGTGTGTTTGTGTTTGTGTGTTCTTATTTTTTGTTGTTTCAGACATACTCCTTGCATGTGTTAAAGGTGGTAGTCTAGGTGCGAGCCTTGGGTATTTTTGGCAAAAGAGATATCCCTGCCTCCTTGGGTCTTACCCGAAAGTGGCATCCCTTCTAGGATGTTTTCCACAAACAAAAAAAAGTATGGATGATATGATAAAACAACTCTTTAGGTGATAACTTTAGATAGAAGATGATTATCAACATGTTCAAACTCTAGTGCAATGCTCCATATGGCTCATTATTTCCTTAGACAACATGTTTCTTGCACTGGTTTTCTTAGAAAATAGCAATTAATTTTATGATGAAAAATCCTTTAAACTAAAATTTTCTTAGATGGATATATAACTCCTTTGATATTAAATAAATATCTGCAACACTTGCAAACACAAATATGATTAAAAAATATGTTTTTTCTTCTACAAATGACAAGGTTTTTTTCTTACTTGAACTTGTATCTGCTTCTTATTTGTTTATCAATAACAATATGCTTTCACAAACTCTGAGAGGTGTCTCTTGCTCCTCAAAAACTAGATCACCTTCACAAATAGAAGCTTTTTTATGATATCAGCCTACATTTTTTTTTAAGTGAAAAAACCCTTGCGAGGTCGCCTTGGTCTAAGAGACCACAACCATGGGGTTCTACATCGTCAAAGTCACCCGGGAGTCGCACCTGACCTTGCCCGCACCAACATTATCAATTGGATTTTTGGGTACCCAATTCAAATTTTTAGTAGGGTGGAGATTCGAACCTGGGACCTCCCTTGGAGGATTGTCCTCTCCTCTCCAACTCACCTACAACACATGGGTGCCTACTTTGATACCATATATTATAGACACAATAAATTTTTGCACTATGATTAACATTTGCATTGATGTGATAAGTATATGTACATGTGAAATCAAGAAGGTATAAGGTTAGGAGTTACAACTAGTTCCCAAATCTCCATAACCATAAGGTGAATATGTAATTCTCACAATAGAAAATTCTTGAAGCTACTACGACCAATTTTGGTAATTAGGTGACAACCCAATCAATAAGTCTTCCATGTCTTTACAAATTACAAAATGGCTAACATTTCCTTCTTATAAGTGGATTTTCCTATATTCATATTAGAGGTAGATTTTTAATGCTATTAGTCACTTACTCAAATTTTTCCCTCCTTTATTTCATTTGGTAGTCTTCCACCCTAAATTGATGAAACCCCAAATGCACATTAATCTTGGTAAAGCTATTAAATATATGTAATTAATTAAATAAATCATCAATAATAGGCATATGAAACTTATATTTAATGGTAATTTTGTTGAGAGGACATAAATTTGGACAAATGTGTCAAGAATTGTCCTTTTACCAGACCATGACCACTTTGGACAAATAAGGACTAGAGCTAGGATGGATGATACCTTTCTTCAACATCTCATGAACTAACTTATCTATCTTATACTTTTGGAATTGGGAATAGTAGTAAGGATGAACATTGGATGGATGACTTCTTGAGACAAGGTAAATGACATGATCATGCATACGCTTAGGGGAAGACCCAAATTTCCAAATATTAACACATTGCAATCCATAAGAGACTACATGTCATAAATAAAATATGGAAGAGACTTCTTTGTGGATTACATTTCCCTACAATTAATGTAGGTAAGGAGTCATTTCTTAATTTTCTTGAATATTTTCCATTTGGTTGGAGATGAAATCCCTAGAAGTTTGAGGTTTGATATCTAGAGATGAATGACTATATCATATTCCATCCATTGTACATCCCATGATGATATCTACACCATCCAATTTAATTATATTAAGATAGTTGGACTATCTATAGGGATCCATCTAGATATTAAAATTTGGAATACATTCTATGTATTAAGTCATGCCCTGTTGGAAATCAATACCTAGAACATTATTGATATATAAACCCATATTTTTCGTAGTCTTAGAGTCAATAAAATTATGCATACCAAACCAATAAATCAACACATTGACATGTTGGTGTTTGTTAAATTTTTAGACCTTGATGGTGTGATAGGTTTGTAGCCCCATTAGGTCAAATTTTGAAAGAGCCATGGTATCCACATCTTGCATGAAATTATCTTTTTCTAGTGAATCCTACTATAGAGAATCGTCATCTTCCTAGTATAAAATAATGCCATCCTCAACTTCCAATTAGAAGTTATGTCAATCCTCATATGCTTGTTCCTATGGATGGAACAACCTATATTTGAAATAGAAGAATCTTAGTGGATGCTCCTCATTCTATTTATTGAAATATAGTTATTTGGGATTGAAGTCACGTCGTGGTTGGGGATAAGACAATTGTTTTTGTGTTTATGTGGGCCAAAAATTATACTTCATGGAGGGTATATGAATCAAGCATACTAACATCCCACTTAATATTATCCTTATGGCCATGGAAAAAGGTTGATACCACTAGTTTTGGATATAAATGATAGGTATATGTGAGTAGGCCCATGAACTCATCATAATAGTCTTCTATAGATCATGTATATTTGTTCTACATCAAATACACCACATAAGATGAGGTGAGTTCTTATAAACATTTAGTAGGAACATCTTCTTGAAATATAGTCATGAAATATAATGATCAATATGCTTGAGTTTCTATAGAAGCCATTGATATGATTGGGTATTGATCTTAGAAGACAAAGTCTTTAAGGAGAACATTGCAAAACCAACAAAGTTTACAAAATTGAATAAAATTGGTTGTCTCTAAAGAGGAGCAATTCACTCCAAGAGAAGTAATTTATTCCAATGGAAGTGATTCACTCAAAGAGAGGAGTGATTCACTCTAAAAGTGAACCAATTATCTCCCCCATCTCAAAGTGAATCTATTGTCAATAGGCCAAGTGGGACAAGTATGCACAAGTATCACAAAGGATGTATTGGAAAGATAATTTTTTATCATTTTGTGACACATAAGTCATCTTAGACGTATTATAATCTATCTAAAGGCTAATTAGAGGTATGTAATATTTAGAAGTGCATAATTTTTCTAAAGATGCCCCCAAATATTTACTTTTACTAGTAGTAAGAATTGTTCACCCAAGGTAACTAAGGGGTAAATTATTCCTATAAATAGAAGCCATGGACTCCATTAAAAACATATTTTGGCCTTAATAAATTTAAATATACACTTTGTGATACCCATTGTAAACCAAAAAATAAACAACACCAATATAAAGCAAAAGGTACAAAAGCACAATAACACCATGAAATGCACAAAATAAATAATATTTATTAATATAGGTATATCTTCAAGTTGTACAATAAATGTACCCCAATATGGGGGTTACAAATGCTTTTGATACAATGATTACATATAATAGGGTTTCAAAACCCTAGTTCAATGAACAACTGGTGTCTTTTGGTTTATCCTTGATCCAAACAAGAGTGTGGGTGGGCTTGTGTATCCCTATGGGACCACCCTAGCTACAAAATCTTCCAAAAATGTGGTTCCTGCACCTACAAAAAGTAAGCAACATAAAAGGGATTAAAAGCACCTACGAGGACTCTACTGTGTGAGGCCCTCATAATGATAAAACTTATAAACCCTAAATTTTGCAATGTTGCACTATAAAAAAATAATGCAAAAACATAAAAATAATGCAACTAATATCTTACCTTGGTAGTGTTGATTAATGTTCTTGATTCTATGTTTGAGAGGTCACACAAACGCTCGAAAGCATCTGAGGGCTTATGGATTGCAAATCTGCTACGAGAACCACCTGGAGGCATTCGACGATGGCTGCAAATGCTTAGCAATGTTCCATAAATGATCAGAATGGGAATAGGTACCCCCTGTGGTGTATGAAACATAACTCCAGCACCTTGACCTTTTTCACACTTAGAACCATTAAAGAATAGTGTGATATCAACATCTTCCTTTGGAATGACATTTTCTTCTTGTTCAGTGACAATGAATACCAAATCATCTAGGAGCTCAATAATCAAGGGTTTATCACTAGGAAGTGGAGCTTTCGCAAGTTGATCAGCTATGACCTAACCTTTAATGGATTTTTGGCTAATGAATTCAAGATCGAATTCAGTGAGAAGCATTATCTATTTTGCGGTGTGGGTGTTATTGTAAGTGTGAGACATCATGTAATGTAGAGGATTTTTGTGAGCTATGACATATGTGGTGTGACTAAGAATGTAATGTTTGAGTTTCTTAGTGGTAAAAACCACTTCTAAGAACAATTTTTCCATGTAAGCATATCTAGTTTTATAGCTTACCAATGTTCAACTAATGTAGTAGACAACTTGCTCTCGATTGTTTTCATTATTTTGTGCAAGCATTGTCCCTAATGTAAAGTCCATTTCTGAAACATAAATATGGAAGGGGATCCTTGAATGAGGAGGAGTTAATACTGGTGGAGAAGCCAAATATTTCTTGATGTCATCAAAAGCTTTTTGGCACTCATTTGTCCATGAAAATGTCACCCCCTTTTGTAGCAGGTGATTGAATGGCCTACATTTATCAAAAAGTTGTGCAATGAAATGATGGATTAATTAGATATTTCCTTTTAAACTACGTAATTTATTCAAGTTTTTTGGGGAGGCATCTCCATGATGGCCTTGAATTTTTTTGGGTCCACTTCAATGCCTCTTTTGGAGATAATAAATTCTAGTAGTTTTCTTGAGGTGACACCAAAGACACACTTTTTGGGGTTCAACCTTACATTATGCTCTAGAAGTTGATCAAATACTTTTTCCAAGACACCAATGTGCTCTTATCAATTTTTGAATTTATCCAAGAGATCATCCACATAATCTTCAATGATCTTATGCATGTAATCATGGAAGATGTATGTCATGGCACGTTGATAAGTGGCACCTACATTTTTTAGGCCAAAAGGAATCACCTTGTAACAAAAATTCCCCAAGGTGTAGTGAATATTATTTTGTGTTGGTCATCAGGATTAATTTGAATTTGGTTGTATCCTAAAAAATCATCCATTAGAGAAAGCATTTCATGGCCAGCGCAAGTATCAACAGAGTATCGATGTTTGGTAGAGGAAATTCATCCATAGGACATGCTTTTTTAAGGTCTTGAAAGTTAGTGTAAATGTGTATCATCTCGTTAGGCTTACAAACGGATACCATGTTGTAAATCCACTTAGGATAGCCAATGGGGGAAATGAAACCCACATCTAAGAGCTTTTGAAGCTCTTCTTTGACCATGAGGGCAATGGTAGGATGCATCTTTCTCATTTTTTTTGACCGGCTTAACATCAACATGCAAGGTGAGATTATGGATAATTAAATTAGGGTCAAGACCAAACATGTCTTTGTAAGACCATGCAAAAATAACCTTCTTCTTGAAGAGAGCAATTGATTGCTCTTGCTCATCAACAGATAAAATTTTTCCAAGTTTGATAATTTGAGGATTGTCTACATCTGAACTAAGGTTCACATTGATGGTATCTTCAATGGATATTTGAGAACCTTCCTTAAGTTGATGGGGAATTGGGATCAAATTAATTTCATGTATGATATTATCAAACTCTTCTAGCTCAACTTCTTCTATGTCTACCTAGAAAACCTTAGGATCTAAAGGCAAAGGTGAAGGAGAACGTGAAGGTGATGGAGGAATGTAGTTGGATAAAGCCCTTAAAAATTCCTCAAAAATGATGAATTTAGAAAAGGATGGATGCGATGAAATCCAATCCATATCAATAAGGCTCATGTCAATTGGAATTGTCTTTGCCAAATCATATGGATTACGAAGTGGGGTGAATAAGTCAACATGTGTCATGTTAACTTAAAGAGAAAAATTGTGGTTGGCAATGTGATAGATAGATAGATCCTGCTTGCTAGAACCGATGCTAGAACTATTGGAACCTGAACAACAATTAGCAAAATAAATAAATGCAATCGATAAAAATCCATGTACATGCAATGCAATGATGATTTTTTTTTCTGTTTTTTTATTTTTTTGTATATATATATTATAGAAATGTTCGGTGATGTGGATTAATGAAGTGGAGGTGGTTCACCACTTGGTCAACTCGATCCCTAGGGAGGATCAAATGAAATATGGACTAATGGATGGGAATATTTTGAGTTAATACTCACACTATTCGGTGAATGGAATGATGGGTGTCGATTCCTCATCAGATACATTAGAAGCTATCGATATAATGTCATATTCTTCATACATTTCCTCCTAAAAGTCATCGATGTGATGGGTTTCTTATTATAAATTTAGATAGATATTTTGAAAGGCTTGTTCAAAAGAAGAAGTGGAAGAATGAGAATTATAGCCTAAACCTGAACGATCATGCACTTCTCGATATGGAGTATCGATGAGCTCGTGCATTCCCTGTTCATGTCATCCTAGGTTATAGCCTTGACAATTAACTCTATGGAAGTATCAGTATGGAAAACTCGATATGTATTGTATGTTGGCAAGTGTTGGTTGTTTGGGTTTATCAAGGAAATATGAATTAGAAAATGAATCAATCCCCCCATACATAAAATTGATATTTTTAGGCATTGAACCCATGTTGTACATCACTCCTATGGATAAGGGTAGGTTGCGTGGATGACCATAATCCCTAGCGGTTTGGATTCTAAGTAGTGTGACAGTAATGTCTTGGACCACGTATTCACCAATGCTAGTATTAATGAGGTGGACCGCAACTTGGGATGATGTGGAGGCAGATGTGGAAGTGGATGTGGAGGTGAATGTGTAAGGTTTATGATTGGCTTGTGTATTCGATAATGGGAGAGGTGTGGTCTGGAATGGTATATCATAATCCATTTATTTGACTTGAGACATTAATTGATGTGGATGAAAGTGTATTTGGCTAAGGTGTTTGATGAATGGGTGATGTTGTGGAGGAAATATTGATGGAGGATGTTGATGTTTATAATGTGGTTGATGTGGATTGAGTTTGGTCACATGTACATGTAGTCAATGATGATGAATATGGGGGCATGGATGTCAAAGCTTGATGTGGGGTAGTGATGGGGAGTTCCTTAGGAATGGGAACTTTATATGAAGAGGTGGATGGTATGGTGGATGATGTGGTTGATGGGGTCAAGAAAAGGTGAGTAGATGGAAGAGTGGATTCATAAGGATTTGATATGAAATTACAATACTTAAATGGTTTGATGTTCACTTGTATGCAATGAATTTATCCCTCATGTACATATTTTAAACATTCATAGAGCATAGAGGGAATGCAACTCATTTCCCTAATCCAAGGGCATCCAGGGAGTACATTGTATGTCATGGATCCTTCCAAGATGTGGAACATTATGTACAACATTTTTACCCCCACTTCAATGGGTAAACCAATAATACCAACTATGGAACATAAAGCATCATTGAATGCTTTCAAGGTGAAGGTGGATTTGATTGTATGAGATGGTGGATGATTAAGATGTTGAAGAGTAGAAGTGGTGATGATATTGATGGAGGATTCGGTATCAATCAAAACTCATTTGAATGGCTTCCTATCAATTTGAGCCATGATGTGTGATGGAGGATCCACCAATTCTGATGATATTGGTTTGATTTCAAAATCGTAGAATGTAATGATAGGATCCACACATGTTCAAATATTTTCTACAAAATTGCTAAAGATATTAGTATTCTAATATTGGAGTTCAATAGATTTTAGAATTTCTATTAATGCCTCGTGGTGTGGGGGATATTGTTGAATTATCTCATAAATATATAGTTTTGTTGAAGTCATGTTAAGGCTAGTGGTTAGTCAGCTACTCAAAGAAATGATTGCCTTGGTGGATGATTGGAAGGATGAGTGGGTGGAGATGGATGGCTGGAAATATGAATTGGTTGGGAAGAATTGGTGCAAAATTGAATGAGTGATGATGAATTGGTAGGTTGAGGAGAGACACTTTCTTGTGATGCTACGAGAGGTTTAATAGTCTGATGTTGTGTATTTTGTTGTTTGGTGCATTATTAACCTCAGGTAACTACTTGAACAATACCCACAAAACCTTAGTATTATTGAACATGGTTGACCTGATTAGGAGTCTTGGTGTTTGACCCTCCTTTTGTTGATTGCACTTCTTTGTGATGAGGAAGTGGTGTTTGATAGATACCAAGGTTCTAATTTTATTGAGCTAAGGGACTATCAACCTTGATGGACCCTAAATCAATTAGGTCTTGCACTATATCTTTGTATGTGTAGCAACCATTAATATCATGCCCGTTTTGTTGGTGATAAGGGTAAAACAAATATTCCCTATAGCTTTTTCTATGTTTGGTAGGATCAACTAGTTTGACCTTAGGTAAGGCAAGATGGTTTTTTTCATACAACCTACAAAAAATGGAAGTATATGATTTGGATAAGGATGTATAATGGTAGTTTTGTCAAATATATTATTGATGATGGTGATTATCCATAGTTGGCATTGTGTTCTGAATTTGTTGTGGTGGAGGAACCACTTGATATGTAATTTGTTTTGGTTGTTTTTGCATTGGTTTTTGTTGCATTGGTTGTTGTTGTTGAGCCATTACTGACTAACTCATGACCAATTGATTTACTTGATTTTCTTGATGGGCCTTATTTGGCTTGGATTTTCTAGAATAATTTTCTTTTGTTTGGCCCTTGTTTTACCATTATTTCTTTTTAGGATTTAGCACACCTTCTTAGATTTTTATCTCCTCAATTATGCTAGTATGGGCAAGAGCTTCTTCGAATGAGCTATACTGTTGTAATTGCAATAGCCAAAAGATGGATTTTAGATAACTCTTAGTGAAAAACCGAGTTAACTCTTCCATTAGTAGGAAGAATGGTATTTTTATGATAACAACCCTTCAACGGTTGCCAAAATTATAGAATGACTCATCATCAAATTGCTTAATATTGTATAAGTCAAACAATGTGATTTTTTTACAACATTGAGGGAAAATATTTCGAGGAATTGGTTTACCAACTGTTCAAATGTATAAATACTATGATGAGGCAAATGGTTATACCACTCCATGGCATCTCTCCCCAATGTCTGAGGAAATATTCTAAGCATTAAAGCATATTAATTTTGAATTTTGAAGCATGAGTGAATTAATGTGATTACGTGCTCTCTAGGGTCCTCAGTCCCTTTAAACTTATCAAATTTTAGTACTGTATCAAATTTTGGCACTGTAAAATCTGTCGGATATGGTGGTTATGGTATCAAAAAATGAATGGGTTGATTTATTAGTTGTCTTAAATTAGGCTTCTGGTTCATCATAACAGGAGTGTGTTGTATCAAGCTATCAATCTGTTGTTACAATGCCTGAATTCTAGGGTCTTCCCAAGGTATGTGGAATCCCTGAATTACTTGGTGATTGTGTGGAGATGAAGTCATAAAATTATGAGGTATGATGAGATGTTAATGTCTTGATGGAATGGATTGCATTTTATGATGTTGGGCTTGATGGAGGAATGATGGAATGGAGATGAATTTTGAGGACTATGAATGTGCTAGTTGTTGGAATGGAATGGGTGTGGGTTAATGGAGGTTGGGGGATGGAAACCACAAAATATTGTGATACCCATGATGGATTTTATGTAAATAATATATGCTAGGTTGGAATGGATTGGGGCTTAAGATATGCCACCTGTATTTATTTTTGGGAGCAAGAATGAATATTTTTTTGAGCCATAAGTAATTTGTTGAGGTGTTGCCATACTCTTTGTATGGCAATCTCTGAGGAAAATGGTGTAGGTGTGGTGGAAATGGATGAAGTGGGTGGAGGATAGGTTGCAACCGATATTGCAACTAAATGGGGGATATTGGATGTAGTAGAAGCTAGAATTTATGAAGCAGCATTAACATGTGCTTCATATAATGGATTACCATAAATGGTGGTATATGAAGATGGTATGGGAATTCTTTGGCTACATGATTGTTGTGGAAGAGATAATTTATGGGAAGGTGCAAATGACATCTCAAAAAGAAGGTTGGTATACACCTAGGTGAAACTAGAAGGCTACAAGTGGGCAAGTTCCTATTGAGAAGAAGGATCATACCTAGGTGGGCTATTGATTTGCTCTAGAACATGGTTAGTGGACCTTAGAAAAGATCCAAATTTAGCCATATCTATGTAGGTGATGTTATGATTGGTGGGAGATGATGGCTCAGTCATTGAATGGGGGTATGGATGGCTCTATGCAACACATCAGTATTTGAGGTATACAAAACATGTGAGGGTCCCATAGACAAACCATAATATCTTGTCTTTTTCACACTTATAGGATTAACCATAGAAGTGATAAGGAAATATGTAGAACTATTGGTCACGTATCTGCCTAAGTATAAAGTATTATCACTTATGCACCCTAGACCTAACCAATATTGAAAGGTCAGAAGAAAGAGATGTCCTTCGTGCCAATATCCATAGAGGGTTGGCTCCCTTACTAAATCCTACATAGGTTTAAGACTAGAGTTGTAGGAAATAAATTGGAAATTATGGAAAGAAATGGGAAATATGGCCACAGGCCGAAGTACAGGATTTAGGGTGGACTAACAACAATAATTCTACCAAGTTTTATACCGGCATATAACATAAGGAAAGTAGCATAATTTCACTCAAAAACTTGCAGAGACAACCCCCCAAACCACATTCTAGAACTCTCTCACTCACCAACAATGTTTTAAATTCAAAAACAAAATTTTAAACTTAACAGGAAGAACATGTGCATAAATAGAAATACTTAAAAATGGAAGGAAATCACACACATAAAATGCTTGTAAATTTTAGAAGCCAAGTCTCTTCTATTGATGCAGAGAACTTAAGAAGTTTTCTCGCAAAATGTCCAACCTTCTATTTTACAATGAAACGCTTAGTATTTATAGAGGATTGCGTCTCTTTCATTTAATGCATATACAAACAAAATACTGGTAGATCAAAAACCAGCATGCATATTTTTATCCTCGACATCGGGGATATCTTCAGTTAAAACATTTTGCAAGGAAACCATGATCTGACTTTGATAGAAGAATCATACAAAGAAGTCAACAGGAGTGAATGTTTGAAGCAATATTGGATGTCGGTGCATTAGGACGCAGCAAAATCATCTAAAAATTGGGTATTTGGTCGTTGAATTCGCTTTGCCTTGCACCTTGGAAATTCATTTTTGCTAGAAAAGTATACCAAGCATTAAATCTTCTTTGAAAACTGACAAGGATGATATATGGTGCATTGGAAATGCATACCTACTAGGAGCCAACCCTCTTTGGAGATTTGCACAGAGGACATTTCTTTCTTTCATCCTTTCAATGTTGGTCGGGTCTAGGGCGCACAAGTGATAATACTTTGTACTTAGGCAGATTCGTGACCAAAAATTTTTGGCACGCCTAATGGGACCCTAAAATTTTTACTTTCAACAATATTAAGGTTTGATGTTCGCCTTCATGTTGTACAATTAGAATATTTGGTGACTTAGCATTACCCAAAAGCCTTCGAACATGGAGATAGCGAAAGTTGCACGTCATGATCACAAGATCGAAGGCCCAAAATTTAGAAAACCCTATTGAGTTTTTTGAACTTGATACCCAAAAATTAGGTGAAAATCCTAGGTTAGTCACCCCACCACTTACGTCATCCACAACATCCTCACAAATAGCTAGTGTGTTTTCCATCCCTGTGAGCCCAGCTAGTATTGCCACTAGTGTTCCACCTCCTCAACCACACACACCAATCCATATGGTCCAGAATCCTCCACCACAGTAGCCACAACCACCAAGGCAGTTCCCAACATGGAATAGTTTAGGAGCCTTGAATTTACAAGCACAAAATATAGTCCCCCAAGCAGCCTTGAAGGCCTTTCCTACCTATGATGGTACCAGTAAAACTGCATATGAGCATATCCAATATGTGGCTTCTTTGGCGACCATCCATGATATAATGAATGAATATGTAATGGTAAAATTGCTGGTATTATCACTGAGAGGGAAATTGTTGTATTGGTATCGATAATTGAAACCTGGTACTATTACATCATAGGATCAGTTGGTGGAGTTATTAATTAAGAATTATCATGAACAAGCTAACTCATACTTCTTGCTACACTAGTTTACAACAATCCAAATACATCTACAGGAGGAGATAGTTGATCTCAATGTCAGTTTCACTCAAAGCTGGCAAAGAGTTTCTGATGGTTTGTGGCCCATGCATGAACAAGCCATGTTCTACTAACTCAAGGCGTTTAGAACTAAAATTGGTATGGCTATGTGACAGGGCAATGTGACTACATTTCCAGACCTGTACACACAAACATAGAAGATCGAATCTGACTTTATTACTATAGGTAGGCTTCCCTTGAAGATGACTATTTCCATTGTCCTTGACCTTCCATAGTATTTGTATTCTAGTGCATTTTCACAACCCATGCCTTCCATGTACCCAGTTCCATCATGGAGTTCGAACTCGCCTCAAATTGCTCTAATCCTTATTCCACAACACCCGACTCCAAGCTTTCTGTAGTTACCCAATCTATCAGTACCATAATTACCATCATCTATTCCTTTTCCAGCATTATCAGCACCACCAATCCCATTATCATACCAACGCCACTGACCCCATCACAATTTCCCGTGCTACCAACACCTCTACCTTTGCTAGCACCTCCTACACTCTCTAATCCTGATCGTTACACGACATTGTTAAAATATGTGAACTCTAACAACTCAGCCTTAAGTAAAATATCCAATGATCTTATAGTAGTAAGGAAGAAACAAGCAGAGGCTGAATTTTTATCACGAAGATTCCAAACTCCATCGATTACTCAAGAGCAAGCGACAGCTAGTAAAGGCCCCGAGAGAAACACAACAGTGTTAGCAAATGAAGAGCCTAGAACATTAGAAAGGATGTACTGGTTTTCAATGTGCAATGATCCCCATGGAGAATAAACATGCATGGTGCACCTAAACTATGTGCATATGCTTGCAAAAATTTTAGTTGGAGAACAAATCAACATGATCAAGGAGGCTGATCATAATTTTATGATGCCATCATTGGAGTAAGTTTTAGTTCTCACAATATCCAAAAAGAAGCCAGTAACTATAGATCCAGCTAAGCTTGAACCGTTGAAGGTTCTTACAGAACCAAAGGTGTAAAACAAAAAGGGGTAATCTCCAGTAAAAGCTTCTGGTTCAATATCTAAATAGTAGGATTTTGTCCTATTGAAATATTTGTTGCCTAAGCAAGCTCAAGAGAGGACACAAGTGAAGGCATCTATGTCACAACTTGTAGCATCTACTCAAACACAGAATGCTATGAAGGAACAAGCCAAAAAGTGCCTCATGTATCCATCATTGATGAAGAGGCAAAGAGTGGAAGCTACTCAGCAGTACCGGGACAAGTATGAGAGGGTATTAGAAGAGAAGGCTTCGATCGTCTCAAATTATAACATTGTGGAGGAAATGAAGAAGATACCCACAAAAGTGAGCCTATATGATGCACTACAGTTGCTTGGACAAGTTGATCTACTGGAAGATTCATTGAAGACTGCTAAAAACCAAAAGAAGATTCATGTTCAAACAGTGTTAGCACAAACACTATCGATTTTGGCCATTGGGAAAAATAGGCCACCCCCATTTTAATTGTCACTTAGAATGGAGGGATGGATCGTACAAAATTGTATGATTTATTCTAGAGCTACAAATATTGTCATGCCAAAGGCAGTATGTGAAGTGATGGGGATGGAATACACAAGAAGTAACCCCGAAGTGTTTCAGTTGGATGGAACTCTGATCAAATTAGTAAGAGTAATCAAATATATTCCCATTGTCCTTCATAATATGCCATAAATCACTATCATCCAAGAAGTAGTGGTGGTTGACCTAGAGCCATACTTTAGCATGTGCCTCTCAAGGTATTTCACCACTAATCTCAGAGGATACCTTTCCTTGGATTACTCACATTTGGAGATTCCTTTCAAAAGAAATAGGATTCACATTTATAATTAAAAGTCATCACATTTTCACATTGAGAAGCTATAAGAAGAATAAAATCCCCTAGGGGCAGTTAACATGATGATTGAGGAGTTAGAAGAGGTTGACTTGATGGAGGAGGTGCTTGGTGATTTTCACCTTGAATATGAATTCTCGCTCATGGATATTAATGCAATGATTGAAATAGATATTCGTTGTTATAAAATAACCAGGCCTGTACAGATTGAAAAGAGAGTCCCTGATTCCCTACATCCTGTTGCAAATCAATTATAGAAGGTGTATTTTGATGGTGCCAGGTGTAAGAATGGTGTAGGAGATGGTGTTGGTTTGATCTCCCTTATAGGTCTATAGAAGACTTATTATTATAGACTGACTTGGAGTTGCATAAAAAATGCAACTGAATATGAAGCATTGTGCCTCAGATTGAATAAGGCTAAAACGTTGGGCATTAAACAGCTACAATTTTTTTGTGACTTTGAACTTATTGTCAATTAGACCATGAATAAATATGTGTCAAAGCAACACTACCTTAAAGCCTATCACAAAAAAGTGTGGGATTTGTTTGAATCTTTCACAACTTTGAATATTCAAGCAATTTCTCATGAGCAAAAAAAGCATGCAGATATTTTAGCCTCTCTTAGCACAAATTATTCTCCTGTGGAACAAATAATCAAAAATCCCAAGACTTTCAGAGTGATCTATAGACCCTTAGTCCCTGAAAAGAACATATATTGGCAAGTATTTTATAATGATGAGCAAATAGTTAATTTTTTATTAAGAAAAATGCTAGCGTAGATGATAGAATGCTTGTCGAAGAAGAGACGGAGGGGATGATACAATTGAAGAACAATCATATTCCAATGGGGCTAATTTTTCTCGAGATATTGTTTGATCAAAATGACAGGGCCTAGAAGCATAGGATCAAGGTATATTCAAAGGAATACAAGGAATTATAGCTAGATCCTGAGAAGATTATTAAAATTGGAACTGATTGCATGCTTGAGGAATTAGAAGATATTAGGAACTTGTGCTATGAGTACCCTGACATTGTTACAAGGAGTTATCAAGATTTGAAGGGATATGACAAGGATGTAATTGAGCATACCATTGAGCTATAGGAGGGGTAAAACCCTTTCAGTAGAAATAGTGCCATGTCAATCCTAAAATCGAAGTACTCATGAAAGCAGAATTGTTGAAAATTATTGAAGCGAAGATAATTTACCCAATTAAGCACTCAATATGGGTAGCGAACCTGGTACCAGTATGAAAGAAGAATGGAGATATTCGGTTGTGTGTTGATTTTCACAACCTGAACTAGACATCACTTACAGATCATTACCCTTTGCCACAAATTGATCAAATTCTTCATGTGGTTGCCTGTACACAGAGATTATCATTATTGGATGGTTTCTATGGTTATAACCATATATAGGTAAAAAATTAAGATCAACATAAAACAACATTCACTACAAAGTGGGGCACGTTCACCTACCAAAGGATGTCATTTGGGCTCTTAAATGTCGACACTACTTTTTTGAGGGCTATGGACATCTCTTTCGGTGAGTTATTGAATAGAATTATTGTAATATATCTTGATGACATGATTGTGTTTTCACATCGTAGAGAATACCACATTTATCATTTGAGGTAGGTGTTCGAGAAATACCATGAGTTTGGGATTTCTATTCATTCGAAGAAGTCCATATTTGCTGTCAAATAAGGTAAATTACTAGGTCACGTGATTTCACAAGAAGGATTGGCAATTGAGCCTACAAGAGCTGAAGCACTTCTAAAACTACCATTTCCATCTAACAAAAAATATCTGTAATCTTTCTTTGGCCAGATTAATTTCATTTATAAGTTCATTACCGACTTTGCTCAGGTTTTGAAACCCATGATTGAGCTCTTAAAAAATAATACCGAGTTTAAATGGATAGAATCCAGAAGATAAGATTTTCAGGAGATCAAGGAAAGAATCTCCCAAGCTCTAGTACTGATTAATCCTAATTATTCAAAGGACTTTATTCTCTATGCAGTGGTCGAGTAAGAGAGTTATGTTGTAGTTTTGACACAAAAGCAAGAAGATGGAGATGAGAAACCAATTGCCTTCTTGAGCCAAGTCATTACCTCTTACCAAGAGAAATACAATTTCATCGAGAAACAAGTGTACGTAGTGATGAAATCTTTAAATAAGTTCTAACACTTTGTTTTGCAAAGCAAAACCATTGTTTATGTTATACATCCTGATGTCTAAAACTTCATACTCCAAGGAGAACTAGGTGACAAAAGAGTAGGTTGGTTCTTAAAGATTCAAGAATACGATGTGGAGATTCGGCCAACAAAGCTAGTTCGTGGATGAGCTCTTTGTCAAGATTTGGCCAGAAGTGTGGCATCTAAATCATTGGCTATGGTACATGAGGAAGATATTGGTGAAAGTATTTGCGCAAACCATAATCCAAGAAATCATGATTGGACAGAAGATATTATTGATTTCTTTACTTCTGGTAAGTTTCCACCACACCTTGATGCCTCACAACATCAAAGTTTTAGGTTGGAAGCCCTCAAATATGTTTTGTTGCCTAATGGGCTATATCAAAAAAATATTGATGGAGTTCTCCTTAGATGTGTGAATGAATTTGAGAAAGAAAAAATATTGGAAGAGTTTCATTGTGGGCTATCTGGTGGTCACTATGCAGGCAGGCCCATGGCCTTGAAAATTATCCGAGCTGGCTATTTTTGGCCTACTCTGTTCGTCAATGCTCATAAAGTAAGTCAACATTGCAATAGATATCAATGATACATTGGAAGAATCCATAAAGGAGCACTATCTTTGCACCCAATTCAGGTGGAAGCGCCTTTTCATCAGTGGGGTCTTGACTTCATCGAAGTCATTGATCCACATTATTCTATAGAGAACAAATACATTTTAACGATAACTGATTATTTCACCAGATGGGTAGAGGCAATTCCCACCAAGAAGATTGATCAGACGACCATTATTTATTTTTTGGAAGGAATTATTACTCTTTTTGGTGTCCCAGACTCAATTATAACTAACAATGGAACTCCATTCATTGGGGTCAAAATCACAGAGTTTTCTAGTAAATATGGAATTTATCTCAAGATGTCATCCAATTATTACCCATAAGGAAATGGTTTGGCCGAATCCACTAATAAAAATTTGCTACATATTTTAAAAAGGAAACTAGGAAATAACAGAAGGAGTTGACACTTGTTAAACTAGGATCTTTAGGCGGACCGCATCTCTATGAAAAAATCTATCAAAACTTCTTCGTATTCTTTGGTGTATGGAAAAGAAGTTTTCCTGCCCACAAAAATCGAGCTTCCAATCCTTCAAATATTGCAGTTTTTTCAAGATGAAGACGAGGAGTACGATCCCATGAGTGCAAGATTGGCACAACTATTGTAGTTGGAAGAAGATAGAGAACAATCGTATCAAGCATTCGTCGAGCACACCAAAGAGATGCAGAAGTGGTTCAGAAGGAAAACAATCGATCACAGTTTTTAGGCGGGAGACTTAGTTCTCAAATGGAACGAGAAAAAATCTAAGCCAGGGAAACATAACAAGTTTGATGCTATCTAGGAAGGTCCTTTTCAGATATCCACAGTGAATTCGAAAAATGCTTATCATATTTGTGACATGAAGGGTTGGGATCTCCCTATTCCAGTGAATGGCTTTCATATGAAGGCCTATATTCAATGACATGATATTAATGAGGTACCATATTGTAAATATGTATATATTATTTTGATCATATTTTATTTGCTTTAAAATGGCAATGGTATGTTGTAAAAAAAAATCTAAGGTGAAAAAGTGGTCAGGACCCAGGACTTCTCTAATATGTTTAACTAGGGTGTTCTTGAAGGAATAGAAAACCAAAAACTCAACTTGGATGATGCGTTCTTTGGGTCCAAGGTCTCGGAGGTGTAAAAATAAAATAAAACCACAAAGGCCTTACATTTTTTCCCTTACCTTGGAACCCCCATTTTTTGGGTTTTGTCATCATGTTTTTCCCCTTCCCCCTTCGCAGATATATATATATATATATATATATATATATATATATATATATATATATATATATATATATATATATATATATATATATATATATATATATATATATATATATATATATATATATATATATTATTGAAGGGAACCTATCCCAAAAAATTAAAATAAAATAAAATATGAAACTACATTTGAATTTGAAAAAAGTGCGGGAATTTTTGAAATTCAAACTTTTTGCTTTTTCCCTCTTCCAACCCATCTCACTTTTCTTCCTTCCGAAATAGTCTTTTTTGCCTCCCAAAATAGTTGTTTCGGCCCTTAAAAAGAGAGAAAAAAGAAAGGAAAAAAAGGGTTAAAAAAACTCAGCTTTTTCCAAGCATGCTATTTTCCTCCTGAATTAGTTGTTTCAGGTCCCAAAATAGTTGTTTCGAGGCTCGAAAAGTAAAGGTAAAAACGAAAACCAAGGTTCCATCACATGCTATTCCTCCCCCAAAATAGCCTTTTTGTCCCCCTAAATGGTTGTTTCGGGGCCCGAAATACCCTTTCACTCACCTCGCTTTTACCCTCCTCGAAAATCCTTTCGCTTTTCCTCCTAAAAACACCTTCCCACTCCCCGAAAATCCTATTTTGGCTTCCCCGAATTGTCATTTCACCCTAGCTCTATTTTTTTTTAGGGAAATAAAAAAAAACAAATTAAAAAAAATAATTATCTCAAAATACCTCTTTCTCTCCCCTGAAACAACCTTCTCTTGCCCCAAAACTGTTGTTTTGGCTCTCGAAAAAGCCACATTTAAAAAAAAGAAGTCAAAAAATATTGTGTCTTCCAATCGCCCGCATAAGCATTTCCCATCCTCGAACAACCTTTCCCATCCGTAAAAACTATTTCGTGCCTCAAAAATGTTGTTTCAGTCCCCAAAAAGCTTCCCTCCAACCCAGAAAAAATGGCTTTCCATCCGCTTTTCCTTCTCGCACCCTTCCATTATATTATTTAAAAAAAAAAATGCATGCATTCAAACCTTGTCGCCATTATTTTATCCCTCCACGCACCTTCGTTTTTCATGCCCCATTACCCATAAAATCTACATATCTCCATTTTCACCCCTCGTTATTCGCTCAAGCCACTCATCACGCTTTTCAAAGTATAAAAGCAACCAATCTGAGCACTTCAAGAAGAGGTGGCAAATTTTTTAAAAAATCATTGGAATGCATGCCATTCCCCCAAAATTAGCAAGCATGCCTCAAGCATTAATTCCGACATATAGGAGTAAAAAATTATAAAAAGGGCCAACCCTTCACTTTTAAAAATCAAAACATTTGCAGGGTTCCTGTGTAGAAGAGTTGTGAATTCTTTTTGCTCCAAGGTTTGCAGTTTTTTTTTTGTGCATTCAAAGAAAGCTGAATATAGGGAAGAAAACCATGGAAGCCAAGAAGGAGAAAGTTCAGAAAAGGGCTGCAACAGAAAAGAGGTAGAGAAAATTTCTACTAGAGGAAGAAGAAGTAGAATTAACACCCTATGATGACCGACTGACATAGATTAAAGATTACAACATCACCAACAAGGGTGTGGAAAAATTGCGTTTGGATGTTGAGTTTATTGTGCAAAATATGTCTGCTGAAAGTTCCCGTAATGTTGCATTTTACTCTCATCTCTCTTGGTACCTGTATACGCCTATACACTCATGTCCTGAGTTGGTTTGGGAAATCACACGATATTATAACTCTGGTTCAAGAACTGTTCAAAATGCCCAAGGAGATGAATTGTTCAGTATTTCAGACAACTCCATAAAGGACACGTTTTCTTGTGATGTGCAACCTCCATCCTATGCCATAGTGTTAAAAGACTCAATTTTAAGGAGGAGGAGAGATATCAGTCCACTGTTCACATGCGACAGTTTATGGAGAGTCATTTTTTGAAGACACCGTGATTTGGGGAATTTCCAAAATTACCAGCACCGCTAAAATATTTCAAGAGCCCCGATTTATACTCTATGCTAGCATGGTTGATAGGATTGTCTTCAGATGCCACAGTGCACAAGTGGCAAGCATCAATGGTGTAGTGCATTTCACAAGTGGAGTTTTATGATCTGACTTCCATGACCGCAAATACAAACCTGATTTTCTTTGATTGGGTAGATTTCTTGGAATGAAGGATACATTCACAATTGTAGAAGGTACAAACTATATAGGATGTTACTTTCAGATATTGCTCCCTTTTGGTATGGTATTTTTTCTATCACATGCACTCTCATTTTGATTTTATAGCAGTAAACAAGATAGATGAAACAGGGAGGGCATTGCCAATATATTCGTGGACTCAGACCCTATCAAGAAAAGAGTCTTATTATAATTTCAACATAATTTTTTAAGGGCTCGCCTTGGAGTTGATTTATGGGGTATGAAACAGAGTGCCCCAAGCAATGAAATCAAAGGTGGTTGACCAGAAAAGAGGTGATGTTTTTTGCTGACACAAGGAGTGGTGGTTAGAATATTTGGTTTTACTAGCAAACCTTTTCTACTGCCATATTTTACCACTAAACATCTTTTTGCCTTGGAAGTAGCCCAACAAAGTGATTTTATAAATGATACATATAGGATAGGCAGGGGAAAGAAAGCTACATGTGCCATGCCTTTTCAGTTTGGTGATTAAAGGGTTACATAATACGTACATAATTAATTGATTTTTGAGACATTGTATGAACATGGGCTGGTTGAGCTTACTCAACAATAACGATATAATCCTTTGGGTGTTTTTGCAAGTCATATTAAGGCCAATAGTTTCCATTGCTGCCCCCGAGAAGACATCATACAATAGAGGAATAATCCCAATGGGCGTGACCTTGAATGGCATGTGGAGATGATGATGTCACTTACTCCTTAGCATGATTTTTATGAGATGGAGGTCGAGAATGATCCTACAAATCATCTAGAGCAAGTTCCTCCTCCATTTTTGTTTGAACAAATAAAAATAGAATTGCCTGATTGGTCTGATGAAAATATTGCCAACTGGTGGGTCATGACGATTCACCGAGGTAAGCCCAAGGTAAGTTTTCCACTAGTTATGGATGATGTATTTTCATTGATTTATGATGATCAGTGTGAAAATACCAGCCCCTATCCCTTGTTGATTTGGTGCCTAGAAGTATAAGCAGTCTTGATAAAGAAGAAGATATGATGATACAAGAGGAGGCATCAAAAGAAGAGAGAATAACAATTGCATATGAAGAAGAATAAGAAGAGCAATCATCGTTGGAGGAGCAGGTTTCACTTAGGAAGAGGAGCACAGATATAAGAGTAGCTTTCATCGATGTGGTAAAGAATCCCAAAAGTGGAGTCATTTCTATGTATAGCACAAAATCACTTCTCTCACAGATGATTAAGTAGACTGCTTTTTCAGATATACCCTCTTCGGATTAGTTGGAAAAATTATGCCCAATAGTGACAATAGTAGATCTAAAAGTAGAGAAGGAAATATCAAAGGAAGAGGAAGATACTATAATACAACAACCTTCACCACCAGCTCAAATGGTTTTAGAGCCCATACGTATGCATTTTATTTCCTCTTCTCTTTCTGATAAGCACTTAGTGACCACCGTCTTCTCATCTAAAATTTTCGTATCTATTTCACCCCTAATTGCCAAATACACCTCTCCCATTCCCATCTCTATTTCACAGTCGTAGGTCACTAGTGTTTTCCTAGTTTCACCCATTTCCTCCTTTCCTCTTTCCTTCAGTTCATTCGCATCTGCCCTAAACTCATTTTCCCTTCCATTGTCCTCTGTTTCATCTTCCATGCCTTCCACTCTTGTTACATTTTTAAGCATGCAAGCCCCTCTTATAGTAAGTGTAGTTGAAGCATCCCTCGTTTCCCCCATTTCAATCCCTATGGTTGAATCAAACCTTCAATAAGCCCTTTTCCTATATTCCCCAACTTTTGCACTAGAGGAGTTGCTAGCTTTTGAGATAGAGTTGCTACCAGAGCGCTCTATAGCAAAAAAAATCAGTAGAGCACGGTAGAGTTCATCACAATGGTTGAAGAATTGCAAGTGAAAGGATGCGCTAGCCTTGGTGAAACTGATGAAGAAAGTGACTTTTGATCTAGCGATAATGGAGATGCACATAGTAACGATTGTCACTCAGGTCCAAAAATCTCAAGGAAAAATGGTACCCAGTGATTATTCATACTAAGCATCATCGAAGATATCACCAAAGCAGATGCAGCTCAAAAAATGGGCACCATAAAAGTGGCATCAAGCATAATTTACCTGTAAGCTGAGCATTATAAGGATCATTTTTTCTAGGCCGAGGCAAATATCAGGGAGCTAAAGGAATCCTTGGGAGTACAAAAGGCCAAATTGGATACTACACAGTCCAAACTGGATGCAGTGCAATCTGAATATCAATAGTGGTAGCAACAAGCAATGCGTTTGGAGGATGAAATCAAGGAAATCAAAGAGACAACTACATAGTACTAGACAATAGATCAGGAAGCACAATAGTAGATCCAAGCCTTGCAGGACTAGATCCAGAATATGTAGAATCAATTGGCAACAAAAGCAATGCAGCCGGTGAGCCTCACCAAGGAGAAAATTAAAGAATCTTGTTGAGAAGCAACACACCCCCACTAAAAAAAATGAAATTCCATCCTTTGAAAATATTTAGTTTTCATTTTTCCGTAGGGACCCTCTTGATGTTTTTCAGGTTTTAATTCCAAATTTTGCTTGCCTCCTTCTTCTTCAAGTTTTGCATATATCAAAGTATCCAAGTAGGCTTGCATATGGCTTTGATTTCAATTTAGAATTCATTTTTTAAATGTTAGAATCATTATGAGTAAAGAAGATCTTTCACTAATATGTAAAAATGCAGAATACAGATGAATAAATTCATTGGAGTCAACCTACAATTTTTGGAAAATTTGCTAAGTGGAAGAAACTTGAGGAAACGTCGCGATTTCGCGACATATTCCATTTTTGGAAACGTCGCGATTTCGTGACATATTCCATTTTTGGAAACGTCGCGATATCGCGACATATTTGGACTAAAAGAACCAAGTGATAAAAACGTCACGATTTTCTGACTATTTTTGAAAGAGCTAAAGAAAACATCACGATTTGCGACGTTTTGGTAGAAGAGCCAAGTGATGAAAACGTCACGATTTCATGACGTGTTTTGGTAAAAAGAGCCAAGTGATGAAAACATCACGATTTCATGACATGTTTTGGTAAAAAGAGCCAAGTGATGAAAACGTCACGATTTCATGACATGTTTTGTAAAAAAGCCAAGTGATGAAAACGTCACGATTTCGCGACATATTTTGAGAAAGAGCAAGTGATAAAAACGTCACGATATCGCGACATATTCTGGTTAGAAATAGCTTAAAGAAAACGTCGCGATTTCACGACGTGTTTTGGTAGAAGGAGCCAAGTGATGAAAACGTCACGATTTCATGACGTGTTTTGGTAAAAAGAGCCAAGTGATGAAAACGTCGCGATTTCATGACGTGTTTTGGTAAAAAGAGCCAAGTGATAAAAACATCACGATATCGCGACATATTTGAGTCAAAAGAAAAGCAAAAGAAAACGTCACGATTTCACGACGTGTTTTGGTAGAAAGAGCCAAGTGATGAAAACGTCACGATATCGTGACATATTTTGGAAGCATAGCTTAAAGAAAACGTCACGATTTCACGACATCTTTTGGGAAAAAAAGCCAAGTGATGAGAACATCGTGATTTTGCGATGTGTTTGGATCGAAAGCATCAAGTGATGAAAACGTCGCGATATCACGTGGATTGAAAGAATCAAGTAAGAAAAACGTCACGATATCACGACAGGTTTTATGGAAACAAAACTTAACAAAAACGTCACGATATCACGACAAGTTTTAAGTGGAAGCACAAGCTTAAGAAAACGTCACGATTTCGCGACATGTTCCATTTTGATGACATAAGCTAATGAAGTGAGAAAACGTCGCGATATCGCACACAATTTAATTTCATGAGATAAGAGAAAACGTCACGATATCGCGACATGTTCCATTTTGGACTTCTCATTTTCTCGGCAACAAGAAGAAATGAAGAGAAAACGTCGCGATATCACGACATGTTTTGGACTGAGAGAGCTTGGAAGAAGGAAATCAAGCCGACAAGGTAATAAACATTAGGGTTTTAATTTAATAATATTAAAATGCTAATCCTTGTTTTTCTTTTGCAGAAAGCGATCTGCAGTTGCATACTAGCAGAAGTAATGGCGAAAAAGACAAAAATAAGCGCAGATCAGGCGAAGGCCGTCAGATGGAAATGGGAGATGCCGAGAATTTCTGGTCCATCCAGATTTTACAGATCTGGCCGCAAAGAGACTTTACGGTGTGACTAAGCAGCTGCCTCATTTAATGAAATATGTCGACGATTGGCCGAAAAGTGAAAATATCTACACGCAGTTACCGAAATTTGCCGATGGATGCATTTAACGGGAGAATTTATGGTGAAAGTAATGGCGTGCAGAGAATTTCAACTCAGAGGCGGCTCTGCGAAGATAAAATGTCAGAGAAGTCAGTGACTCATCCAAATTTCTCTAAGGAATTAATGAGATGCTCTCGACAGATGCACCAGAAAGATGAAGATACCTTTACACGCAATGCCCATTTATGGAATATATCGACCCAAAATGAAGATATTTACTCACAGTTATAGATGGATGAGAATAATATCAGATCGTGCCTTCTCCATTTATGGCAAGTAACCGCACTAAGATTTATAGAATGATTAGGGTTTATCGAAACTCTATATTTAAAATGCCTTATATTGTAAAACCTGGGTAGTAGGGTTTAGATGATAAGATTTAGGGTTTGGGAAGAAGATATTTTTGAAAAGATCAGGGTTTGTCCTGAGTCTATATATACTTCTTCTGGATGTAAACTAAGGAGGCGAAAACTTAGAATAAAAAGCTATTGGAGCAATTTCCTGCAAATCTTGTTGAATGCTTTGTTCTGGACTTGGAGTTGGTGTGATTTTCATTTTCTGTGATAGCGTGGCCAGGAGCCTAATCTCTTTCGGATTGTGATAAGTTCATCTTCTTTTGTTTTTCATCTCGTTAAGGTTTATTTAATTTATGTTGTAGATCTATGTTATCAAGATTGGATATGCTACTAGGCTTCATTCTTTTTATTGTATGCTAGGGAAAATTATAGATTTAAGGTTTAGGCCTGTTCTAATTGCTCTGTCCTCACTGTGCGAGCTAGGCTGCTGGTGAGAGATACCAATTTCAACCGACTTCCCTTCTGTTTATGATTTTCTTTCAGATCTATTTCATCTCTATCTTATGCTCTTAGTAGAAGGTGATCTTAGAAAGTTGGACACTTTCCTCTTTGATTTGTTCTATTGTGAAGCTAAATAGTATAACTAAAATTGGTAGTTTTGGTTTTGCAGCTAAGTTAGATAAACTTCTCTTTCTGCCCTACCCTACTCTCTCTGTTCCACCGATTGAATGATCCATTTTTATCTTCTTTAAAATTTGTCTTTTATTTAAATCTGCTAAAGCATAAAGAGCTAGATCAAAGAACTGATTGTAAATCTGAGTGTCCACAAAGATAACCAACTCCAAAAACATTACTTGAACTAAAGTCCCGAACCCGTTGTAAGGTAACAGACAGTCCGCTTGAAACTATTCCAGAAGCGAAAAAGAGTGAATAGACATTCGACCCAACTCTGTAACTCACACCTTGGATATCCAACAAGATCCTAAAGTGAGTGGGATTTATCCCTTATAAGTGTTATCGGTATTTCATGCTCATTCTTCATAGGGTGTGTATAAAAGTCGAACCAACATTTAAAATTGGCGCTAGAAGGAGGGCTGAACTTCGTTCAGTAGTTTGTTAAGGATTGTAAGGTTGTAAGTTGCTTGTGAAAAAGTTGGATTCTACTTACAGAGTAACAAGGTCCCACTCCAGATCTGGAGAGCTCCTTGTGCCTGAGTTAGAAACCCCAAGAAGAAGCAACCTCAGAAGGGCCAAGTCCTTGTCTAAAATAGTTTTATCACCACTTGTAGTTACTCCAACTACAACTAAAAATATCATCGTCAATCAAGTAGTAATGGCAAACTGGTTGGGTTCCACTGCCTTAAATATCCCTGGTGCAGCCCATGATCTGCCCAGAAATCCTGAGAGGTATCTTCCTAGATACAAGCATGATGGAACTAGAACAGCAGAAGAACACCTAGTAGCATTCAAGAATGCTCTAAAATTGTTAAATGTACAACATGAAGATGTGGCTTGCAGATTGTTCCCGTTCACTCTCCAGGAGGGAGCATACGACTGGTTTTTGAATCTCACTAACGATTCTATTACTAGTTGGAATGACTTGGAAAAGGTTTTTGTATCGCAATTTGGTGAAGTGATAGATCCCAGTGTATTATATCAGCAATTTTCTGGTATTAAAAGAGAAATAAATGAATCTGTCAGATCTTACAATATCAGATTTCAAAAGGCTTATGGTAGACTGACGGGTTATTATGTGCCAAATGCAGATCTGGCATTAGAAATTTTTAGGAATTCTCTAGATCCAATGACTTCTATTTTCTTGAAAAGAGATGCCTCTATTACCAATCTAACAGAGGCTTATAAAGAAGCTTTGGTTCTGGAAAGACAATTGGGACCTCAACCTTTAAGTACTCATCAAATTCCTTTGGTCACACAAGGTACCCCTGTCTTCAATCCCATACCACATCAGATGATGTTGCCAACACATCAAACCCCACCGATAAGCAATCCATTGACTCTAACACCTGCTGAAAGTGTACAGAATCCAGGTAAAGAAGCTGATAACACAAGAGTCGAGGAAGTGTCAAAAATAGTCCAAAAGTTGGCAAATGACTTTTTAAGTTTTAAAAGGCAAGTTTCTACTAGGGAAAACTCAAACAGGTTTTCCTATCAGTAGAATAGATTCACTCGGCCCCCATACGAACCCAATAAGGATTATAAAGGTAAAGGGCATGATGTGAATATTTGTGACTTGGCTTTGCCTAACTGGTGCAGGATACATGCCACATCTCAACACGGGGAATTGGATTGTTTGGAATTCTGTAACGCCTTTGAAGCTTTATCTGGTGAGTTGATTTCTCCTGAACATCAAAGAAATGCGGATGGCCCAAGTTCATCCAGCCATAGTGCAGCTATGGTCTTAGATTCTTTCACTTTTCCAGGTGAGTCTGAGAATGTAGTGGAGATGCCTATGGATGAGGTGCAGGCTTTTCAACAATATAGGAGGGACAACTACAACCTCAAAAATAGAAGTCCAGAGCCCAACACTACATCTACCCCTCCAGACAACTCCCACAATGTTCCTCCAGATCCATCTTCAAGTAATAACCCATCTCCACCCAAGGGAGGAGATCCAAGAGTCCCATATGGATCTATCGCTCCACTCAATAAAGGGTACAATATAGTGGAGGACATGAAGAAGATCAAGGCTAACATCACTCTCCATGAGTTAGCTCAAATTTTGGAACAAAGGGATAACTTGATTAAAACATACTCTGGGCCTACTACCAAACCTTTGGAAAAGGGAAAGAAGATGGCAAATGCAAATGTGGCCATGTATAAAGAGAAGACTGAAGTTCCGCCTTTCCTACTGACTGTTCGTATATTTGGGAAAAACTTACACAACTGTCTGGTAGATTCGGGTGCTTCAGCCAATGTTATGCCTTTGGCCATTTGTCAACAGTTGGGTTTAACCCCAATGAAGTCTGAAAGAAGAGTTGTCCAATTGGATAAATCTGAGGTTAAAGTAGTAGGTGAACTTCAAAATATTCATATTCAGCTAGCATCTGAGCCAAGGGCACAACACAAAATTGAAATTCAGGTGGTAGATATTCCTGTGGGATACGGGATGCTTATGAGCAGAGATTGGTCAAAATATTTGAATGGATACTTAGCGACTGATTTTTCACATATGTGGTTGCCATGGAAAGGTGTTGCAAACCAATTAAGGATTGAAAGAGAACCTAGGTACAAACATATGATCACTGAATATAATGCAGAAAATGAGACTGTAAATATTGTTGATGTAGATATTGGGGTTTATAATTTAACAACGGGACAAAATGAGAAACTTAGTAAAGCTCATCTTGTTCATAATAATGAAGTTTGGACGCTTCATGTGGATGGGGCTAAATCTAAACAAGGTTCTGGTACGGGGCGAGTTCTTAAAGGACCTGAGAGTCAGACATATTTTATGTCTTATTGCCTACAATTCCCTTGCACAAATAATTTAGCAGAGTATGAAAAACTGGTGCTAGGATTGAAATTTGCTTTAGACGGAGGTGTAAGAAATATCCAAGTTTTTACAGACTCAGAGTTGGTGGCCAATCAAGTTAAAGGTAAATTTTAGTGCAAAGCATCCTACTTAAAAGGATACAAATACCGAGCGTGGGATCTCGTGGAGGATTTTGATGCTTTTAATTTAACGCACATACCTAGAGAGCAGAATTCACTTGCAGATGTCTTAGCTTCATCAGCCGCAAGTCTGAAGCCACTGGAAGAGTTCAAATGGAACAAATTTTTGATCGAGTTAGTCCCTTGTCCTTCGGTCCCAAATAATGTAGATAATTTTTAGGTTTTCTCTGATGACCAGCAGATTATAAACTTTTTACAGAGTACCAATGCGTTTGAAAATGCTATAATCGATGATGGTCAAAGGGATACTCTATTGGAACAGTTAGACGATGAAAGGGGAATAATAAGGTTGAAAGATAATAGAATTCTGAAAGGGATGGTGGAACTGGAGTGACTGTTTGATGTTGACCAAATTAAGCAAAAGGTGAGTTCTGGGGATTCTATTGGTGTAGCAAACAGTGAGACTGAGAACACGAATGTCGGGATTGAAGAAGATCCCAGGCACCTTAAGTTGGCTAAAACTTGTGACCCTGAAATAAAAAGAAATATGATTGAATTTCTTCACAGGTCCAAGGATGTTATGGCCTGGTCTTACAAAGACTTAAAGGTTTTTGATCCAAAAGTTTACACCCATGTAATACCCTTAAAAGAGTTCTGCAAACCCTTTCGATAGAAACAGAGGCATGTCAACGCTTTGCTAGAGCCCCTCATCAAGAAGGAGGTGGAAAAATTATTGAGTGTCGCCATTATTTTTCCCATTAGGCATTCTACTTGGGTGGCCAATTTGGTGTCGGTCAGAAAGAAAAATGGAGAGATCCGCTTGTGTGTGGATTTTAGAAACTTGAACAAGGCATCTGAGAAAGATAATTATCCTCTGCCTTCCATGGATGAGGTGCTACAAATTGTGAATGGTTCGGAAATGATGTCTTTCTTAGACGGATTCTCAGGGTATAATCAGATACTAGTTGAAAAGGAAGACAGGATGAAAACTGCCTTCACAACCAAGTGGGGAACTTTCGCCTACAAAAGAATGCCATTTGGATTGACTAATGTCGGAGCTACCTTTCAGCGTGCAATGGATCATGCCTTCAAAGGTCTTATGGGTAAATGCATAGTTGTCTACATGGATGACTTGACAATTTTTTCCAAATCCCGGTTTGACCACGTGAAGCACTTGGAATCTATTTTCGACAAATGCAGGGAGTTCGGCATTTCTTTGAACCCGAAGAAGTGTGTTTTTGGTGTAACTGAAGGAAAACTCCTTGGACACTTGATCACCAAAGATGGCATTTCCATGGATCCTGAAGAGTTGAAGCCATATCAGGGATACCCTTTCCCAACTCTAAGAAAGAGTTAAGATCCTTTTTTGGGAAAATTAATTTTGTCAGAAAATTCATCTCCGGCTTCGCGAAAATAGTCAAGCCACTGAATGACATGCTGAAGGAAACTGCTAAGATCGCTTGGACAACAGAAGCCAAAACAACGTTCCAGGAGATCAAATCTGCCATCCAACAAGCTCCAGTGCTGGTGAGCCCAGACTTCAGTACAAATTTTTATTTGTACTCTTTTTCTTCTGAACACACACTTGCTGCGGTTTTGACCCAACGAAGAGAAACGGGGGAGCATCCGATTGCCTTCAAAAGTACCAACTTAAAGGGGGCTGAGCTAAAATACTCTCGCTTGGATAAGCAAGCCTATGCCTTAGTAAGAGCGGTTAAGCAATTCAGGCACTACATACTAAGAAGCAAAGTCCATGCTATAGTTCTTGATCCAGCTGTCAAATACTTATTAAGCCAGGACGAATTGGGTGAGCTAAGAGGTAATTGGGTTACGAGACTGCAGGAATACGACTTAGAAATTTGGCCTACAAAATTAATCAGAGGACTTGGTTTGTCTCGACATATTGCTGAAATACCTGTACAGGGAGAAATTAATCAGCTGGATTCTGGATTCGATGATTGGTATGGAGATATCATTCATCTGCTGTGATTTGGAATTTGTCCATCTCACCTAAATAGAACCCAAAGAAGAGCACTAAAGCTGAAATCTGCTCATTTTTTGCTCAAAGGAGGCAACTTGTATAGAGAAAACTATGTTGGCATATTCTTAAGATGCATTTCTCAGAATGAAGTCAATGAGGTGATGTCCAGTTTTCATGAGAAGTTAGGGGCGGGGCATTCCTCAGGTTCTGCTACTGTGCACAAGATATTGAGAGCGGGGCTATTACTGGCCTACATTGTTTAAAGATGCACATCAGCATGTGAGAACTTGCCATCAGTGTCAGACTTTTGCATCCAAAGAGGCTAATCGAGCTCTACCATTGCAACCTATTGTAATAAACAAACCTTTTATGCAATGGGGACTTGACTTTGTGGGTGTGATAAACCCAAATTCATCAGCGAGGGCATAAGTATGTTCTAACAGCCATCGATTATTGCACAAGATGGGTTGAAGCAGAAACCACCATGAGGAGTACAACCCATGAGGTGATCGAATTTCTAGAGTCAAATGTCATAACCAGGTTTGGAGTTCCTTTGAATTTGGTGTGCGACAACGGGCCAGCCTTTCAATCATTAGAGTTTGCAGAGTGGGCATACCAGATGGGGATAGTCATCAGATTTTCATCCAACTATTACCCCCAAGGTAATGGACTAGTTGAGTCCACAAATAAGAATTTGATGAATGCCATTAAGAAGTCTATTGTAGACAAACCCAGACAATGGCACACATTATTGAAATATGCACTTTGGGCTGACAGGATAAGACATAAAGTAGCTCTTAAGACTTCCCCATTTGCTTTGTTGTATGGTATTCAGCCCATCGTTCCTATCTCTTTGAAATTGCCCACTTATCAATTTGTTTTAGACTATTTTGAGGATCAAGCAGATGCAGAGGCTCGTGTTTTGGATTTAACTAATTTGCAGGATGAACGACTTCAAGCCCTGGAACATTTCAGTCGGCACCAAGAAACAGTCAAGCGCTGGTTTGACAAAAGAGCCGAGTGAAGGCCTTCGGACTCATAGACCTGGTGCTTCTATGGGACAAAGCCCATGAAAAGAAAGGTAAACACACAAAGTTGCAGCCGCTATGGATAGGGCCATACCAGATTGCCGAGATCCTAGGTAATAATGCATTTCATCTACAGGACCTCGAGGGTAATTTTTTGAACCTTCCTGTTAATGGTCAATACCTAAAGCATTATTTCTCAGTTGTTCCATCCAATACATCGTTTGAATAAATCACAAAGACGTAAAATATGTATATGTTATAAATAAAGTTTGAAGTAGTGTGTTTTTATTTTTGTTTTATTTTAGGTTGAAGTTATGTGTTTTATCCTTTGGGGTCTGTACAAATTTCTCTTTAGCTTTTAAATTTTGTTTGTTTAAGTTTTTGCCTGGGCAGCAAAGAACGAATCAACGTTTAAAAATTGTTTTATTCTGAGTTCAAAATCCTGTTTTCATTTTGTTTTATTCTAATTAAGAGATAGTCTGCTTAAACTGAAAAGTGGAACTATTTGTTATTCAGAACAACAGTAGAAAGATAATTGGATTTTGTGTCTTGCTTGCCACAATTATTTTAATTATAAAGAAACTACTATACTGTTTGGCTGAAGAACTCCCAGGGAATCCAAGAAAAGTTGGTCGTAAGAGGGGACTCTGATTCATGAAATTATTTAAGTGTCCATAGAGGCTATTGGTACCCAGGCTGAAGCGGTTAGTAGATCGATGAAATATAAAAAAATTGTTTTTAGCAAGGCTTTCCAGATTTCGGTATATTTCAAAAGAGAGAGAGAGAAGGTGAAAGTTGAGCAAGGCAACATAAAACTGGCACTCTTTTCTACACAAAAAAAAAGAAGAAGTTATGTGATGAAAGAGATAGCCAAGGCTCCAGAAGATGTTTTCTTTTACCAAGCTGTAGATACCACCTCATAGTTGTGGATCAGGGTCGTGAAAATCTAAAGAGTAACTCTGTCGGGGTTGTAAAAGGCTAAACTAGTAAACAGAGCCCTACTCGGTTTCCCCTTCACAATCTAAAAAAGCTGATCAATCCGAAGTAAAACATTCGAAGGCCCAGTCATCCTTGAAGAAAGTTTTATACGCTTATAATTGCACATCAGAATCTTCCTTAAGTGATTCAACCTAGTATGTCCTTGGGAAATTTTAACAACTATCAGGTAGTAGTTAAATTATTTTGAAGAATATTTGTGGCAAAGCATGGTACATGGTCTATATTGTTTTGAAACTAGAGTCCTGGATTCTAAAATAGTGCTACTATTTTCCCCATAGATATCGCCATTTGTTGAGAAGCAACACACCCCCACTAAAAAAAATGAAATTCCATCCTTTGAAAATATTTAGTTTTCATTTTGTCGTAGGGACCCTCTTGATGTTTTTCAGGTTTTAATTCCAAATTTTGCTTGCCTCCTTCTTCTTCAAGTTTTGCATATACCAAAGTATCTAAGTAGGCTTGCATATGGCTTTGATTTCAATTTAGAATTCATTTTTTAAATGTTAGAATCATTTTGAGTAAAGAAGATCTTTCACTAATATGTAAAAATGCAGAATACAGATGAATAAATTCATTGGAGTCAACCTACAATTTCTGGAAAATTTGCTAAGTGGAAGAAACTTGAGGAAACGTCGCGATTTCGCGACATATTCCATTTTTGGAAACGTCACGATTTCGTGACATATTCCATTTTCAAAAACGTATCGCGACATATTTTGACTAAAAGAACCAAGTGATAAAAACGTCACGATTTCGCGACGTGTTTTGGTAGAAGGAGCCAAGTGATGAAAACGTCACGATTTCACGACATGTTTTGGTAAAAAGAGCCAAGTGATAAAAACGTCACGATATCGTGACATGTTTTGGAAGAAAGAGCCAAGTGATGAAAACGTCATGATTTCACGACGTGTTTTGGTAAAAAGAGCCAAGTGATGAAAACGTCATGATATCGCGACATATTTGGTAGAAAGAGCCAAGTGATGAAAACGTCACGATTATCACGCAATTAAAGTAAGAAAACGTCACGATTTTGCGACGTGTTTTGGAAAAAGAGCCAAGTGATGAAAACGTCACGATTTCACGACATGTTTTGGAAAAAGAGCCAAGTGATGAAAACGTCACGATTTCATGACGTGTTTTGGTAAAAAGAGCCAAGTGATGAAAACGTCACGATTCAGCTTGAAGAGCAAAGAAAACGTCACAATTTCACGAGTTTTGGAAAAGAGCCAAGTGATGAAACGTCACGATTTCATATTTGGAAGCAACTTAAAGAAAACGTCACGATTTCGTGACGTGTTTTGGTAAAAAGAGCCAAGTGATGAAAACGTCGCGATTTTGCGACATGTTTGGATCAAAAGCATCAAGTGATGAAAACGTCGCGATATCACATGGATTGAAAGAGCCAAGTAAGAAAAACGTCGCGATATCACGACAGGTTTTACTTGGAAACAAAACTTGATGAAAACGTCACGATATCGCGACAAGTGTTAAGTGGAAGCACAACTCGAAGAAAACGTCACGATTTCACGACATGTCCATTTAGACAAGTTAAAAGAGAAACGTCGCGATATCGTGACATATTTTAATGAGATAAGAGAAACGTCGCGATATCCTGACATGTCCCATTTGAGAGAAAAGAAAACGTCGCGATATCTGACATGTTATTGGAAGAAGGAAATCAAGCCGACATAGGTAATAAACATTAGGGTTTTAATTTAATAATATTAAAATGCTAATCCTTTTTTTCTTTTGCGAAAGCGATCGCGAGTTGCATACTAGCAGGAGTAATGGTGGAAAAGACAAAAATAAGCGCAGATCAAGCGAAGGCCGTCAGATGGAAATGGGAGATGCCGAGAATTTCTGGTCCATCCAGATTTTATAGATCTGGCCGCAAAGAGACTTTACGGTGTGACTAAGCAGCTGCCTCATTTAATGAAATATGTCGACGATTGGTCGAAAAGTGAAAATATCTACACGCAGTTACCAAAATTTGTCGATGGACGCATTTAACGGGAGAATTTATGGTGAAAGTAATGGCGTGCAGAGAATTTCAACTCAAAGGCGGCTCTGCGAAGATAAAATGTCAGAGAAGTCAGTGACTCATCCAAATTTCTCTGAGGAATTAATGAGATGCTCCTGGCAGATGCACCAGAAAGATGAAGATACCTTTACACGCATGCCCATTTATGGAAAATCGACGACCGCAAAAATGAAGATATTTACTCACAGTTATAGATGGATGAGAGTAATATCAGATCGTGCCTTCTCCATTTATGGCAAGTAACCGCACTAAGATTTACAGAATGATTAGGGTTTATCGAAACTCTATATTTAAAAGGCCTTATATTGTAAAACCTGGGTAGTAGGGTTTAGATGATAAGATTTAGGGTTTGGGAAGAAGATATTTTTGAAAAGATCAGGGTTTGTCCTGAGTCTATATATACTTCTTCTGGATGTAAACTAAGGAGGCGGAAACTTAGAATAAAAAGCTATTGGAGCAATTTCCTGCAAATCTTGTTGAATGCTTTGTTCTGGACTTGGAGTTGGTGTGATTTTCATTTTCTCGTGATAGCGTGGCCAGGAGCCTAATCTCTTTCGGATTGCGATAAGTTCATCTTCTTTTGTTTTTCGTCTCGTTAAGGTTTATTTAATTTATGTTGTAGATCTGTGTTATCAAGATTGGATATGCTACTAGGCTTCATTCTTTTTTATTGTATGCTAGGGAAAATTATAGATTTAAGGTTCAGGCCTATTCTAATTGCTCTGTCCTCACTATGCGAGCTAGGCTGCTAGTGAGAGATACCAATTTCAACCGACTTCCCTTCTGTTTATGATTTTCTTTCAGATCTATTTCATCTCTGTCTTATGCTCTTAGTAGAAGGTGATCTTAGAAAGCTGGACACTTTCCTCTTTGATTTGTTCTATTGTGAAGCTAAATAGTATAACTAAAATTGGTAGTTTTGGTTTTGCAGCTAAGTTAGATAAACTTCTCTTTCTGCCCTACCCTACTCTCTCTGTTCCACCGATTGAATGATCCATTTTTATCTTCTTTAAAATTTGTCTTTTATTTAAATCTGCTAAAGCATAAAGAGCTAGATCAAAGAACTGATTGTAAATCTGAGTGTCCACAAAGATAACCAACTCCAAAAACATTACTGAACTAAAGTCCCGAACCCGTTGTAAGGTAACAGACAGTCCGCTTGAAACTATTCCAGAAGCGAAAAAGAGTGAATAGACATTCGACCCAACTCTGTAACTCACACCTTGGATATCCAACAAGATCCTAAAGTGAGTGGGATTTATCCCTTATAAGTGTTATCGGTATTTCATGCTCATTCTTCACAGGGTGTGTATAAAAGTCGAACCAACAAATCTCATAGTCAAATGTTGATTGATTATAGAAAAATAGCAACAAAGGCTACGTTAGTTCTTATGTTCCTTCAAGAAGTGCAGGCAGTCATTTTATATGGCAGACATATAGTGGATTCCACTGAGCAAGATTTAGAGCTAAAATTGGAGATGGTTATGAAGATCCAGGTAATGACTCAAATGGATCTCTAGTTTCGTCCAATAAGCAAAATAGCTCGTGCTTGGGCAAATGCTAAGATCACATTACACAGTTATTTCTCCAAGATGGACCTAGTTAAAGAAGACCACAAGTTGCAAGAGACGTTTGAGCATGAGAGGCGTACTTCATTAGTTTAATTTGATGTAATTGCATCTAATGGTTTTTCCAGTTTCATGGATGATTAGGGTAATATCCTGGCAAAGAAGGACCTAGATACGCTATGGGCTATTTTCATAGATGATACTTCAGAAATTGATAACTTGGAGGAGCCCATCACTAAAGAACATGTGCTGCCATTAATGAGGATGTTCGTTCTTATTGATTATGGATTACTAGAGCTCATCCAAAGGGTAAAATATATTGATCTAGAGAAGGTTGAGACTTTTCGATACAATGTGGATACACTCAATACTCGTAAGGCAATTTGTATGGATTCTTGGGCTGAAGTAGTGGCGGTGTATGAATCCATAGTGGCACATATCAAAAATTAGGATGAACCTGATATGAATAGCAAGCCATCATATGCAGCTGATAATAGGGACTTTGAGCCCAATTAATAAAGGCCTGGGATCGATTGCATTCAGGTGAGCTAAATACATTGCAAGCCGCAAAAAATATTGGCATTTTTGCCACATTGAAATTTTGTAAAGTTTTTATTGAAGTATGTAAGCTGATTGAAGTATGTAAGCATTTTTCCAGTAAAACTCCCAAATATATTTTAAGTGTTGTTCACACATTAAAAAAAATTGAAATTTTTTCAAGTATCTGATGGGTGTAGTTTCAAAAAAAATTCAAGAAAATTACTTTTTCATTCCCCGAAATGGCATTTTCGTTCTTGAAATGGCTTTTTCATTTCCTAAAATGTCTTTTCGCTCCCAAGCACAAGGAATATTCTTTATTTTTGGTGTTTCACTAGCGAAAACACTCCCTGGGCATTTTTTTGGTGAAAACACTTTACCAACAGTGTTGCTCTTATTAATTCTCAAAGAAATCAAGTTTCCAAGATGGGACCTACTTATGGCAGTGCAAGATTTTTCCAAAAGTCGTAGCAAAAGGACAAATATTGGGTTAAAATTCCATTTCACATAGGACAAAACATTAAGTGCACATTCCAAGCACAAGTCTAGGCAAAAGTTCATTTTGGGCATGACTTGGGCGAATTGAAGATAAAGGTCCATTTCAGGTGAAATTTTATGTTTTCAATGCAAATTTTCTTTGAAAAAGAATTAAAGCCCATAAAATTAATTCCTGTGGTGATACAATGGATATATCCAAGATCACAGGTGAAAAACTGTAGGATTTAAACATTGCTTCTTTAACTCTAGTAATCTTTCCCATTTTCAAAGCACTGTCCACTTTGGTAGGTATGCATTTCCAATGCACTGCCTATCATACTTGTCAGTTTTAAAAGTAGATTTAATGCTTGGTGTACTTTCCTAGAAATAGTGAATTTCCAAGGTGTCAGGCAAAGTGAATTCAATGACCAAATGCTCGATTTTCAGATGATTTTTTTGTGTCCCGATGTACCGACGTCCAAGATTGCTTCAAACATTTACTCTTGTTGACTTATTTGTGTGATTCTCCCATCAAAGTAGGATCATGGTTTGCTTGCATAATATTTTAACTAAATATGTCCCTGATGTTAAGGAGAAAAATATGCATGTTGGTTTTTGATCTACCAGCATTTTATTTGTATATGCATTAAATGAAAGAGGCGCAATCCTCTATAGATACTAAGCATTTCATTGTAAAATAGGAGGTTGGAAATTTTGCGAGAAAAATTCTTAAGTTCTCTGCATCAATAGAAGAGACTTGGCTTCTAAAATTTGCAAGTGTTTTATGTGTGTGATTTCCTTCCATTTTTAAGTATTTTTGTTTATGCTCATGTTCCTGCTGTTAAGTTTAAAATTCTATTTATGAATTTAAAACATTGTTGGTGAGTGAGTGAGTTCTGGAATGTGATACGGGGGGTTGTCTCTACAAGTTTATGAGTGAAATTCTAATGATTTCCTTCTATTACATGCTGGTATAAAATGTGATAGAATTTTTGCTGTTAGTCTGCCCCAAATCCTACAATTTGACCTGTGGCCATATTTCCCATTTCTTTTCGTCATTTCCAATTTATTTCCTGCAACTCTAGTCTTAAAACTATGTAGGATTTAGTAAACGATCCAGTCCTCTCTGGAGATTGGTAAGGAGGATATCTCTTTCTTTCGACCTTTCAATTTTGGTTGGGTCTAGGGTGCACAAGTGATAATAATTTGTACTTAGGTAGATTCGTGACCAACAGAACACTCCATGGATGAAGTGGTTTGACTAACGAAGGTTTGACTCTCAATATTTTCTTGGCTTTGAGTTGAAACCATAAGTTGATGAGTCGATTAAGTATGGTGAATGTTTGGAATGTGCAGAAAGGATGCAATCAAAATCACACAAAATCAAACAAGCAACTCAATCCTATTTTTTGTAACAACTTTCTTTTATGTGGGATTTGTGTGTTTTTGATGTGCTAAACTAAATTATTATGGAAGGTGGAATCTAAGATTGGATGGCAAATGAGAACCTTTCTGGTGATGAAATCCATAAATATTACTCATGGGTACTATGGTTGCTATAGGGTGAGATGATGGATGGATATGAAGCCCACCGTTGCCAATCTCGAATAATGGTTGGTGATTAAATCCAACTCACTATTGTTAAATGTGTGACATGCAAAGTGTGTGATTCATTTTAATATTTATGTTATCTATAGTGTTCACTCAATGTTAAAAACACCCTATTTCACTTGTCTAAGCTATAATCCAAGGACATTAACACCAAGTTCCTCAAAATAACTTAGGGTACACCACTTAAGACCCACCCTAAATCATCAAGTGATTCCAATAGTGGAGGGTTCACCTAGTTCTTCTACCTTGAATCATCAAGTGATTCCAAAAATAGGAGTATACTTAGGTATTATGACCTTGTTCCAAATTAGAAAAGCAAAAATGGAAGCTTTTAACCCTAATATGCAACTATTTATGCTTTTGTTATTTCAAATGCAAACAACATACAACATAGTAAATGAAACACCATAAAGCAATAGAAATCTTAAATTAAATGTGATAATGCAACTATAGCAAATGCATGAATGCAACTATACTTTATATGCAAACTATATATAAAAAAATGCAAATGCCTAAGATGAAAAATGTAATTGATTTTTAAAATAAAAAGTAGATATTTTTTGTTGATTTTACTGTTAAAAAGCAAAAAAATGATAATAAAAAATGAGTTAGGGTTTGAACCAGGCTTACTAGGAAGTCTACGTATTTCTTCCCCACTCTTCTAAACATCACCCAGAGTCTCTTGAACATTGTGAGACATTTATCAAACTTTGTAGGGTGTTCCTCAAACATTTCAAGGCATCTGCATAACCAATGTTCAAACTCTGCAACTCCAAAAACCCTCATTTTCATGATTTTTGCACAATAAAACCTTTGGAATCTGAAAAATAGAAACAAAAATATAAATCAATAAACAAGGTAAATAAAAATGAGTAACCCTTTGGGGTTCCCATCGTGATCACCATTTTGTAAACCAAAAAATGAACAACATCAATACAAAGCAAAAGGTACAAAAACACAATAACACCATGGAATGCACAAAATGAATAATATTTATTAATATAGGCAGATCTTTAAGTTGTACGATAAATGTGCCCCAATATGGGGGTTACAAATTCTTTTTATACAATGATTACAGATAATAGGGTTTTAAAACCCTAGTTTCAATGAACAGCTGGTGTCTTCTGGTTCGTTCTTGATCCAAAAAAGAGTGCGAGTGGGCTTGTGTATCCCTACAAGACCACCCTAGCTACAACAGATTCCCAAAATGTGGTTCCTGCATCCAACATAAAAGGGGTTAAAAGCACCTACGAGGGCTCCACTATGTGAGGCCCTTATAATGATAAAATCTGTAAAACCCTAAATTTTGCAATATTGTACTATAAACAAATAATGCAAAAACATAAAAATAATGCAACTAATATCTTACCTTGTCAGTGTAGATTAATGTTCCTACTTTTATGTTTGAGAGGATATGTGAATGCCCGAAAGCATCCGAGGGCTTATGGATTGTAAATTTATTATGGGAAATACCTAGAGGTATTCGATGATGGCTGCAAATGCTCAACAACATTTAAAAAATGCTCAAAAGTGATCTACGAACTCTAGGCAATGTTCAGAGGTGAATGGGAGTGAGGCAGAACCATATCTAGTTCATGAGGGTTTTGCAGCAGGGGCGATGGCGACATTGAGGGAAGAATATGATAGCGAAGGGGCTAGGGCTTGGGAGTGGATAGATTTCTTTGTGAATCTTCCAATATTCATCAAAATGACTCATATTTTATAATCTACCCTTGAACATGTTAGGGTTTTGATGACACAAAATGGGTAAAACATGAGGAAATGTGGAGATTAATCTTGGGCAATGACATGGATTGAGATGGATGGATGGCTGAGATTAATTCATGGTGGATGGCTAGGATTTATTTACATAAATACATATATATTAATTAAATAAATATAAATATTTATGTATATATTAAATAAATACATATATATAATGAACGACTATGATTGGATGATACGAATGGATGACAAGTGGCTATATTTTGGTGTCTACACCCACATTGTGCTCCTTATTCCTAATATTTATGAGATATTGATAATACTTTCATTTTCCATCATTGGCATCAACCTCTAATATTGTAGAAATTGCGACTATCGTTTTATCTTCTTGGTGTTCCTTTTTAATATCTTATCATATGAATGTGACTATATTGTTGTTATTCTATTTTTTGAAGTGTTTATTGATCACATACTCTCATTAAACTTCTAAATTTGTATTAATGTATTTTTTTTCTACATTTTCTTTCCATACTTTAATATGTTGTATTTAATTTCATTATATTACATTTAGTTAGTTTTTAGAAAGAATAGTGGAGAGATAGGAAGAGGCATTATCCCTTCCTTCCATTTTGTTGAAATAGAATTGTGGGCACATGGGACTTTAGATCTTTTTGCAATTGAATAGTATCAATATTGATCATCCAATAATCTAAGATAAATCTTGATTGGTGATGGTATTCTATGATGCCATATTAAAATTATGTTACTCTAGTATTCATTAGTATTCCTTTGGTTCCATATGTTCATTGTGACACTCTGATGACCATATTAATTATTTATTTGGTGTCATGTTGTAGTTGCACCACTCTAGACTAAAGGATACTTCAAACTTTATTTTGAAATTAATATTATTTGAAAAACATCATTATCACTATTCCATATGGTTGACTTCATAGGGTTGTATCTCCCTCAATATTTTCTCAGACTCTTCATATAACCAAATTTTAAAACTTTTCAAACTTTAAACAATGTGACATAAAAATATCTAAATTGGATAACTTTATGTAAAGATATAGATCTTAGAAAATGAGAAATTTTTTGGAAATTAAATTTACCTAAATTTTACTATCCAAATAACAATCCTCGTTTTGACACAATTATTGCTTTAATACCACTTGTAACAAAATTTCTAGAAATAGCAACTTTAGTAGTAAAATTGGAAATACAAAACAAAAATCATTCTCTACAATGTAATTCATATACTATAGCAATAAATTAAATATCATAGGTAATAGGTTCTAGATTCAAAAATTAAGTACAAATTCTAGCCACTGCAAGAGAGATATAGATGATGAAGTCTAGTATGCTTACTAGATATGGCTTAGAATAACAAGTATAAACGAATGACACAACTACAACATAACTACTCTATTTATAGAGTAAAATAACTAACCTAATCCTAGGGCCTAAGCTAACAATAATAAAGATAATTGATGTGGCTCTATTGAATCCTTTACAAAATTTGAGTCTTGTCACCCCATTAACAAAGAGTTTGATAGGTGATGGGCCTGATAAAGCATTTATGTCCCATATTTGAAAGGAATGTGGGAGTAATGACTTTATAAATTTGATTTAGTTAATTTAATTTTATATATTAAAATGGATTCAATTCTTACTCAAGAATATTCTACTTGGATAAGAACTTTCTAATAAGGCTTGCATACATCACATAGACTCCAACTACAAGTCAAGAGGGTCCACTATACCTGATCATGATATCATAACTCAATGTTAATATGAGGACCCCACTTAAAGTGTCACTACAAACTTGCACTTCTAAGCTTGTTATGTCATTAGAGAAGAGTTTGTCTAGTAATGAGCCTTACAATGCACTCAAGTTTCAATTTCAAAAGAATGTGGGATTATTATTTATTTTTGTAACTTAGTAAAATTGAGTTAATTATTTCAATTTTAGATAGAAAGGGAATTTAATTAATTAGAAACCATCTTACCTTTATATTGATAGCTTGAGATTTTTAATTAATGATTTATTTATGATTGTTTAATATAGACATGGATGATACATTAATTCATTTGTAGTAAGATGAGGTTTAAAAGTAATATTTAAGTTCAAATCCCATGTTATTATAAAACAATATATTTTAGATAAACCAATTTATAAGTATTATAATAAGAGGGATATGTTCCAACCAATGTCATTTGGGTACACACACTCATGATTTTGACCTTGCATTGAGAACATGTTCTTATATTAGTTCTTTAGTATGTGTTCCACACTACAATATCACATCCATGATGTACTACACACACCAATAAAACATGAGCATATCTTGATAATGCATATATGCTTCTAACATGTTCTCCAACATACACTATAGACACCTAAAATGAGCACATCTATCTAATACTAATTAATTAATTAATTAGTATACATTAGCCCACCTAGGCTATCCTAACCATTTTCTCCCTCGTTTTCTCACCCTCCTATATATAGCCTATGAACATCGTGAGATCTTCCCCTTTATTATCCCATGTGCACATCATTCTAGTCAAATATAGTTCTGATTAACTCTCTTCCATCCTAATTATGCATTATTTGAATGGGTGAATATTTCCCTCATGCTCATCCCATCTCCACTTTACTTGCCACACCTCCACTCCCACATCTCTTTGGATAATTCCAATGCATGCATATATTTGTGACAATTCCAATGCATGCACATCTGGTGATAATTCCAAGGTGTCTACATCCATTCGAATGCATGCACATCTAGTGATAATTCTAAGGTATCCACATCCATTCCAATGCAAGCACATCTAATGATAATTCCAAGGTGTCAACATTCATTCCAATGTATGCACATCTAGTGATAATTCCAATGTGTGCACATCCATTTCAATATGCATGCACACCCTTGGTGATAATTCCAAAGTGTGCACATCTGGTGATAACTCCAATGCAAACACATCCTCTTTTGCAAACACACATCCTTGTGATAATACCAATGCAAAGGGGAAACTCCAAGTTACACCTATCTTAACTAGCCCTCTCCACCCTCACCCATTACCCCCATAAATTCTATAAATAAACAATCATTTTTCTCCATTGAACATCAAAAAAATACTAGCAAAGAACTACTGATATTTGGGTGATTCCTTCGTGTGATTATTTTAGATTATTCTAAAATTCAAATATGTATGTTCATATTCTCTTTTATTATTGTGCATTTTATTTTGCTTAATACATTGGTAGGTGCTACTAATCCCTTAGTTGTTTGCATATGTGTGGGCATCAAGAGGCTCTACGCAACCAACAGTGGTCACTAAAAATCCACCAACATATGATTATGATCTGGAAGAACATCGTGAAGGCATCATACTTCATTGTGCAATTTGATCAAGAAAAGAGTCCTCCAATTCGAAGGCTTCATTGTAAAAACCCAAGAGGGTTCTTTGTAATGAAAAGGGATTCAATAATAATATAAGATCTTTATTTGTTTAGTTCATAGATGCATTTGTTTTTCTTGTTTATAAAATGATGATCATGGTATATTTTTAGCTATTTGTTTAGCTTGTTAGTGTTTTTATAAAAACTAATCCTCTGTTTTTTTTTTTGTGGATGCAGTGTTGTTAAGAGTCTATCATATTTCTAGATAATATCATACTTCCAAACAATATCTAACAGGATGGAGGTCCAGGGTTATGCATAAGGGTTTGGAATCAAAATGTACTTGTAAAAAAATGGTGAATCCTAATCAAAATCAAGGTGAGTTGTGGAGAATCCTAAGCAAATCAAATCGAGCATCTTCACACAAAAATTTGGGGTATTTTAAGCCTTAAAATGTAAGGTCATATTTAGGGCCACGTTTTACCTATTAAATCATCTTATAACTTCATAAAAACACCACCATTAGATCAGGATTGAAAAGCGCTTTCCAACGAGTACAAATATGTCTATATTTGGATATATATTGTGGCGAATTGACCCTAAGAAAAACTTGATCCTGAAAATTTTAAGCGAATGATCCAATGTCGAGGGTCCTCATATTTGCCAATTTCCAATTTTGAAAATACTAATATTCACCCAATTTGTGAATATTTGCCACTATTCATAACCCTGGCTGGAGCTATAGGTAGGTGCCACTAAGAACCTTATCTCTTTAGCATTATTTTAAAAAATAAAAATAAAAAATTATATTTAGGTATCTTTGCCTTTTATATTAAAATTTAAAAAAAATTACCTTTAGGTTTTATTTTTGCTTTTTATTTAATTAAAAAATACTTGAAAAAAAATAATAATTTTACCCTAAGATTTTATCTTTGCTTTTTATTTTAAAATTAAAAAAAAAAATTACCTTTAGGTTTTATTTTTTCTTTTTATTTAATTAATTAATTTTATTTTTTTCCTCTATTTTTCTTAGGTTTTAAGTCATTTTTTATTATTTTTTATTTTAAAAAATTAAAAAAAATATAAATATATATATATGTATATATATATATATATATATATTATTTTTTGGACCCCTACAACCCCTACGACCGCACACTAGAGCACAACCCTCCTCTTCCCCCATGGCCCTGTGTGGGCCCTAGCCCCCTCCCCAAAACACTACCCTCACTCTACCCCACCACATCTCGTGCCCCCCCTATGCTCCTCATTCCTTCCCCTCCCCTCCCCATCTCATCCCATCCCTACGCCACCTCGTCCTGCTCCCCTCACTCCGCCCTCCTATAGCTCCACCCCTACACAAATACCCCCACCCCACCCCCATCGCAACCTATGCGTAGCCCATCCCTACACAACTCCCCCAACACAATCCCTCTCTACCCTTTCCCTATGGACCCTATGTGTCTCCCACCCTTGCACAAATACCCCCATCTACCCCCCCACTACACCTTGTGTGTAGCCCACTCCTGCACAACTCCCTCCATCCCCTCCCCACATTGCACACCTTGTACACCTCTCCTTGCCCCCTCCAAAAAAAATTTAAACCCTAATAAATAAAAAAATTAAAACCTAAAACATGTAAAAAATAATAATAAATAAAAAATCAAATATATATATAATAAATAATAAAAATTTAAAAAATACAAAATCAAAAATTCTTTTTAGCATAACTTTTTTTCTTGACATCGGATTTTATATCCACAAGTTGCATTACGAAGCTAAATTCATGCCCTTTTTAATAATTAGTTACATGGTATCATTGGTCTGCTTATAGGTAGTCATTTTGCATCTTACATAGGCATTTTTATATTAAAAAAAGAACAAGCATCTTTAGCATTAAAATTTGCTTTCTTTGCATTTAGCTTAGGCAAATTCTGCATTTTGCATCTTTAGTTTTATTTTTGCATTGCAAATAGGCATCAACATCACCAAAAACCAAACAAAAACACAAACAAAAAATAAAATCCAAATAAACCTCACACACCTGCACGATTTTCACACATTGGTAAGGTTGGATTTCATCACCAACCCCCAATCAAGACCAATGGTGTAGGATTTCATCTCCTTTCGTTCGCTCACCCCTTAAACACCATAGTAGCCCATGTAAGTGGTTTTCTGGATTTCATCACCAGAAAATCCCCTACTCTTGAGATTACCTTGGGGTAGGTTAGGTTAGATACCCCTATGTTCATGGAGTTTAATAATCAGTGGACTTGTAGTTGTAATTTTTATCCAAGCCTGACCAAGGGTGAAGTGAAAGCCTAGATTGGCTAGTAGTGAGATTTAGACAACATGACCTCCCTCGAGAGGTTCTTTTTGGTTCTCTTTAGGATACCCAAAACCACAAACTCCATCCTAAGAAGCCTTTTTCAATCATTTGTGTACTAATTCTTGTAAGAGGAGTGGGCATAAACACACCCCTATAGATTCCACTTTATCCACCCCATTTATAGTTCCTAGGTTTACGATACATTAAATATACAAAAAAAAAGAAAAGAATGTAAGTTCCTTCTTGTTCTTGTTCTTATTCACCTCAATATCAACCTCCACTCACCCCTTCTTCTAATTACCCCTCTATGTAGCAAGTGCCTATCAATCATATCCACCAACAATCCCATGCCTCATATAATAGTCATATCCCTCAATAACTACCTCAAGGACCAAATCCTCATCAACCACCACTCCCTCAAGGTTCCTATTTCACCCATGATCCATCATGGAATTCTTGTCCACTGACAGTCAATACAACCCCACCTCAAAATTCGTATCAGTGGTCGTTGACACAGTCACAAAACCATCAACCATTACCCCATCATCAACCCTTTCCTACACAATATCAACCACCACCCAATCCATATCAACCACCCCCTATGTATCATCAACCCTCCAACTACCAACCACCCACAAACCCAACCAATGCTTATAACCAATCTTACCAACCACCCCAAGTCTCCCAAGTACCTTCCACCACTTCATACCAATATTACCCATACTCCCAACCTCATCCATATCATTCATACCCCCTTTATACTAACTGCAAAAACCTCAAAAACCTCCACAACAACCTTCATATCAACCCCAGCCACCAACATGCCAAACTCAACAACCCCAGTACCTACTACAACAGCCTTCATATCAGCCCCAACCATCAACATACCAAGCTATGCCACCCTTAACTCAATTGCACAATCAATCCGCTTCTCACCCCATACACATTCCTCATTGACCCCCTCGTACCTTCATGCCTATATTAGAGCCCTTGTTAGTCATTTTACAAAAACTTCTCAAGGTGTAGGTAATCTCCTTACTCAAAATAAGGCCATATGATCCACATAAACCTAAATCTAGAGGGTATAGAGAAGATCACTATTGTGTATTCCATCACCAAAGGGGTCATGACCTCAATGATTGTCAATAATTTTAGAACTTGGTACAATATATGATTGATTGAGGGACCATTATCATTGATAACCCTTTAGCCCCTCCTAACCAAAACCTTGAAATTTATCAAGATCCATTACCACAACATGGGACAACACAACCAAATAATGGGGCCTCAACTTTTGCAACTCAGCCAAATCAAGTTAATCATGTCAACAATATCCCATATTACCAAGGTTTTATGGGAATGATAAGTCATGATCACTTTACTCTTGCTTCATCCATCCCTTCCACCACTCCTCAAGAGCATCAATCTTGGGAGCAGTGCACTGTCCAACATGAATTTGAACCAACAAATCACTCTTCATCTACTATCACATCTACCACAACACAGGTTATTGAATCTACTTCCTCCTCAACTTCATCTGCTCCAACTACTTCTCTTCATGTTATGACATCATCTTATAAAACCACTCCATCCAGATCCTCTTCCAATTTGTCATATTCTCAATCTACACCACCTTCCTCTTCTTCCACCCAATATAATCTCCCATCCTCCACTATTGTGCCCTCCACTTATTCTAATCCACCTCACTTAGAGTCTCATTTTCACTCATTCAACCATGAGTCCCCTCCTATCTTTATCCAAATGTCTAGTCTTGACTTGAGGGAGTCCTTTGTCCATAAGGTCACTATTTATTCCCCTACTATCAATTTAATTAAGGATTTTGGTCACCCTTGTGACATCCCCTTAACTATGGGTACTGTCATCCCCATTTTTTCTTCCATAAATTATACCAACTTTGTTGATATGAGCCTCAATGCTTCCTTTGAGTCATCCATTTCTACTGAGTTTGCAGTGCCATGTTGCAATAACATTAATTATCTATCCAAATGGTCCTTTGATATGGAACACATCAAATATTTCAATTGGCATGAATTTATCCTTGGTCACTATGAACAAGGTCCACACTTTATTGTTGACCTTCCCTACTAACTATCAAAGGATAAATCTTGTTTAGGATATCGTAAAAACTCATCAATACTCCTCCTTAGGAATGACCTCCACTTTTTTTCTCTATATCTTGAGGATGATTATTCTAATGAATATATTTATCATGAATATAATCATTTGCTTCCTCTAAAATTTCTCCAAGTTACCACCATTCATGCCTCTTCCCTTGACACTTCAGATGACAAGAAAATCTCTTATCCATCCGAGGTCCCTCCAACTTATTTGAAGGAGAATCCACCTACCTCATCACGTACCCCATCCATGCCTTACATTCTCTCTTCCCTCATACAATGGGTTGTTTAGGTCACTCATTTTCAAGCCTTATGCATCAGGCCCCTCCAACCATGTCACCCACACATTATCACAAAAATACCATGAACAACTCCTTGCATTACTTTCCACCATATTTACCACCTCTTCTTCCAACCCCATCATCTCTAATACCTCTTCTTCTAACCCCATAATATCTACCACCTCTTCTTCCAACCCCATATCTACCACCTCTTCTCCCAACCCCATCATATCTACCACCTCTTCTTCCAATACCCTATCCTCTATCCCATCCCCCTCACATGGCCTAATGCTCACAACTCTATCATTTATCTTTTCTCTTTCCCCCCCACCTCCCATATTTGTATCCTCATCCTTATCACCTTGCTCCTAACCAAACCCCCAGCCAATTCAATCCCATATCAACCACTCCATATCCAACTCCACCTCCACCTAACCTACAACAAATATTGGATCAACTCACAAACCTTGAGCTATAGTTGAGTTGCCAAGACATCTCTCCAGAACCCCCTCAACAATCCTCTACGACATATTTCTCCACTTTACTTTCATCTCATCCTTTCAATCAACCTCTTCCACCTCCAACTCCACCTACACCTACCCTACAACAAATCCTAGAGCAACTCACAAATCTTGAGCTATAGTTGAGTTGCCAATCCATCTCTTCAGCACCCCTTCAAACCTCCTCTACAAGATATTTTACCACTTCACTTTCATCTCAACCTTCCAATCGACCTTATCTACCTCGTCCACCTCATTTATCTCATACCTGTATACCCCTATTGGAGCCACTGTGGATAATATTTCAAAATTTGTAGGATGCAAGAATAATTTATTTACATAACATACGCCATGTAGACTCCAACAAACCTAAACCCAAGTGGTATAAGGTAGATCACTAATGTATCTATTATCATAAAAAGGGTCATGACATTGACGATTGTCAAAAATTTTGAGGTCTAGTACAACCTTTTTTTTATCGCAAGGAATTAGCCACCTCACTCCAATGATCCCCTCTCAAAATTCTCATTCTTGCCCCACCCCTTCTTCATCAACCCATATCTTTCACCTATATACATGTTGTCCATACTCACCAATCAAATTCATACACCAAAATAATACACCATCATAAATCACCTTATCGCTTGAGTTGGACGACACCACCAAATCAATGATATCACAAACTTGATCAATACCCAACACCCATTTTTGGAATTTGCATCTATCTCAAAACCTTGTTCAAGACTATCATTTGCATAATATCATTTTAGCATAGTTTTAGCACAATGACTCAAGTCTCATTAGCATAGTCACTTTTACTTTTCTTAACACAATGGCTCATGACTCATTAGTATAGTTGTTAGTATAGTTGTCTCAATGTGCTAAAAATTCTATCAATGACAAGGTTCAAAGATATTTGTTGCTTCCATCATTGGGACATCTCACATTGGTCAAAATTTGAGATAATCCTAAGTCTCTTGTTCAAGTGTCACTTCATCCCTTTGCATCCATATTCAACCACCGTCATCATTTCATTGCTCATCGATTCACCTCTTCTTTCCTTCCTCTTGTTATCATTATTTTCCTCCTTCATTAACTTGCTTTCGTGATCAGGGTAGTTCATCTATTTTCTAATCCATTATCTAGCCTAGGGGAGTTCATCTCTTATAAAAAAAATAACAACAATAAAAACCATGTAAAATCAAATAATGCATGCATATCATGACCACTCTCTGCTTCCAATTAGTTCATCTCCACTCCATGTTATCATTTGTCTTAACTCCAATGCTACCTTGGTCATCATTCGATTAAGTTTGACATGTGTCATTATGAAGGATTCTGTTATATTAATCAAGGACATATTCATATACCACCAATATCCATTTCTCCCAAATTTGTATACCACCATGCTTTATTTATTTCCTATATTAGGTTCGAAGAATATTTGAATTTTTTGATCGTTCAGCCATACCTAGTTTCTTAGTCAGCCTCTATCGAATATCGCTAGTCCTTGAGTACTATAGGCCTTCCTAGTTACCTTAGGTTTTCTCTAATACCATGCACATATATCACATATTAAACATATTTTGAGTTTAGGTAATATTAAACCAAGCATCCCTCTCACCATAAAGTAAATGGTTTCCCATGCTCATCCTATCATGCACATAATCCGAACCTAAGGATCCAAATAGCACTTATGTTAAAAAAGCAAATAAAAATAAAGACAAAATAAACAACACAAAATCATTTTAATATTGCATCATGGATCCTTGGGTATTTTAGATGTCTCCATCAAGGCTATAGATGCTTGGTTGGTAGTGGAGAAACATCTAAGGATTATGGGGCTATCTACATTGAGGCTATAAAAAATTGACTAGAAGTGGAGTATGCCCTCCACGTGGTGACATGTATAGAATAAGTGGGTGTATTCATGGAAGGCGAGGTGAAATGGGAGGTTTTGGTATGAATTCCAAACTTTTATAATTTTTTTAGCCTAAATCATATAGTTGTACCATTTGCAATTGTATAATTTACAAAAATCACAAAAAGAGACTATATAGTTCCAATTTGTTCAATTATACAGTTGTAACCATACAATAGACTCAACTATATGATTTACAATCGTACAATATGCTAAAACTTAGTTTTACCAGCATCAACTTAATAGTTTTGCAATTGTTCACTTCTAAACCATTGATTTCCACCTTTAACACACTCAATTATGTAAATGTATCTCCAAAACAAGGTAAATGATCAATTGTATGGTTTGGTTGGCTGCTTGTACGGTTGCACAAACCCTTGCTACAATATCTCAATTGCATATTTTCCAACTTACACACCAAATCCTGACAAAGTAAGAATTATCTAGCATTATGGTGGAATTACCAACCTAGTTTGCTAACATGCAATTCCAGAATCACTGTCCTTGGTTTAATACCATCAATCTTACTCACTGTTCATTTCCAAAACCATACAAAGCCATGTAAATGTCTCATTTACCAATTACAATAGAACCATTGAATAATGCACATTCACCATCATCACACAAGGTTGGGAAATCATCAACACTATATTTCCATTGTGGGATCATCCATTTACAATATCATTTTGGCCATACTTGCACAAAATGTACAATCCAGATTCACCAGCAATATGTATAAACAATATTCACATTTGCACATATTCCATAATACATGCTGTCATATTAACAATGATTTATAATAGAGACATGATCAACCATGAGAAATACTACTATAATGATGAACCACTATTGTGAATAATGATCACAAAAATAATGAACAACATCCTATAAGCATGAACAATCATCAAAATTGAATGGAGAGGCTTTATAATGATTGCCTAGGCCATTCCAATGTGGTTCTTGAGATCTCATCATTCACAACTACCTTCCCGTAATATCTTAAAATAATTAATGCACTAAGGTTTTACTAAGTCTTAATTTGATTTTTATCAAATTACCTTTCATGTGCATTTCACTTTATTTCATTTAACTTCTAATTGTATGTTTATGACCAATTGTACAATTACACCCAATTGTACATTTACAACCCTACACTGTACAATTAGACAAAATTGAACATTTGATAAAATTGTGCAAATCCAAGTTATTTCTTCTTCTTCTTATGAGAGGTGGATTTGTTGCCTATAACATGTTTACCACATTAGCAATATTCTTTTGTACATATCTATGTACGCTCACAGATGAGCTAGCTTATAATGTCTTGAGTTACAATTGGTCAGTCCTACCTTACTCCAAATAAAAAATGAACATCACTACACACACTTTGGTCTTTGAGTGACTTGAATCACTTGGTTGGTTTTAGTATATTCAAGTGTCTATTTTATTAGTATATGGGTTTGATTGATGTCAATAGGGTGTTTGGGCTTCTTGAAAGCACTTGTTGAATATTCATTGCTAGGATACGCAACAATACAATTCATGTCACATTCATTTATATAGTCTACTCATCTTTTGCCTACAATGTGTCACATCCACTCCCATCCATTTCATAGTTATATTAGTACCATTATGTTGATGCCCTTGATTAATCCATTAAAATTTTTAGTAGTGATACATGTCTAAGCATTTTTTGAACAATAATAAAATGTGCATGCATACATATATTCTATTCTCTGTCATCCATTTCTATCTATTCATATTTCAATCATCTTACACATTCATAATTCATAAATACTCACATCATCCTCCATCACTTCAACATATCTCAAAAAATAAATTTCCCCCATTTCATGTCATATTTCGCTTCACCTTTGTCAATCGACTCCTAATTATCACCCATTTCTTCCACCCACTCATCAATTGAGGGGGTAGACAATATCCACAAAATTCTATCTCAAACAAGTTCAATACTCAAACACCCAATTATGGAGTTGCATATGTTCAAGAATATTTGTCTGAGATTATAAAAAACCCTACTCTGTTGGGTCAAAATGCAAAATTTCTCTTCTCAATCAAACTCTAATAAAATTTGATTTGCTATGTGCCATTCCTATGTTTGTATAGGTATATATACCTATGCTATAATTGAGGTGGCAAAACTTATGATCACTTATAATATATCAGAGCATCGTGAGGACACCTACCATATGGCTAGCTCATTTGCTAATGTCAATGTGCTCAACAATCTATCAAAGGTAAGAGATTCAAGGGCATTTTTTTATTCTATGACTAGGGCATCCTATATTGTCCTTAATTTGAGATAATCAAACATCAACATCCTTAAGACAAAATTCATTTTCATCATTCACCCACCATCACTATTATTCATTAATTAATCCAACATGTATCTTTTATTTTTGCATCGCATTGTGTCTTCACACAACACGATACAAAAAGAGGTATTTGTAGACACCTAAAATAAGCACATCTATATAATACTAATTAATTAATTAGTAATTAATTAGAATACATTAGCCCACATAGGCTGTCCAAATTATTTTCACACCCATATGCTCACCCTCCTATGTCTAGCCTATGGACATCATGAGATCATTCCCCTTTCTTATCCCATGTGCACATCACTCCAGTCCACTTCAGTTCTAATTCACTCTCTCCCATATTAATTACATATTATTTGTATGGGTGAAGATTTCCCTCACTATCATCCCATCTCCACTTCACATTCCACATCTCCCAGTCACACCTCCACTCTCATATCTCCTTGGATAATTCCAATGGGTGCATATCTTGGTGACAATTTCAATGCATGCACATCTGGTGATAATTCTAAGGTGTCCACATCCATTCCAATGTATGCACATCTGGTGATAATTCCAATGTGTGCACATCCATTTCAATATGCACATACATCCTTGGTGACAATTCCAAAGTGAACACATCTGGTGATAACTCCAATGCATAAACATCCTCTTTTGCAGACACACATCCTTTGTGATAATACCAATGCAAAGGGAAAACTCCAAGTTACACCTATATTAACTAGCCCTTTCCACAACTTAACTATCCAAGTCACCACCCTCATATATTCCCCCTATAAATTCTATAAATAAGCCATCCTTTTCCTCCATTGAACATCAAAAAATACTAGCGAAGCACTGTTGAGATCTAGGTGATTTCTTCTTGCGATTGTTTGAGATTATTCTAGAATTCAAATTTGTATGTTTATATTCTCTTTAATTGTTATGGTTGTTACTTTTTTAAACACATTGGTAGTTGCTACTAATCCCTTGGTTTTTTGTATGTGTGTAGGCATCAAGAGACCCTACACAACCAGCAGTGGTCACTAAAAATCCACCAGCATACAATTGTGATCAAGAAGAACATCGTGAAGGCATCCTAGTTCATTGTGCAATTTGGTCAAGAAAAGAGTCCTCCAATTTGGAGGCTCCATTGTAAAACCCTAAGAGGGTTCTTTGTAATGAAAAAGGATTCTATAAAAATAGAAGATATTTATTTGTTTATTTCATGGATGCATGCATTTTTCTTGTTTACATACACAATATCATCACACTCTTGCACCTTATAAATACCCACACCCTCATCCTTATGTACCCAAAATTTGAATGTTTGTACAAGGTACTACATACCCACACCCCTACACCCATACAAACTTGGTTTCAACCACCAATTTACTAATTAAAAAATATTTTAAAGTAAAATTATACCCATTTTTTTAAATATAAGTATGGATTGTAAGTATGCTCTCTTCATAAGACAATGATATATTTAGAGATATCATTTACTTTATCACTTTATTTTAAAGACATGGGAATGACTATTTTAATAAAGTGTTAAAAAATAAGATTAAAGTGTATGTTCCCTCCCAAGCAACTTTTACACTTGTCAACAAATGATTCTTTTATATGTATTTAATATTCTTCTTATTGGCTATTCAGAGACTCAAATATTTGAATCTAGTATTACCCATGTTTATATGGTTTAATGAGAGAGATAATAAAAAATATATTTTTTAGAATATCTGTGCTTCAGTCCTTAGTCATTTTAAAAGGATTATAATTAGGAAATAATATTAATAGGGTATATCAAAACTAAGAGATAAAAAGCTCACACCTAGATTATATGGTCCTTACAAGGTGGTTTGCAGGATAAGGGATATTGCATATCAATTGGAGCTTCCACTTACATCCAAAATATACTTTGCTTTTCAAGTTTATTGTCTTACACATATACTTGGTAAAAAGGTGCAATTCCAAATAGAGCAGGGTTATGCATAAGGGGTTGGAATCAAAATATACTTGTAAAAAAAATGGTGAATCCTAATCAAAATCAAGGTAAATCATGGTGAATCCTAAGCAAATCAAATCAACCATCTTCACAAAAAAATTTGGGACATTTGAAGCCCTAAGATGTAATTTCATCTTTGGGGAAACTTTTGACCTATTAAATAACCTTATAACTTCATTAAAAAAACCACCATTAGATCCGGTTCAAAAAGATCTTTCCAACGAGTACAAATATGTGTATGTTTGGATATATATTGTGGCGAATTGACCCTATGAACAAATTGGTCCCAAAAAAATTAGGTGAATGGGACGACGTCAAGGGTCCTCATATTTACAAATTTTCAATTTTGGAAATCCTAATATTCACCCAATTTATGAATATTCGCCATTGTGCATAACCCTAAAATAGAGATTCTAGAGTTGGATAAAAAAGGGTATGTTGAACTAAAGTTGAAAGAAGTGATATAGTCATAAGTGTTAGTCTCAAAAAGTGTAGGAGATTCTCATCAAGAGGTAGGATCTTGCAGAGGAAGATGTAATGTGGGAACCAATGGTTTCTTCAAAATTTTCTAGCTTTGAGGATAAATATTGTTTAGGGTAAAGCCACGTAATGGTCCTAATGTAGCATATTAGCTATCCTCAATTTTTTGACTTGATCCCTTTAGGTTAGGTTGAATCAACCCTTGAGCATTAGGATTAGGATTTTTTGCTTTGATAATCTATAAATAGAAAGGGATATATAGTGAATTATCAATTCATTATTATAATTTCTAGCACTTCTCTAAGTAGCTTGGATTAGTTTTTGAGATTTGGATTTGGATCTATGATATTTGTTGGATTTATTATTCTGAATTATATGAATATTATTCTATAGTAAATATTTTGGTGAATTTTATGGAAATGGTTGTTTTATAGAAGTTGTTTTATTATAGTGACATTACTATAAATTATCAGCATATATATGGTTGTACCCATGTCTTTCATTGATTATAAGTTTATATATGTGATCACTAAGCTCAATTTTTTTAATTGTCTTTGTATTATCTATCAGAAGCATTGATAAAGATATGGGTTATGATTTAGGAGGTAAGGTTTGTTATGATGTTATAGATAGAGTATTTGGAACTATTTCCATATACAAATGAGAAAACATGTTAGATGTTAGGAAGTTGAAGGAGCATATCCCTAATTCCGCTTAGCTGGGAGAGGCATAGAGGATTTGGATGACACATTTCCATCCTACACCAAGATCTCTTCCATGTAAACTACTTCTTGTTATGATTTAAGGAAATTCATGTAATTAGCCTATCAAATAACTATGAAGAATTCATATAGTAGACAAAATCATATTATGTTATAGGGTTGATAATTGCCAAATTTTAGTTTCATTTTTAGTGAAAATGCATGTTAAAAGTCATGGATGTATCATGATTGTATTGAATTAGAACAATAAGGATTAAACATATGAATATATATCATATCTTTATATAAATGTATTCACCAACAAATCCCAATCTATAATTGAAGAGGGAACTAAATCCTTTTATTGTTACTACTTTACCTCTAAATAAAAAGGTGAGCAAGCTAATCATGATGTCCTCATGTTGGATATTATGGATTGCCTTAAGGGTGTTCAAATCCTCTAGATGCTTAGATGGTATCTTCTCTTTTAGACTGCTAAAGTTAGGTAAGGCTCTAAATATTCCTCAAAGAATTGAGTTGTAAGTCACTACATTTAGTGTAGGTAATTTTCCAATGTAAGACTTGATAAATTTTGGGCCATATTGAGTTTGAAGGCTAGAGAAAGAGAACAAGCAAGTCTTTTCACTATGAAAGAAAAACTTCCCTATGAAGAAAATCATATCCACCAAAGTTGGTTTCTTCTTTCTAGATGAAGGCACTAATTCATAGAATATCATTGGCCTCTTGAATTGCATTGCCTTAGAGTGAGTGATAATATTGTGTGATCTTCTCTAGTGGAGTTATTATATGGTTAAAGTTTTCAAGTAATGGATTTTAATATAGATATGGATCTACTTCTTCTTGGGTATGCTAGAATTCATACTATTAATATGCTTAAGGGTATTGTTATTCCCTATATCACAGTATGATTGGATGGTCTAATTTTTCTAGGAAAAACATCTAGAGAGGGTCAAATATTTTATTCTATAATTCTTATGAAAAGATAAGGTTTATATTATTTCTACATTGAATGAATTATTTTATCATTTTGAAGTGGATCTTAGTTCAATGATCATAAAGAAAAAATCATATAACCATAATTATGTTTATAATAATTAACTTAGTCACATATCAAATGGCATTATCTCAATATGTTAAATTCCTCAACTTTCAAGGAGAAGACCTAGGTTTGAAACCTACCAAGCAATACATGCATAATTTCTAAGTTTTTATAATATCATTCAGTAGTCACGAATGTAATACAAGTGAGACCCATTTCAATCCCACATAACCCATTAAAAATTAATTTAGCCATGTATAAATTCTTTTTTTTTAAATGAAAAACCCCTCACAGGGCCTCCTTGGTCTGAGAGACCACGACCAGGAGGTTCTACACCGTCAAAGTCACTCAGGAGTTACGCCCGGTCCTTGCTGCACCAACATTATCAATTGGATTTTAGGTACCCAATTCAACTTTTTTGTAGGATAGAGATTCGAATCTAGGACCTTCCTTGTGTCATAGTAATCAACAATATTCATTAATCAATGCCAAAATATATAATACAATGAAAGCCTAGATTAGCCCGTAACTACCGGAGCTAACTATCTTACTTTGGGTAGGTGTTGCAACAATACGAACAACCCAATATCGAATAATAGAATAACATAACCAATATATGCTAAACTACACTAACATCCCCCTTTTATTACATTATTTGGCAATACAGAGAGAGCTACGAAATATCTCAAATTTGACACATGCAAGTGCCTTAGTAAAAATATCTGCAACCTGAGCATCGGTGGGAATGTAATGAAGTTGAATTCAGTGCCTTCGAACTTCATCTCAAATGAAGTGACATTGTGTGTCAATGTGCTTGGTTTATTTCATGATGCACTAGATTCTTAACAAGGTTCAAAACACGCTGGTTTCGCAGAATAAGTAGATTGGAGATTTGGATGGATGACCCATACTTGTCAAAATGTGACGTAACCATATCACTTTGCACACAACTTCACGTATAGTGTGATACTCTGACTCTATAGATGAGATAGCAACCACATGTTGCTTCTTGCTATGCCAAGATACAGGACCAGATCCAAGATGAAATATATATCCTAAAGTTGACTTATGATCATCATATGACCCGGCATAGTCAGAGTTCATGTATTCTTGCAAGAAGAATTTTTCATTCTTCTTGTATTCTAAGCCTTATTCCATTGTACCACGGACATAGTTAAGAACACGTTTTGATACTTTCTAGTGAGTAGTCTTAGGTTCTTGCATGAACCTCGAAAGATAGTAGACATCAAACACGATATTTGGCCTAGTGTTTGTCAGATATATGAGACTCCCAATTATTTGTTGATAGAGAGTACCATTTACCTGAGGTGAATCATCATATCGTGATAGTTGAAGTCCTGATTCCATCAGAGTTGCCATTGGCTTGCAATCAGTCATACAATATTTTTCTAACAATGTCTTGCCATATATTTTTTTTAAACATCTTGATGTAGTGCTCCTTCTGGATCACTTCCAAACCAATACAATAATGGAGAATTTTGAGATTTTTCATCTCAAAATATTTACACAAGTCTATTTTGACAACAGAGATCATAGTTTCTGAACTCCCTGTAATGAGAAGGTTATCAACATAGAGTACAAGCAACACTATTTCATAACCTTATTTCTTGAAATAGAGGTTTACATCTAATGGACATCTCTTAAATCCATGCTACAGTAGGTGATTATCCATATTTATATACCAAGCTCAAGGAGCTTGTTTTAAACCATACAAGGACTTGACCAATTTGCACACTTTATGCTCTTGGTCTTCCACTTCAAATACTTCAGGTTGTGTCATGTAGACTTCCTCTTGGATATCACCATTCAGGAAAGCACTCTTGACATCCATCTAATGAACTTTCTAGTCATATTGTTTTGCCATAGCACAAAGAACTCGAATGGTGGTCATCCAAGCAGTAGGTGCAAAATTTTCCTCATAGTCAATGCCTTCCTTTTGCGCATAGCCCTTTGCAACAAGGCAAACCTTATGCTTATCAATTATCCCATCTACCTTATACTTGAATTTGAACACCCATTTTTAGCCAATGGGCTTCTTTCCATGTGGCATATCGACAAGCTCCCAAGTTTTGTTCTTTTTCAAATACTTATACTCAACATCCATAGCAGCCTTCCATTGTGGCTCATTAAGGGCATATTGTACAGAAATAGGTTCATGTTCATTCAGTGAAGACATAAACACCCTATAATCATCCACGTCCATATCCTCTGTTTCCCTCTCTGGATCTACTAAAAGCTCCTTGAAATATTGACAAAGATCATCAACCTCAGTAGTCTCTGTTGCTGCTCTATCCTGTCGAGCCATACTACGATTACGTCTATCCAAAGTCAAATCTAGTGGTGTGGATAATTTTGAGTCTCTGATAGTACTTGTATACCATTTTGAATTCTTCTTTTATGGTGAAGAAGAAGAAGAAGAACCTCCAGCATGTGGTGATGGAGGCTTCTCAATATTAGATTCCACAAGATCTAGGTATACATCAGATGTGCTTTGTGATGTGAAATCCTCATCAAAAGCAACATATCTACTGACGTGAATATTCTTGGTCAAAATATCAATAAAACAATAACCCTTAGAGTGCTCATCATATCCAATAAGAATACATTTCAATGTCTTTTCATCTAGCTTCTTCCTTTTCTCTTTAGGTATGTGCATAAAAGTTTTACATCTAAAAATACGTAGACGAGAGATGGAGGGTTTTTGACCACTCCATGCTTCTTGTGGAGTCATTCCTTTAAGACATTTGTGGGTGCCCTATTCAACAGATATACTACTGTGGTGATAGATTTTGCCCTAAATTGTTGCCCTAAATGAGCTCCTATGAGCATACAATAAACCATTTCCATGATGGAACAATTTCTTATTTCAATAACTTCATTTTTTTTTAGGAGTGTAAGCAGTATTTAACTATCTCTTGATTCCATGTGTAGTCAAAAATGCAAAAAATTCTTTAGAGGTGAACTCCCCCCCGATCTGAGCAAAGGGTATTTATAGAATTCCCTGACTTCTTCTCAACAGATTTCTTGAATTGCTGGAAGAAACTAAAGGCTTCAAATTTTAGATGAAGAAATAAAACCCACATCTTTTGTGAGTAGTCATCCACAAAAAACTAAAAATACCTCTTCCTCCCATAACTGTTTGGTGTGAAAGGACCAAACATATCGATGTGAATAAACTCCAGAGGTTTCTTTGCTCTTGTAGAGCTCTTCTCAAAATGTACTCTAAGAAACTAAAGGCTTCAAATTTTAGATGAAGCAATAAAACCCACATCTTTCGTGAGTAGTCATCCACAAAAAACTAAAAATACCTCTTCCTCCCATAACTGTTTGGTGTGAAAGGACCAAACATATCGATGTGAATAAACTCCAGAGGTTTCTTTGCCAAGCAGTCAGAGCACACTGGTAGTGTAGAAGAAAGGGAATGAAGACCCTTTACCATCTCATACTTACTTAGCTCAAGTAAGTAGCCAGAACTAAGATGCCCATATCTTTTGTGCCATAGGGAATTTGCCTCCTTTGTAGATACTGTCATGGAAACATGAGGAGTAGAGATAGCATCTAGAGAAAATAAGCCATGCTTATAGAAATCTGTTGCAATGTTCTTACCCCTCCTGGTAATAGAGCAATACTTTTTGCCATACTCAACACGAAATTTCACAACCATATCTTTATCCAGAATTTGTATGACTGACAAAAATTGTTCACCAATCCTAGAACATAGAAGGTTTTTTCAATATGATACTTGACATCAGTAACAGTGACTAAAACTGTACCCTCCCTGAACCTTGTAGGTTTTTTCATCAATAATAGTGATAGGTTTGTCGTCCTTGGCCTCATATGTTTCAAACCATGATTTATCGCCAGTCATATGCTTACTGATGCCAGAATCGACATACCATACAGGATCATTATGCTTGGAGGCTGTGGTATTCATGAGCACCTTGTGTGCCCACTCAGAATTTGAGTCAGATTCTTCAACAACATTCACCTTGGGTTGCTTGTTCTTATTTTGTGGTTTGTTATGGCCTTTGTTCTTATGTTGCTTGTTCTTGTGCCAACACCTATTTGTGTCATGGGTGTCTTTGTCACAAATTTTACAATATTTTTTTTTCTGTTGAGTTTTTTTTCCCTTTGAATATTTGTGAGAATTTCCTCCTTTCTAAAAAATACCCTTCTTCTTAGATCCCTTCCTATTGGAATAGAGGGTTGTATTAGAAGATTCATCTCTCTGAAGTTGGCGAGCCTCCTCTTCTTGAATCAGATTGACAAACTCAACAAAGGTAACTTTTCTCTGTGACACCTGAATGGAGGTGATTAAAATCCTATAAGAATCAGGTAAAGCTCTCAATAATACTTAAGTAAGAAGCTTATCTTCTACAGGTTCTCCCAAATAATTCAATTTTACTTTCAACTCAGACATTCTGCAAAGAAAGAGTTAAACTATCTCACCTTACTTCATACTCAAACTGTGAAGTTGATATTGAAGGTAAAGAATGGTGGAATCATTCTTTCCCTCATACATGGTTTGAAGGGCATCACATGCCTCTTTACCATGTTCTTTTTCAGTTATGTGAGGTTGAACTTCATATGAAACAGTAAACAGGATGAGCACTCTTGCCCTATTGTCTTTCTTGTCAAATGTTATCTGATCAGCAGTTGGAGGTGTAGTTTTTGTTGATCCAATTGCTGGTGAAGGTCTTGTTGTTGTGCCAGAAACAACATCCCATAAGTCTTCCATGACAAGGATAGCCTTCATCTTGTTTTTCCATGGTGTGTAATTAAGACCTTTCAATAACTTATGAGCATCAGTCATTAACTTTATAGCCATAGTGAGGGTTCCTTATATCACCAATTGGTTCCCCTTTCTATATACCTTTTCTAGACCTTTATACCAAACTTTTCAAAAAAATACCCGTCCTTATGTGGGGAGACTATAGGTATTTTAGAGATTATGATGATAAGTGGAACATAGGCGATACTGAAATGGAATTGTCTTGTTTATGACACCTACCATATAAGGTCATCAATCCTCATGTGTGGGGCGTAACTTCCCCTAAACACTTCGGATATCAAAAAATTCGTTAGGATTTATGTCTAAACACAAGAACGATTAGGGTAGTGGAATGGAATAAAAAAATAGCAAAAATTAGCAGACATATCTCCTCGATAATTGATAGAGAACAATCTCAGATGTCATTTTTGCAGCTATGTTAGGTGGCAAATACAGTAGCCCAATCACGACAACATTACCTATAAGTGCAGGCCAGAGGTATCATAAATACAAAACACTGCGGTGCAATTGAATTGCACAGATGGGTTTCAAATTTTAGAACTTAGGAGTTCTTTGTTTTTACTTAATGAGGTAGTACAGATGTAAAGGGAAATGCATCATACATCAGAAAGCATCCAAAAATGAAACTAAGGTGTCAGTTTCCACCGAAAATGCATCTTTTACAATATGCCAATTTTGAAGAAATGTTGAAAAATTTTCTCTCTCCCCCCCTTTTTTCAGTTTTGAAGAATTGTGCAATGAGGAAAAAAATCCCCCCTTCACTTATGCAGCATGTAGAAAAAAAAATGCCCCCCCTTTTTAAGTTTGAAAAAAAAAATTCCCTCCAATGTTTTACAAAATAATTAAAGTTTAATTAAATTTATTTTTCTAAAAAAAAGAAGTATTTTATAAAAAAAATTTAAAATAATTCCCTTTTTAAGAAAATTTAAAAAAAAATTAATTAAACAAAAAATATTTAAAAAAAAAACATTAGAAAAAAAAATAATTATCAAACAAAACAAATTTTGTGTACCTTGGGGGGGTCGAAGGGGTTTAAACCCCCGACCTCATGTTGCACTAGCGCCTTGGTGCCTGGCCACCAACCGGCCGAGCTATCGCCTTGACGAGAGTTAAAATACAAGACCTTTAATTTGAGGGTTTTCAGTAGCAACTTCTCCTGGTGGCACTCGTGACCCGGTGGCTCTCCTCCCGATGGCGCCTTTCCCTTCCAGTGATGCTCCTCCCAATAGCATCTTTCCCTTTCGGTGGCGCTCGTCCCGTTGGCGCTCCTCCGATTTTAGGTGGCACCCTCCTCAACCAAAACCAAACAAAAACAAAATTTTCTTCTCAGCTCAAAATTGTCGTACGACGTACCGATTTTAGGGCATCATCAGTGAAAGACATGGAGAGATCGATCTCGCACCATATGAGAAAAAAAATTAATCTGGACAAAATGCATGGAATTTCCTATAGATTAGGATGATGCATTCAGATCGAAGATCTAATGTGCATAGTGATAAGGAAAAATAAGAGGTCTTGTTTACGACTGTCAGTTTTTCACAATTCAATAGCTCCTCGACACCACGTGATGCCTCCTGCAGTCATAAAATGACCGTGATCTCTTTGATATTTTTGCCAATGAAGAGCATTTCACTCTGCTCTACCAGCTACTGGTGATATGTGGGCAGAGAAAAAAAAGGTTTCCTTACATTGTTCGTGACTCTGAATGCATTTGTGCTTGCTATTGAATCTGTCACCACATTAGTCCCACATGGGACGTGGTGGAGATATAAAATGGTTTAAAATGAAAAAGTGACACCAAAGCTTACGATTGCCTTCGAGAAATCATCCTTAAGAAAGGATTTTTCCCATCAGTTATCTAGTCCGACTTAGGCATCCACGTGTCCTCCTCCTGAGGCTCCAATGCAGCCACATGTCCTTTCAAGTCCCTATCAGCATCGTGGATAGGTTTTTAGTCCCAGTTAGTAACGTCCTTGTCAGTCCACTTAGGTGAAATTACTCGGCCCCTTGTCGCATCACATGGGATTCATGTCGAGTCTCCTTCAGTCGTCACGTCACAGGGCCTGCTATCCTACTGCCAATCAATAGCCAAGCTAGATCTCCATTAGGCTAGGTCAAAAATAATGAAAATTGAACCTCCTCTTCTCAACCTATCTCATACATCTGCTCTGATACCATGTCAGAGTAATCAACAGTATTCATTAATCAATGCCAAAATATATAATACAATGAAAGCCTATATTAGCCCGACCAGAACTAACTAGCTTACTTTAGGTAGGCATTGCAACAATACGAATAGCCCAATATCAAATAATGGAATAACATAACCAATATATGCTAAACTACGCTAAAACCTTGGAGGATTGCCCTCTCCTCTCCAACTCACCTACAACACCTAGATATGTATAAATTCATTTGATATGGATTTTTGCAATAGGATTAATAAAAAACATAGAGAATAGAGAATAATCTAAATTCATTTGATATGTATTTTTGCAATAGGATTAATAAAAAACATAGAGAATGGAGAATAATCATAGTCCAATTCAGCTACATTCACAAGGTAAGCAAACGTGCATAACAAAACTCTACTAAAAAACATTGACAATTTTAAATTTTAATTAAAGAAGTTTGTAGGTATGATTAATTATTGAATTAAAAGAGTATGATACTAAAAAGGATGCATATATTATGTCATATAAATTGTTTATAATGTCTACAATGTTGAAAATAATAAAATTAAAAAGTAAAAAATTAACCTCTCTTGGAATTAAGTTTTCTATCCCTCAAATTTCTTATCCTATATTTATAAATTTATCCAAGATGGATATGATCTTTAGTTGATTTTCTAAATTCTCCTTCTCAGATAATAGATCTTCAATTCAAACTCTATTTTTTGGCTACATCTTCAATTTAATGCTTCATTTATCCAAAAATTGCCCTCTTGCACAATTTTTCTTGTGAATAGAAATCTAGCATGTGTAAAATTGGATTATGTTTCCCTTAAAATTATTGCCTTGATATTTGTTCCACTAAATTTAGCTACTTGTGTAACGCATTGAGTGACTCTAAATTCAAAATTTAGTAATTAGATGGTAAAACTACTCAACAACGTTCTTGAATTGATCAATTACATTTTACATCATGATAATGTTATTATCAATGGTGCAAACATTTGAATTATAGGATAGGTTGTTTTCCCCTTAATTTACTAATTCTCTACTTTGATTAATTATACATATGTCATGGTTACATCACCTCCCTTAGTGTACCAACTCAATGGATTAGACACTTCGATGAATTAAAAACTACAATTGATTAAAAAATATAGATCAATTGTTCTATTAACAAAGACAACAAAAACTAATGATTTTTCATAAATTTCTCATTTGCTTGATTTGTTTAGGTGCCTTCTTGGAAGGTTATCATGCTTAAAAAATACCCCTTATGATCTTGATACGTTATCAAATCCTCATTGGTCATAAGTTTATCTTCGATAGTAGACAATGTGAATGAAATGGCAATGCAATGGTAAATGGGTTGAAAATCACTAAAATATATTCTATTTGTTTTTCTTAAGGAGACAACTATTGGTCGAATAAACAATTTTTCATTCAATCGAAAGTTGATTGGGAGTCTCATATATCTGAGGAGATTTGTCGTATCAAGACAATTGTAACCCTGATTCCATTGGAGTTGCTTTGGGCTTACAATCTATCACTCAATATTTTTTTAAAAGACCTCCTATCATTCGAAAATAGGGAAAACAGAGGATCAAGAGAGATCTATTTTTTGTACTAGGTAAACTCTATGGATAATTAAAAGACCTCTTATGCCCAGTTGCAGGATCACCAAGATGAGATCATGATCAGTAAGCAGGGGCAATTGCAACGCAGAGGACCAAAACTATTTTTGCTTTGATACAAATGTTACCAAAATGAATCTAATATTGCATTCAACTGTGTGGTATTTATGTACAATGGATGTTTGCGATTAGCCACTAACAGAAGCAACAAAAAATATTCTATGCCCAAAATTAAACCTCCTAATCTGAGCCTATGCTAAATTATGTAAATAGCATGTTGGCTTCTAGAAGAACAACCTGATGTACACTAAATCAAATAAATGAAATAATATATGCTAACAACTAAAAATGGATAACGACATTTCGGATCAAAATGAATTCAAACATATTATCTCATATTTTGAAGTCATGAAGGTACATGGCTTCATTGTAGTAATCTCTCTATTCTTTAAAAAAAAAAATTGTTTTAAAGGCTATAACATTATTGACAATTGAGAGTTAAGTGTAATTATTTCCACTTGCAAATAGATGTCCTTGATGTATTATCGTCTAGCCTTCATGTCAAGTGTTAGTAGTAATAACATATGGAAATGGTGTAGAAGAGTGTCCTTTCATGATTGATCCTTATAGAATTAGGAATCAAGTTGTCATTCAACACCACCTATGCTATATCATCAAGAATATTTGATTAATAAAATTGATTGTGATGAATGATCATTGGCTTAAAATTAGACCAATCAAACATTTAAGTTATAATGTGTTTGTTATAGCTCTTATCAATGTGCACTTTGAGGAAAAGGATCTTGTGTTTATATCCACATCCCATTATATTGATTCTGAAACTAGGATAAAGTTGTTGAGGATTGTAATTAATTAAAAGCACTAACAATTAATGTGTATGTGATAAAGAGCTCTGCCCTCTTAATTATGGGATAGAGATGGAATAATTATGTTAGTCCTTGTGTAGGATTGTGGAAAATTAGTTTCCCAAGAGGCTTCTTTACCCTACATAGATCTTGTTTCCTATGTGTCACTTTTCCTAATCACTAAGAATTAAACAATATTCTAAATACTAAGTTTAGACATAGGTGCAATGGGTACATGTAATGCCACACATCACCTAATATCTCGATTACCTAATATATCGATTGAAAAAATAAACCATTACCACTATCACCACTTTAGGAGGTGATATTGATCATTGATCATAGCTTAGGTTTTATTGGACAACATAGTAGAAACCCTAAGGTATTAAAAATTTGGGGTCAAAATGAAGCATTGCCTTAAATAACAATCACTATTCTATAGCCTTGAAAAGGGTATAATCTATTTGTAGATTGAAAGTAAAATTTTAAGAATTCTCTTCATGATTATAATTACTCAAAAGCATTCTTCATTTTGATATTGGGTATTCTCATCTCATTCTTATATCACTTCTCTCTTATTCAAGCTTTTGCTTTGCATCTTCTATTGCATGCTCTCTCTCTCTCTCTCTCTCTCTCTCTCTCTCTCTCTCTCTCTCTCTCTCTCTACACAAGCATGCTTTGATTGCATGTTTCTATTAGCCCTTGCAAATTCCATCAAGCTTGTTGACCACTACTTTGGTTCCATCCAATGGATGAGGATGGAGCACTCCACCATGACCTTGTACCAAAAATTCATGCTTTCCATCAAAATATATACTACCTACGCTTCTCAACTCTATGGAAGACTCTTGATGTTATCTTTCCTCTTTAGTGTTTTCAATACAAGCCATGATTAATTTTTAGTAATATGCTTTGTTATTTGAAGAAGAAAAAATATCTTTTCTATTTCAATTTATTTCATTCATTTGCTTTGGTTCTAACCATTGCTTCACCAGTCCTTCAAAGATGAAACTTAGAAGGCTAGTTTTGTATGCTTTTCATTTCCAAGTTTTATATTTTATTTCAATTGACCTAGTTACCACTTTACTAGTCCCTTAAATATAAACTTATAGGGCTAGTGTTTTATGCTTTTGTTTTGCAATTTAATTATTTGATTTATCTTATATTTTTGAATGAAAAATACCTTGTATTAGTGTTAGAATATTTTGTATTACATTAACTATGTTAACAGCATTATGTTAGAGCATAAAGGAGTTGTACGTAGGGTTCTTTGTTCAGTTTATGAACCACCCAGCTTGGTTCAAACTGCCTCAACGGAATTTATGTAACCTTATATATCTTCCAAGAATATCAAGAGAAAACTAATGATTCAGTTTTTAATATGGCATCAGAGCTTATTTTTGTTTCTTGGGCAAAGTGATATGTTTTTTGGGTAAGGTGGTGATCAACCATTCCATAAACTTGCAAGACCTGCAACTTTCGCAGGCAGCACACTCCAAGCTTTGCAGCCATCGTGTTGAAGGATATGCCACACACATCAGAATCTCTACAAGGCGTGATTAGGGGGAAATAGTTCATATCCTGTGGTCATATTTGAGACCAACGGACACAACAGTAATCAATGCTGCACATCTTTGAGACCGACGGACACAGCAGTAATCAATGTTGCACAACATCTTCCCTGGCCGCCACCTCGAGCAAAGAAAGGAGTCATTGTTGCTAGAGGAGCTTCAGAGGTAACGTGCAGATTCTTCCTTGGCCATAACCATGAACAAAGGATTCATGGAACGAATAACACAGGCGCCATAACAAGGCGGTGTCATCTTCTCCCTCGACGCACCGCTTAGAGCAGTCGGCTCACGAGGTTCTTTGTGTGGACGAGGTCCACAGTTCGAATCCCGTCGACAAAAGGTTTTTTCAAACGAAGCCCCGCAGGATTTTTTTTACGCCTCGGACAAGAATTGACGGCTCGGACAAGAGTTGACGCCCCGAGGGCCCGATGACGCCCGAGGAGGGCATTTTGACGCCCCGAGGGTCCTGTTGACGCCCCGAGGGCCCGGTGATGCCCGAGGAGGGCATTTTGACGCCCCGAGGGTCCTGTTGACGCCCCGAGGGCCCGGTGACGCCTGAATAGGGCATTTTGACGCCCCAAGAAGGTTTGGTGACACAAATTTTTTTTTGTTGTCATTGCTTTTAAGACATGTAAATTGCTTATTCTCTTTTCAAAAGCAATTGTTAAAAGGCATATTGGGAAACTTTGGAGATATACTCTATTTATTTTGCACTCACTTCTTACAAGATAGAGGGGGGAATTCAAATTTTAAAACTCTCAAAAAAAGACATAGAGAGCAACTCAAAGGTGCATTTTCGATTTTACTCGACACCTTCTTTTGACAATTTGGGTGCATTTTCGGTTGAACCCGACACCTATGTGAGAAGCACTTTGTGAGCATGCTTGTTTGATTATTGCATTTTTTTTCTGCAATTAAAAATCATCTACATCAAAGCATCCACTACTTCTCTCAACACATGTTGCACAGGTTCTCCAAAGCATTTATCTCTTTGCACAGGGATCTTCATAGATCATCTACTTGATGTTCTCTCACCAACACTAATTTTCTCCTAGTTTTGTTTTTTGACTTAATTACCTCCAACTGATTATTCTTCTTCCGAAGATTCTCAGGAAGGTGTCATTAACATCTCTTTGAGTGAATTTTTTACCCCCATTGCTATTGTGTTTAGGCGTAAATCCTGACGAAAGTCCTGGACTCCAAAGTGTTTAGGGGAAGTTACGCCCCACGCATGCGGATTCATGACTTTCTAAGGTAGGTGCCATCAACAAAGCAATCCTTTTTAGTACTGCCTATGTTCCACGTACCGTTCTGATCTTAATAATACCTATAGTCTCCCTCACGTAAGGGCGGGTATTGTTTTGATTTAGTTCAGGTATAACTGGCCTGGCAACGGTATATCAAAAAGGGGACCATTTGGCGCTATAAGGAACCCTAAACAATGGCTACAATGCACAAGTATCTTTCAGATGCCCAATTGCTCAAAGGCACCAATTTTGTGCCATGGAAGCATAAAATGAAAGCCATTCTTCAAGTAGAAAAATTATGGGATGTAGTAAGTGGCACTACCTCACGTCCCACCACAGCAGGGACAGATCAAGATACATTTGATGATAAGGACAGGAAAGGCCTTATGTTTTTGTTACTTGCCATAACAGATGAGGTCCAACCTCATATTTGTGATGCCACGACCAGTAAAGATGCTTGGGCAGCATTGATTACTATGTATGAAGGAAAGAATAATTCCACTATCCTTCACCTACAAACCCAGCTTCACAATCTCAATATGAATTCAGGGGAAACTGTTGAACTTTTTCTCTGCAAAGTGGCAGAATTGAAAGCTAAACTCAATACTATGGGAAAACCCATAGATGATGATCTTTTGACATCTATTATTTTGAGGGCACTCCCAACATCTTACAAAAGTTTTATCACTTCACTCAATGTTTCTGGCAAAACATTAACTTTTGTTGAATTGGTTAATTTGCTTCAAACTGAAGAAGCCAATCAAGTACAAAAAGATGAGGAACCTGCCACTGCTCTTTCCACCCATCAAAAGGGTCAAAAGCAAGGACAGTTGCAGAAGGGAGGGTCTTCTTCCAAAGGCAAAGGAAAGCCCAATCTCCAGAGAGATAAATATTGCAAGATCTGTGATATGAACAATCATGATACCAACAGGTGTTGGTTCAAAAACAAACAACAGAATGATCCCTCACAAAAGAAGAAAGGCCAGGGGAAGCAGAAATATCCCCAAGATCGCAAACAACAAAAGGGTCATGTTGCTTATGCAGATTCCCATTTAGATGATTCTGATTCATCTTCGAATAATGACTCAAAAAGAGCACACAAGGTGCTCATGACCCATACTGCCTCTTCCAAATCAGATGTTGTATGGTATATTGATTCTGGAGCAAGCAAACATATGACTGGGGACAAGTCTTGGTTTCAAACCTTTCAAGCAAGAGAAGGCAAACCTGTCACTATTGCAGACAATCAGGTCTATCAAGTACAAGGTGAAGGGGATGTTACGGTAACTCTCCCTGATGGTGACTGTGACATAGAGAAAGTTCTCTATGTTCTTGGCCTTGCCAACAATCTATTATCTGTTCCACAGATGCTAGATAGAAATATGGATGTTGTTTTTCAAGTTGAAAAAGGAAAAAAGAGATGTTTCATCAGTCACCAAGGTAAAAACATTGCCACTGGCTCCTACAAACATGGATTATTCATCTTGGATACAGTTTCTACATCCCATACTGCCCTCATTGCCACTACAACAGAAGCTACTTCCTTATGGCATAAAAGATACGGGCACCTCAGTTTCGGGTATTTACTCGAATTAAGCAAATATGACATGGTCAAAGGGCTTCCTCAACTTTCATCCGTTCTCCCAGTATGCTCAGATTGTCTAGCAGGGAAACAACATCGAGTTCCATTTGAGACAAGTTCTTCTCGCTCTAAGAAACCCTTGGAGTTAATCCACGCAGATCTGTGCGGTCCTTTCCCAACCAGTCATGGTGGAAAGAGGTATTTTCAGCTATTTGTTGATGACTACTCCCGCAAAATATGGGTCTCCTTCCTTGCACTCAAGTCAGAAGCTCTTCTCTACTTTCGTCAGTTCAAGAGACAAGTTGAGAAGGAAACAGGTTGTTCCATCAAAAACCTCCGCTCAGATCGAGGGGGGGAATACACTTCCAAGGAATTTTCAGCATTTTTGGAAAAACATGGGATCAAGAGACAACTCACTACAGCATATACACCGCAACAAAATGGAGTTGCAGAAAGGAAAAATCGCTCCATAGTAGAAATGAGTTGGTGTATGTTAAAAGGAGCAAACTTAGAAAAACAATATTGGGCAGAAGCAGTAAACACAACATCTTACCTACTAAATAGAGCACCTACAAGGGCTCTACAAGGAAAAACTCCACAAGAAGCCTGGAGTGGTAAGAAACCCTCAATTTCTCATCTAAAAGTTTTTGGATGCCAAGCTTTCATGCATATTCCTAAACATAAAAGAAGGAAACTAGATGAGAAAACTCAAAAATGTATATTTCTTGGTTATGATGAGTATTCAAAAGGATATCGGTTGATTGATCCTATAACCAAGAAAACACATATCAGCAGAGATGTAGTATTTGATGAAACTTTCACATCAAATAACACATTTGTATACCTTAAGGAAGATGAACCTAAGAAAGAAGCAGCACCTCCTCAGAAGAAGGTTCCTAAATGGTATACTAGTACATTGCAGGATTCAAAACTGACATCACTTCCAGATCTAACTCTAGATCGACCCTCTACTCACAGTATGACTCAACACAAAAGAGCAGATGATGCAACATCAGTCATAGATGTTGATGACCTTTGTCAACATTTTGATGATTTATCTATGAATGTAGAAGAAGATGAGGATATAGATATGGAAGATGAAAAAGTCTATCTGACAATACTAGATGAAAAAGAACCCACATCAGTCTCAGATGCACTCAGTAAAGATCAATGGAAAACTGCTATGGATGCAGAACATACATCTCTAATGAAAAATCAAACTTGGAAGTTAGTGAATTTGCCTTCAAGAAAGAAACCCATTGGTTGCAAATGGGTATTCAAGATCAAATATAAGGCAAATGGTGCAATAGTTAAACATAAAGCCTAACTTGTTGCAAAGGGCTATGCACAAAGAGAAGGCATAGACTATGAAGAGACATTTGCTCCTACCGCTAAAATGACCACTATTCGAGTTCTGTGTGCAATGGCAGCTCAATTTGGTTGGCAGCTACATCAGATGGATGTAAAGAGTGCTTTCTTAAATGGTGACCTACAAGAAGAAGTCTACATGACTCAACCTGAAGGTTTTGTAGTTAAAGGGCAAGAACATAAAGTCTGTAAGCTGATCAAATCTCTATATGGACTTAAACAAGCTCCTCGAGCTTGGTATATCAAAATTGATAGTCACCTAGTGCAACATGGGTTTAGAAGAAGTCCTGCAGATCCTAATCTATATATCAAGAACAATGGTTCTAACATAGTAATTCTAGTACTATATGTGGACGATCCGATCATAACAGGCAGTTCAGAGAGTATGATCAAAAAAGTAAAGAAAGATCTCAATACCTCTTTTGAAATGACAGATCTTGGACTTCTCCACTATTGTCTTGGTCTAGAAGTAACTCAATACAAGCATTGCATACAAGTTACTCAAAAGAAATATGCCAAGACCCTGATTGATAAGTATCGGATGACTGACTGCAAGCCCAAAGCCACACCAATGGAAGTAGGACTTAAGTTATCCCGATTCGATGAATCTCCTAAAATAGATAGTACTCTCTATCGTCAGCTGATTGGGAGTCTCATCTATCTCACAAACACTAGGCCAGATCTTAGTTTTGTTGTGGGTTATCTTTCACGATTCATGCAAGATCCTAAAGTTAGCCACTGGAAAGCAACAAAGAGAGTTCTTCACTATGTCCGTGGTACAACATATATCGGCCTGGAATACAAAAAGAACAACAAGTTCTATCTTCAAGGGTACACGGACTCTGATTATGCTGGATCCATAGACGACCGAAAATCAACTGCAGGTTACATTTTTCACCTTGGATCTGGTCCTGTCTCTTGGCATAGCAAGAAGCAACATGTTGTTGCTATCTCTTCTACTGAGGCAGAATATCGAGCAGCTAGTGGAGCAGTCTACAAGATCATATGGTTACGTCGCATCCTCACAAATATGGGCCTTCCAAAGAAACTTCCTTTACATTTATTCTGCGACAATCAAGGTGTTATGAATCTTGTCAAGAATCCTATCTTTCATGATCGCACCAAACACATTGACACTAGGTGTCATTTCATTCGAGATGAGGTTCCAAAGCATCATATCCAGCTCCACTACATTCCCACAAATGAGCAAATAGCGGACATCTTCACCAAAGCGCTTGCTCGAGTCAAATTTGAATTGTTCCGCAATGCTATGTGTAGTCAACATTAATGTAATAAGGGGGGATGTTAGAATATTTTGTATTACATTAACTATGTTAACAACATTATGTTAGAGCATAAAGGAGTTGTACGTAGGGTTCTTTATTCAGTTTATGAACCACCCAGCTTGGTTCAAACTGCCTCAACGGAATTTATGTAACCTTATATATCTTCCAGGAATATCAAGAGCAAACTAATGATTCAGTTTTTAATAATTAGCTTAAAATCTCTTTCATACAAAAAAAGGGTTGGGTGGGATTGAGCACACCCCGTTTCAAAACACCCTTAACCGCCACAAGTCTTCACACTAACTTATAAAAAGTTAGGATTCAAATACATCAAAACAATAACTCCCCATATAACCAAAGTTTAACAAAATGACACATGTCAAGAAACCGTCATAACAAGCATACACCAAGGACCACCCGGAGTGCATATAGCAGGAATAATCAAAGATTTGGTGGGGGGCAAAAATTGTCAGTGTGGCCTAAATATTCCCATCCGCCACCTTCGTGAGGTGCACCCCATCCATCAGTCGTACCAACTACCTCATTATTGGCACACGGATCAACATCACAATCATCACTATATGGGTTTGAGACATCCCCCCATCCAACCACCAAATCAAAACTAATGCCTTTCAAAAGAATCAGCATAAACACGGCCACGAGAAGGAATCCGACTCTGAGAACTCCGACCTTGTAGCATGGAATGCACATGTTTTAGAGGAAGGCAACTAACCGAACAAGGGGCATGCGCCCAGTAGTCCAGCAAGGAACGTAAGTGCTGAACTTCAACATTCACTTTCTCCACTTGATTAATAATCTGTAACCAACAGTCGTAGAAAATAGCAAGTTTGTCAGCCAGAGAGAAGGAAGTAGAGGCCTGAAGCCGAGCAAAAACTATATTATTTTGTGTTTTCCATAAATGATAGAGAATGTTGATACGAAAAATATGCCACACTTCTCTCAGTGGTTCTTTAAAAACAAGCGGGTCCCCCAAAATGGCATGAACCCACAAACATCCTTCCGCCAAAAAGGGGTTAAAAAAAGAAAGGATCCAAGTCCAAGCTTCGTGAGCTTTCTGACAACTCCAAAAAACATGTATGAAGTCTTCTGATTCATTACAAAATGCACATTTAGGGTTATCCACCCCAAGATGTCGTAACCTGTTGCCAATAGGCAGTCCCTGATGCAAGAGACTCCAAGCAAAAAAACCTTGCTTGGGTTCAATATATGAGGCCCACACAGCTGAAAATCTCAAACTCCAACAGGATTGCGAGGAGACAAGATCCCATCTATAATTCAAAACATCCACCATAGGAACATTAGGGGAAAGCCAAGCATACCCTACAGAAGGTTTATATTTAGAAAGTCGAGTATGTGTTGGCCAAAACCAATCATACCAAGATCAACTCATATTGAGTTAACAACCACAACACTAGTCCCTCGAGGGGTTACACTTTTATTTTCATATCATCTTATTTTCTACATTAGTTTCTTGTGTTTTGATTTCCATTACAATAACTTAAAGAACTAGTGTAAAGATTTCATTATGTGTTCTATGCTAAGGTCTTCATTTAGAATTGTTTATGGTAGTCCAAGATAGATATTTTCAACTCTTTGCATTAGATTTGTTTATGCTTTTCCTTCATAGCTTAGTAGACTAGTGTAGGTATTCTAAATTTTCAATGCAAGAAGGATATACCTCTCTTTCATTAATGCTATTTGTTCAAATTAATGACATCTTGAACAATTGATATGACTTACTTAACCATAGTTTTAACTATAATCTTTATAGGCATAAGTTAAAAATTGTTATTGGCCTCCAACTTGAAGATTGTCTAAATCTGTAATTGGATTAAGTTTGATGAGTTTGTAATTACTTTTTTGTATAGCAAACCTTGCTTCTTAGTTTTCCAATAAACATTGCAAGTGTAACCACATAGAACTTGGGTGACATCCTACTTTATCACACTTCACTACTAATAAGGCTTTCTTAAAATCCTCCATGATGAATTTCTTTATTAAATTTTTATTGGTTTCATTGTTTTTAGATATTCAACTTTTAAAGATACGACATCTTAGATAGGAGGTCCAAAGATAGGAGGTCCAAGGTTTCAATCCAAAGGAACATAGAATATCTATATCTTGTAGGTAGATAGCACAATACAGGTGCATCTTCCTCCATTCATAAATGACTCAAAATGGTTTAATATTCACAATGCGTATGGACCTTAACGTTTTTTTTGTTACATAGGAGAGTTGGTCACAACCACACTATTTTTAGTAACTAACAAGTGTAGGGTTCAAACCACGAGGCTGCTCCCACCAAACCTATTCCACTTCGTTATTGTTGACCCAGCATAAAGGGGACCACATCATGGTCTGTTGTGTGCACTCAGAAGATACTACTACCTAGACTACTACCTTTGATAACTTTCAACTTGACTTTGGAAAGTCACTAGGCATCAATGTATTTATTATTCCCTTTGATGATCTTTTATTGATTTAAAAAAAAGAATAATTAAATTGTAAAAAACAAAATGAGTTTGATCTCACACATTATAGAAAACAGCGTATTTGGAATTTCGATATATAACTTCATCTAATGCAATACATTCATGTCTACAGTCTAGGAGAATTCAACTGATTCTCATCCCTCAGTGGAGTTGTAGAATGCAGGAGAAACAGAGGAAGCAACTTGGGTTCACTTTTAGGGGGTCTCGCAGTCGGTGAAACCCGAAAAGAAAACTCCTCTTCTTCCTCTTCAGAACGGGATTTATTGCAGGAAGTCAGAGTAGAAGCAGAAGAACATGGGCTGTAAAAGTACTCACTCCAATAACAACTGGACAAAGTGAATGGATCAGGCCCAAGAGGAGTGATTGGGCTTGGAATAAAATTTGGTGACAACCCATTACCTTGTAACATTATTGTGTGAGCATCACGATCAGGACTCTCCCAAGGGAGACCCAACTTCGTCTTTAATATGCCATGAAATTGCTTTCTATCCCGGAGCTTGAAGGCTGGCTTATTCTGGATCCCTTACTGCTCTTGCACTCCCTTTATCTGGAATATTTGCAGGCATAGTCACATGCAGATTCTCCCCCTCTAAACCGTCTGATAAACCCGTTAGTTTCTGCACAAGCTCCCTGAAGTTATCGTTGCTTGTTACTACAAAAGTTGTAGGGAGTTTACTCTCCCTAGATGATCTTCCCCTTTCAGAATTTGCAGGAGAAACTATAGGCATGGCTTGGGGCTTTGTCATGACTACCTCTTCCTTAAAGGAATTGAACAGGCAGAGTAGAGAACAAGTGGATTGAAATTGCAATTGAAATTGGAAGAGATGATTTCAACGGAGGAAGAGTGGGATTTCAAGAGATTTTTTCCTTCTTTCCACGAGAAGAGACAGAAGTTACTACTGTTGAAGGCGGCAAGAAAATGGGGCACGACAAGAAAAGATTTGTTTGTTTATATGCTTAAAAAGACGTTCACTAGCCGCCATCAACTTCAAATCTTAGCGAAAACAGTGTAAATATTTTCAACATGGTCGATTTTGTCGACGGTAGCCGGTGAAGAACAGTGTTCAGTGTGGTAAAATAGTCAAAATTGACTGTGCTTGCGCACTTTCCGGCGTAAACTTTTTTTTTTTGAGATCCGGCGTAAACTTTAGAAGCTTCCCGGATCCCGACCCCGTGGACAAAAAGGATGGATATATTATCTTGTAGCAATTGTTTATAATGTCTATACTGTTGAAAATAATAAAATTAAAAAGTGGGCGCCAACCGTAGTAGTCTGTTTTGAATCCTCTGTGCGCGCGTCAGATCGACAATGATGATACGAACCCTAAGCGACCGGCAGTTCCCATTCACGCTGGGTCAACAATTAAAGAGATGGATAGGTTTTGATGGTTGCAGTCCCTGTGATTTGAACCGTGCTACCGGTTACTAAAAAATAGTGGTTGTGGTTGTGCTGCCGGCTACTAAAAACTAGTGGCTGTAGCCAACTCTCTTACGTAACAAAAAAAATAAAAATAATAATCATAATAATAATAATAAATAAATAAAATTAAAAAGTGAAAAATTAGTCTCTTTTGGAATTAAGTTTTTTATCCCTCAAATTTCTTATCTTTATAAATTTAGCCAAAGATGGATATGATCTTTAATTGATTTTTTAAATTTTCCTTCTCAGATTTTAGATCTTCAATTTAAACTCTATTTTTTTGTCTACATATTTAATTTAATGCTTCATTTGCCCAGATATTGTCCTCTTGCACAATTTTTCTTGTAGATAGAAAAATAACATATGTAAAATTGGATCATGTTTCCCTTAAGATTATTTCCTTGAGATTTGTTCCACTAAATTTACCTACTTGCATAATGCATTGAGTGACTCTAACTTCGATGGTAAAACTACTCAACAATGTTCTTCAATTGATCAATTACCTTTTGACATCGTGATAATGTTACAATCAATGGTGCAAATATTTGAATTATAGGATAGGTTGTTTTTCCCTTAATTTACTAATTCTCTACTTTGAATAATTAGATATGTGTCATGGTTACATCACATTCCTTAGTGGATCGACTCAATGGATTAGGCACTTCGATGAATTGACAACTACAATTGATTAAAAACTTAGATCAATTGTTCTATTAACAAAGACAACAAAAACTAATGATTTTTTCATAAATTTCCCATTTGCTTGATTTATTTAGGTGCCTTCTTAGAAGGTTATCATGCTTAAAAAATACCCCTTATGATCTTGATACGCTATCAAATCCTCATTGGTCATAAGTTTATCTTTGATAGTAGACAATGGTGATTAAAATGGCAATGCAATGGTAAATGGGTTGAAAATCACTACAATATATTCTATTTATTTTTCTTAAGGAGACAACTAAAAAGGAATAACCACATTTTGGATCAAAATGAATTCAAACATAGTATCTCATATTTTGAAATCAAAAAAATATCACGAAGGTATATGGCTTCACTGTAGTAACCTCTCTATTCTTTAAAAAAAAATATTGTATAAAAGGCTATAGCATTATTGACAATTGAGAGTTAAGTACAAATTTTCCACTTGCAAATAGACGTCCTTGATGCATTATTGAGTCATTCCTTTTCTAGATTTCATGTCAAGTGTTAGTAGTCATGACATATGGAAATGGTGTAAAAGAGTGCCCTTTCATGATTGATCCTTATAGAATTAAGGAATCAAGTTGTCATTCGACACCACCTATGCTATAGCATCAAGAACATTTGATTGTGATGAATGATCATTGGCTTAAAATTAGACCAATCAAACATTTAAGTTATAATGTGTTTGTTATAGCTCTTATCAATGTGCACTTTGAGGAAAAGGCTCTTGTGTTGATATCCACATCCCATAATATTGATTACTAGGCTGAAGTTGTTGAGGATTGTAATTGATTAAAAGCACTAACAATTAACTTGTATGTGGTAAAGAGCTTTGCCCTCTTAATTATGGGATAGAGATGGACTAATTGTGTTAGTCCTTGTGTAGAATTGTGGAAAATTAGTTGTCCAAGGGTCAAGAGGCTTCTTTATCATACACAGATCTTGTTTCCTATGTGTCACTTTTCCTAATCACTAAGCATTAAACAATCATCTAAATGCTAAGTTTAGACATAGGTGCAATGAGTACATGTAATGTCATACATCACCTAATGTGTCGATTGAAAAAATCAACCACTACCACTATCACCACTTTAGGAGGTGATATGGATCATGGATCATGGCTTAGGGTTTTGGACAACATAGTAGAAACCCTAAGGTATTAAACATGTGGGGTCAAAATGAAGCATTGCCTTGAATAAAAATCACTATTCTATGGCCTTGAAAAGGGTATAATCTATTTGTAGATTGAAAGTAAAAGTTGAAGAATTCTCTTCATGATTATAACTGCTCAAAAACATTCTTCATTTTAATATTGGGTATTCTCATCCCATTCTTATTTAACCTCTCTCTCATTCAAGCTTTTGTTGTACATCTTCCATTGCATGCTCTCTCTCTCTCTCTCTCTCTCTCCCCATACAAGCATGCTTTGGTTCTATTTAAGTTAATTTCATTCATTTTCTTTGGTTCTAATCATTGCTTCACTAGTCCTTCAAAGATGAAACTTAGAAGGCTAGTGTTGTATGCTTTTCATTTCCAAATTTTATATTTTATTTTATTTGACCTAGTTGCCACTTCACTAGTCCTTTAAAGATGAAACTTATAGGGTTAGTATTTTATGCTTTTGCTTTGCAATTTAATTATTTGATTTATCTCATTTGAGTTAACAACCACAATACTAGTCCCTCAAAGGCAAAACTTAGAGGGCTTTGATTTTCATATCATCTTATTTTTTACATTAGTTTCTTGTGCTTTGATTTTCATTACAATAACTTAAAGAACTGGTGTAAAGATTTCATTTTGTGTTCTGTGCTAAGGTCACTATTTAAAATTGTTTATAGTAGTCCAAGATAGATATTTTCAACTCTTTGCATTAGATTTGTTTATGCTTTTCCTTCATAGCTTAGTAGAGTGTAGATATTCCAAAATTTCAATTCAAGAAGGATAAACCTCTCATTCATTAATGCTATTTGTTCAAATTGATGACATCTTGAACAATTGATATGACTTCCTTAACTATAGTTTTAACTATAATCTTTATAGGCATAAGTTAAATATTGTTATTGGCCTCCAACTTGAAGATTGTCTAAATCTGTAATTGGATTAAATTTGAAGAGTTTGTAATTACTTTTTTGTATAGCAAACCTTGCTTCTTAGTTTTCCAATATACATTGCAAGTGTAACCACATAGAACTTGGGAGGAATCCTACTTTATCACACTTCACTGCTAATAAGGCTTTCTTAAAATCCTCCATGATGAATTTCTTTATTAAAGATTTATTGGTTTCATTGTTTTTAGATACTCAATTTTTAAAGATACGGTATTCTAGATAGGAGGTCCAAGGTTTCAATCAAAAGAAACATATAATACATATATCTTGTAGGTAGATAGCACAATACATGTGCATCTTCCTCCACTCATAATTGACTCAAAATTTAGTTATTAAAGATTTATTGGTTTCATTTTTTTTAGATACTCAATTTTTAAAGATACAATATTCTAGATAGGAGGTCCAAGGTTTCAATCAAAAGAAACATATAATACCTATATCTTGCAGGTAGATAGCACAATACATGTGCATCTTCCTCCACTCATAATTGACTCAAAATAAGAGTTGGACACAACCACAATGCCTATGGACCTTTAATATACACAATGCCTATGGACCTTAAAAGATAATTTTTTATTTTTATTTTTTTATAGAAGAGTTGGACACAACCACACTATTCTGACAAGTGCAAGGTTCAAACTACAGGGCCGCTCCCACCAAACCTATATGAAGGGGACCACCAGTCCCTCAGTCTGCTGCGTGCACTCAAAGAATTCATATTAGACTACAACGTAAACTACTACCTTTCCCTCAGTCTGCTGCGTGCACTCACAGAATTCAGATTAGACTACAACGTAGACTACTACCTTTGATAACTTTCAACCTGGCTTTTGAAAGACACTACGCATAAATGTATTTATTATTCCTTTAATGATATTTTATTGATTTAAAAAAAAAAAATTAATTAAATTGTAAAAAACAAAATGAGTTTGATATCACACATTATATTAGATTACCTCATAAAACAGCGTATTTGAAATTTCGATATATAACTTCATCTAATGCAATACATTCATGTCTACAGTCTAGGAGAATCCAACTGATTCTCATCCCTCAGTGGAGTTGTAGAATGCAGGGGAAACAGAGGAAGCAACTTGGGTTCACTTTTAGGGGGTCTCACAGTCGGTGAAACCCGAAAAGAAAACTCCTCTTCTTCCTCTTCAGAACGGGATTTATTGCAGGAAGTCAGAGTAGAAGCAGAAGAACGTGGGCTGTAACAGTACTCATTCCAATAACAACTGGATAAAGTGAATGGATCAGGCCCAAGAGGAGTGATTGGGCTTGGAATAAAATTTGGTGACAACCCATTACCTTGAAACATTGTTGTGTGAGCATCACGATCAGGACTCTCCCAAGGGAAAACCAACTTCGCCTTTAATATGCCATGGAATTGCTTTCTATCCCGGAGCTTGAAGGCTGGCTTATTCTGGATCCCTCCTGCTACTGCTCTTGCACTCCCTTTCTCCGAAATATTTGCAGGCATGGTCACATGCAGATTCTCCCTCTCTAAACCGTCTGATAAACCCGTTAGTTTCTGCACAAGCTCCCTGAAGTTATCGTTGCCTGTTACTACAAAAGTTGTAGGGAGTTTACTCTCCCTAGATAATCTCCCCCTTTCAGAATTTGCAGGAGAAACTATAGGCATGGCTTGGGGCTTTGTCATGACTACCTCTTCCTTAAAGGAATTGAACCGGCAGAGTAGAGAACAAGTGGATTGAAATGGCAATTGGAAGAGATGATTTCAACGGAGGAAGAGTAGGATTTCAAGAGATTTTTTCCTTCTTTCGTCCACGAGAAGAGACAGAAGTTACTACTGTTGAAGGCAGCAAGAAAATGGGGCACGACAAGAAGACAAGATTTGTTTATTTATATGCTTAAAAATACGTTCACTAGCCGCCAACAACTTCAAATCTTAGTGAAAACAGTGTAAATATTTTCAACATGGTCGATTTTGTCTATGGTAGCCGGTGAAGAACAATGTTCAGTGTGGTAAAATAGTCAAAATTGTACGTGCTTGCGCACTTTCCGGAGTAAACTTTAGAAGCTTCCAGAGTCCGACCCCGTGGACAAATTAGCGCGTCTGAAATTTGAATTATCTCTGAAATTTGAATTATCTGTAATTTGTATGAACCAGAGAGATGCACGCACTAGAAAGAGACTGGATTTTTTAATATTAATCCAGGAGAGCCAGTCGAAAAAGTCATAAAGGAGCTGATGTTAAATACCAGCTATATACGTTAAGATCCTTGAGACAAGGACTTAAACGTCACCAACTACAAGTAGTATTGACTAGCTCCCTGTTACTAGATTGCCTCGCATAACTCATTTTCTTCACGGCTGCGCGTCAAACCACGAATCCATGCAAGCACGTGTTAAAATTATATGTAGTAAAAACCAACTGGTATACGCAATCTATAAAGAAAATTCAGTAGTTTTCGTTCGGTGTGGGGACAGAGCAGTTTTGTCCTGTTGGCGTAGAACTTATAAATCATAGGGTCTTTAACCGGTAGATCCGGGTGTCATAGGGTCCTGCTTGACCGATAGATGTGCGTGAAAGGATGGGTGGCTGGCGTTTGTTGCAGAAAGATTGAAGGTTCGAGTCTTTTTTTTTTTTTTTTACACGTTTTTAGGATGGTTGGCGTTTGTTGCATAAAGGTTAAAGGTTTGAGTCTCTTGTTTTTCACGTTTTTAGGATGTTTATAATTTCGTTTGTGGTTGGGGTTCTTGACATTCTATGATATCCGATCTTTAAAAATAAATATATATTTAATATATTAATTTTTTTTTTCATGTTTTTGAAAATATTATATATATATATATATATATATATATATATATATATTTGATACATAGAGGAATCGGTAACTACATTTTCTTTTTGAACAACTGGTTACAGGGTCAAGTCTTATTGCTTCCGATCGTAGTGTCAAATCATGGTACTATCACTATAACCTTCGGTGGCTCGGGGTTGGTACCATCGTCATCAAGTTGGCGCGCACTCAGCGGACTCTGGTCAGACTACTACCTTTGCCCTACATTGGGTTGAAAATATTATTTTACTTGGATGCAATGTATAAATAGTAGAGGTAAAGTTTTGATATTGTGAAGGTTGTTATAGGAAAATGTTAAGAAAGATGTCAAATTCTTGGAATATTTTTCAGGTGATTTTATCTTATTAAAAAACGGGTGGTATGGAAGCACACCCCAAAGCCTATGCAAGAAATTAAATCAAGGTTAAAAGGGTAACAAAAAAAGAAAAATGATGAACAAATCACTAAGAGATTTATTGCTTACCTTGCAAAATTGGGAAACTAAACTAGAGTCAAAAAGTCCTAAACTAAAAAGTTGTAATTTTCGAGAGATCTAACTCATAAAGTGGGTGGTTCTTACGGGCTGCTCCGCTAAGACTCCATTGTTCTACTTTTGTTCAAGCAATGCCAATGTTCCAAAGTTGTTGAAACTAATGGGTTTGGCACTCGCCCATCCAAGTACAAATGGGTAAAACCATTTTTTAGGTACATTGTACCCATTTACTTTCCTCTGTCGAGGATTGCGGGAACGCCAAACCCACACAGAAGGGGAGGGATCCTTAGATTTTACTTTCTCCATAGAAATCGTCAATCCCATCGATGAGGGCTCTACATTTGGTGTTGTGCCCTTTATGGGTGAGGATTGTGGAACAAAAAACAATCATATGTGGAAGTGAAGGCATCAAGCTTGTGACGACCGCTAGTTGTGGATCAAAAAAATCATCGACTATGGAACTAAAGGCTACGAGCGTGTGATAACCACCATTTGTGAATTAAAAAAAACATTGTCTGTGGAGTGGAAACTACATGAAAATGCAAATTTTTGTGATAGCCCACATTGGTCCAACCATCTGCCTTAGATTGAGTGGTTGCCCCAGGGGTGGGCATGGAAGTTGACTTTGGCTTGGGATGTGACATATGTGGATAATCCTTCACCTTATGATCAGGTGCTTGGCAATGAAAACATGTGTTCAAGAGATTAATATAAATCACTTGCTGAGAAATGGTGGCCTACCCCGCTTGAATGGTGATGGAATCAGGTAGATCCTTTGACAAATATATCTTTACATACACTCGCCTGGTCGAACGAGAATTGAAATTGTTTTTAGGTTCAGTGAGAACCACACACCTAAGCACATTGGCAATTTAATCTAAACTAGCCCACAAAGGGAGAGGAAGACCGAGGAACTCCACCCAGACCAAAACTTTGGGGAGTTTATTTGTAGAGATAGTAAAGTCATGGGCCCACGACGAGAGAATGAGCAAAGAGCTTTGTAAATACCAAGGATTGTGTTGATAAAGAGTTATGACGTGTGGGGTCAATGAAACAAAAAAGAAAAATCTCTGGTAAGAATTTGTACTAGTTGAACAGTAATGTCATGGGGGGCCATGTTGAAGAGATCCAAGCCCTCAATAACGACTCAAGCAAGATACACCCAACAAAATACCCAACAAAGGTGTGCGACTCTAACCAACTACATGCAAATTCAATAAACTCAGAAAGAAAAACAACATCAGGGGATGAACCCTTACCACAAGAAATTTCAACATAAGTCATTTCTATGGACACCTCATACATGCCATTGACATAAATCGTCTTCCTTATAGCACTAGCACAAACCATTGGGCCACCGAGGATGGAGGCCATGAAAAGCTCCATAAAGAAACGTAACACGACTCATACAAGAAACCCTCGCAGGGTCGTCAACTCGATTAACACCCTTATGATCAAATTTAATTATGGAATATTTGTATTCACACAAAAAATAAAATAAAAAACAAATCTAGAAAATGGAAATAAAAAATCAAATAGTTGATGTAAAATGATGTAGGTTTCTAGTTATATCATCTTAATTGAGATGAGAAGTGAATCTATTTGTAAACTCTAAGTTCTAAAGAAGAGAGTTGTGATTTGTCAAGGGTGGGGGACCTGAATATAAGCCCTTGTTCTCCAACAAAAAAAAAACTTAAGTCAAACTTAATATAGTCTCTATTGGGATAGTGCAATGGTTAGGGCTTTGGGATTTCTTTCAGAAGACTTGGGTTCAATCCATGACGTAGTGTGTGTAAGTGTGGTACTGCAATGATCTTTGATTCTTGTAATGAAGAATCAACCATAGTAGGATGTGTGTGTGTTGAAAAAAATAACTTAACATATTTTTATAAAATAATAAAAAAAATACTTTAACTAAAATATACTCAACTTTACTACCTTGTAAAATAAGGAATACCAAAGTACAATCTTTAGTAGATGAGTGTGGCTAAGTTATACATTATATCATCTTAGAAGTTTTTGTAATTGTAATAAAATCTTGTGATTTTAGATCCATGGTGGATTTAGATGACTTCAATACTAAAATTTGTAGTAGTCAAATTTTATTTGTTCTTCCCTATGTCTTTGCTTTGATCATGTTTGAACTTGTCTTAGTCATTTTGATGATATCATTTTTGTTATTCTATATTGTGAGAAGTAGGAAAAGGAGCACAAAGGGGAGATCCCAACGCCTTTCCTCGTTTCTCTTCTCACTTTGAGATTAGGGAGAATAAAAGTGATAAGACTAAGACTATGTTTAATGTGTATTTTTGCAAACACCTATGTTTCTAAAAAACGATAAACCAAGTTTCCTCCTAAGATCCATTTCTATCTAGCACAAACCTTATTTATTTTTGGATTTAATATTAACCTTTAATCTATGATGAACACACAAAAATGCATTAAATAGAAACATAAGGCTAAATGATGTACTTTTGATGAAAAATGAATTTTTTTTCCCTTTTCAGACAAGAAATATGTAGCAAACAATTTACCCTAAAATGCAAGCTATATGCAATTTTTGTTACAATGCCTACAAAAGAATAATTTCAGTTTTTCTCTATTTTGATTGTAGTTAAAACAAGATTCATAATTTTCCCTTTGCAAATTAATCGATAAACATAAATAGAAAACCCTAGGTATTACACGAAAAGAAACAAATCTCATGTCCTAAAATAAATAATGACAAAAAATGAGATAAAAAGTACCCAATTTTTTCATAAAGCAAAAACGTCGCCTGCTTGCAGAAGTGCCATTGGCTCCTTACTGATACTTTTGTAAAAACTATCAAAATCTTGCAAGACAAACAAAAAGTGGTCATCAGTGGAGGGATTTTTTAAGTCTTAGTGAAGATGGTGACTTTCTTGCTTTGACAATCAAACCCCTATTTCTAGAGACAAAATGATTAAAAAACATGCAAATCAAAAAAGGATAATGAATGCTAAAAGATAAACATTGAATAGACATAGAAAAGGGGAAAATAGAAAGAACCTAAGACCACAAGTTGCCCCTTTTTCAATGGAGAATTGTTGAAAGATGCTTGCTAATGACTTTATGATGATTTAATGCCAATTTGATGATGATTTGATGCTTACTATGATTTGCTAGAAAAACAAAAAGATGTAGGTTCGCCAAACAAGTTCTCTGCAAAGTAATTCCCACAACATATGGATGTCTCTTTTGATAATTCTTCTTCTCCTTAGAAAAATTCTCATTTTTGGTTCTTTTAGCAATCTTTTTTGTACTCTTAACAATATTTTGTGGAATCTCTTTTGCAACTTTTTACAATCCTTTTACAGTATTTTTTGCAATCTCTTGCAATATTTTAAAAATATTTCTTGCAATCTCTTGTAATTTGCTCTAGGTCTTCCCAAAGGGTGGCTTTATATAGGGTTTTAGATTTAAGGTTTTGGTTTTTAACATGCTACTAAGTTGACTTTAGTGTCAAAATTTTAAATTTTTCACAAACATTGGTTTTTGGTATGAAAGGTCAAAAAGACCTAGGTGTTGTTTTCTCGTAGTTTGAGGCATTGATCATTATGGAAGTATAGGAATAGAAATATATATATATATATATATATATATATATATATATATATATATATATATATATTCATTAGAAATCCCTTTTCAAGCCTAGTCCAATGAGAGTATTTTGTTTATAGTTTTATGAATATTTATAATAAATATTAATACTCCAAATATTCTATTACTTTTAAAGCACTAAATATTTTAAATTTAGGCATGAGGAAGGTAGATTCACTTAAGTTGATTGGAAGGTTGGTAGATGGGGTTATGGTGGACTAATGTGTATAAAATTGGGTGTTTATATGTCGCCCCTTTTTGATGTATTTATTATAAAAGAAATATATCCAAAACTGATGTAGATGCCTCAATTTTGCATTGGCGCTTAATGTTGATGAGGGGTGTGAAGATTGATTAAAGTAATGTTAAGGATTATGTTTTGTACAACATTAAATATTGTCTTGCCCTAGTGTTTTCCATTGAGTTTCAAAAGAAAAACCATGTTGAACAAAAGAAACTAGATTTGACTATGATTCACAAGAAGATGGTGGTGAAAATTTGACTAAGATGGGATAAAATATTAAAAGGTGGTTTGATTAAGATTTGAGAAAAGGATTTGGGTTTGATTGGAAAAGGAGGGGTTTTTGATTGAAATGATGGTGGATTAGAGATTTGATTGATTATTGATGATTTGTTGAATTAAGGATAAGTTAAGGAAGATTAAATAAAGATATAAAAGAGGGAAGATGAAAAGAGATGAAGGGAAGAATGAAAGGATTAGAGACACTAAACACTAGAAAAAGTATTTGTTTTTTTGTTTTTTGGTGAAGTCAATTACTTTTAAGTGTTTCAACTTAAAGAACATTTTTGTGACTGATTAACTTTAAGTGAGACCTTAAAGGATATATATTTTTAAAATATAAATATGTAGCTATATATAAAGTGATTCACCCTTAAGCAATGGCCTCTTAGCTTGATTATTGAAAGAGTGCTTGAGTGGAGCATTTTATAATCAATTACCTTTAAGCATTTAATGTAAAGGGCATTCTAAAAATTGATTACCTTTAAGTGTTACCTTAAAGGAAATTTTTATAAGTGATTACCTTTAAGGGTTGCCTTAAATGATATTTTTATAAGTGAATACCTTTAATTATTACCCTAAAAACTATTTTTGAAATTGACTACCTTTAAATGTGAACTTAAAGGACAATTTTTGAGATTGACTACCTTTAAGTGTGAACTTAAAGGATAATTTTTGAGATTGATTACCTTTAAGCATGAACTTAAAGGACAATTTTTTAGATCAATTACCTTTGAGTGTGAACTTAAAGGACAATTTTTTAGATAATTACCTTTAAGATTGAACTTAAAGGATAATTTTTGAGATCGATTGCCTTTAAGTGTGAACTTAAAGGATAATTTTTGAGATCTATTACATTTAAACATGAACTTAGAGGATAATGTTTTGAAATGGATTGCATAAGAAAATGATAGTTTTTTAAATTAAGTACCTTTAAGCATGAACCTAAACATTTTTTAAAAACTAATTACTTTTGAGTAGACACCAAAGGACATTTTTGATAAACTGATTACTTTTGAAAAAGCACCCAAAGGGCATATTTTTATGAACATGATTACCTTTGAGCAAGCACCCAAAGGATATTTTTGATAAACTGATTACTTTTAAAGGAAATTTTTGATAAACTAATTACCTTAGAGTGAGCTCCCAAAGGTCATTTTTGATAAAATAATTACCTTTGAGCAGGCACCCAAAGGGATTTTAAAATAATGAACATGTTTACCTTTCAACAAGCATCTAAAAAATATTTTGATGATCATGATTACTGCTAAGCAAATTCTTAAAGGATATTTTTTATGTGTTGATAATTTAATATATGATTATCTCTAAGTAAACACTTAGAGGGAATTTTGATGAGCTAATGAGATGTAATTTTTTTAAGCAAGTGCTCAAAGGGTATTTTGATGATTGGATTACCTTTAAACACCTACTTAAGGAAGTTTTGATTTGATTCATCTATTAGCCATAGAATGTTTGGAAATATCTTATTAGCACATTAGTCATAGAATGCCTTGATTTATTTTTCCCTTGGTCTTAGGGTGATTAGAGTGATTTCTAATCTAAGTTGCCTCATAGGGAAGTTTTATAGAAGACTTATACTTAATTGGCATGACAATCAATGATGTCTCCAGTCAGAGAGATATTTCACTATTGGATGGTTGCCTTGACATGTAAGATGTTAGGTGGTAAAGCAACAAAGGATATGACTGATGGGATATCAACACCTGTGAAGGCTCATGGTATTCATCATGTAGTCAGGGATGAGATAGAAGAAGCTAGTTTGATTGGATTCACAATCAAAACATGGAAACTTTGTAGTACTATCATATGGAAAGGATGTTATAGTTTGGAGGATCTTGAAGATTTGATTTCAAGACAAAGTAAATTGAGCTAGATAGAGATAAATTATAAATATAGATGATAAATTGATTTTTTATATTGATAGATTGACTTAAGTTGATGAAAAGATATATTTATTTTCATTTATGAAGAGATAGATCAATGATTGGTAGATTGATGTTAATTGATAAAGACGGACTAAATTGGACTGATTTATAGAGATAGATTGATTTGATTTGATAGAGATATATAGATTCAAATTTCTAGGGAGAAGTTTATTCAAATTAATATTGATGACGAGAAAGGTTGAAATTGAGAGGGAAAGGTTACCAGGGATAGATTGAATAAGATTTATGGATAGATGTGGATGAATTTGAATTGTTAAATATATATTAGTTTAGCTTGATCTAGATTAATAAAGATATATATATTGTGTGAACCTTGATTTGGTTCACAAAAGATGTGAACTAGGAGGATCCACTTGTATCAGTCACCTAGTGCAAGTGCAATGCAAGGATGAACTATCTTGACTAGGATCATTATTTTTATCATTGCATATCCCTAACTCAATATACAATAACATAGTCTAATTATAGATAAACATATACCTACAAGCAAGTATAAGAATAGGGACCCATGCAAGCAAGAAACAACAATTAACAAAATGCAATAGGCAGATAATGTAGACTCAAATATAATTTCCTTAAGATGCATTATGTTAATAGGTTCTTTTAAGTATTTTCCATAAAGTGTAACCAATGGTAAGATCCTAACCAAACTTGGTGGTGATGATGAATGGACCTAGCCAATTAGGAATGAAATTACCTTTGTGCTCTACTTTGGCATTGGTATTTTTTTGGTTCTTCTTGAGAACAAGATCACCAAATTCAAAGGAACATGGTTGTACCTTTTTGCAATAGGTATGTTTGAGCCTATTTTGTTATACCCCTAGGTCTTTTAAGGCATGGATCCACTTTTTATCAAGCAAATTCAACTGGCTAAGGTGAGGGAGATTATATTTGTCTCCCATAGAGGAGTCTTACAGTAGAATGTGCAAGGAAGGCAAATTCAATTCAAATGAGAAGACAACTTTTAGTCCCATAGACTATAGCATAGGGTATTGCACTAGTGGGGATTCAAACACTAGGGTGATAGGCCCATAAAGTAGGGTAAATTCAATGATACTAATCTCGTTTTGTTTTACTGACAAGCTTCTTAAATATTTTGATCAAAGTCTTGTTAGAAGCTTTGTATTGACCATTTCCTTGATGATAGCAAGGTTTTAACCATTTGTGCTAAATTTTCTACTTAGCACAAATTTTTTGAACATCCTTGTCCTTGAAAGGTGTTCTATTGTCCAATATTAGCACATAAGGGATGCCAAAATGATAAATTATTTGGTTAAGGATAAACTTGGAGAATTGTCCTCTAGTGGTTGAGGATAATGACATGGCTTCAACCCACTTGGTGAAGTATTCGATAGCCATGATAATAAAATTGTGTTTATTAGATGATACAAGATTTATCTTCCCAATGATGTTTAAAACCTAAATAAAAAAAGGCCATAGAGAGGTCAAATGTTGGAGAGCTTGAGATAAAGCATGGATAAGATTGTCATGCTTCTAGAATTCATCACACAGAGTATTTTCTATGGAGAGCCAATAGTAACCCATCTATAGGAGTTTCTTGGCAATAGTGATGCCACTAAAGTGACCACCATAGGATCCATCATGGGCCTTCTTGATAGCTACTTGAGCTTTAGGATGGATAGAAATCTAAGAAATATGTTATCAAAGGATCGATGATACAAGATATCACTGATAATGATATTATGATAGGATTTTTGATTCAAGTTATTACACTCATTATAGCCCAAACCATCATGCAATACACTGAACCTAAGGAAGACAAGGATATCCTTATACAAAGTATCAAAAGGAGAAGTCACATCTATGGAGAAGAACTGTAAAGGAAATTATCTATACTCTAAGATTGTGGGCTACCTAACTTGTCAAAGGATGATCCAGGCTTATCTTTCATCCAAATCTAAGGGGATAAGGGATGTAGCTATGGCCATAGCATAGATGTGGCAATTGCTAGATTGAGGGGTGAAATTGATAGTAATTTTATCAAAAGAAAGCATGAGCTTGGTAATGGTGTCTCTATATGGCTTAATATTTTTATATTTTATTTGATAAACACTATTGACATAGTTACATACAAGATGAAAATATCTAATATAGAGAGGATCCTAACCTACAAGGTTAGGGCTACATGGTGTAGGCACCAAAACATGTCATTTTGTTAAAGCCCTCCAAAATTCCCAAATTTCCTTTAATTATTTCCAATTTATCCAAAATATCCAAATTCCATCAAATTCATCTAATATCTTCCAAATCCCTCAAATTCCCTCAAATCCTAGCTAGTTTCCCCAAAATCCCAATTTCTTCTTCTAATTTCTCTAATTCCTCTCAAAATCCCTACTTCTTGCTCTAATTTCTCTAATCCCCCCAAATTCTTCTAATTTTCTCTACATATCCCTAATCTCCTTTAATTTTTTTCTAATTACTCTATAATCTATCTAATCCTTCCTAAATTCCTCTAATTCTTCATCTAATCTCTTTTATTCCTCCAAATTAGTCTCTAATTTTCTTAATTATTCCTAAATCCTCTTTAATTCCTCCTAATCCCTTCTAATTCTCTCATAACCCTCCTAATTTATTCTAACTCCTCTAATTCCCTCTTAACCCCATTTAATTATTCCTAATATCCTCCTAATTCTCTATTTTTCCTTTCATAACCCTCCTAATTTATTCTAACTCCTCTAATTCCCTCTTAACCCCATTTAATTATTCCTAATATCCTCCTAATTCTCTATTTTTCCTTACTCCTCTTAATTTCCTCTAAATATTCTTAAATCCTCCTAATCTCTCCTTAATTAGCCTAATCCTCTCCATTCCCCATAAATTCCTCTTTTGTCTCCCTAATTTCCCTTAAAATTCCCATAACCATGCTTAGTTCTCATTTACCTAATTAAACCCATGATTAAACCCATTAATCATCCTCTAATCCACCAATTCAATCCTAAGGTAAATGTGCATTAAAATCCCAAAATCCCAAGACAAATCCTATAAACCCAAATATGCCTTCATAATCCCTAGGAAATCCCCTAGAAATCCTTACCATTGAATTCATAAACCCTCCCACACTTTTCCCTCCAATTTTGGGTGAATTAAAAATTTCTCAAAAATACCAAGTCAAACCTCCCATGAATAATCTCATTAAATTCCACATGTCCTCCCATATTCCACCTAGCATTTTTAGGAATTAAAAATTCCCTCCACTCCACCCAAGGACCCCACTCCCAATGTCAATTTATGACACTTGGGTGGGTGAGAATTCACCCTACCCAAGGTCATAAATTTGGAAGGTGCACAACCCTCCAAGAAAATCCTCTAGAATTTCATTGGATTTTGCACATGCCAAGTCATAGCCATGTCACCACCCCTCTCCCTTGGATAAAAGTCTATAAATACCCTCCTATTTTCCTTCATTTCAAGAGAGAGCCAATAACATAGCCAAAAATCTACCAAAATTTGGTTAGCCAACTTAGTGCCCCTTTGTGTGTATCCAAACCCTTGAGTGTGACCATTCCCTTTGAGAGTTTATAATCATATCAAAAATGGAGTTCCTTTGAGGTGTCCACTAATATTGTTTTTGCAATTGTTCATGAACCAGGAGACCAAACAACACCAAAATTTCACCAGTAGCTTTAAACCTCATTAGGAAGGCCCATAAGAAGTTTCAAGACCATATATTTTTTATAAATCCAAATGGTACCCCCTACTATTTGCACAAAGGTAAATGGCACCCGAGTCCCAAATGACAACCGCATATCGATTGCATATTGGTACTAGACAAAGGCTCCAAATTAACTACATAAGGGTAAGCAAGGTAATATAAGTTTATTTTCATGGGTTTGTAACCTCTTTGCATAATTTTGTAACTCCTAATCAAGTTTTTGTAAGTTTTGTATTACCATTTCTCATAAAATCTAGGGCCTAACCAAGGTAGGCCCCTTTATGTTACTAACTAGTTTTGTGGACTTGTGTGCAAGAAATTTGGAGCAAATTCAAGCCTAGGGTGATCTATCAATCCAAAAAGGAGCTTCTAAACCCACCCACTCTTGATTGTGACAAGATAAAAACTTGTGAAGGCACCATTTGATTTATTGGTTGCCTACGAGAAATCTCCTCGCCTTGAGGATACTATTTGTATGCCCCTAGAGGGCACGTTGTAAAAACAAATCTTATAATGAAAAATAATCTTTCTCTATTTACATGTATGGTGAATTTTATCTTACCACAAAATGGTGATCATGGTGGGAAATGCTTACCCTTAAAACACTTGACATTCTATGTTTTGTAGAGGCTATAGGAAAATTTGACTATTGCTCTTAGCATAGCAATTTTGGTGTGTTTTTCTTAGGGTTTTCCATTTCTTTTTAGACATTTTGCTTGCCTTACTAACTCTCTATCCTCTATTTTTGTCACATGTATCCAATATTATAAAAACCATCAACATATCTTCCAAACTAAGGCTCAACCTATTAGCATTTGATCATTTAAATCAAGTTCTAGTCACCCTTATCAATTGGTAAATGCCCTTGACAATTGATAAATGCTCTTGTTGATTGGTTGTCATCCTCAATAAGCATTTAGAGCCTTCCTTTCAATATAGGTACAATGCCCTTGAAAATTGATAAATTCTCTTGTTGATTGGTTGTCATCCTCAATCAGCATTTAGAGCCTTCCTTTCAATATAGGTACATGATGCAATCACCCTATCACAACAAGGTAATTCACCTTCTGCCATCCATCTAACCTAGGGAGTCTAGGTAAGTCACCTTCTCCATTTGTCCAAAAGTCTCACTTCAACATCAAGATCTTGTTTTTCCTTTACAAAACTTTCTTTCTTAAGTGGTTAAGTTTTCAATCATTTGCTAGGCTTACCTTTTTTAGTTTATCATCTATATTGGGGGTGTCAAGGTTGGTCACCTTTCCCCTTTATTCTATCATATCATCATCACTTTAGTTTTTGTTCTAGTTTCTTGCTTAGGTAGGTCCCATCATCCATTTTTTTAGGTAGGTTTTATTTTAAAGTTATCATCAATCTTGGGGTGTCTAGAGTTTATCACTCTCCCCTTCTTCTTTTGTACATCATCATCTTTGTTTGACTTAGGATTTAGTTTTAAGTTTCCTTGTTAGCTAGGTTTATCTTGAAATTGTAAATATTTTGTTGTTGCTTTCCATTTGGTAATTTTTCTTAGAGATTGTGGCTTCTAATTTTATTTTGTCATTCCCTTTCTCCATCCTCTTCAAAATCAAATCTAACCGTTTTGTTTTTTTTTGCAAAGAAACTTCATCAGACTCCTCTCTCTTTGGAAGGCCCCTGCCATTTTCATAGACCCAAATGATAGCCCCCTTGCCAATTGGGGATCTTGATAGAGTTGTAAGACTAGAAGTGGCCAAAAACCTCCCTTGAATTCATCAACAATGTAGGCTAACATATTAGGGTTTTATATCATCCATTGTAGTGTGATCCATCATCAATTCTCTCTTTGTTGTTACTTGTTTGTCAATTCATAGGGTAGTTGCTTTCCCCATTTAGCTTAGCATAGGAGTTTAATTCTTTAGGTTAGCATAGGTTTTTGATTCCTTAGCTTTTCATAAGTCTTCATTTCCTAGCTTAGTTGCTTTTCAAGGCCTTTAGGATAGTGAATTTCCATTATCTTAGTTAGTTTTCTTAGTTTACCTTTGTAGCTTAGAAATTATCATTTGCCTTAGTTTAGGTGTTTTTCCTTCATAGAATAGTTGTTGTATTTGGCTTAGTTGCTTTAGAATAGGTGTTTTTAATTTTTCATAGCATAGTTCTTTTACCTTTCCTAGTATAGGTTGCTTTAATTTGTTTAGAGTAGTCTCTTTTGTTTATTTAGCATAGTTGCCCCAATTTTCTTAGTATAGTTGTAGTGTTTACTTTCATAGCATAGCTTACTTTCCATTCACTTAGTTTAGTAATTTATTTCCATAACATAGTTTTTAGTGCTTTCATTTTCTTACTTTAGTTGTTTTTACTTTCTTAGCCTAGTTATTATGTCTTTTCATAGCATAGTTGTTGTTGCTTTCATTTGCTTAATTTAGTTGTCTTTACTTTCCTAGCATAGGTGTGGTTTCATTTCATAATATAGATTCTTTTCATTTCAATAGTTTAGTTCTTGTCCTTTTTCATAGATTAATGGCCTTTTACTTATTCTTTCAAATAGTTTCTTGTCACTCATATATTAGTTGTTTTTATTTTGTTAGCTTAGTTACTTTTCTTTTAATTAGCTTAGTTACATTTCATTAGTATTAGTTAGGTGTTTTTCCATATTCCTAGAATAGATCCTTTCATTAGCATAGTTAGTTTCTTTTAGGATAGGTTTTCCTTATGAAGTGTTTTCATAGTTTTCATAGGTTAGGTTTTGCATCTTCATTGTCTTCTTCTATAACAAAGTTTTCTTCCCATTGTTGTTCTCATCATCTATGTCAATCTATGATCAATATTTCAACTATAGTTATTACCAGTAGTCCATCCATCACTTCATCAACTATCCTTGCTCTATTTTGTCTTGTAATCTATCTATAGGTTACAATCCTAATAAAAAATTGTGTTTATCAAACGATATCTACATTTTGCATTCAAAACTTACATTCAAAAAATTGGTAGAGCCCTATCGGTTGATCCTGTAGCCTAAGTTTCTAAAGAATATTCAGTATAAGGGCATTTTGAGACCTTTTATTTTCTTTATTTTTCATCAGTTTCCATATTTGTTTCCTATTAACATCTTCTTTCCAAATTGGGTCATCATAGTCATATTTCTATCCTCTTTAGGATTGTTTACCTCTTCTTTAGGAGTAGGACTATTCATTGCACCTTCATTTAGGATTATTAATTTATTTCACTAGTGTGATTCATCATCTTGTATTTAGGATAGTTGCATCTCAATCTTAGTGGTATTCTAGATATAGTTTTTGTTTGCACTACATTTTGCATCTATAGATTTTGCCTTGCATTACAAATAGTTACAAAAATCCAACAAAAACAACATAAAACAAACACGAAATACACTTGCACTTTCATATTCTAAAAATTTATAAGGAAAACCAATCAATGAGTTGGAATTCATCCCCAACCATCGATCACCCTTAGAAACCATAGTTTAGTATGCATAGTTTCTTGGATTTCATCATCGAGAAACTAGTTACCCTTGGGACTAGCTCAAGGTAATCTTTAGGTTAGATGCCCTCCATTCACAAGGCTCATAGTTATCATTTTTTTTTTATCCCAATTGAGGGTGAAGAAAAATCCTGACTAGGCTAATAATAGGACCTAGACAATGTAACCTCTCTTAGGAGGTTTATTTTCCCCTTAGCAAACCTAAAGTTGACCCCTCATCCTAGGAAGCTTTTTTAGTCATTTGTGTACCACTTCTCATAAGAGGGGTGGGTATAAACACACCCTTGTAGCTTTCATTCCACACACACATTTGTAGTTCCTTGGTTTAGGATACATCAAACACACCAAAAAAAGAAAAAATAAAAGAAAAAGAGAAAACAACTAAAATTAACAAAAAATAATCCCTAAAAAATTTCCTTGTTTTTTCCAAAACACCATAAAAAACTACAACCAAACATAAAAAATGTCATTGCTTGTTTGCTTGATCACTTGTCCTTTTTTTTGGTGTAAATAGCACCTTCCCTTCACAAAAACCATCCAAACCATCACCAAAGCCTCCAAAAACCTCATAAAATACACCTTTATATCTTTCTTCCACCAATTTTGTCCCTCCTATTCCAATTTCATCCCATATCTATCCACTTATAATACAAATCTAAAGTGAGATGCATGCTTTGGAACACTTTCCCATGGAGTCTTCCACCCAAATATCTCCTCCATCTGCTCCAAACTATTTGGAGAGATTCCTTTCACCTCGTCTAGTACCTCTCCTACCATTCACCCTATCCCTCATCCAATTATCAAGGTCCATCCTTGTCCCTCACATTTTTTACAAGCCTATTAACTCCATCCACCCACTCCAATTTCATTATGAGACCTCATACATGGACCATGTCATCCCCATCACACATATCAACCTCATGTATGCCTTCTCTTTTTCCACCATCCTCTCTTCCACCTCTTTATCCAACACCATCCTTCCCATCACTTTTTACCCCATCCTCTCTTCAATTACCAAATATTCCACCTATTTTTACAACCTCACCTCCTCCACCTCCCTTTCCAATATAATTCCTTCAACCTCCCTATCCAAAACCATCTCCTCCCCCTGCTTTCAACACCACCCTTCCACCATTCCTTCCAACACCTTGACTTAATCCTATGTTGCTCTCCCAGTTCAACACCCTCATTGCCATTCATCCTATTCTCTTCCCCCACTCTCACCATCCCCATAATATTATTCCCACCAACCTAATTTAAACCATGCCAACATCTAAAATAATCCTATCTCGATCAATCCAACTCCCTATTTCTTTGACTTGTAGCAAATAGTAGATTACATCACAAACCTTAAGCTATAGTTAAGTTGTAAAAAGCCTTCAACATCACTCTTAAAACCTTATTCAATCCAAAATTCCTCTACCCTATACTTTTCTTCTAACATTTCCAAATGTCTTCAACATCCCCGTAATTCGTTTCACCCTTGGATGACTCTATTGGAGCCAATATCGATAATATTTTAAAATTTATGGGGTGCAAAACTAATTTATTTACCTGAAATCCATCTTGTAGACCCTAGTAAACCTAAGACTATATGGTATAAAGATGACCACTATTGCATCTACCATCATCAAAAGAGTCACAATATTGATGATTGTCAATAATTTAGACATCTTGTGCAAGATCTTCTAGATCACAAGGAATTCACCATCTTAGTGACATGATCTTTCCTCCCCTAATCATAGCTCCATTCTACTTTTATCTCTTCCCATTTCATCAATTAGAGTATTTCCCCCATTTACTTATTCCAAACACCCATAAATTGAATTCATTCACCCAAATCACACCCATCACACATCACCTCATCACTTGAGTTGGATGACATCACCTAATCCATGCTATCATGACCTTGATCAATATCCAACACCCATTCTTGGAATCAACATTTGTCCATGAACCTTGTTTGAGACTATCATTAACCCTACTCTGTTGGGTCAAAATATAGAATTTCTCTTCTCAACACAAACTCCAATAAAACCTAATTTGGTAGGCTTCATGCCTATCCTTGTATGGATACTCACACATCATGCTTTGATAAGTTGATCAAACTATTGTGAGTACACCTAAAAATGGAAATTCAACTTACCAAATCCAATGTGTTCATCAGTCTGTCAATGACAAGGTGCATGGATATTCATACCTTCCATCATTAGGATATATAAAATTGGACATGATTTGAGATAATCCTAAGTCTCTTGTTCAAATATCACTTCATCCCTTTGCACCCATCCTCAATAACCATCATCATCCCATCACTTGTCAGCTCCATCCTTGCACCCATTTCATATCCTCCCTCCTCCTCTTCCTATTTTTATCTACTACCTTAGACCCTCTCTCTTTGCCCTTCTCCTTCCTCCATGCTCACCACACTAGCCAATAACATAGAAAAAATTCTACCAAAATTTGGTCAACCAGCTTAGTTCCCCTTTGTGTGTATCCAAAACCTTGAGTGTGACCATTCCCTTTGAGATTTTATAATCATCCAAAAAATGGAGTTCCTTCGAGGTGTCCACTAATTTTGTTTTTGTAGTTGTACATGAACCAAGAGATGAAATGACACCAAAATTTTACCAATAGTTTCAAACCTTGTCAGGAAGGCCCAAAAGAAGTTTCAAGACCTCATATTTTAACAAAAATCAAATGAAACTCCCTGTTGTTTGCATAGAGCCAAATGACACCCCCTGCCATTTACATAGTACCAAATGATAACCCTCTATCGATTGCATCTTAGTACTATATAAAGGCTCTAAATCAACTTAAAAAGCATAAGAAAGGTAAGAGAAGTTTATTTGCATGATTTAGTGACCTCTTTGCATAATTTTATAACTCCTAATCAAGTTTTTGTAAGTTTTGTATTACCATTTCTCATGAAATTTGGGGCCTAACCAAGGTAGGCCTCTATATATTACTAACTAGTGTTGTGGGATTTTGTGCAATAAATTTGGAGTAGCTTCAATCCTAGGGTGGTCTATAAAGCCAAAAAGGAGCTTCCAAACTGACCCTTTCTTGATTGTGGTAAGAGAAAATATTATTAAGGCACCGTTTGTTTTATTGGTTGCATAGGAGAAATCTCCTCACCTTGAGGATACTATTTGTAAGCCTCTAGAGGGCACGTTGTAAAAGAAAAAATTTATAATGAAAGATAAAATTTATCTATCTACATGTATGGTGCTTTTTATCTTACCACACATGGAGTCCTAGGACGAGAGCTTCATATTGTACTATATTATTGGTGTAGGAGAACTAAAGTTCAATGGATAAGGGGATAAGATGCTACTAAGGTGTGACTAAGATGACTCCTTACCTAACTACTTTGACACATAAAGTGCCATTAAATTATAGGATTCAATAACTATACTAATCCCTTTCTATGGAAAGAATTGACTTGCCTAAAAAATCTATGACTAAGAGGGATGACTAGCTTTTAAGGGTGTTGTGGCTAGTTGGTCAGTGATGACTTAAATTTTTAGTGATTTTTGGCTAACAAATTTGAGGTTGATTTTACTAAGGGCTAGAATCCATTTATTAGTTTTCCCTAAGAGATGGGGTTTTGACATTAGATAGTGCAAGAGATTGACCCTTGTGATAATAATTTTTTTGTGGATGAACATGTAGTGTCTAAAATTTTAAGAGGTAAACATTACAATGAGAAAAATATTTTTTAGAGGTGTGTAACAAGATTTGTAATTAACCAAAGTCTATATAATGTAATAGATGGATATTTCCCTATGTTGGTCATCGTATTGCATCAACATAGCACCTAAGGCATGGTTGATTGCTATAATTTATGGTGAGCAAAAAATGGTGTTCCATAAAACAATTATTTCCTTTCCATTTAATTATCAATATGAGAGTTTGTAAACTTGTGAGTGCAACACACAGTATATGCCTTTAGTGTGGGAAATGCATCCCTTTGTGCCTAATATTTTGGTGGGGTATTGGTTTGTTCGTGTATTTGTAGTTCAACCAAAATTCGTAAAACTAAATATTTAAATAAAGTAGATAAACAAACATACAAGAAAATAAATGGGTACAAGAAATTAACACATGCAAAATTAAACTAAATGAAAGAAAAAAAAACTAAATTAAAATTGCAAAAGGAAATGTAGGAAATAAACACACGATTGAAAATAAATTACGGAAGAAAAAACACACGATAGGAAATAATAAAAATTAGAGGGAAATAAAGTAGGGGAGAATTACCGCCTAAAGTGGGCCCAAGCTCCCGCAAATGGTCCACCCGGTTGGTTACTTAGAAATTAATCCCTTAGTCCATGCAAATGAGAAACACTCAAAAAATCAATTGATTAATAATGCAGTATGAAATATTAAGAATTTATGGATTGTTCTTCTCAAGAATGACCTGCATTCGTATATAGAACGTGGCCAATCCCATTACAAGAATAACTTATTCTAATTTAACTATAAATAATGATTTGTTACGATGGATGAGTTCATAGCTATGATTTTTATCTATTAAAAGAGCGGTAATTTAAATTTAATCATTCATAGATAAAAATGATGTTTCCTTATTTTTTGCAATAAATTCCTTCTAAAAATTGTGTGGTTAATTAATCAACCGATCAATGCACTGAATATAACACCTATTTTCCTACTAGACGTAGGTGCTTGCCTGTGATAATATATAAGTGCTTGCCTACACTGAGATATAGGTGCCTACCTACTGTCAATATATAGGTACCAAGATATAGGTGCCTGCCTGCCATCAAGATATAGGCACCGGGATATAAGCATGTGTCTGCCATTGAGATATAGACACCTACCTACCACCCGGTTATAAGCACCTAGTTACCATTGAGATATAGGCACCGAGATATAGGCATCTACCTACACAGGGATATAGGTGCCTACTTCCTTATGGGAAGTAGTTACCCTACCCTTAGCAGAATAAAGGTACCTTCGTTATTCACCGTAGTATTCTTCAAGATGTCTTTGTATTTCACTGCAATCTAAATGAGACGTTGACTCGAAAATGCAAAAGAATTAGAAAAAACCTATATCTACACACATTTTCCACTAAAAATACCAGTTAAACATAATACTTCATTTTCTATTAATTATAAGTAAAAGTTATAAAACAAATACATCTCTAATGCTAATTAAACCAATAATGATGCCCTAATAAATGTAAATAAATGATCATTTTTTGTGCTCATCATACCCCCTTGCCTAATATTTGATATGTCCTCATGTCCCATTCCCCTGGTACATTTTCTTTAGATTGCACTTTCCTCGAGCCTGGGCATTGTTCCCTTATATATATATTTTATTTTTATTTTTTACTCGTCAACTACCTCTAGGAACACTTGGCGATGGTTACCAAGAAATGGTGACCCTTTCCCATTATTTCTTCTTACTGCCATAAAAGTGATCCTCGATCAAGAGCATTACTTCTTCAATAGCTATATTTTTCCAAGGTACGTCTGTGATGTGTCAGCAAGTTGAGATTTCAATAGAACTGTTAACTGTGGATCTCCTACTGGTGTTTCCTCTTCTTTTAAATGTTCATAATATCATGATAGAGTTTGCTCAACCTTTTTTTTGTGTGACCACATAGACTCTATTTTGAATATCCCACTTCAAAAGAAATATTCTAATAGTGTTGGTTCTACTAGGAATAGTAGAGAAAGTCATCCATCAACATGGGTAAGCATTTCTTTTATTTGGGCCTTGGTTTCCAGGCATATGCAGATGGTTTGACCTCCTTTTGACTTGCTCCTCAGCTCATCATGTGACTTTTTATTACTGCTTATTTTCCTTGTATGTTAACCTGCATAGTCGTATCCCATATGGATGTTGTAAAATCATGGACCACGGTAACATCTTGGCTGACTGACAAGACTACAATAGTCTAACTAGCCCATAAAATTGAATTATTCCCATACTACACCCTTGAAATTAATAGGTTCATTCCATTTTTGGGTATAGTTCTAGATTTTCCTCCCATGGTTGTTGCCTCATTTTTTTGTTCTACTATATATATATATTTCATTTTTTTCTTTCATTATTTTTTTCATATATATATAGTGACTATACCTCTGTATGATAGCATGTCATAGTAGGTGCTTCCTCCCACTGTTTAAATAATATTACTACACCTTTAGATGTGTGCCTAGGTGTAGTGATATCCATTGCAATTCTTCTCATGCTTGATTCATGCCATGTGGCTAAACATTGATATGGGATTTGGATGAGAGAAATGTGGGGGCATATACTAGCATTAGAACAAAAATATTTTTTGAATAACTATGCATATAATTAATGGAAAAATTAGTACATGTTTGGGTGAATTTTGCAAAACATGATGCGTATGATTTTCAATGGTGTGAAACGATCGCATGCTGCTTTAATCAGGGTGTACCAAAAAATGAGGACGTCATGACATTCTTTATGTGGTGTCTTTCTAGAGGTTTCTGTTTTTTTTTTTTTAGCATTGCATATATGTAGATCTTGAGGTTTCATGTTGAAAATAAAAGCATAAATTATTATTATTTATTTATTGCGATAAGACACACTTCCTCCTTGGAACTCGAAAGTCAATGTACTTCGTTATTCACATCTTGGAGCATGCACATTTCATCGATAAGAATAAGCACACTCTGATGGTGGAAATCAGGGAGTACGAAATTTCATAATCACAAATAAAAAAAATAGGTATGCTTTATTTGATGGATATAGGCATATTCCTTCTAGATAATAGATACCTCTACTATTGTTGGATATAGGCACCTTCCTCTAGGTGGGAAGTAGGCACCACTGCTACCACTAGATATGCATGCCTTCCTATTTGTGGGAAGTAGGTGCTTCTGTGTTGGCTCAAATATAGGCACGTTCCTCCTAGTGGGAAGTAGGCACCTCTACATTGGCATAAATATAGGCATCTTCCTCCTGGTGGGAAGTAGGTTCCTGTACTCTAGCCCATATATAGGCACCTTCCTCTTGGTGGGAAGTAGGTGCTTTTGCACTGGTCTAAATGTAGATGTCACATTTCTGGTGGGAATTAGATGATTTTTTCGTAGCGCTACACTCCTAGAAAGTGAAAAAACAATAGAGCACCATAGTTTCTTGCTTGATAAGCTCGGTAGGTCCAAATACCTACAACTTGTAATAGATTCCACGTGGCCCTGCAAAATGAAAATAATAATAAAAGAAAAATAGGGTATTATAACTTCATGCCTGATAGGTCCAGTAGGCCCGAATGCCTGCAAATTCCAAAATATTCCATGTGGCCCTACAAAATTAAAACAATAATAAAAGAAAATCTATTCTAACACTGTTAAGCAAAACAGGTTCCATGCCTCCTTTCTTTATCATTTTTTTAAATTTTTAAACGTGTTCATGTTCAACATGCCTACAATTACGTAGCTCCTACACCCACTTGATATCTTATTTTTTTTCATGGTTTGATCCTCCTTTTATTCCAAAGGTCCCTCTAGTTGTGAAGGAATAAGTGGCCCGCCCGGCCATTTATCGTATTTAATAGCTCTCTGATCTAGCTCCATAGTACGGGTACTGCTTTAAAAGGGGACTGAATGATTCATCGAAGCTTAGAGACCTGGTCAATATATATTAATAACCGAATATTAGAGCCAAAGTGGTAGTAGTCACATTGAACCCTTGAATATGCTAAAAAAATATTTCTAGTTTCAAGAATAATTCGCAAAGCTTTGTATCCATCGGGAATTGGATGGATTTTTCCTATATCTCCACTAGAAGGTAGTTTTCCAACATGCATGCCAAATTATTTTCTAAGGAATCATACATCATATGCCCTCGTATTGTGCTTCATTATGTGTTGCTACTGACTCCCTTTTTCCTAAATGGATTGGATCAAAACACCTTATCTAGTTGTGCCTGTACAAATCCTTGACATCATGGAATCTCTATAGCCAAGTCTTTATTCGTTATGATTGATTTTTTTTCAAGGGAAGCATGATGGATTGGATCTTTCTTGATAGGCCCGACTACCTTGGATGCCTATAGTCTACAACAGGTTCCATGCTATCTTGTAAAACACAACAAAACAAAAAGAAAAAACCTAAACTAATGGTGTTTAGAAAAATTCTATTATTATTTATTTATTCTTTTTTTTTTTATGTTGAACATTGTAATAGCGTTCATTGTGTTTTTGGTGGTAATATTAAAGGTGGGGTCTCCCCATGCCTGCAATTGAGCTAGATTTTGGAAATTGGGACCTATGATAGGGTCTTAGTTTATGTCAAAAATTTGATACGACTAAGTATTTATTTTTCCCATCCTCTACTTCATCAAGTGTCATGGTATGTTGAATTATAATAAGAGCATCATCCTCTATGGTCTTGAAACCAAGCTCTTCCAACTCATTTGCAGATTGTGTAGGCAGGTAGATGACTATTGTTTCTACAATTTTTTTGTTAAATTTCACTCTTCCTTTTCTACAACTAATGTTATCATTAAAATTAGGTTTCTTGGATTGATATATTTAGGGTGGTAGGTTTTTTCTAATATTAAATCAACTTATTGACGTATCACCTTCACTATTTTTGGCTATGGCTGCTATCTCGGTATCTTGAGGCATAACTCCCTAGTGGATTATCTGTAAATAGGCACATCCCTAATAGTTTAAGGAATGGTAACAGTAAGATTTTTCAACTATTCCATAATATCAAAATTAGGTTGTATCTTCCTTTTGGTTTCTCGTAGCCTTTTGGGATACAGTGGAATTCCTTCAGTGTTTAATTATTCAACAACACATATTTTCCTACTTCTACACTAATATGGTACAACGGGTTCATTCCAATATCTTCCTCATAAGCTGGTGAATTTAAGTTGTTATCGCTAGGATTTGGCTTTGGTTGTGGTAGCAATTGTTTTGGTCTTGTAGTAGGTGGAGCTGGTAAGCTGGGATGTACTAATGGTTGTGTATATGGAGGTGGGTCCACAAAGTAGGTTTCTACTTCTAGGTCTTCTTTTGTTATTTTTGGACACAACCTAGTATTATGATCCAGGTGACAGATTCCATAGACTTCCACTTTGTTTTTTGCATATTCATTCTTTTCATGTTTTTTCTACACCTTGGATAGAAAAAGATAAGTGTTCCTTCTATTTCTTGCTTATTTTTAAGTAACTAGAATGTGTATAACTATAAATCAAGATAAAATATCACTCTTCATACCTTTGAACAACGTTCCTATTTCTGTCTTGATTATAAATGCTATTATTTTTATTCCTCGTGTTGGTAGTTTTATTTTTTCTTGGAATAATTATGGAATAGCTAATGAATTTACCTCATTGATGCCATTAGCCTAGTAATAATTATAGTTTGATCCACTAGCTATTGTATTTTTTTGTTTAGGGGATGTTTTTAGCTCTTTGATAGATATTTTTAGAGTATCCTGAGCTTGTGGATCTAAGGTGTCTTCAATTCTGTTAATAAATTGTTCATTGGATCTTCTAGGCCTTTGTTGGACCCATGCTTCTTAGGTAAGGGATCTACAGGTAAGGTAGTCTAAATGTACACTTTCAGGCTAACTAACCTATGGATCCTAACACTACAATTTTGACACTCCCTAGCAACGACACCAAAATGGTGAGCAAAAAATGATGTTCCATAAAATAGTTATTTCCTTTCCATTTAATTATCAATCTAGGAGTTCATAGACTTGAGAGTGTCACACATAGTATATGCTTGTAGTGTGAGGAACGAGTACCTTTGTGCCTAACAGTTTGGTGGGGAATTGGTTTGTTTGTGTATTTGCAGCTCAACCAAAATTTGTAAAACAAAAGATTTAAATAAAGTAGATAAACAAACGTACAAGAAAATAAATATGTACAAGAAATTAACACACTTGTAGAATTAAAATAATTGAAAGAAACAATTTGAATTAAAATTTTAGAAGGAAAATGTAGGAAATAAAATACAGGAAATAAGCACGTGACTAAAAATAAATTATGAAAGAATAAACACACAATAGTAAATAATAAAAATTAAAGGAAATAAAGTAGGGAAGGATTATTGCTTGGAGTGGGCCCAAGCTCCCATAGATGGTCCACCCAATTTTTTACTTAGAAATTAATCCCTTAGTCCACACGAATGAGAAATACTCAAAAAATTTATTGATGAATAATGTAGTACAAAATATTAAGAATTCATGGATTGTTCTTCTAAGGAATGGCTTGCATTCTTATACAGAATGTAATAAATCCCGTTACAAGAATAACTTTTCCATTTTAACCATAAATCATGATTTGATATGACGGGTGTGTGCATAGCTATGGTTTTTGTCTATTAAAAGAGTGATCATTTAAATTTAATTGTGCATAAATAAGAATGGTGCTTCCTTAATTTTTTGTAAAAGCTTCCTTAAAAAAATTGCACAATCAATCGGTCAACTAGTCAATGTGATAAATATAGTGCCTATATTCCATCTGGATGTAGGTGCCTACCTATGATGGGATATAAGCACCTACTTGCACTGAGATATAGGTGTTTACTTACCATTAGAATATAGGCACCTACCTACCACTGGGATATAGGTGCCTACCTACCACTGGGATATAGGTGCCTTCCTACCATCAAGAAATATTCATTGGGATATAGGTGCCAGCTTGCCACTGGGATATAGGTGCCTACCTGTATCAGGATATAGGCACCTCCTTTCACCAGGATATAGGCACCTACTTCCTTGTGGGAAGGAGTTGATATAACCTTAGCAAAATATAGTTGCCTCTATCATTCACCACAATCTTCTTCAAGACATCTTCATACTTCAAAATATTATATTCTTTGTGCATTTTCAGGTTTAAATGAGATATTGACTTAAAAATGCAAAAGAATTAGCATAAACCTACATCTACGCATATTTTCCACTAAAAACATTTTTCAAGCATAATACAACATTTTATATTAATAATAAGAAAAAATTATACAAAAATACATCTCTAATGCTAATTTAACCAGTAATTATACCCTTATAAATGTAAATAAAATGAACATTTTTGTGCTCTTTAATGTATAACAATAAAGGCAAAAAATTTAACATAACTAGGATAGGAGGAGACAAGAGGTAAGACTTTAGAGCATCAAAGATCACTTGGAAATCAATGTTCCATTTAAAGATGACACCCTTCCACAATATTTTAGAGAAGGGATGATAATTGTAAGTGAGTTGGAAGTTAAATATCCAAATGGCTTGAAAATTTCCTTGAAGACTGCAAAGCTGAGTTATATTTTGAGGAGGTAGGAAATTGATGATAACTATTATTTTATTAGGATAAAATTCTATTTCATGTTGGGATACAATGAATCCCTATAGTTTTCTTGACACCACTACAAATATTCATTTCTAATGGTTTAGTGTTAGGATACCATCCTAATGTTATTTTATAATTCTCATTATCAAGAGACCATTCTAGGTTAAACAAAATTTTATCCAGTAGGAAGCTTTTCAACCTTATATCATCCATAGTCCACGAGACATAGCATCCTGGAAAATTACCCTCCTGTATTATCAAAGATGCAAATAGTGTGCTCAAGGATATATGTGGAATCCTCCTCGGGTAGTGGCTTGAAATATTGGTCCGAACACTATTGTTTGTCACTATGATATAAAAAATGGACTATGCGTGTTACATACTTCTCTACCTAGCATACCTTGGTTATGTTAAAAACTTCAACCTATAAAAATACACATCTCCTTATTCTGCTAAACCTGTATTCATTATCCCAAAAAGTGAGCATACAGATAAGGACTTCCCTATCATAGAAGAATACATTTTGCATGCACCAAAAATTAGCATATATTTTGCAAGTGTCCATAACAATATAAAATATTCCAGTACCATCCAGATCAATGGTAGTAACAGACAGGTTAGTGACAATACTAGTCAGGTCAGTGATAGTAACAGTTGAGTCAATGATAGTACCAGTCGGGTCAGTGATAGTAACAATCAGGATAACAAAAGTTATAGTAATAGTCGACTATAATATTAAAAACATATAGGTGGTTAGAGTCAGAAATAGAACCATCAGTGTCAGTAACTGCATAGTACATATAATCCTTGGGTTAGTGATGTGAATAGTGTCAGTAACTACAGTATAGGTGATAGGATAGTGACAAGATGGTTAGTTGATAGAATACACACATCAAAGACAATTGATCTAGTACCCAACTTTTGAACCATAGCTCCAAATCAAAAATCGACTGTGCCAGTAGACTCATCAAAACAAAGGAACAAAAAAAAAAAAAAACAATAAAAAAGAAAAAATCACAAAAAATAAAAAATCATGCAAATCATAGTTATAATGAAGAAGTTGTAGTGGTTTTATCATTACTCTATTTTGAGTACTTTTAAAAAAATAGAGAAAAATAGCACTAAAATCATAAAAAGTCCAAAATCCATGTTGTGGGATATAGCTCATTATGATCGGCTTTTTGAGCTGATCATCTTGATATATAATACCCAAGCACTTTTTGGACTCCTTACTAAAAATAGTAACTCCTAAACCACACTTCTATTTTTAGTAATTTAGTAAAAAAGGTTCAAGACTATCCCAAATGGTTGGTGGCACTCATGGACATCAAAAAGAGGTAGAGCAAAACACCACTATAGTGTTGGAAACCCTACTAAGTGATGTTACTAGCTTGCAAAGCACAAGTCAAAACTTGATGGCAGAATTTTAAATTTTCAAAACTGAACAAAATACTTCCAGAATTCGCCTAGAAGAACAACTTGCAGAAGTTGAGTCTAAATTGCAAAGTGTTCTAAGAAAGTTTGAGTATCGTACTAAACACTCACATTTTGACTAAGGTACATGAAAGAGAATAGATGACTCTCACCTTCGCTTTGATCGTGATACTATCTTTAAGATGCCAAGTTCAATGGGAAGGACATGGATGGGTGGCTATGCTGTGTTACACAATTTTTTAACCTCCCTGATGTCCCTGTATATTACCAAGTCTAAATGGCTTCCTTCAACTTGGAATATGAAGCCTTAAAGTGGTACCAATGGCTGCAGAAGACTTCCCCTCATCTCTTGTGGGAAGGCTTCGAGTCTCAATTACTCACTCACTTTGGCCTTAGTGAGTATGATGATTTTATATGACAATTGACAAAGTTGAGACAAACTTCGACAGTTCGAGATTACAAAATATAATTTGAGAAATTGACCAACAAAACTACAAGAATAAATGAAGGGTTATTTATGATTTTTTTTGCTAGCGAGTTGAGAGAAGATCTCTAAGCTAAGGTCACGATGTTTAAACCATAATCCATGATGCAGGCTATCAAGTTGGCTTGTTTGACCAAGTCCAAATTTTTAGCTCAAAGATGGATATCTAAATTTCCACAGGCTAAACCCTCTTTTCCTCATAGATTCTAAAATTAGAATGAACAAAAACCTATTGCACCTACTGTTGCACCCAAACGTCTAACCACTTCTAAAATAGATGTACGATGCACCCAAGGGTTGTGCTAGAATTGTGATAAAAAGTTTTATCATGGGCATAGGTGCACCCAAAATAAGTTCTTCATTGATGCTAATGAGTCTGACACCAGTGACTATAGTGATGATGACACAAACTTAGTAGAGGAACCACCCAAACTAGAGGAAGAAAACCAGGATGAACCATAGGCTAAAATTTTTGTTCATGCTCTTGCTAGCATTACTACTCCCTAAACCATGAAAGTTGTGGGTTATTTCAAGGGCCTGCATCTTACCATATTGATTAATTCTGGTAGTACACACAATTTATTGATCCCTACATTATCAAGCAGGAAAATTGTTACGAACATATATGTAATTCCTTTGAGGTTATGGTAGCAAATAGGGGGACCTTACCTTACAAAAGCAAATGTTATAATGTTAAGGTCATGATTGGGGACTATGAGATAAAATAGGATATGTTTGCACTTCAACTAGATGTGATATCATGTTAGGAGCTCAATGTTTGGGCACATTGGGAGTCATATCATGGCACTTTACCAAGATTTGGATGCGATTGTCATAGAATGAACAGTCCCATACTCTCCATGGCTTAAAAGCAGGGCCTTAATAGATTATCAATTCTAGTAGGATGGAGAAGTTGTTAAAAAAATCATCTCTAGGGGTCATAGCTCAAATTTTTATGATTCAACCTCATCCTTAGAGGAGTATTCTATTCTTAAAAATTTGCAACTTATTTTGACCAAGCACAATTCTATTTTTATTGAGCCATCAAAATTACCTCCTTGCCACTCTTATGACCATGATATTTATTTATTACCTGGTAATGCACCACCCAACATTAGACAATATTGGTATCCTCATGCTCTTAAGTCAAAAATTGAGAAGTTAGTACATGAATTGTTAAATGCTAGCGTCATTCGGCTAAGAAACAATCCTTACCTTCTCCAATTTTACTGGTGCACAAGAAATATGGGTCCTGGTAGTTGTGTATCGATTACCGAGAGCTCAATAAACTCACCATCAAGGATAAGTTTCCTATTCTAGTGGTGGATGAATTACTGGATGAACTTCATGGGACTATGTATTTTTCCAAACTTGACCTTCGCTTTGGGTACCATCAAATCAGACTCAAGGATGAGGATATTTTTAAGACTACTTTTCATACTCATGAAGGTCACTATGAGTTTTTGGTAATGCCATTAGACTTGACTAATGTCCCTTCCACTTTCCAAAGCCTCATGAACAACATTTTTTGCTCATTCCTTAAAAAAATTATCTTAGTCTTATTTAATGATATTCTGGTGTATAGCCACTCATGGGAAGAGCATCTTATTCATGTGAATCAAACTCTCCAGCTTTTGACACAATATCAAATCTATGCTAAGCATTACAAATGTTATTTTAGGTTGATAGAAGTGGAATATTTGGGCACATTATCACCAAGGAGGGCATCAAAGTGGTTCAGGAATGACCAAAACCTCACACTCTCAAAGGTCTTAGGGGAGTTTTAGGGCTTACAGGTTATTACCATATATTTATTCGTAACTATGGTAAAATTGCCGCTCCCATCACTTCCATGTTAAATAAGGACTCTTTTAATTGGATGGGACTTGCTGAACAAGCTTTCCTAGAATTGAAGTATGCTATGACCACTATGCCTATTTTGGCCATATTGGATTTCTCCAAACTATTTGTCATTGAAGGTGACACTTCATGTTGTGGTATTTGTGCAGTGTTGATGCAATAAGGGAGACCCTTGGCCTTCACTAGTAAAGCTCTCTCCAACCATAATTTAGGAAAATCCACTTATGCTAATGAGATGATGGAAATTATGCATGCAATAACCCATTGGTGATTGTATCTTATTGGGCACCATTTCTCCATTAAAATAGGCCATCAGAGTCTCAAATACTTTTTGGAGCAACGGGTTTCCACCCTTGAATAACAAAAATGTGTCTCTAAACTCATGGGCTATGATTATGATATCACCTATAAGAATAGCAAGGAGAATGTTGTGGCCGATGATATCTCTCACTAATTTGAGGCTCTCAGTATACTGCATGCTATTTCATTGCTGGTTTTCCAATGGTTTGGAAACCTACCTTTGTTGCTTTACCTCTGCATTGGGTAAAATGGCTTCCTTTGGCCGAGTGGTGGTACAACACTTCCTATCACATAGAAACCAAGGTTACCCCTTTTGAGGTAGTTTATGGGCACCCTCCACCCATGCCTTCCTCCTACATTCCAGGTAGCTCCAAGGTCCATGCAGTCAACACTACTCTCGGTTAGTATGTTGATGTCCTTCATCAACTGAAGATGAATTTGGATGTGGCCCAGATCTAGATGCACAAAAATGTTAACCAACACATTTTTGAGTGTAGTTTTGACATGGGTGATATGGTTTTCCTTCACTTACAGTCATACAAATAGTTGTCCCTATAGCTTTGTAGATGTGAAATACTATAGCCCCTACTAGGTGTTACAACAGATTGGTGCCACAACCTACAAATTGGTCGTTCCACCTACATCCAAGCTCCATCCTATTTTTTATGTTTCCTCTCACAAAAAGGTGGTGGGAACTCAGGTACAAGTTCAATCTACACTCCCAAAGTTAGATGAAGAAGGTTCTATCTTGCTTGAGCCTGAACAGTTTTTGGATCATTGAACTTGCACTCTCCACAACCATACCCTTATTAAAGTCCTTGTTTAGTAGCATAGAATCGAACCAAAACATGCTACATGGGAGTCTCTCCATAAGCTCCAACACCTGTTTCCTCACCTTTAGATTTGAGGGCAAAGCTTTTTTAAGGGGAAGAACATGTTAGGATCCCATCCTAACATTATTTTGTAATTTTCATTATTATGTAATGACCCACTTCCAACGTGGAGGGATTCTATTATAATATTATTTTGTAATACTTTGTAATGTATGTGGTAAGTAAGGCACCTAGCCAAGTGGTGCCATCATATGTAACCATTGTAAATATTATAACTGATGTTTTCTAGAAAATTCTAGCTCGAGTGGAATTTTGCAGGTAAGCCAATTATTGAGCCTTTAGGTAGGATTGCATATAGCTTTCTATTTAAAAGGTATGAAGCCATGTACAAAGGTATATTTTACAAGTTAATGAAATATTGAACGAGGTTGCCCCCTTGAAGTGGCCTGCGATTCTAAGTTATTTGTGAGATTGTTTCAATTATGCAATTACTTTTTGCATAGTGTTATTGTGTTATTATATGTATTTCGATTATTTTTCAGCATTTTGTGTGTGTGAGCTTTATTTTAATGGTAGGTTCCTTACATTTAGATGCACTTTATAAAATCTTAGCTACTTGAAGTTACATCTCATATTTTATACATGGTCTTCTTACTTTAGTAATTAGTTGAGAAGGTCATCAACATAGTCCTCTGTGATATTATGCATCATATCATGGAATACATGTCATGGCTCTTGGTATATGGCACCTAAATTATTTAGGAAAAAGGACATTATTTGATAACAAAAGGTACCCTATGGGGTGATGAAAGTGGTTTTGGATCGATCATCAAGAGTGATGTGAGTTTGATTATATTCCAAGAACCTATCCATTAAAGAAAGCATTCCATATTGTATACTAGAATTGACAATCATGTTGATGTTGGTGTTGTCATATTAGATTGCACCCCCCAAGATTGGGCTAGGGGGACCTAGTAGGATGAATATGCCTACACCTCACATAGAGAAAAACAGTAGGAAGCATTATAGATGGTGGAAAACCACCTACGGGGTGACCTTCAAAGTTTTAATTGAGGTTAGATCCTCATTGGACTTAAGTCCCTAACACATATTGACCTCTACAAGTTGAGGGTAGGGGGAAATAATTTCAATGAAAGTAAATAATAAATTAAATTATTTGTAGGAAAATTAACGTACTAAGCTATGAGGGTAGTATGCTAAATAATTTGGGCCCCTAATTTTTTATTGCAAAAAGTGTCAATTGAACACAAAAATTTTCATTTATGACTAGTGAATGCAACCAAGCAAAACATACCATTAGGAATAGAGACAAGTTAAGAGGAGGATAAAGTAAAATTAGTCATGGTTTTCATTAAAATGATTAAAATAATTACAAGAGAATGAATACTAGAGGGTTTTATGGTTGGTAGGAATGATAAAAGGTTTGGGATACCCTTGTTACAATAGGAAAAAAGGGTGAAAGGAAAATCCCACAAGGTCGGGTACCAGGCACGAGCAAACAACTTCCAATGACTTTTACAATGAAATTAGGTATATTTATAAGCTGAGAGAAGGGTTCCTTCCCTTTGAAGTCTATGCAAAGGGACCATACATAAATTTTGTTATTGTAGCCTAGAAATACTTCCATAGCTTGCATGATAGTAACATTGAGGTCTCTAGATATGAGGCCATAAATGCTAAATTTTTTTGGATATTTAGATGATCTAGTGTGGATGATTTAGCTCTCTGTTGCTACATCAAGATAGCTACACCATAACTTCTCTATCATGTTTCTTTCAAGGTGAATCACTTTTCTAATACAATAGACATGGCCTCCTTGAATAATATAGGTGGATAGGGTAGGCCCAGATGTATGGTGGAAAGAGGCCATGGTTGGTGCATGATTGTTTCTAATAGGCTTATCCATAAAATTAAAGATTTGCATCCATTAGAAAATGTCCTCTTTAATGCTCTTTCACTTGTTATTTTTCTTGTATGCATGGCTACCATGTGTTCTTAGATGAGGTAGAACCTCCTTTAAGCAATGGCAGACCTTTTTCTTGAAGTGATGGTTCTTTTACTTCTTGCATCTCGACTGGTCACCATGTATCTTGCTTCAACTTTAGTTAGAGCTTCACCTTATTATATGCATTTAACTTTGTCAGAAGGACCATGCAAGTCATTAGATTGAAAATCAATGGTTTGTAGACCTTAGTACCCTAGTTGTGGTTGGGTTTAGCATAACATGATTTTCATTCATACATGGAAGATCTAACAATCGGTATGGCTTCTAAGGTTATCTACATTATTCTTAAATTTTCTTTCTTCTAACTAAAGATAGGAAGTTACTTCTAATAACATAGCCTTAGTTTGTCCTACTTTTGACTAATCTAGTTTTTGAAAATATATTGAATATTTTCCATGTTATTCTGGTGGGGTTAAATATAAAGGGTATTGGACACTCCATGCATTCTATTTGGGGTTTGAGGGCAGCAGTCCCCAATGAAATTTATAGGGTTTCTTAAGCTATTTTTAGACCCATATGTGTTGTTTAGGGTTAAATATTTGAACCCATGGTATTGTAAAATCCATTCTTGTGTTGTTATTAAATTGCACTTACATCAGGTTTTGAAGAGAGATGATAGATGAACATTATTGTATTGGAGATGGTTAAGTTTATACAATAAGGAGATATTATTGTGTTGGGTTTTTTTTATAAGGGTTTCCTAGGTGAAATACTATGTTATGTGTGTATTTGTTATCTTATTCTTTTTTCCTTTGATTTTGTATTTACTATTTTTATATATTTACTTATCAGGGCATTTTGCTCGTCATTTGGTATCAGAGCTAAGTTTTTAGTTTTGTTCAAGGAGTAAGGGTTTCAACCCTGAGATAAATTAATTCTTGAGTGAGAGCCATCCGCGGAAGAATCTTGGCAAAGGAAATGTTAGAACCAAAAGTGATTATTTAATAATTATTCATGAATGAGTACATATAGGGAGAGATTAGGGTTTTTAGAAAGGAAACCCTAACCCTAACTCTAATAGGTAAAACTCTAACCCTAATAGGTAAAACCCTAATCCTAATAGGTAAAGTGCACTTTAATATTTTAACATCCCCCCTTAATGCACACTTTTATAAGTATAAAATAATCATTAATATTCTAATATACCCCATTAATGATGAATATCATCTATAAGGTGTTGGTTTCTACCGAAAATGCACCTTTATACAATAATGTTGAGCCATCCAAAAAGTTATGCTAAAATAGATGAGAATCTAATGTTGAAGCTTAATGCGAAAGCTAATGCAAAATATTGATGTGGTGCTATCTAAAGTGTCAAAAAGTGTCCTTATAGAAACCACCTCATCCTACTAGAATGCATGGATAACCATTCATTGCATCCACCAAGTGCTATAGAGAAGATGACTAGGTACTAGGTTCACTTACATTGTGATGTTGGAAATATTTCTAATGAAGACATGAGCCAAGCTAAAAATTAAAATCCACTAAGAGACAAGCTACTAAAGGTAAAGACAACTCCCAAATTGGAGTACCCAAATCCACTAAGAGACAAGCCACTAAAGGCAAAGACAACTCCCAAACTAGAGTACCCGACAGATTCCCATGATTGAAAACAATACCTCCTATTGTAGGAGCACCCAAAATCATGATGGAATCTCAAGAGGGCCATGGTAGTGAAGAAATCCTACTTCCAAAAATAGTCTCTAATGATAAATTGGATTGAGGAGTGTCGTATTCAACCGAAAGTGTACATATTACAAAAAAATTTGAGACCCAAAAAAGCATATAAAAATTGCCTCAAAACTAAAAATGGACACCTCCATACCTCCATTATGTCTAGCTCAAAAAAAATTTCCAATGACAAACACAAATATCTTCAAATCTGAATGGAGCCTTGAAAACTAAGAAAAATAATTAGGCTTTCCAGTAGCAAAATAAAAGAGGCTCATAGAGTATTAAAATATGGCATCATAGAATATTGTCAAGAATATTCTATCAAACAACGTTAGAAATATTCTATCGAATAAATATCGAATAGTATTAAGAATATTCTCCTTGGAATTGAACAACATAAATAATATTCTCCTTGGAATATTCTATTGAACATTTGACCTTTAAAAATAGGTGGGGTAAGAGTCATTAACCCCCAAGAAGTAAATGTTCAACCAGGGTCAATAGGTCAAGTCAAATTCAAATGTTGAAAAATCAACGTTCAACCATCAAACTGGCTATAAATAGGCCTTCAATGAGCAAGAAGGCCCCACAAACTAGGGCCTTGGGTGAATTTTCTTAGGAGGCTCCCTAACCACCCATTGGTGGTCGATACGTTAAGGGAACTCCTTCCTTATAAAATCCTACGAGGTCCCTCCCACGAAGAATGTGGAACTAAAGAGCCCCAAAAAAAAATTTCACAGTGTCACCTTCTATGTGCTCACAACTTCCACCATTTATTTGTCAAAAATACCATTGACCCAGTTCTATAATCATCATGTTCCATGGATTTTTTCAAGGTAGCTATTTAAAATCCAAAATATAGAGTATCAAAGCCCAAATGTGATTTCCTCTAATGATGTCCTTGTGTTTTCTAACCCTTACAAATCCATATCTCTCCTCCATTGTCGATATCACATTGCCAATCTGCAACCCATTGCTTGTATATATCAAGCCAAAGAGAAATACAACATAAATAATGAGAATATGATTAATAAGAAACCACATGTTCAATTTTTGCACTCCCATAACGAATATAAAAAAAAATAGACTAAAAACCATGCCCATGCAATAAGCATAAAGGATCATCATAAATGAGAGAATAGTTATAGTGAGGCACTTCCAAAATTTAATGATGACTCTCATGAAATTGGTATAATAAAAGTTATTGTTAGAGAAGGTGCCTACCACTATGTATACCACGAACATAGTGGAAATAAAAAAAGGAGAAAACGAATTCCATATACGTTTCTTCCAACAGTAAAACCTTGCTTTCCAACCCCCTAGATTTACATATTCATACATAGTCATCATAAGCTTATATTTGCAAGATAAATGCTCAAGATTTATATATTATATAGAAACTCCAGAATCATAGAGCTTTATAAGACAAAAATCAAATCAAGTATGGACCTTTTGACTTCCCAAAAAATACTATAAATTTAAAACTAAAGACTCAAACTTTTATTCCTATGAAATGATTAAATTCTAAAGCTCAAAATTATTAGGTTATTAAAATAGGTTGCAATAACCATGTCATAGGTTCAAATTCATTTGAATTTGAACTTGGAGTCTCATACCTTTTCACACACATGCCTCCCAATTCTTCTCCATTAAGCCATCCACTTTTCAACAAAGTGACGATCTCATTTTTCTCACAAAGTTGCACAACACATTGCCAAATTTAGTAGTTAAACTCCATACCAACATCATTGTTTCATAGGACTTCTAAATCTAGAACCTACTTATCAAAACCTAATTTAGCTAAGAATTAAACCTTAGAAATTTATTTGATTTTTCTATGTTTGTTCACCGTCTATACGTCATTGTTGCTACGACTGCCACCATGCCAACACTATAGCCATTTCTTGGAATGCTTGCAATTTAATATTTGCTTTTTCAAGCTCCTTTTTTCTTTCCCTCACATGTAGCTTAAGGATGTTCATGCCTTTTAATTCTTGTTCCATTTGCTTACAATCATGAACAGTAGCAGCCAATGTAATTGCTACCATTGCCACAACATAAATAAATACTTCCACCTACAATAATGCATGATCGTAATTAGGTTGATATAAGGGACCATGATGTTTTGTAATTCCTACACTTGCAATTATTGTGACAACCACCACAACTAATGGTAAGCCAACACGGTTGAAGTGAAATGAAGCCCATGTGACAATAGGAAATACCAAATAATATGAGAATTGAACAAATTCACTGTCATCAATACACAAATTAAAAATATAACCATGGAGAGAATATAAGTAGCGCAAATAGTGCCAAGCCCTCAACATCCCTCATAAAAAATATTTTAATTGAAAAATTAGTAGTAGTAAAAAGGTCAAAATCTTTTGGATATTTTATTAACCAATACTCTATGGATTTATTATGCTTTCTTTGGACCAAAAAAATTATTGTTCTTTATAGTTTGAGAGCAATTGTGATCAAAATTTAACACAACAATGACATGGCTTCTCTATTTCATTTATAAAGACTTCATGGAGACTTTAAAATAACAACACCGACCTTCACTTCATGATCTCTATGAGACCATTGATCACAACAATGGTGATAAATTTCTTCATAATATAATATTAAAGAATTTCCAACATAATCCCCTTGTTATTCTTGCCCATTTTTTCCTCCTCAACATGACCTCTTGTTGATGAAAAACCTCTATTTTTAGGATCACATGTAAAGACTAGAACCATCATTTTTAGAAACTTTGTGGCCATAAAAATTCATGCATTTGATGTGCTCAACTATTAAAAATATGATAAAAAAACCTTATTGGCAAACCTCTGTCCCAAAAAAAATGGTTTGAGCTAGAGGTCTTGAACCTTCCATAGGATGGACATCACCGATTTCACCATCATTGTGTGAAGTGAGCACTTGACATGTGCCATTTTATGGACATCAAGGGCATTACCGAGGTCTTCAATATGAGCACAGAGGTAACCTTGCATAAGATAGTATATCTGCATGATGAGTAAAAAACAATTGGAATCAATGATGGTATACTAGTGCAAAACTACTACACAGATCAAACCTTGATCAAAAATCAAGGTGGAAAACAAGACAACCTAATATTCCAAAAATAAAGAAAATGATATTAAAACATACATGAAAACCACTAAAATAGAGAATAGGTATGAATATGCAGAAGGGAGAAGGAAGATATTTCCTTGAGGGAAATATCCCCTCATAGGTGAATCACACATGCAAATATTATCGCTTTGATACCAAATTTTAGAGCCAAAAGTGATTATTTAAGAGTTATTCATGAATGAGTACATATAGGGAGAGATTAGGGTTTGGATGAGATTAGGGTTTTTAGAAAGGAAACCCTAACCCTAACCCTAATAGTTAAAACCCTAACCCTAATAGGAAAAACCCTAACCCTATTGAGGTAAAAATACATTTTAATATTTTAACAAGAAAATAATGAGAAGCACATGGATAAGGATTGAAAAATTTAATGGATAGAATTTTGAGTTACGAAAAGTCAAGATGGAGGATCTATTGGTTGATAGAGATCAGTGGATTGTGGTCTTGAGAATGTAACCAAAATCAATGATAGATGAGGATTTGTTGAAGATCAATAGGAAGGTAAGGAGTTCTATTAGATTATGCTTATCTAATTCGTTCTTGTTGAATGTATTGAAAAATACCATAACAAAGTTATTATGGGATAAGTTGGGAACTTTGTATCAAATAAAGTCATTGGTAAATAAACTCTTTCTCTATAATAAGTTGTATTCACTTTGGATGAATAATGGTGACTTTGTGGCTAAACATTTGAATGCTTTTAACTATGGTAAGTCAATTAAACTCTACTGAAGTAAAAATGGATTAAAATAAAAAGTGAATTACTTTACTTTGTTCATTACCTAATTCATGGGATAACCTAGTTATGGCTATCACTAATATTTCTTCTACATTGAAAGTAGAGGATATAGTAGGAACATTGCTATCTGAGGAAATGAGACAATATTTTTGAGGATTAACATAAGAAGGATACCTTGGTTGTGAGATGTCATTATTAAGAAAAAAGTAAAAAGAAATAAGGATAAAGGAAATCAAGATCTAGGGGTAAATTTGTTGCTCCAAAAAAGAGAAAATACTAGAAGTGTGGTAAAATAGGGCATTATAAAAGAGATTGTAGATCTAAAAAGGCTAATAATAGCTGATCATATGATGAAAGGAATTTTGCAGAAATGAAGATCACAAATGAAGATTCAGGGCTATTATTCTTCACTCCAACATGCTCAAGTGAATGCCACGAGTCATGGCTAATTGACTTAGGTGCTTATTTTCATATGACTCCTCATAGGGAGGTGTTCTATGAATATGAAAAGATAAATGAAGATGAATTATTATTGGGAGAAAATTTGAAATATAAAATAATAGGTTGAGGAAGAGCCAAGTTGAGGTTAAAATATGGAATAATATAAACCCTTCCTAGTGTGTTACATATTTTAGGTTTGGAAAGGAATCTGGTTGAATTACATGAAAAATACTGCTTTTAAATTGAATTTAAAAAGATGTTACAAAGTTATCCTTTTACAAAATGTTCCCTTTAAGGACATCCAAATGGGATCTTCAATGAGGGAAGTCCTCTTTTAGCACAGATGGTAAATATCTACAAGTCATCTCCTTGCATTCCTCAGTGTGAGTGGACTTATTGCTTGTGTGCAATTGTTAGCTACGTGGGTCCTCTAAACCTGCATAACCCTATAAAAACTTGTTAGAGAATTTGGGGGATTGTATTGATTAGACCCCATATTAAAAAAAGATAAAATACCTTAAAACATGATTACAAATGCATGAAATGATGAAAAACCAAGTTAGGAACCATATTTACCTAATTTTATAGCCTTTGGACTTTTGAAAACCAGGTTCGCACACCGATGTGTGAACCTAATTGTACCTTAGAATTTGCATGTATCTGTGTGAATCTAACTATTTTTGATAGAACTTGCAAAGTTTGACTAAAAATATGCTTTGATGCTAATACTCCTATTTTCCACCAGGTCACCTTCATAAATCACTTTCTTTGTTAGCAACCTATCAGATAGCAAAGGGATTTGATGGATTCCATATTGATGATTGTGTGGTGATGGATGATGGGGTGATATGGAGTGATGTTGAGTGGATTTATTGATCTAGAGTATTTTTTTTTAAGTTTTAAGTAAAAGTGAATATCCCTAAAATTGTAAAATTGGCCTTCTATTCATAGAGTTTGCCAAGGTTAGGGGAGGGGTTGAGGTGTCCCATGAGGTGTCCCCTGTGAGGTGTGCATTATGAGGTGGCCATTGTGAGGTGTCACCTAAGGTGGTAAGGGTTACATGCCTCGTAAGTGAGTTTGGGTGAGAGAATATCTCACCCATCTACATACCATAATGAGCTGGAGGAAAGTCTCCAAATGGTACTTATTGCTTATTGAGGTGGAACACTTTTGAATTTAAAATTACTTTTATTGTGCAAAAGTCTCCATTTATCATTTATTGCCCAAGAGAGTGTGAGATGGAGAAAATATCAGGATGAGAGGTGGAAAGGCTAGACTAGGCTAGTCAAAGTAGACTAGGTGAGGTGGAAAGGCTAGGCTAGTCAAAGTAGACTAGGTGAGGTGGAGGGGTTAGCATTTAATCATGATTAACTTAATTAACCATGTGCTTAGCCATAAAGTAGAATTTGACCATAAAGTGCATTTTGACCATGGTAAATGCTTCAACCATGGTTAATTCATGATGGTGGTCGCATGAGGACCCATAGTTAAGCGTAGGAAGGGGCTTAAGTAGCCCAAGGGGGCTTATGGAGATGAATAGTGTTTTGAAGCCAATTTATGCAAATTTTGTGGGTTTTGCAAATTGATCAACCACAATGATGGGAAAAGTGGTAATGTGCAAATTTTGGGTGTCTACATTTTCCCCTTTTATACTGTGTTGTGTGAAAATATGATGCAGTACAAAAACTGATGACATGACATTGATGGTTTGATTTTGAAGATGAAGAATTTGTGATTGATGATTGTGGATGATTATGAGAGAGATGCATTGATAAAAAAATTATTTATGATTGAATACGACTCTTTATAGTGTCGTAATGATTGCTTTTGAGGGAAGACATAATATTACCTTATCTTGTGATCAACGTGAGATGTTCCAATTGTGGAAGGAATAAATACCTTTGCAAATTTTTGCTTTTGATTGATTGATGAGTTCTTGATATTATTTGATAAATCATTAATACCATAAGGTATATTTGTGTTAGGTGCTTCATTCAAAAGTGGTCTTACGATTACCACTATAAAGAAGGTAATCCATGAGTTATCTACAGTTGTAGGAATTAGGTTTATCAAATGTTTGTTTGAATTGGAATTTTGTTGAGAAGAGAAGTTTTGCTCTTTGTCTGCCCTAGAAAATGAGGACTTAAGATAGTATTTAGAAAAAAATTTCTTAGGAAAATGTGGTATCCATGATTGGATGTTTGGTTGTTTGATCACATGCAAGGCATATTTTGATTTGTTGAATGTCTACCCCCTCAAGCGATGAATTGATGATGGAGAAGATGAGAAACGATGATGAGTCGATTGAAAAAGATGAAAAATGAGAGGTGAAAAGATGATGAAAATTTAAATTTTTGGTATACATGGCAAGGTCATGGCATAATATGATAAATAGAGCTGAAAAATTCAGATTCACATAGTGGTGTGTGAATCTAGCTGTACCTCGATATTCGCATGTGTCCGTGTGAATCTAATTGTTTGACCCATATGCAATGTTTCTATTGTTTGGGGGACCAAAGGATGTCAAAATTGGATAAAAATTATACCGTTGGAAAGCTATTTTTGAGACTGATTCAATGGTAGTAGTTTTGAAAAATTTGGAGATGATTTGGTGGAGGAAAAGTTGGGTCAAATATGACCCTACTTTTGAAAGTGATGAATGCAAAATTTCAAGCCTTTTGAAAGGAAAAATCAACATGATTGGTTAGAGGGTCAATGGATGAGGATGATGATGGACGAAATGGCCTTTTGAAAGTGATGAATCACTTGAAAATAATACCATTGGATGAGCATGTGGTGGTTAGGGATGATGAACATGATGAATGATTGTGGTTGATTATGGCATTTGTGTTGAGCCATAATGATTTATTTGAAGAAGTAGATGCAAGATTGCCTTGCTATCATGATCAATGTAGGATGCCCCAACTTTGAAAGGGATGAATATCTTTGAAACTTTACCTTTGATAGATTTGATGTGCTTGATTTTATTTGGTAAGCCATCCCATGATTAGTGGGGCTTTTCATGATGCTTTTATCATAAGTGGGTAGATGTCAACCACTCTGAGAAAGGGAATGCATGAAAAACCACATAGTCTCAAGCATTTGGGTATACCAAAATTTGTTTGGGTTGGAGTTTTGTTGAGAAAAGAAGTTTTGCTTTTTCTTTACCCCAAAAAATGAGGGCTAATTATAGTCTCAGGAAAATTTCTTGGATATTCATCATTTATAAGATTTAGTGTTTAATTATTGATCATGCACAAGGTGGATATTGTATGTTAAATGTCTACCTCCTCAAGCAATGAATTGGTGATGGAGAAGACAAAAATTACAATGAGTCGATTAAAAAAATGAATAATGGGGATGATAAATGGGGTGAAAATAAAAATGATACTATACATGGAAATAGCCATGCATAATATGATGAATGGAGCTAAAAATTTCAGATTTACATAGTGGGGTGTGAATATTGAGGCCCAATAAGATTTGCACACATCTATGTGAATCTAACTGTTTGACCCATGTGCAATGTTTCTATAGTTTGGGGGACCAAATGATATTAGAATTGGATAAAACTTATACCATTGGAAAGCTATCTTTCAAGCATGATCCAATATAATGGTGGTGGATTTGGGAAATTTAGAGATTATTTGATAGGGGAAAAATTAGGTTGAAGATTATCCTTATTTTAGAAGTGATGAATGCACAATTTCAATCCTTTTGAAATGGAAAATTGGCATGGTTGGTTAGAGGGATTGCTTGGACCATAGAGCAATCAGTAATAGACATAGAGAGGGTGAATTAATGGATGAAAGGGTGGATTGGGAGAGTTGGACCTCAGTATGGATGGTGGATTAGAGCTTCTCTAGTATTAGAGAGATATGGAGTGAGAGTTGAGAGAGATGGAGTATTTGAGGGCACAAGGTGCCAATATGTAGAGGTTGTAATGATAGCAAGATGACCTGGAGGTCTTGTATACCCAAGAGATGATACCTTGAGTAGTGGAGCCCACACAAGGGGAGTGGAAAGACTCTCAGTTAATAGCAAGGTTGATATATTTTTAAGGGTGGTAGTCATGCCATAATTTTATATTTTTGATGTATTGTATGTACATGTATGCAAAGCGAGGCTGATATGTATGGGACACTATGTATTGTAGCTCATGGGAATTTATGCAATATATACATATTATTATGCAACATTATATACATGTGTTATGATTATGTGGATGTATGAATGTTATATAGATTTGTATGGTATGATTTTATGTGGCAATTTTACCACATTTTTGGTTTATTATGATAGTTTTCGATGAGGCAACAAAAAAAAAAAAATAAAGGAGAGGAGTGGGGTTGTGTGGATGATGTATGTTGATGATGATTTAATACATGTGAGTATGCATTAATGATGTTTGATAGATAGTATATGATATGTAGCATGAACTTGACTAGTTGTAGATATACCAAAATGTGAATGTATGGATGCAAGAAGTGTGTTGTATGTACACTTGAGATGTGTGTATGGTCATACATTTGGAAACCCGTATTTGGTTGTGACTATCTCAAATGGTTGAAGTAATCAAAGACAATGGAATAGTCATGCTAACCATATACCTTATTATGAGATAAGCAAACATGCAATGTGTATGATGAATGCAATTGGTAATGTACTTATGGGGGTAATGTAATGAACTCTTTGAATATGCAGTGAATGATAATGTACAAACATGATGAAGAGAACACTTGTTATTGGCAGAGTTAGCGATGATGTTGTTCGCTCCTTATTCCCAAGATTACTAGATGTTTAGAAGAATTTCTAGAAATTCAAACACCATAGTTTTAAAAATCAAAATCATCTAGTAGACAATCAATATTCTTCAGAACTCTTGACTATCCTAACTGAGATTAAGCCTATCATGGACCTATGTGTGCGCATGATGTTAATTTATCCATTTTGAGGGAAGTTGGACTAACCAATTGTAAACCTAGCTGATTAAGCTAGCTCATCCATAAGCACGTAATGGTTTGTACAAAAGAAGATCGCTAATGTGATAGACATGTCACCACTTGGAAGGTATACTCCACTTCTAATTAGGTGTCTATAGCCCCAATGGAGATTAACCCCATGATTTTGTTATGGACCTAAGGACCTCAAGGATTCAAGATTTTTGATGGTGCTCTTTTTTTTTTCTTTTTCTTTTGATTTTTTTGTAGTGCTCTTTTTGGCATTTTTTTTTGTTTTTTGCATTCTTTTTTTTTTTTAGCTTATCCTTTTATCGATCCTCAGGTTTAGATCATACAAATGATAGGATGAATGAGGTGAATTTTACTTTATGGAAAGGTGTATGCAAGGTGTTGTCCTCTGTAATAGTAAAATTTGCTTAATGTGTGAGACATGTGATTGGTCCATGAAAGAACTCAAGCCAACGAGGGGAAGCTTTGAAATGCTTTAGAATTTGATGGCTTTTCAATGTTGGTTGATTGGACTAACTATGAATAGTTGAATAACAGAAGAAATTCCTATTACCATGCAATTGAGAATAGGATTGGACACCACTACAAGCATGCTAACAAATGTATGTTTAACCCTTCAATGGTTTATTGTATGAAAAATAGTGGATGCATATGTACAAGTAAAATTATATGACAACATGATAATGAACAATGCAATAGCATGAAAAACATAGGTGAAGGAAATGATGGAATGCCTATGTACAAGTAGAATGAATGACATGATACAATACCTATGAATGCAAACGAAAGCATGGCCAACTTGTTCTTGAGTAAGATAACCAAATGAGATGGTTTAACACAAATTTTGTGAATCCAAATGTTTCACCCAATTTATACAAATAAATCTTGATGACATGTATGGATGCATTTGGTGAGTGAATTGAATACCAATGTTTGGCAGCATCAACATGATTGATGGATGTGGATGATGATGGAAGAGGCTAAAAAGTGAGCTTATGAAATGGAGGAAAAAGGGAGAGAGAAGAAAGAAAGAAAAGAAAAAGGTAGAAGGAAGAAGAAAGAAGGAAATGTAACCAATCAAAGGTATGTAGCTACTCGAAGTATGACCATACAAAATTGATGGGGGACAAAAAGAGATAGAGAGAAGAAGGATAAGAAGAAAATAGGATCAAATCAAAGGTATGTAACTACTCGAAGCATGACCATACAACATTGATATAGATCCAGATGAGGTAGATGTAGGAGAAAAAGGGAGTAGAAGATTGAGTGGAAAAGAGGAAAATGAAATGCAAGATACATCACCAATGGACAATTTTGATTTATTTGTATTTTTATTATTGGTGTTATTGTTTTGGATTTTTATTATTTTCAATTTCGATTATAAAAGAATGTACTAGCAAGTAAATTTACCCCTCGGAGAAAAATCTTTGATAAGGCCATAAAGTAGAAATGAAGTAAAAAATTGCTAGGCAAGGCTATGCTATATCTACACTAGCCTACACCATGTTATTGCTAGGCTATGCTATGTCTATGGTAGACTATACTGTGTATTGCTACGCCTACCCTAGGCTATGCTATGTCTATTCTAGTCTATGCTATGCTATTGCTAAGCTATGCTATGTCTATGATAGGCTAGACTATGTCTAGACTATGTTGTGTTTATTCTAGACTAGACTATGTGTATTTGCTATGCCTACAATAGTTTATGCTATGTCTATGCTAGACTAGGCTATGTCATTGTTACGCCTACGCTAGGATATGATATGTTTACACTAGAATAGGCTATATTTATTTCTATGCCTAAGCTAGGCTATGCTATATCTATGTTATACTAGGCTATGTTTTTACTATGCCTACGCTAGGTTATGCTATGTCTACTCTAGACTAGGCTATGTTATTGCTAGTATATGCTATGTCTATGCTAGGCTAGGCTATGTCTAGACTATGTTGTATTTATGCTAGTCTAGGCTATATGTATTTCTATGCCTATGCTATGATATGCTATGTCTATGCTAGACTATGCTATGAGCATGGAAATGAATGTCTAAGCTAAGGACATGAAAATGAATGCCTAATATAGGAACATGAAAATGAATATGACAATGGAAATGGAGAAGATAAGAAATGGTGATGAGTTGATTGAAAAGGATAAAAAATGAGAAAATGAAAAAATGGAAATTCGTGCTATACAGAGCAATGACCATGCATAATGTGATGAATGAAGCTAAAAATTTCAAATTTACATGGTGGTGTGTGAATCTAGCTATACCTTAAGATTTGCATATGCCCATGTGAATCTAAAAAAATGATGTCAAAATCAGACAAAATTTATACTATTGGAAAGCTAATTTTGAACCTGATCCAATGGTGGTAGTTTCAGAAAATTTGGAGATGATTTGATGGGGAAAATTTGGGTAAAAAATAACCCTAATTTTGGAAGTGAAGAATGTGATTTACTATGATGGTAAGGAAAATGGCACAACCTTTGATAAAAGGATATAACATTTTTAGAACCTAGTAGTTGGAGGCTTTATGGTGATTTATTTATGATTGCAATGTTGGGTGGCACCATCATTAGTATATGAGAGAGGATGGAATTTGATGTGGAATGAGGACTAAATCCCCAAGATAGAAATATGGTCAAAAAGAGGGAAAACTCCCCCTAGTTGTAGGAGTGGTTTGAAAAGGGAATGCAATCCCTTGATCATTAAATTATTTAGACTAGGGGGAAAAAGTCCCCTAGTCATGAGAAATTAGTTAAAATGAGATGGATTCTCACTATCATGAAATATGGGTTGGAAGGAGAGAAACTCCCCTAGTTGTGAAATATGGATAAAAATATGCAAAATAGAAGGTGAGAAGGTGAATAAAATATAAAATTTTAGTATATATGGCAAGAACAATGCATAAGATGATAAATACAACTGAAAAAATTAGATTCACATAGTGGTGTGCAAATCTGACTTTGCCTCAAGATTTGCATATGTTTGTGCGAATCTAACTTTTTGAACCATGTGTAGTTTTTCTACAATTTATGAGACCAAATGATATCAAAATTAGATAAAACTTATATCATTGGAAATATCTTTTCAAGCTTGATCCAATGGTATTAGTTTTGAGAAATTTCGATATGATTTGATGGGAAAAAGTTGGGTCAAGTATAACCCTACTTTTGGAAGTGATGAATGCACAAGTTCATGCATTTTGAAAGGGAAAATTGACATGATTTTTTAGAGGGTCAATGGATGATTATGATGGAGTAGAAGAAAAGAAAATTGGAGAAGTGAGGAAGATGGAGTAGATTCAAGGAAAGAATGGATGATTATTGTAACAAAGCAAAAATAAATACTATGTTGTTGGAGGATAGTGCCATAGAGGTCATGGATTTCTAGTCACAAGATTGGTCAGACTAACATCTTGATAAGAAGTATGGTCATTTACATTATGAAATTGTCAAGGCATCGATGAAGATGTCCAAGTATTGATTTATGGTCATGGAGGAATTGATTGGGAGATGTAACCCAATTTTGATCAGAAGATGTAATGTGACTATTTTGTTGTATTTCCTCTTGAGCAATCATATTATAGACTAGTTTTTTGAAAATATGACAATTGTTGATATCATGGGGTGCACTTGTGTTAGGTGAGACAGGGGAGATGGGGTGCACATGTGTTGGGTGAGATAGGGGAGATGGGTGATTAGATGTAGGGGGACATAGGTAAAGTACTTTTTATATACATGAGTCTTGCATCAATTTGGATTGAGATAGGGTATACTAGATACACTAGTGGTATATTGAAAATTAGGGGATGATGGTGGGCTAGTTCCATAGATAGACCCACTCAAACCAATGGTAGATGAGGTGATTGTAGTTCCTTATGTAGATGATGTAGGTACTACACTAGAGTACGATTTATGGTGGGTGATGTAGAGATGGGATGGAAGCTAAGTTATCAAGGTGGATGGATATGATGAGGGATAACTAGGATTGAGGTAGCTACAACAAGTGATGGAGAAGTGACAAGTAGAAGCTAGGAAGAGATAATTGGAGGCCAAAAAAAAATAGTTGGAAGCAAGGCAAAGATAGTTGGAGGTTAGGAAGAGGTAACTCGAGTCTAGGTAGAGACTGCTAGAGGCTATAGAGAGACTAATTAAGGATAGGCAAAGATAGCTAAAGGATAGACAAAGACTGTTGGAGGCTAGGGAGAGATTGATGGAGGCTAGGGAGAGACTACTGTATTGGGATAGGATGAGACTAAGGAGCCATTAGGGTGATGAGTATGCCATTGAGTAGAGGTAGGGGTAGGCTTATCAGGAGTGACAATAGAGTAGGCACCTAGAGAGAGAGAAAAAATGATCAACCAAAGGTATGTAGCAGCTCACGCATGACCATAAAACATTGATATAGGACCTAGGAAAATAATGGGGCAGAGGAAGAGAATTAAGTGGAAAATATAGTTAGATAATGAACAAAGAATGAGAAAGAAAAAAGGGAGATAAGAAATAGAACTAGTAAAAGGTATGTAGCTGCTCATGCATTACCATAAAACATTGACAAGGAGCCTTAGAAGAGGAGGAAAAATAATTGGAAAATTGAAGAAAGATGAAAAAGGAGAAAGAAAAATGAAGGAGGCAATTGAATGTTGAATTCTTGAGGCAATTTTGTTAAGTGGCTGAATAAAAAATTGAAAGAACGAAAGAATGATTTGTAGCATTACGATTAAATGCGTTTTTTTTATTTTTGTTTTTATTTTTTATTGTTTTTGTTTTGAATAAGAATGTACAAGAATTTGAGAGCTTTATACGATGTTATTAGGCATAAAATGTGTGTATATGAATGATGTTAAGAGATTTAGGTTTCTCTATTCCTTCAATATTGGCAAGCCTGTAATCTCTAGAAGTAAATTTTTTCTTGATAATATAAGGTCCTAGAAAATTGGGAGTGAATTTATCCCTCAAGTGGCATGATTGATTTGGATTCTATTGATTTTATTTAAGAACTAGATCTCCAACTTGGAATTCAAACTGAAAGAATTTTTTGTTGTATGCATTTTGAACACAATCTTGATAAAACCAACGATGCTCAATAACATTGATATAACATTCATAAAGAAGTGTAAACTTGTATAAACAAGCTTGACATATAGTGTCATCATCAATGAATTCTTGGAGAAAAATTCACAAAGGGATTTCTAACTCTAGGGGCATAATGGTCTCAATGCATAGACTAATGAGTGAATTTACCCCAATAGGCGTGTGAATGTTTGTTTTGTATACCCATAGTGCTAAATGAATTTGAGTGTGCCAATCGTGATGAGACTCTATAACTATTTTATGAAGAATGGTGCAAATGTTTTTGTTAGTAACTCAAGCTTGGCCATTACCCTAAGGATAATAAGGAGTCAAGAAGTTATGCTAGATATTGTATTTTTTACATATTGTTTAAAATTCCTTATTCTTGAAGGATGTACCATTGTTAGAGATGATTTTAGAGGGAATACCAAAATGACAGATGATGTGATGCATGATAAATTTAACAATTTTGATTCATGTCATTTGGACTAGAGGAACAAATTAAACCCACTTGGTGAAGTATTCCATTGTGGTGATGATGAAATTTTGCTTGCTCAATAAAGCGAGAGTGACTTTGCCTATGAGGTTAAGACCCCATTGGGAAAATAACCACATGGATTAGATAGACTATAAATATTGTGATGGTAAATGGGTTAGATTGGCATGTTACTAGAACCTAATGCATTTCTTAACATATGTACAACAATAATATTCCATGGTGGGCCAGTAATAATCCATGTGCAAGATGTGCTTAGTGATGGCCATTCCACTAAAGTGACCACCACAAGTACCATCATGACCTTTAGAGATGACATGGTTGGCTTCATGTGGTTGTAGGTAGAAAAGGATGATGCCATCATAGTCGCACCTATAGAGAATATCCTCTAAGAGGGTGTAGCTCATAGATTTCTGCTTAAAGGTTCACTTACCAATATGAGAAAAATCAAGGGGAAATGTGCTAAGCTTAAGGTAGTTCTTGATTTGGAAAAACAAAGAATCATAAGGTTCTTCTTGAACAAAATTAACATCCATATCATCAAGAGGGATATTATGAGAAATATAAGATTTATGGAGGGTCATTACAAATACATAAGTTACTCTATCATGTGGGTTTTGAAGGATAAGGTATTCAAGAGAGATCATGGCATCAATGAAGTGATTGTAGAATATTGGTGAGGCGTCAATACTATACCACTCTAATTTTGACAACAATGCTTCTGCATGTTTCTTGTACTATTGTAATATTTCACATCCACATTGATAGATTCCCTTCACTTTATTAATAATGAGAAGAGAATCACCAATGATTTAATGTTGCTTGATGCACTGAAATTGTAGTTTTGAGGCTGAGAATAAGGGCTTCATAGTCAACATTGTTGTTGGTGTAGGGAAAGTCAAGTTTAATATAGAAGGGAAGTGGATCCCCTTACACTATGAAGAAAAACTACTCCACCACCTCCCCCTTGTTCTCACCTAGAGCTGTTAGAGAAGAGAGTTAGGTCAAATTTATCTTTAGGCTCAACATATTCTTCAAGTTTAGTAGCATAGAAGACAAATTCATCGAGAAGCTCAATTATGAGAGGTTTATCATATTTGAGTGGGATTTCACAAGTTTCTCAATGATGACTTGAAGTTTAATAGATTTTTTACTAATGAATTCAAAGTTTAATTTTGTTAAAAGCATGATCCAATTGGTGGTTTTTCCATTGTTGTAGGATCTACCCATCATGTATAATAATGGGTTTTCTCTAGCATTAATATATGTGCATGATTCAGCATTTAATGTCAACTTTCTTAGTAGAAAAACTATTGCTAAGCATACTTTCTCCATATATGCATACCTTATTTCATATCTCACCAAGGTATGACTAATATAGTATATGGCACACTCTCAACTAACCTTATTCTTCTAAGCCAATAGGGTTTCTAAGAAAAAACTGGTTGTGGATATGTATAGGTGAAAGAGGAAGCCTAGCCTAGGCTAGGATAAAATTGGTGGAACACTCTTGATTCCATTTAAATGTGATCCGCTTTTGTAAGATATGGTTGAATGGTTTGTATTTGTCTAATAATTGCATAATGAAGCAATGTATCACTTGGGTCTTTCCTTGTAGGCTATGCAATTGCTTTAAGTTTATAGGGAATGACATTTTGGTGATAGCCTTTACTTTGTTGGAATCCAATTAAATAAACCACTAAAAGATACTGATGCCTAGAATCTTGCCTAAGGAAACACAAAATATGCACCTTTTAGTTTTAAGCCTCATGTTATGTTCTAGAAATTGGTTGAAGACTTTGTGCAAGATGTTGATGTTTTGACTACACTTATTGGATTTAGCCAATAAATTGTCCACATATTCTTCCATAATTTTATGCATGTAGTCATGGTAGATGTAGGTCATAGCGCATGAGTGCCTGCATTTTTGAGACCAAATGGCATGATGATGCAGGAGCATCCAGCAGTACTGGCTGCAGAGGCATCCAGTTGTGGGAGAGCCAGTTCTGAAAAATTGGCTAAGGAAGAAGAAGAAGAAGCAGAAGTCAAGGAGGAAGTGCAGAGCAGAAACTATCACGATTTTGCTACATCGCAAAATCACGACAGTCGACAGGAGAGAGAAAAAGCAGCAGAAAGGGCCACGATTTTGCGACATGTCGCGAAATCGTGACCGTCGCAAAATCACGACGAGGAGGCAGAAAGGAGTAGCGAAATCATGACGTCACAATTTCACGTCGCAAAATCATGATGCCGAGGCGAGGTGAAGGCGGAAGAAGAAAGCAGTAGCGAAATTGCGACATCGCGATTTCACGACGTCGCGAAATCGTGACGTCGGAGCAGCAACATGAGGGTGCAGTGGAAGTGTCATGATTTTGCGACATGTCATGAAATCATGACTGTCACGAAATCATGACTGTCGTGAAATCATGACAAAGGCAGAGCAAGGCAGAAAGTGGCCGAGTGGTCGCGATATCACGACATCATGATATCGTGACGTCGCAATATCGTGACGTCGCGATGTAGCGACGGAAGGCGGAACAAGGAGTTCAGTGGAGGAGTGGTCGCGATATCGTGACGTCACGATGTCACGATAGAAAATGGAGCAGAGGGGCTGATGGAGAAAGGGTTGCGATATCATGACCAGAAAAGAAAAAGCAGAGCAGGGAAGAGGAAACGTCGCGATATCGTGACATGTCACGATATCGTGACGGAGAGAGAAAAAGGCACGGGAGAAGAAGGAAATGGCCATGCGGATGGCCACATGCACAAAAAAAGAGGACGACACATGGCACCAAGGTGCAGTTAAAGTGGGTGATTACCCAGGAACGCGAGAAACGAAGGGGATGGGTCACACGGAGTGATCTGACGGAAGCGGCGATGACAGGGGCCGTGCAGAGTGGAGTATTAAATCGGGTTGGTGTCCCAGTTTTCATGTCTTTGTAATTAATCGGGTTGGTGAACCCATTTATGCGTAAGTTGTCTCAGAGGATCGGGGCCTCTATAAAAACCTAGTTTGATGTATTAGTGGGTGGATCGGAGAATGCACTTAGAGCGTAGAAGTCAGAGGAGAAAGACCAAGCCGAGCGCTAGTCATTGTAAAGCCTACGGGCTATTTATCTGATGTATTTTTCTAGTATATTTTAATGAAAAGTAGGGTTTGAAGAAGTGTGTTTTTTGGTCCCCCATCAGTGGTATCAGAGCTAATGTTCCTGAGTGCGTAAACAGATCATCGACCGTGAGGCAGTTTGTGCCAGGATCTGCGGGAGGGTTCTGAGAGAGGAGAGAGAGTTTAGGATTCCTAAGCGTGTTAGCAGATCATCGGACGTGAGGCAGCTACATCAAAATCAGTTGAGCTTTGTGAGTAAAGCTGAAAAAAATGCATCCTCGAAGAAGCCGGGACAGCAAGAATGATGTGGTGTCGGAGGAAGAGTTCTTGGCATTGCAGTGGCAATTTAAAACCTTGCAGGAGGAACTGCTCAAGAGAGATTTGCAGAGGCAAGTGAAGGCCCTACAAAGAGAGCTACATAGACAGCGTGAAGAAATACAGAGAAAGAGAGATGCGGGAGTGCATCGGAAGCTGAAGAAGGCTGTAGATAAAGAAGCATGCAGTAGTGAAAGAATCTGTCTGGAGGTGTTGCAGGAGGTAGCAACCAGATCGTGTAGAAGTGAAGATCACTTCTCCACTAACCTCAAGTGTCTGATGTAGGAGCATCTAGCAGTACCAGCTGCAGAGGCATCCAGTTGCGGGAGAGCCAGTTCTGAAAAATTGGCTAAGGAAGAAGAAGAAGAAGCAGAAGGCAAGGAGGAAGTGCAGAGCAAAAACTGTCAAGATTTCGCTACGTCATGAAATCGCGACAGTCGACAGGAGAGAGAAAAAGTAGCAGAAAGGGCCACAATTTTGCGACGTGTCATGAAATCATGACCGTCACGAAATTGCAATGAGGAGGCATAAAGGAGTAGCAAAATCAAGACGTCACGATTTCATGATGTCACGAAATCACGACGTCGAGGTGAAAGAAGAAAGCAGTAGCAAAATCACGATGTCATGATTTCGTGACGTCACAAAATTGTGACGTCGAAGAAGCAGCAGGAGGGTGCAGTGGAAGTGTCGTGATTTCACGACATGTCATGAAATTGTGACTGTCACGAAATTGTGACAAAGGCAGAGCAAGGCAGAAGGTGGCCGAGTGGTCGCGATATCGCGACATCACGATATCATGACGTCGTGATGTCATGACGAAAGGCAAAGCGAGGAGTTCAGTGGAGGAGTGGTCACGATATCGTGACAGAAAATGGAGCAGAGGGGCCGATGGAGAAAGGGTCGTGATATCACGACATGTCACGATATCATGACCAGAAAAGAAAAAGTAGAGCAGGGAAGAGGAAACATCATGATATCGTGACAGAGAGAGAAAAAGGTGTGAGAGAAGGAAATGGCCACGTGGATGGCCACGTGCACGGAAAAAGAGGACGACACATGGCACCAAGGTGCAATTAAAGCGGGTGATTACCCAGGAACACGGGAAACAAAGGGGATGGGTCACGCGGAGTGATCTGATGAAAGCGGCGATGACAGGGGCCATGCAGAGTGGAGTATTAAATCGGGTTGGTGTCCTAGTTTTCACGTCTTTGTAATTAATCGAGTTGGTGAACCCATTTATGCGTAAGTTGTCTCAGAGGATCGGGGCCTCTATAAAAACCCGGTTTGATGTATTAGTGGGTGGATCGAAGAATGCACTTAGAGCATAGAAGTGAGAAGAGAAGACCAAGCCGAGCGCTGGTCATTGTAAAGCCTGCGGGCTGTTTATCTGATGTATTTTTCCAGTATATTTTAATGAAAAGTAGGGTTTGAAGAAGTGTGTTTCCTGGTCCCTCGTCACATGACCTTATAGCAAAATTATAGGGCATGGTGAATGATGTTTTGTGTTGATCATCAAGATTAACATGGATTTGGTTATATCCTAAAAAATCGTCCATTAGAGAGAGCATTTCATGACCTATTGTGAAATCAACCAATGTGTCAATGTTAGGTAGGGGGAAGTTGTCCTTGGGACAAGCTTTGTTGATATCATTAAAATTATTATAGATGTATATTCCCCCTTAGGCTTTCCAACAAGAACCCTATTTGATACCCACTTAGGATAATTGATCGGTTGAATAAATACCACATCTAAGAGTTTCTAAAACTCTTATTTTACTTTTAAAGTAATGGTGGGGTGCATTTTCCTAATTTTTTGATTGAATTATATTGCATTATTGTCAAGGATTTGATTATGGACCACTAAATATGGATCAAGACTAGGCATTTATGTGTAGGACCAAGTGAACACCTTCTTATACTATGTTAGGAGCTCAATGAAGCTCACTATCTCATCAAGGGATATGCTCTTTCCAAGTTTGATGATACAAGGATTGGTAGGGTCAAAACTAAGGTCAATGTTTATTGTATCCTCCACAAGCATGTGGGATCCATCCTTGAGCTAGGTAGGAATGGGGATGAGGTGTAGATCATCTACGATATTCTCTACAAGAAATTCATCATTGTGAATTTGTCTTGGTTTATAGAAGAAGATTGATAAGGAAAAAAAGGAAGATAAGCATTGGAGTGTGTTATTAATGGGTCAAAATAGAGAAAGTCAAGAGAAGGATTGGAAGGAAGTTGGTTGAAGTTGATACAATGTGGGTTGATACTAAGAATATAGTTAGGATGGGACACATAATAAAGTGGGATAAAAATATAAAAAAAAATCATATTTATAGAATGATGGTCATGCATTTGAAATATAGGGGTGCCATAGGGTATAGTCGATGCTAACATGCCATGCAACTAAAATAGAAGCTATTATAGGATAGGTGGAGGAGATTGTGGTCAATGTGGGGGTCGAATGAGATGAAGTGGCTAATAATTTATATTCTTGGTGATGGGGAGGATGCAAAATAAAATATCTTTAGAGATATAAAAAATTATTGAAAGATCATCAAATTTCTCATTGATCTCATCGTCAAAAGTATTATATGACACTACTTAGATCAAGGAAACTTGGCAAACGTTATCAATAATATCCACTATGGATTTTAGGGAGTGATTCTCGATGGGAGAAGCATATTCAGAATCTATATGTTCATCAAAATTATCTTCTAGAATTTCAAGGTCAAGGCTTTGGAATTCTTCCTCAAGAAGGTCCATGTAGTTACAATGATAATATAAGCTATATTTATCTCTAGGTTATTGGTAAGTTGGATTCATAAGGTACCACAAGCCTTGTTCATAATGATCGAGTCAAAACCCTTGCTAATTGGACCATTGAAAATATCACATGACAAACATAGGGTTGGATATATAATTAATATTGCTATAAAAAGTATATCTTGAGCTCTTTGGACTTAGGCTTCTCTAAGGAGGTTTCAATTCCTCCATACACAAAATTTGTTATATTCAATGGGAGATCCATAAGAATAATGGTGTTGATAGTGAAAGGTGCATCATGAGGGTGACCAAAATCATGTATTGATTGTATGCTAGGAGGGAAGATATGAGCATTATGTACATTGTAATCCCTTGAATCTAAGCTAGCCATAAGGTTAAATACATGGGGTATCCCACGATGTGCTTGCTATGATGGGTACCCCCAATTTTTGGATGTTGGTGGGAAAGAAGAGGATGATGAAGGTTAGGATTTAGTGGATAGGTTTATGGGGAGAGGAGAAATGGATGGATTAGGTTCAACAAGTTGATAGTCATATTGAGTGGCATGTTGATCCCAAGAGTGAAATTATTTAGAAGTAGGTGAATGGGTGAATGCAACATGAGTGAATTATGAAGTACCTTGAGAGGACTCAACATGAGGGAGAGGACATGGGCTAAAGGATCATAGGTATGGAAGTGGTTGAGGATAAAAATTAGAAGGAGTGGGAAGAATGAGAGTTCTAGAATTAGTGATAGGAGAAGGTGATGACCAAGAGAGAATATGGGCTGAATGTAAGGGAGGATGTAAAGGATTTATTGAGGAAGTAGGATGAGGATAAAGGTTTTCCACTAAAGGGATTGGTTGGGTGGTAGGTGAGGGTGTTGATTGAGCTGGTGAGGTATGTTAAATAGTTGTAGGGGCAAGGTGGGTAGAGGGAAGAGTGGTACCTTGTAGCAGACTTACCATATTACAAAACTTGAATGGATCATCATCAATAGGGATGTGGTGTACTTATTTCTCATGAATATATTTTAAGAAACAATGGAGGATAGAAGGTACACATTGCATATCTCAAATTCATGGTCCCCCTAAAATAATATTGTACTACATCTCCCCTTAAATGACATGGTATAAAATGGGTATGGTTTTGATGCCTACCTAGATAGGTAGGACTATCATACCCAATGTTGAGCATAAGGTACCATTGAAGGCTTGCGATTCAAGGGTTGGGATGGTAAGGTAACTAGGTGGGATGTTAAGGTGTTTTAGGGCTAGGATGGAGATTATATTGATGGAGAATCTAGTGTCGATCATCACACATTTAAATATGGTGCCATAATTGTATGCCATGATGTGCATATGTGGATTAGAACCTGGTACCTCAAGAGTTGGAAGTTCATGATCATAAAATACAATTGAGGGTTGCATGCAGGTTATTATGCTACCCAAAAAATTAGCAAAGGTATTATTATATTTAGTTTAAAGATATATTGATTATAGAATGTCATTTAGAACCTCATGATGAGATTGATACTATTATAGAAGGTCATAAACTGATAGCTTTGTTGATTATGTGTGAAGTTGATGTGCAAGGCTACTCCTTATAGTTATGATAGGTTGTTGAAGAGGAGGAGCACCTCACACAATGGGCACAATGGAAGAAGATGGTATAATAGGAAGATTTTATGGTTGGGTGGCGTGTGTTGGATAACACATGTTCCTAGTTACTATGTTAATCATCCCTATAAAATCTTGGTGAGAAGGGATGCCATTGATTGATATGCTAGGGAAGGATTTGAGATGTTGAGCCCCAACTTGTGTTTGTTGTGTCCCATGCTAGGGCAAGGGATTTCTAAATATTACAAGGTTTTGGTTAGGAGGATCCAGGGGGCTATCAACCTGAATGACTCCATAATTCATTAGGTATTGAGCTAGGCTTATAAATTTGTGATGATTTTTAATGTCATGTCCACATTATCAATGATAGATGCAGAAGTGTTTCTTGTTGTGCCAATTTGGTTTGGCATGATTGGTATCTTCTAGTCTTATATCAGGCAAGTAAGGTAATATATGTCCTACAATATTTGAAAGATGTTAATAAACAAATTTGAGAGTGGGGTTCAATTACACAGTAGATGGGGAGGGCATTGGTTGCAAGAAAAAGGTTGGTTAGATTGGGGAGAGGGAAAGGTAGGTATAGGGTGTTGAAAACCCTAGCATTATATTTGAGTGTTTTGTTGTTGTGAAGCTATTTTTACACTAAACACAACGTGGCTAGTTTGATAAGACTAGGTTTGAGGAGGATTGGGGTTATCATTTTAAACCTGGTTGGGAATTCCTTCTTCTTGTGAAGTTTGACCTCACCCTCTTGGATCTTGATATCCTATATTACCTTTGCCTAAGCAATGGTGTACTCAAATGAGTGATGTTGTATTTACAAAGGCATAGAGATATGCTTGGCACAACTCTTGAAAAATATTTTTACCAAATCTGTGGGGGGAATAGATAATGTTAAATAATTGATCACCCCATACCATATGGAAACATAGTCATTTATTGATTCATAAAAATACCATAGACTATAAAAGTTAGGCAACGATGTTTTGTTCTTGATGTTTATTGAGAAATATTCCAAGAATAAATTTACAAATTTATCAAATGTAAATAGGTTGTGCTGAGGTAGGTTGTTATACCAATCCATGGATTGGTCCCCAAGGGATAAAGGAAAAATGTAGAGCATGAAAGGATGAATACCATGGATATAATAGCAAGCAAACTCGTAGTTTCATAGATGCTCCTTAGGGTCCTCTTTTCCATTAAAATTCTCAAATCTAGGTAGCTCAAACCTATAGGGATATGGATGTATGGGGAATAAGGGATTAATAGGATAATTGTGTAGTTGGATATAGGTGGTTTTTAGGGCCCATAGCCACTTTTTCACAAACTAATATTAATGAGTTGTTCTCTTAGTACTTGCATTTCATCAAAAATAGGGTAATGATCTATCGAGGGAGGTTGAACAGAAGTATTGACAATGGGTGATTTAATGTAATGGTAATAAGGATAGATATATGGGTATTGTGGTGAAGACAAATAAGATGGTTGGTGAGGCTATTAGGAATGAGCTTTATAATTTACCTAGGAATAAGAAAGTGGTAATTTAGGAGGAAAATAATAGTATGGGTGAAGGAAGTAAGTAGGTGGTGAAGATTAATATTGTTACTACATAACCCATTAATTTATGAGGGCCATAAGGGGGTTGGGTTGGTATGAAATAAGATTGAATTTGAACTAGAAGAGTCTAATATTGATCTAGAGGAGGTTGATAGTGAGTGGAAGGAGGTTGGTGTTGAATGGAGGAGTTTGATACTAAAGAGGAGTTTGAAGTTGAAGAGGAGGAGTTTGATGTTAGAGAGAAGGATTTTGATGTTGAAGATGAGGAGTTACATGCTAAAGAAAAGTTTTATATTGAAGAAGAGGAGTCTAATGTTGAGTGGGAGGATTTTAATGTTGAACAAGAGGAGTTTAATTCTTAAGAGGATTTTGATTTTGAAGAAGAGGAGTTTCACGTTGAGTGGGAGGAGTTCGATGTTGAAGAAGAGGAGTATAATGTTGAGTGGGAGGAGGTTGGTGTTGAATGAGAGGATTTTGAAAGTAAGGAATCTATGAATGAGAAGGTTGTCATTCATAAGGCAAAGACATAAGGGGGTGGAAATATGGAGTAGTAGGGGGAGTATAAGTATAAGAGAGGGGAGGAGTGAAGGGAGTTTGATTAGAATAGGGAGGAAAAATAGGTTTCTTGTAAGAAGAAGTTTGATAAGAAGAGGTAGAAGTAAAATAATTAAGTTAAGAATTTGGAGGAGGAGGAGAATATGTAGTGTGGGATTGTGCAAACTGTTGAGCAAAATAGAAATATGATTTTGTAGATAAGGAGGGATTTGGGAATAAAATGAAGGTTAAGTATAAAAGAGAATTTAAGTGGAGTAAAATTATAACTGGAAAGAGTGAAAGAAGTAGGATAAAGAGAAGCAACAACTTGCACACTAGAGGGAGAAGGATTAGAATGAGGAAAATTAGAGAAAGAGGGAGTTACACTGGATTGATTGAAGTCATGAGGAGTTGAAGGAGATAAGGTTATTAAAGGAATAGAGGAAGAGGTAGAATGAGAAGGAATTCCTACTTGTGGGTCAAGAAAGACGTGAGAATTAGCAAATACAAATGAGGAAGTTTGAGAAGAAGGATTTTTTGATGAAGTGGGATTTGAAAAAATGTACCATAAAGGTTGGGAGCTATCAGAGTAGTCAATACTATACCCATAGTTTGGGATGCAGTTCTAAGATCAATATTGACCTAAGAAGTAGTAGAATAATCATGATTTAGAATATGAAGAGGTGGTAACATGTTTTGAGGTAAATCCAATTGGGAATGTTTGGCATAGGTCACAATAGGGTTACAAATGAGCTCAAAATACCTAATATGCAGATAAGGGGTTGGCAAAGGGATCCTATTTCTAGGACTTGTAGATTGCAATATGTGTGTGGCATTTTTTCTAGATCTTGTTCATAGGATGAAGGCCCAAGTTGTGATGAGGCACCTAAAGCTTGGCTATGGTAATAGGTAGTCATATTTTGAAATAGGGTGGAGGCTACTTTCGTTGGTTGGATAAGTAGGTTATTTTAAGAAGAGGTTACCTAAGAAACTTCCATAGTGAGGCAATATTTCTCTCAAGCCTAAATATGGATAAGAACCATGATAGAAGAAATAGATGATGATATGGAATGGAAAGGGGAGGAAGAGAAGGACCACAACCTAGTTATAAATAGAATTGTACTACTCTATGTACTTTTGGAGGAAACTTCAAGTATCCTTGTGACTCTATCCCAACCAACTACAAGCATCCCTATAATTGTTATGAGGTACAAAGTATAGAAAATGGGTTGGTGGGAGAAGAAAAAGGAAAAAGGGTTTTCTTGTTATTGGTGGGTCTAGTTCTCTCTTTTGGAGCAATGTGCAACACAAATTCTAATTGATCAAACAAAAAAATAGCATACAACAAACAACTTTCAAATAAGTGCATTGTGGAGGTGACTTTGTGTTTTTTTGTTTTGGAGTTGATCAAACAGTTAGTCTTTTTATGATGTTTGTTTGTTGGTGTAATTTGTTTTTGTGTTTTATTTTGGTTTTATGATGTTTTGGTGTGTTGTCAAAGATGAAGATCTCTAAAAATAAAGTAAAAGGGGTGTATGGATGAAATATATGAGGGGTATGTCAATGCATGATACCCTACTATACCCAAAGGTACATAAAGAGAGACAAATGCATGAATAGATGATGACTTCCTAAGATGGGAATAGATCGAGGTAACCAAAAGGGAATAAATAAGCATATCATAAAAGAGGTGGCACTATCTAAGACCTGTAGTAACCTAGTCAGTTTTTGCTTCACCATCGATTTGGATTAGTTAGTAATTATAATTGTGCACTCATTAATTATGTATAGCCATTTGAGTAGGGGTATCTACCCTAAACTACCCAAAGAGAATCCCAAGGTTAGTAACCTTTTGGTGATGAAATTAAAAAAACTACTTGAGTGGCTACTATGGTGTCTAGAGGGTCAAGAAAATAGGCTTATACAGAGAGGGGGGTGAACATAATAAGATCAACTTTTTCTTTTCTTGTCCAAACAATATTATCCAATATTATCAATGGCAATATCAATAGCAGTGAAAAAAAATACACAAATCATCACACACATGAGAGACACAAATTTAACGTGGTTCAACCAATGTGGGTTACATCCACGAAGAAAATATTTTTTCTAATTTTTCTCAATAAATATCTTAGGAATCAATTCCCTATTACAATGTTTATGGACATTTTTCCAAAGAAAACACTAATCCCCTATACTTTGATTTGTGGATCTCTCTCCACAAGAGAACTCTATCCCCTTACTATGGTTCGTGGATCTCTCTCCATAGGATAACTCTCCCATTTTATCTGGTTTGTGGATCTCTCTCCATAGGAGAAATCTTTCCCCTTTGCTCTGGTTCATGGATCTCTCTCCATAGGAGAACTCTTTTCCATTTGCTCTGATTTGTGGATCTCTCTCTACAGGATAACACTTTCCCCTTTGATTTGGTTCATGGATATCTCTCCATAGGAGAACTATTTCCCCTCTACTCTAGTTTGTGGATTTCTCTCCATAGGAGAAATCTTTCCCCTCTGCTCTGGCTGGTGAACTTCTATCCACATAAGACTTATGTCCCCACTACTCTGGCTAGTGGACCTCTATCCATAGGAGACTTCTATCCCCACTGCACTAGCTGATGGACCTCTATATAATGGATATCTTTGTCCTCTCTAATTTGGTCACCTTCAAAGTCTAATCTCAACTATATATCAAATATGCACCAAACCTCATCACAAGTCTAGCACAAATCTGCTCTAACTCTGCTCAAATATTCCTTCAAATCTATCCCAAGTCTTCTATCAAGACTTGCTCAAATTTATCTCAATGCTACTCCAAGTCTTCTCACAATACTTGCTCAAATATACCTTCAAGCCTTCTCAAAATACTTGCTCAAATATACCTTCAAGCCTTCTCAAAAGACTTGCTCAAATCTACCTCAAAGTTGCTTCAAGTCTTCTCACAAGACTTGCTCAAATCTACCTTCAAGCCTTCTCAAAAGACTTGCTCAAATCTACCTCAAAGATGCTTCAAGTCTTCTAATGCCTTCAATACTGCTCACAAAACCAGCTCAAATATCTCCAAATCTTGCATACAAACAAAGCTTATATCTATTTTAGAAATACTTTCTTCAACTAGATAATTCAGACATATTCTACCTAGAATTCGTTTAACCTCTGGAACATACAGAAAATTCTATGCTCTATCAAAAACCCAATATGTTCTTCACATTCACAATTCTTGCATTCAATTAAACCAATATCCATCTCTTGCAAAATCCCTTTCAAATCAAATTAAAACAGTGTATAACTTATTTTACAAAACTGGTCTTTCTTGTAAAATTTCTCTCAAAGATCAATCACACTAATGCACATTTTTCCTTCACAAAATTGATCTCAAACACTTTTAAAATTTCTTTCAATATATCTCAAACCAATGTTCAAAAGGCTTCACAATGATGCACTAACTTGTCTTCAAACCTAGTACAAGTAGTTCACAATTTCTAGCACAAATGTCTCAATCTATTTCAACAATGGAAGCACATGTAGGTCTCAAACCCTAATACAAATATTTCCAACAATGCATACCAATAAACCCTTTTAACTCCACCTCAAAACTACTTTCTCAAAACACAACCACTTAGCTTAAAATGTTGAATCACCATACCTCAAAGTGCTTGGTGAAGATGTGCCCTCAAATACCCTGTCTCAAAAATAAATATCTTTTGCAACTACAAAAAGGATTAGCATAACACCTTTTCATATATTGGAAAAACCCTTCTCAAAATGTGTGCACAATTTTGTTCCAAACCAATGCTCTATAACTCTCTTGTTTTTCCAAAATAAAACATCAAATCATGAACCAAGTCCTTCAATATTAATGCAAATATTACAAACAATAAAAACACATTTTACACCTTTTATCTCCCACTTTCATAAAATAATTTCCAAAACACTTAATGAACCATAACACAAATTTACAATATTAAATCAACCATTTACACCTTATCACTCCTACTTTTGCATATATAGAAATAAAACTTAATGACAACAATATCTTCAAAAATATTTGGCAAAAATAAATTAACCTTATACCTCCTATATGCCAAAAACCTTTACACCATAGCACACCCCTCAAACTCCATGAAAAGCAAATATTAAAAACCTTAGCATATACCTTTTAATAAAAATATTATCATTGGCGTGGATGGGAATCAACCCTCTGAACTCAAAATCCTAATGCAACGTGTGAGCCCTTACGCTAGCCAAGTGGTTGAGACTTAACGTATAGTCCTTAACCTTTATTCCCTCTAGTGCGTTCGTAGAAAAAGTTAAACTCTTCAAAACTTGTACTAGGGAGAATCGAACCGCGAACCACTCCCTCACAAATGACTTAGCATGAATCTAGCCACCATCTGTCCTACCCTGGTCGGATGATGTCAAGGAGTGAATGAAAATATATATTTCTTTCTTCTGATGTGCTCCTTAATCTTCCTCATTTGCTGTCACCACTTCGCACAAAAAATGAAAATCAAGCACACTTTTATTTCAAAATTCTTAAGGGGTATTTATATGTTTCCATGCATGTTTTTAGACGTCAACCCTATTTTAAAATTATTTTAATAATTTGAATTATCTTTGGCACCATGTAACTTTATACTTAGGTATTATAATATATATTTTTAAAAAATATTATAATAAAACCTTTTGCCTTGGGTCTTTTTCCACCAATGAGAAGTATTATATTTTCTTTGCAATTTAAAATTTCCCTTTTTTTTATTTACCAAATGAAGCCCTTGTTAATTTCAAACTCTCTTAATAATATTTAAATTTAAAATTTAAATATTATAATCCTTTTCTTCATATTCTCTTTGCTTGCTTTCATAACCATGGAAAATTCCTTTGCATTTATTATTTCAACCTTGAAGACAAAAATCAACCTTTTCACCTTTGACATCAATGACAACCAACGACATCAAACCTTTGACATCAATGACAACACTATACTCAAAATTTCCAACAGAGGGCAAGTCAATGGTTGGATATGAAAGCCAACATCGTTGATCTCGATTGGTGGTTGGTGATGAAATCTAATGTCACCAATGTTACTAGTAGAACGTGCAAGTGTGTGAAGCATTTTCCTTTAGAAATTAAAGTGTAAAAGCAAAAACTATCTTATGAAAGCACTTGAAAATTTTTGATGTTGTAAATGTAAATTACCTTTGGCATTAAATACTTTTGAAATGGAATCTATGCTAAGAGTAAATAAATTAAATTACTTTTGTGAAGCAAATTTATGCTAAGGCAAAGAAATAAAATTGCTTTTGCGAAGCTTGGGTCTAGTTTTTGAGTTTTACACAAATTGCAAGGGCCCTTGAGATTTAGAAAGGGAGGGTCATAGTCCTCATTATGATTCTAGCTTGTAGAATAGAAAAGCTTCTAACTTGGACCTGATTTGAGGTACAACCCTTAACTAAAATTTGAAGCAATATTTGATATTTTTTTTTTATCTTTTTCTTAGCACATGTAACACAAAAAAAGACAACTATTAGTTAAATAGAAAAAATACTAACAAAAATATAAGAGAAGGATTAAGGGTCCCACTATGATTGCCAAATTATACTCAAAAAATCATGTCATTTGATTATGATTAAAAGGTGTTATAAAATTTTTCCTTTTACACAATTTGCCCAATGGGCTACAATATGGGTCTTCTAAGATAGAAGTTATCTTTCAATGAATGAGAATGGAACCAAAGGATTTTTGTGAGCATATCAAGGGGAGTGGATTTAATACACGTAGGCCACTGTTAGCTACATAGGTCCTCTAAACTTGCATAATCCAATCAAAGTTGTTAGTAGTATATGTAGGTCTGCCTTAATTAGACCCAATTTGATGAAAGCTAAAATAAATGAAATCTAATCTATTGCATGATAACAATATTAAGACAAGTCAAAAATAGAGAAAAGAGTAAAGGTCACCTAAATTATTGAGTTGTTGGGCTATAACTGTTTGTAACAAGCTCCCTGTGAGAATCACACCTCGAGGTGTGGCTCAAGCATTCTCAATTGCAAGGCTCCTTGTGGTTGGTGCTAGTTTACTCAAATATAGAATTCCTTTGAAGCTATGGTTCTACTAGCCCTGTTGAATATTTTGCCAAAGTTTGATCACCATATGAAATTACACCTGTGAGTAGTTTACAATACCAAAAGGAGCAACAAGAGGCACATGCAAGCATCCATGGTGGTTGATAGCAAAGGAGGCTTGAGTGCAATGTGGTCTTGTGGGTGATTTTTATGTTCCCCCCACCCACTTATTTTCCCTTGTAAACTATAACCAAAATAATAAGGTAAAGGAGACCAAGTGCAATAAAGCATCACAAAACTGTGACATGTCTAGAATCCACCAGCAAACAAAGGCAAAGGAGACCAAGCACAAGAAAGTATCATGAAACCACGACCCATCTAGAATCCTCCAACAAACGAAAGAAAAGGAGACCAAGTGCAAGAAAGTATCATGAAATCATGACCTATCAAGAATTTGCTAGAAGATGAAGGCAAAGGAGACTAAGTGCAAGAAAGTATCGCAGAACCATGACCTATCCCAAATCCACCAACAAATAAAGACAAAGGAGACCAAGCACAAGAAAATGTCATGAAACTGTGACATAACAAGAATCCATGACCACCACACTCTGAAGCAAATCAAATCTTCAACTATGATACTTCTTGCTATAATTTTTGCATATCAAAGGATACCAAGCAATTTCAAGAACCATCCAAATTAGTGGCTTAATGTCTAACACACCTCTTATTTTTGTTTAGAAATAACATTATTGCACAATATATGTCTCATCGGTTTAGCCACCTGACAATTTGTTATAACAACTTTGTTGTAAGATATTTTAGATAGTTGAACCAAAAGGGTTAAAAATAAAAATATTGACCTCTTGCAAATGGTTGGCTCTTAGGCGTTTCCATGTTGTATGGACTTAACTTTTGGAAGGAGCAAATATTAAAAGATCTTTGTTTAACCTCTAGTTCAAATATCTTGCAGAACAAATATGTATGAATGGATGGATGTTTCTAAATTTTCTAAGTAAATATACGTGATATTAATTCTTATTTCTAGATTCTTATTCAATTTATTTCTTAGTTCTAGAACTGCTAATCTGTGAAGTCAAATATTGATTTACTCATGTTCTGTGTATGATAAGTAACTGGTTGGTCTGTTAAGAGGTCATGGTAGTTGCTCCCTTTCATGGTTTTGTTTATTTTTTGCTATTGCTTAATCTATACCATATTAAGTTCTAGCTTTGACTACATTTACATTCCTTTCAACACTCTTTTCTCCCCCCTTTCGGTTACTTTCAAGCCAGTTATAACTTAAAAAAGGAACCAGCCTTCTCTGGAGATTGAATGAGTTAAAATTTTTAGTCTGATAATTCATTCTATGTTGGTCATATCTTGGATGCAATAACCAACGATAGGTAGATTTTGGATCAAAATTTTTTGGCACGCCTAGTGGGACCAATCCCACTCCATATGCAAATTAAATATTTGGTGTTTGTCTTTGTTCTGTTTAAAACCAAATCATCTGGCGAATCTACTTAGAAATCCAGATCTAATATTATGATTGGTCACCTCTTATTTTTTATTATTTTTATATCCTTGGTAGCTCCCATCTTCTTGATAAAGAGGTTAGCTGACATGGGAACACCAAGATTTTGAAATATAGTTAACATCAGGGATCAATGGCTCAACTGTGCTTCCCTCGATGCGATGATACAGGCCTCTCAATACTTCAAATATGCACAATATCCCCAAAGATGCACTGAATTTTTTTCCAAGATTTTATGGTACAAAGGAGATTGCCTTTGAACACTGCCAGGATGTAGCTTCATTAGCTATCATGCATAATATATCCTTCGAAGAAGTGATGTTGAATTTACTGGTCCTTTCTATTAAGGGAAAAACATTAATGTGGTATAGAACTTTGGAGGACCAGAGTATCTATACATGGGATAATATCGTAGAAGCTCTCATTGATGCTTTTGATAATTTTGTAGACTCCTTTCAACTGCTCACTTAGCTCTCGTTCATTAAAAGGGGAATCCATAAAATTATCTTTGACTTCAACATCAGATTCCAAAGAATGTGGAGAATTATCCCTCTTGAATTTTTCCCATATACCGCATAGACTCTCTTTTATATCCGTGTCTCTGATATAAGTGTAATTATTCGACAGTTAAGAGTAAAGTGTTTCCCATAAATTTTAAAAGAGACTACCAGGGCTGAAAATATACTGATCCAAATAGGGAAAAAACCATCCCGAGATTCCTCCCCCTGTTCCATAATTTAGCCTTTACACCCTCCTTAGGGTACAGTGACCTACACTTACACCAAGACACACCAAGTGACCTTACCATTGAATATCAGAAAGATGAGTCCTTAGTGAAGCAAGAGTTAATAATAGGAAATCAGAGGCTCATGAAAGAGATGAAATCTATGAACAAACAAATCTTACCAAATAGGGAACGAGATCCTAACGACCCTGAACCTTCTAAATAGTAGTCATTTTTTATAGAATACATGGTATGTTTTAAAATAAAATAGCAATAGGAATATTTCAAAAGGAGAATAATGATCAACTCCCAATTGAACCCCTATCCCATAATGAAAATCATTCTAAAATGGGGTGCGATTGCTCAGAGCAAAAAGATCCCCTTCATTTTATGGGGAATATTTTAGCATGTAATACTACATAGAGAGATATGAAGCCCTTGACACCACAATATGGGGATCATGGAACAATTGGTTATCATTTTATACAACCTCAGGATGAGGGTACTACCAGTAAAAAAATTTCTTTAACCTCCTCGCTAGATGATCAAGAATTAAGTCAGAAGAAGTTTGAAATATACAAGAAATTGTACTTCCCTATTGCTACAATTGAGCAAACAATGGAAACATTAAAATAGTTACACAGTCTTACCGAGGTTTCAAATATAATGCCCATGGGATTAGAATAAGAACTCTTAACATATTATCAGGTAGATTTGATTTATATCACCATTGGTAATTCTCCTACACAGGCATCTCCCCTTATCATTCTAAATAACCATCCTCCCTCTTTTACCTTTGTTTTTGGAAAAAGAGGTATTGCATAATGTGTAATGATGCCAAGGTATCAAGTCACAATTATGCCAATTGGAGTTTGCAGGAGCTTAGGCCTAAATCCAGATGCAAATGGGCCTGATGTTTTACATTCCAAGGGAAAAAGTTGAAACGAATAGGAAATTTACATAAAATGTTGATGTTGATATGTGGACATCTAGTCCTTGCCATAATTCAATATGTGAAAGTAATTAACGTCCCCCCATTATTCAGGATGTGTTTATCTCAAATCTTGCTCATATAGTTGGAAGGACAAATAGCTCAAGGATTGTATCAAGTATTCATCTCTTTAACCAAGAATATTATCACAATTCCCAGCCAAGGATTGCAACCTTTTTTCTTCAAAAGTACTCTGGGTCAGATATTTACCCCATCAAAAGACCTAAATGTCAGAGAAAATATATTTACCTTGGCAATTCATCCAAAATGTACATTACTCAGCTCAAAGGTGAATTCTCTATTAGGAGCAACATTTCTTGACGTAAGACTAGTTCGTAGGGTAGATGCATAGACCAAAGGTGGTATTGGACCTCACGTAGATGGAATTTTGCATACGCCTCACGAATAGTGGATGCGTTTTCCCATAACTGACAGAGCATGACTAAATTATTGGTTTCCTTTCCCCAAACAAGATACAAATATATTAGAAATAGGAGAGGATTCCACTGGTAATAATTTAATGATAGTGCAAACAAACCATTTAGGATGGCTAAAGTTTTGCACCATGTGGTTCGAACATTGCAGATTCATGGGCTAGGTTGGAAAAAAATACCCAAAATCTAGACGTGATCATACACATCACATTTTGGGTACATATCCAACATGTATAAGATGACTAACTATAGTCATTATGAATAAAGTATGGCTATTCCAGATCGATGTATTTTCCCCACAATATTTGTACGTTTACCTCAAACAAGTAAAATATCAATCAAGTGGGCAAATCTTTCAAGGATTAGAATATCTGGAAGGATCAGACGGGTTTCCCTATGACTCTATAACCCAATGGATAAAGACAAGCAATTGGTAGACTAACACTTGAATATCACAACACAGTAAAGATATATTCGCTAAAGCATGCATGATTGAAAGATGAAATCACACATCATATGATATGATGTCATACTAGAACAAAAAGAGTGTGCCAAGAAATACTGAAACAAGTAAATCAATGCAAGCACAGAGAATGACTAGCGTGTGAACACCGTTTAAATGTATGAGGGATTTTTCAAAATCTATGAAGCATGTCTTCGCTATCATTCACCAACCTAATGCTCACCCCAGATTAATATTATATAAATAAGGAATGGTGTAAAGAGATGGAAGAATGAAGCTTTCAGGGTTGAAATGAGTTGAATCCTGTAGATGGGAGATTACGAGAGGAGATATAGAGAAATTTTTTAGTTATTCATGACAAACGAGGTAAGAGACACAAGAAATATAGATGATTATTACCATTTTATACTTCATGGCAATCTATCTACTCTTGGAATAAATCTGCACATCGATGGAATACATTTACAGGGGTAGGTTATTTTTGGAAAGGCCTGTCACACCAACGAAATATATTGATAAAGATATGGAATTATTGAAGGTTTTTTATTTTTTGTGTATCTCCAATTCCCTTATTTTTTGTTCTTCCTTTTCCTGCCTTTAGCATCATAATACTATTTTTTATCGCTTGCTTGTACATTTTTTCCACCTTTTTTTTTTTTGGTATCTCCGTTTGTTCCTAGCAGAGCCCCGTTCTTAGTAAATGGAATATCCAACACCATCCTCTGCAATTTTGAGTGATAGTCTCAGGTTAGGTATATGTTTCCTCTCCCACAACCTCTTTTTATAAATTTTCATATATTATTTTGAGCTTCTCGCTTTTCTCTCTGTATATCCTTTATTTTGTCTTTACTGATTTCTCAAGTAAAATAGACATACCGCTTATCCGAAAATAGCTCTCTCTTCATTTAAATTACCTTTTTATCCTATACTGTTAGGTAACTTGTCAATGACTTTAGAAAATATTGATCTGGATAAGACTATATGAGTTCAATAGACTTTGCAAGCAAAGGTCCCCCTGTGAGTCACCAAAATGTGGGTGATTTTTGTGCTCCCCTCACCCACTTAGTTTTCCTTGTAAACTATAACTAAAATATGAAGGTAAAGGAGACCAAATACAAGAAAGCATCATGGAACCATGACCTATCTATAATCTACTAGCAGACGAAGGCAAAGGAGACCAAGCACAAGAAAGTGTCATGAAATTGTGACCTGTCTAGAATCTACCAGTAGACGAAGGCAAAGGAGACCAAGTGCAAGAAAGTATCACGAAACTATGGCCTATCTAGAATCTACTTGCAGATGAAGGCAAATGAGACCAAGTGCAAGAAAGTGTCATGAAACTAGGACCTATCTAGAATCTTCTAGGAAACAAAGGCAAAGGAGACCAAGCACAAGAAAGTGTCATGAAACCATGACATAACAAGAATCTGCGACCATCACACTCTAAATAAAATAAAATCTTTGACTGTGATACCACCTACTATAGTTGTTGCAGATCAAAGGGTACCAAGAAAGTTCAAGAATGAGGAATGGCCAATATTTTAAGCTTCACCCACCATTTTTTGGCATGCATGAACCATCCGAATCAGTGGCTCAATAGCTAATGCACCTCCTATTTTTTTTTAGGATTAACACTGTTGCACGATGTATGTCTCATTGATTTAGCCACCTAGAATTTTGTTATAATAGTTTTTTTGTAAGATATTTTAGATAGTTGAACCAAAAGGGTTATAAATAAGAATACCAACCTCTTGTGGATGGTCAAATTTTAGGTATTTACAAGTTGTATGGACTTAAATTTTGGAAGGAGCAAATACTAAAAGATCTATGTTTAACCTCTGGTTCAAATATCTTGTAAAACAAGTATGTATGAATGGATGGATATTTCTAACTTTTCTAAAAGTAAATGTACGTGATATTAATTCTTATTTTGGATTATTCTTCACATTTATTTATTAGTTATGGAACTGCTAATATATGAAGCCAAATATTGATTTACTCATGTTTTGTGTATGATAAGTAATGGGTTGGTCTGTTAAGAGTTAATAGTGGCTACTTTGTTTCATGGTTTTGTTTATTTCTTGTTGTTGCTTAATCTATACCATATTAAGTTCTAGCCTCGACTACATTTACATTCCTTTTAGCACTCTTTTCTCCCTCCTTCTGGTTACTTTCAAGCTAGTTAGAAATTCTCAAAGGAACCAACCTTCTCTAGATATTGAATGAGTTAAAATTTCTAGTCTGACAATTCATTCTATGTTGGCCATGTCTTGGGCACAATAACCAACCATAGGCAGATTTTGGACCAACAGGTCTAAAGTGATTTTGGTAGAGTTTGGGTATATAAATGTGTGATCCTTTAAAATGTGAGAAATGGCCTTCTATTTATAGACTTGGCTAAGGTTAGGGGGGTTGAGGTGTCCTATGAGGGGTATCATGAGGTTGCATGGAGTACCATGCCTCATAAATGTGTTTGGGTGAGAAAATTACTCACCCATCCACATTTGCAAAGATCAGTATTTAGAAGGATTACATTGATTTTTATTATATTCATGCTCTAGGACATTGATTTTGTACCAAAATTTAGCAAATCCTTATAAATGGTACTCATTAATAATTTAACTTATTTCATGACTAATTATATTTTACTTAAGTGCTTTGGTTATTTTCCTTTATTTACTAAGGATACAATTTTTCCTTGCATTATATATGTTAGCAATCAATGCCTTTCATAGATGATTCACTTTTTAGACTTTTGAAAAGGACTCAATTTCTCAATCCTTGTAATGTCATGGTGCTTTATATAAATTATTTGGATCCAATGTTTAGTGGAAGGAAAATAATTATTGTTGGTAGAACTTAGTTTTAATTTATTATGGGTTCAAAATATGGGTGGTCAAATATTAAATAAATAATGATAGTTATTCTCCTTAATATTTGTCTAAGCTTAGTTTAAACATTTAAATTATGTTGTAGCATGTAAAATAAAAAAAAGTATCCTATTGAATTACCAAAACCATACATTTAGTTACCATATTATTTATGCTAGGTGCTATAAAAAAGTTTTTAAGAATATTTATGAACCAATTATGAGGAATAAAAGGTGTTCACAAAGTTGCTTGGGCTTTCCATTGCACATTTAGATATTGGGCGTATGAAGCTTATTCAATACCGAGTAAAAAGGATCTATTCACTATGTGAAATAAATAAATCATGCTCCTAGAGAAAATGAGACATGAAATCATATCTCTATTATAAACACCTTATGAAAAATTCTTTGAATAGGACTTTACCTGTAAACGTTACTAGTAATAGTAGTAATCAAAATTTAGAAGTTTTTTATGTGATGTAAAATATTTCTAAGTATTAGGATGACATGTGAAGAAATTTAATTTACAATGGTTTCCATATTGAACTATACATTAGTGAACCCTCTTTTACTTCCATTAGTACCTTTTATGATATGCTTCTTGTTGAATTTGTCATGTGCTTAAGACCCTTTTATTATTTCATTGATACATTAGAACAATATGAAAATTCTCTCTAAAACTATGTTGCATTAGTTATGGTGGCTAGGGATTTGATAAAAATTCAACCTTACATCATTGGATTAAAAGAGTTTTTGAAGAAACATGAAGTATATTGACAAAAAAGTCTTTTATGAAGTGGGTATTATTCCTATAATATATGGTGGAGAGGATAGTATTAGATTTGTTATACTCTAGTTCTATATTATACGTGAAATATAACACATCAATGAATCATCCTATAATTTTGGAAGTAGAATAAACTCAATCAAATATGGAGAATTTTTCTTAATACATGGTGTAGAAACTTCATGCAGATTTTGAAGGCATCTTTGAATGTCAAAAGGATCAATTTTCTTTAGTTATTGTTTTACCATAACTTATTTTAAAAGGAATATGTAGTAATTATGGTAACAAGAAATGTAAGTATGGGAAGGTAAAGTTGCTTTTAATGTCCACGAGACCAAAGGTCATATGGAACAATCTTCATGGAGGATGGTTTTTACCAAATAATGTGAATATCCAACCATAGTCTGGTTTTTGAAGCATGGTATACAACCTTACCCCTATGGGATTTGAACCTTAGACCTCCTCTTTAGAGTTCCAAAGTCTTCACCATTAGGCCCACTCAAGTTGTACAAAAGTAAAGTATTTTTTAACATCCACAAAGTCATTCTAAAGTCTTCACTATTAGGCCTACTTAGTTTAGGATTTGAACCTTAGACCTCCTCTTTAGAGTTTCAAAGTCTTCACCATTAGGCCCACTCAAATTTTACAAAAGTAAAGTAGTTTTTGTTGTTCTAAAGTCTTCACTAATAGACCTACTAAAGTTGTACAAAAGTATAACAGTTTTTAGACCTCCTATTTAAAGTTTCAAATTCTTAACCATTAGGCCCACTTGAGATTTAAACCTTATCCCATAGTTAAAATTTAGACGTTTGATTGATGCATAACAAAATTTTAAATTCCAATCTCACATATTATTAGGATGTAAAGTTTCCTCGCCTCCACCTTGTGATTCACCACTTGAACCAAACGACGTCAGTCCATATATATCTCAGATCAAGAGAACCTATCGTACCTGATTAAGATAGGACAAAACTCGTTGTGTGTGGATGCATGAATTTGTTCGCAGACTTGATCTTGCTTATGAGCTTTCAAACTTACCTGTCACATCTGCATGAACTTGTTCAAAACTGAACTGTTTTGGTGGAAGAATCTTTAACTGATCAATTATAAATTTCTTCATGATATTTTATTAAAGATGTAGGTGATAATATGCTCTTCCGTCAAGACGCCAAGTAAGTTGTGATATTTTATTAAAAATGTAGGTGATGCTATGCTCTTCCGTCAAAACGCCAAGTTGTTACAAGAACCTTCTCAAGGTTAGGTCACAACTTGGGCAGTAAGAGAGACGATGAAAATTCGTTCTTTGCGGTTTGAACGCAACAAATTTGACCTAGCAGTTTGAATACGTAGGCAGTAGGTATACTCACACCATTTTGAAATTTTGAATTCCTAAGCCATTGCCATCTTTCCGATTTTATGACTCGTTCCATTGCCTCATCATCCAAATACGTAGGTATTAGGTATTTTATTTTGAATCTTCTGAAGCCATTGCTATCTTACCGGTTTTATGACTCGTTCCATTGCCTCATCACCCAAATCTGAAATAAAAGGGCGCTGCTGCCATTACCAAATTAATTTCTCTGGCTTCAATAATTCGGGGATTGAATTTTTCTTTTGAGGAGAAGGTCATGACAAAATCTCAAGCCATGCGATCATCAATGCAGACTTCTGTGCCTACAATGTTTGTGAAGACAGACAGTGAGAACTTCCGGGAGCTTGTGCAGAAACTTACGGGGTTATCACATGATTCCCAGGAGCAAAATATGCCTATCCAGCCGTCTCATACTGCAGAGAGTCTTGATAATGATCTTCATACAAGGTTATTGCCAAATAATATCTCTCTTCCAGTTGGGTCTGATTCATTCATTTCACCATGTTCTTATTGGAACGGATTCAATTATAGCCCAAGTTCTTCTACTTGGGCTATAATAAATCAATCCCGTACCTTGTATTTGGAAGAGCATGAAGAGTTCCATTTCAATTATCAGAAAGATGAGCCAAAGTTGCTTCCTTTGTTCCCCGTCCGCTCTACAACAGAACCCAGCACTTGAAGGTTTTGTATGGGATTGTTTAGCTTATTGCTAACATACACCATGTTTGATTGTTTGAGGGATATCTGTTGTGGGGCTTGAACTCACCTTATCTTCTTGTTGAAATGTAATAATGTAGTATTAATGAAATTGACATGTTACTCACACGACTTCTGGCATTTGCTACAGAAATGACAATTTGTGTCTGATGCAGCCTGCCATTTCAAGCAGTCCTTTAAATTTAGTCTACTGCATTGCTAAATCTTGAAATAAATTACAATGACACCGGAAAGTACTTATAAATCTCAAATAAAATATGTTAAAAGTTTGTTTTTAACTTTCTTAAATAGAATTCACATATTCACGCCAATGTTGGTACCTCAATAGGTATAACCTTAATGTTGAAAAGATATAGAGGTTCAGCTAATAATTGTAAATTGGTAGTGATTAGGGTTTTGGGTCTTCTTTTAAACAAATTTAGTTTGAAACTACAACAAAGTGTGTACATGGTTGTCAGATAAATTTGTGAAAAAAAATTGTTAATTTTTATAATATTATAAAGTGATTATGATATAATCCAGTCCAATCTATTTCAATCTCATAATAATCTTTTTTAAATTGTTATAATATTTTAAAGTGACTATGATGTAATCTGACCTATTTCAATCTTATAATAATCTTTGTAAATTGTTATAATATTTTAAAGTGATTATGATGTAATGAATCCAATCTATTTCAATCTCATAATAATCTTTCTCAAATTGTTATAATATTTTAAAGTGATTATGTTGTAATCTGACCTATTTCAATCTCATAGTAATCTTTCTTAAGTTCCGACTTTTTCCTTTTTAATACGTTATGATATTAAAGTGGTAATAGTTTTTCTTGCCCATAAGCATTTTTGTCCATGGTTATCTATTCTATTTTATTGATTTTGATTATTTTTGTAAGATCATTTTGTAAATTAAGGATCTTAGAGAATTTGGTTTCATTATTTTATTATTATTATTTTATTATTATTATTATTATTATTATTATTTTTGTAAATTATTAACTTTAGAGTTTTTATTTTTCTTTTTGATATCAAAAGATTTAATATCATGTATCTTTAAGTATTATTTTAAATATTTTATTTTTGAATAATCTTGTAAGCACATGATCTTTTAAATTTTGCTCCAACCCACTATAACATAACCATCATGATTTTAGAACCACATAAACTAAGATAAAATGGATTTGAATAACTCTCATGGAATAGATTACATTTTGAAAAGAACTACTTTGTCATTTAATCTCCTTCACAAAAAAAATAACTAGCAATATTATAGTCTTTTCTTGTAGCCAACTCTTAGATGGCAATTTTTTTTCATCAAATTGCCACATGAGTTTATTGTTAGCCTTTGAAAAGAGACAACAAATGGGGAAGGGACACCTCTGGTTTATCGTCTTATTATAGAGTTTAGTAATTAGCATAGAAAAATAAAGATATTAAGAGCACACATATACATATAATGAACAAGTCCACAAGAATATACCAAAGCAATGATATACCATTCTCATTAGATGTTCCATCATATTACAAGATGATAACTTTTAGTCTATAAGAGGATGATAGAGTGGCCAACATAGGGTCATGCATGTTGGTTCATAACTAATTAGGCACCAATCCTTCACTAACTTTGATGCTAATTATAGGCTATGGTACCCAACCAAAGGGGTGATGCTAACATAGGGGGTTACACCAATTGTACTTAACTCCTTGCTAACACTCCCCCAACTTATCTATTGGTTAATTACAAACTAATCAAAATTCTTCCCTACATTGAAAATCATGAAAGCATGAGGGTACTTGATCCTTCTTTGGTACATATTTTAACAATGAAACAATGAATATAGATCTAGAGTTGGAAAATGTTTGGCTTACTCATAGTAGATCTTAATCTAATTTTTTATCATATTATTGAAATCTAGCTTTAGATGGTTAACCATCATTTAATTTTCAATTATCAAAACTATATTCTCATGATTATATGCCAATATATTATGTTCGTCTTTACTATGCTATTAGAACTTCTCTTTCATAACTAACATATAAAGTCCTAACACTTTTTCCAATGAGAGAAGATTCTCTTTCATTATGAGCCTCTCTTCTCATTACCATAAATTATTCACCAATATGCAAAAATATACATGCATTCACAAATAAATTGCACAATAAATTCCACACAATAAAATAGAGATTGATAGTACCCTTGAGGTAGGGCAACACCATACAATGCTCCTTATTGGAAGGAAGCCACTCCACAAGATCTTCAACTTCACGAGACAATAATTCTACAAGAATATTTCATATATGTCCTTTTTTAATGGGTGTACATCTCTCTTTATACACCTTCCAGAGTTACAAGATCATCCATGTAGTGGTTCACCTTCCATGAGTTACAAAGTGCATAATAATATGACAATGTTCCTTATTGTTAAATATATGATTCTATGAAAACCTATTTCTAATTTGATATGTGGCCTTTCTTAATAGTTAATTTATAGCTCATACTATTATGCAATAAAAATAATTAAGTACCTATCTTGAGTACCTCATATTCCACTCCCCTTATAAAATATTTCATCCTTGAAATATTAGAAGAGGCTAAACAATATGGTATTCTAAGCCATACTAAGTACTAGTACCAGTCTCAATCATCCATCTATCCTAGTGAGACTGTGATTGGTGGTGGTCTTCGATGATACCAATGCCATGTGTTGGAAGCATAAATTTTATTTTTCATCCATACTTGCTTGCATGTATGACTTGTAGCATATCCAATGTTCTAGCTCCTTTGGTTCTTTGTAAAGCCCTCATTGTTCTTTTGTTGCCTCAAGCCCTATATCCATGATTATACATCTCATAGTGGTGTGAATGGTGATATATTTCAACATTATCCTGATGTTCCACCTTTTTGGACTCTTCAACATCTTGTTCTTTTTTTAAGCTCCCATATTGGAATTTGTCCTTAGATTCCGTTTTTTCTTCTTTCTTGACCTTTGTTACTACCTCCTCCTTAGACTTTGTTTTAGGATCTTCTACAACTTGCTTCCCAACCATAAATTCTTGGTTTACCCCTAAGTCTTGCACCTTAGACTGAAATATATCTTGCAATGTTATCTTTTTTTTGTGGCACCATAACTTCATAAATTTATTTTACATATTAATGTTAATAGTACCCAAATAATGCAACTAAGGATAACCAAGAACAATATCTACATCATTCATCTCAATAGCATGAAAATATGAATGTAAAACATATTTATCCATGGTGATTTTTAAATCTTCAAAAATTTAAACATTTTGACCCTTAAGTTTTATGTCTTTGATTTTCTTTGCTTGGAATTGCAACCTCTTAGTCAAAGACATATTGATAAAATTATATTTGTTGCTAGAGTTAATGGTAACAATGATTTTTTGATTTTGAATGCAACAATGAACTTGCAAAATAGAATATTTACATTCAAACAAATATTTTTGGCCACTGTTTGATCCTAATACAAAAAATGTAGTTTTTTTAAACTACACATTATTATTCTTTTCTTTTGATCCCCATTTGTTAAAAAATGCAACTTCAAATTCTTCTCATGTGTATGTAGTTTTATGAGCATGCTCAAAGTATAAAAACCTAGAATGAGCTTCTCCTCTCAAGTGAAAAATAATCTTCCCTTTCCATGCTATCTCAAAAAAACTAAAGAAATTTATTTCCACTTCATCAACCATTCCATATCATCACTACCTTATTTCCAGTGAATATTGGTGACTCCTTTTTTTCAAAAGTAGCTAGGGTTTTAAATAACAAAAAATTATCAAAAATTAAAATTTCTAAGATCTCATCTATTTCTTTCTTCAAACAATTAAATCTACATATTTTCTTCAAAATAAAATAAACAACAACTGATTTGATTACTTAGTTTGAGAGTTATGATTTTTTTCCCTTTTTTGTGCATTTTAAAAACAACATAAAAATTCCAACTTGCAACAGCTATAGCCCCCTCAATACTTAAAAAAAATTAACAAGTGATTCATTGTTGTAATACTCAAAATAACCTACATGTTGGTGCAAAAAACTTCTAAAAATAACTACTAAAAAATTTAATACAAATTTTTCAATTTGAAAAAAAACCATGCAACCAAAAAATAGCCTCAATAGCCCAAGTTCAAATAGTCGTAACTCTTTCCATACTTATTAAAATTTCACAAATGAGCAATCATTTTTGGCTTTGTGAATTTTGAAAAAAATTTGCATGACCAAAAAACAACATAAATAACCCAACTTCAAACAACCGTAAATTTCTCAATACTTATAATAATTTAATAAATGAGCAATCATTTATTGAGTACTCAAAAGGATCTACATGTTGGAACAATAATATTTACAAAATGATTGTTGAAATAAAAAATATGGCCTATGTAAAATATGATGTTTTTTGAAAAACGTGCCTTAGCTTTGTAAAAACAACCCCACTTTGCTAAAATCACTGCTCTAATACCAAATGTTATGAACCTATCTTCTCATTACCATAAATAATTCATCAATATGCAAAAATATACAACATGCATCCACAAATAAATTGCACAATAAATTCCACACAATAAAATAGAGATTGATAATACCCTTGAGGTAGGTCTATGTTGTACAATGCTCCTTATTGGAAGGAAGTCACTCCAAAAGATATTCAACTCCATGAACTAAGACTTCTACAAGAATACTTTATATATGACCTTTTACAATGGGGTACATCCTTCTATATACATGAGTGTGATGGTTCACCTTCCATGAGTTACAAGATCACCCATGTAGTGGTTCAACTTCCATGAGTTACAAAGTGCATAATAATATGACAATATTCCTTGCAATTACATATGACAATATTCGCCAATGGTTATATATATATGATTTTATGACATACCTATTTCTAATTTGATATATGACCTTCCTTACTCAATAGTTAACTTATGACTTATACCATTATACAATACAATATTAAATTATTAAGTACCTGTCTTGGGTATCTAACATTATTGACCTTATCTTTCTTGTTGGTCCTCTACATTACTTTCACCAATAGTCCATAGACTTCCTATTGAATAACTTGAGGAAAGGAATCTTGCTAGTAAACCATTTTTAATTTATCCTTTAGCTAATTTTGAAGTTGCTTAATTTACTCATCAATATTTTTCTTATACTCATGTTGAGCAAGGTGCAGCGACAATATTGTCATTGTTGTCAACACAGTCAGATAGATCGGTTGATGCAGTGGACAGGAGTTCAGAGGTTATTCAGAGTATGTACGGTGATGTTAAATGCTTATGAGGATGTTTTTGATGTTTGGGTGAAGTTGTTACGGGTTGTTTGTGCAAATTTGCAAAAGTTGAAAAAATCGTCGAGAAAGTTGTCAAAGCAGCAAAATAGTCAAAAAGTTGCAAAAGTCGCCACGGGCACAGTTGGACGAGATGGATCAGTTTGGAACATGCCAGCATGTCAGGAAATAGTCCAGAACAGCATTGGAGATGTCAGCACAGTGTTTGGAGTGATCGGTGGTGTTTCCGGTATCTTGGCGGATGATTTGGCAAGTGGTTGTACAGGCTGAAAAAGTGCAGGTTTTGTCAGAAGCACTGCGAACAAACCGTAAGGATTTATGTAGCAAAATTTGAACTGGAGGTGGTCGTTATCTTCAAGAACATGTGTTCCAAATTTCAATGAAAACGGAGAAACGAGGCGAATTTTACAAGCGTTGCAAGACTGTCACAAAAACGCTCTTTTTTGAAAAAGTGTGTCAGTAGCAGTTTTTGTGGAAGTGGTACAGGCGAACCGTAAGGAGTTAGGTAGTGAGTTTTGGTTTGGACATAGTCAGTGTTGCAAATATTCTACGTTTCAAATTTTAGAGAAAACCGAGTTACGAGGTGAGAGTTATGATTTTTGCAAAAACGTTACAGGTCTCTTTTATGTCAATTTGTGCCACTTGGGCAAAATCCTTTAGTTGGCCGTTTCGACCTTGAAGAGTCGCCGAGTTTCAGTTTCGGTGTTGTTACACCTTCAAGGCATCAAATAGATCATATTTTGTTTTTGGTTTGAGTTGTCACGTGGCTCCGAAGTATGAGAACGAGTAAGGTGTCAATTCTTTGCATGTGACGTGTTTGACGAAATGCCTTCTCAATATAAAAAAAGGGAGTTATATTATTTTAAGCAGTTTCATTAAATAAAGATCTTTGGAGAAAGTGAAAAGTGAAAAGGAATGCAAGTGTGTGCATTTAAGTTAGAAGTGTTTTATTGAAGAGTGTGATTTTATTTTGTGCGGAGAGAAGAGTGTGTGGAGAAAAATAAAGAGTGAAAATCCGTGTTTTTGGGAAAAAGGTGAAAAACATCACTTTAGTATTTTGGGCATAACTTTCTCATACGATATCAGTTTTGGCTGAAATTTTGAGAGGAGGTCATAGACAGAGTTCTACACAATACCCAGAAAGCGTTTAGCAATTGACAGAACGAGCTAAGAGAACGGTCAATTTTTATGTGAGAAGAGAAGATTCATATATGTCATTTTATTATCAATATCAAAATCAAGTGGGTGCTTGGTAGAGGGGGTGGTTCTTTTGTTGGTGCAGATAAATCAGGGGTTGGTGCTCCTTTTATTGGTGCAGATAAATCAGGGGTTGGTGCTCCTTCTAGTGGGTTTTGGTAAATTGATTGTAAAGTTGGTGCTTTGCAAAGGCTGGATTTGGATGGGAGTCCAAACAGTCATTTTGAGGATGTAGCCAAATCGGTGAACCTCGATACATCTTGTGTTGTGTGATGTTCTCTTGTTATACTTGCTTTATTTGGTTTCAAGTTTTCATTGTTTCGGCTTTAAGAGTTGAAGATTTAAGTTTTAAAAGAGCTACACTGATTCACCCCCCTCTCAGTGTCATTGTGAGACTAACAATTGGTATCAGAGCGAGGTTCCTGAACAAGCTTAACCGGCTAGGGTGATCTTGGAAGTGACACAATGGCAGGTGGTGAAGGCTTCTCATCAAACAAAGCACCATTGTTTGATGAAACTAATTACGCATTTTGGAGACTCGGGATGCGGACATATCTTTGTGCTTTGGGATACGACATTTGGGATTCGGTAGATAGTGGATACACAATACCCACCACTTCTCCAACCGATCTTGTTGGTAAGAAACTATTTGAGAATGACTCAAAAGCAAAGAATGCTATCATGTGCGGATTAGTGGACGGTGAGCTGGTAAAGATTATGAGTTGTAAAATGGCAAAAGAAATATGGGACAAAGTGAGGAGCATTCATGAAGGAGACGTTAAGATCAAGGAGGCCAAGTTACAAACACATCGAGCTCAGTTCGAAGTATTAAAGATGAATGACGATGAGAACATAGAGGCATATATGCTTGAGAGTTAATGAAGTCATTAATGCGATTAGAGGACTCGACGAGGAAATCAAAGATTCTATCATCGTGAAAAAGGTATTAAGATCTCTTCCCCAAAGATTTGATTCTAAAGTTTTAGCTATAGAAGAAGCTAAAGATCTAAATTCTTTTAGTATGGATGAGATGCATGGTTCTTTGATTGCATATGAGATGAGAATAGGAAAATCTAAACCCACAGACAGAGAAGCTACTTTTAAAGCCCATAAAAATATGAAAGCAAAACAAGAATCCGAGGAAGAAGAGACATCAGATGAAATGGAAGCAAACTTTGTTCGAAAACTAAAAAGGGGAAAAGGAAAATACAGAGGAAAGTTACCATTTAAATGTTTCAATTGTGGAGGCATTGGGCATTTTGTAGCTAAATTTCCACTTAATGAGAAGAACAAAAGTGATGAAGGATCGCACCAAGAAAGAAGTGATTGGAAGAAAAAAACAAATTTCAGAAAAGGCAACTTCAAGAAGAAAAGTTTCATCTCCAAGAATGTCAGTTCATCAGAAGACAGACTCCGGTGAGGATTACGAAAAGGAAACAGGTGAAGCTCTTTTCATGGCACTCAAAGAAGAAAAAATAGAAAAAGAACAGGAATGTGATGAAGAAGAAAATTTGGAAGAGGAACTAATTGCAGCTCTGGATGAATTGAAGATAGAAAGAAAAAAGAATAAGAAAATTTCAAGAAAGCTTGAGGATGCAAATGAAATCATAACCTAGTTTGAAAGTACGAGATAGAAGAATCCAAGAAAATATCTGAAGATCTCGAAGTGCAAATAACCATGAAAATAGATTATTGCAGCAAGCTAGAAGAAGAGACTGTTGGTTTAAGGATGCGGATAGAAGAGATGAATCGTAAAATTAGTTGTTATCACAAATGTGAAGAAAGTTCTATGAAGTTGGATAAGATCATAAATAACCAAAAGACTACGAGGCATCAAATTTGGTTTGGGCTTTGATGAAGGAGAATCATCAAATGGATCAAAGGCCATAAATGAAGAATCCATAAAGAATGAAGATAAGAAACAGGTTGATCAAGAAAAATTGACTCATGCAAAAGAAAGCAATAATGCAAGGCACGAAAGGAGAATTGACAATGATGGATTCACCAATGTCACACATCAAAGAAGAAGAAGATTTATGGCTCCTACGACAACATGGCAAAGACCATCACCCAGGTTCAATCATCTCTTTTTTGGTTACTATTTTAAATGCAATGGTTATGGACATAAGATTTCAGATTGCAAGTATAATGTAGGACCAAGGAATTTTACCAGTAGAAATGTTTTTTCACCTTTGATGGATTATGCGGTAGAATGTTATAAGCTGTCATAATTTTGGGCACATTGCAAGAAATTGTCGAAGTACATTTGCATCAAATCAATTTCAGGGAAGAAAATTTCAACCAAATGGAATGAGACAAAATAGAAAATTTCTCGAAAAACATGCACAAGCTACTGAAAAAGAAAAGTCAAAACAAGAGCCCAAAGCGTAATCAAACGAGTGGAAAGAAAAAGAGTGATCTAAGGAAGAAAAGGAATCCATGATCGTACAAACAACATTTAAAGCACAAAATAAATCTGCACCATGGATACTTGATAGTGGATGCTCCGAGTCATATGACAGGTGACAAACAAAAATTTGAGAAGTTACAACAATATGAAGGTGGTTCAGTAAAATTTGGAAATAATGATGGAGCTAAGATAGTTGGCAAAGGTTCAGTTAAGATCAGTGATGAAAAAATCAAGTCAAAAGAAGTCTTGTTTGTGGTTGGTCTGAAGCATAACTTGTTGAGCGTAAGTCAGATTTGTGATAGAGGTCATGAAGTGATTTTTAAGAAGCGGGGTTGTGAAGTCAGAAAAGCAAATAGTGGAAAGTTGATAGCAACTGGATCGAGGACATTTGGAAACCTGTACACTCTCTCAGAGACTTCAGAAGGAGCTTGCTTGATTGGACAGGAAGAAGAAAATTGGTTGTGGCACAAGAGGCTCGGTCATATCAGTTTTGACAATCTAGTAAAAATCAGCTCAAAAAAGGTAGTGAGAGATATTCCCACCATTGGAAAACCATCAAATAGCATTTGTGCTTCATGCCAAAAGGGGAAGCAAACTAGAGTCTCATTTAAAACAAAAGAGTACTACACAAGCAAACCTTTGGAACTAATACATACTGATTTATGTGGACCCATGAGAACGCAAAGCATAAATGGTGACAAATATTTTATGTTGTGTATAGATGACTATTCCGAGGATGACATGGGTACTATTTTTGAAGCATAAATCAGAAGCTTTTGAGATGTTCAAGGTTTTCAAAAACCAAGTTGAGAATCAAACAGGAAAAATGATTAAATGTTTAAGATCGAGATTGAGGAGGAGAGTTCATTTCGAGAGGATTTTACGAGTACTATGAAAAATATGGTATTAGGAGACAATTTTCAGTAGCCGGGACACCTCAGCGAGAATGGTGTGGTAGAAAGAAAGAACAGGACGGTGCAGGAAATGGCATGGACTATGTTGAGTGAGAGCAAAGTAGCGAGACAGATTTTGGAAAGAGGCGGTCCATACTACGGTATACATCCAAAATAGGTGCATGTTGAGGATGCATGAAAGCAAAACTCCTTATGAGTTGTGGTTCGGTAAAAAGGCAACAACAAGATACTTTAAAGTTTTTGGCAGCAAGTGTTACATCAAAAGAAGTGAAGAAAACCTTGGTAAGTTTGAAGATAGAGCGGATGAAGGTATTTTTCTTGGCTATTCGTCAAAAAGCAAAGCTTACAAATGCTACAACAAGAGGCTAAGGAAAATTGTGGATAGTGTCGATGTTAAAGTTGATGAAGGTAGGGAACGAGTAATTAGCTATGAAGAGAACTACCCAATTTATGAAGAGGTTATTGAAGGAGATGAGGAAAAGGAAATGAAAAAGAAACAAAAAATTGACTCAGATGATTCAAACGATGATTCAGAAGTGGAAGAAAATAAGAAATTCAAAACAGGCAGTTGGCAGAAAGATCATCCTAGAGAGCAAATAATTGGAGACCCCACAGTTGGTGTTCAGACAAGAAGAAGAGTAGTAAGTAACTACTCTCTATTATCCAACATTGAGCCCAAAAATGTTCTTGATGCAAGCAAAGATGAAAGTTGGATGAAGGCAATAAATGAAGAATTAGATCAGATCAAGAAAAACAAAACTTGGGAGTTAGTACCAAGACCTACAAATAAAAATATAATCGGTACTAAATGGGTCTTTCGAAACAAATTGAATGAAGACGGACAGGTAGTCAGGAATAAAGCAAGATTGGTATGTAAAGGCTATGCACAAGTTGAAGGTATTGAATTTGAGGAAACCTTTGCACTTGTGGCTAGACTAGAGGCAATTAGAATGTTTATGGCTTTAGCAGTTTACAAGAATTTCAAAGTTTATCAAATGGATGTGAAATCAGCATTTTTGAATGGGAAACTTGAAGAAGAGGTTTATATTGAGCAGCCAGATGGTTTCCAACTTGGTGATGATCCCAACTTGGTTTGCAAGTTGAAGAAAGCATTATATGGCTTAAAGCAGGCACCTCGAGCATGGTATGCAAGGCTAGACAACTATCTTACTCAACAAGGGTTCAAGAAAGGTATGGTGGATAGTAATTTGTATGTCAAAATAGAAAATGGCCATCTTATTGTTCTTGTTGTATACGTAGATGATATCATATTTGGCGGCGACAAAGATGAGTCATGTAAAGATTTAGCAAATAAGATGCAGAAAGAATTTGAAATGTCAATGATTGGTGAACTTTCGTATTTCCTCGGGTTGCAAGTTAATCAAAATGAGAAGGGCATATTTATTTCTCAAATTAAATATGTGAAAGAGATGCTAAAAAAGTTCACAATGGAGGATTGTAAGCCGAGTTAGCACTCCCATGACGACAGGTTGCAAGTTGAGCAAGGATGACAAATCTCCACATGTTGATCAAACCATGTACGGATCTATGATTGGGAGCTTACTGTACCTGACAGCTACCAGACCAGATACTTTGCAGGCGGTATGCATGGTAGCACGATTTCAGGCTAGTCCCAAGGAGACTCATGTGACAGTGGTGAAGAGGATTCTTCGGTACCTCAAGGGTACTATGGAGTATGGGTTATGGTATCCGAAAGGTAAGGACTTCACCCTTATTGCGTATTCAGATGCAGATTGGGCAGGATGTGTAGATGACAGAAAGAGTACCGGTGGAGGTGCATTCTATCTTGGAGACGGGTTGGTCGCGTGGCATAGTAAGAAACAAGAGTCGGTCTCCTTATCCATAGTAGAGGCGAGAATATATTGTAGTGACAACGTGTTGTACGTAGGTATTATGGATGAAACAAACCCTGAAAGATCTTGGTATTAACTTCAGTGAGCCAATTTTAGTTAAGTGTGATAACACCGGTGCCATTAACATCTCAAAGAATCCGGTTATGCATTCTCGCACAAAACATATTGCTATCCGGTATCACTTTTTGAAGGAGAAAGTTGCGGAAGGTGAGGTTAAGTTGGATTTTGTTCCAACAACAGAGCAAGTAGCGGATATCTTCACAAAACCATTGCCCAAGGAAGTCTTTGAGTACCTTCACAATAAATTGGGAGTGGTCACGCTTCCCAAGAATTGACTAGCTATCGGGACCACATTCTCAGGGGAGCATTTGTGTATTTGTTTATCTTTTTGCTCATGTTTGTGATTTTTGCTAAGTGTAATAATTTTTGCACGAGAATGTTGTGCATGGACTCAGGGGGAGTTTGCAGCAGCCCTTTGGTATTGTTGTCAAAGGGGGAGAAGAGTTACAGGAAATTGCACGTGTGTTGCCAACAATTCCAAAGGGGAGATTGTTGAGCAAGGTGCAACGACAGTATTGTCATTATTGTCAACACAGTCAGATAGATCGGTTGATGCGGTGGACAGGAGTTCCAGAGGTTATTCAGAGTATGTACAGTGATGTTAAATGCTTATGAGGATGTTTTTGATGTTTGGGTGAAGTTGTTACAGGTTATTTGTGCAAATTTGCAAAAGTTGAAAAAATCGTCAGAAAGTTGTCAAAGCAGCAAAATAGTCAAAAAGTTGCAAAAGTCGCCACGGGCACAGTTGGACAGGATGGATCAGTTTGGAACATGCCAGCATGTCAGGAAATAGTCCAGAACAGCATTGGAGATGTCAGCACAGTGTTTGGAGTGATCGGTGGTGTTTCCGGTATCTTGGCGGATGATTTGGCAAGTGGTTGTACAGGCTGAAAAAGTGCAGGTTTTGTCAGAAGCACTGCGAACAAACCGTAAGGATTTATGTAGCAAAATTTGAACTGGAGGTGGTCATTATCTTCAAGAACATGTGTTCCAAATTTCAATGAAAATGGAGAAACGAGGCGAATTTTACAAGCGTTGCAAGACTGTCACAAAAACGCTCTTTTTTGAAAAAGTGTGTCAGTAGCAGTTTTTGTGGAAGTGGTACAGGTGAACCGTAAGGAGTTAGGTAGTGAGTTTTGGTTTGGACATATTCAGTGTTGCAAATATTCTACGTTTCAAATTTTAGAGAAAACCGAGTTACGAGGTGAGAGTTATGATTTTTGCAAAAACGTTACAGGTCTCTTTTATGTCAATTTGTGCCACTTGGGCAAAATCCTTTAGTTGGCCGTTTCGACCTTGAAGAGTCGCCAGAGTTTCAGTTTCAGTGTTGTTACACCTTCAAGGCATCAAATAGATCATATTTTGTTTTTGGTTTGAGTTGTCACGTGGCTCCGAAGTATGAGAACGAGTAAGGTGTCAATTCTTTGCATGTGACGTGTTTGACGAAATGCCTTCTCAATATAAAAAAAGGGAGTTATATTATTTTAAGCAGTTTCATTAAATAAATATCTTTGGAGAAAGTGAAAAGTGAAAAGGAATGCAAGTGTGTGCATTTAAGTTAGAAGTGTTTTATTGAAGAGTGTGATTTTATTTTGTGCGGAGAGAAGAGTGTGTGGAGAAAAATAAAGAGTGAAAATCCGTGTTTTTGGGAAAAAGGTGAAAAATATCACTTTAGTATTTTGGGCATAACTTTCTCATACGATATCAGTTTTGGCTGAAATTTTGAGAGGAGGTCATAGACAGAGTTCTGCACAATACCCAGAAAGCGTTTAGCAATTGACAGAATGAGCTAAGAGAACGGTCAATTTTTATGTGAGAAGAGAAGATTCATATATGTCATTTTATTATCAATATCAAAATCAAGTGGGTGCTTGGTAGAGGGGTTGGTGCTCCTTTCTATTGGTGCAGATAAATCAGGGGTTGGTGCTCCTTTCTGTTGGTGCAGATAAATCAGGGGTTGGTGCTCCTTTCTGTTGGTGCAGATAAATCAGGGGTTGGTGCTCCTTCCAGTGGGTGCTGGTAAATTGATTGTAAAGTTGGTGCTTTGCAAAGGCTGGATTTGGATGGGAGTCCAAACGGTCATTTTCGAGGATGTAGCCAAATCGGTGAACCTCGGTACATCTTGTGTTGTGTGATGTTCTCTTGTTATACTTGCTTTATTTGGTTTCAAGTTTTCATTGTTTCGGCTTTAAGAGTTGAAGATTTAAGTTTTAAAAGAGCTACACTGATTCACCCCCCCCTCTTAGTGTCATTGTGAGACTAAAAACTCATTCATTTTACTCTTCACCTATAAAAAACTATCTACATCCTTCTTACACTTGTCTAGATTGTCCATGATTATTATTATTTTTTGATGTGCTACCCATAATGTTTCTTTGACCTTCTCTTCTTGATCAATTTGCTATGTCCAAACTTGTTGCTTGAGTCCATGATATACTTTATAATATGTTTATAATAGCCTATAATAACTAAGGTTCAAGCAATAACATAGTTTGAATATCTATCAATATTAGATCCACACCTAAATCATTTGAACTATTTGATTTATTTTATCTTCAAGATTCAACATGTTTGTATCCTTAATCAAATCCTTGTTGATCTTTCCCGGTATTTTTTTGTTGATCATTTATCCCAAGCTCCCACAGGTCAAATTTTCTATTTTGGTACTGCGTAGGATGATCCTGCTAATAAAATTTGAATGGTTTAGAGATTTTCCTATTGGGATCATCTCCTAGTTTGTTTTCTCTTTGTGGATACCATCTCCCTGTAGAGATCCTCTCCATTCTTCATTTGTAAAAGGTTTAGCGACCCTTTCAAAACCCCATTACCAATAAAACAATTATTTTGTAATTCTCATTTGCTTATGTAATGACCCACTTCCAATGTGGGGATCATATCTATAATGATATTTTGTAATGTATGTGGCATAAAGCACCTAGACAAGTGAGGCCATTTCATGTAACTGTTATCAATATTGTAACCAATGTTTGGTAGAAGATTCTAGCTCGAGTGGCATTTTGCATGTAAGCCAACTCTTGAGTTTAGGGTTAGGGTTGCATGAATTATTTTATTTAAAAGTTATGAAGTCATGTACGAATGTATATTTTTGCAAGTGAATGAAATATTGAAGGAGGTTGTCCCCTCGAAGAGGCCTGCAATTCAGTGTTTATTGTGAGAGTGTTTATTTTTGCATTTACTTTTTCACATTGTGATATTGTGATATTGCATGAGTTTTTGCTTAATTTTTAGTATTTGTATGAGTTTACTTATTTTTTATAGTAGGTTCCTAATAAGTGGTATCAAAGCACTATAGGCCCAAAATGACCACTTCCTTAGAAAACTTTGAAAATTCTATTCTATGGCAGGAAAATCTCCAATCCACTGAGGTTATAGAGTATTTTGGTGTGGACCTGCACAAGAGTGCTCTAACTCGCTCAATACTTAGTGATGTTTTACAAAAATAAGCTAAGTGCTTCATTTTACCCGAGGCGTAGTGTATTTAGTAGTGGAATTCGATGAAGTTTCCAATCCACAAATTTTTTAGCTTTGATGATGTCATCGCGTTCCAAAGTGCAGAATGACGATTTCTCTTTGTTTTACGCACTCCAACGACTAAGTGTTGAAAAGATGCATTCCGCTAAGTTACAAGACTAATGTGGAGTGGAATGGCAACAAAAAGGTTGAAAGCATTGTAAAGGTAGCAGAATGGCAATAAGGGCTATTTGCATTGCTTGTAGAGTGGATTGGCAATTCCGTAATCAAACTAAGTCAGAGATGAAATCAACATATTTTTTGAGCGGATTGTCACTTTTACTTTATGTCATGGACGTGAGAAGGAAGTTAGAAAATTTGAAGGTTAAGTAAGTGGATTGATGATATATTTGGTTCCACTCGTGACTTAGTGCATTTCTTGTCGAAAATTGATTCCACTGGTTGAAGCTACCAAGGCTGACATCAACATTGATAAAGAGCAGAATGGTGTTTCAATTTTCACCCACTATTTTTATAGAGAATTTCTAATATTTAATAGCAGTCATCCATTAAGAGAATCAATGCTTGATATTTTACTGACATTATTACAGCGTATAAATGTGGATTCTTGGTAGGTCAGAGAATAGTTAGTTCAAGTTAGGAAAGTGAAGCATCGAGGGGTTTTCAAGAACCAAGTACCAGAGTGGTTGAAGATCTATGGTGGAATTGAGTTTCCAAGAACGATGAGCGGTCTAGATTTAGTTTCCAATGGCATGAGGTCCAACTCCCATCATCAAACCAGCAAGTTGTGGAGCTGCCATGGCATATTGCTTCTAGTGGATTTCCCAGACTCTATGAGTGAATGAGATAATGCTAGAAAAGCTCTCTACTGAGTTGTCAAAATTTTAATCTTTGTAATGTCTCCTTCATTTATTTCATTGTAAACTATAAATAAAGGTCGAACCCTCATTTTTTAGGGTCGGATCTAGTGCATTTGCTTTCCCTACTGTAAATATATTTTGTAAACTAATGGAAGCAGCATTACTCTAATTTTTGACTCAAGACATGTTATCTTTGCTATCTTTCGATTAAGAGGTTTGAAGTTGTGAATTGAATTTATATCAATGTTGTAATGATTAGTTCATTCCATTTTTGCTAAATTACTAGTTGTGAAGGTAGTTGAAATCTGTTCATAGTTTTTTTTTTTGAAAAAAATGAAAAAAACTTGTATTAAAACAAAAGACAGTTACAAGAGGGAGAAAGGGCATCCCAACCAAGCGCAAAGAGACCAGAAGTACAAAGGGCGCGAAAACGCGACATGTCGCAAAAACGCGACATGTCGCGAAATCGCGACACCAAACCAAACAACCGCCGCGCCACAACAACCAGTCGCGATAACGCGACATGTCGCGAAATCGCGACATGTCGCGATATCGCGACAAAAAGCGCCGGAGCCACAACACACGAAAAAAGTCGCGAAATCGCGACAGCACAGCACCAAATCACCCAAACGCCAAAAGCGTCGCGAAATCGCGATGAGAAAGCCTGAAGGCACCTGCTCCCCGAAAATGTCGCGAAATCGCGACGAGGACCCCTTTGATCAGCAACTTTGAGAAAGTGTCGCGACATCGCGACGGCTTTTCCTTGGAGCCCCACTTGGCCGGAAGTGTAGCGAAATCGCGACAAGAAATCCAATGGGCGCCCCATCCGCAAAAGTGTCGCGAAATCGCGACATGTTCACCCCCAAGGTGCCCATTACCAAAACTAGTCGCGAAATCGCGACGTTTTTCCTGCAAGCAGTTTTTCTCCAGAACTGTAGCGAAATCGCTACAGGTTTGCCCCTTTGCTTCCTTTCCATAAACATGTCGCGAAATCGCGACAGGTTATCCATTGGGAGGCTTTTCACAAAAAAGGTCGCGATATCGCGACGGTTTTTCCACTTAACTAAATTTTGCTCAAAACATCTCAAAATCGCAACAAGTATGCCCCTTTGTGTCCTTTCCTCAAAAAAGGCACGAAATCGCGACGAATTTTCCTTAGAGTAGCTTTTCACAAAAATTGTCGCGATATCGCGACGGTTTTTCCCTTTCATGCAATTTTTCTCAAAGCGTCGCGATATCGCGACACTTTTCCTCCAGCAGCAAAACCAACCAAAAAGGTCGCGACATCGCGACACCTTCTCATCAAAGACCGCGACGGCGCAACAAGTCGCGAAATCGCTACAATTTTCCTCCCAAAGCCGCAGCAACAAAAAGGGTAGCGAAATCGCTACAGTTATCCAGGATAGGTCGCGACAGAGCAACATGTCGCGACAGAGCAACATGTCGCGACAGAGCAACATGTCGCGAAATCGCGACAGATTACCAAACAGGGTCGCGACGGCGCAATATGTCGCGATATCGCGACAGAAACTAACCTTAGTCATTTTTGAGCTCATGGATGCAGGGATCGTTCCAGACCACTCCGAATCTCTTCATCTATCATAGGCATATCACTGTGCAGCTGAACACCTACCTCTTTCTCGGCACCCATCTTCGCAAGGAAGTCAGCTACCGTGTTCAGATTTCTACTCACATACACAGGGATGACATCATCTAACTCCCTCCATAACTCCTTGATTTGAGATATCAACATCCGCAGTCTCCAGGCTTTTAAAGAGAAATTCCGCAAGCAATCTAGAGCGCCGATCAGGACTTGAGAATCAGATTCAAGAATTATCCTCCGGTAACCCTGCTTAACAGCCCAGATAGACGCTGACTTAATGGCCAAGGCTTCGGCTTCATTGTTCGTGGCTCTGCCCAATCCATGCAATTCCCAGTAAAGAACCGCACTCGAGTGATCCCGACAAACAACACCAATTCCTGCGTTGCCCGGGTTGCCTTTTGCAGCCCCATCAGTATTGATCTTGATCCAGCCCTACAGGGGGAGGTTTCCAGCATGATCTGCCTTGCCTCTCATGACCCTCAACCCCCTCTTCAGGATGCCCAAGAGTAGCCTGATTCTCTTCATTGACAAAAGTAGCAACAGTTTCTGTGACTTTGCTCCAGATGACCTGCCAAACGCCGTCAATCGAGGAGAAAGTGTTTCTAAAGATCCGGGCGTTTCTCTCCAACCAAACTTGCCACCAAATGAAGAGAAAGCCTAACTGCCAGCCAGTTCGGAGAGCTATGGAATTGAACCTGCCCCATTTCCATTTTTCCCAAATATTGGTACGGTTGAGAACACCATTAGCATGGAGTTTAAATTGAGAGAACCAGCGTTCCCAAATCTGATGAGTAAAAGGACACTCAAAAAACAAATGGTGCACGGTTTCCTCATGTTGGAGGCATAAAGCACATTGAGAGGGGCCATTGAAACCCCTACGTCTGAGATTGTCAAAGGTGAGAAGACCATTATGCATAAGTTGCCAAGCGAAGAAATTCACTTTCGGCCAACCCTTTGAATGCCAAATCCTTCTCCAATGCTGAACCGAGAAAGAGTGTGGTGGAGGCTCAGGGAGGATCTCTTCATATCCGGCCTTAAGCGAGGTAGACCCCAAGGCTTCCATAGCCCCGGGCTAATTCATCTTCCTCATCCTTCCCCGTGAGGAACCTTTACGACAAGATTTTTTTGCAGGATAGGCGCCAACTCCGGAGAGACAGTAATTGGCCACTCCTCCCATCGCTTAAACTTTTTAAATGTATACCCCCCCAAATGACTGGTAAGAAGATAATTATCAATAAGGATCCAACCCTGGGCTTCTAAGGCGGTCATGATAGGTTGTAGCTCGGGGAACATAACAATAATGGGCGGATGCTGGTCCCAAGAGTCAGTCCAGAAACGAGCCTTGTCTCCTTTCCCCACTTTCCAGAATAATTGATCTTTGATAATCTGGGACCCAAGCTTGAGAGTCTGCCACACTAAGGAACCAGGACCTTCCAAGGGAAAGCGACCCACCTCATTGGGATGAACATGCCCCAAATATTTACTGGAAAGAATTCTGCTGAAGAGGGAGGATGGCTGAGAAATCCACCTCCAATACAGTTTTCCAGCCAAAGCTCTGTTATTAAGCATAGAACTTCTCAAGCCCAGCCCTCCTTTATCCTTAGGCTGGGTAACTTTGTCCCACCCAACCAAGGCCCATTTTTTCTTCCCTTTTGCGCCTTCCCATAAAAATCTTCTAGCCATTTTGTCCAGCTCTTTCCAGATGGTATGAGGGGCAGCCAGTATTGAGAATTTATAGATCGGCAAAGCCTGAATAACTGATTTCGGGAAGGTTAATCTACCCCAGTAGCTTAGCCATTTATGGGCCCAATGATTCATTATGTCTTTGATGCCTGCTAACAGGTTCTTCCAAATATCAATATTTAACTTTTTGAAATGAAGGGGAACGCCCAGGTAAACAATTGGAAGAGAAGTCCTTGTGAAGCCCAGGATCTCAATAACGCGCTCCTGAAGCCGTTGGTCAAGATTGAAAAAGACCACTTTGGACTTCCTGACATTTAGAACCTGATTTGAAGCCCTTAGGTAGAAATTCAAAGTATCTCTGATTCCTCTAGCTTCCCGAAGAGTGGCCGCACCAACCAGACCCGTATCATCCACAAATTGCAAGTGAGTCAGAGTTTCCTCCCCAACCTTGATACCAGAAAGCAGACCTTGTTGCCTTCTCCTCAAAAACAGTCTGCCCAAACCTTCAGCCAAGAGAAGGAAGAGATAGGGAGAACAAGGGTCTCCCTGGCGGAGACCACGGGAGGCACCGAAAGGAAGCGAGGGAAGGCCCTTAATGAGAACAGAAAAAGAGGGAGAAGAAACACAACTCATAACCCAATCAATCCATTCTGAGAAAAGCCAAAGGCGGCCATCATTTTCGACAAGAAGCACCACTCCTCCCGATCATAAGCCTTGGACATATCCAGTTTAATGAACATTCCTTTGTTGCCCGAAGTTTGCATTGAATGGATGGCCTCCTGGGCCAAAACCACCCCATCCAAGATTTGTCTTCCCTCAACAAAGCCCCCTGTTCAGGAGAAATGATGCTATGAAGAAGGGGTTTAAGCCTCTCAGCCATTATCTTAGTGATGATTTTGTAAATCACATTGCATAAAGCAATAGGCATAAAATCAGAGATATGAGTCCCCGCTTCCCCTTTTGGAATTAAAGCAATGAAGGTGTGATTGATCGCCATGAGCATTCTTCGATTGGATCCGGATTCCTCGATGATGACCAGAACATCCTCCTCCAAGGTGTCCCGAGAAAGCCTGAAAAAATTCAATAGGAAAGCCATCCGGACCGGGAGATTTTCCAGTACTCATACCAAAGACCACATTTCTCGGTTCATCCCTTTCAATGGGTCTAAGCGGGGTCCGATTGTCCTCTTCGAGAGATAATAGGAGGAATAACATTAAGAACTTCGTTACGAGCCTCAATATCTTCTTGCATACTTTCCTTAAAAAGTTTAGAAAAGTAATCGATAGCATGGGAGTGCATGCCAGGAATAGTATCGAAGACATTTCCATGTTCATCTTTGAGAACTTCCATATTGTTCATCTGTCTCCTAGCACAAGCTGACCGATGAAAAAATTTGGTATTTCTGTCCCCCTCTAATAACCAAGTATTTCTAGCCCTCTGTTTCCAGTATAACTCCTCTTGGTTGTCAATGTCCTCAACCGCTTTACGCAGTTCGTCATCTTCAGATTTGAGTTGCTCAGTAATTGATCCTTCCCTAAAAAGTTTCTGAACCTCCTCCCATCTAGCCACCAAGGGGGCCCTTTGGGACTGGAAATCCGACTTGTTTCCTTTCCTCCATTGTTTCAATTGAATTTTGACAAATTGAAGCTGTTTATGAAATTTGAACATTGCTTGTCCCAAAAGGTGGACGGCCTTCTGTCCACCATTGAGAAATTTTATGTCGAAGGTCCTCCTTTTGTAACCAAAAATTCTCAAATTTAAAAGGCCTATGGTGTTGTCCTCTCGAAGTCCCTCCCTCAAGCAAAATGGGAAAATGATCCGAAATAGGGCCCTCCAAAATCTGGAACTTAAAAGTCCATTTAACAAAAGCCTCCTCCGAGACCAAAAAGCGATCTAACTTGACCTTCCTGCTATGTGGCTCCTTTCTCTTGTTTGTCCAAGTGAAAAAAACACTAGGGCCTTGAACGTCCACTAGATTAAAGGCATGAACTTGGGCAATCAGAAGCCGATCCCCTGGATCCAAAATAGGGGAGCCACCTTCACGGTCCCGAGCGAGATAATTTTGCATTAAAATCCCCTGCAATAATCCAGTCATAACACTCCCTGTATGCTCTCATGTTGTGAACAGCGTCCCATTGGAGCCTCTGGCCATCAAGATCTTGGGCCCCATAAAAGTTGGTTATAAGGACCAGCTCAGAATTGAAGTTATTTCTGAAGAGAGAAGTAAGTACACCCCTACAAGCTACATGTTCTAAAGCAGTCCAGGACCGAGAGGGTTCCAAAGGGTAACAATTCCACCTGAAGCTCCTTGGGCAGCCACGTCCATATACCCAGCTCCCGCTGATTTTAGTAGCAGTTTTACTCATAATATCTAAAGACATTTTGGTCTCCTGAAGAAGCAAAAAGTCTGTTTTACGGTTTTCTAAGAGTCTTTGAACAGCAGATTGATGGGTTCTACTGTTTAAACCCCTAATATTCCAAGATTGAATAATCATTGAAAACCTTGAGAGCGGTAAGAATCAATGGTCCTCACCAATCCTCCATTGATTAGCTTATCTCCTTGCTGCTATTAGTAGTTCCTTATTGGATTTTCTTCCCGCTCCTTGAGAGTTATTGTTTCTTGATCTCTTTTCCACAGGAAATCCCTAAAGCGAGCCTTTCTCTGTTTTTATCTGCATTTCCCATGGTAACATCTTTTATAGCCGAGTTGTCTTTGGGGAGTGTATAACCAATGCCCCTGGATTCTCGATTGCGAGGTTCTCGGTGTGCACGATCCTGTTCTACTACGGGGAGTGAAGGAAGGAGAAACAAGAGGTGGAGTGTTGACATTCTCACCATTCCCAACCACTCCCTCCATAGATTGGTCCTCCGGATCCACTAATGACTTAAAAATTTCATACCGATTGTTTGGCTTGAGTCTGTACTGCTCCTTGCCATTTTTCTTTTTGTTTCTCTTTCGTTTCACCTGTTCAAAGCCATCTGCTGAGCATCGGGACTCGGAGAATTGCTAGAGGGTTCATTGACCGGATTGGACTTACCCTCTCTAGGGCGGTTTGACATTCCACTCGGAGCCTCCGTTTTTGTGCTCACTACGTTTGGGCGAGAACCTTGCCAAATGTCCATGCTTATGGCATACTCGGCACATGAAAGGTAGGGCCTCATAGTCTAGCTGCTTGGATCCGGGGTACTCCTGCAAGCTCAAGTTCCACCTCGGTGGTAGAGGTGACTAATGTCCATCTCTACACATATTCTAGCAAAGACAGCGATATTGCCCTCTATGGTATCTTTGGAGACTCCCAAAAATCTGCCTAGGGAATTACCTATTAGTTCCAACACCTGCTCACCCCAAAACTCCATCGGGAGAGCGTACAGCCGGATCCAGACCGGGACAGCCGTGGGTTCGATGCGGGGGTCGAAACCCACTCTCCAGGGTTGGACAAATAACCCTGTTGGTCCGTGGTTTCTCTTTTCTGATTCAAATGCTCTGTTTCTATCTGCTAAAGAAGAGAAACTTATGATGAAATACCCATTGCTTATAGGCCATAAAGAGTACTCACCGTGTGGCTCCCAGTTCTGACGAACCCAGGTATGCAGAAAATTCAGTGTGGGCCGGATGCCCATGAATTTGCAGATCAAGTCGTGATTAGCTCGGTAGACGATTGTATCTTCGACCAGCATTGGTTCTATTACAATCTTAGGCCTGGAAGTAGATTGCGGGAGGCATCCATTAACGCGGTGAGCATTTGGGCCATTGGCAACAGTCTTGAGTATCGATTGAAAAGCATTCCGCTGAGCTCCGTCCGTGGAAGGCGAGGGATTATCTTTCAACTTCTCGGCATATGAGGTCTTTCTCCCAAGCGGGAGAAACGAGGAGGAGACCCCATCGGGCCCTCCCGGGACCACTAAAGAACCTTCAGGCGAAAGCAGAAACAACCCCCCAAAGCCCTAGGCAAGATCTTCGGGCCAGAGTCCCTCGAGCAACACCAGACGCCGTCACAAAAAATTTCCCGCCAAAACGCCAAATCGCCAGAGCCGAAAAAAACCCCGATTGGAATCCAGGATCCGAAATATGTTCATAGTTAGATCTATGATTGTAGGAAGTTTATTTATGTAAATCTGATTATTGGTCTATTCTGCTAAATTGGATTATCAATATATTGGATATTAGAATTGCTTCTTGCAACATATCTCTATTTTTTTTTTAATATATAAACATTTCATGGTTTTGGGTGTTGCTAATATTGAATGATGGGACACCAAAAATAGTTTGTTGGAGGTTTCTGCAGTAGATGTCTATGTTTTTAGTCTATATGTCCACTGTTAATGCATATTTTTATTGGAAAATTTGAGTTATAAGTTGACATTGATGTCAAGAGTAAGTGGTCATTGATGTCGAACTAACAACACCAATCAGTGGTAGTTTCAGTTGGTAGCATCCATTTCAATTTCAATTTCAAGACCCGGTTCTAGGAAGTTAGATGAGGTTCAAATTCCAAGAAAAAGCCCAAATAAATAATATTATAATATTCTTTTATAATATTATACAAAGGAAGTTTAAAATTAATTATAAATTAATTTATTAGTTAATTTATTTAACTTATAAAGTTATTTAAATTAATTTAAGCTAAGGTTAAATAACCCTAAGGTGGGTTATTAAAAATAAAATTTGAAATTAGATTTCAAATGACATAGTGTCGATGTGAGTGAAGTTTAAAAAATGTTTATATAAGGAGGAACTCCCACACTACCAAATATTACCATGCCTTTAAAATACATTGCAAGTTTTGTAATTTGCATTGTGTCCAAGGAAGAAAGAACATGCTAATTTATGGAAAGACAAACAATGGCGAAGGCATAAGAGGAAGGAGTTCTACTTTCCTTCATGTGGAACTTAGTAGCCCACATGGTGGGCTCCCAAGCGCTAAGGTACTTAGGATAGAGGAGATGGTGGATCGAATCTCGCTGAATCCCCTTTTTGGGGAAGTAAGAGGTATGCTTTAATATTGGTCACCAAAATTTTTGGGAATATAGTTTGGGCATTTAAAAATTAATTTTTGCATATTTGTATTTGATTCTAAGGTTGCAAGGGAGTTATAAGGGTTTTGCAAAATTAAGTTTTAATGTTATTTGCTCAAAGGTTTTGAAAGTATTGTAAGGTGTTTGGTTGACATTTTATGGTGTTGGATATTATTTTAAGTTGGAGTGTATAAGGTGTATCAAAGAAATTATTTTCATGTATGTTATTATGAGTGTTATTTTTAAAAGAGAGAAATAAGGCATAAATTGAGTTGTGATTATTTTGTGTCTAAGGAAATATTTTTGAGAAAGTATTGAAGTGATATTGTTGTGTTTAACCATTGAAATTGGAAAGAAGGAAATTGTGATTAAGACATGTTTTTCCAAAGGCACTTTGACATCCAACAAAAGGTATGGGCATATTATTCCTAGTGAGTTATTTTTGAATTTTGTGTATGAAAATTTGGAGTGAAAATGATTGTTTGGTTAGCATTGTTGAGAGTGTTTTGATTTATTGCTTCAAGGTTTTCTAGAATTAAGAGTTGTTGATAAACCTTGTTTTATAATAATTGTTGTTGAAGTGAGTTGTTGAGTGAAGTACTTGAACTAGGGTTTGCAAAGAACATGAGTATCATTCTTATGTGAGAGTGGTTGATAAAGCATTGTTGGAAACATTTGAGTGAGTATTCATATGCTTGGACTATGTTGGCAATTTTGGGTACATTGCCTTTGCTCAAGTGTTGATGTTGTCATTGATGTCAAGAAGCGGAAGGGTTTTTATGAAAACCAAGGCAGGCAAAATAAAAGGTTTTATTTAGAACCATGGGCAACATATTTGAAATGGGTTTTTCTTAAAACCCAAGTTGGCTTTTCGTTTCATTGAAAAAGGTGCCCCGGTGATGAAGATATTTAATTTTAAATATTTAGTTTAAATTTTATTTATTTAAAATTTAAATTAAAATATTAAATTAAATTAAAAGTGCCGACGTGTTAATCAATGCATCTTAGTGCATATAAAAGGTGGCAATGGAATTCATTAAAGAGGGAATGTATGGATATCAATTTTTGTGCATTGTCTGAGCCAGCGAAGGAGAGCATGTTTAGCTGAGGGCCCACGCATTCGAAAACCACAAGGAGTATGCTTTCGACTTTGGATAACGGACGCAGTGCAAGGAGTATGCTTTCGTCTTTGGATAACGGACACAGCGCAAGGAGTATGCTTTCGTCTTTGGATAACGGATGCAGCGCAAGGAGTATGCTTTCGACTCTGGATAACGGACGCAGCGCAAACCTTCTTTGAGCACCCAAATTGAGGGAAAAGATAGAGGTGGTGCATTTTCCAAGAAGGACAAAGGACATCAAATCGGAATTGGTGATTCTGTAATCTCATCCGATGCCTAGCACAGATGGTGGAAGTTCCTTGTGCGAGTTTAGCATAAGAGAGAGTGCGGTTCGAATCTCATCAGGATTGGTTGGCATAAAGAAAGTTTTTTATTAAAGCTTCGGGTGATAGGGATATAATTCAGAACGTGATAGTGATTGTTTTATGGGTGCATAGCCCAAGTGGTTGGCTAGATGTTACTAAGCCACGATTAAGTAGAATGCTCATGTTCAAATCACGTGGGATACATTTTTAAGGTATGCAACAAAGGTTTAGGGGAGTCATAACTAAAGTGTGGAATGTTTATGAATGATATAAAATATTTTATTTTACTTTTATGGTATAAGTGGTTTTGGGAGTTATAAGGTTATGCAATGTTGTGATTTATTTTATTTTATGGTACAAGTGGTTTTAGGAGAGATAAGGAAGTTGTGAAATTAAAGGCTTTGGTGATGATTATTGAAAAGTGGAGTAATGTTGATTATTTTGTGATCTACTAACCCTTGTGAAGATTGGCAAAAGAATTTTGTGATTGTGGCAGATTTCCAAAGGGGTTTCTTCACTTCAATAAGGTATGGGCACTTTCTTCTTATGAGTATGATTGGTGTATGTTATTCCTGAAATAATATTGGAGTGAAAAGGTATACAACAAGGTTTCCTTTGGTTGAGTGTAAATCCTATTTTCTGATTTGTTGAAGACTACTTATGCATTGTTATCATTGATGAGAGTTTTGGTGAATGCATAATTCTGGTTTGTGGTGGAAGCATTTTGCACTAAGGTTTATGTTTGTAAGTCTTGCTACATGCATTGAGATGGTGAAACCCTTAGTTGGCTGTTTTGATATTAATGGATGAGTTGCTTCCATAGAGGTTGTTTGATCAAGTTATTGCTTTTACTTGACTCATGATATTGGGCTTACTCCATTGAGTTGATTTGAACAAGTTATTCTTTGCATTTGGTGATATTGTGTGGGTGGATGTTTTGTTCAAATATATTTGGAGGGAAAAGGATTTCTACTTGTTTCCTTTCTTGTGATTGGTTGAATGCTTCAAGGTTAATGCTGAGTTGAATGATGTTGGTTAAACCTTGTCTTTGAGCATTGTTGTTGAAGCCCTAATTGGTTGAGAAAAGATATTGGTTGTTGGAAAGAACATGAGTATCATTGTTATATGAGATATTGCTTGGTTGGCAATTGTTGGGTTGTGTTTCATGTTCTTGAGAAAAGCATACTACATCTATCTTATTCTTATTAGATTTGAGATTGAGTTGAGATTGAGATTGGGAGTTAAGTATAGAACATATTGAGTCTCTAACAATTCTCTTTATGCTTCTATGAGGTTGATGAATCACATTGGGTCTCTAACAATTCTCTTTGTGGGTTCATGCCAAGCAAGTTTTCTTGATGAACTTGTGAGTAGGTTTTGGATAGGTTCCGTTGGGGACTTGTGAGGAGGTTTTAGACAGGTTCTGTTGGGGACTTGTGAGCAGATTTGGACAGGTCCTAGCAGAGGACTTGTGAAGCTGAGTTTGATAGTTCTATCAGAGAACTTGAGGATAGAGGTGCATTGGTTCTATGAGAAGAACCTGAGGACTGATTTGTGCTAGACCGAAGGACTATGTTTGGTGCAGATCAAAGACAGAGGAAGAGGACATTTGTGCTAGACCGAAGGACTGTGTTTAGTGCAAATTCGAGGACCAGCTTTGAGGTGATAGAGTTGAGGACAGAGGTCTCCAGCTAGAGCAGGGAAGACAGGTGTCTTCTGTGGATAGAGTTCCATTTGCTAAGGGTAGCGGAGGCAAAGGTCTTCTAGAGGATCACCAGCCAAAGCAGAGGTAGGGGAAGGTATCTCCTTTGAGAAGAGGCTCATAAATTCAGATTGGGGGAAGGTTTCTCCTTTGAGCCGAGGCTCATAAACATTGTAATTGGGAAGGTTTCCCAAAGAACTTTGAGATAACTTTTAGAGAAAATTTTTGTGGATGAACCACATCAAAATTGTTGTGTCACTTTGTGGATGATCTTGTGCATTGTTTTGATATTGCTTTGGATATATTGCTTTATTATTTTGAAGTATAAAGGAAAAGTAAAAAGAGGTCTTATACTGTTCACCCCCCTCCCTCTCAGTATAAGCTTGTGTTCTTCGGACTAGGGTTTGTGAGCAAGGATTATTTCATTGAGTGATTGGTTGAGTAGAGTTGGTTGAGCCTAGTCAAGTGAATGTGTGAAGTGATTGTTCAAGTTCTGTGAAACAAATTATTCTATATTCTGAATTGAGTTGAGAAAGTGTTTGAGTATTGAGGTGAATGTGAAGCATATTGAGTCTCTAACAATTCTCTATATGTTTCTAAGAGAGTGATTGAAAGTGATTGAGTATTGAGGTGAATGTGAAGCATATTGAGTCTCTAACAATTCTCTATATGTTTCTAAGAGAGTGATTGAAAGTGATTGAGTATTGAGGTGAATGTGAAGCATATTGAGTCTCTAACAATTCTCTATATGTTTCTAAGAGAGTGATTGAAAGTGATTGAGCATTGTGATGAATGTAGAGCATATTGAGTCTCTAACAATTCTCTTTATGTTTCTATGAGATTGGACAAGTTCTAGTGAGGACTTGTTGAGCAGATTTGAGGTAAGTCTTTGAGAAGACTTGTGGATAGATTTGGGTGAGCTTTTGTGGAAGCTTACAATACAGATTGAGAGCATATTTGGATAAGTTCTAGTGAGGACTTATTGAGCAGATTGGACAAGTTCTAGAGAGGACTTGTGGATAGATTGGTGTGAGATTTTGTGGAAGCTTACAAGGCATATTTGAGATAAGTCTTTGAGAAGACTTGAGTGCAGAGTTGATTGATTGATTTGTTCAAACCTTGAGTTAAGGTTTGGGGCAGATCTAGCAGAGTTGATTTGAGATTGAGTCAAGATTTGTGTTAAGTCTTGAGGATAGATATTGAGGATAGATTTGTGCTAGATCAAAGGACTATGTTTAGTACATATTTTCAGTAAGGATTTTATTACAATTTGAGGATAGATTTGTGCTAGATTAAGGACTATGTTTAGTCAGAGATAGATATTAAGGATAGATTTGTGCTAGACCGAAGGACTATGTTTAGTGTAGATTTGAGATAGAGCTTTGAAGGTGATAGAGTATAGAGGATGAAAGTCTCTAGTGGATAGAGATCCATTAGCCAAGGCAGTGAGGACAGGAGTCTTTAGTGGATAGAGATCCATTAGCTAAAGTAGTGGGGGCAACAGTTCTTCTAGAAGATCACCATTCAGAGCTAAGGAGAAAGGAGTTCTCCTATGGATAGAGATCCATGAACTTGATTAGGGGATTGGTGTCTCCTTTGGATAGAGATCCATAAACATTGTAATAGGGAAAGGATTCCCAAGAGATTGATTGAGAAAATTTTAGTGAAATATTTTCTCCGTGGAGTAGCCCACATTGGGTGAACCACGTAAATTTGGTGTCTCTATTGTGTGTGGTGATTTGTGCATTGCTTTGATTACTATTGTTGATATTGCTATCTATACATTGCATAATATTGATTGGGAAAGAAAAGTAAAAAGTGGTCTTATATTGTTCACCCCCCTCTTAGTATAAGCTTGTGTTCTTCAATTGGTATCAGAGTGGGTTCCTTCGAAAGAGTTTAACAACTTGAAGGAAAAGCTTTCAAGAACACAATGGATTCTAAGAATGTGTCCTCAGATAATTCAACACCAATATTTGATGGAAGTGATTACATATATTGGAGTATGAGAATGAAGGTTCACCTGATGGCACTTGGCAATGAAATTTGGGAAGCGGTTGAAAATGGATACATACCACCAGTTGATCCACCTACAGATAAGGAAGGTAAGCTTCTACAACATTACAATTCAAAAGCAATGAATGCACTTTTGAGAGGTTTGCATAGAACAGAATCAATAAAAGTTATGCATTGTAAAGATGCAAAAGGAATTTGGGATAAGTTGCAAAGCATATATGAAGGAGATAAAAGTGTCAAAAAGGCAAAGATACGAAATCTCAAAGGACAATTTGAAGAATTAAGAATGAAGAATGAGGAAGACATTAGTTCTTATCTACTTTGGATAGATGAGGTTGTTAATGCTATGCAAGGACTTGGACTTAATGTGGATGAATCAGATGTTTGTGATAAGATCTTAAGGTCTCTTCCAACAAGGTTTAGTGAAAATATTTTAGCTATAGAAGAAGCAAAGGATGGTGATTCTTTGACAAGAGATATGTTGCTTGGTATTCTTACAACTTTTGAGTTAAGAACAAAAGAACCTAATCCCTAGAAGGAAGCAACCTTCAAAGCAATTAAGAAGACAAAGGGTAAGAAGTTAGAATCAAGCAATGAGTCATCCAATGATGAAGAAGCAAATTATGGTAGAAGGAATAAGGATTCAAGAAGATTTAAAGATACAAAATATGTTAGATGTTTCAATTATGGAAAGTATGGTCACTATGCAACTGATTTTCAAGAAGCTAAAAATAACAATGATGAAGAAAAATAGGATCACAAGAATAGGGAATCAGAAAAATACAGGTACCAAAAGAAAGGTAAGGATGGACAAAGCAGACAAGGGAAGAAGTTCTTTCAAAGACAAAAGAGGAGCTACTATGCAGACAAGGCAAGTAAGTACTCAAGTGATAGTGATGCTAGTTTTTCAGATAATGATAGAGATGAAGTCCTATTTATGATTGAAGAAAAAGAAGAAGTCAAGAAAAGGTCACCAATAATTCTCAAGTGTTTTAGATGTGGTAACTTTGGACATCTTGAAGATAGTTGTACAAGGAATGGTTATAGTTTTAGTGATGATGAATATGAGGATGCACTTGAAGGACCAGAAGAAAATATTCTAATGGCACTAGAAGAAGAAGAAGGTGATCCTATAGTAGACAAGTCAAAAGAAAATGAAGATGTAGACAAAGGCAAACAAATAGAGGAAGAATCAGATAAAGAAGGATTTGATCTTAAGGCAGAACTTATTTATGCTCTTGACATAGTAAAGAAGGTAAGAAAGCAAAACTCTAAACTTGAGTTTCAGTTTCAAGAATGCGATGAAGAGAGAAGAAAGCTTATAGAGGATCTAAACAAGTCAATGGCTAAGACAAAGAAGTTCAAGGATAAGTTAGAAGCAAAGGTCTTAGAATGTGAAAGGTTAGAACAAGAAGTAGCTCTACTAAGGGAAGATTTAGAAAAATCCGAGGATAAGCTACACAAGTTTGGAAAGAGTTCAAAGATTGTGGATAAGATGATCAAAGTACAAAGAAGGTCAACAAACAAAATAGGTCTTGGTTTTGAACAAGCTCAAAAGAAACAAGAAGAAGAGTCAACCTCAAGTTCTGAAGAAGAAGAAACTTCAGAAGAAGATAGTGTAAGAGAAAGTGAGACATCTGAGGATGAGTTGGATAATAGAAAGTTCAACAAGGAAAGGAACAATGCACAAAGAAGAAACAGATGGAACAACAATCAGAATAGGTTAAGAGAGACTAAGAGACCAATGAGGTCAAGACAAGGAAATTTCAATGGAAGGTGTTTCTCATGTCACAGGTTTGGACACATGGCTTCACAGTGCAGGACACATGAAAGATAGGAAAATGGGAATTTCAGAAACAGGCAACTTTTCCATGGGTATTGCTACTCATGTAATCAGTTTGGTCACAAGGCAATGGATTGCAAGGTTCATGATAGAAAAGGATATAGCTTCACTAGGAGAAATCCTAAGACATTTGCACCTCCAAGGAATAATAACATTAAGTGTTATAAGTGCAATAATGATGGACATACAACAAAATGGTGTAGAGCAGACATTCCAAAATCAAGCATGAACAGGAACAGGAATAGGAACAAGAATAAGAATATGGGCATGAACAAGAATAGGAATAGGAATATGGATAAGAACAGGAATAGGAACAGGAATATGGATATGGATATAAACAGGAATAGGAATATGGACATGGATAAGAACAGGAATAGGAATAATCAAAGAAATCAAAAGGATCAGATGAGAAGGAAAGAAGATAAAGGTAAAGACCAGTGCTTGTTGGGAGTAGAAATACTCCCACCCCAAAATTAACCACCTCAAGAGGAGGTGGGGGAGGGGCTAAGCTAAGAGATTCATTCTTAGCCCCGAGCCCCAAAGGTGACCCTTTGCCATTGATGTCAAAGGGGGAGAGATTTGAGTAAGGGGAGAGATTTGGTTTAAGGAGAGAGCATTGAGTCAGGGGAGCAGTTTCCCAAGGGGAGCAGAATAGGAAAAAGGTCAAGATTTGGTAAAAAGAATTTGGGTTGCCATCAATGACAAAGGGGGATATTGTTGGACATTTTGAGTGATAAGTTGTCATTGATGTCAAGAGTAAGTGGTCATTGATGTCGAACTAACAACACCAATCAATGGTAGTTTTAGTTGGCAACATCCGTTTTGGTTTCAGTTTCAAGACCCAGTTCCAGGAAGTCAGATGAGGTCCAAAGTGCAAGAAAAAGCCCAAATAAATAATATTATAATATTATTTTATAATATTATACAAAGGAAGTTTAAAATTAATTATAAATTAATTTATTAGTTAATTTATTTAACTTATAAAGTTATTTAAATTAATTATTAATTAATTTAATTATTAATTATAAATTAATTTAAGCTAAGGTTAAATAACCCTAAGGTGGGTTATTAAAAATAAAATTCAAAATTAGATTTCGAATGACATAGCACCGATGTGAGTGAAGTTTAAAAAACGTGTATATAAGGAGGAACTCCCACACTACCAAAGATTACCATGCCTTTGAAATACATTGTGAGCTTTGTAATTTGTGTTGCATCCAAGGAAGAAAGAACGTGCAAATTTATGGAAAGACAAACGATGGCGAAGGCATAAGAGGAAGGGGTTCTACCTTCCTTCACGTGGGCCTTAGTAGCCCATGCGGTGGGCTCCCAAGCGCTAAGGCGCTTAGGATAGAGGAGACGATGGATCGAATCTCGTCGAATCCCCTTTTGGGGAAGTAAGAGGTATGCTTTGATATTGGTCATCAAAAATTTTGGGAATATAGTTTGGGCATTTAAAAATTAATTTTTGCATATTTTTATTTGGTTCTAAGGTTGCAAGGGAGTTATAAGGGTTTTGCAAAATTAAATTTTTAATGTTATTTTCTCAAAGGTGTTGAAAGGATTGTAAGGTGTTTGGTTGATATTTTATGGTGTTGGATATTATTTTAAGTTGGAGTTTATAAGGTGTATCAAAGAAATTATTTTTATGTATGTTATGATGAGTGTTATTTTTAAAAGGGAGAAATAAGGCATAAATTGAGTTGTGATTATTTTGTGTCTAAGGGAATATTTTTGAGAAAGTATTGAAGTGATATTGTTGTGTTTAACCATTGAAATTGGAAAGAAGGAAATTGTGATTAAGACAGGTTTTTCCAAAGGCACTTTGACATCCAACAAAAGGTATGGGCATATTCTTCCTAGTGAGTGATTGTTGAAAGTTGTGTATGAAAAGTTGGAGTGAAAAGGATTGTTTGGTTAGCATTGTTGAGAGTGTTTTGATTTATTGCTTCAAGGTTTTCTGGAATTAAGAGTTGTTGATAAAACCTTGTTTTATAAGCATTGTTGTTGAAGTGAGTTGTTGAGTGAAGAACTTGAACTAGGGTTTGCAAAGAACATGAGTATCATTGTTATGTGAGAGTGGTTGATAAAGCATTGTTGGAAATATTTGAGTGAGTATTCATATGCTTGGACTAGGGTTTGTGAGCAAGGATTATTTCATTGAGTGATTGGTTGAGTAGAGTTGGTTGAGCCTAGTCAAGTGAATGTGTGAAGTGATTGTTCAAGTTCTGTGAAACAAATTATTCTATATTCTGAATTGATTTGAGAAAGTGTTTGAGTATTGAGGTGAATGTGAAGCATATTGAGTCTCTAACAATTCTCTATATGTTTCTAAGAGAGTGATTGAAAGTGATTGAGTATTGAGGTGAATGTGAAGCATATTGAGTCTCTAAACAATTCTCTATATGTTTCTAAGAGAGTGATTGAAAGTAATTGAGTATTGTGATGAATGTGAAGCATATTGAGTCTCTAACAATTCTCTATATGTTTCTAAGAGAGTGATTGAGCATTGTGATGAATGTAGAGCATATTGAGTCTCTAAAAATTCTCTTTATGTTTCTATGAGATTGGACAAGTTCTAGTGAGGACTTGTTGAGCAGATTTGAGGTAAGTCTTTGAGAAGACTTGTGGACAGATTTGTGTGAGCTTTTGTGAAAGCTTACAATACAGATTGAGAGCATATTTGGATAAGTTCTAGTGAGGACTTATTGAGCAGATTGGACAAGTTCTAGAGAGGACTTGTGGAAAGATTAGTGTGAGATTTTGTGGAAGCTTACAAGGTAGATTTGAGACAAGTCTTTGAGAAGACTTGAGTGTAGAGTTGATTGATTGATTTGTTCAAACCTTGAGTTAAGGTTTGGGGTAGATCCAACAGAGTTGAGTTGAGATTGAGTCAAGCTTTGTGTTAAATCTTGAGGATAGATATTGAGGATAGATTTGTGCTAGACCGAAGGACTATTTTTAGTTATAATTTGAGGATAGATTTGTGCTAGACCAAGGGACTGTGTTTAGTGCAGAGGATAGATATTGAGGATAGATTTGTGCTAGACCGAAGGACTATGTTTAGTGTAGATTTGAGATAGATATTTGAAGGTGATAGAGTATAGAGGATGATAGTCTCTAATGGATAGAGATCCATTAGCTAGGGTAGTGAGGATAGGAGTCTTCAGTGGATAGAGATCCATTAGCTAGAGTAGTGGGGGCAATAGTTCTTCTAGAAGATCACTAATCAGAGCTAAGGAGAAAGGAGTTCTCCTATGGATAGAGATCCATAAACTTGATTAGGGGATTGGTGTCTCCTTTGGATAGAGATCCATAAACATTGTAATAGGGAAAGGATTCCCAAGAGATTGATTGAGAAAATTTTAGTGAAATATTTTCTCTGTGGAGTAGCCCACATTGGGTGAACCATGTAAATTTGGTGTCTCTATTGTGTGTGGTGATTTATGCATTACTTTGATTACTATTATTGATATTGCTATCTATACATTGCATAATATTGATTGGGAAAGAAAAGTAAAAAGTGGTCTTATATTGTTCACCCCCCTCTCAGTATAAGCTTGTGTTCTTCAATTGGTATCAGAGCGGGTTCCTTCGAAAGAGTTTAACAACTTGAAGGAAAAGCTTTCAAGAACACAATGGATTCTAAGAATGTGTCCTCGGATAATTCAACACCAATATTTGATGGAAGTGACTACATATATTGGAGTATGAGAATGAAGGTTCACCTGATGGCACTTGGCAATGAAATTTGGGAAGCAGTTGAAAATGGATACATACCACCAGTTGATCCACCTACAGATAAGGAAGGTAAGCTTCTACAACATTACAATTCAAAAGCAATGAATGCACTTCTGAGAGGTTTGCATAGAATAGAATCAATAAAAGTTATGCATTGTAAATATGCAAAAGGAATTTGGGATAAGTTGCAAAGCATATATGAAGGAGATAAGAGTGTCAAAAAGGCAAAGATACGAAATCTCAAAGGACAATTTGAAGAATTAAGAATGAAGAATGAGGAAGACATTAGTTCTTATTTACTTTGGGTAGATGAGGTTGTTAATGCTATGCAAGGACTTGGACTTAATGTGGATGAATCAGATGTTTGTGATAAGATCTTAAGGTCTCTTCCAACAAGGTTTAGTGAAAATATTTTAGCTATAGAAGAAGCAAAGGATGGTGATTCTTTGACAAGAGATATGTTGCTTGGTATTCTTACAGCTTTTGAGTTAAGAACAAAAGAACCTAATCCCTAGAAGGAAGCAACCTTCAAAGCAATTAAGAAGACAAAGGGTAAGAAGTCAGAATCAAGCAATGAGTCATCCAGTGATGAAGAAGCAAATTATGGTAGAAGGAACAAGGATTCAAGAAGATTCAAAGATGTAAAATCTATTAGATGTTTCAATTGTGGAAAGTATGGTCACTATGCAACTGATTGTCAAGAAGCTAAAAATAACAATGATGAAGAAAAATAGGATCACAAGAACAGGGAATCAAAAAAATACAGGTACCAAAAGAAAGGTAAGGATGGACAAAGAAGACAAGGGAAGAAGTTCTTTCAAAGACAAAAGAGGAGCTACTATGCAGACAAGGCAAGTAAGTACTCAAGTGATAGTGATGCTAGTTTTTTAGATAATGATAGAGATGAAGTCCTATTTATGATTGAAGAAAAAGAAGAAGTCAAGAAAAGGTCACCAATAATTCTCAAGTGTTTTAGATGTGGTAACTTTGGACATCTTGAAGATAGTTGTACAAGGAATGGTTATAGTTTCAGTGATGATGAATATGAGGATGCACTTGAAGGACCAGAAGAAAATCTTCTAATGGCACTAGAAGAAGAAGAAGGTGATCCTATAGTAGACAAGTCAAAAGAAAATGAAGATGTAGACAAAGGCAAACAAATAGAGGAAGAATCAGATAAAGAAGGATTTGATCTTAAGGTAGAACTTATTTATGCTCTTGACATAATAAAGAAGGTAAGAAAGCAAAACTCTAAACTTGAGTTTCAGTTTCAAGAATGCGATGAAGAGAGAAGAAAGCTTATAGAGGATCTAAACAAGTCAATGGCTAAGACAAAGAAGTTCAAGGATAAGTTAGAAGCAAAGGTCTTAGAATGTGAAAGGTTAGAACAAGAAGTAGCTCTACTAAGGGAAGATTTAGAAAAATCTGAGGATAAGCTACACAAGTTTGGAAAGAGCTCAAAGGTTGTGGATAAGATGATCAAAGTACAAAGAAGGTCAACAAACAAAATAGGTCTTGGTTTTGAACAGGCTCAAAAGAAACAAGAAGAAGAGTCAACCTCAAGTTCTGAAGAAGAAGAAACTTTAGAAGAAGACAATGTAAGAGAAAGTGAGACATCTGAGGATGAGTTGGATAACAGAAAGTTCAACAAGGAAAGGAACAATGCACAAAGAAGAAACAGATGGAACAACAATCAGAATAGGTTAAGAGAGACTAAGAGACCAATGAGGTCAAGACAAGGAAATTTCAATGGAAGGTGTTTCTCATGTCACAGGTTTGGACACATGGCTTCACAGTGCAGGACACATGAAAGATAGGAAAATGGGAATTTCAGAAACAGATAACTTTTCCATGGGTATTGCTACTCATGTAATCAGTTTGGTCACAAGGCAATGGATTGCAGGGTTCATGATAGAAAAGGATATAGCTTCACTAGGAGAAATCCTAAGATATTTGCACCTCCAAGGAATAATAACATTAAGTGTTATAAGTGCAATAATGATGGACATACAACAAAATGGTGTAGAGCAGACATTCCAGAATCAAGCATGAACAGGAACAGGAATAGGAACAGGAATATGGGCATGAACAGGAACATGAACAGGAATATGGATAAGAACAAGAAAGAATATGGATATGGATATAAATAGGAATAGGAATATGGACATGGACAGGAATAGGAACAGGAATAGTCAAAGAAATCAGAAGGATCAAATGAGAAGGAAAGAAGATAAAGGTAAAGACCAGTGCTTGTTGGGAGTAGAAATACTCCCACCCCAGAATTAACCACCTCAAGAGGAGGTGGGGGAGGGGCTAAGCTAAGAGATTCATTCTTAGCCCCGAGCCCCAAAGGTGACCCTTTGCCATTGATGTCAAAGGGGGAGAGATTTGAGTAAGGGGGAGAGATTTGGTTTAAGGAGAGAGCATTGAGTTAGGGGAGCAGTTTCCCAGGGGGAGCAGAATAGGAAAAAGGTCAAGATTTGGTAAAAAGAATTTGGGTTGCCATCAATGACAAAGGGGGATATTGTTGGAAATTTTGAGTGATAAGTTGTCATTGATGTCAAGAGTAAGTGGTCATTGATGTCGAACTAACAACACCAGTCAGTGGCAATTTCAGTTGGCAGCATCCATTTTGATTTCAGTTTCAAGACCCGATTCCAGGAAGTCAGATGAGGTCCAAAGTGCAAGAAAAAGCCCAAATAAATAATATTATAATATTATTTTATAATATTATACAAAGGAAGTTTAAAATTAATTATAAATTAATTTATTAGTTAATTTATTTAACTTATAAAGTTATTTAAATTAATTATTAATTAATATTAATTATTAATTATAAATTAATTTAAGCTAAGGTTAAATAACCCTAAGGTGGGTTATTAAAAATAAAATTCGAAATTAGATTTCGAATGACATAGCACCGACATGAGGAGAAGTTTAAAAAACATGTATATAAGGAGGAACTCCCACACTACCAAAGATTACCATGCCTTTGAAATACATTGCGAGCTTTGTAATTTGCGTTGCATCCAAGGAAGAAAGAACGTGCGAATTTGTGGAAAGACAAATGACGATGAAGGCATAAGAGGAAGGGGTTCTACCTTCCTTCACGTGGGCCTTAGTAGCCCATGCGGTGGGCTCCCAAGTGCTAAGGCGCTTAGGATAGAGGAGACGGCGGATCGAATCTCGTTGAATCCCCTTTTGGGGAAGTAAGAGGTATGCTTTGATATTGGTCGCCAAAAATTTTGGGAATATAGTTTGGGCATTTAAAAATTAATTTTTGCATATTTTTAGTTGGTTCTAAGGTTGCAAGGGAGTTATAAGGGTTTTGCAAAATTAAATTTTTAATGTTATTTGCTCAAAGGTGTTGAAAGGATTGTAAGGTGTTTGGTTGATATTTTATGGTGTTGGATATTATTTTAAGTTGGAGTTTATAAGGTGTATCAAAGAAATTATTTTTATGTATGTTATGATGAGTGTTATTTTTAAAAGGGAGAAATAAGGCATAAATTGAGTTGTGATTATTTTGTGTCTAAGGGAATATTTTTGAGAAAGTATTGAAGTGATATTGTTGTGTTTAACCATTGAAATTGGAAAGAAGGAAATTGTGATTAAGACAGGTTTTTCCAAAGGCACTTTGACATCCAACAAAAGGTATGGGCATATTCTTCCTAGTGAGTGATTGTTGAAAGTTGTGTATGAAAAGTTGGAGTGAAAAGGATTGTTTGGTTAGCATTGTTGAGAGTGTTTTGATTTATTGCTTCAAGGTTTTCTGGAATTAAGAGTTGTTGATAAAACCTTGTTTTATAAGCATTGTTGTTGAAGTGAGTTGTTGAGTGAAGAACTTGAACTAGGGTTTGCAAAGAACATGAGTATCATTGTTATGTGAGAGTGGTTGATAAAGCATTGTTGGAAATATTTGAGTGAGTATTCATATGCTTGGACTAGGGTTTGTGAGCAAGGATTATTTCATTGAGTGATTGGTTGAGTAGAGTTGGTTGAGCCTAGTCAAGTGAATGTGTGAAGTGATTGTTCAAGTTATATGAAACAAATTATTCTATATTCTAAATTGAGTTGAGAAAGTGTTTGAGTATTGAGGTGAATGTGAAGCATATTGAGTCTCTAACAATTCTCTATATGTTTCTAAGAGAGTGATTGAAAGTGATTGAGTATTGAGGTGAATGTGAAGCATATTGAGTCTCTAAACAATTCTCTATATGTTTTTTAGAGGAAGAGATGTATTGAGTTAAATGTGAAGCATATTGATTCTCTAACAATTCTTGTATTTTCTCAAGAGAGTGATTGAAAGTGATTGAGCATTGTGATGAATGTAATATGAGCAAATATTGAGTCTCTAACAATTCTCTTTATGTTTCTATGAGATTGGACAAGTTCTAGTGAGGACTTGTTGAGCAGATTTGAGGTAAGTCTTTGAGAAGACTTGTGGATAGATTTGTGTGAGCTTTTGTGAAAGCTTACAATACAGATTGAGAGTAGATTTGGATAAGTTCTAGTGAGGACTTATTGAGCAGATTGGACAAGTTCTAGAGAGGACTTGTGGATAGATTGGTGTGAGCTTTTGTGGAAGCTTACAAGGCAGATTTGAGATAAGTCTTTGAGAAGACTTGAGTGCAGAGTTGATTGATTGATTTGTTCAAACCTTGAGTTAAGGTTTGGGGTAGATCCAACAGAGTTGAGTTGAGATTGAGTCAAGCTTTGTGTTAAAGCTTGAGATAGATATTGAGGATAGATTTGTGCTAGACCGAAGGACTATGTTTAGTGTATAGGATAGATTTGAGGATAGATTTGTGCTAGACCGAAGGACTGTGTTTAGTGTAGAGGACAAATATTGAGGATAGATTTGTGCTAGACCGAAGGACTATGTTTAGTGCAGATTTGAGATAGAGATTTGAAGGTGATAGAGTATAGAGGATGATAGTCTCTAGTGGATAGAGATCCATTAGCCAGGGCAGTGAGGATAGGAGTCTTCAATGGATAGAGATCCATTAGCTAGAGTAGTGGGGGCAATAGTTCTTCTAGAAGATCACCAGTAGAGCTAAGGAGAAAGGAGTTCTCCTATGGATAGAGATCCATGAAATTGATTAGGGGATTGGTGTCTCCTTTGGATAGAGATCCATAAACATTGTAATAGGGAAAGGATTCCCAAGAGATTGATTGAGAAAATTTTAGTGAAATATTTTCTCCGTGGAGTAGCCCACATTGGGTGAACCACGTAAATTTGGTGTCTCTATTGTGTGTGGTGATTTGTGCATTGCTTTGATTACTGCTGTTGATATTGCTATCTATACATTGCATAATATTGATTGGGAAAGAAAAGTAAAAAGTGGTCTTATACTGTTCACCCCCCTCTCAGTATAAGCTTGTGTTCTTCAATTTCTCTAACCCTAAACCTTTTTATAACTCTATTCTTCAAACCCTTATTGAGCTTAATTAAGTCAACATATTACTAAGTTGACAAGGAACCAACCTAATCTAGAGGTTGGGCTGAAGCTATATTTGGTCCATCCAATGTTGAGTGTTGATTTGCGACAATCGGGTGTAAGCTTGGACAGAGAATTGGAAGATAGACAATTTTAGTGTCAAGTAAAAATTGATGTCAATTTAGTGCCCAACAATTTTTGGCAGACCCGATGGGACCTGTTTGCAAGAAACACTAAAATACATTATATGATTTATTTTTTTATTTTTATCTAGAGGAATCAAAATTTGGTGAATTATCTTGACCTTGCTAAGCGAAGAGTAGAAAATTCACCTGGTGACTCTCTATTCTATAAACCCAGAAAAAGTTATCCCTTTAAATCATAATTTTTCATGTATATCAGGTCATTCAAGAGAAATAACCTAGACTCCTTTTTCTACTGTGAGCTACCTTATAGAGGGTCTACTATTTTAAGGAACTTGAATCAATATTTCTATTCTAAAGAAAAACCTCCCGAGGAGAATCATGTAGTTAATCCAACATCACCTCCAACAAGAGTTATACCTAGAAACATGGCATAAAATATAGTTCTAAATTAGCCTTTGTCGAAGTACCCCAGCTAAAACATAGTTGCCCCCTTAGAAAATCCCATATGCATCACATTCCTCAAACTGTGTCTAAGACCATTCCCACCTATGATAAATCTAAAAAAACCTGCATATGAGCACTGCCCAAATATTCTGATTCTGGTAGCAATCCACAATATAAAAAATGAATATTTTATTATCATAATCTTAGCCTTGTCCTTTAGAGGAAATATTTTGCTTGGTTTAGGACTTTTTAAGACAATACCATCACCTCATTGGCAGCATTGGATGAGCCTTTTATGGAAGAATTTAATGAATTTTTTGATCATTTTTCCTTCCTTAATTAGTTCACATCTATGCAGAAGCATCAAAAAGAAACTATCCCAGATTTTAACTTAAGGTTCAACAAGACCTGAAGGAGAATCCCCCCTGCAACTAGATGTTGGAAATATGAGCAAGTTTTTTTGTCATTGATGTCAAGAGTTGTCAAGAGTTTGTTGATTCAATTTTGTCATCATTAAGGTCATCAAGAGGTTTTTCCAAAAGGTAAGGAAAGGTTTAAAGGACTAGGATATAATATCTATTTTTAATATTATATGCCTACAGTGGCCTAAAAGGTTGAAGATCCAAGGAAGGAGAAGCAGGTTTAAAAGGAAGTCCCAAGGAGGGTGAAGCAGATTTAAAAGGTAATAATAATATTATAATATTCTAGGTTACAGGTTGAGGTGAAGAAGACAGGTCCAAGGAGTAATTAAAAATAATTTATTCCTCAAAAGACCCATTGAGTAGGTTGCAAAATATTTAATATAATTTATTTAAATTTAAATATTTTAACCTAAAGGTAAAGATTTAATTTAAATAAATATTGGGTGCCAAAGTTAAAGGTTATAATGCAAATTAATTAATTCAAATTTTTAAATTCAAAATTAATCATCGACATCGAAGTGCATAAGCCAAAGCATATATAAAGGGGTTAAATTTTTTTATTAAACCATCCATGCACTTTATTCGTATACCCAAAGGCAAAAGAAAAAATGTGTTGTTTCATTGAGAGGAAGAAGACATTTCACGTGGTTCAAAATATTTAGTGGACAAGCGACGGTTTAAATGCATGAGGCACAACCCAAGCATAACCAAAAAACTGGTTAGCACAGTTGGTAACTAAGGCAGAGTTAAGGCATTCACAAGGCAAGAGGTTGGGGTTTCGAATCCCCACGAAGTTGTTTTGAGGAGGAAGTATGTTTTATTTTTTGATCGCCAAAATTCAAGGAAGCTTCAAAGGGGAGTGCTTGAGGGTTTAGGCTCATATGGGTGTGTGGCCCAATGGTTGCATAGCTTCATCTAGAGCAAAGAGGTGGCAACGAGGTTGCGGGGGGTTCAAAGCGTAGCAAGGCATGCACCTTTAATTTTGCATGTGGGCAAGGTGTATAAGGTATGCATAAAATTTTTTATTTAAATTTAAATTAGCACCAAGGTTGGGAGCACATTAAGGTCATGTGAATTTATATAGCACCTTGAAAGTAGGGAGTCATAAGGTATTTAAAAGTTTATATTATTTTGTGCCTTGAAAATTAAATTAAGGTTGGAGTAATAAGGATAAATTAAGGGATTAATTTCTGAATATTATTTTTGAGAGATTATAAAGGAAATTGGTCTTTTATACATTGATTGATTTGGAGTTATTAAAGAAAGTTGATTTTTTATGTGTTGAGAAGTATTTGGATAAGTTTGGAGATAATAAGGTGTATTTGAGTTTTGTTAATTTTTGTAATGGTGAATTTATTTTGAGGGAAATATTTGAGTGAATATTTTTGCTATCTAACCTTTGATATTGGCAAAGAGGTTGATTGTGATTGAGACAGATTTTGAGGTTAAATATTCATCAAAACTAAAGGTATGGGCATATCATCCTTGTGAGTAAAATGTTGCTTTGTTGAAAGTTGTGAAGTGCAAAGTTGGAGTGAAAAGAATTGTTTGATAAGCATTGTTGGAAATGTTTGAGTGAGTTTTAATGTGCATGATTTGTGGATGTTGAAATATCATGAGTATCATTGTTATATGAGATTGAGAACTATCTTGAGTTAGGGCTTGTGAAAGATCATGAGTATCATTGTTATGAGAAGTTGAGAACTATCTTGAATTAGGGTTTGTGAAAGAACATGAGTATCATTGTTATGTGAATTTGAAATCATCTTGAGTCAAGGTTTGAGTTCCATAGTGTGAGTTGTTGGAAGTATAGTGAAACACTTGATTAGGGTTTGTAAGCAAGTTGTGTTTCATTGAGTGAATGGTTGAATGAAGTTGGTTGAACATTATTGATTGAAAGTATTGGAGTGATAGTTCAAGATTTGTGAAACAAATTACCCTTATTATAAATTGATTTGAAAGTGAGTTTGAAAGTAATAAAATGATTTGTGAGTGTGAAACATATTGAGTCTCTTACCATTCTCTATATGTTTCTATGATTAAACAATATTATGAGTGAAACTTGGTTGTGTGATTGAAAAGGTTTTCTGAAAGAGATTAAGTTGAGTTTTTGTATGCAAGTTTTGCAATTGATTTAAGCAAGATTTTGTGAAAGCTTGTGAACATATTTGAGTAAGTCCTAGAGTGGACTAAAAGAAAATTTTTAGCAAGCTTTTGTGAAAGCTTGTGAGCTGATTTGAGTAAGTCCTAGAGTGGACTTAAGGACAAAGTTTAGCAAGATTTTGTGAAATCTTGTGAGCTGATTTGAGTAAGTCCTAGAGGGGACTTAAGGATAGATTTGTGGAAGCTTTTGTGAAAGCTTAAGGACAGATTTGTGTGAGATTTTTTGGAAGCTTACAATCAGATTTGAGACAAGTCTTGGTGAAGACTTTTTGAGCATATTGAGCAATTTCTAGAGAGGACTTATGGATAGATTAGAGGAACATCTTGGTGAAGACTTGAGATTAGATTGAGCAAGTTCTAGAGAGGACTTATGGATAGATTAAAAGAAACTCTTGGTGAATACTTGAGAGTAGATTGAGCAAGTTCTAGAGAGAACTTGTGAGTAGATTTGAGGTAATTCTTTGAGAAGACTTGAGAGAAGAGTTGATTGATTGATTTGTTCAAACCTTGAGTTAATATTTGAGGTAGATCTAGCAGAGTTGATTAGTGATTGGATCAAGCTTTGTGTTAAGTCTTGAGGATATATTTGAGATAGATATTGAGAATATTTGTGCTAGACAGAAGGACTGTGCATATTTGAGATAGATATTGAGCAGATTTGTGCTAAACCAAAGGAATGTGTCTAGTGGAGATTTGAGACAGAGTGTGAGCATATTTGTGCTAGATCGAAGGACTATGTTTAGTGCATATTGAGACAGATATTAAGTAGAGTTGAGAGTAATATTTGGAGGTGATAGAGCATAGGATAGTAGTCTCCAATGGATAGAGATACATCGGCTAGGGAAGTGAGGACAAAGGTCTTGTGAGTCAGGATAGTGGTCTTCTATAGAGATAGATCCACAAGCCAGTGTAGTGGAGCTAGTAGTCTTCTAGAGGATCACCAGCCAGAGTAGAGGAGAAGGAGTTCTCCTGTGGATAAATATCCATAAACCAACCAAGGGGATTGGTGTCTCCTATGGATAGGTATCCATAAAATTGATTAGGATATTGTTGTCTCCTTTGGACAAAGGTCCATAAACATTGTAATAGGGAAGGATTCCCAAAGATATTTGTTGAGAAAATTTTAGTGAAATATTTTCTCTATGGAGTAGCCCACATTGGGTGAACCACATTAAATTGGTATCTTTATTATGTGTTGTGATTTGTGCATTGCTTTGATTACTATTTTTGATATTGCTATTGATATATTGGATAATATTGTTTGAAAAAAATAAAAGTAAAAAGTGGTCTTATACTGTTCACCCCCCTATCAGTATAATCATGTGTTATTCAATTGGTATCAGAGTGGGTTCCTTCAGAAGAGTTTAACATCTTGAAGAAAAATCTTACAAGAACGCATATGGATTCTCAAAATGGATCTTCAGGAAAGTTTGTACCATTGTTTGATGGGAATAATTATGCACTTTGGAGTGCAAGAATGAAGATTCACCTAATGGCACTAGGGAATGAAATATGGCAAGAAGTTGAGGATGGATACATATTGCCAGCTACTCCACCTATAGATAAAGATGGTAAGCTCCTACAACTGAATAATTCAAAGGCAATGAATGGAATTTTAAAAGGTTTGTGTGAAACAAAGTTTATAAAAGTTATGGATTGCACATCAACAAAAGAGATTTGGGATAAGATGAAAGGGGGAGACAAAAAGGTCAATATGGAAAAATTGTTAAATCATAAGAAAACATTTGAAGACCTAAATATGGAGGATGATGAAAATGTTGCTACATACCTACTTCATGTGGATGAGGTTGTTAACTCCATGCAAGGACTTGGGTTCAAAGTTGAAAAAATAGATGTTTATCACAAAATTTTAAGGTCACTTCCTAAGAAGTATAGTGAAAATATTTCAGCCATAGAAGAGTCAAAAGATAATGATTTTTTGACAAGGGATGAGTTACATGGAATTCCCAAAGCTTTTGAGATGAGAATAAAAGAGGATCCTATTCCCCAGAAAGAAGCAACCTTCAAATTTACAAAGAATAAAAAGGGTAAGATGTCAGTTTCAAGTAATGAGTTATCCAGTGTTGAAGAAGCACTATTAATGAGTAAGATGCACTATTCTGATGAAAGGGCCATTAGCACAGAAGTCATTCAGACTACAAGTAGGCCCAAGTACCTAGCCCTGGGTGGAGAGCCCCCTACTACAAAGATAGATTAAAATGAGAAGGATAATAACTTTGTGTTTACATCGATAAGTTTCACCATTGTAACGATAGTGGAGCTTAATCCTACTACTGAAGAAATATTGCAGGAGAAACCATTACAGGAAGGGTTGTCCGGAGAAGATACAAAAAGTGAGAAATCAGTAGCATTGTAGGTTTTTTAAAAGAGAAGCTAAAAGGGAACCGAATGGAACCCAAAAGGAGATTTGTAAGAAATAGAAGTTGGATAAGGACATAATTTTTAAGGAAACCCATGTTTCAGCTATAGAAGAAGTACAACTAGTGCATCAACAGAGTATAGAGGTAGCTCTAGAAAAACCTATATCTTTAGGAAAAGATATGACCTCTATTCCCTCTTCTCAATCTCCTCCTATTTGCCCATATAAAATTCCTTGCCATTCTAATCAGGAAGTTGTAACAAAGGTGGCTTCTCCCCCTCATAGTTCACCACATGTTTCACCATTCAATATTGAGGGCCAAACCATCCCATCTCCTCCAAAGTCACCTAAAATTCCTTCCTCAACATTTGTAATGCCCCCTTCATCATCTCCCATAATTTTATCTTTGCCATTGCAACTTACCCTATCATCTAAAAAATAAGCTATTACATCCACACCCACTCACACTTCTGTGAGTTTTACTACAGTCTTCATGAGTTTACCAATTGCAACAGTAGTGGTTGTCATAGATTCCACTTTAGTAACTTCCACCAAGACATTGTCAGCTATTGATTCAACTCTCTCATACCTTATAGCCTCTTCTCCTCCTCCTATGAATTATCATACACTAGCAAATTTTCAAAATGAGAAGGAAGCAACATAGAAAATTCAAGATTTATGAGTAGAGAAGTTGTCCAAACCTTCCAAGAGGATGGAAATGAAGAGGAAAAGCATGTTTGTTGATCCAATTTCTAGGTAGAGGACATCCAAGTAAAATATTCCTCTAGTAAGAAAGATTGATACTGAAATGACTGCTCAAGACTACCATCTACACAAATACATAGAAGATATTGAGTAGTTACCTACTAAAGATGATTTGGTGATAACTAAGGCTCACTTGGACACTTTCTATGTAAAGGATGATATATATAAAGAGAAAGTGGACAATTTGGAGTGGATAATTGAAAAACTTGAAAAAATAATCACCAAATAGAAAAAAATAGAGAAATATCTTAGAAAAGAAGCTAAGAACTGGTAAGACAAATTTTAGGAAGCCAATAAGCTCAAGGAGCAAGTAGAGGAACAAAAGAAGAAAAAAAAAGAACAAGCTAAATAAATACAGAGCTTGAAGTAGCAGCTTCAAATTGCAAAGGTTAAGTCTTCAAGTTTCTCTAAGACAGGACTAAAGAAAGTGAGAAAAGAACTCTTATCTGAAGTTCTAGAAAAATGCTCAGAGTTACAGCCCATTATCGATTACATGGATGATGCCAGCCACATACTGTAGAATATTTAGGAAGACCTGGATAGCTTCACTGGAGAAATTCAACCTATGGTGACCCCAGCTGAGCAGATCTATAAGTTAGCAAATACAAAGCTTAGTGAGACTGCTAAACCTATTCATAACAAAGAATGGAATACTACCAGGTTGGATGCTAGAGTTATAGTAAAGAAGCACAGAGCCCTCTAAAAGGCTTTGCTATTGTTTGATAAGGTTGAGAATATGATCAAGGATGTAGTGGACATAAATAAAGAAATGATTCAAAATGGCTTCAGAGGTTTGTGGATGGAAAATAACACTTTGCTATCAGTAGAAGAAATTAAGAAGAGTGTTTCCAAGAATCTCCAAGATGAGTCTAAGATTGATGCTCTGGAAGAGCCAATTACCCAGGAGCAGGTTTCACAAATTATTATTGATTTTACCAAACTCAAAGATCTGATGGAAGACTTGGTAAATAAATGAAGTGCTAAAAATTATGAAGACACTAGTGAGTTGGAGTATATTCACAAGTAGCTTAAAGAGACTTCCAATCCCTCTGAAGTAGTCTAGAAGAAGAATTTATAAACCTTGAAGCTGATGGAGCATTTATTCAGAAAGAATGCTAAAGAGGTGAATGAAAAAGAGTAAGAATCACTCGAGGAAGAGGTTGAACAAAAATATGAGGATAATTCTAAAAAAGAAGCTCAACAAGAGGATGAAAAATCAAACAGAGTTGCTACAGATCCGCAAGAGACACAAGCTTAGAATCATTTTGTTTGTACATTTTTGTAGTCATGCAGAATTTTTTGTATTTTGTTTGATTTATTTTTACTTTGACATTGTCAAAAGGCAATAATAAAAGCATGAATCCAGAGTGATGCAAAGAACAACAATTTTTTGTGAAGGTATTCATATCATTTGGTTTTAAGAAGATTTAAAAGGAGAACATAGTTGTATTTTATTGAAGCATTGGAGTAGTTTGGAAGGAGTAATGGAGATATTTTTGTTTCCAGTATGATCTCCATGTGAATAGTTATCCTCTAGGATGCCCATAAAGTTTTCAGAGGGTGGTGATCATATGGAAATTATTACTTGAAGCATTTTGTTGAAGATAAGCATTTTTTGACTCCTAATGCCCAATGGATAAGACTCTGAGTTCGATGGCTTTGTGAGCAAATCCACCTGGGAGGTGCCAGAATGTAGGTCCAAAATGGCTACATCCTTAAAAAACTTTGAAATTTTTATTCTAATGCGGGAAAATCTCTAATCTGCTGAGGTTAAAAAGTATTTTGGTGTGGACCCGTGCAAGAGTGCTCTAACCTGCTCAATACTTAGTGCTATTTTGCAAAAAAAATACTAAGTGCTTCATTATGCCCGAGGCATAGTGTATTTAGCAGTGGATTTTGACAAAGTTACCAATCCATATTTTTTTTTACTTTGATGATGTTAGTGCGTTCCAAAGTGTGGAATGGTGATTTCTCTTTGTTTCATGCACTCCAATGACTAAGTTTTGACAAGATGCATCCCACTGATTTCAAAGACTAATGTGGAGCGAAATGGTGAAAAGAAGGTCAAAAGCATTGTAAAGGTAGTGAAATAGTGATAAGAGTTATTTGCATTGCTTGTAGAGCAGATTGGCGATTTCATAGTCAAAATGAGTCAAAGATGATGTCAACATATTTTTTGAGTAGATTGCGACCTTTACTTTATGCCACAGATGTGAGAAGGAAGTTAGAAAATTTGAAGGCTTAGTAAGCGAATTGATGACAGATTTGGTTTTGCTCACGACTTAGTGCATTTCTCGCTAGAACTTGATTCTAATGGCTGAAGGTACCAAGGCTGATGTTAGTGTTGATATAGAGCAGAATGGCATTTCAAATTTATCCCACTATTTTTAGAAAGTATTTTTGATATTTAATTGTAACCATCTGTTAAGAGAATCAATGATTGAGATTTTTTTGACACTGTTACAACGTATAAAGGTGGATTCTTGGTGGATCAGAGAATAGTTAGTTTGAGGTGAGAAAGTGAAGCGTCGAGGGCTTTTCAAGAACCAAGAACCAAAGAGGTTGAAGATATGTGGTGGAATGGAGTTTCTAGGAATGATAAGCGGTCCAAATTTTGTTTCCAACAGTTTGAGGCTCAATTGTCGTCATCAAACCAGCAAGTTGCAGAGCTGAGCTACCATGGTAGATTGCTTCTAGCAGATTTCCTAGACTCTGAGCAAATGAGATAATTCCAGTAAAACTCTTTTTTGAGTTGTCAAAATTTTAATCTTTGTAACGTCTCCAATTATTTCATTATAAAACTATAAATAGATGTCAACCCCTCATTTTTTAGGGTCGGATCTAGTGCATTTGCTTGCCCTAATCTAAATATATTTTGCAAACTAACAGAAGGAGTATTACTCTAATTTTTGACTCAAGACATGTTATCTTTGCTATCTTTTGATTAAGAGGTTTGAAGCTATGAATTACATTTATATCAATACTATAACGGTTAGTTCATTCCATTTTTATTGGATTACTAGTTGTGAAGGTAGTTGAAATCTATTCATAGTTATATATATGTTTTTAGGAATTTTATTTTTGGTAAATCTGATTATTGGTCTATTCTGATAAATTGGATTATCAATATATTGGATATTGGAATTGCTTCTTGCAACATATATTTTTTGTTTTTGCTTTAATATATAAATATTTTATGGTTTGGGTGCTGCTAATATTGAGTGATAGGACATCAAACATAGTTTGTTGGAGGTTTCTGCAGCAGATGCCTATGTTGATAGCGTTTTCATCCACTTTTAATGCATATTTCTCTAACCCTATTCTTAAAACCCTTATTGAGCTTAATTAAGTCAACATATTACTAATTTGACAAGGAACCAACCTACTCTAGAGGTTGGTCTGAAGCTATCTTTAGTCCATCCAATATTAAGTGTTGAGCTGTGACTATTGGGTGCAAGCCTGGACAAAGAATTCGAAGATAGATAGTTGCAGTGTCAAGTAAAACTTGATGTCAATTTAGTGCCCAACAAGCACTTTATAGGGTAGAGTTTGGCTGGAACTATGACAATTCTTGCCCATCCATTTTCACTTGTTAGGTATAATTTTCCTGTGTTTTTAATTTTTGTTTTCCTATCTAAAAAAAAAGTAAAAAGTACAGTCCTTTTTGTTATAGTAGTTGAGTAGGCTAGAAACCCTGTGTTGGGGGTTTTTAAATATTATGAAGGAGCTACCATTATTAGCTAATCTGGATAGCCCATAAAGTATATAATGAAGTGAGGGGCGATTAGACTCCAATACCCAAGCCTTAGATAACACTCGTGCATGAAATTGAGCTCACATGCATCTTCAAGTGTATCAGGAGACCATCTAGGCTTGAACAAAATTTTATCCAATAGGAAGATTTTTGGCCTTGTATTATCCATAGTCCACAGGATATAACATCCCAAATGATTACCCTCTTGTACTATTAAAGAGGTAGGTAGTGTGCTCAAGGGTATGTGTGGAATCCTCGGGTAGTAGCCTAAAATATTTGTCCAAGAACTATTGTTCATCACTACGGTATAACAAAGGGCCTATGGGTATTACATACTCCCTTGTATAGCACGCCTTGGTTCTTTCCAAACAAAAATCTTCAACCTGCAAAAACAAAGTCTTCTATTTTTTGAACATACAATTTTATTTCCCACAAAAGTGAGCATACGAAGAAGACTTCCCTATCATGAAGACAAACAACTTCATGCACCAAATAGTTTGGAAAAATTTGGAAAGTGTTTGTGATAATAAAAAATATTTTAGTGGTAGTAATAGTTGGGTCAGTCACAGTAACAGTCATCAGTAACAGTAAAAAATTATCGGGTTGTTAGTTATAGAAAAAAACAAACAGTGTTAGTAATTGTAAAGTATAGATAATCTAGGGTCAGTGTTTGAACAATTTCAGTAATAACAATACAAGTAATAGGTACAGAGACAAGACAATGACATGAGTGGTTAGTAGCTAGAATAGACAAGTCAGAGACAATTAACAATACCCAATTTATAAATCCAATCTTCGGTGTAAAAAAAAGGCATTGATTTTTTACTCAAATAGGGATATCTCTTCACTTAGATCTCAGATTAACTCCAAAATTTACCAAACAACTCTACATTCCATTTTTGACATAATTATTCTTGGAAACTCTTGGTCAAATTTACCAATTTCCCAAAATTGGTAATTTTTTATTTTTCATGTTATGACCATAAATTTTCAACAGTTAGTCAATTTGACCCAAAATTTTGGAGACTAGAAAAAACTCCTTATTATACACCAAATATCCTCAAGGACCCATATGTGAATTTTTAAGTCCAATTTGAAGAAATTACCTCGACATCAAATTGTGCCAACCAGGTGATCACATAAAGTCAAAGAAGTATATCTCCTCATTAAGCACTCAGATCGAGTAGTCATTGAAGTGGTACCTATCCTAAAATAAGTTTTTCAATCTAATTCCAAAAATATATATCTATATATACTAAAAATAGAAACCCCTAAAATCACATTTCTATTTTTAGTAAGTCACTCATAGTCAACCCAACCTGATCAAAATGGATGTTGGTACTCACAGACACCAGGAAAAGATGGAAAAAGCCACAACATTGGACACCATCATAAATAAACTCCAATCTATTATTCAAGACAATCAATCAATCGAGGAAAATATCCAAAATTTTAGAAAAGAGTGCATTTCCTCCAAAACATAAATACTTGAACAAATTCTAGATGTGGTATCCAAGCTTCAAACTGATCCTTAGGTTTTTAAATATCCTAATACTGAATAGTCAAGGCAAGGAAAATGACCCCATAAGGAACATGATAGTTTTCACTTGGACCATGATAGTACTTTCAAGATGCCTAAGCTGGAATTTACAAAGTTCAATGGGAAATATATAGAGGGATGGTAATGTCGTATTGATCAATTCTTCCAACTCCACAATATTCCTATATTTTACTAGATCTAGATGGCTTCTTTTAATATTTAATTAGAAACTTTGTAGTGGTGCCAATGGTTTTGGCAAACTGTTATTGAATATTCTTAGGAATATTTTGAATCATAACTACTTACTCACTTTTGCCCTAGCGCATATGATGATTTCTAAGGAGCTTTGACCAAGTTGAGACAAACTTCTATAGTTTAAGACTACTAGGACAAATTTAAAAAATTAGCTAACGGGACCAAGGGATTGAATGAAGATTTTTTATGAGTTGTTTCATTAGTGGATTAAGGGATGATCTTCAAGTTGAGGTTAAGATGTTTAATCCCAAAAAAATGAGGCAGGCCATAAGCCTAGACTAGTTGTCCAAATCCAAATTTACAACTCAAAGGAGGTGTTGTGGCTGATCCACAACACACCCCAAAATTGGGGACCCACCTTTTTTGCATGCTTTCAAAGAAGACCTCAGTGGCCCAGATGCTAAAAAATCAAAGGAAGAGCAAAATATCACAAAAGGAAAAAGTGTCGCGATATCGCGACATGTCGCTCCATCGCGGCTAGAAAAGAAAAGTTGTCACGATTTCGCGACGTGTTGCTCCATCGTGGCCGAAAAAGAAAAGTTGTCGCGATATCGCGACATGTCGCTCCATCGCGGCCCAAAAATGAAAGTTGTCACGATTTCACGACGTGTTGCGCTATCGCTGCCAAAAATGAAAGTTGTCACGATTTCACGACGTGTTGCACTGTCGCTGCCAAAAAATGAAAGTTGTCACGATTTCGCGACGTGTTGCACTGTCGCTACCAAGAAATGAAAGTTGTCACGATTTCGCGACGTGTTGCTCTGTCGTGGCTCAGACAAGCAAAATGCAGAGAAAGAAAGAAACGTCGCAATTTCGCGGCTATGAGAAGCAGAATGCATCATGAAGAGAAAATGTCGCGATATCGCGACGTGTCATAAAATCGCGGTCAGAGCAAGGTGGAAGAGGTGTTGATCGAAAAATGTCATGATTTCGTGATGTGCTGTGAAATCGCGGTCCATAGAGGAGAGAGAAAGACAGAATGGAAAATTGTCGCGATATCGCGACATGTCATAAAATCGTGGTCAAACCAGTCAAACAGGGCAAGGCACTAAAGTTGTCGCGATATCGCGACATGTCGCGTTTTCGTGACCTAAAGCAGCAAGACATGCCAAAGATGAAAAGCGTCGCGATTTCGTGACAGGAAGCAGCAAAGGGGTACGAAGCAGAAAAACATCGCGATATCGCGACAGGTCACGTTTTTGCGGCTCCAAGTTGGCAAAGTGGTATGGAAGGAAAAAGCGTCGCGATTTCACGATAGGAAGCAACGAGACAGCCTAAAAGAGAAAAGCGTCGCGATTTCACGACAGAAAGCAGCCAAGTGGTACGGAATGAGAAAAGTGTCGCGATTTCATGACAGAAAGTAGTGAGACAGCCCAAAAGAGAAAAGCGTCGCGATTTCACGATAGAAAGCAGCGAGACAGTACGAAAGGGAAAATATGTCACGATTTCGTGACATGTCGTGTTTTCGCGTCATTTTCGTGATGCATGAGGACAAACGAGGTTGTTGACAGGAAAATGTCACGATTTCGCGACATGTCCCATTTTCGCTGTGCATGAAGGCAGACAAGGCTGCGGGCATAAAATTGTCACGATTTCGTGACATGTCTTATTTTCATTGTGCATGAAGGCGAGCAGAGCTACATATAGAAAAATGTCGTGATATCGCGACATGTCTCATTTTCGCGAGGTGTGATGAAGGACAAGGCTGCTGACAGAAAAATGTCGCGATATCGCAACATGCTATTTTTGTCGTGATTTACAAGGGGCCGTTATAGAGCATGCAGGGAAACGCGGAACACATGGCGTACATGTGTAAGGGCTACAAAAGCGTTACAATTCATAGAGAAGATCAAGCGTCTCGATGTCGAGCATAAAGCCAAAGCACACGCAGTCAAGGAAGGTGAAACAAGCAGCCACTGGAAGACGAAACGAACCATCGTGGAAGGAGAAGCAATTTGCCAACAAGTATAAAACGTAGAGGCACAGATTGGTACGGGGGTCGGAAAACCACTACGGGCAGAGTTGCAGAGCCAAAGGCAATAAGCCATTCTGGGCCTGCTTTTGTGGTGTTTTTCTTCCACTTTGTCTGGATATTTCCTTTACATTGGACTGGGTAGGAAATTGTTGTAAGCAGAGTTGTAGTGCTGAAGGCCAGAGGGCCATTCTGGGCCTGCTTTGAGGCTATTTTCTTCCATAGACTGGGTTTGGGAAACCAGAGATTCTGTTGTTGTATAATGACCAATTTTTAATACGGAAAATTCAGAGAGTTGCACCTCATTGGCAAGAAAGAAGGAGTTATTTTCTGCATGCAGGATTAAATGTTTATCTTTCCCCTTTTCAGATTTCTAGGCTTATAGGTGAAGTTTAATGCAAGTTCTCTTGGTTGCTTCATGCGAATGTCTAAATCTAAAAATTACAGTTTAAACCCCAGAAACCAGCACCTAACTTACCTGGATTGTGCGAGTTTTGCAGGTTCAATAGGTTAGGTTGTATGCAAAAAACCTCATTGGCTTCGGTTTTGTCAAAATAGGATAGCATCATACTGAATGCACTTTTTATTTTTCTTTCACATTTTATTTTTATTTTTTCTGCACTTTATTTTCATTTATAGGCATTAAAAAATAAAAAATAAAAAACTAAAAATTCCAAAATCTGAAAATAGAAAATTTCCATTTCAAGGCCAGAATTTCATTTTTAGTTTTATTTTTCATTCATGAGCCGATGATGACATTCCCTTCATGAAAATTCCAATTTCATTGAAGGAGTTCTGTTTTATGGCATTTTATCAATTTCCACTTTGAAGTTACAGCGTGGTCATTTAAGGATCAAATCACATTTGCTTTATTCGGGTTCAATGAACAATCATTAAAGTTTCACAGTAAAATAAACCAACATTGCCCCTTGTTTTCAGTTACTTGCAACCACTAAGGTGTTCCAAGCATTTTTATTGAATATCTTTATTTGAGATTATTAATACACGGATGTAAAATGCTAACATAGCGGAACCTTGGAGAAATTGTTTATTAAATTTCTTTGCAAGAGAGGATTTAGAACCCAAATCCTATCGGAGAGTGTGTTTTCACAATCGGGTGAAAATACCACTCAACAGATTGGCGCTAGAAGGAGGGCTGGATGGGTTTATTTTAGTGAGATTTAAAATTTTTGTATATTTCATGCCCTACTGATTGTTATCTTTAGTCTTCTAACACCACTCAACAGATTGGTGCTAGAAGGAGGGCATGAAAAGGTTTATTTTATCGTGATTTTAGATGCTACAGGTTTATAATTGTTTAAGAGCTTTACATTGCTAAATATTTCAAGTCCATTTGATTAGCATCTTCGGCCTCCTCTAACACCACTCAACAGATTGGCGTTAAAAGGAGGGCCTGAACTGGTTTATTTCACGATGATTTAAGTGCTATAGGGATTTAAATTTTGAATATTTCATGCCTTGTTAATTGTTATCTTTACTCCTCTAACACTCGATAGATTGTTAAAAGGAGGGCCTGAATTGGTTTACTTTATTCTATTTTAAGCAATTCAGGTATGTTGTATATTTTTTTGATTGTTCATACAAAAACAATGTGATTTGATTTAATTTTGAAAATTTTGGTTTTGACTAACAAAGTGTTGTTTCATGCAATTACTTTTCATTTGATTTTAATGAATACATCTCTTAGTTGATGCTAACTTGATTTTTTATACATTGCAGGTTGAATATTCAACAGATTTGGTTCTAAAGTTACATTTTGAGTTCACTAATGGCAACATTTGAGGAGCAAATTGTATCCCTAAGAGCTCAAATAGCATCTCTAAGAGAAAGAATGGTATCTACAATGGAGGATCATTATAAGGGTTTGTCTATACATGTGATACCCTATCATATTCCTAAAATGTTATTGGATTTTTTACGGTGTTTTAATCAAGAGGTGCCACTAGAATACTTGCAAAGACTGCATGTCTACAAGAATACATTGTGTCAATTCCAGATTTTCTATGAGGAGGTGGCTTGTAAGTTATTTGCATACATTTTGGATGATAGACCATTATTTTGGTATAGCCAACTACCCATGGAGGTTAGGACTTCTTGGATACAACTAGAAGCAGCCTATCTTTATCATTTTGGTAATCAGGTTGACTTAGAAATCCTGAAAAATCAGTTTACCTCCATATGTAAGGAGCCTAATGAATCCTTGAGTCAATTCAATGGAAGATTTCGTGAGTTGCACTCCCAAATGTGGGAAAATTTTAACACATTAGAAGAGGAAGCCATGGAAGTATACCTAGGAGCCATACACCCCACACTTGCTTCACTCATTGAGGAAAAAATGAGTGGTTTGTCTCTAGAGAAAATCCATGAGATCTTGGAAGAGATAGAACGACAAGGTCTTGAAGAAGAAAAGGCACAACATGTTCACATGAGAGATTGTCCTAAAGATCTTGATGCCAACCTACACCAACCATCAAATATAGCACCCTCCACTCCAATGATATCTAAGGTAAATGATCAAGGGGATGAATTTGAATATCCAAATTTTACAACCACCTTAGATGTAGTCCACGAGGAGGTGCAAATTGCTAAGCCAACATCCGCTAGTGAGGATTATGCAGAAATGATCTCATTCATAGAGATACACGATTATCCGGATGAAGGGGTTCTAAATTCAACAATGTTTGATATATGTGATAGGACGGAACCCACCATAGAATTGAATGAAGTGGTTGAAAGTGAAATGGAAAGAAAATCAATAAATAAATTTGAAGATATGATAGAATTTCACCACTTGTTCTTGGAAGATACTATTGATGAGATGTGTAAAATTAACGATCAAGAAATTCTTCACCCTCCAAATTATGATAAAATTGAATCATGGGTTACTAATTTGGACGATGATAGCCTTATAAATTTGAATTCAAGAAATAACCCAATTTTGGAAGTAATGGAACCATCTAAGGAAGGTGAAGATAAATTTGATGAGAAACACATTGATGAATTGGAGGATGTTGAAGAAGTAGTTGAACATCACCACTTGATTTTGGAAGAGGATTATTATGATGCTTGGAAGAAGTGGGAAGACTACACTCACTCCAAAACTACTAATGAAACTTGTGTGCCAATTGATATACAGGACAACATAATTGCCTACTCAAAGGAAGATATTACAACTCCTGTACAATTTGAGGATGTTTTGGAAGAGGGTTTCAAATCTCATCAAATTTTGGAAGATTATAATGATCCTATTACCAAGGACAAAGAAGAAAATGAATTTATGAATGAATCAAAAGATCATGCCACAAACATCATGGAATTTCATGCCATGGATTTGGATGACAATTTTCACAATGGTTGGGGGAGATATGATAATGCATTCTTTTCTCACATCCCTATAGATGAAACTCATATTTCACTTGATATGCAGGATGTTGAACCTTCTACATCATACGAAGATCTCATATTCACAAGATTTGAGAAGGTTGCAAAATTCGACCATGTTGAAAATAAATTCATTGAAGATGCGGATACAAGTTTGCATGATGATTTTGAGGATTCAAATGAAGAGATACCATGGATAGTGAACAAAGAATTGGAACCAAATGACAAAGAGATTGATCAATTGGAAGCAACTCAAATGAAGGATCATCAAGATGAGTCATGGGACATACACTTTGACCAAGAATGTTTGAGGATTGAAAAGGATGACCATATTTTGAATTTAAATAATGTTTATGGTGAAATGTCATTAAAGGTAAATGAAAAATAGGGTATGATTTCTAATCACACCTTTGATAACATTGTTTTAATGAATGAAAAGGAAGTTGATGCACTTGAATTGTTAAATAAAATTCATCAACAATTACTAATTGAATCTAGGGTAAAAACTTTTAATGATCCTAATTTAGTAAATATCCTAGATGCTTGCAAAATGCTTGCACAAATTTGATTGGCCTACAAATTTGGAAAATGATTTGGCTTTAAAATTTTTAGAAATAGGCTCTTACTTACAAAGTTTCATTTTGGATAAAGAAAGCCTAATTCTAAATCAAGGATGGAATTATGAAATTTATATTTTAAAGAATAGACAAGATAAAATTGAAAATCAATCATTGTCTAATCAATTTGAAAATTTGAATCTCACCTATGAGAATACTAATGGAACTAAATCTAATTGGTGGGGTGAGCGAGGTAAGTTAAAGGTTGTTGCATGGTGTGGTATAATATTGTTTTTTTTTGGATTCCTACAACATTTGGCATGCACATCATGTTATATTTTTGTTGAAATGTTCTAACCATGTTTGGGATCCAGGAAAGTGATAATCCAAGCTTTGCATCATCTTGTATTATATTGTACATTTGTATATAGGTTTTGATTTTTGGTTTTGGTTTGTGTTTTCAAGTTTCCTTTTAGGGATTGCTATTTGGATTTGGATTTAAGTTGTGTGTTGGTCCTTTGGACATTTTTTGTTTGTTTATGAAAAAAAAAAAAATGAATAGTTGTTTTGAGATGTCAACTTATGCCTAAAATCAGGAACTGTATTGTAGAAAGCTTCACAAGTAAAACAAACACATTAAAAAAATATCATTTTGAAACTTGTGATGCATGAAGTTGTCAGCTTTCAATATGGCAAAATATACTCCATCCACAATTCAAAAGACAATGCATTCATATTACATCCCACTTTGCACATACATGCCATCTTAGTTGCATATGCATTTCAAATACAAATCATTGAAGAGTGTCAAATCCTCTTAGGGTTATGCTATCACATAACAATAAAAAAAAAAATCCTAAGGTTGGGAACTGATGCCCGAACTATCTTGAACCAAGCACATTCTATACACATTAAAAAGGATCTTGAGCAAAATGATCAAAACCTTGCTTGGAAGAAAAGGTTGGGCGAAAGAAGTATTTCATGTCTATCCTATTATGCAACATGATCCTTAAAACAGTGGTTTTGACCACTTCCATAAAGCTTAAAGCCTAAAATCAGAGTAGTAAGGATAGGGTTAAATCCTCATCGAACTTAGGTTGAGGATCCAACTCCCCAAAGCTTTGATTTGACCTACATGGAGTAGTAAGGATAGGGCATAAATTCTCATCTCGCTTAGGTTGAGAATATGATTCCCCAAATCTCCTATGTCTCATTTCATCATAAGTATTGGATTGGAAGGATCGTACTACATGTCCCTAGCAAGGATGGGTAGTCATCCCCAAGGTCCAAGAAGTAAAAAAAAAAAAAAAATTAATATTTCCCATTTCATCTCAATATTGGATTGGAAGGATCGTACTACATGTCCCTAGCAAGGATGGGTAGTCATCCCGAAGGTCCAAGAAATAAAAGAAAAAGAATGAATGAAGCTAAATCATGGATTATGGGGTTAAGTATGCCCATGCATGGCAGCATGTCTTGTCTAAAAAACAAGACCACTGACTGTTCAAAGGGTTAGACTAGCATGACCATTTCTTCCATAATTGGTTAAATTATTTTGCTCAAAGTGAGGTAATGAATTCCAAATCGGAGTAGTAAGAATAGGGTTAAACTCCCATCTCGATTAGGTTGGGAGTCCGATTTCCCAAAGCTCTGATTTCACTTTCACTTACACATGGGTTCAAGATAGTAGTGACTCATAACCAACTTTGGGATCTAATAAAGCAATTCATTATACATATAGTTGATCCTAAGAGGGTTTGATAATCTTGAATGTTTGTGTATGATACTAGAAGGACTATGCCTTTTATAAAAGCAAAATCTCTTAGCATATTTATTAGGTTACACAAATCATTCACAATCTCACATATGCATTCATGTAAAACTGACGATGGAATGTTGATCAATTTCAAACGATAGGGAATGAAACACATTGCACACATCGAGCTGATACTTAATGATTTTGATGATTCATGTATTTCTGATCTATGGGCATTTGTTTATATTTCTTATGTGCTAATGCTAGTCTCCAAGTTTGTATACTTCCAGGTTGGGTTCTCACCAAAATGCTCAGGAGCATTTGACAATAGAGTCACCATTTGTTGTGGCTGATCCACAACACACCCCAAAATTGGGGACCCACCTTTTTTGCATGCTTTCAAAGAAGACCTCAGTGGCCTTGATGCTAAAAAATCAAAGGAAGAGCAAAATATCACAAAAGGAAAAAGTTGTCGTGATATCGCGACATGTCGCTCCATCGTGGCTAGAAAAGAAAAGTTGTCGTGATTTCGCGACGTGTTGCTCCATCGTGGCCAGAAAAGAAAAGTTGTCGCAATATCGTGACATGTCGCTCCATCGCGGCCAAAAAATGAAAGTTGTCACGATTTCGCGACGTGTTGCACTGTCGCTGCCAAGAAATGAAAGTTGTCACGATTTCGCGACGTGTTGTGTTGTCGCTGCCAAAAAATGAAAGTTGTCATGATTTCACGACGTGTTGCGCTATCGCTACCAAGAAATGAAAGTTGTCATGATTTCACGACATGTTGCTCTGTCACGGCTCAGACAAGCAAAATGTAGAGAAAGAAAGAAACGTCGCGATTTCGTGACATGTCGCGTTTTTACGGCTATGAGCAGCAGAATGCATCATGAAGAGAAAATGTCGTGATATCACGACATGTCATAAAATCATGATCAGAGCAAGCAGGAAGAGGTGTTGATCGAAAAATGTCACGATTTCATGACGTGCTGTGAAATCGCGGTCCATAGAGGAGAGAGAAAGATAGAATGGAAAATTGTCATGATATCATGACATGTCATAAAATCATGGTCAAACCAGTCAAACAGGGCAAGGCACTAAAGTTGTCGCGATATCGTGACATGTCGCGTTTTCACGACCTGAAGCAGCAAGACATGCCAAAGATGAAAAGCATCGCGATTTCGCGACAGGAAGCAGCAAAGGGGTACGAAGCAGAAAAACATCGCGATATCATGACAGGTCGCATTTTTGTGGCTCCAAGAGTGAAATGGTATGAAAGGAAAATATGTCACGATTTCATGACATGTAAGCAGCGAGACAGCCTAAAAGAGAAAAGCGTCGTGATTTCACGACAGAAAGCAGCAAAGTGGTACGAAACGAAAAATCGTCGTGATTTCATGACAGAAAGCAGCGAGATAGCCCGAAAGAAAAACGTCATGATTTCATGACAGAAAGCAGCAAGACAGTACAAAAGGGAAAATATGTCACGATTTCATGACATGTCATGTTTTCGCGTCATTTTTGCGATGCATGAGGACGAATGAGGCTGTTGACAGGAAAATGTCACGATTTCGTGACATGTCCCATTTTCACTGTGCATGAAGGCAGATAAGGTTGCAAGCATAAAATGTCATGATTTCATGACATGTCTCATTTTCACTATGCATGAAGGCGAGCAGAGCTGCATATAGAAAATGTCACGATATCGTGACATGTCTCATTTTTGCGAGGCGTGATGAAGGACAAGGCTGCTGATAGAAAAACGTCGCGATATCATGACATGCTATTTTTGTCACGATTTACAGGGGGCCATTATAGAGCATGCGAGGAAGCGCGGAACACGTGGCATACATGTGTAAGGGCTACAGAAGCGTTACAATTCACAGAGAAGATCAAGCGTCTCGATGTTGAGCATAAAGCCAAAGCACACGCAGTCAAGGAGGGTGAAAAGCAGCCATTGGAAGACGAAACGAACCGTCGTGGAAGGAGAAGCAATTTAACAGCAAGTATAAAACGTAGAGGCACAGATTGGTACGGGGGTCAGAAAACCACTACGGGTAGAGTTGTAGAGCCAAAGGCAATAAGCCATTCTGGGCCTGCTTTTGTGGTGTTTTTCTTCCACTTTGTTTGGATATTTCCTTTACATTGGACTAGGTAGGAAATTGTTGTAGCAGAGTTGCGATCGTTGAAGGCCGAGGGCCATTCTGGGCCTGCTTTGAGGTTGTTTTCTTCCATAGACTGGGTTTGGGAAACCAGAGATTCTGTTGTTGTATAATGACCAATTTTTAATACAGAAAATTCAGAGAGTTGCACCTCATTGGCAAGAAAGAAGGAGTTATTTTTTGCATGCAGGATTAAATGTTTATCTTTCCCCTTTTTAGATTTCTAGGCTTATAGGTGAAGTTTAATGCAAGTTCTCTTGGTTGCTTCATGCGAATGTCTAAATCTAAAAATTATAGTTTAAACCCCAGAAACCAGCACCTAACTTACCTGGATTGTGCGAGTTTGCAGGGTTCAATAGGTTAGGTTGTATGCATAAAACCTCATTGTCTTCGGTTTTGTCAGAGCGGGATAGCATCATACTGAATGCACTTTTTATTTTTCTTTCACATTTTATTTTCATTTTTTCTGCACTTTATTTTTATTTACAGGCATTAAAAAAATAAAAAATAAATAAAAACTAAAAATTCCAAAATCTAAAAATAGAAAATTTCCATTTCAAGGCCAGAATTTCATTTTTAGTTTTATTTTTCATTCATGAGCCGATGATGACATTCCCTTCATGAAAATTCCAATTTCATTGAAGGAGTTCTATTTTATGGCATTTCATCAATTTCCATTTTGAAGTTACAGCGTGGTCATTTAAGGATCAAATCACATTTGCTTTATTCGGGTTCAATGAACAATCATTAAAGTTTCACAATAAAATAAACCAACATTGCCCCTTGTTTTCAATTACTTGCAACCACTAAGGTGTTCCAAGCATTTTTATTGAATATCTTTATTTGAGATTATTAATACAGATGTAAAATGCTAACATAGCGAAACCTTGGAGAAATTGTTTATTAAATTTCTTTGCAAGAGAGGATTTAGAACCCAAATCCTATCGGAGAGTGTGTTTTCACAATCGGGTGAAAATACCACTCAACGAGGAGGAAATCTTAATTTCAGCCACCCAAACCCTCTTTTCCTCACAAGTTTACAAGCAATTATGAAAATAAATATATCCCTTCAAAACACTTGACAAAAAAGGAAATAGATGCTCGACGATCCCAAGGGTTGTGTTATAATTGTGATAAAAAATATGTTAAAGAACATAGGTGTGCTCAAAATAAGTTGTTCCTCATAGATGCAGATGATCCCACCAACAATGATGATAGTGATGATGAAGAAGACACAACTAAAGAACCACCTCCACATGAAGAGGAAACACATGAAGAACCATAGGCAAAAATTTTGATCCATGCTCTTGCAGGTTTTACTACTCCACAAATCATGAAATTTATGGGATTATTCAAAGGCCAACGTCTTACCATCCTTATTTATTTAGGTAGCACACACAACTTTATTGATCCTCACATTGCTAAGCAGACGAATTTTTACATACACATGCAATTACTTTGATATCATGGTGGCAAATGGAGGGACCTTAACTTGCAAAGGTAAAAATCATAATGAAAAATTAAAAATTGAAAATTATGAGTTCAAACAAGATATGTTTACCCTTCAATTAAGGTTATGTGATATTGTGTTAGCATCTCAGTGGTTAGGTACCTTGGGTACCATCTCATGGAACTTTGTAGAACTATGGATGCAGTTTTTAGAGAATCACAAGTCACACACTCTTCATGGTTAAAAATTAGGGCCTCCTCAGATTATTAGTTCTAGTCGTATGGATAAATTGTTAAAAAATCATCTCGTGGGGTCATTACACATAATTGTCATCCAACCACCTACTACAAAGGTGGATCAAATTCCAAAAGATTTGTAACTTGTTTTGACAAAGCACAATGTAGTTTTTGTCGAACCAACCAAATTTACACCATGTCACTCACATGATCATGCAATTCCATTAGTACCTAGTAGTGTACCACCTAAAATTAGGTTGTACTAATACCCTCATGATCTTAAGTTATATATTGAGAAGTTAGTACAAGAATTGTTAAAATCTAGAGTTATTCACCCCAATAACAACCCATACTCTTCACCTATCTTATTAGTGAGAAATAAATATGGTTCATGGTGATTATGTATTGGTTTTTGTGAGCTCAAGAAGCTCACCATTAAGGATACGTTCCCTATTCTAGTAGTGGATGAATTTTTGGATGAGTTGCATGGGACTATGTTTTTCTCTAAATTAGATCTTTGCTCTAGGTATCATCATATCAGGCTGCAGGAAGAAGATATTATGAAAACTATATTTGATACTCATGAGGGCCATTACGAGTTCTTGGTAATGCCATTTGGCTTGACCAATGCACCTTCCATGTTTCAAAGTCTCATGAACAACATGTTTTGTTTATTTATTCATAAATCCATTCTAGTTTTTTATGATATTTTGATTTATAGTTGCTCTTGGGAAGAGCACCTCATCCATGTGGATCATACCCTACAAGTGTTGGCACAACATCAACTTTATGCTAAATGGTCCAAGTGTTCTTTTGGGTTGACAAAAGTGGAATATTTGGGACACATCATCTCCAAAGATGGTGTTAAAGTTAACCCTAGAAAGATTTAGGTCATTCAAGAGTGGTCAAAACCTCGCACTCTCAAGGGTCTTCATGGATTTTTGGGCCTTACTAGCTATTACCGCAAATTTATTCATAATTATAGAAAAATTGTCGTTCCCTTAACATCCATGTTGAAAAAATATTCCTTTACTTGGTTGGGTTGAGCTGAAAAATCTTTCATTGATTTGAAGCATGCTATGACAACTTTGATCTTAGCAATGTTTGATTTCTCTATCTTTTTTTATTCAAAGTTATACTTTAGGTAATGGTATTGGCGTAGTATTGATGCAGGAAGGATAACCCTTGGATTTCACTAGTAAAGTGCTTTCCAATTGCAATCTAGGAAAACACTTATGCTAAGGAAATGCTTACCATTTTGCATGCGGTCACTCACTGGAAACCTTATCTCACTGGGCATAATTTTTCTATTAAAACAAATTATCAAAGTCTCAAATATTTATTAGAGCAATGGGTTAAGACCCCAAAACAACAGAAGTGGATCTCTAAGCTTATGGGTTATGATTATGATATTACCTATAAAAAGAGCAAGGGGAAAATTGTTGTCAATGCTCTCTCTCAGCAATTTGAGGCTCATAGTATGTTATGAGCTCTTTCCTCTCCCATTCCTCAATGGATAAATTTTCTCTATGAGGAGGTGCTTTAGGATTCATATTTGCAAACTATGGTTGCTTCCATTCAAACCAATCCTACCTCATATCTTGGATATAATTGGGATGACCAATATTTATGCTACCACCAATGCCTTGTGGTTCCTCACACATCCTCCCTCCAGGAACTTCTCATGAATGAAATGCATGCTTCCCCCATAGTAGGCCAATCAGGGTTCCTTAAAACACATGAAATGATTAAGTGTATATTTTCTTCTAAATGTATGAAGAAGGACATACACAATTTTATGGTAGCATGTGACACCTATCAATGGAAGAAAGGTGAAATGGTGCAGTCTTCAGGAACTCTCTAGCCATTTTTGATTGTCAAACATTTTTGAATAGATATTTCAATGGGCTTTATTGAAGGGTTACCTAAGTTAGACAGTAAATCAATTATTTTTGTGGTAGTGGATCATATTTTGAAGTATGCTCATTTTTGTTCCTTCTCCTGTCCTTACATGACCTCCACCATTGCCCAAATTTTCCTTGAATCTATATTCCACCTTCATGGCATTCCTACCTCAATTATGTATGATCATGACCCTATATTAACTAGTAAATTTTAGCAAGAATTGTTTAAGTTGTAGGGAACTTAGCTCAATATGAGTTCATCTTACTGTTTGCAAACAGATAGTCAGAATGAGATTATCAACAAATGTTTGGAGATCTACCTTCATTGCTTTACCTCTGAGCAACCTACCCAATGGGTGCAATGGCTTCCCTTGGTCGAGTGGTGGTATAAAACTTCTTATCACATGGTGACCAAGGTCACCCCTTTTGAAGTAGTTTATGGTAGGCCTCCATGCACACCCTCCTTCTACATTCTAGGCAGTTTTAAGGTTCATGCAATCTGTTAGTTTTTGATACATTATGCAATGGGAGATAGCAATCACAAGATGCAGAATAATATGAAAGAAAGTAAATCTATGAGATGACTGAAATATACTATAAATAGAAATGACATAAATGAATACAATGTAGCTAAGGAAGAAATGGACACTCCATGAATAATATATTGAACTACATTACACCCATCACCAATATATGGTGATGTACATAATACTATGCTACTACCTATAAATATGCTTTGAAATTCTATATTCTACTTGTTACAATGAGGCTCTATTTATATAGGAATATAGGTTCCTTGGCCAACACTTTACCTAGTTGTGCAAGGGACACCTTGCACATATACAGGTTGCACATTGACACTTGTGCATTTATTAAACTCCTAGATAACTTCCCCCCTAAAGTAATCTAATGTCCTAAGTATGTACCTAGGAAGGTACATTTAAATGACCCAAATTATGTAATATAATCTATTTGTAAAACCCCCCTATATTACATTATTTTGGTATTGAAGACTATAGTCTTCAATGTGGATCTTCTTCCATTGAATAATCTTTGGCTTGTTCAGGTTCATAATCCTTATGTTCTATCTAGCTGCATTTATTGTTCTCTTTGCAAGTATATTAATTTGGTTCTGATTGTTGATGACTAAGTAGAGCATGGTGCAATTATCCTTTCATATTCTTTATTTTTATTATTCTATGCTTGCCTTTGTGGTGCACTAGTTCTTTATTTTCTCCAACCTGTTCCTCTAAAAATATGTTAGCATCATTTTGAAACATCACATTATATTGTGAGATTTCCATTGAGTCTAGGATATATTTATTTTCATAGATTGATCCTTTTGCTTTTATTTCACCTTGATTCATGATGAGACATGTATTTATTCCATCCATATATTCGAAGATGAACATATAGTTGTTTTCTACTAGCTTGCTTACTGAAATGAGATTGAATGTTAATCCAAGAACATACAATACGTTTTATAGTAGAAGATTTGGAAATAATTTTCTAGGTGTTACACATCCATATCCATGTATAGGATAAGTTTGGCTATTTTTAATTCTTATTTTGTAGCCTTTAACAACTTCAAGATAGCAAAACCATTGTATATTTCCTATCATATGATGACTAGCTCCTGAGTCAATGTACCACATGTTTTCATGCTTTTTAGACTGGTTCGTATTGAAGCAAGTTTTACATTCATTGTATGACATTCATTTTCCCATTTGAAGAAGTAGAATTGAAGAAATGAGATAGGATTTAATTTTAGTCTATCTTATGACTCCCTATATGAGGATATATGATCCCTAATTGAAGTATATAAGCTTGATTTGATAAAACCTTTATTTTTCCTTAGGTTTGTACGCTTCCTTATGTCTCCCTAAGAGTATATACACCTAATGGAATTTTAGATTTTGTAGAAAGCTTATATCTTCCCAATTATATAGAACTTGATAATATTTGGTAGATGATATTATTATCAAGTTTTGTAGAATACCTTATGACTCCCTAGTGATTTTGGAATATGATATAGTGCTCTTGTAAAACGTAGTTCAAATTTTGGTTGATTTTGTAAAGTTTTGTAAATATCAAAATTTAACTTTTCTAACACCTTATTACTCCTATTGAACTAAGCACTTTTCCAATTTTGAAGAGTTTTTAATGTTGGATTTATTTTGTCCCTTTTGAAAAAAAAAAATTGAGACAAGAACACTATAAATTTCTAACCTTAGAAAAAACCTTAAAACCTCTTTTATTATCCCTTAGGATTTGATTTTAGTGTTTCTAATTTTCAATAACTTAGTTTAGTGTTGTAACCCTTATAACTTCCAAATTTGTAAAATTAGAACACAATAATATTTGCAAATATCAATGGATTAATTCCAAGTAGTATCCCTTATTTCTCCTAGGTTGTGTTTTCAAATTTTAGACTACTTCAATTATTTAATTTACCTAAGTTTTACTTTCAAATAAATATTGATTTCGTTTAACACTTCAACCTTAGAATATAACCTTATAACTCCATTTTTAATGAAAGTAAATTAGATAGGGGAAATGTTACCTTAATAAAGCTTTACATATTTAGGATGTGTATGGTTGTAATATATCCTTCTTGGGCACTGTGAGTAATGACATATTCTTCAACATGCTCCTTAGCTTCAACAATCTTCTTTAATGCTTACCTTGATCTGTTTGATCAAGATTTCTTACACTTCTCTTTGATGCTTCTGAATGCTCCCGAATGCTACGTTCTCATTGATCCAAGGTACCTTTAATATGTGGTCAATATTTTGATGAATGACAAGTGTCACAACAGTTTCATTCAATACTCCAAGGATGCTTTGGACACTTTGTGGAGTCACCAAATCTATTCTAATGCCTGTTACAAGTGTCACCTTTGCTTGGAACATTTTTATTCCCTCTTTGTGCATTGTCCAAGTGGCTTCTCTACTTCAACATATGTGAGGCCTCTTATTGTAATGCTTTTAGCTGAAAGTAACTCCTCTTCCACATGGAATATGGATGCCAAAATAATGTTGTAATATCTCCTTTCACATGTGTGAAATTCAACATTCCTTTGTGGGAATTTTAAGGGTTCTTTTGGAGAATGACAAGTGGCACCTTATTTCCTTTGCATGCCCTTATCTTATCAAAACCTTCTTGCAAGCCCTTCAACATATTTTTCTACCTTGTTTTTTGTTGTAATCATTGGTGTTGAGATATTTCCATCCAAGCAATGCTTATGGTGGAGCTTTGGTGGCTCTTGAATGGAGTTCAAATGGCAGTGCTTTGGTGGAGACTTCTTGATGCTCCAATTATGGTATTGAATGCTTCTTGATTGGACGTATGATTCCAATTTGCTTGCTTTTATTTCACTTGCTTATATACTACTGGATTTGTCTCCTTTAGTGAGCAATGTGACACCTTTCTTGTGCTTTGCAGGTTACCTGTTATGGCTGTCCAAATTGTGCACGATGTGAGCCCTTTTTAGAGCCTTCTTTATGCTTGAAAGAATTATAGCATTCGATCACCTTTGGATGGTTTACCCTGCAGATATTTTACCTCTGAGGCACCTTCAAATCTGTACTCTTTCCTACGTAGAACGAATTAGAGAAGTGTAATACAATGTAACAATATTTATAAATAAGATGCCTTTATTGCACCCTTTCTTGCACTCCTTTTTACAAGTCTAATTTTCTAGTTTTTATGGTAGAATTATTGGAGACAATGTAGGGGTTTTGAGGTTTTCTCTATGATTAGACACCTTCCCCTTTTTTCTTGGTTATTTTAAAAATGAACCCAATCTTGTAACCACTTGATAGAAACTCATTTTTTGCTCTATTTTTCTGCACTATTTCTTTGTAACAAAAGCCATATTGTGCTTTGAATTTGAGACTTACCAAGTTTTGAGTGGCATTTTCACCCAGTTGTGAAAGTACACTCTCCTTTAGGATTTGGGTTCCAAATCCCCTCTTGCAAAGAAGTTAAACAAACAACTTCTCCAAGGTCTTCGTTGTATTAGCATTTACATATGTGTATTAGTGATCTCAAATAAAGATATTCAATTTAAATGCCTGGAACACCTTAGTGATTGCAAGTAACTGTAAACAAGGGGCAATGTTGGTTTATTTCATCATGAAAATTTAGTGATTGTTCATTGTTTTTTTGGATTTTGAATTTTTTTAAGTGTTTATTTTAATGCCTGAAAATAAATTAAAATTTCTGGAAAAAATAAAATGCAGAAAATGAAAATGAAATGCAGAAACTGAAAATAAAATGCATTCAGTATGATGCTATCCTATTTTGACAAAACCGAAGATATGAGGTTTTCATGCATGCAACCTAGCCTATTGGACCTGCAAACAAGCACAATCCAGATAAGCTAAGTGCTGGTTCCTAGGGTATGAAATAAAATTCAGATTTTGAATATTCGCCTAATGTAACCCAAAAAACATGGCATTAACATTATCTATAAATTTGAAATCTAAAAATGAAAGAATAAACATTAAATCCATAGCATGCAAAGAAAATCTCCTTCTTTCTTGCCCACAAGATGCAAATTTTTGAACACTTTTGCATTAAAAATATGTCATTTTACAATAGCAAAATTTTTGGTTTTTTTTAAACCAGTCTGTGGAAGAAAAACTAATCAAACAGGTCTAGAATGGCCTTCTCGCCTTCAACTCTGCAAATCTGCTTGCAGCAGTTTCCACCCCCCTCTGGCCTCTTTGAATGGCGTATTTAAACTTTTGGAAAAATTGCTTCTCCTTCCATGATGGTTCGTTTCATTTTTTGATGGCTGCTCGTTTCACCTTCCCTGACTACGTGTGCTTTGGTTTCCATTTTGTGGTCCTTCACTGCATTTTCTCCACATGGGCTTGCATCCTTTTCCCTCTGTGTGTAATGAACATCTTAAATGATTTCAAATCATTAAAGATTCCTTATGTAACGCTTTGTCATCTTATTCATTGGATTTTGTCCTTATGTCCACGTCACTGTGCAGGTCAGTTACCTTAGCGAAAATGGAACATGTCACGATATCACGACACTTTTGCCTCCTTGCTCTCTTTTGTTGCTTTTAGTCATGAAAATGTAACATGTCACAATATCACGACACTTTTTCCTGTTTGGTCGTGAAAATGCAACATGTCACGATATCGCGACACTTTTTCCTATTTGGTCGCGAAAACGCAACATGTCGCGATATCGCGACACTTTTTCTATTTTGGCCGTGAAAATGCAACATGTCACGATATCACGCCACTTTTTATCCTTGCTCTTTCTCTTTGCTTTTTGCCACAAAAATGCAACATGTCACGATATTGCGACACTTTTTCTCCTCTGACCGCGATCAAGCAACATGTCGCGATATCGCGACACTTTTTCTCCTTTGGCCGCGATGGTGCAACATGTCGTGATATCATGACACCTTTTCTCCTTTGGCCGCGATGGTGTAACATGTCGCAATATCGCGACACCTTTTCTCCTTTGGCCGTGATGGTGCAACATGTCGCAATATCGTGACACCTTTTCTCCTTTGGCCACAAAACTGCAACATGTTGCGATATCGCGACACTTTTTCTCTTTTGGTCGCGACAGTGCAACATGTCGTGATATCGTGACACTTTTTCTCTTTTGGCCATGACGGTGCAACATGTCATGATATCGTGACACTTTTTCTCCTTTGGCCGCGATGGTGCAACATGTCACGATATCGCAACACTTTTTCTCCTTTGGCCGCAATGGTGTAACATGTCACGATATCGCGACACATTTTCTCCTTTGGCCACGATGGTGCAACATGTCGCGATATCGCGACACCTTTTCTCCTTTGGCCGCAAAACTGCAACATGTCGCGATATTGCGACACTTTTTCTCTTTTGGATGCGATGGTGTAACATGTCACGATATCGCAACAACTTTTCTCCTTTGGCCGCGAAACTGCAACATGTCGCGATATCGTGAAACTTTTTCTATTTTGGCCGTGAAACTGCAACATGTCGCAATATCATGACACTTTTTCTATTTTGGCCGTGAAACTGCAACATGTCACTATATCGTGACACTTTTTCTCCTTGTGGTGTTTTGCTTTTTTTCTTGATCTTTAGCCTATGGGCCACTTCAGTCTTCTTGGAACACATGCAAAAAAGGTGGGTCCCCAATTTTGGGGTATGTTGTGGAGTAGCCACAAAAAATCTCTATTTGAGTCTTCCTTTTCTGATCTTTGGTGTCTAATTTCTTCTCCAAAACCTGGAGGATTCGAGCTATTTGTGTGGCTTTCTTTGACCACTAAAATTTGCTGATTTTGGTGCACTAATAGTGTCTTTAGACACTTTGTCAAATTTTGATTTTGTGCCTTTCTCAAGAACACAAACAATAATATTTTTGAAAGTAATATAGTAGTGCAAATAAACCCACTAATATGCACTAAAAATCACACCTTATAACTCCAATAAATTCTCAAAATAACTTATAATTGCACTTAATTAATTTACTGCAACTAATCAAGAATAATCTGAAATGAACTTTCAATAATTATTCTACAATTTCACTACAATTAACATTGTAGGACTTAGTCTTCTTTTTATTTTTCTAAAATATAATAAACTCCTAACCAATGTGCAAATGAACCTTAAAAGGAAATTTTATCTTTTTGCACTTTTGAAGACTGTAATCCAATTTTTCTTCTTTTGCAAATCTAATCCAAATTAAGGTGTTTTAACAAATATGATAAGTAATATAATTAATGAATCTACTTGCACCAATAGTTTCTTACCTTTTTAAAAGCTTTTGTAGCTCTTTTGTATATTTTATATAGGATGGTGTCTAAGATCACCAAGTTGCTACTTTGAATAGGATCTTGCTACTTAGTTTCTTCTTCACCAAAAAGTGGTCTCAAATTTTCTATCTTGAGCCTTGGAATTGATGATTTGATCCTTTAAGAAATATTATCCTTTTGTTGTATATTTGGAGAAGTTTTTGTCTCTGAAACGATACCTTCTTGGTGTGAGAGGTAATCTCCAAATATCCTATAGTTGGTAGGCTTCTCCTATCTGGATATTACTTCAAGATTCTTGTCAAATTATGACTTTAAACAAGATATTCTTTTCAAGATTCTTTTCTTTTGAGGTATTCACTAGATTCTTCTTCAGGGATTTGGCACTCCTTGCCAAATTATTCTTTTATTGGATTTGTTTTTGGATGGCAATAATTGTATCATATATTTCACTATCTTCTGTAGTGAATTTCTCCAATGAGTTCTCCTTTGATTATTTCTTCAATAAGGCTCTCCAAGCCTTTTACTGGATGCTCATTGAAACCTCCCCAAGGTATTTGATCTTAAAACTTCTTCTGGTATCCCTTGAGACCTTTTATTCAACCTTCTGCTCCTGGAAGTGTTGGTGGTGAGATCTTCTCTACATATTTGATTCTACTATGATTTGAGGACTCTCATAGTCCTTTGTCTTCTTCCAAGACTAGAAGTTCTTAAATGAGATATTATTTTGATATCTTTACCTTTAATTTTTCTTTAGGTGTTGGATTGATTCTAAAGAAGATAATCTTCCTATATTTATTGTACGAAGTTTCAAAACTCACTAAATCTCCTTTACCTGCAATAAAGTATTAGTACTAAAATATTAATCTGCTTCTGAATCATATAATCTCTTCTGGAGTCTTCTTAAGGATCATGGATTATGTGGAATTTTTTTTAGTATCAAGTATTTTGTGGCCTTTTCTTCAGTATCAAGGCTTATGTTGCCTTTTTTTTAGTATCAAGGCTTTTGTGGCCTTTTCTTATGGATCAAGGCTTCTATTGCCTATTCTTCTAGATCAAGGCTTCTATGGATTTTTCTTCTGGAACAAGGCTTCTATGGCCTTCTCTTCTCGATCAAGGCTTCTATGGCCTTCTCTTCTAGATCAAGGCTTCTATGGCCTTTTATTCTTCTATGAAGTTCTCAATCTAGCAATGGATATCTCCAATCTTCTAACTTCACCATGAATATTCTCTAGAAGTATTCTTTCATAGTATTATTTTGTTACACAAGGAACTAATCTCTTCACTATGAAGGAACGCCAACCTTCAAGCAACGAAGTTGAATTATCATAGATTTTTGTTGTTGGAGTCCCAATCATCTGAGAATTAATTTTTTTCAACAACAAAAACTTTGGGCAATAGTTAAAAAATTCCAAATATCCTGAATGATATTCACTGGATGATTTTTCAATCTAATGGATTAAATGTTGAGTCCTAGTCTTCATAATTTTTTTTTGAAACTCTGTGGAAAGACTCTAGCCAAATGTAATCTCAATATTTTTGGAACTTAGATTTATTTTAGTCCTCACTGGTGGATCTCCCTAATTATACCACCCAGAGTCTTTCTAATATTTTTTTATAGTGGTTGGTCTAGCAGTGCATCAGGTTGACAAAAAAACTCAAGCTCAATGATAATGGTGGTTTTCCTAATGATCTACTGTGGCTAGATCTACCATGGCTCTTATACTACTATTAGCTTTTGATGCAGTATGCAATGAGATATAATAATCATAATATGCAAAATAATATGAAATAAGGTAAATCTACGAGATGATTACGATATGCTATAAATAGAAATGATGGAAACAAATACAATGTAGCTATGGAGGAAATGGACACTCCATGAATAAATCTACTAAACTACATTGCACCCATCACCAATATATGGTGATGTAAACAACACTATGCTAATACCTACGAATATGCTCTGAACTTATATATTCTACTTGTTACAATAAGACCATTTTTATATAGGAAGATAGGTTCCTTGGCCAACACTCTACCTAGTTGTGCAAGGGACACCTTACACATATACAACTTGCACATTGACACTTGTGCATTTATTACATTGCATGAAGTAACTAGATAACTTCCCCCTAAAGTAATCTAATGTCCTAAGTATGTACCTAGGAAGGTACATTTACATGACCCAAATAATGTAATATAATATATTTCTAACATAATCGACACTACACTCAACCAACATGTCAAAGTCCTCCATCAAGTGAAGATGAACTTGGAAGTGGCCCAGAATTGGATGCACCAACAAGCTAATCAACATAATTCTGAGCATAGTTTTGATGTTGGTGATATGGTTTTCCTTTACCTACAACTGTACAAACAGTCATCCCTTCAACTTTGTAGGTGCCAAAAAATTTCTACCAAATACTATGGGCCCTAACAAGTTTTATAGTGGATTTGTGCCACGACCTATAAATTGGCCCTCTCGCATACATCCAAGCTCCATCATATTTTTCGTGTATCCTCTTTCAATAAGGTTGTGGTCACACAGGTACAGGTTCAGTCTGCACTTCCTGAATTGGATGAAGAAGGTTTTATCTTACTCAAGACTGAACAGTTGTTGGATCATTATACTCAAACCCTACGTAACTGAACCATCACTAAGGTCCTTGTTTAGTGGTGTGGTATACAACCAAAATATTCTACATGGGAGTCACTCCAACATCTCCAACACCAATTTACTCATCTTCAACTTTGAGGATAAATATTTTTTAAGGGGGAGGACATGTTAGGACCCCATCCTAACATTAATTTGTAATTCTCATTTGCTTATGTAATGACCTAATTCCAACGTGAGGATCCCATATATAATGATATTTTATCATATTTTGTAATGTACGTGGCAAGTAAGGAACCTAGACAAGTGGGGCATTTCATGTAACCATTATCAAGATTGTAATCGATGTTTGGTAGAAGATTCTAGCATGAGTGGCATTTTGCATGTAATCTAACTCTTGAGTTTAGGGTTAAGGTTGCATGAAGTATTTTCTTTAAAATATTTGAAGCCATGTACGAATATATATTTTTTCAAGTGAATGAAATATTGAAGGAGGTTGCCCCCTCAAAGAGGTCTGCAATTCAGTGTTTATTATGAGAGTGTTTATTTTTGCATTTACTTTTTCACATTGTGATATTGCATGAGTTTTTGCTTAATTTTAATATTTGTGTGTTTTATTATTTTTAATAGTAGTTTCCTGTAGGTCTAAAATGGCCACATCCTTAGAAAACTTTGAAAAATTATTCTAAGGCATGAAAAGGGCTCCAATCCTCTAAGGATAGAGAGTATTTCAGATCAGATCAGCACAAGAGGTTTCATTCCACTCGATACTTAGTGCTTTTTGCAAACATGAGAAAAGTATTCTATTCTACCTGATACTTAGTGTATCCTACAAAGGCTTAGCACGAAGGTTCCAATCCACAATTCGATTGATTTTTAATGATGTCAACACATTTTAAAGTGTAGATTGGCAATATTGATTCATATCGCATGCCCAAATGACTAAGTGTCGAGAATGCTCATTTCAAGAGGAATGGTGACAAGCTTCGCTTTGCACGATAAGAAGGTCGAAAGCGCTTGAAAAGAAGTAAAGGCAGCAGAATAGACCAAAAATATTTTTTTATTACTTTTTGAGTGGATTGGTGTTTCTGTAGTCAAACATAGTAAAAAATAATGGAGCAAAAATTGAGGAGCAGATTGTAACTTATGTATTACGTCGTGGATGCGAGAAGGAAATAAATTGTTTTAAAGGTTTAAGTGAGCGGATTGGCAATGAGTTACATTTCACTCAACACTTAGTGTATTTCCCACCAAGTCTTGAATCCGCTAGCTAAAACCATCCAAGCTGATGTTAGCATTATTTTTTAGTGGATTGGTGACTCTTTCTTACCTGCTTGCTTGTAAAGTATTATTAAAGTTTAATCGCAGTCATTCACTTAAGACATCAATGGCGGATATTTTGCTAACATTTTTACGGGTATACAAAGGTGTATTCTTGGTGATTTAAGGCCAGTCAGTTTGAGCGGGAAGGTGAAGCAACCAATAAATAATAACCAAGAACTAGAGAAGTTGTAGATCTGAAATAGGATGAAGTCTTCAAGAAGAATGAGCAGTCCAGATTTGGTTTCTAAAGGGCTGAGGCTCAATTGCCATTATCAGACCAACAAGTTGCAGAGCCGATCTTTCATGGTGGATGACTTCCAATGGATTTTCCAAACTCAAAAAGCGAATGAAATGATGCCAACATAGCTCTCTACTCATATGTCATATGTTGAATCCTTGTAATCTCTCCTTTAATTTATTTCATTGTAAACTATAAATAAAGATCAAACTCTCAATTTTTAGGGTCAGATCTTATGCATTTGCTTGCCCTACTATGTAATATTTTCTATAAACTAATGGAAGGAGCATTACTCAGATTTTAGACTCAAGATTAGTTATCTTTGATATCTTTCATTAAGAGGTTCTAAGTTGTGAATTGCATTTCTATCAATATTGTAATGGTTAGTTCATTCCATTTGTATTGGATTACTAGTTGTTAAGGTAGTTGAAATCTGTTCATAGTTAGATCTATGTTGGCAATAAGTTTATCTCTACAAATTCTGATTATTGATCTATTATGCTAGATTGAATTGTTAATATATTGGATATTGAAATTGCTTGTTGGAAAATATCTCTATTTCTATTTTATTTTATGAATATTTCATGGTTTTAGGTGCTACTAATCCTGAGTGTGGGACATTGGAAGTAGTTTTTTGGAGGTTTTTCCTGTGGATGCCTATGTTGTTAGCCCTATCCAACCACTGTTAATGCATAATTTATTAATCCTAAATATTTTTCTAACCCTATTCCTTTAAACCCTTAATGATCTTAATTGAGTCAACATTCTATTTAGTTGACAAGGAACCAACCTAATCTGGAGGTTGAGCTGAAGCAATATTTGGTCCATCCAATGTTGATTTCTAAGATGTGACTATCGGGTGCAAGCCTGGATAGAAAATTAGAAGATAGAAAGTTACAGTATCAAGTAAAACTTGATGAAAATCTAGATCCCAATATTTTTGGCACGCCCAGTGGGACTTTTTTGCAAGAAACACTAAAACCCATCATATGCTTTATTGTTTAAATCCTTTCCTGAAGGAATAAATATTTTGTGAATTGTCTTGCCCTTTCTAACCAGAGATCAACAAATTCACCTGGCAACTCCCTGGTCTGTGAATCCAAAAAATTTATCCATGTAGCTCATAGTTTTTCATGTATACCAAGTCATTCAAAAGGAATAATCCAAAATCCTTTTTCTAGTGTGAGCTACCTTATAGGGGGTCTACTATTATAAGGTATTTGAGTTATTATTTTCAATGAGAAGAAAATCCTCCTGAGAAGAATCCTACAGTTTATCCAAGACCACCTCCAACAGGAGCTACACTTGGAAACATGGCACAAAATGTAGTTCCAAATCAGCCCTTGCAAAAGTACCCCAATTGGAACACATATGGCCCCCTTAGACTAGCCTAAATGCATGATATTCCTCAATTTTTGTCTAAGGCCATCCCCACCTATGATAGATCTAGTAAAACTGCACATGAGCACTCCCAAGATATTCTGAATTTGGCAGAATCCACAATATAAAAAATGAAGATGTTATTATCGAATCCTAGCCTTGTCCTTTAGAAAAAATATTTTGCATTGGTTGAGGACCCTTGAAGACAATACCATTACCTCATGGTAAAAATTGGATGATCCCTTTGTGGAATAATTTAATGAATCTACTGATCATTTTTCCCTCCTTAATCAATTCACATCTATGCAGAAGCATCAACAAGAAACTATTTCAGATTTCAACTTGAGTTTCAATAGGACCTGGAAGAGAATTCCCCTTGCAGCTAGACTAGATGCAAGCCTTGATTACATGTTTTGTCTCATATCCCTTGGATTTAAGTTAGGCCTACAAATCCACCAATCTAGGGTGGAGATCTTTCCACAGGTTTATAATGCAGTTGTTCATGCAAAGAATGTCCTTACTAATGTGGGAATATTACTCCCAAAAGTTGTGTTGCCCTACAATTTGGAAACCACTAATATCCAAATTCAAACAACTGCTTCATATTATATGGACCCTCCTCCTTTGTCATATCTATTTTTGTAGATGACTCCCATTCCTCAGTCAAAATAACCATCTGTTGTAGTTCCTTTTCCTCCACTTCCTTCTTAGATTCCTCAAGAGTCCTTTGTCCTCCTTAATATCCAGGATATCTTAAAAACTCTTAGCAATAAAATGAATTCAATGGAAAAGATATATGGAGAGGTCTCAACAAAGGATATTTCCTTATTTGAATGAAGACCAAAGACCTAGTCCTAGAAATAGTACTGGGGTTAGAGTAAATACAGTATATGAAAATCCTGAGTGTTCTTAAGAAATAAGTCGAGTGAATGTATGGTGTTTGGTGTGCAATAATCCTCATGATTCAAATTCTTCTATTATGTACCAATACCATGTACAATAGGCTATGGATAAAGAAGAAAGAAATTAGAAAGGAAGGGTGAATATACTCTAGCAACCAGAGAAGATCATGGTTGGAAAATATCTTGATGAGGTGGACATATTGTTGTCATGACAAGGTCAGGAAAGAAAATACTGCAGGTTGATCCATAAAATATGGGTTGATTTTAGGTCCCCTCTTAGAAGAAGAAGGATCCACCTTCCTAAAGCAGTGATACATTCCCTATCCCCTAGGCCAATGAAAAAAGAGACATGGCTCCTAAGGGCCAAGAAAAGGCAGTTATTTTTACCAAAATAATTGAGAAATAAACTAAGGGAGATAGAATGAGGTCCAAGAATGAAGCCCAAGAGAGGCTTAGGTTCTCTTCCATTACCAAAAGGTATAGAATTGAGGCCACTCAATAATATAAGAGAAAATATGGTGAGCCAGAGAGAAGGCTTGAGATAGCCACCTCTGTCACATCTGAATATGGCATTGTGGAGGAAATAAATAAGATACCATCCAAAGCTAGCCTATACGATACTCTCTTCACTCATGGCCAAATAGACCTATTGAAAGCTTCTCTAAATAAATATCCACAAGAAACGTATGCCACCACAATCCTTAGCATACCCTCCGAAAAGAAGGAAATATCCCATACCACTCTAAACAATAAACCCCCTCCTTTTTATATTTCTCTAAGGATGGAGGGGTGGGTTGTTCGAAATTGTATGATTAACTCAGGGGCATCCACCAAAGTCATGCCTAAAGAAGTTTGTGAGGAGATGGGCATGGAATATACCAGATACTACCCTGGAATCCTACAGTTAGATGGGACACCTATGAATATAGTGGGAGTGATAAAACATGTCTTGATGAGGCTACATAGAGTAACTGTAGTACAATAAATAGTGGTGGTGGATCTAGAGCCTTATTTTGGCTTATGCCTTTTAAGATAATTCACTGCAAAGTTGGGTGGATGCATGTACATAGACTATTCCAACATGGTTATTACATTCAAAGAAAAGAGATAAGAATAACACCTGATAAGCTTGTGTCTTACCACATTGAAAAATTTGAAGAGGACATGTGCAATATCACCCCTCTAGAGAAATTTGAATTGGTGGATAACTTTGAAGAGTTGGAAATTGAAGAAGAATTACCTTTCAGGGAGGATTATAGTCAATTTGGGATAGGCATGGGCACATATAGTATTTCTATAGAGACAGAGAAAAGAGTTCCCACTATATTTAACTAGTCCTTGAGAGAAAAAAAAAATATGAATCATGCACTTTGATGGTGCCAGATGCAGAAATGGTGTTTATTCCGGTGTAGTATTACAGTCCCAATTAGAAGGGACAAAGAGTTTTGTATATAGGCTAACATGGTCATGCACTAATAATGCTATAAAATATGAGGCTCTATACCTTGGGATAATGCAAGTTGAAAGCATGGGCATCAATATTTTGAACATATATGGCAAATCTGAATTGATAATTAATCAGGTAAGAGAAAGGTGCAGTAGTAAGAACCATTACCTGAAAGTATATAGAAATAGGGTATGGGATTTGATGGAATCCTTTGATCCCCTAAATATAAATTTTATTCCCAGAAGAAAGAATACCTTGCCATATTCCTTAGCAGTGAGGGGAGATAACTTCAAGCCTTCTATAGACATAGGAGTTACGAAGGACAAATGGATCAAAATGAATTTTAGTTCTATAGTTCCAGATAAGTAGATCTTCTAGCAGGTCTTTAAAATTGATGAAAAAATCATTAATTTTTTGGTAAGAGAAGCCTTTTTATCTACTATTCAAAAGAAAAATCTAGAAGAAATTGATCAACATGATGTCATCCAACTCAAAAACAATCATATACCTAGAGGTTTGGTTACCCTAGAGAGCTTGTTTGACAATGAAGACAGAAAAAATATCAAATCCATGGAAATCAATGAGAAAATCTATAAATAAATTGAAAGAGAAAGAGAAAAGAAGCTCAAATTTGGAGTCTGATTTTCTCAAGAATAAGAGGAAGATATCAAAGCTTTATGCCTAAAGTACCAAGATATTGTATATGACAAGAAGGTCATCCAACACATAATTGAGCTAGAGCCTAATGCAAAACCATTCAGGCAGAAACAAAGGCCTATGAATTCTAAGATGAAAGCCATAATGAGAGAAGAACTATTGAAATTTCTAAAGGCTAAAATCATTTATCGAATCAAACATTCAACCTGGCTAGCCAACTTGGTACCTGCGAGGAAAAATATGGTGATATCCGCTTGTGTGTAAATTTCAAAAACCTCAATCAAGCATCACTAAAGGATCACTACCCCCTCCCATAGATTGTGGCAAGGGTAGAAAGGTTCTCACTATTATATGGCTTCTTTGGCTATAATCAAATTTTGGTGAAAGATGAAGATCAATTTAAAACAACATTCACCACCAAATGGAACACATTTGCCTATCAAATAATGCATTTTGGGCTATCTAATGCAGGATCCATGTTCCATAGAGCAATGGACTATGCTTTTGGAGATCTGATTAACAAGGTCATTCTAATATATTTATATGACATCATTGTGTTCTCCCACAACAAGCAAGACCACTTGGCACACCTAGAACAAGTCTTCCATAAGTGCAAAGAATTTGGCATCTCCCTCAATCCTAAGAAGTCATTTTTTGCAGTTCATGAGGGAAATTATCTATGCCATGTGGTATCCAAATAATGTATGGCCATTGATACAGATATAATCAAATATATTCTTGCTATTCCACTGCAGTGAACAAGAAAGCTTTACAATATTTCTTTGGTCAGATAAACTTTATCAGGAAATTCATCTTTAACTTTGCTCAGAAGGTGAAGCCTATATCTGAACTGTTAAAGAAGAATACAGATTTTAAATGGACTGAGATAAGAAAGCAAGCCTTTAAAATCATCAAGTAATCCATTGCTACAACTCTAGTATTAGTCAATTTGTTAGTCTTACAATGGCACTGAGAGGGGGGGGTGAATCAGTGTAGCTCTTTAAACTTGAATTTATAGCTCTTAATATCGTAGCAATTAAAACTTATTACTAGATACAACAAGTATAACAAAAGAGTATCACATAACACAATATTTAACGAGGTTCACCAATGTGGCTACTCCTCAAAAATTAACTGCTTGGACTACCATCCAAATCCAGCTTTTGCAAAGCACCAACTTTACAATCAATTTACCAGCACCCACTAGAAGGAGCACCAACCCCTGATTTATCTGCACCAATAGAAAGAAGCACCAACCCCTGATTTATCTACACCAATAGAAAGAAGCACCAACCCTTGATGCCAAGCTGCAACCTGGACTTCAATTTGAATCTATAATTTTGTCTATAAGATACCTTTGCTTTTGCAAGACCCTGACTGGTCTACTTCATCTTTGCGTTTTCTACGCAGTCTGCTTTCTCTGCGTAATCATAGTAGCACCTGGTCGAACTTCAACCTTTTTTCTCTCTTCGAACTCTTATCTCTCTACGCAATCACTTTGCACACTCTGCTTCATTACAGTCAAACTTCATGATCATCTTCTCCCTTTTGCGCTCTCTGCTCTCTTTACGAATTTCACACTTAGCATGATTCGACAAAACTTGCTCTCTGCGCACCACGACTGTATATCACACACCTTCGACACACACACCCAATTCTCCAAACAACCCTCCTTTTATAACAATATTTTTATGATGAATATCCTAATATTAGTCGGTTGTAAACCCTAATCTTGGTCGGATTTCATAACAACTGTAAACCCTAATTTTAGTCGGTTGTCATCCTTCTCATTTCAGTTGGGTTCTCCTTCTTGACTTGCGCATTTACAACCTGTCATGAAATCATGACATTTCTACCTCTGTAGCTTCTTTTGTTGCTGTTGCCGTGAAACTACATGTCGTGATATCACGACACTTTTTTCTCTCTCCTCTTTCTCTTTGCTTTGGCCCGCAAAAATGCCACATCGCGATATCGTGACACTTTTTCTCCTTGCTCTTTTTTCTTTGCTTAGGCCCGTGAAAATGCAACACGTCGCGATATCGTAACACTTTTTTCTTTCTCCTCTTTCTCTTTGCCTTGGCCCACAAAAATGCAACATGTCACGATATCATGAAACTTTCACCTCCGTATACTTCATCTTTGCTTTTGTCATGATATCGCGACACTTCTGCTTCCATAGACTTCGACTTTGCTTTTGTCATGATATCACGACACTTTTGCCTTCATAGTCTTCAACTTAGCTTTTGTCGTGAAATCATGACACTTCTACTTTCATACTTAGCTTCTTTGATTTTGTCACGAAATCATGACACTTCTGCCTTTGAAGTCTTCTTCTCTACTTTTGTTGTGAAATCGCGACAGTTCTGCTTCCGTACGCTTCCTCTCTTTCTTTTGTCGCAAAAATGCGACATGTCGCGATATCGTGACACTTTTCAAACTTACTTTCTCTCTCCTATTTTAGTCATGAAAATGCGACATGTCACGAAATCATGACACTTTTCCAACTTACTTTCTCTCTCCTATTTTAGTCACGAAAATGCGACATGTCGTGAAATCGTGACACTTTTCCAACTTACTTTCTCTCTCCTATTTTAGTCGCGAAAATGCGACATGTCGCAAAATCGTGACACTTTTCCAACTTACTTTATCTCTCCTATTTTAGTTGCAAAAATGCGACATGTCACGAAATCGCAACACTTTTCTTAATTGTTCTCTTTCTTCGAACTTGTCATGAAATCGCAACACTTTTTCCTGCTTTCTCTTTCTCTTCCAACATGTCGCGAAATCGTGACAGTTTTTCCACTTGCCTTTTTCAATTCCAACATGTCGCGAAATCGTGACAGTTTTTCCACTTGCCTTTTTCTCTTCCAACATGTCGCGAAATCGCGACAATTTTTCCACTTGCCTTTTTCTCTTCCAACATGTCGCAAAATCGTGACAGTTTTTCCACTTGCCTTTTTCTCTTCCAACATGTCGCGAAATTGCGACAAATTTTCCTACTTTTTCTCTCTCTTCCAACATGTCGCGAAATCGCGATAGTTTTTCCTCTTGCCTTTTTCTCTTCCAACATGTCACAAAATCGTGATAGTTTTTCCTACTTTTTCTCTCTCTTCCAACATGTCGCGAAATCGTGACAATTTTTCCTCTTGCCTTTTTCTCTTCCAACATGTCACGAAATCACGACAGTTTTTCTTGCTTTTTCTCTCTCTTCCAACATGTCGCGAAATCGTGATAGTTTTTCTTTCCTATTGTATATGTCGCGATATCACGACACTTTTCTTACTTGTCTTTTTCTTTGATCTTTTGCATATGGGCCACTTCGGTCTTCTTGGAAAATCATTGTACATACTCTGAATAACCTTTGAACTCCTATCTTCTGCATCTGAATAACTTTTGAACTTCCTGTCCACTGCATCAACAAATCTATTTGACTATGTTGACAATAATGAAAATATTGTTGCTACACCTTGCTCAACAATCTCCCCCTTTGGAATTGTTGGCAACACATGTGCAATTTCTTGAAACTCTTCTCCCATTTTGACAATAATACCAAAGGGCTACTACAGACTCCCCTTGAGTCCATGCACAACATTCTTAGGCATAATTTATTACACTTAGCAAAAATCATGGACATGAGCAAAAAGATAATAAAATACTTAAATGCTCCCCCTGAGAATGTGATCCCTATAGCTAGTCAATTCTTGGGAAGTGTGACCACTCCCAATTTATTGCGAAGGTACTCAAAAAATTCCTTGGGCAATGGTTTTGTGAAGATATCTGCTAGTTGCTCTGTAGTTGGAACAAAATCCAACTTAACCTCTCCTTCCGCAACTTTCTCCTTCAAAAAGTGATACCTGATAGCAATGTGTTTTGTGCATGAATGCATAACTGGATTCTTGGAGATGTTAATGGCACTGGTGTTATCACACTTAACTGATATTGGCTCACTAAAGTTAATACCAAGATATTTTAGGGTTTGTTTCATCCACAATACTTGCGTACAACATGTTTTCGCTACAATATATTCTGCTTATGTTGTCGATAAAGAAACCGACTCTTGTTTCTTACTGTGCCACACGACCAATCTGTCTCCAAGTGTAGACACCAAAACAACACCAATCTGATTATGTGACTACAAACACTGATTGCTTTGACACACACAGCCCCCAGGCCAACCCTTAGAGGTTAAACAGTGGTCCTAACCACTTTTGCAGCAATTTTGGAAGGTCAGAAAGCAATTTGGCACCTTCAGACACTCTGCTCCAAATCTGTCCCACCCTGGGATGAATTCAAAATAGGATTCGCCCCACCCAGGGATGAATTATGAATTCGTTCCTCGGTAGGACGAATTCTAGGTTCAACGGGCAAAAATAAAAATTGCACCAAATGGAAACCGAGGATAGTCAATTAATGCCTCCTGCCTTGCATGCACATGTAGGTGGGCAGATTGGACGTTAGAGGATTGTCACAAGAGTAGTCATGGAAGCCCAAGTCAGGGAGGACTTTCCTCCCTCATGGGAAGGCATGAATGCCACATGACGCTCATGCATGCCCCTCCAAAGAGACCCCCTGGGTCTATAAAATGGTGAACTTTCTCACCCAAGAGGGAACAGGTTGGAAGCATTTTAAGCAACGAAGTGCTGCCAAATTGAATACCACATTTTACCTTTTTATTCACCTCTTCCACATCTTTGATCTCTTTCGCAAGGGAGGTCATTTGGTGGTTATTGGAAGTGTGAATCCAGATCCAAAACCCGACATTTGACCACATTGATCTACCAATTCACCGACAACCCATTACAAGATATTTTGGGCCTATCCCAAGTGGATTGGTGCCGAAATCAGGTTCCAACGGTGGGCGGCCCGCCCGGGCGCCCCGCACTGTTGTGAGCCTAATCTCCTCTTTTAGGAACGATTGGGAATTCATGGCAGATTGTTCTTTTGTCATTTTTTTATCTTACATTCCATCTTATGCTGTTTAAATAGCTTAGAATTCTGATTTCATGATGTTTTGATCAAATCTTATCACGTTTTATCGATTTTGTTGTCCCTACTAACTTGCAGGCGAACTTGTCTAATTCCCAGTGATTGAAGCCAAATTCGGGCAATCCGACCTTCTGGGTCTTCCCAAAACACCCCTATTTACCTAAGACCTAACCTTGCAGGCCACTTGGAACCCCAGAGACGAGAAATTTTGGGCAGTATCACCTCGGCGCTTTGTCGCAGGCGAATTCGTCCTACGCTGAGACGAATTACAGTCGAATTTGTCCTACCCCGGAATGAATTACAGTCGAATTCGTCCTTCCCCGAGATGAATTACAGTCAAATTTGTCCTACCCCAGGATGAATTACAGTCGAATTCGTCCTACCCCAGGACGAATTATAGTCGAATTTGTCCCACCCTAGAGCGAATTCAAATCAGTGAGGAATCTCCTGACTGTTTCATTTGTAGTGACCTTCTGGTGATGTTCCCTTGTTTCTGTTAAATTTGTAGACTATTTTGATTCAGTTCATTTATCCTTTTATTCAGTTTCATGCATGTTTCCTTCATTATTTTTTAGAGAACAAATGCTTTGTCTTATTCGCATTTTGTTGTTTCTTTGAATGCAGGAGGAGCAGCAAGGATCAAAGATTCATTCACACCAGCGGCGGCAACACTTTGGCCTACCCATTTTGCATGTGGGCACGTGGAAGGAGGATCACTAGTCACTATTGTAACCAAAACATGTTAACACTCCTAGTCCCTGAAAATGTGGGAGACATCTTTGTAACCGATATTGAGAGAGTATAAATACAAAAGGGTTGTGCTTCCTATACTTCTTTCATTTCGTCTCAATTCGTCTCTTTTACCTATTTCATGCATTTCAAATTTCTAGGATTAAAGCGTTACATTTTGTTTTGCATTGCATAGCTTTAGTGTTCCTTTTTGTTTCTAGAATCTCATGTTTTCATTGGGCGATCACGGTCAGAGCAATCTCTGACCGTAGAGCTACCTGATGATGCAGTCTTCCATGTCTCAGAATCGCCAGATTCTGATGAGCTGGACTCACTGGCCGAAGGTGAGGATAAAATAGAGATGGCCCATAGCAATCACATGCGACAGCATCAACACCCCATGGATATTGATGATGCACTTCAACAGCTAAACATAAGGCTAGGGCATGAGTGGCGCGTTAACCCAGCATAGTGGGATCAGGTGTTACATCTGCCACTTTGGGCATATAGAGATCAACTTTCACCCAGAGACCTCATAGCAACATCAGTGCCGAGGGAAGACCCTGTCCTCCTATATGTACATAGGGTCGATCCATTCGTGCCAATCCCTCCAGAGCCAGATCCAGTGCACAAAGATCATCAAGCTGGGGGTACCTCTATCCCTTGAAGAGCCATAGTTCAACCCAAAAATCTCCAAGGATTCCCGCAATCGCTTGGTCAACCCAAAAAGCTCCAAGGATTATAGCAATCTCTTGGTCAACCCCAAAAGCTCCAAGGATTATCGCAATCACTTGGTCACCCCAAAATGCCCCAAAGGTGCCTACAAACCCTTTGGTCACACCAAAAATCTCCAAGGATTATCACAATCTCTTGGTCAACCCCAAAAAGCTCCAAGGATTATCGCAATCACTTGGTCACCCCAAAATGCCCCAAAGGTGCCTACAAACCCTTTGGTCACACCAAAAAGCTCCAAGGATTATCGCAATCTCTTGGTCAAACCCAAAATCTCCAAGGATTATCGTAATCTCTTAGTCAACCCCAAAAGCTCCAAGGGTTATCACAATCCCTTGGTCACCCCAAAAGCTCCAAGGGTTATCGTAATCCCCTGGTCACCCCAAAAGCTCCAAGGATTATCACAATCGCTTGGTCATCCCAAAAAGCTCCAAGGATTATCGCAATCCTTTGGTCAAAACATAAGCTCCAAGGATTATAGCAATCTCTTGGTCACCCCCAAAAGCTCCAAGGGTTATCACAATCCCTTGGTCACCCCAAAAGCTCCAAGGATTATCGCAATCGCTTGGTCAAGAAAATCCAAAAACAAACAAAATCATCAAAAACAAACAAAATCTACATCTCAAATTCATGCATATTTCAAAATTCAAAATACATATGGCTGCATAAACATTGCATCCATCCATTGCATATTGTTGATCACACAAGGCAAAGGCACCCTAGACTGTCATTACTTGGCAAATCCACCACCTTTCACATTTTCCATTTTGAAAACAATACAATACAATAAACGACAATCACCATTTTGCCATATCATAAATCAGTTGTCATCCAATGTATCAAGAGTTTTCATATTTCAGGCGTCATTCTGCTTTCTAGCCATGCACTGTACCAAGTCAGACAAATTTTATGAAGGTAGAGTTCTACTTGGATCACACCTTATTACGTAGCATCCCAACACAAATTAAACCACATAAAAATTCCCAAGTTGTGTGAACGAAAGATAAAACCTGCATAGTAATCCAGGTCACCATAAGCGAAATGGTTATCTTGGTCATCCCCCTGTGCGAATGACCCCAAGAATGCTGAGAGTTGGAAAAAGGACAAGCATCTTTCCTACCCAATTCCCCAAGAATCCCAAGTTCTCAAAAAGTTGCAAACATCAAAATTTTGCAAAAAGTCAAACTCCAAAAAATTTGACATCACCATCAGAGTGCATACATCAAAAGGCACATACAATAGTGATTCTTATCACTCGAAATCCAAATCCCTTGCTCAAAAGAAAAATATATAAAAATAAACAATGATTTTTATCACTACACATGAGCAAGTATCCTAATACAATTGAAGAAAAGAAGGGAGTCGAACTTGAATCCCTGGAACTCTCAGCATTTCGACAGGTCATGAGGCAAACGTCAGTATCGGTTTGGTGGATAGCCTATCGATCACTAGCAGTAAACCTCCCGCATGATGATATATCTGTCACATTAACTTGTGTATAGATCAATGTTTGCATGTGGATGAGCTAGCTTATGGTATCCTAGATAGCACCGTAGATTAATCTGACTAAATACAAAAAAGAAGTTGGTGGAGCTAATTAGGTGATCCTCAGTACAGGTTTGGTTGATAGCCTATCTGGAACTCGGTGGTATCCTAAAAATACCACATAAATGAACTCAATTGCACACACGAGGATGTGAAATAGCTTGGTCAAAGACAAGTCCGATTCATACCTTGTTCAAAAGTCTTGTAAGATAAAGTACAGTCGTGGCTAGTGAGTTAAAACTGTCCGAGTCTTAGAAAACCTTAGCTACATTTCTAAACCAACTGCACTACTTTTCATCCTCACATTACCATCAGAAAATACAAAAAAAAACCACATGTATACATGCAAAAGCATTTACCACAACAATCGCCTAAAAACAAAATCACAAAGTCGTAAACAGTCTATGGTGCCCTAACCAACCAACACAAATTCATTTCATCCATTACATTTTGCATATCACATATACATCAAAAACATTTGCATTCATCATACCATATGCATACATCAATATAAAGTAGCATGCATCCATCAACATCAATCATTGTGCATAACATGAAATTATGACATATACACAAAGCAAGAAAATCAAAACAACAAAAACAGCAAAAACAACAAATAAATGCAACACAAACAAAAAGCAATAAAAATTTCCGGACACAAGTGCTCTTGCACTTAACCTCGTGGCTTAAAAAATTGATGTCGGGGCTCAAATTGTCACTCTCCTACTTCCCCAAGAAGGCTACCATAGCCGGACCGCTCCACGAGAAAACGGATTTTCGACACTTTCACCCCATTATGGCATCACCAAAAGGGTTACCACCCACCAAAAATAGGTCCAAATGTCAGAAAATTGCTTAATCTTAATGCTAAACCATCTAAGGGTACCCTTGCACAAGTCATCTTGGGTCAAGCGACTCGTCACTTTTCTCACAAAGGTCATTCCATCATCGATTCATCGCTTGAGGGGGTAGTCACACTTAGTCACCAATCAACAAACACACACCCAGCTAAGGAAAACGACATACATTCAAAGAATCATTGACAAAGACAATTACACTCCTGCTTGGGGCAGTAAAAAAGCAATAATCACAATCTGATCAAATCACTTGGCATTCCTGAAGCATGAACACAAGGTTCCCTTATGGAAAAAAGGTTGTGCCCTTTGCCTATTCATGACTGATCAATGTCCAAGCTCAAGTCGCACCTCACCAAAATAGGTTAATACTTGAAATCAAATTCCTTAGCTCGTCAGAAGCAAGGATTCAAGAATGTATGCCCTTTCCATACTTGGGGCATCAAAAGTTGGTTAGGTTACCAAGAAATCGTAATCATTAGTGCTTTGGTTATCTATTTTTGCTCGACGCTGCGCCATGCATAGCGCATCCCAAAAAGGGGCATCTGTAGACACCAAAACAACACCAATCTAATTATGTGACTACAAAAACTGATCTCTTTGACACACACAGCCCCCAGGGCAGCCCTCAAAGGTTAAACAGTGGTCCTAACCACTTTTGCAACAATTTTGGAAGGTCAAAAAGCAATTTGGCACCTTCAAACACTCTGCTCCAAATCCGTCCCACCCTGGGACGAATTCAAAATAGGATTCGTCCCACCCAGGGACGAATTCTGAATTCGTTCCTGGGTAGGACGAATTCTAGGTTCAATAGGAAAAAAGAAAAATTATGCCAAATGGTAGCCGAGGATAGTCAATTAATGCCTCCTGCCTTGCATGCGTGTCTAGGTGGGCAGATTGGATGTTAGAGGACTGTCACAAGAGCAGTCATGGAAGCCCAAGTCAGGGAGGAATTTCCTCCCTCATGGGAAGGCATGACTGCCACATGGCGCTCATGCATGCCCCTCCAAAGAGACCCCCTGGGTCTATAAAATGGTGAACTTTCTCACCCAAAACGGAACAAGTTGGAAGCATTTTAAGCAATGAAGTGTTGCCAAATTGAATACCACATTTTACCTTTTTATTCACCTCTTCCACATCTTTGATCTCTTTCGCAAGGGAGGTCATTTGGTGGTTATTGGAAGTGTGAATTCGGATCCAAAACCCGAAATTTGACCACATTGATCTACCAATTCGCCGACAACCCATTACAAGAGATTTTGGGCCTATCCCAAGTGGATTGGTGCCGAAATTAGGTTCCAACGGTGGGCGGCCCGCCCGGGCGCCCCGCACTGCTGCGAGCCTAATCTCCTCTTTTAGCAATGATTGGGAATTTGTGGCAGATTGTTCTTTTGTCATTTTTTATCTTACATTCCATCTTATGCTATTTAAATAGCTTAGAATTCCGATTTCATGATGTTTTGATCAAATCTTATCACGTTTTATTGCTTTTGTTGTCCCTACTAACTTGCAGGTGAACTTATCTAATTCCCAGTGATCGAAGCCAAATTGGGGCAATATGACCTTCTGGGTCTTCCCAAAACACCCCTATTTACCTAAGCCCTAACCTTGCAGGCCACTTGGAACCCCAAAGACAAGACATTTTGGGCAGTATCCCCTCGGCGCTTTGCGTAGGCGAATTCGTCCTACCCCGAGATGAATTACAGTCGAATTCGTCCTACCCTGGGATGAATTACAGTCGAATTCGTCCTACCCCGAGATGAATTACAGTCAAATTTATCCTACCTTGGGATGAATTACAGTCGAATTCGTCCTACCCCAGGATGAATTACAGTCAAATTCGTCCTGCCCCGGAGCAAATTCAAATCAGTGAAGAATCTCCTGACTGTTTCATTTGCAGTGACCTTCTGGTGATGTTCCCTTGTTTCTGTGAAATTTGCAGACTATTTTGATTCAATTCATTTATCATTTTATTCAGTTTCATGCATGTTTCCTTCATTGTTTTTTAGAGAACAAACGCTTTGTCTTATTCGCAGGTGCTACTAACAATTTTGTTGTTTCTTTGAATGGAGGGGGAGCAGCAAGGATCAAAGATTCATTCACACCAGCGGTGGCAACACTTTGGCCTGCACATTTTGCATGTGGGCACGCGGAGGGAGGATCACTAGTCACTATTGTAACCAAAACATGTTAATGCTCCTAGCCCCTGAAAAGGCGGGAGACGTCTTTGTAACCGATATTGAGAGAGTATAAATAAAAAGGGTTGTGCTTCCTATACTTCTTTCATTTCGTCTCAATTCGTCTCTTTTCCTTATTTCATGCATTTCAAATTTCTAGGATTAAAGCATTACATTTTGTTTTGCATTGCATAGCTTTAGTGTTCCTTTTTGTTTTCAGAATCTCGTGTTTTCACTAAGATAGAATGCACCTCCACTGGTACTCTTTCTGTCATCGACACATCTTGCCCAATATGCATCTAAATATGAAATAAGTGTGAAGTATTTACCTTTTGGATACCATAACCCATAATCCATAGTACCCTTGAGGTACCGAAGAATCCTCTTCACTGCTGTCACAAGAGTCTCCTTGGGATTAGCCTGAAATCGTGCTACCATGCATATTTCCTACAAAATATCTGGTCTGGTAGCTATCAGGTACAGTAAGCTTCCAATCATAGATCTGTACATGGTTTGATCAACAGTGGAGATTTGTCATCCTTGCTCAACTTGCAACCTGTTGTCATGGGAGTGCTAACTGGCTTACAATCCTCCATTGTGAACTTTTTTAACTTCTCTTTTACATATTTAACTTGAGAAATAAATATGCCCTTCTTACATTGATTAACTTGCAACCCGAGGAAATACGAAAGTTCACCAATCATTGACATTTCAAATTCTTTCTGCATCTTATTTGCTAAATCTTTACATGACTCATCTTTGCTACTGCCAAATATGATATCATCTATGTATACAACAAGAACAATAAGATGCCCATTTTCTGTTTTGACATACAAATTACTATCCACCATACCTTTCTTAAACCTTTGTTGAGTGAGATAGTTGTCTAGCCTTGCATACCAGGCTCGGGGTGCCTGTTTTAAGCCATATAATGCTTTCTTCAACTTGCAAACCAAGTTGGGATCATCACCAAGTTGGAAACCATCTGGTTGCTCAATATAAACCTCTTCTTCAAGTTTCTCATTCAAAAACATTGATTTCACATCCATTTGATAAACTTTAAAATTCTTGTAGACTGCTAAAGCCAGAAATATTCTAATTGCCTCTATTCTAGCTATTGGTGGCAAAAGTTTCCTCAAAGTCAATGCCTTCAACTTGTGCATAACCCTTACATACCAATCTTGTTTTATTTCTGACTACATGTTCGTCTTCATTCAATTTGTTTCAAAAAATCCATTTAGTCCCAATTATATTTTTATTTGCAGGTCTAGGTAATAACTCCCAAGTTTTTTTTTTCTCGATCTGATCTAATTCTTCATTTATTGCCTTCATCCAACTTTTATCTTTGCTTGCATCAGCAACATTTTTGGGCTCAATTTTGGATAATAGAGAGTAGTTACTTACTACTCTTCTCCTTGTCTGAACACCAACTTTGGGGTCTCCAATTATTTGCTCTCTAGGATGATTTTTCTGCCAGCTCACTGTTTTGAATTTATTATTTTCTTCCACTTCTGAATCACAACTTAAATCATCTGAGTCAATTTTCTGTATCTTTTCCATTTCATTTTCCTCATCTCATTCAATAACCTCTTCATAAATTGGGTAGTTCGTTTCATATCTAATTACTCGTTCTCTACCTTCATCAAATTTAACATCGGCACTGTCCAAAATTTTCTTTAGCATCTTTTTGTAGCATTTGTAAGCTTTGCTTCTTGGTGAATAACCAACAAAAATACCTTCATCCACTCTATCTTCAAACTTACCAAGATTATCTTCAGTTCTTTTGATGTAGCACTTGCTGCCAAAAACTTTGAGGTATTTTGTTGTTGCCCTTTTACCGAACCACAACTCATAAGGAGTTTTGCTTTCATGTGTTCTTAGCATGTACCTATTTTGGATATACACCATAGTATGGACTGCTTCTCTCCAAAATTTGTTTGCTACTCTACTTTCAGCCAACATAGTCCATGCCATTTCCTACACTGTCCTGTTATTTCTTTCTACCACTCCATTCTGTTGAGGTGTCCTGGCTGCTGAAAAATGTCTCCTAATACCGTATTTTTCATAGTACTCTACAAACTCCTCTGAAATGAATTCTCCTCCTCTATCCGATCTTAAACATTTGATCCTCCTTCCTCGTTTCATTCTCAACTTGGTTTTTGAAAATCTTGAACCTTTCAAAAGCTTTTGATTTATGCTTCAAGAAAAATATCCATGTCATTCTGGAATAGTCATCAATGCACAACATAAAATATTTGTCACCATTTATGCTTTGTGTTCTCATGGGTCCACATAAATCGGTGTGTATTAGTTCCAAAGGTTTTCTTGTGTAGTACTCTTTTGTTTTGAATGTGACTCTAGTTTGCTTCCCCTTTTGGCATGAAGCACAGATGTTATTTGCAGGTTTGCTGATGGTGGGAATATCTCTCACTGCCATTTTTGAGTTGATTTTTACTAGATTATCAAAACTAATATGACCGAGTCTCTTGTGCCACAACCAACTTTCTTCTTCTTGTCCAATAAAACAAGCTCCTTTTGAAGTCTCTGAGAGCATGTACAGGTTTCCAGATGTCCTTGATCCAGTTGCTATCAATTTTCCACTATTTGTTTTTTTGACTTCACAACCCTGCTTATTAAAAACTACTTCATGACCTTTATCACAAATCTGACTTATGCTCAACAAGTTATGTTTCAAACCATCCACAAAAAGACTTCTTCTGACTTAATTTTTTCGTCACTAAATTTAACTGAACCTTTGCCAACTATCTTAGCTCCATCATTATTTCCAAACTTTACTGAACCACCTTCATATTTCTATAACTTCTCAATTTTTGTTTGTTACTTGTCATATGACTGGAGCATCCACTATCAAGTATCCATGGTACATATTTATTTTGTGTTTTAAATATTGTTTGTACGATTAAGGATTCATTTTCTTCCTTAAGTCGCTCTTTTTCTTTCCACTCCATTTTGATAGTAGTTTTGGGATCTTGTTTTGCCTTTCCCTTATCAAGAGCTTGTGCATGTTTTTTGGGAAGTTTTCTATTTTGTCTCATCCTATTTGGTTGAAATTTTCTTCCCTAAAACTGATTTGATGCAAATGTACTTCTACAGTTTCTTGCAATGTGCCCAAAATTATGACAGTTATAACATTCTACTCGTATAATTCATCAGAGAAGAAAAAGCATTTCTACTGGTGAAATTCCTTGGTCTTACATTATATTTGCAGTCTGAGATTTTATTTCCATAGCCATTGCATTTAAAACAGAAACCAGAAAAGGGATAATTGAACCTGGGTGATGGTATTTGCCATATTGTCGTAGGAGCCATAGGTATTCTTCTTCTTTGATGTGTGACATTGGTGAATCCATCACTGTCAATTCTCCTTTCGTGCCTAGCATTATTGCTTTCTTTTGCATGAGACGTTTTTCCTTGATCAACCTATTTCTTATCTTCATTCTTTATGGATTCTACATTTTTGGCCTTTGATCCATTTGATGATTCTCCTTCGATGAAACCCAGACCAAATTTGATGCCTGCAGGCCTTTGGTCATTTATAATCTTATCCAGCTTCATAGAACTTTCTTCGTGTTTGTGACAACAACTAATTTTGTAATTCATCTCTTCTATCTGTGTCCGTAAACCAACATTCTCTTCTTCTAGTTTGTAGTAATAATCTATTTTCATGGTAATTTGTACTTCAAGATCTTTAGATATTTTCTTGTATTCTTCTGTCTGTACTTTTAGACTGGTTATGATTTCGTTTGCATCCTCAAGCCTTTTTGAAATTTTCTTATTCTTTTTACTTTCTATTTTCCACTCTTCAAGTGCAGAGATCAACTCACCTTCTAGATCTACTTCACCCTCAGGTTTTCACCACATACTTCAGAGTTCACTCCTTCATTTTTTGATTTTACTTCTTCAAATGCCATGAAAAGAGCTTCACCACCTGCCATTGTGTTACTTCCAAGATCACCCTAGCCGGTTAAGCTTTTACAGGAACTTAGCTCTGATACCAATTGTTAGTCTTACAATGGCACTAAGAGGGGGGGTGAATCAGTGTAGCTCTTTAAACTTGAATTTACAGCTCTTAATATCGTAGCAATTAAAACTTATTACTAGATACAACAAGTATAACAAAAGAGCATCACATAACACAAGATTTAACGAGGTTCACCAATGTGGCTACTCCTCAAAAATTGACTTCTTGGACTACCATCCAAATCTAGCCTTTGCAAAGCACCAAATTTACAATCAATTTACCAGCACCCACTAGAAGGAGCACCAACCCCTGATTTATCTGCACCAATAGAAATGAGCACCAACCCATGATTTATCTACACAAATAGAAAGGAGCACCAAAACCTAATGCCAAGCTGCAACCTGGACTTCAATTTGAATCTATAAGTTTGTCTATAAGATACCTTTGCTTTTGCAAGACCCTAACTGGTCTTCTTCACCTTTGTGTTCTCTGTGCACTCTGCTTTCTCTACGTAATCACAGTAGCACCTAGTAAAACTTCAACCTTTTCACTCTCTTCGCACTCTGCTCTCTCTGCATAATCACTTTACACACTCTACTTCATTACAGTCGAACTTCACGATCGTCTTCTCCCTTTTCCATACTCTGCTCTCTTTACGAATTTTGCACTTAGCATGATTCGACACAACTTGCTCTCTACGCACCACAACCGTATATCGCACACCTTCGACACACACACCCAATTCTCCAAACAACCCTCCTTTTATAACAATATTTTTATGATGAAGATCCTAATCTTAGTCGACTGTAAACCCTAATCTTGGTCGGCTTTCATAACAACTATAAACCTTAATTTTAGTCGGCTATCATCCTTCTCATTTCAGTCGGGTTCTCCTTCTTGACTTGCGCATTTATGACCTATCACGAAATCGTGACATTTCTGCCTCTATAGCTTCTTTTGTTGCTGTTGCCATGAAACTACAACATGTCGCGATATCGCGACACTTTTTTCTCTCTCCTCTTTCTATTTTCTTTGGCCCGCAAAAATGCATCATGTCGCGATATCGCGACACTTTTTCTCCTTGCTCTTTTTTCTTTGCTTAGGCCCACGAAAATACAACACGTCACGATATCACGACACTTTTTTCTTTCTCCTCTTTCTCTTTGCCTTGGCCCACAAAAATGCAACATGTCACGATATCGCGACACTTTCACCTCTGTATACTTCGTCTTTGCTTTTGTCATGATATCGCGACACTTTTGCTTCTATAGACTTCGAATTTGCTTTTGTCGCGATATCGCGACACTTCTACCTTCGTAGTCTTCAACTTACTTTTGTCATGAAATCATCACACTTCTACTTTCATACTTAGCTTCTTTGCTTTTGTTGTGAAATCGTGACACTTCTACCTTCGAAATCTTCTTCTCTGCTTTTGCCCTAAAATCGTGATAGTTCTACTTCCGTACGCTTCCTCTCTTTATTTTGTCACGAAAATACGACATGTCGCGATATCGCGACACTTTTCAAACTTAATTTCTCTCCTATTTTAGTCATGAAAATGCGACATGTCGCGAAATTGCAACACTTTTCCAACTTACTTTCTCTCTCTTGTTTTAGTCGTGAAAATGCGACATGTCACGAAATTGCGACACTTTTCCAACTTACTTTCTCTCTCCTATTTTAGTCGCGAAAATGCGACATGTCGCGAAATCACGACACTTTTCCAACTTACTTTCTCTCTCCTATTTTAGTCGTGAAAATGCGACATGTCACGAAATCGCGACACTTTTCTTACTTGTTCTCTTTCTTCGAACTTGTCGCAAAATCGCGACAGTTTTTCCACTTGCCTTTTTCTCTTCCAACATGTCGCGAAATCACGATAGTTTTTCCACTTGCCTTTTTCTCTTCCAACATGTCACGAAATCACGACAGTTTTTCCACTTGCCTTTTTCTCTTTCAACATGTCACAAAATCATGACAGTTTTTCCACTTGCCTTTTTCTCTTCCAACATGTCGCGAAATCGCGACAGTTTTTCCACTTGCCTTTTTCTCTTCCAACATGTCACGAAATCGTGACAATTTTTCTTGCTTTTTCTCTCTTCCAACATGTCACGAAATCGTGACAATTTTTCTTGCTTTTTCTCTCTTCCAACATGTCACAAAATCGTGACTATTTTTCCTCTTGCCTTTTTCTCTTCCAACATGTCGCAAAATCGTGACGGTTTTTCCTGCTTTTTCTCTCTCTTCCAACATGTCGCGAAATCGTGATAGTTTTTCCTCTTGCCTTTTTCTCTTCCAACATGTCACGAAATCGTGATAGTTTTTCCTGCTTTTTCTCTCTTCCAACATGTCGTGAAATCGCGATAGTTTTTCTTGCCTACTGTATATGTCGCGATATCACGACACTTTTCTTACTTATCTTTTTCTTTGATCTTTTGCATATGGGCCACTTCGGTCTTCTTGGAAAATCACTGTACATACTCTGAATAACCTTTGAACTCATGTCTTCTGCATCTAAATATCTTTTGAACTTCCTATCCACTGCATCAACAGATCTATCTGACTATGTTGACAACAATGACAATACTGTTGTTGCACCTTGCTCAACACAATTCGCACTTCAGCAAGGACTTCATTATTTATGTTTATGGATCCAAGGAAAGCTATGCATCAATGCTCACCCAAAATAATGATGAAGGAGAGGAACACCACATATTCTTTTAGATATAGAATCTTCATGAATATCAGGTTAAATATAATTTCATTGAGAAATAGGTATTTTATGTAATGAAATCCTTAAAAAAAAATAGGTAATACTTGGTTCAAAGTAAAACCCTGGTTTATGTGGTTCACCCGGATGTGAGAAGTTTTATTTAACAAGGTTAACTAGGAGATAAGAGGGTTGGATTACTAAGATCCAATAATATGATGTAGAAATCCATCCTACCAAGTTGGTTAGAGGTAGAGCCCTATACCAAGGCTTGATAGAAGCAACGGTTTTAGCAGAAGTGATATCTTGTTAGTCAACAGTAGATGATCAGACTGAAGAATTATAGTCAGGTGAATTAGACTGGGTAGATTAGATGACTAAGTACTTTCAAACTGGGGTATACCCTCCTATTCTTAATCCATCCAAGAGAAGAAGATATAGGATTCAAGATTTGAATTATGTTTTTTTCTAGAAGGTTTATACAAAATAAACCTTGATGGAGTTCTCCAAAGATGCTTAAAATATGATCAACAACAAAAGGTCATAGAGGAGTTCCATAGAGTAATATTCAGAGGATATTTCTTAGGGAGAGTAACAACTTTGAATATTATTAGGGTAGGCTATTACTGTCCTTCCATATTTTTTGACACCTTCAAAGTCACTACAGCCTGTGATGAATTTCAGCGATATGTGGTAAGAACAAAGAATGCATCATTTCTCCTTAAGACAATTCAAGTGGAAGAACCCTTTCAACAATGGGGGTTGGATTTCATAGGATTTATCAATCCAAATTCCTTAGCTAGCCACAAGTACATTCTAACTGCTACAAACTATCTCACCATATGGGTAGAAGCTATTCCTACAAAGAAATTAGACCAAGAGGTGGTGATAGATTTTATGGAAAGCTTGATCACAAGGTTTGGTGTTCCAAAAGCTTTAGTGAGCGATAATGGACCAACATTCATAGGATCCAAATGCATTGAGTTTTCCAACAAGTATGGTATCACCATAAAGAATACCTCTAACTACTACCCCTAAGGAAATGGACTAGCAGAATCAACTAAAAAGAATTTTATATGAATTTTGAAAATATCATTAGAGGATAACAAGAGAAGTTGGCACCTACTACTCAAACAAGCTCTATGGGCAGACATAATCACTACCAAGAAGTCCATCAAGACCTCCTCTTATGCCTTAGTATATGGAAATGAGGTAGTTTTACCTATTCATTTGGATATTACAACACTCAAACTGATAAAAACAGAAGATGAATCTGAAAAAAATCCAGTGGAAACAAGGTTGACACACTTGCTACAATTAGAGGAGAAAAGAACTCAGGCATATGAGGATTTTCAAAAGCATTCCATTGAAATCAAGGCATGGTTTGACAAGAAGGTGAGATTCAAAAAGTTCCAAGTTGGAGATTATGTCCTCGGGTGGAATGTTGAAAGAGTTAAATTGGGACATCATCAGAAGTTTGACTCCTTGTAGGATGGCCCTTTCAAAATAGCAGAGGTTAAGGAGACCAATGTTTTCCAGCTTGAAGATCTTGAGGAAAACATACAATCGATTCCGATCAATGGTTTTCCTTAAAATCTATTTTGATTAAGCTAAGCTTATTGTAACATATGTACATACTTTGTATTATATCCTTTTCAATTTTATTTCAAAGTTTTCATTTTTGATAAAATGCTAAAAAATATAAAGTGAAAAAATGGCAAAAAATAAGTTAAGTGTCAATGAAAAGCAGCATGTATCACCAATCCGCCCTCAAATAAACTAAGAAAGTAGTGGAATACTGCATGTGTGCCTTACTACTCTTAAAGAGACTAAGTGACATCGGATCACGACAAGGATTCCAATTTGCTAGAGTTCAAGACTATTTTTGAGCGAAAAGTAAATCTTGCACCACGTCATTTCCAAAGAAGGAAAATATTCATGAATCGCCTCGCGAGCTTCACATGTTGCTATGAAGGAAAGAAAGACAACGAGTGATGCTACAGGTGTAGAAAAGTACTCCATGTTTTAGCCAATTATAAAGTAGCATAACGTCTTCAAGCCACCAAGATGCATGATTTTAATTTGAAAAGCGTGCAAAACGAACGGTTCTCGTAGCGATCGCATTAATTGTGGAGGGTGTACATGTAGTGGTATTTAAAAGTGCTAAAATGTAGAGATCATTCAATTATCAAAAATTAATACCTACCAAGCAAAAATAATAGAGAATAATGAATCATTATCTGCAAACGCTAGAGAAAGAACGTTTTGAAGATTTTTGCGAAAATAGCTCCTAATAAAGCACCAACAGATATGTAGAAAAGAGAGGTAGAGATGGATGGCTATGTAAATCAGATAAGGTGGTTGGAAGATATTGTAATGACTCAAGTGAGGAGAACCTTCTTGAGAAGTAATTTTGAATTCAGATACTTCAAAGGGAGACCAATTCGACCTCAAGGTATCATTACTATAAAATCCTTCTTGTTTTCTTACATTTGTGATTTTGTTCACCATTGTATTGAGTTAATTTTTGTGATGATTAAATTTTACGACCCTAAGAAGAGGGTAGTGAAAACTCCTAATGGCATAACACTATTCACCATTACCAAAGAAGCTTGTCATGATTTGTTTGTCGTAGGGGTAAACCCACCCCTAGAACCTAAACAATTTGATATAGCAGAAAAAGCTAGGGTTTATGCTTCATTAATGGCTTATGAAGAAAAGGAAGTCATGGAAATATGGCTTCACTTCCAATTTAGACGAATAAATGAGGAATATGAGATTCCTGAAGTATCAATCCCCATTGACCAATTTGCTAACCCAGAGCTCTATTCCATGTTAGCTTGTTTGGAGAGTTTGGATTCTGACCAAATCATGAGAGATTGGGAAATAGCCACTGCATACTGTATTTTGAATGATAAAATGTATGAACCAGATGCATACAAGAAGGGAATTAAGGCCATTTACTTTGACTGGACAACTTTCCTTTCTAAAAGAATACATAAACAATTAGTAAGAATGAAAAGGGATTCTGATACACTCTCTTTCTAAAATTGTTCAAGTTTGGTTTGGATTTTCTTTGCTGCAGTAGGTAAGATGATGCCTTGGATTTCGATAAAATAAAAAAATGACTAGGGAGACCCTATCCCTGTATACTATTGGACTGCTTATTTGAGGAGCACTAAGTCTATTTATAGATTTAACCTAGAATTTCTAGGGCCAGCACTAAATATAATGTATGGGAAATGCCCTAGGTTACTAGCACTAGCTAGATAGTTGTTGACAATAAAGGGTGCTGAAGAAGAAGACTGGTACATCCCAACATAAGATACAGTTATTAGACTATATGGCTTCACGGGTAAGCCTTTTCTACTTATTGATTTCATTACAAATAGACTATTGGCTCTAGAATATTTGAGGTAAGCATATTTTATTAATATGAACTATGGATATGGAAGGAAGAGAAAATATTTGTTGACCTACTATAGTGTTGATGATATAACTATAACCAAAAAGGGCCAGGGTGAACAAATTACCTAGTATTTGGATAAGTTGGGCCTGTTCTACATCCACCAGAGGTGGAGATATGACTTGGATGACAAATTCCATAAGAGGAACATTACCCTTAATGGATAGAAGGCCTACAAATTTGAGAAAACCTCAAGGCCTCATTTTGAACAAGGTAGGAATAATAAGGAAAATGCTCCTTTAGATTGGAATATTGCCAAGATGGAACAACTTCCTTCATGGTTAGATTTCTACGAGCATGTAGTTGATTTTGATTCAGATAAGAATGAAAGCTGTCATTTGTAGGAGTCTACGATCAAATAAGTTGAGAGTAAGAAGAAATGGAATGAAGCTAAGATAGTAGATTGGTGGAGAATGAGAATGGAAACCAACATAGAGAAATCTAAGTTTGGACGAGTAATCAACAATGATTTTTTTGATAGATATGATAAGAACATCACAACTTGGAAGGCAAAGGACCCAAAGAATATAGTGATGATTTACAAGAAACCTCAACTAGGGTCAGACTCTTCATCCCAACATTCACAAGATGAAACTCAAGGAGAAGAGGTTGATACTCCATTAACTGTTGCTGAAGCTCTTAAAAATTTTGAGCCCTTAATAGAATAACTAGAGAATTTTCTTAAAGGGGCACAGTTAATGAGTAGAATGCACTATTCTGATGAGAGGACCATTAACACAGAGGTCATTAAGATAGTGAGTAGGCCCAAGTGCCTAGCCCTGGGTGGAAAACCTCTTGAAACAAAAATAGACTAGAATGAGAAGGATAAGAACTTTGTGCTTACACCAGTGAGTTTCACCACTACATCTATAGTGGAGTTGAATCCTATTTTTGAAGAAACATTACAAGAAGAACCATTGTAGGAAGGGTTATCCTGGGAAGATACAGAGAATGAAAATATGGTAGTGTTGCAATATTTTAAAATAAAATTCAGAAAAGCACCAGAGAGAACTTAGAAGAAGATCTGTAAGAAACAAAAGAGGGATAAGGAGAAGATTTTTGAGAAAACCCCTGTCACAATTGTAGAATAATTAGTACAACAAACACAACAACAAAGTATAGAGGCATCTCCAGAACACCCTACATTTGTCAGTGAAGGTATGATTTATCTCCCCTATTTTCCTTCTCCTCCTCTTTCCCCAAAGAAAACTTCTTCCCGTTATAAGGAATTTTTTTTAACAAAAGTGTCCCCTCCCCCTCATAATTCACAACCTATTTCACTAGTAAATATAGAGGTCCAAGTCAACCCATCACCTCCAAAGTCACCTAAAATTCCTCCATCATACCCTATAATTCTATCTTTGCCATCTCAACCACCCACATCATCTAAAATTCAAGTTGTTTCATCCACACCCACTCATCCTTCTATGATTTGTACTTTAGTTTCGATGACTTTTCCAATTGTAATAGTAAAAATAGTTACAGACTTAATTGTAGTCATTACTATCCTTGCACAGTCATTTTTTGAGCCTGCTCTCCCCTATATTATAGCTTATCCTCCTCTTGTAAGTTATCCTACACTGGAAAATTTACAAAAGGAGAAGGAAACTTCATAGAAAATTAAAGATTTATGGGAAAAGAAGTTGTTTAAAACTTCAAAGAGGATGGCTACAAAGATAAGTACCATATATGTTGACCCAGTTTCAAGGCAAAGATCTTCCAGGTCCATCATTCCTTTAGTGAAGAAGCCTGAAACAAAAATAACTCCTCAAGACTATCATTTGGAAGAGTATACAAAGGACATTGAGTAGTTACCTGCTGAAGATGAGCTGGTTATAGCTAAAGCCCACTTGAACACTTTCTATGTCAAGGTTGATGTATACAAAGATAAAGTTGACAAGTTGCAGCATACAATAGAAAATCTTGAGAAAACAATCAATAACCAGGACAAGGAGCAAGTAGAGGAGGAAAATAAGAAAAATGAAGAACAAGAGAAAGATATTCAGAGCTTGAAGCACTAGCTTCAAATTGAAAATGTTAAGTCTTCAAGTTTCTCGAAAGCAGGACTTATGAAATTAAGGAAAGAACTATTGTCTGAGGTTTTGGAGAAATACTCAGATCTGTAACACATTATTAACTACATGGATGATGCCAGTCACCTACTTTAGAATACCCAAGAAGATCTAAATAGCTTCACTAAAGAACTACAACCCATGGTGATTCCAACTGAGCAGATCTATAAGTTGGCAGATAGTAGGCTCAGTGAGACTGCTAAACCTATTCCTAACAAATAATGGAATACTACTAGATTTGCTTCCAGAGTTGTAGTAAAGAAGAACAGATTGCTACAAAAATCTTGGTTGTTGTATGGTAAAGCAGAGAATACAATCTGAGATGTAGTGGATATCAATCAAAATATGGTTCAGAATGGCTTCAAAGGTTTATGGTTGGAGAATAACACTATGTTATCAGAAGAAGAAATAAAAAAGAGTGTAGCTTCAAACCTCCAAGATGAATCTGAGATTGATGCCTTGGAAGAGCCAATTGATTAGGGGCATGTTTCACAAATGATAATTGATTTAACCAGGCTCTGAGACTTGATGGAGGACTTGGTAAATAAGGGAAGCACTGCAAATTATGAAGACACTACTGAGTTGGAGTACATTCACAAGAATCTTAAGGAGACTTACAACCCCTCTAAAGTAGTTTGGAAACAAGCTTTGCAAACTATGAATTTGATGGTGCAATTGTTTGGAAAGGATGCTGAGAAAAAATATAAAGAGCAAGATTCACCTATTGAAGAGAAGAAGCTCAACATGAAGGTGAAGAACTAGATAGGGTTACTACAAACCTTGAAGAGACACAAGCATAGAGTATTTTATGTGTTGTACATTTTGTAGTCATGTAGAAGTATTCTATTTTTTGTTCTATTTTGACTCTAACATTGTCAGCAGACTAATAAAAGCATGAGGTAGAAGATGTAGAGAAAAAATATTTTGTGAAGGTATTCATGTTATTTTTGAAGAAGTTTTAAAAGGAGAGCATAAATTTATTTTTTTCTTAAGCATTGGAGCAATTTTGAAGGAGTGATGGAGATATTTGTGTTTCCAGCATGATCTCGATATGAACATTTATCCTCTAGGATGTTCCATAAATTTTTCATAGGGTAATGATCATATGAAAATTATTATATGAAGCATTGCTTGAAGATTAGCATTTTTTTGACTCCTGATACCCAATGGATAAGACTATGAGTTCAATGGATTTGCAAGCAAATCCACCCGTGAGGCACCAAAATGTAGGCCCAAAATGGCCACATCCTTAGAAAACTTTGAAAATTTATTCTAAGGCATGAAAAGGGCTCCAATCCGCTGAGGATAGAGAGTATTCAGAGTGGATCATCGCAAGAGGTTTCATTCCGCTCTATACTTAGTGCTTTTTACATACATGAGCGAAGTATTCTATTCCACCCAATACTTAGTGTATCCCACAAAGGCTTAGTGTGAAGGTTCCAATTTGCAATCTGATCGAGTTGTAATGACATTAGTACATTTCAAAGTGCAGATTGGCAATATTGTTTCATCTCACACGCTCAAATGACTAAGTGTCAAGAATTCTCATTCCGCTAAGTTCCAAGGCTATTTTTGAGTGGAATGGCAACAAGCTTCACTCCTCTCGGTAAGAAGTTCTAAAGCACTCAGAAAGAAGTAAAGGTAGTAGAATATCACAAAGAACATTTTTCATTACTTTTTGAGCTGATTGGTGTTTTTGTAGTCAAACCAAGTCAAAGCTAATGGAGCAAAAATTGAGGAGTGGATTGCAACTTATGTCTTATGTTGCGGATGCGAGAAGGAAATAAATTATTTTAAAGGTTTAACCGAGTGGATTGGTGATGAGTTACATTCCACTCAAAACTTAGTGTATTTCCCATAAAGTATTGAATTCGATGGCCGAAGCCATCTAAGATGATGTTAGTATTATTTTTGAGCAGATTGGTGACTCTTTCTTCCCCGCTCACCTGCAGAGTATTATTAAAGTTTAATCGTATCCATTCACTTAAGACATCAATGACAGATATTGTGCTAACATTTTCACGGGCATACAAAGGTGTATTCTTGGTGGATGAAGGCCAATTAGTTTGAGTGAGTAGGTGAAGCGACCAAGAAACAAGAACCAAGAACCAAGAACCAAAGTAGTTGCAGATCTGCAGTAGGATGAAATCTTAAATAAGAATGAGTAGTCCAGATCTAGTTTCTAACGGCTTAAGGCTCAACTGCCATTATCAGACCAGCAAGTTGTAGAGCTGAGTTGCCATGGCAGATGACATCCAACATATTTCCTAGACTCAAAAAGTGAATGAAATGATGTCAGCATAACTCTCTACTGATTTGTCATATGCTGAATCCTTGTAATGTCAAAGGTGCATTTAAGGCTCAACAGCCAGAATTTCCGAGTGGCTCTGAATTGGAAACAACAAATATCACATCTTTTGACCAAGCAATTGGCCTGGAAACAAGGGTAGAGCAAGCCCTTATTCAAAGATTTATATGGTTCAGAATGGCTTCAAAGGTTTATGGTTGGAGAATAACACTATGTTATCAGAAGAAGAAATAAAAAAGAGTGTAGCTTCAAACCTCCAAGATGAATCTGAGATTGATGCCTTGGAAGAGCCAATTGATTAGGGGCATGTTTCACAAATGATAATTGATTTAACCAGGCTCTGAGACTTGATGGAGGACTTGGTAAATAAGGGAAGCACTGCAAATTATGAAGACACTACTGAGTTGGAGTACATTCACAAGCATCTTAAGGAGACTTACAACCCCTCTAAAGTAGTTTGGAAACAAGCTTTGCAAACTATGAATTTGATGGTGCAATTGTTTGGAAAGGATGCTGAGAAAAAATATAAAGAGCAAGATTCACCTATTGAAGAGAAGAAGCTCAACATGAAGGTGAAGAACTAGATAGGGTTACTACAAACCTTGAAGAGACACAAGCATAGAGTATTTTATGTGTTGTACATTTTGTAGTCATGTAGAAGTATTCTATTTTTTGTTCTATTTTGACTCTAACATTGTCAGCAGACTAATAAAAGCATGAGGTAGAAGATGTAGAGAAAAAATATTTTGTGAAGGTATTCATGTTATTTTTGAAGAAGTTTTAAAAGGAGAGCATAAATTTATTTTTTTCTTAAGCATTGGAGCAATTTTGAAGGAGTGATGGAGATATTTGTGTTTCCAGCATGATCTCGATATGAACATTTATCCTCTAGGATGTTCCATAAATTTTTCATAGGGTAATGATCATATGAAAATTATTATATGAAGCATTGCTTGAAGATTAGCATTTTTTTTACTCCTGATACCCAATGGATAAGACTCGGAGTTCAATGGATTTGCAAGCAAATCCACCCGTGAGGCACCAAAATGTAGGCCCAAAATGGCCACATCCTTAGAAAACTTTGAAAATTTATTCTAAGGCATGAAAAGGGCTCCAATCCGCTGAGGATAGAGAGTATTCAGAGTGGATCATCGCAAGAGGTTTCATTCCGCTCTATACTTAGTGCTTTTTACATACATGAGCGAAGTATTCTATTCCACCCAATACTTAGTGTATCCCACAAAGGCTTAGTGTGAAGGTTCCAATTTGCAATCTGATCGAGTTGTAATGACATTAGTACATTTCAAAGTGCAGATTGGCAATATTGTTTCATCTCACACGCTCAAATGACTAAGTGTCAAGAATTCTCATTCCGCTAAGTTCCAAGGCTATTTTTGAGTGGAATGGCAACAAGCTTCACTCCTCTCGGTAAGAAGTTCAAAAGCACTCGAAAAGAAGTAAAGGCAGCAGAATAGCCCAAAGATCATTTTTCATTACTTTTTGAGCTGATTGGTGTTTTTGTAGTCAAACCAAGTCAAAACTAATGGAGCAAAAATTGAGGAGTGGATTGCAACTTATGTCTTGTGTTGCAGATGCGAGAAGGAAATAAATTATTTTAAAGGTTTAACCGAGTGGATTGGTGATGAGTTACATTCCACTCAAAACTTAGTGTATTTCCCATAAAGTATTGAATTCGATGGCCGAAGCCATCTAAGCTGATGTTAGTATTATTTTTGAGCAGATTGGTGACTCTTTCTTCCCCGCTCACCTGCAGAGTATTATTAAAGTTTAATCGTATCCATTCACTTAAGACATCAATGACAGATATTGTGCTAACATTTTCACGGGCATACAAAGGTGTATTCTTGGTGGATGAAGGCCAATTAGTTTGAGTGAGTAGGTGAAGCGACCAAGAAACAAGAACCAAGAACCAAGAACCAAAGTAGTTGCAGATCTGCAGTAGGATGAAATCTTAAATAAGAATGAGTAGTCCAGATCTATTTTCTAACGTCTTAAGGCTCAACTGCCATTATCAGACCAGCAAGTTGTAGAGCTGAGTTGCCATGGCAGATGACATCCAACATATTTCCTAGACTCAAAAAGTGAATGAAATGATGTCAGCATAACTCTCTACTGATTTGTCATATGCTGAATCCTTGTAATTTCAAAGGTGCATTTAAGGCTCAACAGCCAGAATTTCCGAGTGGCTCTGAATTGGAAACAACAAATATCACATCTTTTGACCAAGCAATTGGCCTGGAAACAAGGGTAGAGCAAGCCCTTATTCAAAGATTTATATGGTTCAGAATGGCTTCAAAGGTTTATGGTTGGATAATAACACTATGTTATCAGAAGAAGAAATAAAAAAGAGTGTAGCTTCAAACCTCCAAGATGAATCTGAGATTGATGCCTTGGAAGAGCCAATTGATTAGGGGCATGTTTCACAAATGATAATTGATTTAACCAGGCTCTGAGACTTGATGGAGGACTTGGTAAATAAGGGAAGCACTGCAAATTATGAAGACACTACTGAGTTGGAGTACATTCACAAGCATCTTAAGGAGACTTACAACCCCTCTAAAGTAGTTTGGAAACAAGCTTTGCAAACTATGAATTTGATGGTGCAATTGTTTGGAAAGGATGCTGAGAAAAAATATAAAGAGCAAGATTCACCTATTGAAGAGAAGAAGCTCAACATGAAGGTGAAGAACTAGATAGGGTTACTACAAACCTTGAAGAGACACAAGCATAGAGTATTTTATGTGTTGTACATTTTGTAGTCATGTAGAAGTATTCTATTTTTTGTTCTATTTTGACTCTAACATTGTCAGCAGACTAATAAAAGCATGAGGTAGAAGATGTAGAGAACAAATATTTTGTGAAGGTATTCATGTTATTTTTGAAGAAGTTTTAAAAGGAGAGCATAAATTTATTTTTTTCTTAAGAATTGGAGCAATTTTGAAGGAGTGATGGAGATATTTGTGTTTCCAGCATGATCTCGATATGAACATTTATCCTCTAGGATGTTCCATAAATTTTTCATAGGGTAATGATCATATGAAAATTATTATATGAAGCATTGCTTGAAGATTAGCATTTTTTTGACTCCTGATACCCAATGGATAAGACTCTAAGTTCAATGGATTTGCAAGCAAATCCACCCGTGAGGCACCAAAATGTAGGCCCAAAATGGCCACATCCTTAGAAAACTTTGAAAATTTATTCTAAGGCATGAAAAGGGCTCCAATCCGCTGAGGATAGAGAGTATTCAGAGTGGATCATCGCAAGAGGTTTCATTCCGCTCTATACTTAGTGCTTTTTACATACATGAGCGAAGTATTCTATTCCACCCAATACTTAGTGTATCCCACAAAGGCTTAGTGTGAAGGTTCCAATTTGCAATCTGATCGAGTTGTAATGACATTAGTACATTTCAAAGTGCAGATTGGCAATATTGTTTCATCTCACACGCTCAAATGACTAAGTGTCAAGAATTCTCATTCCGCTAAGTTCCAAGGCTATTTTTGAGTGGAATGGCAACAAGCTTCACTCCTCTCGGTAAGAAGGTCAAAAGCACTCGAAAAGAAGTAAAGGCAGCAAAATAGCCCAAAGATCATTTTTCATTACTTTTTGAGCTGATTGGTGTTTTTGTAGTCAAACCAAGTCAAAGCTAATGGAGCAAAAATTGAGGAGTGGATTGCAACTTATGTCTTATGTTGCGGATGCGAGAAGGAAATAAATTGTTTTAAAGGTTTAAATGAGTGGATTGGTGATGAGTTACATTCCACTCAACACTTAGTGTATTTCCCATAAAGTATTGAATTCGATGGCCGAAGCCATCTAAGCTGATGTTAGTATTATTTTTGAGCAGATTGGTGACTCTTTCTTCCCCGCTCACCTGCAGAGTATTATTAAAGTTTAATCGTATCCATTCACTTAAGACATCAATGACAGATATTGTGCTAACATTTTCACGGGCATACAAAGGTGTATTCTTGGTGGATGAAGGCCAATTAGTTTGAGTGAGTAGGTGAAGCGACCAAGAAACAAGAACCAAGAACCAAGAACCAAAGTAGTTGCAGATCTGCAGTAGGATGAAATCTTAAATAAGAATGAGTAGTCCAGATCTAGTTTCTAACGGCTTAAGGCTCAACTGCCATTATCAGACCAGCAAGTTGTAGAGCTGAGTTGCCATGGCAGATGACATCCAACATATTTCCTAGACTCAAAAAGTGAATGAAATGATGTCAGCATAACTCTCTACTGATTTGTCATATGCTGAATCCTTGTAATGTCAAAGGTGCATTTAAGGCTCAACAGCCAGAATTTCCGAGTGGCTCTGAATTGGAAACAACAAATATCACATCTTTTGACCAAGCAATTGGCCTGGAAACAAGGGTAGAGCAAGCCCTTATTCAAAGATTTATATGGTTCAGAATGGCTTCAAAGGTTTATGGTTGGAGAATAACACTTTGTTATCGGAAGAAGAAATAAAAAAGAGTGTAGCTTCAAACCTCCAATATGAATCGAGATTGATGCCTTGGAAGAGCCAATTTATTAGGATCATATTTCACAAATGATCATTTATTTAACCAAAGCTTCGAGACTTGATGGAGGACTTGGTAAATAAGGGAAGCACTGCAAATTATGAAGACACTACTGAGTTGGAGTACATTCACAAGAATCTTAAGGAGACTTACAACCCCTCTAAAGTAGTTTGGAAACAAGCTTTGCAAACTATGAATTTGATGGTGCAATTGTTTGGAAAGGATGCTGAGAAAAAATATAAAGAGCAAGATTCACCTATTGAAGAGAAGAAGCTCAACATGAAGGTGAAGAACTAGATAGGGTTACTACAAACCTTGAAGAGACACAAGCATAGAGTATTTTATGTGTTGTACATTTTGTAGTCATGTGGAAGTATTCTATTTTTTGTTCTATTTTGACTCTAACATTGTCAGCAGACTAATAAAAGCATGAGGTAGAAGATGTAGAGAACAAATATTTTGTGAAGGTATTCATGTTATTTTTGAAGAAGTTTTAAAAGGAGAGCATAAATTTATTTTTTTCTTAAGCATTGGAGCAATTTTGAAGGAGTGATGGAGATATTTGTGTTTCCAGCATGATCTCGATATGAACATTTATCCTCTAGGATGTTCCATAAATTTTTCATAGGGTAATGATCATATGAAAATTATTATATGAAGCATTGCTTGAAGATTAGCATTTTTTTGACTCCTGATACCCAATGGATAAGACTACGAGTTCAATGGATTTGCAAGCAAATCCACCCGTGAGGCACCAAAATGTAGGCCCAAAATGGCCACATCCTTAGAAAACTTTGAAAATTTATTCTAAGGCATGAAAAGGGCTCCAATCCGCTGAGGATAGAGAGTATTCAGAGTGGATCATCGCAAGAGGTTTCATTCCGCTCTATACTTAGTGCTTTTTACATACATGAGCGAAGTATTCTATTCCACCCAATACTTAGTGTATCCCACAAAGGCTTAGTGTGAAGGTTCCAATTTGCAATCTGATCGAGTTGTAATGACATTAGTACATTTCAAAATGCAGATTGGCAATATTGTTTCATCTCACACGCTCAAATGACTAAGTGTCAAGAATTCTCATTCCGCTAAGTTCCAAGGCTATTTTTGAGTGGAATGGCAACAAGATTCACTCCTATCGGTAAGAAGGTCAAAAGCACTCGAAAAGAAGTAAAGGCAGCAGAATAGCCCAAAGATCATTTTTCATTACTTTTTGAGCTGATTGGTGTTTTTGTAGTCAAACCAAGTCAAAGCTGATGGAGCAAAAATTGAGGAGTGGATTGCAACTTATGTCTTATGTTGCGAATGCGAGAAGGAAATAAATTGTTTTAAAGGTTTAAATGAGTGGATTGGTGATGAGTTACATTCCACTCAACACTTAGTGTATTTCCCATAAAGTATTGAATTCGATGGCCGAAGCCATCTAAGCTGATGTTAGTATTATTTTTGAGCAGATTGGTGACTCTTTCTTCCCCGCTCACCTGCAGAGTATTATTAAAGTTTAATCGTATCCATTCACTTAAGACATCAATGACAGATATTGTGCTAACATTTTCACGGGCATACAAAGGTGTATTCTTGGTGGATGAAGGCCAATTAGTTTGAGTGAGTAGGTGAAGCGACCAAGAAACAAGAACCAAGAACCAAGAACCAAAGTAGTTGCAGATCTGCAGTAGGATGAAATCTTAAATAAGAATGAGTAGTCCAGATCTAGTTTCTAACGGCTTAAGGCTCAACTGCCATTATCAGACCAGCAAGTTGTAGAGCTGAGTTGCCATGGCAGATGACATCCAACATATTTCCTAGACTCAAAAAGTGAATGAAATGATGTCAGCATAACTCTCTACCGATTTGTCATATGCTTGAATCCTTGTAATTTCAAAGGTGCATTTAAGGCTCAACGACCGGAATTTCCGAGTGGCTCGAATTGGAAACAACAAATATCACATCTTTTGACCAAGCAATTGGCCTGGAAACAAGGGTAGAGCAAGCCCTTATTCAAAGATTTATATGGTTCAGAATGGCTTCAAAGGTTTATGGTTGGAGAATAACACTATGTTATCAGAAGAAGAAATAAAAAAGAGTGTAGCTTCAAACCTCCAAGATGAATCTGAGATTGATGCCTTGGAAGAGCCAATTGATTAGGAGCATGTTTCACAAATGATAATTGATTTAACCAGGCTCCGAGACTTGATGGAGGACTTGGTAAATAAGGGAAGCACTGCAAATTATGAAGACACTACTGAGTTGGAGTACATTCACAAGCATCTTAAGGAGACTTACAACCCCTCTAAAGTAGTTTGGAAACAAGCTTTGCAAACTATGAATTTGATGGTGCAATTGTTTGGAAAGGATGCTGAGAAAAAATATAAAGAGCAAGATTCACCTATTGAAGAGAAGAAGCTCAACATGAAGGTGAAGAACTAGATAGGGTTACTACAAACCTTGAAGAGACACAAGAATAGAGTATTTTATGTGTTGTACATTTTGTAGTCATGTAGAAGTATTCTATTTTTTGTTCTATTTTGACTCTAACATTGTCAGCAGACTAATAAAAGCATGAGGTAGAAGATGTAGAGAACAAATATTTTGTGAAGGTATTCATGTTATTTTTGAAGAAGTTTTAAAAGGAGAGCATAAATTTATTTTTTTCTTAAGCATTGGAGCAATTTTGAAGGAGTGATGGAGATATTTGTGTTTCCAGCATGATCTCGATATGAACATTTATCCTCTAGGATGTTCCATAAATTTTTCATAGGGTAATGATCATATGAAAATTATTATATGAAGCATTGCTTGAAGATTAGCATTTTTTTTACTCCTGATACCCAATGGATAAGACTCTGAGTTCAATGGATTTGCAAGCAAATCCACCCGTGAGGCACCAAAACGTAGGCCCAAAATGGCCACATCCTTAGAAAACTTTGAAAATTTATTCTAAGGCATGAAAAGGGCTCCAATCCGCTGAGGATAGAGAGTATTCAGAGTGGATCATCGCAAGAGGTTTCATTCCGCTCTATACTTAGTGCTTTTTACATACATGAGCGAAGTATTCTATTCCACCCAATACTTAGTGTATCCCACAAAGGCTTAGTGTGAAGGTTCCAATTTGCAATCTGATCGAGTTGTAATGACATTAGTACATTTCAAAGTGCAGATTGGCAATATTGTTTCATCTCACACGCTCAAATGACTAAGTGTCAAGAATTCTCATTCCGCTAAGTTCCAAGGCTATTTTTGAGTGGAATGGCAACAAGCTTCACTCCTCTCGGTAAGAAGGTCAAAAGCACTCGAAAAGAAGTAAAGGCAGCAGAATAGCCCAAAGATCATTTTTCATTACTTTTTGAGCTGATTGGTGTTTTTGTAGTCAAACCAAGTCAAAACTAATGGAGAAAAAATTGAGGAGTGGATTGCAACTTATGTCTTGTGTTGCAGATGCGAGAAGGAAATAAATTATTTTAAAGGTTTAACCGAGTGGATTGGTGATGAGTTACATTCCACTCAAAACTTAGTGTATTTCCCATAAAGTATTGAATTCGATGGCCGAAGCCATCTAAGCTGATGTTAGTATTATTTTTGAGCAGATTGGTGACTCTTTCTTCCCCGCTCACCTGCAGAGTATTATTAAAGTTTAATCGTATCCATTCACTTAAGACATCAATGACAGATATTGTGCTAACATTTTCACGGGCATACAAAGGTGTATTCTTGGTGGATGAAGGCCAATTAGTTTGAGTGAGTAGGTGAAGCGACCAAGAAACAAGAACCAAGAACCAAGAACCAAAGTAGTTGCAGATCTGCAGTAGGATGAAATCTTAAATAAGAATGAGTAGTCCAGATCTAGTTTCTAACGGCTTAAGGCTCAACTGCCATTATCAGACCAGCAAGTTGTAGAGCTGAGTTGCCATGGCAGATGACATCCAACATATTTCCTAGACTCAAAAAGTGAATGAAATGATGTCAGCATAACTCTCTATCGATTTGTCATATGCTCGAATCCTTGTAATGTCAAAGGTGCATTTAAGGCTCAACGACCTGAATTTCCGAGTGGCTCCGAATTGGAAACAACAAATATCACATCTTTTGACCAAGCAATTGGCCTGGAAACAAGGGTAGAGCAAGCCCTTATTCAAAGATTTATATGGTTCAGAATGGCTTCAAAGGTTTATGGTTGGAGAATAACACTATGTTATCAGAAGAAGAAATAAAAAAGAGTGTAGCTTCAAACCTCCAAGATGAATCTGAGATTGATGCCTTGGAAGAGCCAATTGATTAGGGGCATGTTTCACAAATGATAATTGATTTAACCAGGCTCTGAGACTTGATGGAGGACTTGGTAAATAAGGGAAGCACTGCAAATTATGAAGACACTACTGAGTTGGAGTACATTCACAAGCATCTTAAGGAGACTTACAACCCCTCTAAAGTAGTTTGGAAACAAGCTTTGCAAACTATGAATTTGATGGTGCAATTGTTTGGAAAGGATGCTGAGAAAAAATATAAAGAGCAAGATTCACCTATTGAAGAGAAGAAGCTCAACATGAAGGTGAAGAACTAGATAGGGTTACTACAAACCTTGAAGAGACACAAGCATAGAGTATTTTATGTGTTGTACATTTTGTAGTCATGTAGAAGTATTCTATTTTTTGTTCTATTTTGACTCTAACATTGTCAGCAGACTAATAAAAGCATGAGGTAGAAGATGTAGAGAACAAATATTTTGTGAAGGTATTCATGTTATTTTTGAAGAAGTTTTAAAAGGAGAGCATAAATTTATTTTTTTCTTAAGCATTGGAGCAATTTTGAAGGAGTGATGGAGATATTTGTGTTTCCAGCATGATCTCGATATGAACATTTATCCTCTAGGATGTTCCATAAATTTTTCATAGGGTAATGATCATATGAAAATTATTATATGAAGCATTGCTTGAAGATTAGCATTTTTTTGACTCCTGATACCCAATGGATAAGACTCTGAGTTCAATGGATTTGCAAGCAAATCCACCCGTGAGGCACCAAAACGTAGGCCCAAAATGGCCACATCCTTAGAAAACTTTGAAAATTTATTCTAAGGCATGAAAAGGGCTCCAATCCGCTGAGGATAGAGAGTATTCAGAGTGGATCATCGCAAGAGGTTTCATTCCGCTCTATACTTAGTGCTTTTTACATACATGAGCGAAGTATTCTATTCCACCCAATACTTAGTGTATCCCACAAAGGCTTAGTGTGAAGGTTCCAATTTGCAATCTGATCGAGTTGTAATGACATTAGTACATTTCAAAATGCAGATTGGCAATATTGTTTCATCTCACACGCTCAAATGACTAAGTGTCAAGAATTCTCATTCCGCTAAGTTCCAAGGCTATTTTTGAGTGGAATGGCAACAAGCTTCACTCCTCTCGGTAAGAAGGTCAAAAGCACTCGAAAAGAAGTAAAGGCAGCAGAATAGCCCAAAGATCATTTTTCATTACTTTTTGAGCTGATTGGTGTTTTTGTAGTCAAACCAAGTCAAAACTAATGGAGCAAAAATTGAGGAGTGGATTGCAACTTATGTCTTGTTTTGCAGATGCGAGAAGGAAATAAATTATTTTAAAGGTTTAACCGAGTGGATTTGTGATGAGTTACATTCCACTCAAAACTTAGTGTATTTCCCATAAAGTATTGAATTCGATGGCCGAAGCCATCTAAGATGATGTTAGTATTATTTTTGAGCAGATTGGTGACTCTTTCTTCCCCGCTCACCTGCAGAGTATTATTAAAGTTTAATCGTATCCATTCACTTAAGACATCAATGACAGATATTGTGTTAACATTTTCACGGGCATACAAAGGTGTATTCTTGGTGGATGAAGGCCAATTAGTTTGAGTGAGTAGGTGAAGCGACCAAGAAACAAGAACCAAGAACCAAGAACCAAAGTAGTTGCAGATCTGCAGTAGGATGAAATCTTAAATAAGAATGAGTAGTCCAGATCTAGTTTCTAACGGCTTAAGGCTCAACTGCCATTATCAGACCAGCAAGTTGTAGAGCTGAGTTGCCATGGCAGATGACATCCAACATATTTCCTAGACTCAAAAAGTGAATGAAATGATGTCAGCATAACTCTCTACTGATTTGTCATATGCTGAATCCTTGTAATGTCAAAGGTGCATTTAGAGAGTAATTTTTATGAAAAATAGCAATTTGGCATTGTAAAAGGTGCATTTTCGGCTGTGACCGACACCTTGTGGGTTATTCTAGTGGGCATTTTTTTTGTTGTATGTTGCATATTTCATTTTTGCACTATAACATTAAAAATTAAAATCAAACACTCCCTAAAGTCCCCGGAATATAAAACCCATCTGTGCAATTTATTTGCACTGCAGCGTTCGGTATTTGCGATACCTCTGGCCAGCACTTACAGGTAAAGCTATCGTGATTTGGCTACTGTATCCGCCGCCTAATATAGCTGCTATAACGACGTCTGAGCTTGTTCTCTATAAATCGTCGGGGAGGAATAAGTACGCCATTTTTGCATTTTTTACTCCATCCACTACCCTTTATCGCACTTGTGTTTAGGCGTAAATCCTGACGAATTATTCTTCATAGTGTTTAGGGGAAGTTACGCCCCACGCATGAGAAGAATCTTCTATGGTAGGTGCCATCAACAAGGCGATTCCCTTTCAGTACCGCTTATGTTCCACGTATCGTATGATCTCTAAAATTCACCTATAGTCTCCCTCACGTAAGGGCGGGTGATTTTTGTTGATCTTTCTAAATACCTATAGTTTCCCTCATGTAAGGGCGGGTATTTTGTACGGTATATTGGCCTAGAAAAAGGTATATCGAAAGGGGGACCAATTTGGTGATATAAGGAACCTTCACTATGGCCGCTGTTGCAAAATTGATGACTGATCCGCATCAGTTATTGAAAGGTCCAAATTATACACCATGGAAACATAAGATGAAGGCTATTCTCCAAATGGAAGATTTGTGGGATATTTTTACTGGAGTAACAACAATGCCTTCACCAACAGCAGGATCCACAGGTCCTTCAGCGAGATCGGATTGCTTTTGACAAGAAAGACAGGAGAGCAAAGGTGCTCATTTTGTTTCTTGTTTCGGATGAAGTGCAACCTCATATAGGCTGATAAAGCAAGTGGTAAAGAGGCATGGGATGCCCTTAGAACCATCTATGAGGGGAAGAATGAATCCACCATTCTTCATCTTCAACAACAACTTCATAACTCGAGTTTGAGACAGGGGTGAAACAGTTGAACTCTTTACGTGCAGAGTGTCCGAGTTGAAAGAGAAATTGAGTTCTCTAGGAGATACTTTGGATGAAAAGCTTCTCATTTCACTTGTGATGAGAGCTTTACCTTCTTCATTTGACATGTTGATAACCTCCATCCGGGTGTCCCAACGACAAATTACCTACATCGAGTTGGTCAATCTGCTTCAACAACGGGAAGCACGCCAACTTCACAAGGATGATTCTTCCAATACAGCCCTATACACCAACGAGGCGGGGTTCTAGGAAGAAAGGTAATGGGCAAAAAGGAGGCAACTTTCGGAAAGGAGGAAATTCTCAACCAGGATACGAAAGGAAAAGGCAAGCAACCTCAACAGAAGAAGAGGTGGTGCAAGATCTGTGAGAAAGACAACCATGACACCAATAGGTGTTGGCATAAGAACAAGCAAAAAGGCCAAAACAAACCACAAAATAAGAACAAGCAACCCCAGGTGAATGTTCGTTGTTGAAGAATCGACTCAGATTCTGAATGGGCACACAAGGTGCTCATGACTACCACAGATTCCACTCAGAGGGATCCTATTTGGTATGTCGATTCTGGAGCTAGTAAACATATGACTGGCGATAGATCGTGGTTTGAATCATTTGTGGCCAAGGAGGGCAAACCTGTCACCATTGCTGATGATAAAACCTACAGGATTCAGGGAGAGGGTACAGTTTCAGTCACTCTTCCTGATGGCAAGTGTCAGATTGACAAGGTCCTCTATGTTTCGGGATTGGCCAACAATTTGTTGTCAGTGACACAAATCCTGGACAAAAATATGGTTGTCAACTTTCGTGTTGAGAATGGAAAGAAGTGTTGTACAATTACCAGGAAGGGTAAGCGGATTGCACATGACTTCATATAAGCATGGCTTATTTGCACTAGATGCTATCTCTACTCCACATGTTGCCATGGCTGTCTCTACCAAGGAGGCAACTTCCCTATGGCACAAGAGATATGGGCATCTTAGTTACGGCTACTTACTTGAGCTCGGCAAGTATGAGATGGTAAAGGGTCTTCCTTCCCTTTCTCGCTACATTGCCGGTGTGCTCGACCGTTGGCGGGAAAGCAGCATAGAGTACCATTTGAGAAGAGCTCTACAAGAGCACAAAAACCTCTGGAGCTAATTCACACCGATCTATGCGGTCCTTTCACACCCAACAGTGTTGGAGGGAAGAGGTACTTTCAGTTATTCGTAGATGACTACTCACGAAAGATGTGGGTTTTCTTTCTCAAACCGAAATCGAAGCTTTTGCATTCTTCCAGCGGTTCAAGAAATCCGTTGAGAAGGAGTCGGGGGCTTCTATCAAAACCCTCCGCTCGGATCGAGGGGGAGAGTTTACCTCTAATGAATTTTTTGCATTCCTAGATAAGCATGGGATCAAGAGACGGTTAACAAGCTGCCTATAATCCTCAACAGAATGGAGTTGCTGAGAGAAGGAATCGTTCTATCATGGAAATGGTTCGTTGTATGCTCACAGGTGCAACTCTTGGGCAACAATATTGGGCAGAAGCTGTCACCACTGTAGTGTATCTTTTGAATAGGGCACCCACAAAGGCCCTAAAAGGAATGACTCCACAGGAAGCATGGAGTGGTCAAAAACCCTCCATATCTCATCTACGTATTTTCGGGTGTCAAGCTTTCATGCACATACCGAAAGAAAAAAGGAAGAAGCTAGATGAGAAAACACTGAGATGTATTTTTCTTGGATATTCTGAGCACTCTAAAGGATATCGGTTGATAGATCCTTTGACCAAGAAAATTCATATCAGCGGAGATGTTGTCTTTGATGAAGCTTTCACATCACGGAGCACATCTACGGTACACCGAGGATATTGTGGAACCAAAGGAAGAGGAGATTCCTTCGTCAACACAGACAGGAGGTCCTTCTACATCTTCTTCACCACCATCGAAGTAGAATCCTAAATGGTGTACAAATACAATCAGAGATGCAAATTTATCCACTCCTCCCAATTTGAATTTGGATAGACCTCGTACACGCGGTATGGCTCAAAAGGAAAGAGAAGCCGAGAAACTGGTGAGGTTGATGATCTTTGTCAATCTTTTGAGGAACTTTCTGTGACTCCAAGTAGAGAAGTTGAGGATATGGATATTGATGATGACGGGGCATTCATGTCTACCATAGATAGTCTTGAACCTGCATCAGTGCAAGATGCTCTTAGTGAGCCTCAGTGGAAGGCCGCTATGGATACAGAGTATGAGTCTCCGATGAAGAATAAAACTTGGAAGCTTGTTGATCGACCGCATGGAAAGAAACCTATTGGCTGCAAATGGGTATACAAAGTCAAGTACAAGGCAGATGGAACAATTGATAAGCATAAGGCCCATCTTGTTGCAAAGGGCTATGCTAAAAAAGAAGGCATCGACTATGAAGAAACTTTTGCACCTACTGCTCGGATGACCACAATTCGGGTTATGTGTGCTATGGTAGCACAATATGGGTGGAAAGTTCACCAAATGGATGTCAAAAGTGCCTTTCTTAATGGTGATCTCCAAGAAGAAGTCTATATGACTCGGCCTGAAGGATTTGAAGTGGAAGGCCAATAGCAGAAAGTTTGCAAATTGGTTAAATCATTGTATGGTCTGAAACAAGCTCCTCGAGCTTGGTATATAAAAATGGACAATCACCTAATGCAGCATGGATTTAAGAGATGTCCGTCAGATGCAAACCTCTATTTCAAGAAATAGGGTTATGAGATAGTGTTGCTTGTACTCTATGTGGATGATCTGCTCATTACGGGGAGTTCAGAAGATATGATCTCTACTGTCAAAAGAAACTTGTGCAAATCTTTTGAGATGACAGATCTCGGACTTCTCCATTATTGTCTTGGTCTGGAATTCAGCCGGAAGGAGCACACCATCAAAGTGTCTCAGAAAAAGTATGCCAAGACATTGCTCGATAAATATCGCATGACTGATCGCAAGCCAATGGCAACTCCTATGGAGAATGGACTTCGGTTATCGCGATATGATGACTCACCCGGGTAGATGGCACTCTCTATCGACGGTTGATTGGGAGTCTCATATATCCGACCAATACTAGGCCGGATCTCGTATTTCTTTGTAAACTATCTTTCGAGGTTCATGCGGGAGCCTAAGACTATTCATTGGAAAGCAGCAAAACGTGTTCTTCACTATGTCCGTGGTACTATAGAATATGGCCTAGAATACAAGAGGAACAACAAATTCTTCTTGCAAGGATACACGGACTCCGACTATGCCGGATCATTTGATGATCGCAAGTCAACTTCCGGATACATTTTTCATCCGGGATCCGGTCCTGTCTCTTGGCACGGCAAGAAGCAACAGGTGGTTGCTATTTCTTCAACGAGAGGCAGAATATCGCGCCGCACGTGAAGGTGTGTGCGAAGTGATATGGTTACGTCGCATTCTGACAAGTATGGGCCATCCATCAAAATCTCCAATACACTTGTTTTGCGACAATCAGGGTGTTTTGAACCTCGTCAAGAATCCAGTCCATCATGAAAAAACAAAGCACATTGACACACAATGTCATTTCATTCGAGAGGAAGTTCCAAAGCACCGAATTCAGCTTCGACACATTCCCACCGATGCCCAAGTTGCAGACATTTTCACTAAGGCACTTGGACGTGTCAAATTTGAATTTTTTCGCAGCTCACTTTGTATTGCAAAATAATGTAAGGGGATGTTAGTATAGCTATTAGTTATTACATTACCCAAATAATGTAATAAAGGGGGATGTTAGCGTATTGTTTCCTATTTTGTTTTTATTGCACGCATTTGTTATTCCTGTTGTAACAAATGCTATTGTTCTACATTGTTACAACGTAACGATTCGATTACGCCGGATGTTCTATTCCCGGCGTAATCGAATCTGTTACGTTGTAACAGTGTAGCAACAATAGCATTTGTTACAATAGGAATAACAAATGCGTGCAATAAAAACAAAATAGGAAACAGTACGCTAACACAAACTACATGCTTTTTCTTCTACTATATTTTAGTAGTCCTATATTATTTTACTTTAAGTTGACCTCTTTGAATAAGGGCTTGCTCTACCCTTGTTTCCAGGCCAATTGCTTGGTCAAAAGATGTGATATTTGTTGTTTCCAATTCATAAGAGATATGTTCTTATAAGTTTCTAATAAATATCTCAAGCATATCTTGAGGAGGTAAGTTATATCTCAAGTGTCCAGCTAGACTCATCCAGTGAGACAAAAATTCTGAAAAACTTTCATCTTTAGCTTGTTTCAACATATAGACATCTTTCATAGTAACATTCTTTTCAACACAAGCACTAAAATTTTGAACAAATATTTTAGCTATCACTTCAAAGTTCCTTAGAGAATGATTAGGTAGTTGATAATACCATTCTAATGCCATACCACCAAGGATCTTAGAGGACGTTTTTAGTTACAACATATCATTATATATGATATCATGGCATGTTGTCCTAAAAATTCTTAAATGGTCAATTAGATCTTTTGTTCCCTTATAGATACGTAAAATTGTTAGTGTAAATATTACCTTATTTGGTAATTCTCCTGGGTAGTTATTATTTACTACATGGTAGATTAGTTTACTATCCTAGGTTAGATATCTATTGACATTTATTATGGTCTACAGATATTCTTATTTAGATATTAGCATAGAATATTATTGTTAGTAGCTTCTATTATTAGCGAGTATATCTCCTAGGTTAGTCGCTTCTATTATTAGCACATATCTTGTTGATTAGCTCCACATTCTATGCATGTCACTTTATATATAATCATTTGATTATTAAAAAATACAATAGTATTTTTACTCTCTAATATGGTATCAGAGCATCGATAGTCGAGGATCTCATAGCTTGTCGACTTGGGCATCTCTAGCCAGATTCCTGAAGAGGCATTAAGGAATTCCAAGCATAAGGATCGTAGTGATCATCTGAATAGCAATCACTACGGATCTGACTACCATCTAATTAGCAGCTGCTCAAGGTGCGTACAAGGACACTACCCTAAAATCTAACTGATAAACTAATGAATCAGTCAGATCTGGTCTTTATCTAAAATTAGTGAGAAGGAGGATGGACTGGAGTCAACTCTGACATAGAAGACATAACCGCTATATGTAACTTCCAGTGTGGAAACTACGACACTAGATGACTATGTGAACTAGATGTGATGCCCATAGGGAAAACTAACCTGGCACAACTATGTGACACACATATGGCTTGTCAATCAGATCTATGGGTCTAGGACACGTGGACATGGGAGTACATAGACTAGAGGAGGCCACGTAGATGATGGCTAAGATAGAATGGTGACCAGATGACTAGCGCATGACATTGACAAGCAGTGTTGGACATTTTGAGTCTCTAGGCTAAAAGTTGTCATTGATGTCAAAAGGACCTATGTAAGTAAGCACTATGATTTTGCTCCACAAAGAGCTTCATGAGAATCCAAGTTTTTCATCAAAGGTTCTAAAAGGGATGCATGGCATTTGGTTCCAAAAGGAGCTTCAAGGGAAGCTTAGCAAAATATTTTTATGAAAACCAAGGAAGGCAAGGAAAGGTTTTATTTAAAACCAATGGATGGTAGATTTGAAATGGGTTTTTCTTAAAACCCAAGTTGGCTTTTCGTTTCATCGAAAAAGGTGCCCCGATGATGGAGAAATTTAATTTTAAAGGTTTATTTTAAATTTTAATTTATTTAAAATTTTAATTGAAATTTTAAAATTAAATAAAAGGTTTTTCCATCCTTTCTTATTGGCATCGCTAACGTCATGAGGGCAATGTTAAAAGGGTTGATGTATTCACATTGAATGATGGATTATATAAATAAGACAAAGGTTTTCCATTGAATAAACCTAAGGAGTGTCGCATGATTTTTGAAAACCTAAAGTATTTCTGCATCCGAATATTGCGCAGTGAATTTCATGGAGTGTGACATGGGAAGTCAAGTCATGGACGGTCAAATTTTTGGTGCTTTGTGAGGAAAGCGCACATAGATTAAGGAAGAGATTTCCCAAGGCACTCACGTGAGCAGTGTTAGCTCATGCAGCTTAGGTACCGCTTGGTAGCACGGTGGGTAGAGGTTCAAAATACCAAGGCCCTTTGAGGGATCCTTTGAGGTATGTGCTCCGACTTCGATATTTACGAGGGTCAACATTTTAATTAAAATATTTTCTTACTAAGGTTTGATTATGATTTTTATGGGATATAAGGTTGAGCAAGCTTTAATATTTTACTAAGGTTTGATATTTGATTAATGTGAGATATTGCCTAAGAAATCTTTGTGATTATTTTTGAGTGCAAAAGTGTTGAAAGGAAGGATATAAAATATTTGATTTATTTTATGGTATAAGTGGTTTGTGGAGTGACAAAGTTATGCAATGATTTTATTTAATTAATTTTATGGTACAAGTGCTTTTAGGAGTGATAAGGAAGTTGTGCATTAATTCTTAAGAAGGTTTTCTAATTAAAATCCTTGGTAAATATTATTGTGAAGTGGAGTAATGTTGATTATTTTGTGATCTTCTAACCCTTGTGAAGATTGGCAAAAGAATATTGTGATTGTGGCAAATTTCTAAAGAGGCTTCTTCATATTCATTAAAGGTATGGACACATTATCCTATTGATTTATTATGGTGGTTGATTTCTGAAATATCTTTGGAGTGAAAAGGATTGATTGTGGTTTCCTTTTCGAAAGTGATTGCTTTAATGCTTCAAGGTTTTCTGTATTGAGAGTTGTGATTAAACCTTATTTTATAAGCATTGTTGTTGGAGCCCATTGGTTGTGCAAAGAACTTGAACTTGAGTTAGAAGAGAACATGAGTATCATTGTTATGTGAGATTTGTTGTTGAGCATTATTGAAAACATTTTGAGTTGATTGATACATGCTTGTACTAGGGTTTGTGAGAAAGGGTCATTCATTGAGGTGCTTGGTTGAGTTGAGTTGATTGAGCCCAGTCAAGTGGATGCATGTGGTTGTTCAAGTTCCATAAAAAAAACTATTCTATATTCTTTATTTGAGTTGAGATTGAGATTTGAGTATAGAATATATAGAGTATCTAACAATTCTCTTTATGCTGCTATGAGATTGATTTGAGTTGAGATTGAAATTTGAGTATAGAACATATTGAGTATCTAAAAATTCTCTTTATGCTTCTATGAGATTGATTTCAGTTGAGATTGGGATTTGAGTATAGAACATATTTTATCTCTAACAATTCTCTTTATGCTTCTATGAGATTGAGTTGAGATATTGATTGAGCATTAAGTATAGAACATATTGAGTCTCTAACAATTCTCATTATGATTCTATGAGATTGGACAAGTTTTGTGTGATATTTTTAAGAAGATTTAAGACAAGTCTTTGAGAAGGCATGTGGACTAATTTTGAGTAAGCTTTTATGGAAGCTTGATATGCAGATTTGAGCAAGTCCTAGAGAGGACTTATTGAGCAGATTTGAGCAAGTCCTAGAGAGGACTTATTGAGCAGATTTGAGCAAATTCTGTGTGGACCTATTAAGAAGATTTAGACAGGTTTTGTGTGGACCTGTTGAGCATATTTTGACAGGTTTTGTGTGGACTTGTTGAGCAGATTTGGATAGGTTCTATGGAACTGTTGAGCATATTTGAGCAAGTTTTGAGTGAGCTTGTTGAGAAAATTTGGACAAGTTCTGAGTGATCTTGTTGAGAATATTTGAGAAGGTTCTAAGTGAATCTATTGAGATAGAGCTTTGGAGGTGACAAATTATAGAGGACAGAGTCTCAGTGGATAGAGATCCAGTAGCTAGGACAATTGAAGATAGGTCTGACTGAGGATTCTTCAAGTGGAGAGAGATCCACCAATCATTGCAACAGAGAGACAAAGTCTTCTAGATGATCAATAGCTAGAGTAGAAGGAGAAATATTTCTCCTATAGAAGATATCTATGAACTTGAGATTAGGGGATGAACATCTCCTTTGGACAGAGGTCTATAAACATTGTAATTGGAAAATATTCCCAAAGAGATAGATTGAAATTTTTTTAGTAAAATATTTTCTCCATGGAGTAGCCCACATTAGGTGAACCACATAATTTGTGGTGTCTCTATTGTGTATGGTGTTTTGTGCATTGCTTTGATTATTGCTATTGATACTGCTATCTATACACTGCATAATATTGAATTGAAAGAAAAAGTAAAAAGGGGTCTTATACTATTCACCCCCTCTTAGTATAAGCTTGTGTTCTTCAATTGGTATCAGAGCGGGTTCCTTCAAAAGAGTTTGACATCTTGAAAGAAAAGCGGTCTAAGAACACAATGTATAAAAAGGATCTAAGAGACGGACCCTTCAATAATGCAGTACCAGTATTTGATGGAAGTGACTTCTTATATTGGTGTATGCTGATAAAATTTTACTTGATGGCACTTGGAAATGAAGTTTGGGATGCAGTTGAATTTGGATATGATTCAACAACCAATCCTCCTACAGATAAGGAAGGTAAGCTTCTAATGCATGAAAATTCAAGAGCTATGAATGCAATTATAAAAGGGCTGCATAGATCAAAATCTATGAAGGTTATGGAATGTAAAGCAACAAAAGAAATGTGGGAACTTCTGCATGAAATATATGAAGGATATAAAGGATTCATAATGGCTAAGATAAAAAATCTCAAAGGAGAATTTGAGAACCTAAGAATTAGATATGATGAAAACATTCATGACTATCTCAACAAGGTTAATGAACTTGTACATGAGATGAAAGGTCTTGGAATGAAGGTTGATGAATCTGATGCTTGTGATAAGATCTTTAGGACTCTTCCAAAAAGGTATAGTGAAAATGTTTCTACTATAGAAACATCAATTGATAGTGATTATTTGACAAGGAATTATTTGCTTGGCATGCTTACTACTTTTGAGATAAGAAGTTGCTTTAAAAGTAGATAAAAATAAAAAGGGAAAGAAGATAGAATCGAGTAGTGAGTCATCTAGTGATGAAGAAGTAAATTATGGCAGAAGAGATAGAGGTTCCAGAAGACCCATAGATCTAATATCTATCAAATGTTTCAATTGTGGACGGTATGGACACTATGCAATAAAATGCAAAGAGCCAAAGAACAACAATAATGAAAAAAATAGGATCATAGATATAGGGAATCAAAAAGACACAAGTACCAAAAGGAAAACAAGGATGGACAAAGCAGACAAGGAAAGAAGTTCTTCTAGAGACAAAAGAGAAGCTACTATGCGAAAAATGCAAGTAAGTACTCAATTTACAATGATGCTAGTTTTTCAAACAATGATAGAGATGAAGTCCTATTTATGGTTAAAGAGAAAGATCCAGTTAAGAAAAGGACTCCAATTATTCTCAAGTGTTTTAGATGTGGTAAATTTAGACATCTTGAAGATGATTGCACTAGGGATGGTTATAGTTTTAGTGATGATGATTTTGAATATGCACTTGAAAGACCAGATGAGAATCTTCTAATGGATTTGGAAGATAAAGAAGATGATCCTATAGAAGACAAGCCAAAAGGAAGTAATGATATGAACAAAGGTAAACAAATAGAGAAATATTCAGCAGAGAATGGCTATGATTTCAAGGGAGAACTTATCTATGCCCTTGACACAGTAAAGAAGGTTACAAAAAAACACTCCAAGCTTGAAAGTCAGTTTCAAGAATATGATGAAGAAATGTTATTGCTCATAGAGGATTTAGAGAAGTCAAAGGCTAAGGCAAGCAAGTTCAAGGATAATTTAGAAGCAAATATTTTGGAATGTGAGAAGTTAGCACAAGAAGTGGCTACTCTAAAATAAGACTTAAAGGACTCCAAGATCAAGATGAAGAGTTTCACAAATAGATCTAAGAAATTGGATAAGTTCATCTATGGACAATAGTGAACATCATGTTCAACAAGTCTTGGATTTGAAAAGGTTCAAAAGAAACAAGAAAAAGAATCTACTTCAAGTCTTTATGAAGAAGAAACTTCATAAGAAAATACATCAGAAGAATATAGTTTAAGTGAAAGTGGGACATTAGAGGATGATTTGGACAACAAAGAGTTCAAAAAAGAGAGGAACAATGCACAAAGAAGATACATGTGGAATAGCAATCAGAATAGGAGACTAATGAGGTCAATACAAGGATGCTTAAATGGAAGATGTTTTTCATGTCACAGGTTTGGACACACGGCTTCATAGTGTAGGAATTATGAAAGACAGGTATATCAAAAAGAACAACTTTTCCAAGGTTATTGTTACTCATGCAATGGTTTTGGTCAGAAGGCAATGAATATCAGTATTAATGATAGAAGAGGATATGGCTTCACTAGGAGAAATCCTAAGACAATTGCACATCCAAGGAATAATAACATTAAGTGTTATAAGTGCAATAATGATCATCATATGGCAAAATTTTGTAGAGCAAATATTCCTGAAACAGGCATGAACGAGAATAGGAATATGAATAGAAATAAGAATATGAACAGAAATAAGAATATGAACAGGAATAGAGACTCAGAAAAGAATAAGGATGAGAATCAAAATAGGAATATGGATGAGAACAAGAACAAGAACAGGAACAAAAGTGACAACAGGAACATGGATGATAACTTTGAAAGAAACAGTGAGAGGATTCAAAAAAATCATAAAATAAGAGAGAAAGATAAAAGCATAGATCTATGCTTTTGGGGAGTAGAAATACTCCCACCCCATAATTAACCACCTCATGTGGAGGTGGGGGAGGGGCTAAGCTAAGAGGCTCATTCTTAGCCCCGAGCCCCAAAGGTGACCCTTTGCCATTGATGTCAAAGGGGGAGAGATTTGTGTATTGGGGAGAGATTTGATATTTGAGAGAGCATTGATCCAAGGGGAGCAAAGTCCCAAGGGGAGAAGAAAAGAAGGTCAAGTTTCAATAAAATGAATATGGGTTGCCATCAATGACAAAGGGGGAGATTGTTGGACATTTTGAGTCCCTAAGCTAAAAGTTATCATTGATGTCAAAAGGACCTATGTAAGTAAGAACTATGATTTTTCCCCACAAAGAGCTTCAATTGAAGCCAAGGTTTTTATCAAAGGTTCTAGAAGGGATGCATGGCATTTGGTTCCAAAAGGAGCTTGAAGGGAAGCTTAGCAAAAGGTTTTTATGAAAACCAAGGAAGGCAAGGAAAGGTTTTATTTAAAACCAATGGATGGTAGATTTGAAATGGGTTTTTCTTAAAACCCAAGTTGGATTTTTGTTTCATCGAAAAAGGTGCCCCGATGATGGAGAAATTTAATTTTAAAGATGTAGTTTAAATTTAAATTTATTTAAAATTTAAATTTAAATTTTAAAATTAAATAAAAGGTTTTTCCCTCCTTTCTTATTGGCATCGCCGACGTCATGAGGGCAATTTTAAAAAGGCCAAAGTATTTGCATTGAAGGATGGCTTATATAAATAAGCCAAAGGTTTTCTATTTAATAAACCTAAGGAGTGTTGCATGATTTTCGAAAACCTAAAGTATTTCTGCATCCGAATATTGCGCAACAAATTTCATGGAGTGTGACGTGGGCAGTCAAGTCATGGACGATCAAAGTTTTGGCACCTTGTGAGAAATCACATGTTGTTTAAGTAATAGAGTGCCCAAGGCATTCACGTGGGCAGTGTTAGCTCACGCGGCTTAGTTATCGCTTGGTAGCATGGTGGGAAGAGGTTCGAAATGCCAAGGCCCTTCGAGGGCTCCTTTGAGGTATGCGCTCCGAATCCGATATTTGTTGGGCTCAAAATTTTAATTAAAATATTTGCTTGCTAAGGTTTTATTATGATTTTTGTGGGAGATATAAGGTTGAGCAAGTTTTAATATTTTAATAAGGTTTGATATTTGATTAATGTGAGATATTGCCTAAGAAAGCTTTGTGATTATTTTTTAGTGCAAAAGTGTTGAAAGGAAGGATATAAAATATTTGATTTATTTTATGGTATAAGTGGTTTGTGGAGTGACAAGGTTATGCAATGATTTGATTTATTTTATTTTATGGTACAAGTGGTTTTAGGAGTGATAAGGAAGTTGAGCATTAATTCTTAAGAAGGTTTTGTAATTAAGAGACTTTGTAAATATTATTATGAAGTGGAGTAATGTTGATTATTTTGTGATCTTTTAACCCTTGTGAAGATTGGCAAAAGAATATTATGATTGTGAAAGATTTCCAAAGAGGCTTATTCATCTTCATTAAAGGTATGGGCACATTCTCCTATTGATATATTATGGTGGTTGATTTCTAAAAATATCTTTGGAGTGAAAAGGATTGATTGTGGTTTCCTTTTCGAAAGTGATTGCTTTAATGCTTCAAGTTTTTATGTATTGAGATTTGTGATTAAACCTTGTTTTATAAGCATTTTTGTTGGAGCCCATTGGTTTTGCAAAGACCTTGAACTTGAGCTAGAAGAGAACGTGAGTATCATTGTTATGTGAGATTTTTTGTTGAGCATTGTTGGAAACATTTTTAGTTGATTGATACATGGTTTTTCATTGAGGTGCTTGGTTGAGTTGAGTTGATAGAGCCTAGTCAAGTGGATGCATGTGGTTGTTCAAGTTCCATAAAACAAACTATTATATATTCTTGATTTGATTTGAGATTGAGATTTGAGTATAGAACATATAGTCTCTAACAATTATCTTTATGCTTCTATGAGATTGATTTGAGTTGAGATTGGAATTTGAGTATAAAACATATTGAGTCTCTAACAATTCTCTTTATGCTTCTATGATATTGATTTGAGTTGAGATTGGAATTTGAGTATAGAACATATTGAGTCTCTAACAATTCTCTTTATGCTTCTATGAGATTGAATTGAGATATTTATTGAGCATTAAGTATAGAACATATTGAGTCTCTAACAATTCTCTTTATGATTCTATGAGATTGGACAAGTTTTGTGTGAGCTTGTTAAGCAGATTTGAGACAAGTCTTTGAGAAGGCCTGTGGACTAATTTTGAGTAAGATTTTGTGGAAGCTTGCTATGCATATTTGAGCAAGTCCTAGAGAGGAATTATTGAGAAGATTTGAGCAAGTCCTAGAGAGGACTTATTGAGAAGATTTGAGCAGGTTCTGTGTGGACCTGTTGAGAATATTTGGACAGGTTTTGTGTGGACCTATTGAGCATATTTGGACAGGTTCTGTGTGGACCTATTGAGTAAATTTGGATAGGTTCTATGTGGACCTGTTGAGCATATTTGAGCAAGTTCTAAGTGAGCTTGTTGAGTAGATTTGGACAAGTTCTGAGTGAGCTTGTTGAGCAGATTTGCAAAAGTTTTGAGTGAACCTATTGAGATAGAGCTTTGGAGGTGACAAAGTATAGAGGAAAGAGTCTCAATGGATAAAGATCCAGTAGCCAGGACAATTAAATATAGATTTGAGTGAGGAGTCTTCAAGTGGAGAGAGATCCGCTAGTCAGTGTAGCAGAGAGACAGAGTCTTCTAGAAGATCACTAGCCAGAGCAAAAAGGTAAAGAGTTCTTCTATAGAAGATATCCATGAAATTGAGATTAGGGGATCAACATATCCTTTGGATAGAGATCCATAAACATTGTAATTGGGAAAGATTCCCAAAGATATTGATTGAGAAAATTTTAGTAAAATATTTTCTCCGTGGAGTAGCCCACATTGGGTGAACCATGTAAATTATGGTGTCTCTATTGTGTATGGTTTTTTATGCATTTATTTTATTACTGCTATTGATACTGCTATCTATACACTGCATAATATTGAATTGAAAGAAAAATTAAAAAGGGGTCTTATACTGTTCACCCCCCCTCTCAGTATAATCTTGTGTTCTTCAAGCAGAACTAGATGCACACAAAGCTAACGAGGCTGACTGACTGGGATAGGCAACCCACACTGGACGAACCCAAGGAGAAAAACTAGTGAATGAGATGATCGAAATGCTAAAAAATTGACACGGGGAAAAGCATGGATGCTCAGTACAAGTCACGCGAAGGAGGTGGACATATGGACTACCCGAAGGTAGTTGAAACAATACATGAGTATTATTCTATATATACGAAGATATTACATTTAGCCTCCCACATGTGGGATATTTGATTTTCCATGATCACCTGGAATTCCAAGACATTAGCTACATTATAGAATAGTAGCATCAAATTCTTTCCAGTAGAAGAAAATTTTGATTTTTTTTCATCTCGATATTCAGTAGCGAAACATAACCATTGTTACCTCTGAGTGGTTGTCGAAAAGCCTACCATTCACTCCTTATACGACATCCAGTTTATATATGATCATAGCACCCACAAACTAGAAGCCCGCCATCGATGCTCGAGAGAACGCTTGTTTTTTTTTTAACAAACAATCATCGAAGCTTCAATGAAAGAGTTGCAGGAACGTTTTTAGTTTGAACTGATCCAATACAGCAAGCAATTTCCTAAATTACCGACAGCAGAAGGTGCATAGACAATTTATGGCACAAAATCAAAAATTAATATTTCCAATAGCATAAGATTTGTAGAAGATCTCTGATGAATCGAAATGTTGGACCAATGGTGACGTAATGTTAAGCAGGCATTTGACAAGGATCCATCAAGCAACAAAAAAATATTTGCTATTGCATGATTTTAGGCCCAAAGAAAAGAGGGCATGTGTTTTTTTTTCATCACCGAAGACGCTCAACAACAGATACACCACGTGTTGTAAACAACAAAAAATAAAAGGATTCACTATGACAGTCGACCTAGTGATAGCATCCAGTTGCTCTTTACAATCGCTTGTTGTCGCTAGGAGTTGATGTAAGGCTTATACAGTCTACAATATTCTTAGTCACAACGTAGGAGGGAACATCACTTCGTATTTTTTGCTTACCATCCTAGGAGGTTTCATTACAGAAGAAGAGAGCCACTGTGGACATGGAAGTCGGTGGAAGAGGAGTAGGCAGCGGTACCCGTCGATAGAGTGTTGGAGCAGTTGATAATGATTCTAGATTGCTTGTCGTAGCTAGAATCAAATACTGGTCAGTCCTTTTCAGTTTCATATGACACCATAGACGTACCAGTTGAAGGCCCATACGCTCAAAGCATTTCCCACCGAGAGGCTGGGAGTTCGACCTCGTCGAGGGGGCAATTTTTCTTTTTTTTAAAAAGGACAAGCCATCAAGAACATTAAAGGTAAAAAAAAACATTATCTTTGCCATATTAAAATTTTATCATTTTTTTAATAATTAAATATTAATTTAATTAAAAAACATTTTTTTTTAAATTAATGACTTTTTAGTTAAATAATTTAATTATTAATTAATTTTTTTGATAATTATTTTATTTTTGCAAATTTAAAATCAAATCCAAACCTTAGAGGCTTTATATTTTTGCAACAAGGGGGGATTATTCTAATTTTTCTCCATCCTAGCATATTTTGCAAAACAAGGGGGATTTTCTTTTGGTGAATTATTTGATGATAAATTTGCACATTTGCCTAAGAGGTAAGATTTTGTAAAAGCCTAAGAGGTTTTCTAGTTGCAATTTTTTGCACTAAGGGGGGGATAAAATTTTCTCTACTATATCCCATTTTGCACACAGGGGGGATAAAATTTTCTCTACTATATCCCATTTTGCACACAAGGGGATATATTATAATTTTACAAAAAAAAGGAGGAATACTTATAAGGGTGCATTTTCGCCAGTGACCGACAACTTAGTCAAATTATTTTGCAAAATTTCATTGTAAAAGGTGCATTTTTGGCAGTGATCAACACCGTCAAAAATGGGTAAATCAAAGAAAAAGCAAGTCCCAAAATCAATTGATGTTGTTGCTAACTCAATTAAATATCCCTTCTTTCCACTAGCGATGGATGAGATACATTTTTATGAGGATGACACATTTCTCACACTACGTAGTGGTGTAGATGCCATACTCGATGATTATGTGTCTTGTGAAGACATTCAAAAAAATGGTGTTCTAATCCCTATTGGTGTTGTAAGGGCAATATACATGTCATTGGTTTCTCTTGACATTGCTCAATGTAAAGTGAAAAGGGATATTAGTGAGGAAACAGAGGTCAAACCCCTAATGGTCGATGCTTGTAGTGACATAAGTGACCTTCAACCCATGGTGGTGAATGCTTATTGTGACACATGTGACCTTAAACCCATGATAGCCAATGCTTGTTGCGATACAGGCGACCTCATACCTTCAATGGTAGATATCAGTTGTAGCACATGTGATCTCATCACAATAGCAAATTTGCTTGAGACACTAGTGACTTAAAACTAAACCTCCTAAAAATGAACACCATAATCTCATCAATAGTGATAAATGCCATAATATTAAAGGCATTGATGAAGATTATGAAATTGGGTGTTTTGAAAAACACACCAAAGGATTTGGATCCAAACTGATGAAGAAAATGGGATTCAATGGTGAGAGATTAGGTAAACAAGAACAAGGCATTAAAACTCCAATAATGCTAAATATCAGGGCAAAGAATGAAGGCCTTGGCTATTTTGGACAAGCAAGTACTAGTAAAACCATGTTTGTAAACCCTAAATCTCCTCCATCTCCTAAAAAGCATTGTTGCAATCATTATGGAAAAATAGGACATGTTGTAGCTAGATGTTGGAAATTACATCCTTGTGATTCATGTGGATGTATAAATCACTCTTCTTCAAGTTGTTGGTACAAAATGAAAATGGCCAACAAGGTTCATATAGATTGTGGATGGATAGATCAAAAACAATGTTGTATGACTTCTACAGAAAAGGTAAAACCTATGGTAGACCTATAGGCAGATCTAGTGATAGACCGAGTGGTAGTCCCAGAGGTAATGACCCATAGACAGACCTAAAGATAAAGTTCTAAAGACAAATGTACAGGAAGATCCAGAGGCAATGATCTAGAGGCAAATTCATAGGCAGATCCAGAGATAGTTCCAGAGGTACTCATCCAGTGATAACCTTAGAGCCAGAGCCAGAGCCATGAGCAAGATCCAGAGCTCGAGACAACATTTTTCATTTCTCTTCTTCTTCATTGTATTGGGACAGTTATATTATTATCTAAATAATGTAATAAGGAGGGATTTTAGAGTAGATATTACCTTATTTGGTAATTCTCCTGGGTAGTTATTATTTACTGCATGGTAGATTAGTTTACTATCCTAGGTTAGGTATCTACCAACATTTCTTATGGTCAACAAATATTCTTATTTAGATATTAGCATAGAATATTATTGTTAGTAGCTTCTATTATTAGTGAGTATATCTCCTAGGTTAGTTTCTTCTATTATTTGTACATATCTTGTTGATTAACTCCACATTCTACGCATATCACTTTGTATATAATAATTTGATTGTTCAATAATACAATAGTATTGTTATGCTCTAATAAAATTGACATCAAAAAATGCTTGGGATAGGGCCTAGCGGCAACGATAGGGTCTAAGGGTTGGTTACACATTTCTCTATAGTTGTAGATGAAATTAGATGGCTAAATCATATCCACTCTCGAAACCAATTGTTTCACCATATTTTTTAAACTTTGCATTTTAAAATTGTTGTTGTGCAATACCTCTAGGTTCCCTAGGGGAGGGGTATAGGTAGGTTGTTGAAAGAAAACTTGGTGAATATTAGAAGCATTGACATTGTTATGGTATGGGTTATGATATGTGGTATATTGTTGGAGAGGATAACTAACATTTGGTGGAACAAAAGCATGAATGTTGAGATTAGTTGAATGAGAAGGAAATTGAATATAATCTTGAGATGCACTACTAGTTGGAGGAACTTGTGTAATTATTCCAATGTTGGTGGTCATAGTAGTAGCATATGTTGGTTTATGTAAAGGATTACCATGATGTAAATATTCAAACAAGGGGTTGTTATGAGCATTCCTAGGAGAGGTGATTTGATGATGAGAAGTTCCAACTTCCTCGAGTTGGGATTCCTCATAGCCTTATTCGTGGCATCTCTATGATACCTGAAGAAATTCCAAATATGATCAGATGATTTTAAAGATAAGGTTCCCATTGGATCCCTTAGTAGGATCAACATCATTGTCAACTTCATTTTCCTCTTCTAGATTATGATTTTCTCTATCAATCTGATCATATTTCTGAAAATTTTCATTAGACTCTAAGAGTCTTTGTTTACTCCTAAAGTTGGAAGTCATTAGGAGAAAGAGAAGGGATAGAGTGGAAAAGGAGGAAAACTAGCGAAACACACAAATATTTTTAAGATATTTTAAAATGCTTTATAATCTAAAAAAATAGAATTAGTGGTCTTATTGAAGTTTTTAAGAAAAAATAAAAGGAAGAGGCTTCCTATATTAGCCACTAAAACGTGTGTTCATGTTGAATTCACCAAAGATGTAGAGGGGGAAAATTTCCCTACCACGTACAATTCTCGGTTGCATTCGTTGGGAGCCGAGGAGACCGCGGGGGTGTGTTATCTTCTCTACACTTGAGGATTTCAAAAGGGACAGGTTAACCAAGAATGATTTTAGGACTCACTTCAAATCTGGGGTGGAAATTTTTGATGTATCAGTTAAGCATACACCTATTGTTTGGCCTTTCTAAACTAAGCTATGAGAATGAAATAACAATGCAAGACACACAAGATGCAAGAATACAAGGACTAACCCTAGTATGATTATGTAATTCAATGATGTCTAACCCTAAGATTGCAAAATAAAGTCTTTGAGCAAGGGTCCAAGGGAATGCACAAACAATATTAAAACCCTAGATGCACACTATATATTTTTATTCTTTCAAATGCCTAGAAATTCAATCAAATATTTTTCCTTTACCTGTAATCTAGGTTTTTGGTAGTAATGAGCAAAAGAAAATATCAAACAACCTAAAATTCTATTAGGGCACTTATCTGATCCGATGATTGATCCAAGCTTTATCTTGTGTCCAAAATATCCAACAACTTCAAACCTATAAAATAACTTTACAAACCCTAGAAATTTTGATCAATGTTTTGGGGTCTACTTAGGCAGCTATTTGGCTGAGCTTGGAGGTGCAGTAGTCAAGCCCCCTAGGTCCTTTTAGCTGAAGCAAAAATATATTTGACCTTTGGAGTGTAAAAGCACAGTGTAAATCAGGGTTTGGGGGTGTAAAAGCTTACCCCCAAGCCCTAATTTATCAAATTTGTATCCTATAAATAAGGAGCACAAATCTAACTTACCAAATTCACGCCCTGTATGGGTAGAGCACAATTTTGGTTTAGATGCCCTTTTTGAGCCTCAAAACAACAAAAAATAGAGTGCAAAATAATGAAAATTATGAAGAAATCAAGGAGTAATGAAGAGGTGGAAGAAGCACTCCAAGAAGGTTGATATATCCAATCATCAAGACTCCTCCACTCAATCCCCAAGGGTAGCCAACACCAAAGCACAAAATAACAAAACAATGATTTAGAGCAGATGAGCACTTGTTAGCATGAACAATGAGCAAGTCAAGAGTTAGTATCTCAAAAAAACTTGTTGGGAAAGCTTATTGAAAAAAGAGGGAATCCAATCCTCTATTTATAAGAGGTTTGAAGGGCAAAATGTGTGAGAAAATGAAATTTCACTGCAAGCAAGGGCCAACCCCAAAATGGATCGATGAGGGGAGGGATTTTAGTGAGAAAAATCTCTAGAACACCAAATTCATGCCCAGTAATTATAGGGTGTGAATATGGCAAGCCAAATTCGTGCCCCGTATGGATTGGATACAAATTTGGTAAAGCTAAGGAAAAAAGGCAAAGGGAGAAGGCAAAAAGACCCCAAATTTGCACTTGGTAAGCTTGGGTGGCTGGCTAAGGGTCTAAGGAAGAATTGACCCATTTTGGTGGGTCAATTTTCCATGTCTACACTCTTTGGTACAAGGTGTGCCTGAAAAGAGTAGTTTGAATTGTGGTCACTCTTGGTCAAACTTCCATGTATTCTACTCTTTAGTGCTAGGAGTGCCTAGAGAGGGTGGTTGGCATTAGAATTGCTCTTGTGCATGAGGAGTGCATGGAAAGGGAAGGATGAGTTGTATTTTCTCTATGCTCACAATGTGCATAGAAAGGTTAGGCATGTCAAGTGTGAGTGTTTTCTATCCTTGTGTGGCAAGTGTGCAATGCTGAAAGGGGTAGGGAGTGTTGTGCATGAGTCCCTTGGTTCAATGATGGATCAATAGGGACCTCCTTCAAGGATGATGCAACGAAGTCTTCACTAGTGTTGAGGGCATTGTCAATTTCAAGTGGGGGAGTCTATGGGAGGATGCATGTATAAAAAATTCACTCCATACCTTGAGGCTTTGAAGGTCTAATATTGTGAGAGGGTACATGATGAGAACTGGTAAAGCAACACTGAGATGGAAGGATGTGTGTCCCAAGCATCCTCTCCATGCCTTGAGTGCCTTGAGGTTCCAATTGTGTGAGTGGTTTCATAGTGAGATTGGCAAGGTGGATTGAGATGGTGGTTAAGCATACTTGGGTGGAATAGTGTTGGGATGGGTGACCCTCTTGGAAGTCCTAGTGGTGCATCCCATTTACTTGATCTTTATCTTTGTGTTGTATTGAGTGTGTGTTCATGTACTGAGCTAGAAGGGGTTAGAAGGGCTAAGTGTGATTTGTCCTTGTGAGGTGTTTTGGGACTATGACATTATGGTTCTTGGACGATACTAGAGGGACTATGAGGGCATGTTATAGAGATAACCTCTAAATGTCATCAACTCTTATATAGTGGGGGTGTTGTGATGGCAAGAGTCATGGGTTGCACTTGTATGACATGCCATCATGCTGGAAGGAGTAGTTGGCATTGTATGTGATTTTTCTGAGAAAGTTCCTACTCTTATGTGATGACATGTTGTGTTGTAAAAGGTAACAAACATGGTTGGTGCTTTGTTCCTGTGTTATATTGAGGATAGAAGGTTGGCTTTGGATTTGTGGGACAGTTCAAGGACCGTGAGTCCTAAGGTGCTTGAATGGAAGGAAGGGGACTATGTAAATATACTTTGTTCTTGTGTGGCGAGCCATGAGAAGGGTAGTGGACATCGTGATAGTTTTTGTGTATTGGAAGTGCAAGGAGAGGTCAGTAGGCTAAACTCAAATGCTCTTTGCTTATTGGTACTAGAAGTGTTTGGAGCGGGTAGTTGGTAATGGGGCTTTTTTGGCGTGTGAAGAGTCTGAGTTGTGTTGCTCTTATGTACATGAGGTGCACGGAGAGGGCAAGAAGTTGTGAATGAAGGTTCTTTGTTCTTGTGCAACAAGGTGTTATGCTGGAGGAGCAAAGGATCTTATGTATGGACAATTTGTTGGGCTCGAGGCTTGCATGCCTAGCTAATTTTAGCTAAGTCCTAAGAAGGGATTGTCCATGTTATCATCGAGTACTTGTCGAGCATTATTAGCAGAGCCCAACTTGGCATAGGTGTGTTGTGACCTTGGGATGGGCTTGTTGTAATTCATTGTACTTAATGGTTGTAAAGTGTATTGGGTGGCTGAAGGCTTGCTTATTGTAAACTAGGACAGTTGGTTCATGTGAATGCAATGAATACACTTGTTTGCCTTGCAAAGTTGGATGTGTTCTTCTTAGTTATACTAAGTTTCATTTCATTGCAAAAGCATGTATTACTTCCGTTAAGCTGTTGCAAAATGCAAAACCATATCTTGTGTGTTGTCATATGTAAGAGAACCCTAGAAGATGCAAATCATAACTCTTGGCGAATCTAATCCAAAGAGGTGGGCACGGTGCCGCATCTCGTCTGGGTTAACGACCCTGGCCATGTGACAGACTATACCATCCAAAATGCGCAGGGATGTGATTAGTCTACTCCTAATTTGGTGGTGCAATTTGTCCAAGCTATGGGACTCTCCGCCGGCAAAGCCATCAGGGCGTTGGTTTTTGTTCACATTTAACTATAAATTCTGTCTGACTCGACAGGCATCGTGAAGTCACTTGTTCTTCGATGGCTTCAACGACTATATAGTGATTAGTAGTGCAATTTGTCCAAGCTATGGGACTCTCCGCCGGCAAAGCCATCAGGGCGTTGATTGTTGTGCACATTTAACTATAAATTCTGTACTGAGGACTCGATAGGCATTGTCAAGTCACTTGTTATTCAATGGCTTCAACCAAAATGCGCGGGGGTGTGATTAGTCTACTTCTAATTTGGTGGTGTTTAGAAGCCTTGGCAGCTGCACAATGCCCCCCTGAAAGGTGCGGATCGATGAATGTGAGTTACCCTTTCTGGATTCAGAATCCAAAATGTGGATACCCCGGTTTTCAGATCAAATGCGACGTCAATTCTTCCGGGGATCCTGTTCCGTTTCTTCCCACGCCTGTAGGGGATTTTGAGATTCTGAACATCAGTTATACGGGTAATCTCATCATAAATTCGACGTCTCTCAAAGCCATGTCGTGCAACGCCACGGTGATTTCTTCCGTTTTTAGTCTTCCCACAGACGGCCCTTTCACCATTTCTTCCGTCAACAGGTTTGCGGTCATCGGCTGCCACGCAGTGGGTTATTTCGCCAATTTCAGTCGGATGGTCGCGGGATGTTTTTCTGCATGTATAAATCAATATGATCCACATTACTGCAATTATTACGGGTGTTGTGAGGCTGGCATTCCTGGAAACTGGAAGGGAATAAATTTCACAGGAACAGGTGATTGTGGGTTCTCGACAATTCTGGATCCATCTACCTATACAATAGCTGATAATGAAAGAGGATTCCTTGGGAGGGGCCGTTATGGTCTGCGCCTCGATTGGGGTGTGGGTCATCTGAATTGCTCAGCGGCTAAAGGACTGTCAAATTACTCCTGCGCAGAGGAGGCCCAGTGTAGCAACTCCTCAACAGGGCAGGGCCACGTGTGTGAATGTCTTCCTGGATTTGAAGGAACTGGTTACCGTTACGGCGCCGATTGCACAGGTACATCGTCATTAGATTACAAAAATTATTCTCTTACTATGCATTAAATAAATGTGTGATAGGCTACGACTAAAATATGCCTACTGTTACCTATGAAATGAAAAGCATGGCTAAAATAGCATCCGTGGGTTAGTAGATTGGTAAATGTTTGTTTTTGTCAGATATTTACTAAGAAGACACTTAGGTTCAAACTTTGGTGGCAGCCTATTTGCAAAGGTAATCAAACTTTGGAGGCAGCCTGTTTGCAAAGGTAATACCAGTTCCTCCATGTAAATTTTGAGAACATGTTTGGAAGCATAATGGGAAAAATATTGGAAGCATAATGGGAAAAAAATTCGGAAACATTATAAAAAACATAATTGGAAAAATTGAAGACATAATAAGAAACATAACCGGAAATTTTGGAAACGTAATAGGAAACATAATTGAAAACATAATTGAAAAATTTTTCCAAGTTTGTTCTCAATTTCCATTCTAGAAGTGCCAATAATTTCTGGGGAAGTGCCCACAAAATATTCAATACATCCAATATATGAGTAATAAACTTATTCTTATATTCAAAAAGGTCCAAAATAGATGCAAATTGATCCCTGCTATTTATCAATATTTGCAAAAAAGGATATAAAAATATATCCTCAAGATATTTCCACCATGCAGAAGTAAAAACGCACAACCTATATGTTTGAAACAAATCCCATTTGGAGGAATTTATTTGAAATTGAAAGACTCTAGAGAAAATTTCTTTATCTTTATTCAAAAGGCTACTTTTCTTAATTTCCATATAAGTATCTAAAAGTATATCCTCAAAACATTTCCACCATGGAGAAGTAAAATCTGTGGCTTTGTTTTCAATTATGTTTTTTGAACTTTTTGTTGAACTATATTTTTTTACAGACTTCTTATTCATCGTTAGACAGATGGTAGAAATTTGGAGCCGCCGGTAGTCCCCTTCACACCGGACAACAATAACAAAGTTGGTTTGAACCCTCCACTTGTCTAAAAATAGTGTGATTGTGACCAACTCTCCTATGTAACCCGAAAAGCATGGGTAAAAAAGAACTAAATGACTATTACCGCTAAGTTACTAAAAATAGTGTGATTGTGACCAACTCTCCTATGTAACAGGAAAATCATGGGTAGCAAAAAAATATATATATATATATATATTGTGATTGTGATCAACTCTTCTATGTAACGGAAAAAGCATGGGTAAAAAAGAACTAAATGACTACTACCGCTGGGTTACTAAAAAAAGTGTGATTGTGACCAACTCTGTTACGTAGGTTACTAAAAAAAAGTGTGATTGTGACCAACTCTGTTATGTAGGTTACTAAAAATAGTGTGATTGTGACCAGCTCTATTATATAGGAAAAAGCATGGGTAAAAAAGAATTAAATGGGTACTACCACTAGATTACTAAAAATAGTGTGATTGTGACCAACTTTCCTATATAACCTGAAAAGCATGGGTAAAAAGAAACTAAATGACTACTACCCTAGGGAAATGCATATTATTTTAGTAGAAAGGAAAGACTACGCCCTATCAAGATTCATAAATTGAAAGATACATATTTTATTTGCATTTAAAATTTTCATTTCTAGTAACATATTCTATAATTAAAATTCCGTTCCACCTAAAATCCTATCTATCTATCCATCTCTACCTGCTCTAGTTAATTTTAAATTTTAATTAGAAGCCTACTATTTATATGAGGTTGAAGGCATCTTCTACAATAGCGAAGCCTGTAGCTTGAACGAAAATCCACCTAAACTGCCTTGCTTGGTCTGGAAAGCTAAGAGGCTCCTGTTGAATTTATATTATGAGTGGAATTCGAGCTAAGCCTGCAACTGTGTTGGTCCCTTGCAGTACACTGTAGACAAAGAATTTCATCGATGAAGCAGTCAGGATGCATGCTGCTGGCATGATGTGTTATTAACTAACATTGTCTTTGTAATTTTTGTAATTTTAGGTTTAGTTTGCAGTGTAGTTTTTTTTAAACGAAAAACCCTTTGCGGGGCCGTCTTGGTTTGAGAGACCACAAACAGAGAGTTCTACATTGTCAAAGTCACTCGGGAGTCGCACCCTACCCTGCCCACACCAACATTATCAATTGGATTTTGGATACCCAATTTAGCTTTTTGGTAGGGTGGAGATTTGAACCCGAAACATCCCTTGGAGGATTGCCCTCTCCTCTCTAACTTACCTACAACGCCTAAGTACAATGTAGTTTAAGAGTATACTGTAGTCTATAGAATTTTACTCTTATCATAAACTATATGGAATTTTACTATTATCATAAACTATATGGAAATGTTAGTACAATGTAGTTTAAGAGTATACTGTAGTCTATAGAATTTTACTCTTATCATAAACTATATGGAATTTTACTATTATCATAAACTATATGGAAATGTTAATAGACAGTAAATTTTAGATTTTTAGGAGACTTAAATTTAAATCATTTGAACTTACATAAAAAATATGTTAACTATTTTGCCTGGCTATTACGACTGAACGTGCAGATATTGACGAATGCAGAGGTGAAAATCAGTGCGTTGAACCACCGAAAGGCTCATGTCATAATCTGCCTGGAAGTTACAATTGTTCATGCTCAAAGGGTTACGTAGGAGATGGCTTTCGAAACAGCAGTGGATGCAACTCCGCAAGCTCAAACAAAGTCGTCATTGCTGCAACCATAGGTGTGCCTATCCCGGTCCTGCTGTGTTTGTGTGTATAATCTTTCCTCGCCTTATTCAATCTTTATCTATGTCTTATTAGATTCTTATTATTGAATGTTTGGTGAGAAACGCAGGTTCAGTTTCTTCTGTCATTGGAGTATCTTTGGCAGCAACACTACTATTTTGGTGGCTGAAGAAACGACACGAGAAAGTTGTGAAGGCCAAGTATTTCCAACAGAACGGCGGTGTCCAGTTGCAGCAATACATTGCTTCCAGGGGCGGACGAGAAAACTTGAGGATATATTCTGCAACAGAGCTCGAAAAGGCCTCGAAAAATTATTCAAGCGATATGAAACTGGGAAGCGGTGGCTACGGCACGGTATACAAAGGAATTCTTTTAGATGGCACAATTGTGGCGATCAAAAAGTACAAGGAGATCTCTGATCCACGGGAAGAAGATGATCAGTTTATCAACGAACTCATCATTCTGTCCCAAATTAATCACAGAAACGTAGTGAAATTGAGGGGGTGCTGCCTCCAAACTCAATTTCCATTGCTGGTATACGAATTTGTCCCCAACGGGACATTGTTTGAACATCTGCACTCGGGTGAGGAGTCCTTGAATTGGGAGTCTCGTCTGCGGGTCGCCATCGAGACAGCCGAAGCTCTGGCGTATCTGCATTCTGCGGCATCTCAGCCCATATTCCACCGTGACGTAAAGTCGTCGAATATTCTTCTGGACAAAACATTCACCCCAAAAGTTGCAGACTTCGGGTTTTCTCGCCTGCTCTCTACGGGCCGTACGCATCTCACAACGAATGTGATGGGCACCAGGGGTTACATGGATCCTGAGTACTTCCAGAGCTTCCAGCTCACCGACAAGAGTGACGTGTACAGCTTTGGCGTAGTCCTGGTGGAGCTTCTCACAGGTCTGGCACCCTTGTCTTTGAAAAGGCCCAAAGACAAATCCACTCTATCCGCCCTTTTTCTGTCCAAATTCGCGGACAACCGCTTGAGTGAAATCTTAGATCGCAATGTAGTAAATGAAGAAAACCGGGTGCAGATGGGAAAAATGGCGAGCTTGGCGAGGGAATGTCTTCAAGTGGAAGGGAAGAGGAGGCCTTCCATGAAAGAGGTGGTGGAGGAGCTTGTTTGGATAAGAGGTTCCTCAAGACATGAGAGATCATATCCAAGCGATGAGAAATACAGAGGAAGAGATGGCAACCAGACATCAATGGCGACAGCTGATTCAATAGGAACATCGCAGAACAAAAATATAGAGAGGAATTACTCTTATCCGGTGACCAGTGAAAGCATTACATTTGAGGCATCATCAAGTGCGTTCCTTAGGACCATTTAAATGTAAACATTTGGCGCGGAGGCAGGAATACTGTGTGGCGGATACAGCACAGAATACTGTGTGACGGTCATAAAAATTTGACAGTCCTAGATTCATGGTGGCTACAATTCAATCATGTAAATTAAAAAAAATGTCAGTTTATCAACATCCGCTTTAAGCACCTCCAAGGGCTAGGTGGATTGGTAAGTGCAGGTGTGGCTGAGCACTTACCAAGAAAAGACCTTGGGGGAAGCAGCCAACCCTGTGCAAAGGTAGTAGTCTGATCTGAATCCTCTGAGTGGAATGTTAAGTGGTTCATTTTACGCCAGGCTAAATAGACTAGATAGAATAGGGGTTATAAGGGATCAGCCCCCAAGATTTGAACCCTGAGATGGAATAGGGGTTATAATAGGGGTTATAAAAGATCATCCCCCAAGATTTGAACCCTACTTGGTAGTAAAAATTGGGTAAGCATATAGTCAATAGTTGTAGCTGAACTATAAAACTTGGTTCAACTCCCAAGATTTGAACCTGCTTAGTAGTAGTAAAAAATGATTGTAATTGGAACATAAAAATTGACTAAGGATATAGTCAATGTTATTTATAAAATAGATTTTGGTTATTAATATTAATTTGGAATTTATAATTATAATTATTTAAATTATTATTAAAAATAATAATATTTAAATAATGGTTTTTAAAATTAAAATAAATTTAAATTTAAATTTAAAGAAATAAAATTTAAAATTTTGCTAAAACAATATGAATGCAAAAGCTTATTGAAAAATACCAAGAATAAGTTTACTCCCGGGGAATCATTGGCTTCTACTGCAAAAGCATACTTTTCCAACCCATTAATCCTCCTTTTGGTCATTTGTTGACGTTAACATAATTTTTTCCTTTCTGTGTGAGGGCGCAACCAAATGGACAGAAAACGTAATATAACTAGAGAAACAACAACGATCATAGAGTGACTTAATTTTAATTAATGGTTTATTTTTTATAATTTTAAAAAAATTATATAGCAATTACATATTAAAAGACTTTAATAAATATATTTTTTAAGGTTTTTTTTTTAATTATTTTTAAAAATTTAAAAATAACAAATGGATCAATTTAACATAAAAAAATAGTTTATTTTCTTATACATTAAATTTTGCATTTTTTAAATAATATAATTTTTTTGATCAAAAGTGTAATGATCAAAATAATAACGGTAACATGTCCTACTACTTTTTGGTGATTGTCTCAAAAGATCGCAAACTTTAAGAGTAACAATAATAGTAATGGTCAATTCACTATGAGAGTGCCTCAAAAGATCCCAAACTCTTCTTCTACCTAACAATGAGTTTGAAGTGTAAACATTAGTCTTAACCCAAGAAAAAATAGTATATTTACATGTGAACAAAATGGAAATAAACTTGTCATTAATCTGTGAACATTGGTCGCTTTAGATTTCATAAAGTCCATAAACCCCCAAATGCACCATCAAGAGGAACCATTTCCATTTGAGCTATTTTCCAAATTGAATTCTTCACCTTCTCGAATATTCCAAGATAGAAAATTCATTTTGTATCAAGTTGACAAAGTTTTCCTCCTCTCAAAGACAATTCTTTCCTTCCCATCAGCTACATCCTTAGCAATGACTCTAGTTTTCAAATCCTGAAGATTAGGCCTTCCTCGAGAAATTGAAATTCCCAAATCAACCTTCTTAGATTTCCTTCTACTTCTATAAAAAAAAATTAAATAACCTTTTCCTTCTTTTCCAACTCCGAATCATTAGTAGAAGTCCATTATCCGTCTTCTTCATCCGCAGACCCATTCTAAATAATGTTAATATTTTTAATTTTTTTCTCCCATAGACAATCAGTTTCACATTCTGCTAAGGAGTGGTTTCTCCTAAAACCCTCTTTTTTGTGCTCTTTCTCAATATTCTCTTCTACATGCAAAGAATAATTATTTTCCTCTTCAATCAAAGCCTTAGTCACTGATTCATTAATACCTCCAGGTTGAGTTTTTCTAGCAAACTCTTCCCCTCCAACAATGTCATCCCAATCAAGGGTAGTAAGAACCTCAAAGTTATTTGAATATGGATCCTTACTACTTTCACCAATTTATTTCTACTTCACAACTTCTCCTTGCTTAGTTTCCCTTTTCTTCTAAACCTTCAAAAGTTGTCGAGTTCTATTATTTATAACTTTCTCTTTAGGATTTTCTAGGCATGTTTTTTAAATATGCCCTACCCTTTTGCAAAGGTTACACAAAGGAATGGGAGTCTCATATTGAATATCTTGTTTCCATTCCATGTAATATGAAACTCGCTTAATAGATTTAGTCTGTGGTTCAACCAGATTCATATGTACACAAAAATGGTTTGTTATCATTTTTGTCCAAGATTTAGTAGCTAAATCAAAAGCAATTATTTTTTCAATCGCTTTAGCTATCTTGAGAATATTATTGTCATCCCAAATTTTCATTAAAAGCCTTGGTAGAATCACCCATAAAGACATTGATTGAAGAGTGGCTGTGGCTAATTAACGTCCTAGCTCTATTTTTGTAAAAATAACCCTCTCCTCCCAAAACACCATGGGCCCATTGACAAAACATTTACCATATCCTCCATATTTACAAAGTTAAACAACAAAAAATTATTAGGTAAATACACCACTGCTTCTTGCCCCAAAAGTTTCCATTTATCCTAAACCCACTTCCTTATTGTATCTAAATCTAGTATATTGCCCAAAACATTATTGACTAAAGTATTTTTTCCTTTCTGAAACACTATGTCAACCAAATTTTTTGGGACCTTTAGAGTAAAACCCTTTTCATCCCAATATGGAGAGAAAACAAATCCCTCTTATTGTGTATTTTTTCCTCTCTTCAAAACTTGTGCCCAAGAAATGTCTCCCTTTGACCTTTCTGTTGTTTTCGAATTTAGATCTACTAATCTTGGATCCAAAGGGTTAGAATCTCTCATATCCATATCCTTAGGGGATTTTACTACAACAAAACCCTTGTCTATCGTCTTTCCTACGCTTCCTGTCCTTGTCTCTTCTTTCTACGATATTCTTTAGCTTCAATGATTTTCCAAATACAATATTCTATGCATTCATGATAAGGATTTGAAGTATTGATGAGCTCTAGATGAATTTGCTGCTCTTCTACCATTATCTCATCTCTCAACAAACAAATATTTTTTCTCTCTCCCTAATAATAATAATTTAAAAAAATAATAAATTAAGATTTAAAAATAAATAAATAAACAATTTAAATAATTTAATCACCAACACTAACAAAAAAATACAATCAATCAACAATTTTATTAGGTTATATATATTGCTTGTCCATTTTTGTGATGTTAGGTGCAATAAGTTTTTTTTTATTGTATAAATTTATTAATTTTGTTCTATGTGTTATGTATTAATTCTAGTAATGTTAGGTATTTCATAGGCTTTTTTTTTTAACTTCCTAAATATATAAGGAGGGTTATATTTAAACTTAGATATTTATGATAAGATTTTTTTAATTGGTTATATGAAATTGAAATGAATATTTGATAGGGATCTATGATATGGTATGGAATATAACATTAAATAATATACCTTAAAGGCACTTGTTGTAAATTATTAGTGAAAGGCATATCGTGAAAAGCATATCATATTAATGCACTTCTATCCTTATCCCTTGCCACATATGGTAATGAGCCCATGGTTTGGCTCATACCATGGTATTGTAAAGGCACTTGGTGCCTATATATATATATATATATATATATATATATATATATATATATATTATCAATAGAAATGCAATATGGAGTTTCATCCTGTAAACCCGTATCAGTTTGGTATTAGAGCAACGTTCTTGCTCTTGTGAGGGGGATTTCCATCGTGGAAATCCCCCTCTCCACCTTCGATATTTCACCTATGTTTCTCTGGTTTAATCTATCATTTTCAATGGTTCGCTATTGTTTCAAGGTTTCGATGATATATCCATCGACCTTTCTCTTTCCCATGTTTTATATTTTTTGCATCAAGACTTTATCATAATTTTATCTTGATATATTTTGGTCATCGTGTTGGTTTTGATCACCACTACCTGTGGGTGAATTTTGGTGCCCCTCACCCACTCTTCTTTTTTAGCGAGATGTTGGTAGATCAAAGAGTAGCCAATTTTTGAAGCATTAGAGGCCAGAAGGAAGGATGGACATATAAGCAGGTGAGCAAGTATTCAAGATGAATTCCAAATCCTCGTCCTGCATTTGGATGGAAGACCTGGATCCCAAAACCTACCTAAGATGGATGGAGGAATGGGAAGGCAGCATAGGGACTCTTATTCCCAAATTACCATCCCAAGAATGGGCAGAACTTTGGTAAGGTAGCAGTGAAATTTCAAGCCACGCTACCCATCTATATGGTGGAGAATTGGGAAGACGGTCAAACAAGGTGTGCCAAAATATTTTTCCAAGGACGAAGTAGTCATTTATCAACAGGGAAGTGTTGAACAGGCATTGATGATATCAACTACCCCGTACGTCTAGTTGATAGGCATGAAGGAGGTAATTTGAAATGCACGACTTTAGAGGTAATCAATTCTAGGCTTTCTTTTGACACAAAGGGGCAAAGTAAATTTATGGCCCACCAAGAATTTCAGAGTAATCGAAGGTCTATATTGATGCAGAAGTATCTAACCTCTTCCAAATAATTATCATTCCTTCCTGAAGCAGAACCACATCAGATATTCCAATCGTTCTAGCGAGATTTTCCCACCTAATGTCATTAATGCTGTAATTTGAGATTATTATAAAATCTTCTATAAATAGTAGTGAACCATGCACTACTGTTACCTATGTAATTCATATGTAATTCTTCTTCACCTTGTAAATAATAGTGTATCACTATTTGGTCTCTCAATTTGTTTTCACTTATGTTTTTGCTTAAGTACGAATGTTTATTTTTGTGATGGCCATTTGAGCTTGTTCACTTTATTCTGCTATCTAGATTTTGTGGATCTTGCTAGGTGGTTCTAGAATTCGCATCCATCCCTAGGTGTTGGGGTTTTATTTTTCTTAAAGACTATTAGGTGGGAACGCTCTAATTATGCTATCTAGATTTCATGCATCATCTCACTGGTTTTGGAATTTGCTCTTGCTCGCTGTGTCAAATGATAAGTGAGGATGAGATGAGATGAGATGTTAGGTGGTGTGTTGTTATTTATGTTGGTGATATCAAACATGTGTGTCTTAATACAGCCATATCCTATCCTTGTTAGTTCTAGATACAACCTCCCTTTGCTTTCCCTCTCCTTCCCTTTTTCCTTCTAACTCTTTGTGATATAGGTAGCTAGAACCGAAGGAGCCGCCCCTGCCTCTCCTAGGCCAAGTGATCGTTCAATGTTGGTCGAGGACCGCTAGGTGTGCCCTTGCTCATTCGGTGCCTAATTTTACACCAATAGTTTTTGATGACTCTATTGGGGAACTCATTGAGTTTTTGTGTTTCATGAAGTTAGAGTTTGGTGATACTCTAACTTCCTCATATTCTTTCAAAATCACCTAGCGACTCCTATGTGTGTTAGATCCATATTTTAAGATTAGTTGTCTTTTATGCTCAAAACCTTCATTTCTAGAAGGACTCAGGGTTTGATGAGCAACCTTGACCTTGCTAGTGGTGAAAGTATGCTCATATGGTGACTCCACCTTGGAAGCATAATCCAAATTCTTTGAGGGATTGATGGTTTAATGGCCTAGCAAAAATTTCCCATATAGAATGACACAGACCCTCTAAATATCTCAAGCCCACAAGATATTCCTAAGGCTACACTTAAAACGCTCCCAAGTTATGATGGTACTAATTGTACTGCATATGAAAACTATCAGGATGTAGCCCCCCTCTCCTTAATTCATGATATTGCTTCTAAAAATATGATGCTTAGGCTCCATGATTTTTCTCTTAGAGAAAGAGCACTATTATGATTCAAAACCTTGGAGCATTGAAGCATCAAAAAATGGGCTAATCTCGTAGAGACACTCATCGATGCATTTCATGCTTTTGCAGATCCTTTCCTCCTACTCATGCAACTTACATTCATCAAGTAGGCCTGTAATGAAGCTATGGTTGACTTCAATGTTCACTTTAAAAATACCTAAAGGATGATCCCTTATGAAGTCAAGTTGTCTGTTGCCCAAGCATAAATATATTATGTTTACACCTTTGAGTTCGACATAAGCCTTATAGTGCAACATTCAGGAGAGAGAATTTTTCCTCAGGTTTTTAAGGAAGCATCTCATGCTGAAAGGATGTTGGTCCAAGCGGGTAAGCTTCCTGATAAGATTAACCTCTAGCCTTTTATTCCCATCACATCCTCTATTCAAAATTATGGGCTTATGGCCCATTCCTTCCCTAAATATCCCAATGTGCAACACTCTCACAATCAGCAACAAGAAGGCAAGATATAGAAAAGAAGTCAGTACCACGAGTCATACAACATGAGTAGTTGTTTACTTCCTAAATTAGGTAATATCGTGACTTGTTGTTCCTTGCAAGAAAATAAAGCTGAGTAACAAGTTCCCATTGTCAAGGAAGAGCTGCAGTATAATGACACAATAGTGTCAATCCTTCAACAAGAATCATATCTTAGCCAACAAGAGATGGAGTTTTCCTAAAAATCCAATAATGAGTCTGGGTTGACATTAATCAAGATAGCAGTAGATGAGTTGCATCACAATGACCTCTATTGCAACCTCAGTAATAGCCCCCAGATCCTAGAGCAGTAAAAGTACAAAGGAACTAATACCCATCTTAGAAGGGATGAAGTATGGGTAACATTGTAAGTGGACTCATATGGAATACGATTCTGGTACCCACATCCAAAAAATATGACAGCCCAAGCATGGACTGAAATAGTAAAGTTAGCCTCTACATGAGTGACCTACCTTCTAAATACGGAGTTGCTAAAGTCAAGTGCACCATCTGGCCAGCAAGGCCAAATTGAGCATAAGGAGTAGCTCAAATTTTGTGTTTGGTCTGGACATTGCAGGTTCACTGAATAAGTGACAAAGAAGTCCCTATATGTGGTGTGCTAATAACACCGTAATTTTATGTAAATAGATCGATAGATAAATAAAAGGTGCAGATTGTGTAAGGCTGCACGGTAGCTATCAAAATCTTAGACCAATACTATAGGGGATATACTTCCATGGATTTGATAACAAATATGATGATTTTTAGATGATATATCTTCCTTGATTATTATTTCTTTATCCTCCTCTCCTTATTTATCATGTGACTCCGTAGCCCAATGGACTATCCCCCTAAAAGCTCGCAAGTTGCTATAGTAAGTACACATTGGCTCGTATAGTAAATATATGCATGCGGCTAAATATTTCAAAGCAAATACAAGACCCTAACAAGAATCACTCTATAAAAATCCTTTTAGGAAACTCTGATAATTCACTAAGTAATCAGTTGAAGGGCATTATCAAAGGTCCCAAGATGTATTCTGATGAGCTGAGAAGATTCTTTCTGAATTGCATAAGAAAAAAGGGCTATATCAACTTAGACAAATGTCTCTAGCATTTTTTTTATTCTTGAAGTCGTCATAAGCCATAAAGGAGTATATTTCTAGAGATATACTTTTTGAGGCTATCCCTAGGGCTACCTTCCCTCTTGTTTCCTTCTTGCCATATTTCTCTCTCTCTCCCCCTTCCTCCCTGTGTGGTGGCTTCTACTAGCCATCTTGATCAGTAGTTCTTTCTTCTCTCCTTCCCATTCTTGCTTCTATTTCCTCAACTTCTCTTTACCTATGCTTCTTATTCTCTTCTCGTGTCTTCTTTTCACTCTTGCTCTCCACTGTATACCACCTTGTTGTGCCCTACCTATTCCTCTCTTTTCATTTGGTAGCTTTTCCTTAGGTACCCTTGTTCCTAATTTATTATTTCTATCCTAATCTACGATTCTTCCATTTTTTGTTTTACTTTTAAATAAATAATGTCATCTAGGTTTCTATTTTCAACAAGTGGAAATATGTGTCACTAAGAGTGTGGGTGAATTTTTGCGCCCCATCACCCACTCTTATTTTTGAGCAAGATGTTGGCAGATCAAAGAGTAGCCAATTTTTGAAGCATTAGAGGCCAAAAGGAAGGACGGACAGATAGGCAGGTGAGCAAGTATTGAAGGTGAATCCCAAATCCCCACCCTACCTTTGGACAGAAGAATTGAATCCCACACCATGACCAAGATGGATGGAGGTATGGGAAGGTCGCATAAGGAGTCTTGTTCCCAAATTATTGTCCCAAGAATGGGTAAAAATTAGGGAATGTAGCAATAAAATTTCAATACAAGCTACCCATCTATAGGATGGAGAATTGGGAAGGTGGTCAACAAGGAGGTGCACCCAAATATTCATCCAAGGATAAAGTAGTCATTTATCAAGAGGGAAGCACTGAATAGGTATTGATGATCTTAAACTGTACATCTGGTTGATAGGCATGAAGGAGGTAATTTGAAATGTACAACTTCAAAGGTAATCAATTCTAGGTTTTCCTACAGTATGAAGGGGTAAAGTAAATTTATGGCCCAACAGGAATATCAGAGTAATCAAAGGTCTGGATTGATGCAAAAGTATCTAAATTCTTCCATACAATTGCCATTATTTCCTAGAACAGAACTGCAATAGATATTATGATCATTCCAATGAGATTTTCCTGCATGATGCCATTAATACTGTAATTTGATATTATTGTAAAATAATCTATAAATATTAGAATGCTTACCATTCCAAAGGGTGGCTCTATGGCCATTATAATTCATATGTAATTCTTCTTCACCTTGTAAATAATAGTATATCATTATTTGGTCTCTCAATTTATCTTCACTTCTATTTTTGCTTAAGTATGGATGTTTATTTTTGCGATGGCCATCTGAGCTTGTTCACTTAATTCTATAATCTAGATTTCATGGGTCTCACTGGGTGGTTCTAGAATTTGCATCCATTCCTCAGCATCAAGGTTTTATTTTTTAAAGTTAGTCGGGTGGGAGTGCTCTAATTCTGCTATCTATATTTCATTCACCCTCCTACTGGTTTTGGAATTTTCCCTTACCTACTACATCAAATGATAAGTGAGGATGGGATGAGTTGATTTGTTAGGTGGCATACTACTGTTTGCATCGATGACATCGAACGTGTGTGTCTTAAGGTGACCATATATTGTCCTTATAAGTTCTGGATAAGACCTCCCTTTTATTTCCCTCTCGTTCCACTTTCCCCTCTCACTCTTTGCAACGTAGGTATCTGGAACCGAAGGAGTCAACATTCTTAGAAGATCGATCGCCCCGACCTCTATTAGGCCAGGTGACCGTTAAATGCTATTCGAGGACCGTTGGTCATGTTCCAGCTCGTTCAGTGTCTATTTTCACACCAATATTGCCCAAGTTATTTCTTGAGCACTACTGACTATTTTGGTGGTCCTAGTTCTACAACTCTCACCTACACCAGGCAACTTTCCTTCAACCATGATCCTTCCTCAGTGCCACAATACCCCATCGATGTAACCTTTACCACCACCCTGATACTCCTCCTCTTGTAGCCATACATCCTCCTCATAGTGCTCACATCGCCTCCTTATGGTGCTCCACAATCGCAAAATCCCATTGCAACCTAATTGTAGCCCCACAAAGGCCTGCTGCAAAACACAATGACCCTCCTACTCCATCGTGGTTTTCACTTTATGCAATCTACTATTTAGCCCCCTATGGTCCCTTGCATTACTACCATAGCAGACCCACTACTGCACCTCATCTACTCACACGACCATCATCGTGATCGTATGAGCAAACACAAATAATGACTTTCTTTCCCTTGACGTTAATGCTCAATTTTGATACTATTTTGGAGACCCCTTTTTTGATGACCTCGATCATGGTGGAGACAATGCTACTATTCTTGGTACATTTGATTGCACTATCATCATTTTTTTCTCACTGTAGCTATCCTGAATTAGTCTTGTCTACTACCATGAAAATGTAGCAAAATATATCATTCACACTAACTAGTGTTAAAGATACCATATTAATGTGAAGCCCCTCGCAACTTCAACTCATTAGGTAGTCGGGATCATATTTTCAAATATTTTTAATGCGTTCTAGTTGTTCCATTGTGAGAATCTCTTTTTATGCTTCATTTTTTTCCCTTCCATCCACACTAGGAGATGCCAGTGTTCACGTACCTCTTGGTGAACACATCTTCCTTTCCTGACCATACTTTTCTATTGTTATCACACACCACACTCATCACATATTATGGTGCCATTGATATGCTATGATGTGGTTATGGTTGTATGCCACTTGTGGCACATCTGCTCCCCATTTTCACTAACGTTCACCACTTTTGAATGGATCCAAGCCACCATAGATCTGCATCACATATCCTGCATGAGCGCTAATCACTATGTGTCTGTGCAAATTAGAAGTTATTCCTGCCTTTTAGATGATTTGATCTACACTTCCTTGTACTTATCACACAAAAACATAGAATTTGTATGGAGGTAGAAGTAAAATTACAACCAATCTAAGGTCAAAATTTTGACCAATCAAATCGTGTGAGGAAAATCCTATAAACCCTCCAATCCACTTCTGAAATATGACCTAAGCCTCATGGTGATATTAGGTGATTTACTCCGTGATATGTTGTAGCTTCTTCAAGGGGGTTTTTTCATTTTTTTGTGGGCAGTAGATTGTTTTAATCCCATATTGTGTGAGTAAAAGGATTTTTTAACCTTTAAAGGGGTGAACTCGCTCCCACTGTGGTAGCCAGTGCATCCTAGTTAGAGATAATATCGATTACTTTCCTAGTGGTATCTCTTAATGTAATTTTTAATCAATTCCATTGACTATTTGACTACTCTCTAACACCCGCGATCCATTGCCCATCCTACCGGTTAACCGCATCTTGATCGTTGGACAACTATGATTTGAATTTGTTGTAGTCCATTGACCATCCTATCGTTGGACCACCAATATTTTTGAACCACCTACTGGTTGACCGTGCCTTGCCTATTGGACCGCTAATTTTTCAAACCAAGGATCACCCATTTGAAAGAATATTCCTCAAGAATATTATCTATTTTAAATTTGTAAAATGGGTAATTTAATCCTTTCTTTTGCTTCTCATGAGCTTGCAATTTTTTCTTACTTTTCGAGGTGCTCTTCTTTTGCAAGTATAGCCTTGCATATAGTTTTTGGAAATATCTTTCCACGATGGATCTAGTAGAAGTATAAAATTTAATTTTTTTAAAGGTCTACTTTGACCTATGGTGCACCAAAGTTTATGTTACAAAAATTCAATTTTAAAAATCACTATTGTACTACAGAGTGCACTTTTTGTTATACCCAACACTCCTCAACCCACATTCCTTTTAGAGACTCTTTTGGAAGTAAATTATCCTCTAAACCATAGCCTTTGCATATAGGTACTCCTCGCTAACAAAGTATTCTCAAAGATGTTCATGACCACGACCCTTCTTATGTGATCCACAACCATCACATGAGTACTCAATCACGAAGTTATCATTCTCTCTTCCTTCATACGACCATACCCCTTTCATTGTGATCCTAGCCATCACATAGGTCTTTGCCCTCTTATAGAATATGGTACTCCTTCACATTGGAGTTTGTTTAGCCCTCTTATGGCTCCTCTCTTAGTGTATTTCAGTATAATAGATTTTTAGCTTAGCACATGTCTTCACCAATAAGACACAACATGCAACACTACATCAATTCCTTCGACATCAACTTCTACATTGACTTTATTGGATCCTTAGCCTCATTTGGCTCTTGTTCTCTTCTCTAGATTCTCCTTCCTTGTTTGTATGCATTGGGGACCAATGCATCTACAGTGGGGAGGAATGATAGGGATCCCATGATCCCATGATACGATATGGCATATAACATTAAAAAAATATACCTTAAAGGTATTTTTGTAAATTATTAATGAAAGGCATAGCATGGCAAGCATATCGCATGTGCATATTTAATGCACTCTTATCCTTATCCATTGATGCCTATGATAATGAGCCCATGATTTGGCTCATACCATGGTATTGTAAAGGCACTTGGTACCTATATATATTGCATACTTTATCAATAGAAATGCAATCTAGAGTTTCAACCTATAAACCCGTATCAATATTATTCAAACTACATGTTATTTCCTTTTTTTTTATAAGTAACATTTATATACAGAGTATTTTTAAAGGGACCCAAAACCTTATTACAATAATAATAGAGGAACATAGCATACCAAAAACCCTGTTAGACTAGACCAGGGGTGGACATCATAATAGACAACAGGATCTGAGATCCTGAAGAAAATACTTCAATTCACCTCTCTCGGGGACAGGGTAGACCCAACCAAGACAAAACAGGGGTACAAACTAGGAAACCTTACCACCAAGCAAAAAATACTAGAAAACATCGCAGCTGCAAAACTGTTGCACTGACTAGAAACCTTACCACTAGAATACCACCACCCCCATTGCATTGGGGAGGGGAGCCCCCTTGGGCTAGGACTGGGATGGCTAGTCGTCTCCATCAGACACATCCCTGAGCTTGCGTCGAATTGCCTTGAAAATACACATCAAGGTCGACGTCGTGTTGGCAGTCGACGTAAGGAAATTAATCACCATATCCAAAAGAATACGAAGGGGGAAGGTTCCCATTTCATATTCAAATTCTGAGATGATCTCGGTGGTGCCTTTGGGTTTCATTTTTGGATTCTTGAGTCTACTGGATGATCTGCTCCTATTGGGGGCACCGGGGCCACCAGGGGCCTGGGAACCTGGGACTGAGGTAGGGGAAGAGCCGCTAGGGGTGTTACTATTGCCAAGGGCATGAGCTGACACATGCCACTTTATAGTGGGCCTACACTTATTTTAAGGGGGAGAGATGTCAGCTTCATTGGGGCTATCCTCCTTAGCTTTAGGCTCAAAGTTGGAAGAGGCCAGAGACCTGGTGGGGGGATTGGAGGAGAGGGGAGGGATACAATGGGCAGGGGGCTGGTTTGCGAGGGTGTATTGGTAAAGGACTGCCATCAGGTCTTGGTGGGAGGGGAGGGTGTGGGCTTTCTGGGCCTTCTCGACCGAGATGGTTAGAGAAAAGCAGGTAGCGAGGGGTGAATAGGAGGATGACCCCACATAGGTGGTTAATGAAACTAAGGTGGAAGATGCAGAGCTTTTGCTCAGGATCATCACATGTCACAAATTGCATGATGGGCATGAGGGCATCATCATAGGGTTTAGGCAAGTGATTTTTGTAAAGGGCGGTCATGTACTAGTTGTGCTCTAGGAAATGGGTGAGCTCCTCCTCCCAGTTGTGTCTGTCATGTCAGATGTATTTACCCTTTTATTTGTGGTGAATCCCAGTGACATCGAGCAGGAGCTCCTTGGTCACTTTGAAGTGAACACCTTTCATGACCACCTCGCCATCATTCCAGGTGTCTAGGAATGCCTGCGTAATTTCATCGGTTGGACCAAAAAACTTGAGGAACGGGGTGAGGGACCTAGCGTCCATGAAAACTTTGGTAGAGTCGGTGAGGATGAGAGAGAAGGGCTCAATGTAGGGGGGTTTGAATGTAGACATAGTTGGGACAAAGTCCAGTGATCATGGGGAGAGGCAAAAGAAGCCATAGATATCCCCCAAGCATCTGCTTCCTGCTAGCATGCATGCTTGGGGGATGAAATAGCCGAAGGGGGAGCTAAAAGGGCATAGATATACCACATGCATTGGGACTCAATAATAGAGGAGACATACGACACGCATGAAAAGTGGAGAAGACGAGAAAAAGAGTGGCAAACATGGTGAATCATAGATCATGAAGGACGAGGAGGCACGATGGAATTGGGCTAAGTGGATGGCTTACACATGGAACTGATCATGAAAAGATAGGGTGTAGAAAAGAGAATGGAGGTAGGATCTATGTGCTAAAGAGGCAACAGGTCAGACTCAATGGAGTTGGGAAGGCCAGCGCAAAAGTGATGGGGTTTGAGAGGATCTGCCTTGGCATTGAGGTGGTTGCTTTGAAAAGGCCTAACAAAAATGATGGCCTTGGGAAACCTTGAGCACAAGTCAACGCCCACTAGAAAATTAGAATTGGCATTGGGGCTCCATGTCAGCGTGGCTCTACAATCAAACAAGCTAAACCTTTGTGTTGTTATCATGGTTCGAAGATCAGTCTTGGGACACCGCATCCCGAAGGGCATTGGGAAAGTCATCACACCAGATAAAGAGATCTATAGATGTCACTGTCACTGCTAAGTTTGCCATTAGGTCTATGAGCTTATTACCTTCTCGATAGACATGGCAGATGGACACCTGAGCAAACCCCTGGATGATGGCACAACCTTCTTGGGTAATGTTGAAAATGTGCCACGATAGCTCTCCTTACTTGGTCATGGCATTGATGATGTTGAGGGAGTCACCCTCGATTATCACCCTTTTAGGGGATTCCTAGAGAAATATTAGCCCATGTAGGAGATCTAAAAATTCTACAAAGTTGTTGGTTTGGATGCCCACGAGCTTCACGTAGGTAAGGATCAAATGGCCTGAGTGGTCCCGGATGACACTGCTTGCACCCGAAGGGCTGAGATTCCCTTTAGATGCCCCATAAAAGTTCAATTTGACCCACCTGAGAGGGGGGACCGACCATATAGCTAAGGCTCTAGGGGGGAAGGGGCAGGGGGAGCATCTGCACTCCGAGGGATCTGAGGAGTGTTAACTCACTAGCTTTTTGGGGAGGGTAGAGCAGGGGAAGGATATGAAAATTCTTAGATGCAAATGCGAGCACTTTTATTGCCACTACCCAGGGGTCCCGGGGAGGGGAGGAAAAGGATCTACCATTGTGCTCAAGCCAGAGATACCAAAGAAGGTGGGGGAGGCAGAAGGCCCAAAGGGAGTGGAGGGTGGGATGGGAAAAGGGATTGGGTCATTATTTGAGGAGGTCAGGGATGGATCTGGGAGGGACCCACTGGATGGAGAACTGAGTGAGGAGATGCCCAAGGGACTCATAAGAGAAATGGCATCTGAAGAAGAGGTAAGGAACTGACTCCCAATATTTGTAGCATAGGTAGCATCTATTCGAGATTAGGAAGCCCCTCTTTGCCAGGTTGTCAATGGTGAGGATTTTGTTTTGGGTGGTAGTCCAAACAAAGAAGCTGATCTTGGGGATCAATTTTTTGGCCCACACCTGCTTGACAAGGAAGTTGCCTTCATGGGGATCCCTTAGGAGACCATAGGCAAATTTTACTGAGAAAGAGCCGCTACTTTTACCTTGTTAGACACACCTATCCTCATTCACCCCTGAAGGGATGATAGCCATGTGAAGCAAGTTCAAGAGATTGCTAGCTTGACGAGTAAATTGGGGAACTTTGATAGGCATCCAAAATATTTTTCCCTAACCCCTGATGATGTAATCTACCACCTTGGGGCCTCTGGAAGCCTACAAGTGTTGTCTCAAGCCCAAAAGGTTGGGATCTGAGCTCAGGGTCTCGTACCAAAGCCATCTATCATTCCAAAAGTCAATTTTGGTTCTATCATCGAGGATCCACTTGGTCCCTTTTTAAATGAGGTCCTTGGTGAGGATCAGGTATTTACAGAAGATAGATCCATCTCGTGTCTGATGGTGACTAAGGAAGGGATGATTCTGGAGGTATTTCCTTTTAATGATGGTCACCCATTCGACTAGAAAGTTGGAAAAAACCTTCTAGGCATGCTTGGACAAAAGGGACTTGTTCATCAAGGAAACCAAGTAGAGATCGATTCCACCTTCATTTTTGGGGCGATGAAGAACACAAGCTTATACTGAGAGGGGGGTGAACAGTATAAGACCTCTTTTTACTTTTTCCTTTATACTTCAAAATAGTAAAGCAATATACCCAAAGCAATATCAAAACAATGCACAATATCATCCACAAAGTGACACCAATTTTAACGTGGTTCACCCGGAATGGTCGGGCTACGTCCACAAAACTTTTCTCTAAAAGTTATCTCAAAGTTCTTTGGGAATCCTTCCCAATTACAATGTTTATGAGCCTCGGCCCAAAGGAGATACCTTCCCCCAATCAGAATTTATGAGCCTCTCGCTCAAAGGAGATACCTTCCCCCAATCTGAATTTATGAGCCTCTCGCTCAAAGGAGATACCTTCCCCTCTGCTCTGGAAATGATCCCTCAGAAGATCAACTGCCTCTACCTCTTGCCAGCACGTGGAACTCCTTTCCATCGAAGACCTCCTGTCCTTAATGCTTAGCCTAAGAGACCTCTCGCCTTCTATGATCACGTCCACAATAGCTCAAGCAACTCTGTACCAAACACGGTCAATCGGTCTAGTACAAGTCTTCCTCTGTCTGTTAGATCTGTCCAACACTTGAACAAATCAATCCTCTGCACACAAGCCTTCTCAAAGACTTGCCAAATCTGTCCTCAGGTTCTTCTCAAAGAACCAATGCACCTCTGTCCTCAAGTTCTCTGATAGAACTAACAAACTCAGCTCACAAGTCCTCTGCTAGGACCTGTCCAAATCTGCTCACAAGTCCCCACCGAAACCTGTCCAAAACCTGCTCACAAGTCCTCTGCTAGGACCTGTCCAAATCTGCTCACAAGTCCCCACCGAAACCTGTCCAAAACCTCAACAAGCTCACCAAGAAAAACTTTCTTAGTAGGAAATCACAAGGTGAATTGTTAGAGACCCAATGTGATTTGTCAAACTCATAGAAGCATAAAGAGAATTGTTAGAGACTCAATATGTTCTATACTCAACTCCCAATCTCAAAACTCAACTCAAATCAACTCAGCTCAAACTCAATCTCAAATCTGAAAACTCAACTCAAAATCTGAAATGGATAGGATAGAATGCTTTCTTTCAAGAACATGAAACCCCAACAATTGCCAACTATGCAAAGAATCACATAACAATGATACTCATGTTCTTTTCACCATCAATTAGGGCTTCAACAACAATGCTCATCAAACAAGGTTCAATCAACACCATTCAGCTCAAAACACAACCTTGAAGCATTTCACAATCAACATCAGAAAAGGAAACAAGTAGAACTCCTTTTCTCTCCAATATTGTTTGAACAAAAAGCATCCACCAACTCAACTCACAATAGCATAAAACAACTTTTCAATTCATCAACAAAGGAGTAAGCCCAACACTTTAACCAAGTAAAGAATAGCTTGATTATAACCAATTTAATGAAAGCAAATGTCAATCTCAAAGCTGCCCACTTAAGGTTTCACAACTTCACACAAGAAGCAATTAACCTTAAAACATCATGCTTTCATTTCCATAATCAACCAAAAGCACTCTCAACATTACAAGAAAGATTTATCCATTATACACCTTATTTCTCCCTTATTGTCTCATCAAAAATAAAGTTTATCTCTTATAAGAATGCAATAAGATATTTCAACAACACCTTCAAACTAATATTTTATCAAAATAACAACAAGCTTTAAAACCCTTATTACTCCTAAGTTGTTTTTCTTCTAACAAACTTCGTCCATCCGCAACATACACTTAGCAAAAGATTAAATTCGAAAATACCTTAGCCAACATCAAAAAATCGCTTTGGAGAAATTTGTGCCCGAAATCTAACACCACCCGCTGCGTCCACGATGAAAAACCCTTTCGCGTGATTCGAACGCGGAACCTCCCGTTCGGATAGCGCGCCAACAACCTAGCCGCTACCGGTGCGCCAAAGGCACCCGGTGAGGTTAAAACCTCACGCTGTTATGCTTGTCCCTTCTGCGCCAGGAAAATAAAACATAGTCCTCCCTTCCTTCTGACGTGAATTCGTAGACAACAAGCTCTACGGCGGATTCGATAAACGACGAGACAAACGAACGAACAACGGATACGAAAACGGCGAAGACAAACACACGATCAACGGATTACGAAAATCGGCGAAGACACAGTCGAATTTACAGCGAGCAACTCCTTTCAAAAATCGGATGGGATCAATCTTTGTTTTCATCGAGGGGTATTAATATGAATCCTTGCCATAAGCTCTTTGACGTCGACGAGGAGATTAACACGTCGACGGAGGTCTTGGCTAGCGCCCACCATGTTAAAACATTTGCGCCATGGATTAGGAGAACCCATTGCAAATAATTAATATTTATTTTAAAAATAATTAAAGGGAACCTTAACAAGGTTTTTAATTATTAAAATAAATATTTCCTCCTGGACCCAATTGCATTAAACTAATGCATCCACCGTAATCTTTAAACCTGCCAACTTGGGGTTTACAAAAGACCTTTGAAGTTGTCATGCCGAACCTTCATCAAAACAAATTATTTGACATCAAATCAAATTCCTTCAAGAGCTTCTTGACATCAATGACAACTTATACACTTGAGCAAAGGCAATGTACCCAAAGTACCCAAAATTGCCAACAATCTCCCCCTTTGTCATTGATGGCAAACCTTTACTGAAAACACTTCTCAAGAGCCAAAACTGAAACCAACTATGCTAACAATTGACCAACTGTGCCCACAACTGAGAATATTCCTTTGAAGTTTTGCTCCCCCTGACTTGAAGCTTTCCTCTTCACTTGAAGCTCTCCCCCTTACTCATATCTCTCCCCCTTTGTCATCAATGGCAAAGGGCCACCTTTGGGGCTCGGGACTAAGAATGAGCCTCTTAGCTTAGTCCCTCCCCCACCTCCTGATGAGGTGATTAATTTTGGGGTGGGAGTAAAACTCCCATTAGGCACTGATCATCATCAGCGTCTATAACTTCCTTGTCGGGCCTTCTCTTGAACTCTTTGTCCATATTCCTGTTCTTGTCACTGTTCTTGTTCTTGTTCTCATCCCTGTTCTTGTCCATGCCTTGATCCTTGGACCCGATCATGCCACTGTTCCTGTTCCTGTAATCTAGAATTTCAGCTCTACACTGTCTGATTATGTGACCTTCATTGTTGCACTTGAAACACTTGACGATGTTGTTTCTCCGAGGTAAACCTGATCTTTGAATCCACCTGTTCTGACCAAACCTGTTCTGACCAAACCTGTTTTGATCAAACCTGTTCCTGTTATTTACCTTGCAATAGACCGCCTTGTGCCCAAACTATTGACAAGAGTAGCAATACCCTTGAAAGAAACTAGCACTTCTGAAATTGTCATTTACCTTCTTCACTTGAGCCATGCAATGTGAAGCCATGTGACCAAACTTATGACAAGCAAAACATCTGCCTTGAAATTTTCCTTTATTTGACCTCTTGGGTCCTGAAAACTTCTTCTTCTCATTCTGAATTCTGTTTTCTATTTCTGTGCATCTATCATTCAAGGACTCATGATCTGAAATACTTTCCTCATAAGAACTCTCTTCCTTTTGGAGTCTCTTACTAGACTCTCCAACTTGTTCCTTGTGTGGCTTAACAAAACCAAGGCCTGTTTTATCTGTTGTCTTTCTTTGACCTTTGATGAGTGACTTAACCTTTTTGGAGCTATCTTGAAACCTCTAAAGCTTATCCTTGTACTCTTTAGTTTCCTCTTTCAAAGAAGCCATTTTCTGTTCTAACTCACTATACTCAAGAACCTTAGACTCTAACTCATCCTTGAGTTCTTGTGTCTTAGCTATAGAGAAATCAAGATTTTCTATAAGATCATCTCTCTCCATACAACATTCATCTAACTTATCCTTGAGTCTAGCATTCTTCTTTCTTTCCTTTTTCAAAGCACTAAGAGCATTAATAAGTTCACTTTCAAGATCCTTTATTTGTTTGCTTTCTGAATCATCAAAGCCTTTTTCAGATTTCTTATCACTAGAGGTGCTACCTTTTTCAAAAACCATACAAGCATCTTCCTTATAGTTTTCTGAAGCATCCTCATACATACTAGAAACCAAATCATTATTTGTACAATCATCCTCAAGGTGACCAAAATTTCCACATCTAAGACATTTCATGATAATGAATCTATGTTTCGGTTCTTCCTCTTTTCACGATATGAACAACATCTCATTTTCATTATCACTTGAAGAACTTTCACTATCACTACTAGAACACTTACTTGCTTTGTCTAGATAGAAACTCTTCTTGTGCTTGTGAGAATACCTCTTTCCTTGATTGTTGTGCTCATCTTTGTTCTTTCTGTGATGCTTATGCTTTTCAGAAACCTTGCTCATAGAATCCTGTTTATCTTCATCACTTTCATTCTTGGGAACAGTACAGTTAGTAGCATAATGACCAAACTTTCCACAATTGAAACATCTTATATTTTTCATACTTTTGTGTTTTCTAGAGAACTTGCCTTTCTTGCTGTAATATGCCTCTTCATCACTAGAAGACTCATCACTATCTTGAAGTTGTTTACCCTTGGATTCCTTGGTAGCCTTGAAAGCTGCCTCTTTCTTGACATCAACCTTCACTTGAGTTCTCAACTCAAATGCTGCAAGTATACTATGGAGCTCATCCTTTTTCAACTTATCCAAATCTTTAGCTTCCTCAATAGCAGAAATATTTTCACTAAATCTATTAGGAAGAGATCTTAAAATCTTATCACAAACATCATTTTCAGCAAGCTCAAGACCTAAGTCTTTCATGGAGTTAACAACCTCATCCATACGAAGCATGTAGTCACTAATCTTTTCATCATCATTCATCTTGAGTTGTTCAAACATACCTTTGAAGTGTCTCAACTTGGCCTTTCTGACATTTGTATCACCTGTATGAACCACCTTCAACTGTTTCCACATTTCACTAGCTGTCTTGCAGTGAATCACTTTGGTGAGATCTGCTTCTGTAAGCCTTTCAAGATAGCATTCATTGCTTTTGAAATGTAGGAGCCTTTCTTCTTTAGTATTAGGACCATGTACAGGAATAGTGTACTCATCTTCAATCACTTCCCATACCTCATTACCAAGTGCCATTAGATGAACCTTCATCCTTGCACTCCAAAGACCAAAATCTGACCCATCAAGAATAGGTGTTGCATTGCTACTTGAATGATCCATTGTGTTCTTTACTAGCTTTTCCTTCAAGTCGTTAAACTTTTTGAAGGCACCTGCTCCGATACCAATTGAAGAACACAAGCTTATACTGAGAGGGGGGTGAACTAGTATAAGACCTCTTTTTACTTTTTCCTTTATACTTCAAAATAGTAAAGCAATATACCCAAAGCAATATCAAAACAATGCACAATATCATCCACAAAGTGACACCAATTTTAACGTGGTTCACCCGAATGGTTGGGCTACGTCCACAAAACTTTTCTCTAAAAGTTATCTCAAAGTTCTTTGGGAATCCTTCCCAATTACAATGTTTATGAGCCTCGGCCCAAAGGAGATACCTTCCCCCAATCAGAATTTATGAGCCTCTGCTCAAAGGAGATACCTTCCCCCAATCTAAATTTATGAGCCTCTGCTCAAAGGAGATACCTTCCCCTCTACTCTAGAAATGATCCCTCAGAAGATCAACTGCCTCTACCTCTTGCCAGCACGTGGAACTCCTTTCCACCGAAGACCTCCTATCCTCAATGCTTAGCCTAAGAGACCTCTGCCTTCTATGATCACGTCCACATAGCTCAGCAACCTGTACCAAACACTTAGTCGGTCTAGTACAAGTCTTCCTCTGTCTGTCAGATCTGTCCAACACTTGAACAAATCAATCCTCTGCACACAAGCCTTCTCAAAGACTTGCCAAATCTATCCTCAGGTTCTTCTCAAAGAACCAATGCACCTCTATCCTCAAGTTCTCTGATAGAACTAACAAACTCAGCTCACAAGTCCTCTGCTAGGACCTGTCCAAATCTGCTCACAAGTCCCCACCGAAACCTGTCCAAAACTTGCTCACAAGTCCCCCACCTGTCCAAAACCTGCTCACAAGTCCCCACCGAAACCTGTCCAAAACCTCAGCAAGCTCACCAAGAAAAACTTTCTTAGTAGGAAATCACAAGGTGAATTGTTAGAGACCCAATGTGATTTGTCAAACTCATAGAAGCATAAAGAGAATTGTTAGAGACTCAATATGTTCTATACTCAACTCCCAATCTCAAAACTCAACTCAAATCAACTCAGCTCAAACTCAATCTCAAATCTGAAAACTCAACTCAAAATCTGAAATGGATAGGATAGAATGCTTTCTTTCAAGAACATGAAACCCCAACAATTGCCAACTATGCAAAGAATCACATAACAATGATACTCATGTTCTTTTCACCATCAATTAGGGCTTCAACAACAATGCTCATCAAACAAGGTTCAATCAACACCATTCAGCTCAAAACACAACCTTGAAGCATTTCACAATCAACATCAGAAAAGGAAACAAGTAGAACTCCTTTTCTCTCCAATATTGTTTGAACAAAAAGCATCCACCAACTCAACTCACAATAGCATAAAACAACTTTTCAATTCATCAACAAAGGAGTAAGCCCAACACTTTAACCAAGTAAAGAATAGCTTGATTATAACCAATTTAATGAAAGCAAATGTCAATCTCAAAGCTGCCCACTTAAGGTTTCACAACTTCACACAAGAAGCAATTAACCTTAAAACATCATGCTTTCATTTCCATAATCAACCAAAAGCACTCTCAACATTACAAGAAAGATTTATCCATTATACACCTTATTTCTCCCTTATTGTCTCATCAAAAATAAAGTTTATCTCTTATAAGAATGCAATAAGATATTTCAACAACACCTTCAAACTAATATTTTATCAAAATAACAACAAGCTTTAAAACCCTTATTACTCCTAAGCTGTTTTTCTTCTAACAAACTTCGTCCATCCGCAACATACACTTAGCAAAAGATTAAATTCGAAAATACCTTAGCCAACATCAAAAAATCACTTTGGAGAAATTTGCGCCCGAAATCTAACACCACCCATTGCGTCCACGACGAAAAACCCTTTCGCGTGATTCGAACGCGGAACCTCCCGTTCGGATAGCACGCCAACAGCCTAGCCGCTACCGGTGCGCCAAAGGCACCCGATGAGGTTAAAACCTCACGCTGTTATGCTTGTCCCTTCTATGCCAGGAAAATAAAACACAGTCCTCCCTTCCTTCTGACGTGAATTCGTAGACAACAAGCTCTACGACGGATTCGATAAATGATGAGACAAACGAACGAACAGCGGATACGAAAACGGCGAAGACAAACACACGATCAACGGATTACGAAAACCGGCGAAGACAAACAGTCAAATTTACAGCGAGCAACTCCTTTCAAAAATCGGATGGGATCAATCTTTGTTTTCACCGAGGGGTATTAATATGAATCCTTGCCATAAGCTCTTTGACGTCGGCGAGGAGATTAACACGTCGACGGAGGTCTTGGCTAGCGCCCACCATGTTAAAACATTTGCGCCATGGATTAGGAGAACCCATTGCAAATAATTAATATTTATTTTAAAAATAATTAAAGGGAACCTTAACAAGGTTTTTAATTATTAAAATAAATATTTCCTCCTGGACCCAATTGCATTAAACTAATGCATCCACCTGTAATCTTTAAACCCTGCCAACTTGGGGTTTACAAAAGACCTTTGAAGCTGTCATGCCAAACCTTCATCAAAACAAATTATTTGACATCAAATCAAATTCCTTCAAGAGCTTCTTGACATCAATGACAACTTATACACTTGAGCAAAGGCAATGTACCCAAAGTACCCAAAATTGCCAACAGAGGGATAGACCAGGGGCCAAGCGACCAACGAGATCCTTTTATTCTCTTCATTACCAAACTACAAGAAAAACTTTTGGATCTGTTCAATGCAAGCACTAATCGAGGCCAGAATATTGAAAATGAACATGAGATAAACTATGATGCTTTGGAGGTAGGTGAATGTGAGAGTTTCTTTGCCCACTTGGGAGAGGAGATGACCTTTCCAGGAGGTCATTTTTTACTGAATTCTTTCAGCCAAGGTGCTCCATATGGCCTTGGAGGGGAAAACCATGAATAGGGGGAGTCCTAGATAGGTGGTGGGGAGGGTGTCAGGGGAGCATCCTAGAATCTAGGCTATCATCACCTGCCTGGTCGAGGGAGTGTGGATGAAGTAAATTTTACTCTTTTTAAGGTTGATTTTTTTCCCTACTGCTTCCTTGTAAAGGTGGAGGATCTGGTTGATGACTTTGTCTTGGGATATCGAAGCGAAAGTGGAAAGGATGGTGTCATCCACAAACTGGTGGTGGGACATCGAGGCCAGCCCTGAGACAGGTTTGATGCCAGATATGAGATTGATTTTTGTTGCACTCGAGAAAGTGCATCCTAAGGTCTCTGCCAGTATGATGAAGAGGATGGGGGATAGGGGGTCACCCTGCCAGATCCCTATAGCACTAGGGAAGAAGCCTACTAGGGAACCATTGACCAAGACGGAGAACCAAGGGGATAACACACAATGGAGGATAAGACCAACCTAGGTGGGATGGAAGCTAAACTTGAGGAGGACCTTGGCAAGGAACTCCTAGCTAACTCAATCAAAGGCTTTGTTCATGTCTAGCTTGAGGAGAAAGGCTATTATTTTGTCCAGGGTGGCAGAGTGGAGGACATCATGTATTAGGATTATCCCATCTGTGATCACTCTTCCTTTGACAGAGCTTCCCTAGGATGGGGTAATGATAAGGGGAAGGATGTATTTGAGCCTAATTGCAAGGGATTTAGTGAAGATATTGTAAAGGACATTGCACAAGCTGATGGGGTGAAAGTCAGGTAGGGATTTGGCCATCGACGACTCAGGGATCAGAGCGATAAAAGTGGAATTGATACCTCTAGGGATGGATCTGGAATTTTGTATGAATGACAACACACACCTCTTGGCCTACCAGTTCCAAAAAGGTCTAGAAAAAGTGGGGGGAAGCCATCCAGGCCTGGGCTAGTGTATGCCTTCATGGAGAAAAGGGTCGCTTTAATCTCCTTATCATTGAGAGGGCTGAGAAGTTCCTCTTTGGATTTAGGGGAGATGGAATGGGGGATGTGATCAAGGAGGGTCACAGTTGCTTGGGGAGAAGGGTGGGGATCGATGCCAAGGAGCTCTTGGTAGAAATTGGTTGCCTCCAGTCTGATTCTTTCCTCATCCCTCATTGTCCTATCGTCACTACAGATGAGCTTAGGGATTATATTGGTGCTCTAGTTTTTGAGTGTGGAAGTGTGGAAGAATTTGGTTTGGGCATCTCCCTCTTTGAGCCAGAGGGATCTCAAATTTTACCTCCAAAATGTCTCCTCACGGGTTAAGACATTGTGGTATTCATCTAGGATCCTTAGTTCCTCTTCCCTCCAACCAAGATCCACCATTTCCTCCTGGACTCTGTCCTGTAGGTCTTTCAACTTTTTCTTAAGGATCTCCTTACTCTCAAAGATGTTCTCGAACACCTCTCTATTTCAGACCTTAAGGTTGTCCTTCAACGCCTTTAATTTTTGGTAGATTTGACAAGTAGGGAACCTTGAGGCGGGGAGGCTCCATCATCTGCCCACTTGTTATTTGATGTATGGGTGATGGAACCACATAGACTCAAACTAGAATGGTTTTTTATGGGGAGGGTGCATGCCAGCTTCAAATAGGAGTGGGTTGTGATCTGATGCTATTCTAGGAAGAGCCAGGAGGGTGGCATCAACAAACAGGGGAATGACCACCCTGGATAGGAAGACCCTATTTAGCTTGACCTGGATGAGGCTGGCCCCTGCTCGTATGTTGATTTAGGTGAACTTGGTGCCCTTCAGGTGGACATCCATGATCTCATTATCATTAGTGAATTCACAAAAATCCTTCATGGTTATGGATTTTAGGACTTATCCCCTACATTTTTCTAAGGGGAAGAGGGGGTTGTTGAAGTCGCTCATCAGGATCCAGGGGAGGGGACAAAATATTCTCTCATGAGGCTGACCTTGCCCCATAGGGAGGCTCTGTCAACCGAGATGTTGGGTGCATAGATATTGGAGAGAATCCAGGTTTTCTTAGACTCCAGACTGTAGAACATGATGTTTATAATTCTAGGAGAGGATGAGATCAATCTACCTTCGATCATACCTGGGTCCCATAGGTATATTAGCCCCCCTAAGGAGTCGAGGGCTAGGGTGGAGAGGTATTCGCCATTATGCCAGATTGCCTTGGTGAATTTGGAGGAAGAAGATTCATCCAACTTAGTTTCTTAGAGTAGAATCGTAGGTTTGTGATCCCTGCATGACTGGGCTAGGGCGCATCTCGTGGGGGCTTCATTGAGCCCTCTTGCATTCCAGGTGATGATCTTCATTTGATATCTTTGCGGGGTCACTTGCCTCCGTTCCCCTATTGGGTAGGAATTTTGGGTCTAACGACTTCATCTGGTGGGAAGCTAAGGGCTTCACCTAGGAGGGTCGTCTGGAGGCCACTAGTGATATCATCATCTAATTGCTTATTACGCTATTCACCGAGCATGGGCTGACCTCTTTTCTTATTTTTATCGTAATATGTTGCAAATTTTTTACTACAAGTTTTTTTGGGGCTAAATCCTTCGAGGGAAGACTGGGAGAATGTTGGACTACCCTCGTCATCTCCCTATGAAACCTCAAATCCAACTTTAGAGTAGGCCTAGTTAGGGAGAGATAGGTTCAAGGGTGTTAGGGGATCAGTAGAAGGTGGAGGGTCAATAGGGAGGGGAGGCATGGGGAGCTCCTAGAGGCTTTCTAGGGCAAACTCCAAGGCTGGAGTAACCCCATCGTGTGGATGGGAGGGGAGGGCCTCAGTTGGGAAGGTCTCTTGGGATAGAGGAGGTTCTGGAGGGCCTGCAAGCTACTGGGGATGATGCTCAAGACATCACAGAGATGTAGAAGAAACCCCTAGGATGGGGTCAGGGGTGTTGCATACCTGGTGTTGCTCATTCATCAGGGTGGGGTCCACCTTTTGCTTTCCTTTATTTATTGGGTCGACAATATTTCTATGTCACTCCTGGGATGGGTGGCCATGGGGGGGCGTCTTCCTTATGGGGGGGTCGTGAGAAGGGCTCCTTTCATGATATGGTGACTTCGAGGGAGGATCCATGGTAACTAGATATTTAGGCTTCTTGTATAGGGGACATTGATTAGGGAGGTGCCCCTACGAGTTGTAGAGGGTGCAAAATGCTGGTTTGTTTTCATAAACAATGGTTTGGTTCCAAAAATAGGGCCCCAATAAGATGGTAACTGAGGAAGGGAGCTCTAATTCTAGATTTGCAGCAAAGCATATCTTGGATTGAACCATGTGGGATCCCACCTTGGTGGCCGAATCGAAAGCCACAAGTTCTCGTACAGCCTGGGCGATGAGTCTGAGCACACCCTCCTACCAGATATGGAAAGGAAGATCAGGAAGTTTGACCCAGATTGGGGTAACATTGATGCTCTACATTTTGGGGTTAAAATCGATGACCCAGCACCAGAGGAAGAGGCTTCTACATCCCAAAAACTAGGGACCACCTGTGAGTATCTTGCTGGTGTCCTCGTTATTGTTCAACTTGATGAGGAAGAACCCCTTAGACAGGGCAATGATCTACATGTTGCCAGAGGTTTTCCACTTGGAAAAAACCCATCGATGTATGGTTTCCATGTCTGGGTGACCCCTAATAAATTCTTCTACAAGGGAGAAGGAGATTGAAATGAAGGATGAGAACACTTCATCTTGTATCAAGATGTGGGTCCCTCCTAGGGAGAGCCCCACGGATGGGGCTTGGGGGTAGCTGGACTCACCCACCAGGACCTGTACAAATGAGAATTTGCTAGACCCCTTGGTGGCAGACTCCTTAGTAACTTTTTTGAGGGGCTCCTTGTCCTGAGAGGGGCCCCCAAGAACGCCTGTGCTCCCATCGGGCCCCAGGCCCTCAGACGATCGGGGCCCTGCGCTAGACCCCACCTAGCCTGTGTCCAACCTTGAGCCAACCACTACTTCAGATCCCGCTGTAGTAGTCCCTACTGATCCAGATCCCACTACAATCCCTGTTGAAACCCCTGCTCCCGCTCCTGCTCCCGCCATCATCTCCATCATTCTCTTAATTTTTAATCCTCTTTGCCTTCTTTTTTTCGACTACATGTTATTTCTTAATTATATATATATATATATATATATATATATATATATATATATATATATATATATATATATATATATATATATATATATAATTTATCAAGATTAAACTTGAGATTATTTCATAAAATTTGAGGAATTTAAATAGTTGAGCTTAAATCATTTAATAAGAACCCATATTTTTTATCAACTCATAAATTATAAAATTATTATAAATTTTTAAGCTTAATATTTGATTAATTATTTTTTTACAACATATCTTAAATATAAATTTTGCATCATTATGTATGTAAATTTAGTAGTGTATTATTAATTATAATTTGTAGGTTTAAATAAAATAATTTATTTGAATATTATATTTTGATTAAATGTTTTCAAATGAATTAATTAAAATTGTATTATATTATCATGTTTTTGTTTTGGATAGTGAGATAAATTTCAATCCTAATGTTTGTATATAAATAAAACAAGATATTTTAAAAGATAAATTAATTTTATTTTTATTTTTAAATTATCATTATAAATAAAAATATTTAGGTGCAAAATAGTCATAAATATTTGTTAATTTTCTTCTTCTGAATCACACAAATATTTTTTTTTATGGATTTAAACCACCAAACAATCACAATGGTAGCTATTATCACAAACTCATAATTAACCTTTATTGTCTTCAAAGACTTAGATATAATCTACTGAGCTAGAAAATCTTGTTGTCACTCTAGCCTTTGAAATAAAAGCTCTAAAATATTCGTCCATGTCATACCAAATATCCTTTGGTACAAATTTAATCAGGACTAGAAATTATGTTTCTTATGAATCCAAGTTGAACCTCTTTCAACTTGGGTTAATTACCTACAAGAGACTTCCTTACTTGTATCTCCCAAAGACTCAAGTCTATGAGTTTAAATGTCCTCATTAGTTTTATATCACCTTACTAATTTTAATAATAGCTTCTTAAGGAGTAATTTTAGATGACCAATTCATATAGTTGATCAGACTACCATTTTGGTTTGGTACCAGTACAATGGTACGAATGTATTGAGCATGGAACTTTCCAAGTAACTCCTAATGCTTCTTGAGTATTTCAAGTTCATTACTAGGAATGTTTTCTTTATCCATAAGAGATGACATCTTGACACCTACATTCTCCCTCATTAATCATCTGGGGTAACCAAGAGGTAAAATCAACAACATGAGAGAAGCACAACCAAGGTGATACTGCTTAGTTTTAAAATAAAAACATTCCTCAAACACCATACTAGTAGGCCAAGTCTCTAGTTCTTAAATTACCCATACGATTACCACAAGAACAAATTAAGAAGCACATGTGAACACTCTCAATACATATTTTGTATTTTAGTCAAAGACAAGAACACATTCAACTTAGCCAAGAAAGTTTAATTAATATTTTTAATTCTAGATTATTAGTATAGTCTATGTCTTAACAAAATTATCTTTGGTAAAGCATAGAGAATCAATTGGACATGCATTTCATAGGACTTTTCAAAAATATTTTTTTATTGGTAATTTGAAACAACCTTTACATCTATATTTATTACAATATATGAAACTTCCACATAGACTCGAATATGTATACATACAATTAGAGACATGCATGCATAACCAATATTTAGAACTTAGTTTAGTTAAGTTATAACCAATCAAAGATATTTTCAATCTAATATATAGAATTTGCTTTAGTTATGCTATAAGCAATAATATGGAAGAGATCAAAAGGTTATATTGTCTCATACTATACTCAAATATTAAATGTTATCTTTTGAATTGAACCATATCTTTATTGGTTGTAGAAATGAAGAACACGTGCTTATACTGAGAGGAGGGGTGAACAGTATAAGATCAATTTTTACTTTTCTTTCCCAAACAATATTATCCAATATTATCAATGGCAATATCAATAGTAGTAATCAAAGTAATGCACAAATCATCACACACAAGAGAGACACAAATTTAATGTGGTTCACCCAATGTGGGCTACTCCATGGAGAAAATATTTCCTCTAAATTTTCTCAACAAATCTCTTGGGAATCAATTCCCTATTACAATGTTTATGGACCTATGTCCAAAGGAGACACCAATCCCCTATGCTCTGATTTGTGGATCTCTCTCCATAGGATAAATCTATCCCCTTGCTCTGGTTTGTGGATCTCTCTCCATAGGAGAACTTTATCTCCTTGCTCTGGTTCGTGGAACTTGATCCAAGAGAACTCTATCTCCTCAACTGGTTCATGGATCTCTCTCCACAGAAGAACTCTATCTCCCCAGTTGGTTCACAGATCTCACTCCATAGGAGAACCCTTTTCCCTTGCTCTAGTTCATGGATCTCTCTCCACAGGAGAACTCTATCCCCTTGCTCTAGTTCATGGATCTCTATCCATAGGAGAACTCTATCCCCTATGCTCTTGGTTGGTGACCTTCTAGAAGACTTCTACCCCCACTGCTCTGGCTTGTGGATCTCTCTCCATAGGAGACCTCTGTCCCCACTGCTCTGGCTGATGGATCTCTATCCACTGGAGACTTTTATCCTCTCTGCTTTATCACCTCCAAAGCCTGCTCTCAACTCTATCTCAAATCTACACCAAACTCTATCCCAAGTCTAGCATAAATCTGCTCTAACTCTTCTCACAAATCTACACCAAAATCTGCTCACAAATCTACTCTTAATTCTATCTCAAATCTACCCCAATCCTTAACACAAAGCTTGAAAAAATCATAAATCAAACCTACTTTCAATTATGTTTCACAAGACATGCTCAATATGTCTTCAAGTCTTCTCAAAATACTTGCTCAAATCTACCTTCAAGTCTTCTCAAAAGACTTGCTCAAATTTACTTTCAATGCTGCTCACAAAACCTACTTTCAATTTTGTTTCAAGTCTTCACAAGCTTGCTCAAATATGCCTTCAAGTCTTCTCAAAAGACTTTCTCAAATCTACCTTCAAGTCTTCTCAAAATACTTGCTCAAATCTGCCTTCAATGCTGCTCACAAAACTTGCTTTAAATAATTCCAAATCTTGCATACACAACACAACTTAAATCTCTTTCAGAAAAGCTTTCTTCACACTGACAAATTCTACTTAGAATTTGTTTAACCTCTGGAACATATAGAGAATGATATGCTCTATCAAAAACTCAATATGTTTCACACTCACAAATCTTGTACTCAATCAACCAATCTCTTTCTCTTGCAAAATCCCTTTCAAATAAAATCAAAACAATGTATGACTTGTTTCACAAAACTGATCTATCTTTCTTGCAAATTTTCTCTCAAATATCAATCACACTAATGCATAATTTCCCTTTACAAAATTGATCTCAATCACTTTCACAATTGCAATCAATATCTCTCAAACCAATGTTCAAAAGATTTCACAAAGATGCACTAACTTGTCTTCAACCCTAGCACAAGTAGTTCACAATCTCTAGCACAAATGTCTTAAACTCTTTTAATAATAGAAGCACAAATTGTTCTCAAATTCTATCCCAAATATTTCCAAAACATTCAACAATGAAGCACAAAATCCTCACTCAAATATTTCCAACAATGCTTATCAAACAATCCTTTTCACTCCACCTTATGTTCCAAAACATTCATTTCAACAAACACTTTAAACAAGGGATGATGTGCCCATACCTCTTAATTTGCTCTTATGGAGATATGTCTTCAAAACCTATCTCACAAATAACTGATTTTTCTAATGCCACTTCAAGGGTTAGATTGCAAGATACTTTCTCAAAACATCCACATGAATTTTCACCTCAAAAGATATTTCACCATACAAAAATTACAATAAAATATCAAACCACTATAACACCTTATTACTCCTATTCTTTCATGCAAAATAATGCTCAACAAAACAAACCAAAAATTACACACATGAATTTCACATATACACCTTATACCTCCTTCTTATGAAAACAAAAATAATGCACTTCAAATTTCAATAAGACCAAAGAAATTATCACTTCATCTCATGCATCAACCAAGCACTAGCAATCTGAAATTTCACCTTTCATCCCTTTCTAAAACAAAAATCAAATCACTTTACTATCCTTATAGCTCCTAACCATTTCACATCACAATGATAAAAATTGACTAACCCTTATAACTCCCTAACAATTTACATCAACATGATAAAAATTAACTAACCCTTATAACTCCCTAACCAAGCACAAAATGCATACCTTTTAAAAGTTTTAATTCTGCCCTCAAGCATTGCCACCGCTACTCGAACCCGCGACCTCGCTGGCCCTCATGCCCTAGCACAAGGGCAAACACCATGTGGGCTAGCCACCCACACAAGCCCAAGGAGCACGTGCTCCTTCTTCTCCTCTACCACCGACGCAAAATATTTTGATCATGCAAAAAGCCTCTATGTGAATCAAACGTCGAACCTGCCGCCTACAACACGCTATGCAAGATGAGCTTGCCAGCTAGGCTACCATCCTATGTTGGATGGTGTTTGGGCACCCTCCATCTTAATATCTACACTGCCTCAAAATTCACAAAAACCCTTCTCTACCTCCATCGCTTGCCGAACGAATAACAATATCGGATATTAATTTTCGTGGGCTAATCGAACACCTTGGCTTGCAAAACATTAGCCTTTTTATACATTTTTGCCTTTTGACTTTGGACGTCGGCTTTACTTTGAACAAATGCCTCCATGCAATTTCAATTTTTGGTGCCATCTAAACCTTTTTAAAAATATTATAATAATTTAAATCTAAGGTAGATTTAAATATTATAATCTATATTTTAACCTTTGGGCCCTTTTAATTTTTAATTATTATAATTATTTAAATCTCCATAGATTTAAATATTATAATCTCTTTTTTTCTTCTTGGACCTTTTCTTTGGATAAAAGTCTTTTCCATCATAAAACCTCTTCCTTTTTCTTTTGCAAATGCCATCATGGTAAAACCATTAAACCTTTATTTTCCTTGACATAAATGACAACCAATGTCATTAACTTATGCCATTAATTCTTTGACATCAATGACAACAATATACTCAAAATTTCCAACAATCTCCCCCTTTGTCATTGATGGCAACCCTTTTTTTAAATTATTTTTTTCAAACCACTTGATTCCAAATCTACTCCCCCTGAGAAACTGCTCCCCCTAACTGAATGCTCTCCCCCTTACTCAAATATCTCCCCCTTTGACATCAATGGCAAAGGGACTCCTTTGGGGCTAAAGATAAGACTCTTAGCTCAGCCCCCTCCCCACCTCCTCTCCTTGAGGTGATTAATTTTGGGGTGGGAGTATTTCTACTCCTAGCATGCAATGCTCTTTTTCTTTGTCAACCTTCTTTTTCAACACTTTTGTAGCCATACCTTTTTTATTATTTTGAGTGTCCCTATTCTTGCTTGTCTCTGGAAGTTCTAGAAACTCTATTCTACACCACTTGGCCTTATGCCCAATATTATTACACTTATAACACTTAATGTTGTAGTTCTTGGAAGGTGCAAATATCTTGAAGTTCCTCTTAGTAAAACCATATTCCTTCTTTCCATGAGTCCTGCAATGCATAGCCTTGTGACCAAACCGATTACATGAAAAACAACATCCTTTGAAGAAATCTTGTCTTGAGCCCACTAGTCTCTTAGTCCTTTCTTCTTTGTGATGATCCATGTTCCTTGTTTGTGCATTATTTCCTTTCTTAGTGAAGCTTCTATTCTTCAACTTATCCTCATAAGTCTCAATTTCTCCTTCACTCTCTTCCTTTAAAACTTCCTCTTCTTTTGAGCTTGAGCTTGACCCTTCTACTTGTTTCCCTTGTCCTTCTTCAAAACCAAGTCCTGTTTTGATAGATGAAGATATTTGTGCATTGATAATCTTATCCAAATTTTTTGAACTTTTCCCAAACTTGTGTAGCTTTTCCTTAGAATATTTTACTTCCATCCTTAGTGAAATTACCTCATGTTCTAATCTTTCACATTTTGACTCTTTTGCCTCTAACTTTTCACTCATGACCTCTTTAAGTCTCCTTGCCTTAGCTATTGAGTTTTTCAGGTCTTGTATAAGCTTTCCTTTTTCTTCCTCACATTCTTGAACTTGAGTCTTTAGTCTTGAATTCTACTTTCTAACCTTTTTAAATTCTCTAAGAGCAACAATAAGTTCTGCTTCTAGATCTATTGTGCCTTCCTCTTCATTTTCTAAATCTTGTTCTACTTCTTATCTTCAAGAGCATCTTCATACTTTTCAACTTTATCTTCAACAGGAGCATTTTCTTCCTCTTCTATTGCCAAAAATAGAATCTCTTCTTCTTCACTATCTGAGGGTCTTTCATCATTGTCACTTGAAGCCTTGCCTATCTTGTTAACATAGAAACTCTTCTTGTGCCTTTGAAAGAACTTATTTTCATGCTTGCCTTGACCATACCTATTTTTCTTTTCATACCTAGATTTTCCTCCTTTATTTTTCTTATGATCCTGTTTCTCTTCACTGCTACTGCTTCCAACTTCTGGACAATTAGATGCATAGTGACAAAAATTACCACAATTAAAATATTTCACTGTTTTCATACCTTTGTGCTTTCTTGAGTCCTTCTTGTTTCTTCTACCATAGTTAGCTTCTTCATCACTGCTTGACTCACCACTTGATTCTAGTTTCTTATATTTTATCTTCTTTGATGCTTTGAAAGCTACCTCTTTCTTGGAGTTGGGATCCTTTACTATTCTCATCTCATAAGCTGTGAGAATTCCATGTAACTCATCCATAGTCAATTTTTCAATATCTCTCATCTCTTCTATAGCTGAAAATTTTCCATCATACCTCATAGGAAGTGACCTTAATACTTTCTGAGCAACATTGGAGTCTTCAATTTTGAAACCAAGTCCACGCATGGTATTTACAATTTCATCCACACGAAGTAAGTATGTAGCAATATCTTCCTCATATTCCATCTTCAAATCTTCAAACCTTTTCTTGTGGTTTTGTAGTTTTGCCATCTTGACCTTTTTATCTCCCTCATATGTTTACTTTAATTTTTCCCATATCTCTTTTTCTGATTTGCAATGCATAACTTTCACAAATTTTGCTTCACGTAATCCACTTAAGATTCCATTCATAGCCTTGGCATTATTCACATGTAACATCTTACCATATTTATCTGTGGGAGGAGTAGTTGTAGGTGTGAACCCATCCTCAATGGATTGCCATGTCTCATATCCTTGTGCCATCAAGTAAGTCTTCATTCTTATGCTCCAAAAAGCATAATTGTTCCCATCGAACAATGGTGCCTTATTTTATGAAGATCCATTCTGAGATGCCATATGTGTTCCTGTACTTTCTTCCTTCAAGTTGTTAGACTTTTTCGAAGGAACCCGCTTTGATACCAATTGAAGAACACAGGCTTATATTGAGAGGGGGGTGAACAGTATAAGATCAACTTTTACTTTTCTTTCTCCAAATAATATTATCTAATATTATCAATGGCAATATCAATAGCGGTAATCAAAGCAATGCACAAATCATCACACACAAGAGAGACACAAATTTAACGTGGTTCACCCAATGTGGGCTACTCCACGGAGAAAATATTTCCTCTAAATTTTCTCAATAAATATCTTGGGAATCAATTCCCTATTACAATGTTTATGGACCTTTGTCCAAAGGAGACACCAATCCCCTATGCTCTGATTTGTGGATCTCTCTCCATAGGAGAACTCTATCCCCTTTCTTTGGTTCGTGGATCTCTCTCCATAGGAGAACTCTATCCCCTTGCTCTAGTTCATGGAACTTGATCCAAGAGAACTCTATCTCCTCAACTAGTTCGTGGATCTCTCTCCATAGAATAACTCTATCTTCCCAAGCTAGTTCACGGATCTCACTCCACAGGAGAACTCTTTCCCCTTGCTCTGGTTCATGGATCTCTCTCCACAGGAGAACTCTATCCCCTTACTCTGGTTCGTGGATCTCTATCCACAGGAGAACTCTATCCCCTCTGCTTTGGTTGGTGAACTTCTAGAAGACTTCTACTCCCACTGCTCTGGATTGTGGATCTCTCTCCATAAGAGACCTCTATCCCCACTGCTCTAGCTGATGGACCTCTATCCACTGGAGACCTTTGTCCTCTCTACTTTATCACCTCTAAATCTTGCTCTCAAATCTATCTCAAATCTGCACCAAACTCTATCCTAAGTCTAGCACAAATCTGCTCTAACTCTACTCACAAATATGCACCAAACTCTATCTCAAATCTACCCCAAGCCTTAACACAAAGCTTGAAAAAATCAGCAATCAAACCTACTTTCAATTTTGTCTTAATTATTCATAAGACTTTCTCAAATATTCCTTCAAGTCTTCTCAAAATACTTGCTCAAATCTACCTTCAAGCCTTCTCAAAAGACTTGCTCAAATCTACCTTCAATGCTGCTCAGAAAACCTGCTTTCAATTCTATTTCAAGTCTTCACAAGACTTGCTCAAATCTGCCTTCAAGTCTTCTCAAAAGACTTTCTCAAATCTGCCTTCAAGTCTTCTCAAAAGACTTGCTCAAATCTGCCTTCAATGTTGCTCACAAAACCTACTTTAAATATTTCCAAATCTTGCATACACAACACAACTTAAATCTCTTTCAGAAAAGCTTTCTTCACACTGATAAATTCTACTTAGAATTTATTTAACCTCTGGAACATATAGAGAATGATATGCTCTATCAAAAACTCAATATGTTTCACACTCATAAATCTTGTACTCAATCAACCAATCTCTTTCTCTTGCAAAATCCCTTTCAAATCAAATAAAAATAATGTATGACTTGTTTCACAAAATTGATCTATCTTTCTTGCAAATTTTCTCTCAAAGATCAATCACACTAATGCATAATTTCCCTTTACAAAATTGATCTCAATCACTTTCACAATTGCAATCAATATCTCTCAAACCAATGTTCAAAATATTTCACAAAGATGCACTAACTTGTCTTCAACCCTAGCACAAGTAGTTCACAATCTCTAGCACAAATGTCTTAAAACTTTTAATAATAGAAGCAAAAATTATTCTCAAATTCTATCCCAAATATTTCCAAAACATTCAACAATGAAGCACAAAATCCTCACTCAAATATTTCCAACAATGCTTATCAAACAATCCTTTTCACTCCACCTTATGTTCCAAAACATTCATTCCAACAAACACTTTAAACAAGGGATGATGTGCCCATACCTCTTAATTTTCTCTTATGGAGATATGTCTTCAAAACATGTCTCACAAATAACTAATTTTTCTAATGCCACTTCAAGGGTTAGATTGCAAGATACTTTCTCAAAACATCCACATGAATTTTCACCTCAAAAGATATTTCACCATACAAAAATTACAATAAAATATCAAACCACTATAACACCTTATTACTCCTATTCTTTCATGTAAAATAATGCTCAACAAAAACAAACCAAAAATTACACACATGAATTTCACATATACACCTTATACCTCCTTCTTATGAAAACAAAAATAATGCACTTCAAATTTCAATAAGACCAAAGAAATTATCACTTCATCTCATGCATCAACCAAGCACTAGCAATCTAAAATTTCACCTTTCATCCCTTTCTAAAACAAAAATCAAATCACTTTACTATCCTTATAGCTCCCTAACCATTTCACATCACAATGATAAAAATTGACTAACCCTTATAACTCCCTAACCAATTTACATCAACATGATAAAAATTAACTAACCCTTATAACTCCCTAACCAAGCACAAAATGCATACCTTTTAAAAGTTTTAATTTTACCCTCAAGCGCTATCGCTACTGCTCGAACCCATGACCTCGCTGGCCCCCACGCCCTAGCACAAGGGCAAACACCACGTGGGCTAGCCACCCACACAAGCCCAAGGAGCACGTGCTCCTTCTTCTCCTCTACCACCGACACAAAATATTTTGATCATGCAAAAAGCCTCCATGCGAATCGAACACCGAACCTGCCACCTACAACGTGCTCTGCAAGCTGAGCTTGCCAGCTAGGCTACCATCCTACGTTGGATGGTGTTTGGGCACCCTCCATCTTAATCTCTGCACTACCTCGAAATTCGTAAAAACCCTTCTCTGCCTCCACTGCTTACCGAATGAATAGCAATATCGGATATTAATTTTCGTGGGCTAATCGAACACCTTGGCTTGCAAAACATTAGCCTTTTTATACATTTTTGCCTTTTGACTTTGGACGTCGGCTTTACTTTGAACAAATGCCTCCATGCAATTTCGAATTTTGGCGCCATCTAAACCTTTTTAAAAATATTATAATAATTTAAATCTAAGGTAGATTTAAATATTATAATCTATATTTTAACCTTTGGGCCCTTTTAATTTTTTAATTATTATAATTATTTAAATCTCCATAGATTTAAATATTATAATCTCTTTTTTTCTTCTTGGACCTTTTCTTTGGATAAAAGTCTTTTCCATCATAAAACCTCTTCCTTTTTCTTTTGCAAATGCCATCATGGTAAAACCATTAAACCTTTATTTTCCTTGACATAAATGACAACCAATGTCATTAACTTATGCCCTTAATTCTTTGACATCAATGACAATAATATACTCAAAATTTCCAGCAAGAAAAAGACTACTACATATGTTTTTATCATTTTTAATGGAGTTCATGGAGAAGTATAAAATATTAAAATTATAGTTAAGTTATTAATTGTAATCAACTACTTTAACAATACATCTCCCACTAAGCAACAACTAGTCATGGATATTTCTAGCAGTTAGTGATCTTCAATATAATTACGATGCTCTTAAGGCATTAATAGGTTGCATAGTCATTTGTTTATAAATTAGATTTACATTATATTCTCTTATAGCTTGTAAAATTCATAATTTTCAAGTAATCAATAGACAACATTTTACTCATCATCATAAGCATAATTCATGGAGAAACTATTCTACAACTTAGGTTCTCCATATATTATAAGAGTTGAATATTTTAAATACATGGATCAAGAATATAAGGATACAAATTATTCAACTCTTGGAAGGACACAACCTTTCATTATACTCTTGACAATCTAATTATTGAAGCACTGTAATGTTTTTAGTTATACAAAACATATTTTATAGTGAAACTTAGTTTTCTATTTTTATTTAGTATACATTTGTTGTCAACTAACTCTGGTTTGGACTAATCTCGAGTGATTTAAACTCATGTTGATTGTTAATAGACACAAATCTCATATATATGGTGTAGAACCAAATAAAGTTTTCTAGGAATAACACTAACCATTACTTGTTAAGTTTGGAGGAGGTAAAGGATCATTAAAGTGATCTATTATCCAACCAATAAAATCTCACTCAAAATTCTCTTACGGTTATATTTTCCACCTAAGAGAACCAATCCTTCAATGAGGGGATAAGATACAAATCACTAGCATGTTAGAAAAAAACTCATGGATGTGTTAAAGTATCTATATAAAATTATACAAATAATGTAGCTTAACACTGTAACCAAAAAATTGAACACAAAATAAAATGAATACAGGAAAGAAATAAGAATTGAGAAAAATAATCCCTTTTGTATTAGATTTGATACAAGGTTACAATGATTTTAGATTTTGCCCCAAATGTGTTGGGGGCAAAGTTACAATGCTTCCTTCTCTCTCGGAGATACAATGTTTTGATAGAAGAGAGGAAATATTTTGGCTCTTCTGCAGGATGCGGTGTTCTTCGTTCCTTTGTTACAGCTTCAAGGGGTGAGTGGGCTTTGGTATCCGATGTAGGGGCCACTCCTAGCTTCAATAGCTCTTCAAATACCTGTCTCCTACACACATGGAAACCAAACAAGGGTTAATAGCACCTGTATGAATGACTGTAAAGAATGCAAATAAAAAACCCTCGAAAGGAATGCTTGCAGGAAACACAGAAACACTAACTAAAAATGCCTTGCTAACAAGTTGATTTACTGATCTCTGTTGATAAAACTTGTTCGGGATTGTGGAACCGTGGGAACGTGGTTGTGGGTTGGAAACCGTGGACCTACGGTTGTGAAACCGTGGATGCACATTTTTTACTGTAAAATCATGGGTGGGTGATTTCGACTGAGATGACAGGTCACCTCGAGATGTGTGCCAATGATCGAATTCGAGCTCGCACTCTTAGTTTCTCGTCGGGTCTGGATGTATTCCTGTAGCCTATCGATATGCAAATTTTACTCCCTTTGTTTGGTGGATTGATGGTGCCTTTATAGGTTTTTTGGGGCTTTGGAGGGGAATGTGAGGTGGTAAGCCTGACTTGCCAAGTGGCAAACCTGAACTGCCAGGTGGAAGGGGTAGTTACAGTGAGTCACTCAGTGTGGCTCACTTAACTGGGGTGATGTGGCTCCAAGTGGAGTGGGATGTGGGATGTTGTTTTATGTGAAGGGACAAGGGGACAATAACAAAGGAGTTGTGGCATGGGTGTTGGGAATTTGTCTCATGTGCAAGGACAAAGGGGATAGGAGTGGGTAAGATGTGGCATTGATGTTGGATGAAGTGTCTAGGACACATGTCCAATGGGTGGACAACGTATCCTAGGGTGATTTTCCTAATTAAATAAATTAGAAAAATATAATGAGGTGCAGGATTTTATATTCCTGAGTTAGAACTTAGGCATATATATTTATTATGTAGGATTTGATGGTGAGGTGGTGAATGTGAACTAAAGGGTGCTAGATTTTGGTGTCTACAATTGCCCCTTTTTATACTGCCTTGTGTACAACACAATGCGGTGTAAAAACTAATGACATCTAATTTTATTGGGTAAATGGGTTCATTTCTTTTTGACACACAGAATGAATGAATTTAAAATTTTTTATGTGTTTGCTTACCCCCTCAATTGACGATTGGGTAAATGCTAACACCCATAAGTCAATTGATGAAATAGAGATGTTGAAATTGGGTTGTTTATTGAATGATGTTGATATTTTTAATGAATTTTGTCTTGATTTCTTGGTGCCCCAAGATTGGTATTATTTGTGTTCTTGCAATTTTACTTCTGGTTTCATTAATGTGTAGAATACATGGTAAAAATTTGACCACTCTTTGAGTTTTCATCCACTATGACTTTAGCAATTCCTTCCAAATGATGGGTTTAAGGAACCAATCATCGAGGATTTGATGCTCAAGTAGTTTTTTATTATTACCAAATTGTTGTTTGTTGTTCTGCTTTTGACCCAATGGAAGGTGTTGTAGGATTACCTTGGCAAATTTGTTTTAGAACACATTTAAGCTCATAGATTTGGGGACCTACCCGACTTGATTCATTTTTAGTTGTTGTGATATCTGAATGAGTTTCCTTATGGTGATTTACCCATCCAACCAGATTGCATGGATTGGTAGTCATTGCAACTGCAAGACGTATATGATAATCCACTAGATACGAGTTTCACTCCAGATGATTAGGTGGATTGCATTTTTTTTGAAACTGCTGACTTGCGGTTATGTTGGCAAAAAATACAGATTTGCATTTTCTTTTATGAAATTGTGTTTCTGTGTTTTGCGCTTTAAAATGCGGGTTTGCGTTTTCGTGCATCGCAAAAAACACGAGAGCGCATTTTTTTTCGCTAAAAGAGGCTATTTATAGGCTGCTGTCGTTTTCAAAATCACTCTGCTAGTTGTCATTGGTTTATTGGTTGAAGTGATGAGTTAGATGGAGTTGGCGAGGGGAGCGGTGGTGGTGGCTCGGCTGGAGCGGAAGTTGGCGGTCGGTTTGTAGAGGTAGGCGATTTGGCCTTTATTTTTTTGTTTTGCATTTGTTTTGATTGTTTGATAATTAAGTGGGAATGGTAAATTATTATTGTTTGCTCATTAAGCGAAGCTGGAAATGAACTTGTTTTTTTATTTTTATTATTTATGGTATGTAGAAATTTTTCATTTTTGTTTTTATTACCTAGTGTAGGTTAGAAAATTTTTGTTTTTGCTTTTATTACCTAGGGTAGGTAAAATTTTTCTTTTTTTGTGTTTATTACCATGCATAGGTAAAAAAATTTCGTTTTTGCTTTTATTACCTAGGGTAGGTAAAAAAAAAAAATTCTTTTTTTTGTTTATTACCATGCATAGGTAAAAAAAATTCGTTTTTGCTTTTATTACCTAGGGTAGGTAAAAAAAAAAATCTTTTTTTGTTTATTACCATGCATAGGTAAAAAAAAATTTGTTTTTGCTTTTATTACCTAGGGTAGGTAATTTTTTTTTGTTTTTTTGTTTATTACCATGTATAGGTAAAAAAATTCGTTTTTGCTTTTATTACCTAGGGTAGGTAAAAACAATTCGTTTTGCTTTTATTTTTAGCATGTTGTGCTAATTTTTTTTTTCTTTTTAGGTTAAGCTTCTTGATGCTCGACATAGGTGGCTGAGGACCATTCAAAAAGTACATAAACCACTTTCTGATGATGATTGGACTCTAATTTAGACCATTAGTTTATACGGTTGTGGGAAGTTAGGTATGGTCCTAGATGATGAGGATATCCTTTTGGTACTTTTTGAGCGTTGGGATATAGACAGGGGCACATTTTAGCTCCCGACAAGGGAGATGACTATCACTCTTGAGGATATCCACTGTATCTTTTGCGTTCCTATCGAGGATCCTACCATTCGAGTTGGCCTCAAAAAGAAGGAGGCCCTATTCCCTTTGTTTGGTGAGATGTGGGACATTGATTGCAGCAAGGGCGACATTGTGTATTTGGATCTCTTTACAACTGGCATCTTGGGTGCATTACCTGTCTTTATGATGTACATATTGAGCAACATGTTGTTGCCCAATTCCATGGGATCGAGGATCTCGTGGAACCAGGTGCCTATTGTTTTGGATTTGATAGCTGATCCTCATTGGTTAGCCTGGGATCTCGCTCTTCTTTGCAAGGTTTACAGTGAGATCTATGAGGTGAAGAGGTATAGGCATAAGGGCTTGGGCTACAATTTGTTGCTCTAGGTTTTATGTTGGGAGCATATTATCATTGGTCATCTAGTTGGTTTGCCTTGTGGTGTAGATGCCACCTCTCCCCTAGCATACAAATGGTTACTCAGTGAGGAGGTCAGTCGATCTGTTGCAAGTGATTCGAAGTTCAGAGATATCTTGAGTTCTTTGACTAGGGATTTGATGTGCTGGTGACCTTGGAGGGGTTTGGATTGGGTGACGGATGTAGTAGAGCTTCATCGCGTTAGGCAGGGACGATGGGTTGTTGGCGCTCATTTGAGGGATATGGAATTTATCCATTTCTCTCGTGTACTGCGGTAGTTTGGGCTTGTTCAAGATGTTTCTGATGCGCCTGTTATGTACAGATGGTGGGGTTATGAGTTGGGGTTACTTGTTGCTCTTGACTTTTGGCGATTCGACGATCATGCTGATGACTCTAACTTGGAGGTGCTTGACTTGGATGACATTGGCATGACTGCTGAGTATGATTTATGGTTTGCGAGTCAACCTCTATGGAATCCTAGTATCGTCATAGATGATGATGGGAGTGGTGATGATGTAGATATGGGTGGATGGGTTCCTTGGTCGATGAAGCACCGACGTAGTAACTCTTCGAGAGTTGACACAGGTATGGATGTTCAACAACCTGAGGAGAGTGGTGGTGATGATTATGAGGGTGTGCCTCCTCGACGATCAGAGGAGGAGCGGGGGATTCTCTAGGCTAAGTGAGATAGCCTATACTTGGAGCTGGGTCGAGTGAAGGTCAAGTTAGCATGGTATTAGGGTGAGGTGACTTGTCTTCAGGTTGAGGTGGACGGGTTATAGGTTGGACCTAGTAGCGCTTATCTGGCCGCTAAGGATGCAGATATCACCAAACTTAGCGATGAGATTACCCATTTATAGGGTGAGCTTTCTTGATTGTAGTCAGGTTCTGGAGGTGATGATTCTGCCTTGACTATTGCATCTCTACAAGTAGATATTTCTTAGAGGGTCACTCGCTAGGGTGCTAATTTGAGGAGCTTGTGTAAGCAGGTTGTCTACATCGAGATGTTGAATAACATTCTTCATGAGCATCAGATTCCTTTACCTATTCCTCCTTCATCATCTGATGCCACTGCTACCCGAGGGACTGAGACAAGTCGTAGGACTCATCGTACTTCTAGCTCTCACGGGGCTTCTATAGTGCATGGTCCATAGAGGGATCCTGTTGGCACTAGCTAGTTGTTGTATTGCCTTATTTTTATTTTATTTTTATATATTTTATCTTAGTATGAGCCTTAGTGCTTCGATGTATACTGCCTTTGGGAATTTTGTACTTTGCAGACTTTTGTATTTATATATATACATGGCATTTATTTTGGTATTTACATGTGTTATTTGTATATGTATTCTTCTTGTTTATGCTTTGCAATGTTTATATAATGTAATATAATATTTCTATTTTATTGCTATGATAATGAATGCAACTGAACCTGTAAAATGCATTTGATTTTTATTCATGTAACTAAATGATGGTATGCATGTTGCTCGTGTAATATTTTTTAGCTCAGAGTATTTGACCTTTACTCTTTCATATTTGCAATTGGGGGTATCCCACTTGACTATTCTTTGTGGTGATTATGTGGTATGTATACATGGTATGTGGATGGTGATATGGATTATGATGTATTTTTTTGATATGTAATTGAAAGTATTCTCAAATACTCAATGAAACTAGTAATATTAACCATTTTTCTTGATGTTATCTTACTTTCTTTAGGACCATATTGTGTGCAAGTGAAGTTCTTTTACTAAATATTGTGTGTCGATGACCCTAAGCAATCCAGAACCAGTGCATGTGATTGTGATGTTTATTGCCCCATCTTGAGTAATTTTGGATGGTACCTTTTTGGGTTTCCCTTTTGTATAGCTTACTCGTATGTGCGTTCAAAGGTCTCTTCCTTGAGAGAGAGATATGTCACCTTACATGAGTTTACTTCACTGCTAGTCAAGGGTCTATAGCCCCGGTGGAGGCTCATTCCATAGTCCAATGATTTGATCTTTAAGTCTTTGTGATGACTATATAACTTTCTGAGGGGAACATAGTACGATCTTTTCAGCTTTAGAGATTTGTGGTGTGTGTTGTTAATTATTTTTGTATAGAGTTTTGGGGATTGGATTCTCAACCGAAGTATGATGAGAATGTGACCCTATCCTTACTACTCTACATTTATTTATATTTTTTGTTTCACTGTGGTATTGGTGATAGCCACTATTTTTGTTTTTGGACTGTTGCATGATAGGATAAGCGAAGAATTTTACTTTTTTTGCTTTGAGGTTTACCCAAATTGGCGTTATCTTTCTATCGTTCAAGATGTTTTAAGATTTGTAAAAGTGTATTTAGTTCCAGATTGCTTTTGGGTCAATCTACCATACTCAAGATTTTCTTAATGTGATGAAAGTGCTTTGGTCCTAAAGAAAATTAGACACTTCATGAAGTTTGGTTTTTCACTAGACATTTTTGAGTGACTTCAAATTATATGATGTATCATATATGATGTGTATTATTTGTGAGTTGTAAATAATCTTTAGTTGAATACCCCCAACTCTTGGAACTTATTTTCTTGGTCTTATCATCACCACTATTAAAGATTACTGAGCAAGGGATGGGATGGATGCAACTATATATATATATATATATATATATATATATATATATATATATATATATATATATATATATATTTGTGTATGAACATATAATTGAAATGCAAATGCCATATGAAAAATGTAATTTAAAATATGTCTATTTACAATGTGAAATGCATGCAAAATTGTAAAATGAAATATTTTGTTTATTTATTTATTTATTTTATTTTTATTGTGTATGAACATATAATTGAAATGCAAATGCAATATGAAAAATGCAATTAAAAATGCAATATGAAATTTTTTCTTTTATTTTTTTGTATTTTTTTTTTTTATATTTTTTTGTTTTAGCCATGTACATATATATACATATATTGCAAGTCATTTTATGCATAAAATGCCTTTAGGTGCATAATTTTCAGTGGTTCTGGCTCCAATTTCCCTTCCAAATTGGAAAGTTTGTACATTCCTTGTCCCAAATTTTACTTTACTATTGTATCGCTCCAAATTTTTCACATCCCTACCTTCAGGCTATTGGATCCGTGCCCGGAAGGAGGATGGGAAAAGGATGATGCGGTACCTCGGACGAGAGGACTTTACGAAGGTCCCACCTCTCAAGGGAGGTGTATTTTGGTGATTTTTCGACGGATGGTGGGTTCACCAGGAAACATTTAAGGGCAGTTTCCACGCCTAGGTTTGGAATATGTTTTGATGAGTTCGTTTTATCCTTAAGCATTCATCCTAGGTTTTGCCGAATGAATCTAACTTAATCTATATGAAAATGCAATTTAAATGAATACAAAAAATAGAGTAGAAAGCAGAAAACAGAGAATTTGCAGGAGGCCAATAGAGATTACCTGATCCGGAAGTCTGAAGAAGTTTTTGATGCTTGAAGCAGTCTGGATCGTCTGGAATTCGACGTAATCACCTGTAATCTGACATAATCGTCCGAATCTGACAGATTCGTCTGAGACTGACAGAATCATTTGAAATCTGACGAATTCATCAGAGACCTGCAAAATAGAGAACAGATGCAAAATACAAGAATTCCTACTGTGCAAACAGAGGCAAAATATGCCAAATAATAAACTGAATACTGAACAAAGTTTAAAAAATAGAAATTAAAGTAAATTGTTGTACTTTAATGGCAGATTATGAGCTTAACATGCAATCTAGACTAGATGGGTGAACTCCAGATGCAAAATAGGATAAAAACTAAATAGATTATCTAATTTGTAAAACAAAATAACTGAGGCAAAGTTAAGAAAAGCAAACTCCAGGCACTGATTGCCTCGATGTGGACTGCAGTCGAGATCATCTCGCATCAGTACGAAATCGTCTCGAATTTGACAGGATCGCCTCCGATCTTGACAGGTTCGTCGACGGTGATGGGTGCTGGCTCCAATTGAAAATCAGTGGTGTACCTGCATAAAAACTACTATAGGACTAGTGCAAAAATAATATTAAGGTGTTTTAGTGCAGAGGGATTCAACTTGCAGATAAAATTCAGCCAAGGGTTGGGGAGGGAAAATCTTAGAGTTTAAATAGGCTTAGGGAGAGTTTTTGGGAGGTTGGAGATCTTCCCAATTTGGGAGATCTCCAACGGGGGAGGGTCCCAACGGTGCAGACACGCTTTTGCCCGGATTGGAGACCCGTTGGAACAGATTCCAACCATGAAAATTTAGTTTTGCGGCAAAATCGTCTGGACGTTCTAGTCCAGACGAAATCATCAAATCTGGGGTGATATCGTCTGATCGGCGACGATATCGTCCAATGGTCAAAACAACCTCTAAAAATGGTGCGAAAAAAGGGGAAACGGGTTTCTCAACGGTTAACGGGCAGTTTGGGAGGTTAAATTTGAATTTAAATTTATTTACTAAGGTGAATGTAATTATTCCAATTTGACTGCGCCAATTTTAGGGTGCTACAACTATATATGGACCCAGCCAATTTGCTGCAAATTTATCCCTTAAGTGCGGTAAAGCATTGGTATTTTTTTTATTTTCTTTGAGCACTAGGTCCTCCACTTGAAATTCGCGAGGATGGACTTTTGTGTTGTAAGCGCGCTTGACTCTATCTTGATATACTCGTAAATGTTCTAGAGCATTGATACGTTTCTCATCAAGAATTGTCAATTGGTCAAGACGCGCCTGTCCAGTTGTATCATCGTCCATGAATTCCTGTATCTCGATTCGCAAGGATGGTATCTCAAGCTGTAATGGTAATATCGCTTTTGCACCATAAACTAGTGAAAATGGTGTTGCTCTCATTGGCATTCTTATGCTTGTTCTGTAAGCCCATAGTGCTAAAGGGAGGTGAGTATGCCAATCTCGATGATTATCTTTTACCAATTTCTTGAGAATAGATATGACTGTCTTGTTGGTTGCTTCAGCTTGCCCGTTTGCTTGTGGGTAATAAGGTATTGAGAAACTATGTAGAATTTTGAATTTGTTGCACAATGCTCTAACATCCTTATTCTTAAATGACTTTCCATTATCATAAATTATTTTTGAGGGTATTCCAAAACGATAGATAATATCTTTGAAGTATAAAATCTGCTATTTGAGGTCTAGTCGTAGTTATCATTGGAATTGCTTCCACCCATTTTGTGAAGTATTTTGTAGCTGTTATGATGAATTTATGATGTCCTGATGAAGCATGTATTATTTTATCGATCAAGTCAAGGCCCCATTGTGAAAAGGGCCACAAAATTTGAATGGATTGCAAATTTTGTGATGGCACATGGGTCAAGTTTGCATGATGTTGGCACTTTTAGCAGATTTTGACATATTTGCAATAGTCATTTTCCATTGTCGACCAATAGTATCCCATGTGCAATATTCTTTTTGCAATTACCATTTTGCTGAAGTGACCATCGCAAGTACCATCGTGGGCTTCTGATATTGCTCTTTCTGCTTCAATTAGATTTAAACATCGTAGTAATATTCCATCATAAATATGTTTATATAACACATCTTCAAGTAAAGTGAAACATATGGCTCTTTGTTTGAATGTTCTTTTTGCAGTTCATGTCATTTCTATTGGTAGTGTGCCTTACTTGAGAAAGTATTTTATCTCATCAAAGTAAAAATTGAAAGGTTCAACATGGATCAAACAAACATTCTTCTCACCTATAGATTTTTCTCTTTTAATTGATGGCTTGGACACTATTGTTATGATTAACGGTTGCAATCCTTGTTCATTTTTAGGGATGAGAGATCCCAAGGAAGCCATTGCGTCCGCAAATCTATATGTCGATCGTGGCAAGTTACTGATTTCATACCAGTCAAATTTTCCTAGCATATGTATTACTACTTCATGGTATTTCTTTAATACTGGTTCTTTACATTGGTATTCTCCTTTTCTTTGGTATACAACCAATTGAGAATCACCAAAAATGCTTAATATTTTTATTCCCATTGCTATAGCTGATTGAAGACCTAGTATTAAGGCTTCATACTCTGCATTATTGTTAGTGCATGTAAAGTCGATTTTGAATGATAAAGGAATGGATATTCCCTCAAGTGTGTAAAAAACAACTCCTACACCTTGCCCTTTTTCGCACTTGGATCCATCAAAGAACATTGTCATATCTGCTTCATCCTCAGGTGAAACTACTTCTTGTTTTGTGATAGAAAATACTGAATCATCGGGAAGCTCAATTATTAATGGTCTATCATTGTGTAGTGGAGCTTCCACTAATTGATCAACTATCACTTGCCCTTTTATGGATTTTTGACTTGTGAATTCGAGGTTGAATTTTGTTAAAAGCATTATCCATTTAGCAGTGTGGGTGTTGTTGTAAGTGTGAGTCATCATGTATTGTAGACAGTTTTCTCTAGCTACAACATAGGTGGTATTGCTTAGCATGTAATGTCTAAGTTTCTTAGTGGAAAAAACCACTACTACGCATAACTTTTCGACATAAGCATATCTTGTTTCGTAACTTACCAATGTTTGACTAATGTAATAAACTACTTGCTCTTTATTTTTCTCATTCTTTTGTGCAAGAATTATCCTTAAAGCAAAATCTATTGCAGAAATGTATAGGTGAAACGGGACACTTGTTTTAGGTGGCATAAGAACTGGCGGTGAGGCCAGATATTTCTTTATATCATCAAATGCCTCATGATATTCAGTTTTCCAAGAAAATATCACTCCTTTTTGTAATAGGTGGTTAAAAGGTCTGCATTTATCTGAGATTTGCATGATAAATCGTCGAATAGATTGAACTTTTCCTTGCAAGCTTCACAACTCTTTCAATTTTTTGGGAGGTGACATTTCTAATATTGCTTTTACCTTTCCTGGGTCTACTTCAATGCCTCACTTGGAAACAATGAATCCTAGAAGTTTTCCTGATGTGACACCAAATACACACTTCTTAGGATTTAACCTTACCTTATGTTCTATCAATCGATCAAATGCTTTTTGTACCAGATCTATGTGTTCAAGATACATTTTTGATTTAGCAATAATATCATCTACATAATCTTCGATTATCTTATGCATATAATCATGAAATATGTACGTCATGGCACACTGATATGTAGCTCATGCATTATTTAACCCAAAAGGTATCACTCTGTAGCAGAATGTCCCCCAAGGCATTGTAAATGCTATTTTATGTTGATCTTCGAGATTAATCCAAATTTGGTTGTATCCGAAGAAACCATCCATTAAGGAAAGCATTTCATGACCCGCACATGAGTCTACTAATTGATCAATATTTGGCAAAGAAAAATCATCCTTGGGACATGCTTTGTTTAAATCTCGAAAATCAATGCATACGCGTATCCCCCCATTCGGTTTGTGAACGGGTACCATGTTTGAAAGCCATTCAGGATAATCGATTGGTACTATGAAGTGTACATCTAATAACTTTTGCAGCTCTTCTTTCACAATTAATGCGACTGTTGGATGGACTTTTCTAAGCTTCTACTTGAACGACTTGGCATCATGTGCTAGTGTAAGGTTGTGGACTACCAATTTTGGATCTAAGCCAGGAATGTCTTTGTAGGACCATGCGAACACTTCCTTATTTTTGATAAGCATGTTTATGATGCACTCTTTTTCTTCTATGGACAATTCTTTTGCTATTTTGAAAATCTGGGGATTATCCACGTCTTCACTAAGGTTCACGTCTATAGACTCTTCTATTAGCATGTGAGAACCTTCCTCTAGCTGATGTGGAGTTGGGATGAGGTGGATATCATCGACCACATTTTCAAATGTGTCTGAGGTGTCCCCCTCTATCTCAGTTTGAAAAATTAAATTGTTTAATGATGAAGGTTGTTGCAGAATATAAGCGTTTGAAGCGTGCAACAACTCTTCGGATAGGATGAATTCAGTAGTGGATGGCGGGGATGAAATCCTATCCATGGCTATGAGACTAGTGTCAATACGGATCGATTTTGTCTCATCATATGGATTGTAGAGTGGGGTGAGCAAATCAACAAAAATCATGTTGACTTGATGGAAATGAGGTGGCTACGATTCAATAATTGATGACTCATATTCTCTAGGTTGCAACTGACCTAATGTGTGTGATTGGTTTTTTTGCATGCTTTGCCAATGTGATGGAGGAGGTTTTGGTTCAGGACCCTCACACTCTTTGTTTAGCCAAAAAAGTTTTTGGTATATCGAAAACTTTTGTTGATACCAGTTATCTCTCTACATGGTTTCTCCATATATTATCTCTTCTTGAGGTTCTTCTTCTTCTTGATTAAGCCATTCGGGATGTGCTTAAGCTTGGAGCATTCTCATGGCTTGTATCTCAAGAGAATGGTTGATGAAAATCATTTTTGTTTCATCGTCATTGCTGTCACTCATTCAAAATCCATTAGCATTTGAATGAGGTCCTAGTATTAGTGGTTCAAGGTCTTGCCTAAGGTGTGCCATCTCAGTAGGATCTTCATAATCTACTTCTCATTGTAAGGCTTGCTCTTGAGGGTAAAAATTGTAGATTTGGTATCTATTTTCTATTTTTTCATCCTTATCATTAGGTTCATCCTCATCATTAGGTTCATCCTCCTCATCACTCTTTTCCTCCTCTTGTTCGCATTCTATGTCAAGTTCTTGGAAAGCTTGATTAAGCGAAGAGCTTGTGATGGAAGGTTTATAGCCTAGACCGAAGCGGTCACTTGGCTCTCTATATTTTGGTTCAATAATGTGGTGAGGACCTTGTTCATGTCTTCCAAGTCCATATCCTTGCCAACTAACCCTTCGAAAATATCTCACTAGGAAACTTGGGTTCGATAGATAATCAATGTTTTCATTAAACTCTTGTAAAGAGTTATCATTTTGAGGAGGTGGGTCCAATGAATAATCCATCCCTCCATATATGAAATTGATTGCATTTATTTGAGAACCCATTCTATATATATCACCAATAGCTAAAGGTGGGATGTGAGGGTGATCGTAATCTCTGACTGAATCGATAGGTGGTGTAACTGTGACACTTTCAATAATGTACTCACCAATACTTGGATTGGCGAGATATACTGCAACTCTAGATGGTTGTGTGGCTAATGGCTCGGTGGATGAAGAGGGTTCTTGAGCCTTAGATCTTGGCTCTGCTAGCGGTGGTGGATTATCTATAATGGGTGGCCCTATTTGTGAGACTACGAGTTCTAATGACTATGAAGTAGTGGCTGATGATGTGGGTTGTGCTTTGAATTTGAATGGTGGCTTTGAATCTAGAAGTGTACTAGATGGAGTTGGCAATTGATTAGCAGTATGGGTGGGTGTAATTTGAAAATGAAATGCGGTGTTTGAAGGATGCACTGAGCTAATGCTTTTAGATGTAAAATTTGGGTCAACTATAGGAAACTCTTTTGGAATGGGTGCTTTTGATGATGAGGTGTTGGATGGAATGGTTCTAATGACTAGTGGTTGGATGGTTAGATGTGTTGATGGGAGCAAAGTCTCATATGGATTTGAAATAAAGTTGTAGTATTTGAAATGTTAAGTGTCAGTTGGTATGCAATGTACCTTGCCTTCATGCACATATTTTAAGCACTGATGCAATGTTGAAGGCACACACTTCATTTCCCTAATCCAAGGGTATCCAAGAAGTATGTTATATTACATTTACCCTTCCAAGATGTGAAAGAGAACATGGATTGTTTTCACCCCCATGGTGACGGGAAGAACAATATTCCCTACATTTGAGCATAAAGAATCATTAAAGGCCCTAAGAGTGAATGTGGATGTTGTGATGTGAGATGATGGGACGTTGAGCTTCATCATGGCAGATATGGTAATGAGGTTGATTGAAGAACCGATATCAATATGCACTCTCTTTAAGGGTTTCCAGTCAATGTGAGCTACTATGTGCAATGGTGGATCAGGTGAATCTGTTGATATTTGTTTTTCCTTGAAGTCATAGTATACTATCGAGGGTTCCATGAACTTTTGGACACTACCCACAAAGGAATTGAATGCATTGGGGTCTTCTGATTGTACTTGAATAGAATTTAAAATTTCCATCAATGCTTCCCTGTGAGGTGTTGATTGTTGTATTAGTTCATAAATTGACAATTTTGCTAAAGCCATCTTCAAACTCTATGTTAACCAGCTATTCAGTGTAACAATAGGGTGGTTGTGGAAAGGTGGTGGTGGCCCACTCGATCCAAGTTGTATGGGCACATTAGTTGGTGATGTTGTCGAAGCCTGAGTTGTACGATTAGCTTACCTTTGTCCACGGGTAACTATATTGATAGCCCCTACAAAACCTTGTGGTAGTTGAGACACATAATTAACCTGATTGGGAGGAATTGTAGAAGTTGATGCTCCCATCGGTTGTTGATTTGCCTCTTGATGTGGCAAAGGTGTTTGATATATGCCTAGGTTTTGGTTATTTTGGGCTAGTGGGTTGTCAACTTTTATTGTACCTACTTCCAATAAATCTTGCACAATTCCTTTAAATCCATGACAACCTTCAATATCATGTCCTCTTTATCTATGATAGATGCAAAAGAGGTTTTCTTTGTAACCTTTTGTCTTTGGTTTGTTAGGATCATTAGGTTTCATTTCTGGTAAATTAAAAAGTTTTATCGTATACAACTTCTTAAATACTAATGAATATGGCTCTTGTATTGGTGTGTAATTTCTTTTTGGCTTAAAATGATGTTGTTGCCTTTCCACAGGTTGTGTCTAATTTTGTGCCTACTGCAGGGGTGGAACCACTTGATAATTTGATTATCTCGGTTGTTGTTGTTGTTGGGGTTGTTGGATTTGTGTTTGAGCCGATTGATTTGACTGTGGTTGGCTCAAAACTATCTGATTAACCTATGTGGTCTTGGACTGACCATGGTTATTCCCCTTTTGATTCTTATTGTGCCACTCTTTCTTCTTAGGCTTAATCTCACCTTCTTGAATTTTGATGTCTCCAATTAGTTTTGCCTGGCGAGTGCCTCATCGAATGTTCTATACTGCTGTAGTTGTAGCAATGAAGAGATGGGTCTACCAAAGCTCTTCGTGAACATTCATATTATCTCTAGCATAGGGAGTGAAAATGGTAACTTGATCATGACTGATCTCCATCTATTACCAAAGTCATATATTGATTCATCGTCATATTGTTTTAGATAAATCAAATCAGTCAATGTTGTTTGTTTTCTAACATTTAGGGTGAATCTTTTCAAGAACTGGTCCGCTAGTTGTTCAAAGGTAAAAATACTTTGATGTGGCAGGTGGTTGTACCAGTCTTAGACTTCTCCCCCTAATGTTCGAGGAAATGTATGTAATAGCAATGCATCATTGCTTTTGATTGTGAAGCATGCATTCACAAATCTTGTTACGTGCTCACGGGGATCCTCTTCCCATTTAAATTCAAGCTTCGATATTTGGAAATCATGTGGATATGGTGGCTCTGGTATCGAAGCATGAATAGGGTGATTGAGTAGTTTCCTTAAAGTTGGCTTTTGGTATTGCAAACATGGGGTTTGCATGGCAAGACTATCAATCTGAATCTGTAGAAATTGGTATCTAGGATCATCTACAGGACTAACACTCGAATGTACTTGATGCTGCTGGTAATGGGGTGGATTGCATGTAGGTTGGGGATGATAAGACATGTGTGGCGGAAAGGTGTTATGGTATGGATGTTGAGGGATGTTATGATATGGATGGGGTGATGGAGGTATGATATTATGATGACCTACTGCATTAGCATATGGGTGTGGTGGTTGATTGTGAACCACAATGGTAGAGGGAGGATGCATTACCCAATACAAATATTTGATAAAGGTATTGGGTTGATGATATGTAGGTGGAATATTTTTCTCAATCCCTTGCAAATAATGGTTAGGGTTAGGGTTCATGCTATAGTTAGCATTATCTAAGATCATTTGCTACAACTGTAAGAAATCTTGTTGCATAGCAATTGTATTTGATGTAGGGACTGCTACCTGTGATGTGGTGGACTGAATTGGTTGTGGAACAACCATGGTAGTGGAGGTAGATGGGGGTAAGTAGCAAAGGGTATCGCTTCTGACTGTGGAATGGTATGAGATGTATGTCCTACAAGTGTGGATGGAGGAATGGATGTTGGGGCTTGCAAAACAATAGGAATTGTTTCATACAAGGGATTAGTAGTAATGGTCATTTGTTGTGGTAATATGGGGGGAGTTTGGTTGGATGACAATGGTTGATTGGCCAATGCTATAGTAGCCAACTCAAAGAGAGGATTGGTGAAAATTTATTCTGACTGCTATGGATAGGTGAATAAGGATTCTTGTTGTGATGAGGGTATGACACGTGATGGGATGGAGAGTGGTTGTAATTATGGGAAGACCATTCCAGATGTATTCAAGTACATTATAATGGTGTCCATATCTATCATGGTGACCTGACTGTCTATCGCTACAGGAGGTTCACTCCTAGGTGTCTCAGGTATAACTATGTGAGTAGCTCTATGCATAATGTCTATGTCCATGTTGGGGGTATTACTAGAAGGCCCTACATCAAGACTCGGGGACATAGAAAGGGGCATACCTACTTGTCCCACCATCGAAGTGTGAGGGACATGGCCAGACTGAGAGGCCATAAGGGAAGACCACTGAATTTGGCTTGACACTAATTTCTTAGCTTGATTATGAGTCACTACCATACACTACTATGTGATAAAATGCGGAGTGAGACTATCTATGCAAGTAAAGTGACAATACAATGCAATACAACACACAAAGCAAATAAACACAAAATTTTTGATGTTATATTTTTCTATATATATATATATATTTGAAATTTGTTTGGAAAATGAAAAATATGTGTGCTCAATGTTTTACCCTAAATGAGTCTAGGATTTCACCTATATACTCGCAACTCGACAACCTAGCTATGAACTCTAGGTCATGTAATCCTACCTATAATATGTGGTAATGAAGTCCACACATGGCCAAGGAGCACAGGTCCTACCAATTCCTCACCTAGTTTGCCCGTAGTCTGCGATACACCTCTCTAAAGAGAGATGCATGCTATCACCCATGGGTTATGATGGATCTTGGAATCGGCCTTGGCTAAGAACAAGGTATAATGTTGGTGGTTCGATGATGAAATCCAAACCCGATGGTGATGAAATATAGCCATTTTCCAATGTTTATGTGAGTGTGTGGTGGTTTTTTTTAACTAAGGTGTTATGCAAAATTACTATGCAATTATGTTTCAATGGCCTAAATATAGAAAATAAGAAAACAAAGAATGAAAAACAACAGATCAAGGGCAAAAATACCAATTTTAGATCTAATTTAATCAGCTTCTGTTTAACAGGGCTAACCGTGGTTGCATGGTTAGTTTTGGTAAACCGTGGGTGCACGGTTTGCCAACCATGTGTCTGCATTTGGGATATCCCAACTGCGGATGCATAGGTCCTTTCTATCAACATAAATAGAATAACCTTATAGACCCGAACCTGAAATAAACACCTGAGCTATTCCTAACCAGGTGAATGCAAGATGATCTATTTTCTACTATGCAAATGCAGATATTTTATTTATTTATTTAAATGAATGCAAAGTTTTTAAGTACTTTCTTCTACCTCTAAGACCTAAGTGCACACAAAGGCATACAAGACTAGGACTCTTAATCTAGTTAAATGCAATCTAAATTGAAACTAAGACAAAAATTAGATAGGAAGCATGAAGTACATACATGTGTTCCTTCCTGTTGTAAACCGTCGACCCGCATTTCTGATGCTGCAACCGCACTTCTACGTTTTCTTAGATAGAAACCGATTTTTTGTGTTTCCACAGTAAATGATACGGTCGCAAGATTTTTTGAATGTATCGATTTTGGGTCAAATCTGTGCGTGCTTTGAATTCCCAAAACCTGTAGGTGCAGACAAAGATTAGTAAACAAATTTAGATAGCAAGGCAAAACAAAATAGGACCTTTAGGGGGTCCCACCATGATCACCATTTCTGTAACCAAAGAACTGAACACAAAATAAAATGAATACAGGAAAGAAATAAGAATTTCCAAAAATAATCCCTTTTTATTATATTTGATACAAGGTTATAATGATTTTGGATTTTACCCCAAATGTGTTGGGGGTAAAGTTACAATGCTTCCTTCTCTCTAGGAGATACAACATTTTGATAGAAGAGAGGAAATATTCTGGCTCTTCTACAGGATGTGGTGTTCTTTGTTCCTCTATTACAGCTTCAAGGGGTGAGTGGGCTTTGGTATCCGATGTAGGGGCCACTCCTAGCTTCAATAGCTCTTCAAATACCTATCTCCTGCACACATGGAAACCAAACAAGGGTTAATAGCACCTGTATGAATGACTGTAAAGAATGCAAATAAAAAACCCTCAAAAGGAATGCTTGCAAGAAACACATAAACACTAACTAAAATACCTTGCTAACAAGTTGATGATTTACTGATCTCTATTGATAAAACCTGTTCGAAACTATGGAACCGTGGGAATGTGGTTGCGGGTTGGAAACCACAAACCTGCAGTTGTGAAACCATAGATGTGTGTTTTCTACTGTAAAACCACGGGCGGGCGATTTTAGCTAAGATGACAGGTTTCCTCAAGATGTGTGCCAACGATCAAATTTGAGATTATGCTCTCAGTTTCTCATCGGGTCTAGATGTATTTTGGTAGCCTATCAACACGTAAATTCAGCTCACTTTGTTTGGTGGATTGATGGTGCCTTTATGGGCTTCATGGGTCTTTGGAGGGGAATGTGAGGTGGCAAGCCCGACTTGCCAAGTGGCAAACCTGAACTGCCAGGTGGAAGGGGCAGTTACAGTGAGTCACTAGGTGTGGCTCACTTAACTGGAGTGATGTGGCTCCAAGTGGATGTGGGATGTTGTTTTATGTGAAGGGACAAGGGGAAAACAACAAAGGAGTTGTGGCATGGGTGTTGGAAATTTGTCTCATGTGCAAGGACAAAGGGGACATGAGTGGGTAAGATGTGGCATGGATGTTGGATGAAGTGTCTAGGACACATGTCCAATGGGTGGACAAGGTATCCTAGGGTGATTTTCCTAATTAAATAAATTAGGAAAATATAATGATGTGCAATATTTTATATCCCTAAGTTAGAACTTAGGCATATATCTTTATTATGCATGATTTTATGGTGAGGTGGTGAATGTGAACTACAGGGTGCTATATTTTGGTATCTACAAATACATAGAGGACATATCCTAATAACATAAATTTTATTGGCTTTATAAGACTTTATACTACCACAAAATATCATAGGTTATCTTAACAATATCACACAGGTCCCCAAATATAAAATAGCCACAATAAAGGTCAATGTAATAATATGATGAGTAGAATAATATAAATAAATTAATATTTATATTAAGGCTTATAATAAATCAAATAACATTCATTTGTATACTAAAATAGGAATTTTAATAGCATGAATCATTCAGAACAACTTACAATATTAATTGGTCAAAATATATACAATCTTTGTTGCTCCTCTTTATGTTACAACTTTCAGTATAGATCCTTGTTTCATTGTATTTCTTCAATACATTTTATGGAGAATTGTATTCATAATATAGTCATAGTAATGTGACTCTTCACATATATCAATATTTCTCTCCATATTCCAAATATTATGACTCTTGGATTATCAACTTGCCACTTGCATACTTAATAAACACTTGACTCTAGACACTTGCACACATGACTCTTGTACTTCTACATTCACTCCTAATCTAATATACTTGTGCATATTTTTATATTACATATTTGCATACTTACATACAATATACTTATGCACATTTACTCAACCTACACTTGCAATCTAACTTACACGACACTTGCATTTCCTACACATTACATATTTAAATGACACTTGTGCATTTCCTACACATTCACACTTACATAAAGAGTAAATGCAAATCTCACTCTAAACTATAGACTCAACCCTAATATAATATTTACAAATGTACCATGAAGGTACCATGGGGGTACATTAGCATGTACTAAATAATGTAATATACTTCAACAGCCCCCTGTATTACATTATTTGGTTATTGAAGACTTTGGCAGTGATCTATTTGTTTACTTTATTGCAGTAGATTTTAGCAACATTTGTTTTATAGGATTTTAGATCAATTATAAGCTCATTTACATATGCATCTATTTATGTTTATTCATTTATCATATATTTTATGAGCCTTATCTTGAAATGCGTTGTACATGCTTTTAACATTATTCAGTTTTCTTGTGTACATGTCACATGTACCTACAAGAAAAGGAAGAGCGGAAGAACTTGATATCATCAACCCTTGTGGTGGTCATGAAAAACATACTTCAAGATGGTTTGTGGGTGTGAAGAAGACCCTGCGCATTACATCCAAAAGATTCTTATTGTAAATTAGTGTATCAAGATCATAGGAAATCCCTAAGAGGGATTTTATTGTAACCTCACTAAAAGGAACATATATTATTATTAATAAAATATCACCTCGTTTATTTATATTTATCTCATTTTCAATATTTGTTGTTTCATTATTATTTCTATATTTTAGTATTTTGTTTGCTTGGATGTATGGTCTTTTTCTACACTTTAATGGTGATAAATATGGGACCTAGTCCCCATTTTCAGTTTATACTACTAATTTTTGCTTGTTTTTCTGATTGCAGGTTGTAGGTTTGAATGTCTGTCACAAAGACGACCCCTATTTAGCAACTGTCTAACCCTGAGATGAATCTGTTCTATAATCATCTAGACCTAAGACAATCCTTTTTTGAAGTCATCTTGACTTAATATGATCTTACAAATGGAAAAATATATGTGACCCCCCTTTTGGATGTCCTTTGTATACGAAACGCGTGTGAAGAAGGATACTACCTACACCACCACACCTTTGGTTGGAAAGCAAATGCAATAGAAAATTAGATCTTCATAAAAATTAGGACATCAAGGTGAGTACATCTATTCTCTATCTCTATTTTTATAGAAATTTATAGAAAAATATTTCAGATTACAGAGCTTAGAATATAAAATTTTTACAATGTCAGGTTCTATCTATGACCATCTTTGGTTCAAACAGTCCCTTTCTATGGTCATTCCTAAGACAAATGAACTTTTTGAGCAACCATATATATGCGAGATGGCTCTAAACCTATCACTATTTGGCTTAATTGTTGTTGCCTTCTCACAAGATAATATCATGTAGGTTTTTGCACTTAGAAGTTTATTATTTTGTAGAATTTCTAAAACTAAACGTTATTTTTATGCATTAGTGAAAGAGCATGGAATACTTTATGATTTTACTTTCTTTTGCATAAATAAAAAATAATCCCACACACCACGATTCACTTTAATATCAATGAGTTGGATTCCATCACCAATTGTTGATTAAGACCCTCGATAGTGGGTTTCATATCCATCCATCAACTTGCACCATAGAAACCCTAGTTGCCAAAAGCGAGTGGCTTTTTGGGCTTCATCACTTAAAGATCCCATACCCTTGGGTTCATACCGAGTGGGAAGTATTAGTGAGCTTCTTTACCATAAGGATCTTGAAAATAATTAGTGGATGCAACTATCATTATTGTCCATGCCTTAAACACATGGGTTAAGTGAAAGCCAAGCTTGGTCGATAGCAGGACATTAGATAGTGTAGCCCCTTTAGGGGTTATTTTTTCCCTTAAGGTTACCTTGATTCAAAATCCATAGGAAGCCATTTTTTTATGTTTGAGTTACATTCCTTGATAGGGGGATGCGCTCGAACTACCTTTTAGTAGTTTTCTATTTTTTTTACCCTTCGTTTCATAGGAATAGGTATTTTCAACATCAAAATATACTCAAACAGTATAGAAACCCACACTTAAAACTTAAACAAGATAATACATTGTCTGATTGTGTGTTTCTTTGTTGTTTTCTTAATCAATACCATGGTAACAACGTGCAGCCAAGCTCAATCAAGGGCTAGTGTCAAAAAAAATTTGAGGTATGGAACACCTCCGAATTAGTCAAGAGGATATGGTCATCCTAAAATGGCATCCTAGTGCTCGTCATGACACTAATATCACTTACATGAAATTTGATATTTAGGATATCCCTATTTAGTATGCACATATGGGTCCTCAACATGATCTTAATGAACAATTTGTAGATCCATCAATATTACTTGCTTTTTACCAAAGACATCATCAGTCTACTAAGGGGCCTAGTAGAGTAGTTTCGTGGATACATATCCCAACTTACTCCAACCATAAATCTAAACATGAGAAGGATTATAAACCATGGCCCAACCTGGAAAAGCAATCCACTCCACTTGATCGCCTATGGATGAGTCAAAAATATGCTCATCTAGCTAAGTACAATACTTGTCATCCTAGTAAGACAACCACATTAGCCCATGCCTTTCTTGTAGATGATGAGGAGGAAAACTCAGGTCATCATCCTACTCCTCATGAATAGTACTTTGTGCAATCATGTTGTACCTCTACGTAGCTCGAGTATATCGAGCTTACATTTAAGCCTAAATATCATGTGTTCTTCATAGATGAGGAAGAGGACACAAGTCATCCTCCTCCTCATGGAGAGTACTTTATGCAACCATGTTGTATCTCTGCATCACCTAAATATATAGATCTCATTCATAAACCAAAATATCAGGTCAATGTGACCTTTAGGGATCATGGGACAAAAGTAATATATCCTACTAGGGGGGAATACAAGATAAACTCACTCGTATTTTAGATATGGGGGTACACAAACCCCACACAACTAAATGATAAAATCATACTCATCAAGCACTCATACCAAATATTAATAGATAATAATAGTTGGATCAACTCTGGCTAGACCAAAAATAATTAAATCAATAACGGATGAATCCACAATAGGCACACCTACAAAGGTTGTATCAATAAAGGATACAACAAGAACAATTACAAAAGGCATTGCATGAAGTGGTGCCTACACCTAGAACCCATAGGATGCAACAACGCGTAAGGCATCCAATACAATATCAAAATATTCTCCCTCAACCACACCAAAATTACATTCAACAACAAAGGTGGCTACCTAGTGATAATCAAGAACCTCATACTTCTCAATAGTACCAAGATCAATAGGAGGAGGAATTATATGAAGAGCCCTAATGAGGACATCAAGAACGAGTAGATACCTACCCTGAATCCATTTATAATGAGGTAAATAATGATCATACTTATCACCCACCTCAACATCAAAATAAACCCCCTCTCCCTAATCAAGGATGAAAAAAAGTAGATCATATCATTTCACCAGAGACATACAAAGTGTTAACTAATCAGATAAATTCATTATAAAAACAAGCTCAAAATTTGGGTTATCAAAAACTCACACTAAGGTAGCTTAGTAATCAACCTCCAAAATTATTAGTTCCATCACTACCATACCCACCGCATTTTGATATGCCTAAACTTGAAAAGTTTAAAAGTAACAAAGACATGCAAGAGCACGTGACAAGCTTCATCAATATGTGCTTTCATCTTCAAGATAATGACTCTTTGATGTTGATAACATTCCTTATAAAATTAGTTTTGGGTGCTTTGGAATGGTATAACCATCTACCATGCCATAACATATACACTTTTGAGCAATTAGCTGATGTGTTTTTGGAAAATTTTGCCTTTAGCATTAGAAAAAAGGTAAACTTGATTGACTTGTCTAGCCTTCATCAATTTGATGATGATCCAGTCATAGAATATGATAACAGGTGGAGAAATGTTATGTCAAAATTACCTTTCACCTTACCCATAACAAGACTTACACGAATGTTCACTATGAGTTGTTCAAAGTAAATATAGCTTCTATTACAACTACAACAATACCAAACATTCAAGGAGGCCTTAGCACAAGCCAAGGTCATTGAGGACATCAAGGTCCAAGAGGGTGACATTCAACTACACAAAAATAAATGGCTAAACAAGAATATTAAATGTGGAAACATGCAACAAAAGGAGGTCCCAATCAATCAAGTTGTTTTGAGTATCCTCGGATCCTTAAACCAGGCCGCACCACCTCAACTACCAGTGCAGTCTAATTACTAGAATCACCTTCCATAAACCCAGTATCATATAAAATAGAATCAAAGACAAGGCCAATAGTATTGACCACCACAATAATTTACGCATTTTCAAAAGATATTAGCATCGATATTCTATCGATTATGTGAGGCATGAGCAATCAATCTTCTTGAGATCCATTTTTTGGATCCTAATAAGCCTAGATCAAAGGGGCACATGGAATATCTATACTATTCTTACCATCTACAAATGGTTCATGACATTTAAACATGTTACCCATTTAGATTTTAGTATAGGATATTATTGAGATACGAGAGCTTATGATTGGAAATTCTCTTTTCCCAACAACCAATAAATAGGAGTCTTCCAAGACCCCTTACCCACACATGAAACAAACATAACACCTATCAATTAAGAAGAGTAACCTAAGTAGGTGAATCAAGTGCATGTTGATCCACTTCACCAAGATTTTGTGGGAATGACCAATGTTGTGACAGGGGGACCTTTTCCATAGATGGTCCACTTACTTTATTCATGTAAAATCTTGATTTCCATCAAAACTATAGTGGAGATATTCATGGTATCACACCATCCCCATAATATACATCACAAACATAATACAATTTGGGGGTGCTCAAGGTATCTCACCTTCCCCCACACAAATAAAATAAATTAAAATAAAAAATGATCAAAAAAAAAAAACAAAACAAAAACAATGAAAAACCAATAAAATCACAAAAATATTTTATTGCTTACATCATTATGCATCACACATTATTGCATTGCATAAATCTGTTGCATTAGGTATATCAGTCATTGTATACACCACACATTCATTATTTGCATTTCATAGATCACAACGCCTATATGACTATCATGAGTCTTAATCAAACCTTTTATCATTTGCACTTTTTCTTGTGATATTTTGACTATTAAGGGGTCCTTGTAAGATAGGGTAGATACCGAATGACCATCAACAATGATGTTTAGATGATCACTGACTATTTTTATGCACACCTTTTAGTTTGAAAAATATTATGGAGAAAAACCCCCACATTTCACATATCATTACCATCCATATTCCTCTTTTTGAGTAACTGTATTTTTCAACACAACTAGTAAGTTGCTATAGGGTGTTCACTAGGGTTTTCGATCATTCAGCCATTTATAGTTTTCCTTTCAGATTTTGTAGAAAGCTATCTTAATTTTTGAAGGTAGGGTTTTGCTTTGATCGTACCTTGTATATCACAAAATCCCAACACAATTTTACACATTTAAAATTTGAGTTTGAACAAGGAAGAATGATACTACAACATGGTCCTTGCTCCTCCCTATCCAAAGCAATAAATTACCTTGCTCCCTAAAATGATCAAGTATCCCAAATAAATAAAAAAGTGGTTTTCACCACTAAAAAAATAAACTCCTTGATTCTCATAAAAAATGAGCAAGTATACCAAATAAATCAAAATAACGAAAGGCATAATGATCTTAAATCCCTGGAATCCTCAGTTATTAAAAATTCATGGGGCAATATCTATTACAGCAATGGGTTGAATTAAACCCACTTGGAAATGGGGTAGACTTATGTGTGGTGATATTTCTATCACATTAGCAACCTTCTCTTGTATAGATCAATGTCATCTTGCAGATGAGCTATCTTTTGGTGGGTTGTATTGCCTAGTAGTCTAGTCCAACAACATCCAAAATCAAGATAATGATGACCATACAGTGATCTTCATTACAACAATGGGTTGAATGAAATCCACCTAAAAATGAGGTAGTATTATGCATCATTAATAAACATCACGTGCTCATACAGGGATATTGAATATTTGGATCTTCCTAGTAGACTTATATCTTTTAGAGTCTTGTGTAGTCAGTATGCATATTTTGATTGGTTAACTAGGGTGTTTGAGTCTCATGAAAACCATGTTGTTTCCCTATAACATCTTACTAGTCATCCATCCATCATCTATATTATTATCATATTTCATATGGTTGTCTTTTAAATGCATGACTTTTGTGAAAAGTTTAACATTTTGGTTGATGAATTTTATACATTTTGTGGTGCTTACACTTAGGTTGTTCTGCATCATAGATTCATTCATTATGTTTTAGCATAAAAACATAAAATAATCAAATTTTGCATCATCATGTCATTAGTACATCACATACATGCATATATCTTATGAATTCTAGGCATATATTCATCCATCATCCATCATTGCATTCACATCTAAACTCAAAACACTCCAAAGACACTTAAGCCCTTTGGTCACATCAATTCAAGATGCTCCAAAGAAACTTAAGCCTTTTGATAAAATCAATTCAAAAATCTCCAAAGGCACTTAAGAATTTTGGTCACATCAATTCAAAATGCTCCAAAGGTACTTAAGCCTTTTGACCACATCAATTCAAAACACTCCAAAGGAACTTAAACCCTTTGGTTACTGTTGGCATTTTTGCCACATTGTTTCTATTGTTGCTGTTCAAGCAAAAGAATGCTCAAATTATGAAGACACTTGCCAAATTTTGTAAAAAGCAAAGGTGTCACGAGTCACGTTTTCACGACGTTTGTACCATAAAAAAGCTAAGCCCAAAAGATGTCACGATATCATGACATGTCGCATTTCGTGACCTATCACGTTTTTGCGGGGTCCAAATCCAAAATGTGCAAGCATGGGAATTTTTCATGATATCGCAACCTATCATAGTTTCATGGCGCCAAATGCAGAAAAGGGCTAAGTCAAGAAAGTTTCGCGATATCGCGACCTGTCATAGTTTCATGGCGCCAAATGCAGAAAAGGGCTAAGTCAAGAAAGTGTCGCGATATCATGACGTCGCGTTATCGTGATCAAAGCAGTCAACAGAAGCAAAGTAGTAAAACTATCGTGATATCATGACGTGTTGGAGTTTCATAGTCAACGTGGTCAATGGAAGCACTAAAATGAAGTTGTCGCGATATCGTGACATGTCGCAAAATTATGACTTGCGATGGCCATAGAGCAGAACAAGAGAAAGTGTCGCGATATCATGACATAAATCAGCCAAGGGCAATGTCAATGAAAAGTGTCATGATTTCGCGACAGTAAAGCAAGCAAGGATAAAATGGTACGGAATATCGCGATATCGTGACATGTCACCTTATCGCGGCAAGGTTGAAAGAAAACATAAGGCATGAAATGCGTCATGATTTCGTGACATTTTTGGAGATGAAGTCCAGCAAGAGAAACTTGTCGCGATATCGCGACATGAAGCAACAATGATGAAGAAGGCAAGAAAATGTCGTGATTTCATGACATATTTGATAGGAAGGGCAAAGTGCGAAGAATTGTCACAATTTCATGACATGTCATGTTTTCACGAGGCGGAAGCAAGGAGGCGGCCAGATTGTACGAATTGTCACGATTTCGTGACATGTTCTGTTTTTGCGATGCGAAAGGCGAAAATAAGGAGAACATAGAAACCTGTCGTGATTTCGTGATGTGTTGAAGATGAAAGAACCAAAAGGTAAAAACATCGCGATATCGCGACATGTCGGATTTTCGTGACCTATCACGTTTTCGCGGGTAAGAAGGCAGCAAGGTAAAAATGTCGCGATATCGTGACATGTCGCATTTTCGCGACCTGTCTCATTTTTGCGACAGAATCAATGACAAAAGGCCCGATACAATTCTGTTGCATTTTTCTTCAAGATTGCATAGGAGAACGTGCAAAGGAGATAAGGATCAATTAAAGGCTCTCCAACGGTTTTTAGATCATGGTCAAAGAAGCTTCATGATTAAATGTTGCTGATTACCGAGGTGTGCAAGATGGAAGAACCTGAGGCAGTTTTCGATGTCGCCAGAATTAAAGGTGCCTCTAATATTCAAAGCTCCAGTTCATGATCTCTTAACAAATTTCAGCTTCCTTTGATAACGATCATTTGATGAAGAGATATGAGCCCTCGTTTTTGCTTCATTCTTAGTTGTAATCCATTTAAAAATAGGGACTGTCATCTCTCCAAGGCAGATTAAGGGGATTGTTTCTTTGAGATCTGCTTCATGTATTAAATGCTGAGGATGGACCTCTATAAATACCAATGTAAAACTCAAGCAAAGGGAGGAGGATCTTGTTGCATAAATTAAAGTAGAAATCCTAGATGCAATTGCTTCTGTTCTTAGTGTCTTCTGGAGTTGGTGATCTAATTTGTTGTGTATGTTTGGATTTTTGTGTGATTTACTTCTGTGTAGTCCAGTGTAATATCAGTTGAATTTTGCTGTGTTGAATTTGGCTGTATTGGCATTTGAATGTTTGAAGTTTATTTGGAAGCGAACTCATGGCTAATGCATGATCCAATTTTTGTATACGTATTCTAAGAGTCAGTTGCTACTGAGCTTTAGGATCTAGTTGAAGTTATTGTTGTTCGAGGTTGTTCTCCCCATTAACGATCAGCTTCGGCCATATTTACATCCCTTTCAGTTATTTCCCATTTCTTTTCGCATTATTTCTCATTTCTTTCCATATTTTCCCATTTCTTTCCTGCATCTCTAGTCTTGAAACTAGTTTAGATTAGTGTGGGAACCAGCCCTCTCTAAAGATTGTCCCGGGAGACATCTCTTTCTCTCGGCCTTTCAATGTTGGCCAAGTATAGGGCACATATACATATAAAATCCTTTCCTGTGGTAGATTTGTGACCAACAATTTTTGGCACGCCCGGTGGGACAGACTGTTTCTATCTATAAAAGATCCACAATCGGTGGGACAAGTACTATTTCAAATTGACACTCAGAGGAATCAAGATTTTGATGAACTGTCTTGACCTCAAAGCAAAGATTGTAAGTTCATCTGGTGACTCTGCTGAAGGTGATTGTACCTAGAAATTTCTAATTGTGAAGCTAGTGAAAATCTTTGCTTCATGATCATGAGATCAAGTGCCAAATAATCAGAAGATCCATTCGAATTCTTCAATATTGATGTTTAGAACTGGAGGGAGTGCTCAAGATTGGTAAGTCCAGTGAATCCATCATTTGCTATTTCATCGTAGGCTGCAGGTCAGTTTGTGCCATCCCTGACTCCTCCCAGTACTGCTACAAGCTTCTTATATCCAGATCCAGCACTCCAAATGGCCCAAAATCCTCCACCAAGGAAGTTCTCGACATGGAATGGTTCGAGAGCTTTGAACTTACTGGCACAAAATCCAGTTCCTCAAGCTGCTTTGAAAGCTTTGCCGACCTATGATGGTACTGGTAATACTGCTTATGAGAATATTAATGATGTAGCCTCTTTGGCGGCCATCCATGACATAACCGACGAAGATGTAATGATTAAATTGTTGGTGTTATCACTGAGAGGTAAATTGCTGTATTGGTACCGAATGCTGCCACCAGGCACCATTACATCATGGGATCAATTAGGAGAATTGTTAGTCAAAAAATTTCATGAACAAGCTGATCCATACTCCTTATTGCATAAATTTAATGTAATTCAAAGGCACCCGCAGGAAGAGATAGCTGACTTCAATGTCAGATTTACCAGAAGCTGGTAGAGAATTCCTGATGGTCTTCAGCCTGTTGATGAGCTAGCTGCATTTTACTACCTTGGAGCGTTTAACACAGACATCAGCTTGGTTGTCTGGTAATTCAATGTGACTACATTTCTAGAACTATTTGAACAAGCACAAAATGCGAAAGCTGATTTGATTGCTATAGGTAGGTTTCCTCCAAAGGTAACAATGCCTATCATACCTGATCTTCCTAAGCATTTGTATTTTGGTTCCTTTTCACAGCCCATGCCTTCCATGTATCCTACCCCATCATGGAGCTCAAGTGCACCTCAGATTGCACCCATTCCAGTTCCCCAGCTTCCTGCTCCAACTATTCCATAGTTGCCTGCACCAAGCATTCCGCAATACCAGCATACAGGTATAGCCCCCACATCTTACATTGCTCCATCCATGTACCCTTCATCTTCATGGAATCCTCCCACAACTGCAGTACCTATGGTTCCCATTCCACGGTTAGCCTCTCCACTTCCAACTCCTGCATTACCTTTCCCATAGGTTCCATTACCTTTACCGGCACCGCCTGTGTCCTCAAGCCTAGATCCTCAATTGGCTATTCTATAAGAAATTCAATCGGCTATGAGATCTCTCACTAACAAGGTGACATCTATGGAATGGAGAGAGGCGGAAAGAAACTATCAGCCACGAAGATTTATGTCGACAGTAACTAGAGAACAACTTGCTCCTAGCAAGGCTATGGAGAAAGTACCTGAAAGGAAATCAGCAATCCTGGTAAGTGAAGAGGCTGGCCCTTCTGAAGTTTCACATGAGCCATCTTACTGGTGTTCTTCCTATAATGACCCACATGATGAGTCCACTTGCATGGTCCACCAAAATTATTTGCAAGTTCTTACAGGGAGCCATGTAAACATGATTCAAGAGGTAGATCTTAATTCTGTGAAGTCTCTTGAGGAACACATAGCAATATTGACACGCATCGGCAAGAAACCAATGTTGGTAGATCTGGCTAATATGGAGCCATTGAAAGTGCCTCATGTACAAGCAACAAAGCAGCAAATGCCAACAAAGGCTCATGATCCTCCAACGCAATGAAAATCACCTATTTTGTCGAAGGATCCACTTCCACCACAAGCAAAAGAGAAGGAAAAAGCTTCTACTTACTAGCTGCAAGCAGAAACAAAGGAACAAGCTAGAGAGACACTGCAATATCCATCATTGACTAAACGGCAACGAGTGGAGGCTACCCAACAATATAAAAGCAAATTTGAATCGTCTAATGGAGGAAAAGAACAGATCTCCATGGAGGACAACATTGTTGAAGAACTCAAATGGATACCAGCTAAGGTAAGTTTGTATGACACCTTGCAGTTGCCTAGACAGGTAAATCTCTTACAAGAATCCCTGAAGACCATATAAAGTAATGGGAAAGCTCCAGTCCAGGTATTTATGTCTCAAACTCTGACTACTTCAACCACTGGAAAGAACAGACCACCCCCATTTTATCTGTCACTCAGGATGGAGGGTTGGATAGTACATAACTACCTGGTTGATTCTGGTGCTGCGACAACTGTCATGCCAAAGGTAGTGTGTGAAGCCATGGGAATGGAATATACAAGAAGTAGCCCTAGTGTATTGTAGTTGGACGGGACTCCAGTGAAAATAGTAGGTGTAATCAAGGATGTTCCTATTGCTCTGCATAATATGCCTCAGATTATAGTAATTCAGGAGATAGTTGTGGTTGATTTGGAACCATTTTTCAGCATGTGTTTGTCAAGGGAATTTACTGCCAAGTTAGGGGGCTACCTTTCTCTGGATTATTCTCACTTGGAGATTCCTTTCAAAGGGAGAAGAATCCGTATTTACAATCAGAAGCCTTCTACTTTTCATATTGAGAAGATGGGAGAAGAAGAAAAGTCCAAACAGTCTGTCAATTTGATAACTAAAGAATTGGATAATTCTGATTTGATGGATGAAGTCCTGGATGAGCCTTGCTTAGAGGATGACTTTTCAATGCTCAATTTTAATGCCATGGTGGAAAATTAAATTGGTGGTTATTCCATTACAAATCTTGAAGGGTTTGAAGTAGAGTTATCTCCTGATCAAGTTGGTCAAGATCCTGTATCTACCATTTCCATTCCTCCATCTTCCACCATTCCATCATTTCCCACCCCATTCCATGGCCTGCGCATCTGTGGGTCATCCCTCCATTCATTTTCATTTTGTAACACGGGTGCTTTTTTGCTACTGCCATAGAGATCCTTGCCCAGCACCTGGTGATTACTCAGCTCATCCGAGCTAGGCAAAGTGCAGTAGTTCTAAAGAAATAAGGGAGTTCTGCTCTTCCATAATTTTTGTTGCAGGTCCTATTTTTGAGTGCTGAGTACCTGCAAGAGCGTGTTGCAGTAGCCTACAGAGATGTCTAGCATCACTCAACATTCACTTCTCCTGTTTCTCCTATTTCTTGACTCCATTGCCCAATGGATAAAGGCCTGAGATTCGTGCATACAACAGAACTGTATACCCTGCGAGCCACCAAGAATGTTGGCATTTTTGCCACATTGTTTCTGTTGTTGCTGTTCAAGCAAAAGAATGCTCAAATTATGAAGACACTTGCCAAATTTTGTAAAAAGCAAAGGTGTCACGATTTCACGACATGTCGCAAAATCATGACCTGTCACGTTTTCACGACGTCCGTACCATAAAAAAACTAAGCCCAAAAGATGTCGTGATATCGCGACATGTCGCATTTTTGTGACCTGTCACATTTTCGCGGGGTCCAAATCCAAAATGTGCAAGCATGGGAATTTGTCATGATATCGCGACCTGTCATAGTTTTGCGGCGCCAAATGCAGAAAAGGGCTAAGTCAAGAAAGTGTCGCGATATCACAACATGTTGCGTTATTGCGGTCAAAGCAGTCAACGGAAGCAAAGCAGTAAAACTGTTGTGATATCGCGACATGTTGGAGTTTCATGGTCAACGTGGTCAATAGAAGCACTAAAATGAAGTTGTCACGATATAGCGACATGTCACAAAATCATGACTTGCGGTGGCCATAGAGCAGAACAAGAGAAAGTGTCACGATATCGCGACATAAATCAGCCAAGGGCAATGTCAATGAAAAGTGTCGCAATTTCACGACAGTAAAGCAAGCAAGGAGAAAATGGTACGAAATGTTGTGATATTGTGACATGTCACGTTATCACGGCAAGGTTGAAAGAAAACATAAGGCATGAAAGACGTCGCAATTTCACGACATTTTTGGAGATGAAGTCCAGCAAGAGAAACTTGTTGCGATATCGCGACATGAAGTGACAATGATGAAGAAGGCAAGAAAATGTCATGATTTCATGACATATTTGACAGGAAGGGCAAAGTGCGAAGAATTGTCATGATTTTGTGACATGTCATGTTTTCGTGAGGCGAAAGCAAGGAGACGGCCAGATTGTACGAATTGTCGCGATTTCATGACATGTTTCATTTTCACGAGGTGGAAGGAAAAAATAAGGAGAACATAGAAGCCTATCGCGATTTCGTGACATGTTGAAGATGAAAGAACCAAAAGGTAAAAACGTCATGATATCGTGACATGTCGCATTTTTGCGACCTGTCACATTTTCACAGGTAAGAAGGCAGCAAGGTAAAAACGTCACGATATCGCGACATGTCGCATTTTCGCGACCTGTCTCATTTTCATGACAGAATCAACGACAAAAGGCTTGATACAATTCTATTGCATTTTTCTTCAAGATTGCATAGGAGAACGTGCAGAGGAGATAAGGATCAATTAAAGGCTCTCCAACGGTTTTTATATCATGGTCAAAGAAGCTTCATGATTAAATGTTGCTGATTACCGAGGTGTGCAAGATGGAAGAACCTGAGGAAATTTTTGATGCCGCCAGAATTAAAGGCGCCTCCAATATTCAAATCTCCTGTTTGTGATCTCTTAACAACTTTTAGCTTCCTTTGATAACGGTCATTTGATGAAGATATATGGGCCCTAATTTCTGTTTCATTCTCAGTTGTAATCCATTTAAAAATAGGGACTGTCATCTCTCCAAGGCAGATTAAGGGGATTGTTTCTTTGAGATCTGCTTCATGTATTAAATGCTGAGGACGGACCTCTATAAATACCAATGTAAAACTCAAGCAAATGGAGGAGGATCTTGTTGCAAAAATTAAAGTAGAAATCCTAGATGCAATTGCTTTCGTTCTTAGTGTCTTCTGGAGTTGGTGATCTAATTTGTTGTGTATGTTTGGCTTTCTGTGTGATTTACTTTTGTGTAGTCCAGTGTAATATCAGTTGAATTCTGCTGTGTTGAATTTGGCTATATTGGCATTTGAATGTTTGAAGTTTATTTGGAAGCGAACTCATGGCTAATGTGTGATCCAATTTTTGTATATGTATTCTAAGAGTCAGTTTCTGCTGAGCTTTAGGATCTAGTTGAAGTTATTGTTGTTCGAGGTTGTTCTCCCCATTAACGATCGGCTTCGGCCATATTTACATCCCTTTCAGTTATTTCCCATTTCTTTTCGCATTATTTCCTGTTTCTTTCCACATTTTCCCATTTCTTTCCTGCATCTCTAGTCTTGAAACTAGTTTAGATTAGTGTGGGAACCAGCCCTCTCTGGATATTGGCTCGAGAGACATCTCTTTCTCTCGGAATTTCAATGTTGGCCAAGTCTAGGGTGCATATACATATAAAATCCTTTCTTGTGGCAGATTTGTGACCAACAGTTACATCAATTCAAAATGCTCTAAAGGTACTTAAGCCCTTTGGTCAAATAAATTCAAAACACTCCAAAGGCACTTAAGCCCTTTGGTAAAATCAATTCAAAAAGTTCCAAAGGCACTTAAGCCCTTTGGTCAAATCAATTCAAAAAGCTCCAAAGGCACTTAAGCCCTTTGGTCAAATCAATTAAAAATACTCCAAAGGCACTTAAGCCCTTTGGTCACATCAATTCAAAATGCTCCAAAGGCACTTAAATCCTTTGGTCACATCAATTCAAAATGCTCCAAAGGCACTTAAGCCCTTTGGTCACATCAATTCAAAATGCTCCAAAGGCACTTAAGCCCTTTAAAAACATCAATTCAAAATGCTCCAAAGGAACTTAAGATTGTTGGTCAAATCAATTCAAAATGCTCCAAAGGCACTTAAGCCCTTTGGTCAAATCAATTCAAAATGCTCCAAAGGCACTTAAGCCCTTTGGTCACATCAATTCAAAATTCTCCAAAGGCACTTAAGCCCTTTGGTCACATCAATTCAAAATGCTCCAAAGGCACTTAAGCCCTTTAAAAACATCAATTCATAATGCTCCAAAGGAACTTAAGATTGTTGGTCAAATCAATTCAAAATGCTCCAAAGGCACTTAAGCCCTTTGGTCAAATCAATTCAAAATGCTCCAAAGGACTTAAGACATTTGATCACATCAATTCAAAATGCTCCCAAGACACTTAAGCCATTTGGTCACATCAATTCCAAACGCTCCAAAGGCACTTAAGCTCTTTGGTCAAATCAATTCAAAAAACTCCAAAGGCACTTAAGCTCTTTGGTCAAATCAATTCAAAATGCTCCAAAGGTACTTAAGCCCTTTTTTCAAATCAATTCAAAATGTTCCAAAGGAACTTAAACCCTTTGGTCACATCAATTCAAAATGCTCCAAATGCACTTAAGCCCTTTGGTCATATCAATTCAAAATTATCCAAAGATACTTAAGCCCTTTGGTCACATCACTTCAAAAGGCCCCAAAGGCACCTAACCCCTTTGGTCAAATTAGTTCAAAAGCTTCAATGGTATCTAAATTCCTTTGGTCCAATTCATCACAAGTGAATCTTGTATCTAGTGATCTGCTCTAGTAACTTTGTGGGTGCAATGATTAGTTATCCATGTAATACAGTCAGACGAGTAAATTACCATAAGACAACTCTTATTAAAAAATAAAAAAATAAATTCACAAAAATAAAATGGGTCAAATCATCGAGGTCATAAGGAAACAAACCCTCAAAATTTTATAATCACCTAGTCAAACCCAAAATCAAGTCATCTTGTTCAAGCAACTCATCGCTTTCATAATTTTCATCTCCTATATCGACTCATCACTTGAGGGGGTAGTCATATAAATACAAAAATTTAAAATTAAATCAACAATAAAACACTCAGTCATCTCTAATTGTGTTTATCCAAGAATCATTGCCAAAGACAATCATACATCCTCCTTGCTTGGGGAAAACAAAAAAAGAGGGGTAAAAATAAATTCAAACAAACTAGGTGGCTAAAATTCCTGATCCATATCCCCTAAGGCTAAAATATAACTTAAGATTATCTTCTAATGCCTCTAAGGCTAAAGTGTAGATATCTTCCAATGCCCCTAAGATTAAAGTATAGATTTCATCTTGTCTTCCAATGCTCCTAAGGCTAAAGCATAGACTTAAAATTCTCTTCCAATGCCCCTAAGGCTAAAGTGTAGACTTAAGCTTGTCTTCCAATACCCCTAAGGCTAAAGTGTAGACTTAAGCTTGTCTTCCAATGCCCCTAAGGCTAAAGTGTAGACTTAAGATTATCTTCCAATGCCCCTAAGGCTAAAGCGTAGACTGAAGTTTATCTTCCAGTGCCCCTAAGGTTAAAGCATATAATTAAGCTTGTATTCCAATGCCTCTAAGGCTAAAGAGTAGACTTAAGCTTGTATTCCAATACCCCTAAGGCTAAAGATTAGACTCAAGCTTGTCTTCCAATGCCCCAAAGTTTACCAAAAAATTTAGTATACTCAAAGCCTAAAGTGCAGACTCATATCATAATATCTTCCAATGGATAAAAGGTTTACTAAAATAAAGTTCCTCAACTTGTCAAAAGTAATGATGCAATAGTGCATGCTCTTTCCATTATTGGGGTATCTAACATTGATTATGTTAATGAACAACCTTAATAAACTTGACTATTTTAGTCCTATTTTTTCTCTGTGTTTTTCTTCACACAATGCATCCCAAAAAGGGGTTTTCGTAGACACTAAAATTATATCATATTGAAGAGACTACCTACTTGGTATCTTCTAGACCACATGACCCACTTTGGGTCCTCAAGGCTAAAACAATGGTTCTTACCACTCAAACAAGGCACATTTTTGTAAATGTTTGGGATCGTCCTACCCTGATATGACCTCAAATTTGGGGTCATCCTACCCTGATATGGCCTCAAACTTGGGGTCATCCTACCTTGAGATGACCTCTAGGGTTGTCCTACCTTTAGACATTCACAAATATATTTTGGTCAAAAATTCCAGCAGGACCTAGTTGGCACTTGAAATTGCTAGTTAGATCCCGCGCATGATCCTGCACCACAACTTAGCACTTTGCATGATCCAAAATAGCAAAAATGCATGCATTAGTCAATTTCATGATATTTCATAGAATAGAATTCATTTTTCTTGATGTGAAATAACTCTCTGCTTCTTCATGCAAAGGATTTATACCATTATTAGGTTTTTTTCAAGGAATCTATATATTGGGATTCACCCTCTTTCAAAAATATACAAATATTCAAGTTTTCAAGTAACGAAGTGCTATCAAAACCCAACCACGAGCTCTTAAACTTTCACCATCAAAAGCTATGTCATTATATTGCTCTAAGGGTTGAATATTATGCTTACACTTTTCGCATAATCGAACACCCCAACTTTGGTGATTGATCAAACCCACTAAGCCACTACAACAGTGCACCCAATCCATATAAAATGCCATAGATCAAACCCAAACGTCACCCAGACTTGGCCACAAGAAAATCACTCACAGGGCAGTAGCCGTCTCGACCCAAGATGACTCACAAGTATGACCATCCCACCTGAATATAACCCGAAGGCAGTGATATATTTGTTTACTTTATTGTAGTAGATTTTAGCAGCATTTATTTTATAGCATTTTAGATAAGTTATAAGCTCATTTACGTATGAATCTATTTTTATTTTATTTTATTTATTTATCACATATTTTATCATTAATATGAGCCTTATCTCGAAAGGCTCTGCACATGCTTTTAACATTCTTCAATTTTCTTGTGTGTAGATCGTAGGTACCTATGAGAAAAAGAAGAGTGCAAGAACTTGATATCATCAACCCTTGGGGTGATCATGAAAAACCCGCTTCAATATGGTTCATGGGTGTGAATAAGACCCTATGCATTACATTCGAAAGATTCTCATTGTAAAATAGTGTATCAAGATCGATAATAAATCCCTAAGAGGGATTTTATTGTAACCCCACTACAAGGAACAAATATTATTATTAATAAAAGGGCACCTCAATCATTTATATTTATCTTATTTTCAATCTGTGTGGTTTCATTGTTATTGCTATATTTCAGTATTTCATTTTCTTGGATGTATTGTAATTTTTTGGACTTTAGTGAAATCAAATTCATGTCGAGGTGGAAGGCTTGGGAAATATTCTAGAAATACATCCCTACATTCATACAGAATTGGTTTTTTCTTAAATATTTTTACATCCATAGTATTGCCTTTTTTGTCATTTATCTTAACCACATACAACATTCCATATTTTTTGATTGCCTTCTTAAGCTACATAGCTGACAACAAATGTAGTCAAAAAAACCCTTGCCTACTTTGAACCCTTATTATTTTATTATCTTTATTTATATAATCCATCCATATTTCTTGGAAATTAATTAGGGCTCCATGAGCTTTTAACCAATCCATTTCTAAGATGATATCAAAGGCATGTAGTGGTGCTACATATAGTTCCATATAGTTGATTGATTGAGTATAGAAATATTAATAGTAAACAAGCATTGATACACTAAGAAATTTTATCCAAACCCATATTCATATTCAAATTTCCATCCTTATGCCAAAAATCTAAGTTTTTTCGAAATATCCCCTATAATACTAGTGGAAATAAAACTATTTGTAGCTCCATAATAAATTAAAACCTTTACATTCTTATTGAGCAACTTACCATTTAACAGTATGGGAGTTGCACGTCCATCAAGGTTCTAACTTCCTATGGTTGCATATATTCAGTGTGGTTGATCCTCGGCTCTGTTACTCATATTTGGCCTTTAGGGATACTTATTTGCATAATGAGGACTCCCACAAATAAAACAACCTATTATCGATACCTAAGACATTTCTTGCCTTTTATCCCATGTATCCTCTTTTTGAGATGAATCATTTTGCTTCTAAGGTCAAGGTTTGGAATTTTCCTTTTAGAATTCTTCTTATAATTCCCTTGGTTCCCATTTTTGTTATTTCCAAACTTTGGGTTTCCTTTTATCTTCTTATTTTGCTCTTTTTCCCATTTCATAAACCCGACACTCTTCCTCTTCCTAAGTTCCTACTTTTCTTTTGTCAACTCTTCATAATTGAAGGTCTTCTTGGTTTTCTGATTGGTCTCTTCCTATCAAGGAAAATCATATGCTTTTTGAAGGATTTTGAACTTGAGCAAATTAATCAAAATTCAAGTCTTATGATCCACCCCCAATAAGAACTTATGCACCTTTAATTATTCATTGATCTCATACTTAGGAATATATTTCAAGAGTTTAACAAATATTTGATAGTATACCTCCATGGTCAATGTACCATGTTGGAGCATAGAGAACTCCTCAAACTTCTCTACATAAAAATGATCCTATAGGAATTTCTTCTTAAATGCCCTTACAAAACTATCCCATATAAGTTCCAATAATTTGATTACTCTGCCTACATTGAATGTGTTTCACCCTTTTAAGGTTACATCTTGAAGATGAAGGGTTGCCCAAACAATTTGGATTTCAAGTGAGTAATTCTTCATGGAAAAATAAGTTTCTAATTTATTAAAACAACAATATACTACATCACCCCCTTATCTTCTATTAAATTTAGATACCTTAACATTCTTAAGGTCCTTAGCAAGCTCAACCTCAATTCAAGCTTTACACTCTTTTATTTCTCTAGCAGGATTCTCTTTTTTCTACCCTTTGAATCCTTGTTCCCGGTTTCTTGATTAACCAATATTTCTAATATTTTCTCTTGCTGCTCTATTTTCTCTTGAAGCAACTTAAATATAGAAGAAAAAATTTTCACCCTCTCATTAGAGTCCACTATTCTTCTAATTTTCTTACTAGAGTCTGTTGTTCTTCCAAACTTCTTATTGAAGTCCATTGTTCTTCCATATTTCTTGTTGAAGTTCATTGTTCTTACAAACGTCTTACTGAAGTCAATTGTTATTCCAAATTTATTGTTGGAGTCCATTGTTTTTTCAAAATTCTTACTAAAGTCTATTGTTCTTATAATTTTCATTTGAGGATACATTGCAGCTTCCTCCTACATAGTTGACCCCACCTTAGATGATCCTCCTCTCAAAACAAGTGTCATATTCTATCCATAAAAATAAGCTAGATAAATCATAATTTCACCAAAATTGTACTTAATATTAGTTAGTTTCATTTTCCCACAAACTAACTTAGACTATTATCACTTACATGATAATGATTATGATCAAAATTACCTCTCTACAAGGTGCCATCCCAATAAGAAGTTGTACTTCCTAGAATTTTTACTCCTTGGTCTGATCGTTCAAGATGACGTGCAATAATTACCTTGTCCCAAATTAAATTAAGGTCCCTGAAGAGTAATCCTACCCAAAGTAGCACATCAACTCAAGGGTTATTCTATGTTACCTCCATGCAATCTTCTAGTCCTACAACCTATAGCACCCTAAAATTGGTGCAGTAAACCTTAGCAAATAATTAAAATTACCTTAGTAATAATTGAAATTCAAATTTCAAACCCAAAATCGCTCCAAAACCACCTGCTACCTGTTTCCTCATTTTTTGCATCATTTTTAGAGTTTGTTTTGTCCGTTGGATGATATCGTCGTCGATTAGACGATATCGCCTCAGATCGGATGAATTCATCTGGAGCAGAATGTCTGGATGATTTCGTCCCAAAACTAATTTTTCATAATTAGCTTATGTTTCAATGGTGTCTCTAATCTGGGCAGAAGTGTGTCTGTGCCGTTAGAGACTTCCCCCGTTGGAGATCTCCCAAATTGGGATGATCGCAAACCTCCTAACCTCCCTCCTATGCCTATTTAATCTTAGGAACTCCCCTTGACATTCCCCTGGCTGAATTTTCCTATAATGTGATCTTGGCGTGCATTATAATACCCTGGATTATTATCTGCATTTGTGCTTTTCAAATTTTCTTGCAAGAACTCTGTTATTCTTCATCCGAAACAAGCTCAGATCATCACAGATGATCTTGTACAATCTCGAACGATCATATCCCAATTCGAGACGATTTTGACTGCAGTCAACATTGGGGGCAATCAGTGCCCAGAGTTTGCATTTTTCCTATACCTTTCTGCTATTTTATTCTGCATCTAGTTAGTTTTATTATTATTTCATGTTATTTTGCATCTTGGAGTTCACCCATGTAGCTTAAATACATAATAAAATCATGATTAGCTATTAAAGCATGATAATTTACTTGCATTTCTATTTGGGATTATCTTATTAACATCATTTTGTCATTTCACATCATTTTCCTTTATCAGCATAGCTACATTTTCTATATTCTGTATCCTTTTCTTTGATTGTAGGTCTCTAACAATTTTTTCTGATGAATTCGTCAGATCTTAGACGATCCTGTCAGATCGGAGATGATCCTATCAAATTCAAGACGATCTTGACTGCTTCAAAAATTAGAACCTCCATCAGACATCCGTATCAGGTATGGATTTTTCACTTAATTTATTCTCTAATTTTTCTGCTTAAATCTATTTTTTGTCTTCATTTAAATCTGCATTTCATATAGAATAACTTAGATTCATTTGGCCAAACCTAGGATTTGAATGATTAAAGGTAAAACTGAACACATCAAACACATTCCCAACCTAGGCGTGGAGACTGCCACTAAACGTTTCCTGGTGAACCCCACCATCCGTCGAAAAATCACCTTAATACCCCTCCCCCGAGAGGCGGGACCTTCAAAGGGCCTCTCAGTCCGAGGTATTGTCCCATCCTTCTCACATCCCCCTTCGAGGCACGGATCCTTTAGCATGAAGGTAAGGGTGCAGAAAATTTGGAACGATACACAACCTAGTATTTGATACCAACTATAACAACCCACCAAATAGACCTAAGGGAGAGATATTTTTTATTTTCATAAGGAATAACTCGCAAAGAAGTCCTAATACATTTTTTTCAGCATTGTAAGGTATAACCACATTTTTATTTCAATATCGCTACATATGACACTCAAGTGGATAGGAGTGGCCATCTTCTCATACTTATGGGGTTCACCTTTCTAAACCTCACAATTTAAAAAGAATTTCAATAGTGGTCCCCCACTTTTTCTATTTCCTCACTGGTATAGGACAACTTGAAAATGGTGTAAGGATTATCCTTTAAGACCCATAACACTTAAATATGAATGCCTATTCCCTAACCCTACATAATTATGTCTATGTAGGATTATTTTGGCATAGTTTGTTAGTGCTTAGTCACCACACCTCTATGAGCTAGCTAAGGCCATTACATCGCCATTACCACTCACCTAGTAATGAGCATGGTAACTTGATCCTCACTATTTAAATTTCTACACCTCATTGTTAGGAATATTTACAAGCCTCACTACTTAGGACTACCCAAAAGCCTCACCACTTTGGGACATCCAAGCCTCACTGTTCAAGATGTATCATTCATAAATATCTAGTTATTGCATCACTTCAATTCCTCATAGAATCACAAATAGCTAGTTATTGCATCACCACAACTCCTCCTAGGATTGGGTACATATTGAATCAAATTTTTTATAATATGACTCTATATTCATGCCCAAAACCCTCATACAAACCCAATATTCTAAACATTAATAATAATATGAACAACTCTCTCAAAGCAAATAAAGTGCTAGATTAAATTATAAATTAATCCATCATAACACATTTACCAAATATTTTTAAAAACATAAAACTATCATCTAGCATTTCCTTCTTCTACAACAAAAAGGATAAGTTCAACATCTAAGGAAAAATCACCACAATCTATCAATTGGGTGTTATTCATCCTTCATAAACACATTCTTTCAATTTGCAAATAATTAACTATTTATAAAATCATTACATCTTCCAATTTTGTTCAATCACAAAATAATGTAATAACAAAATACATTACATATTTCTATTCAAAATACAAGATACTATCCAAGATATCTTTCTCACTCTCAATTACAATACAACATTTCAACATAAAAAATCTTTATATCATTATTATTTCCAAGGTCTTCATTTGGATAAAACATCTCCCATTAACTTACAATATAAATTTAGGGATCAAGACAACTTTGTAATGCATATGCAAACCTAACATGCACTATGCAACAACACATGCAACAATGCAACAAGCAATAACATGCAATATTTATTGAGAGAATCCCATACTTCTCTCAATCATGGATTTATCTACTAAAAAATTATCCAATTAATCCTTCAAGGATGTTAGAAATAGAGTCTATTACATCATTTGAATCATGTAAATGTACCTTTATCTTGGTACATACTTAGGACATTAGATTACTTTAGGGGAAATTTATCTAGTTACTTCATGCATTGTAATAATTGCACAAGTGTCAAAGTGCAAGTTGTATATGTGCAAGTTATCCCTTGCACATCTAGGCAGAGTGTTGGCCAAGGAACCCATTTCCTATATAAAGGGCCATAGGTATAGATATAGAGCAACATAGATAGAGAGCATATAGTTGCATATAGAGTCAGAATATTATGATGTAGCATTGTAGTGTGATGGGGTGTAATATGCTCAATGCCCATTCTTGAGTAGTAGCTCTATTCATGGAGTGTTCATTTCCTCTAGAGCTATTTTGTAAACATCTCCATCATATATATATATATATATATATATATATATATATATATATATATATATATATATATATATATATATATATATATATATATATATATATATATATATATATATATATATATATATATATATATATAATTTTTAGTCATCTCGCATATTTACTTTATGTCATTTTATTTTGCATCTTGTGTTTGTTATCTCCCATTACATACTGCATCAAAAGCTAACAATGGTATTAGAGCTACGGTAGATCAATATGAGAACCACCATTGTAATAGATCCTAAGTTTTGTCAACCTGATATGCTATTGGACCAGTCACTATCAAAAATACTCAGGAGAGTCTAGGTGGTAGAATTAAGGAGAGTCACAATATTAGGACTAAAAGAAATCTCAAATTTTGGAATACTGAGATTGCATATGGCTGGAGTCTTTCCATAGAGTTTCAAGGGAAAACTTGTGAATACTAGGATTCAGTATTTGATCCACTACTTTGATGTGTCAACTAGTGAAGCTCATCAAAGAGACCTAGAGAAATTAACCTGAAGTTTCTTGTATTGTAGGGAATTGATTCTCATATTATTGGAACACCTCATACAGTAAAAATCTAGGAGACTTCAACTTCATTGCCTAAAATTCAAAGTGGTTTCATAGTGTAGAGATTATTTACTAAAAGAGAAAAATATTACAAAAGAAACTTCTAGAGCATAATTGTGGTGAAGTTAGAAGATAAGATATCTCCATTGCTAGATTGGAAACTTCACAAGAATAAAATGCCATAGAAGCCTTAAAAGTCCATAGTATCTTTGATCCAAAATAAAAGGTTATATAAGCCTTGATCCAAAATAAAATGCCATAGAAGCCTTGGTACTAAAAAAACCACAAAAGCCTTGATCCTCAAAAAAGACCATAGAAGCCTTGATACTGAAAAATGCCATAGAAGCATTTATCCTGAAGAAGACTTTAGAAGAAAAGTATCTAACTCAGAAGTAGATTTCAATACTAATATTTTTTTGTAGGAATAGGAAGATTCATTGACTTGTGAAAGCTTCCTACAAGAAGGTTAGGAGGAGTATCTTCTTCAAAATTAATCCAACACCTAAATCAAAAGATATCAGGAGAAGATTTCATTGATGAAGAAGGACTAGGAGAGTCCTAATCGAATACAGAGGTAGCAGAATCAGATATCCATTAGAAGATATCACCACCAACACTTCTAGAAGTAGAAATTTAAGGATAAGATCTCAAGGAAGACCAAAAGGAGATACAAAATCAAAGGCCTTGGAGAGGTCTCTACGAGCATACAATAAAAGTCCTGGTGAGCCTTGTTGAAGAATTCATCAAAGGAGTTCAAAGGATAACTCATTGGAGAAATTAACTATTGGATATAGTGAAATATTTGGGACAATTATCACCATTTGACAATAAGACCAAGAAGAAGAATTTGGTAAGGAGTGCCAAATCTTAGAAGACATCAAGACACACAAAATCTTGATAAGAAGCCTACCAAATCTAGGAGACCTAGAGATTACCTCTCACAACAAGAAGGCACCACTTCAGAATAAAATATCTCTTCACATCTACAGTAAAAATGAGGAGACTATAAGAGGAGAAAAAACAACCAAAAATTCTAGGCTCATGAAAGGGAGACCATATTTTGGTGAAGATGAAGTTGTTCAAGGCAACCTACAAAAAGAGCTGTAAGATATCATCTAAGACAACAACTTGGTGATCATAGACATCAAGATATACATCCTCTACAAAAGTGGTGAAAAGGGCTTTCAAAAAAAGGTAAACAACTATTGGTGCAAGTAGATTCATTAAGTGGACTACTTATCAGATATGTTTAAGCACCTTAACTAGATTGAAGTTGCAAAAAGGAGAATAAAATTAGAGTATTCAAAAAGGTGCAAAAAGAAAGGATTCTTTAAGCTTCATTTGCACTTTAGGAGTTGATTAGATTTTAGAAATATTAAACTATCTATCAACTACCTATTATCTACTTTAAAAAAAAAAATGAAGACTAGCTCCTATTACCTTTCTATTAAAGAAATTTCAAAATAATTCTTGAAGATTCATTTCATATTATTCTTGATTAGTTGTAGTAAATTGATTTAAGTGCATTAGTTTTAGAGAGTTAATTGGAGTAATAAGGTGATACTATTAGTGCATTAAAAGATTATTAGATTTGCACTATTAGATTACTCTCAAAAATATTATTGCCTGTGTTCTTGAGAAGGGCACAAAAACATAATTAATCAAAGTGTCTAAAGATACTATTAATACACAAATATCTGCAACTTCAGGTGGCTTGAGAAAGTCATAAAATAAGCTCTATCCTCCAAGTTTTTTGAGAAGAAAGTAACCACCAAAAATAGAATCAAAGGAAGCATTGAACGAGACTTGGTGAGTCTCAAGTTCAAAGCACAATAATAGTGTAGAAAAATACAGCAAAATAAAGCTTCCATCATGTGGTTACAAGCTTGGAACATTTCATAAAACATCCAAGATAAAAAGGTATGATGTCCATTCTATAGAACAAACTCAAAACCCGTATTGCACTCAAATATTCTGCCTCAAAACCAAAAATTTAGATGTGTAAAAAGGGTACAAAATGAAGGTGCAATAATAATATTTTATGTAAACCTATTTTACATTATATTGCACGAATCCTAATATGGTTATACAAGGAGAAAAAGACAAATTTAAAGGTTCTCTAGAGGCACTAAACTTGCTAAAACAATCAGCCAAATATGGTAATATGCTAGCAGCAATCAAGCTTAGCTCAAGGATCCAATCAATGGGCTCATACTCCTTGCATCCAAGATGGCCAAAACTGCAAGATACAATGTGTAAAACAAAGGGATAACAATGTTAATCAAAGAGCAATAGCATCTACGAAAGGAGGACGTAAGCAAGCAAGGAAGAAAGGAAAATAAAGCACAATTGGAGTATCACTCACTCTACAATCGTTGGCAAAAATCGGTGCTCAAAGCCTCCATATTATTGCTCCATATACTAGCTGAAAGCAAGTGCAAGTGAACGAAAGAGGAGTGGGAATTCTTGAATCTTAAACGATCTCCAAAAAAGGTCTATTTGAACCAGAAAAAGGGAGGACATCCATGCAGAGAATAATGTGATACTTGTCACCAAAGGAGAACCCTAACACTCAAGTGAAGAGAGCGCTCATATTCAAGAAAGGAGTTACAAAAATAGGCTGGTGTATTGAGTTTATGAGATACACTTGTCTCTTGGAAGATAAAACGTTTTACTAAAGAGTGTAATGTCCAGACGTTACAAGAAGGAAGATGAATGTATCATTTGCATCAAACTCCTCTCAAGTGCTCAATGTGAAACAGACGTGCCACTTGGCACATTAGATAAGAAGCTTCTCCATATCAAGGACGTCAACGATCGAGGTCAAAGGAGAGGGAAAGTAAATTCTCATCTCAACATTTACACTTCATCGTATTCACGCATTACACCATGGAAAGAAGGTGCTAGAGCCTTCAATGCTCAATTCAAGCAAGGTCAAAGCAAAAGTCCAAGCAATGCTAGTTTTGGAATACGTATAGCTCCAAGAAATTCCATTGGAGGGTGCAGTCACAATGTAAATATGTCTACATAAATTGTATGCAGCCCTAGCTTATCAACAAGAACAACACCGTATATTGCTTGGTGAAAGGTAAAGTTTAATTCCAATTATTATATGCTTTCTTTCCTTGGGAGTCATGTTGTAATTAAAGGAATTTAATTAATTGAAAGCAATTTATCAAAGGGAAAATTTTATCATATAAGAAACAATATTTGCAATATAAATCCTAGGAGCTATAAGGATTTATACTGGAATGATTAACAATTATTTGCAAATATTATTGTGATCTAATTTATCCAAATATTAGGGAGTCATAAGGGCTACTACATCAAAATAATTAATTGGAAAATTAGATACACTTAACCTAATTCCCAATAGGTTATTTATAAAGAGAGGTTTATCAAAGCTATTTCAAATATTGTATATACATATTATTATTGTCTCAAATATATCAAAAGGAAACAAAATGTCCAACATTATTACCTCTTTAAAATTTGGGATCAATCCTTAGTTCAATAGGAGTAATAAGGGCCAATAAGAATTGATTTTGGCATCTATAAAACCTTTACAAAATCAATCAAATATTGAACTATAATTTATAAAAATTACTATATCTTATCCATAGCAAACTAGGGAGTCATAATGTATTCTACACTTGGTAATATCAGCTTTCATAAAAATATTATCAAGTTAAATATAAGATTTCCTCCAAACCTAAATATCCTTAGGAGTAAATACTCACATTACTTGGGAGACATAAGGTAGTCTAAAAAACAAGGATCAATAAAGTTTTAATCAAATAAAGCTTATATTATTCAAGAATCATATATTCTATCTTGATTCTTCTATTTATTCAAATGGAAAAAGGAATGTCATATAATGAATGTGGATTTTTTCCAAATCATTCCAAACTTGAAAATGTATGGTACATTGACTCAGGAGCAAGTCATCATATGACATGAAATATATAGTGGTTCGCTTAAAGATGTTAAAGGCTACAGACTAAGGATTACAAGTATCTAAACTTATCCCATACATGGATATGGATGTGTAACACCATGCAAATCATTTCCAAATCTTCTACTATAGAATGTATTGTATTTTCCTGAATTAACATTCAATCTCATCTCAATAAGAAAGCTAGTAGAAGACAACTATATGGTCAAATTTGGATATATGGATGGAATCAATACATGACTCATCATCAAACAAGGTGAAATAAAAGCAATGAGACTAATCCATGAAAATGCATATATTTTGTATTCAATGAAAAATTCACAGAATATTGTGATGTTTCAAATGATGCTAACATATTTTCAAAGGAACAAGTTCAAGAAAATGAAGGACTAGTACATAAAAAAGGTAAGCATAGAAGAATCTAAATCAATAATATGAGAGGATAAATAAACCATGCTCTACTCAGTCATCATCAGTCAGAACCAAATGAAGACACTCACAAAGAAAGCAATAAAAGTGGCTAGATAGAAGATTCAGATTATGAACCTAACAGAGAAGAAGATTCAAAATCTCAAGGAATCTATGAAGATCCACATTGAAGATTGAAGTCTTCAATATCCAAATAATGTAATACATGGGGGTGTTAGAAATAGAGTCTATTACATCATTTGGATCATGTAGATGTAACTTTACCTTGGTATATACTTAGGACATTAGATTACTTTAGGGGAAATTTATCTAGTTACTTCATGCATTGTAATAACTGCATAAGTTTCAAAGTACAAGTTGTATCTGTGCAAGTTATCCCTTGCACATCTAGGTAGAGTGTTGTCCAAGGAATCCATTTTCTATATAAAGGGCCATAGGTATAGATCATAGATATAGAGCAACATAGATAGAGAGCATACAATTGCATATAGATTTAGAGTGTTATGATGTAGCATTGTAGTGTGATGGGGTGTAATATGCTCAATGCCCATTCTTGAGCAGTAGCTCTATTCATGGAGTTTTCATTTCCTCCAGAGCTATTTTGTAAACATATCCATCGTATATATATATATATATATATATATATATATATATATATATATATATATATATATATATATATATATATATATGTTGTGTGTGTGTGTGTGTGTGTGTGTGTGTGTGTGTGTGTATGATTTTTAGTCATCTCGTAAATTTAATTTATGTCTTATTTTACATCTCGTGTTTGCTATCTCCCATTACATGCTGCATCAAAAGCTAACAAAGGATAATTCATAACAAATTTTTCTTAATCTATGGCAACTTTATTTGCAAAAGATAATGCCTTTCTATAATATCAAAATAAACCCTCTTTAACTTCTAATATAGAATATTAATCCTTATTTCATTAAATATTACCAACCCAAATAATCCAACTAAAGAAAGATTCATCTTCATATATTTAGTTATTATTGACTAAAAACCAAAACCCCTTAACCAACATTACTAAAGCAACACCTTTAATAATATATCATTTATTTCTATATAAAATTAGATTACCATTATATAGTTTATTCAAAATCATTTAAGGCAAAGGTGCTTCATGTTATATATTTAAATGTTGACGACTTAGGCAATGAAACAACTTCATTAACATTTAAAATAAAAAAATTGGCAACAAGCACCATAAAAGGAAGCATACAACAACAATAAAATTAAAAAACAAAGAGCAATTAGCCCAAGCAAAAAAACAACACACATAGGCTCCAAACACAAAACCCAATCTAAGGATACACCTAGGCTTCAAAACAATGAAATGCAGCTCATCGTTGCAACCTAGGATGGCAAAAAGGGGTATCTAGACCTAAAATTGACCTCTAAACTCAAAAATTCAACCATAAAAGAACCTATCTAGGATGATGAAACTAGGTCTACACAACTTAGCAACCGAGAGGTAGACATAGGTGAATGCCAAGCTGTATGTAAAAGTTCTACAACACAGATCCAAAGAGGATGCCTACCACTTCCAACTATCCTACAAACAAACCAAGCTATCTCTAGGCTCTCTCTCTCATATGGAGCTAAGGTTCACTATGCTCCAAATCGAATGACAACACAAACACAATATGCTCTTAAAAGGAGATATCTAAGAAATCAAGGTTATCCAAATTTGATTCTACTATGATAGAGCAAGTTGAATTTTAATGCTGCTATAAATAGTAGCTAACAAAAATAAAGCTATAGCAATAGACCAAAAATAAATCTTATGGCTTTCTATTCTATGAAAAGTAACTAACCAAACCTTCCTCAAAACACACAAATTGCTCTCCTACAACAACGTTTCAAATAGGCTAAGGAGTTGAATAACAAATTAAGCAATCAAAATACAAGACAATGATTATCTTAGTCAGGTTACCAACCTCGTTGTCGTGTAGTTGATCTTAAAAACCCCTATGAAGAAGCATCTCAATAGCAAGTCTTATCTTCTTGATCTTTATTCCCTGCCAGCGATACAAATCTTGGCCAACCTCTTGTACATATATTTCTCCCAAGAAACCTTCCATGAAGAGACATCCTTTGCATGCTATCTCATAATGCACAGGAGTAATGTTTCTTTCCACGATTGTGTTCCAATATGTCAACTCTTCCAACATTACCAACATTATAAAAATAACATCTTTCCAACCTTACCTTAATTATGAACTTAACTTCATATTATGCTATAAATTTATTAATGTTCTAGCATTAATAATCAAATCACTTAGCCACTTCTTTCTAAAGCTACCAACATTAGAAATAATAATAATTAAATCAATTACTCACCTAATTAATTTAATTACTATTGAATGCTAATATTAACCATTAACATTAATATCAAAAAATTCCACATACAACAACATAAGGGCTCTTGCTAAGTCATCCTTGCCCAACTAAGATGCAATCAACAATATGCACAACAAATTTTTTTCTTAAGTAGAAGGCTTTACGATAATTGTCATGTTATCACCCTCCTACAAAGGATGACACTTTTGCTTTAATAGCAACCTCCTTGCCCAATGGTGCATTCAATAAAACATACACATATGCAATGCACCTACATGAAGGGTTTCTTTTAACCCTTGAGTTGTTTATGAGAATTTTATCCATCATTTATCTCTTTCTCTCAACTTTGGTGGCTATCCCATACCAATCCACCCATGAGAGTGCTTGGTCTTGCAACAATACAATTCATTAGGAGTATCATATTGTAAAGTAGCATAATTAAACTTTCATCATATCTTGATAACATAAAATAAGATTATGCTTTTGATATCCACACATCAATACATAAAAAACTATCGAGAAAAAGTCCTTCCAAGGAGGGTCATTACATGATAACTAAGTGTTGAAACCCGCATCCTTGTGAGAATTAGAGAGGTAATAATCACTTTCAAAGAAAGTGTTGGCATAAAGATGAAGTGACCGAGAAAATGCATATGAATTGTGGATGGATGAATGTGTTAGAATGGGATAAAACAAAATAAATATTGAATGGTTTCTACAAAATAAGACCAAGTTTGGTGGTTGAGAAATATCATAATTGAAAGTTTTCCCATAAATCAATGTAATATTGGAAAACTTGAGATTAATGTAACCCAAGCTATGCATGGAAGACTTGTAGTGCTAGAATTTATCATTAAACATTATGTGGAGGATTTTAAAGATGTGGAAGATTCCAAAGATATATTTTAGTAGTAAATTCCCTAGTGATGACCTAAAGGTAGATGTAGAGGCTAACCTAGAGACAATGATGATCCAAAGGCAAGGACCTAATGGTGACCCAAATATGATGACCTAGAGCAGATCCAATGACAGACCAAAAAAGGCACACACAATACAGATTATCTAAATCAAAGCCATCAAAGCTAAAGTGAGATCCAAAGCCAACAAAGCCAAAAACATAATACAATTCCAATGTACCACCCTAGGAATCATGGGGGTAATGATATTTATACAAAATAATATAATAAAGTAGGTGTTAAACTTTATTACATTATTTATTGTCATATAATTATTACATTATGTAATATTATGTAATAATTAAGGGATGAATGATGATTCCATCTCATATGAGGTTGGATAATTATATTTTCCTTAAAAATGAAAAAAGAAAAAAAATCTGAGAAGAAGATGAAACACCAAAAAATAAACACTAATTTTTTTTTAAACTAAAAATACAATAAATATATATATATATATATTACATCATATATATATATATATATATATATATATATATATATATATATATATATATATATATATAATACTTTATGATTATTATGTTTCACCATATATATGATGTAAATTATGGTGTACATAATAACCATAAAATACTTTTAAATATTAAAATGGTTTCACCAAGCTCCACACGTTTATCTCTACCTATACATTCTCCCCACAACTTCTTGAATGTAATGAAAGTGCGGTGCTTAATGCATTTTGACGTGTAGGCACATTCATTGGTCCATGTTGATGTGTTTTGGATTATTATTATTATTATTATTATTATTATTATTATTATTATTATTAATAATAATAATAAAAAATAGAAGGAGGACGACGACGAGTTCAACTAATGAGAATATAAAATCTATTTTTTAAGTAAGGTAGCAATATAATTAACCGTTACATTCTTTGAAGCATAACAAAGATCTTTGAATTTAGGTAACAATAACATACCATAATCTTCCTACGAAACTACAATATAAAATCTTAAACTAAAAAATAAATTAAAATTCAATATAACCTTTAGGAGTAAATTTGTTATAAATAAAGTCTATGGAGTACCAAACCCAACAACATACCATTAAAAACCTTCCTACGAAACTACAACATAAAATCTTAAACTAAAAAATAAATTAAAATTCAATTCAACCTTTTAAGTAAATTTGTTATAAACAAAGTCCATGGGTACGAAATTATTTGTCTCATTCTAATATTGTCTGTCTTGATTAGAAATGCCACATTTCTACCATTGCTGCTTTTTATTAATATAACTACCCAAAAAAAAAGTATGATGCTACGTAGGACTCCAATCCTAGACTCAAAATCTTGTCGATAAACGAATTTCATGCATATAGAAAACTAGGACTCTAGACATATTGCGAGATACGTTTTATTTTATGTAGTTTTCATTCCAAGTCTGAGATGCCAAAATAAAACCACGTGGATACCCTATATTGTTTGACTGAACAAACTATGCCTTGACGCACAGGCCTACTATCTCCTGGATTTTTTTTCATTTTGGTTTTAATGGACCATTTGAATTTGTGAGATTTGACTTTCATTTTATATAACATTTATGCCTTTTAGACGCGGGTTGATGTCTCTACTGATCTTAAAAAACATCAAGCGCAATGGAATTTAGCAAATGCCTGCATTTGTCCCCTTCAAATCAAATGATGTCTCTACTGATTGATACCAAAAAGTGATGTTCAAATTCAGTGAGCAGTTGTATTATATCTTGTTGGTTTGCTAAATTGTTAATTCCTCGGCCCTATTCACTAGATTGGCAATTGTCTACTCATATTTTTCCTACGTGATAAAGGATACTGCTGCAAGGAGAGAAGCCGAATATACTTTTAATTTTGAAAGGGTTGAATATAAAAGTCACAAATGTACTATTAAATTTGAAAGGGTTAAATATAAAAAATCACGTTTTGTGTTGTCATATAACTTCTTTAAAAAAATTATTCACATTAAATCTTCTATAGCGGTAAGCCTATAATTCAAACGTCGTTGATTGATTAATCATGGGTTATAGGCAGAATCAAATTTCTAACTTTCATGATTAAGTGTTATTTTGTGCTTTAAAGAAGGTTCAGACGAAAGTTGTTATTATAGAAGGGAGGTTGAAAGGTTCTTTAACCTTTTATAACGAGAATAGAGCCAAGCCTATAATATTGTTAACTTTTTATAATGAGAATAGAGCAAGCCAAGCCTATAATATTATTGTAAGAAAAGAAAGTATTATGGTAAGAAAAGAAAGATTTAAGACCAATCAACCCACCAGGGCATAACGAGAATAATCCATAAACAAATTATGAATTTAGTCAGAAGAATGTGCACATGGTAAAATGAATTTAGAAGAAGAAAGTATTGTTTTCTTTATTTAGCCTGATAATGAATTTAATTTATTATGAATTAAATAAATTGTTCAGCTTTTATGGAAAAATTCTCCTTCTAAATAAAGAGATTATCCTGGTTTAGCCCTAAATTAACTAATAAGTCAGCACTCTTGTTACCTTCTCTAAAGTTGCTTTCATTAAGAAAAATAATCATATTTTTAATGAGAAAGCAACTCAATTTCTCATGGTAAGATAATATTTTATCCTTTAAAATAAATAATATATTATAATAAAATTAATAAATATATTATATTAAATTAAGAAATATATGAATTTCAAAAGTTTTTTAATAAGATTAAACATGTTTATATAAATACGTTTATAATAATTATAATGTATTTTATAAATTATGTTTATTCCAAATGATAATCATTGGCTCAAGCATGTTTAATTTGTAAAGGTTTAAAGGTCAAAGACTATATTAATATCATAGATTTCTTTTGTTAACTTGGTTGAAGGAGAGGAACTCAAACAAATTATAAATGAAGTTCAAAAGATGCTTCAATATTATTGTTTACCAATTTTTATATAAAAAAAATGATTTGGTTTGAAATCTATCAAAGGATGGTGGATGATGGTGGATACTTGGTCAAGTTGGGATATGAGGGTTTAGAGCAATCAAAATTTCCTACTTCTAAAGGATTTCCTTAGAAAAGTATTTGGTCATTAGAGACTCTTCCTAAGGCCTCAACATTCCTTTCGTTAGCAGTTCAAAGTAAGATTCTTACATGAGATAGGCTACAAAGAATAGGATATCATGGACCTTTTAGATGTACCTTGTATGAGAAATATTTAAAGACATTCGATGTCTACTTTTTCATTGTCCCTTTGCTCATATCATGTGGGTTTACTTTTTTTTTTAAATATGAAAATATACTAGGTAGCTCCATCAACATTGAAAGAATTGATTGTTCAATTAATTATTTCAAAGCTAAAGCATTATATATTCTTCTTGAGGAGGATTGGACCTGCCATTATTTCTTAGAATTTATGACTTGAAAGGAATAATAGAATTTTTAAAAATAAATCTCAAAATCATGCCCAAGTTTGAAACCATATTATTACCTCTCTTGTAGAATGTCTACAAATATGGTGCTCATCATGCAAAGTCTCAAGTGTAGAAAAAAATATGGTAAGAACGTGGTTACAATATTTTAACATACATGGAAGATTCATCTATGATAATGAAATTGAAACAAAGAATATTATTCAATCCAGGGTAAAATAGAAATTTTTAGAAATTGGATTTATCATAATTAATTTTTATGGTGCTTCCAAAGGAAATTCAGGAAAAACTAGTAAAGGTGGTGTTTTTAGAAATAATGAAGGTAAAATTTTCCTCAATTAATCAAAATCATATGGAACTTCAACTGACAACTATGTAGAGGCTAAGGTACTTCTTATAGGGATTAAAATTACTATAGAAAAATGATGGAAATATATTTCAATTGAGGGGATTCAAAAATTATCATCAATGTTATCAACAAAAATGGATGTGAAGAATGAATTAAAAGTAATATAATTGTTGATGTTCATCACCTATTATTGGAGGTAATCTCTTGGAAATGTGAAAAGGAAATTGGGTAGCAGATAGTTTAGCCAATCACGGTATTGATCTTCATCTTGGTAAAATTTAAATTTTAGAAGGCAACTAGCCAAGTGAGATTTTATCTCTTAATAAAAATGATATAAAGGAGCTAATTGTGGAAACATAGCACTTCAAGGAAGTTGAAGAATATATTTAATAGAAAAATAAATGAAAAAAAAATATGATAAAAAGACATGTTGGATATAGTTTGATTGACCTAACAAAAAATGTAATATTTTGGTATTTTGATGGGAGTGCCCCCCAATAGAATCCACATATAACTTATTAAAAAAAATGTGCAAGTGTTAAATTTTCACTAAAATTGGGTCCCTATGACAATTAAAGTTGTCGCTTTGAGTTTGCATTGTAAGAAATCATCCTACTTCACCAATATTTTTACTTTAAAGGCATACATGGTGGCTTGTTTTATACAAATGCTTACTTGTAACTATTTTAGTAGTCTTATTATATTAAATATATGCATATAATTTTTTATATTATTATTATTTTTCAATCAATCTAGGTCTTTCCACATGGGCATGGAATGAGATATATGGCTTTTTTGAAGTTTGGGGTCAACTTTATCTTTTCAAAATTTAAACTACCTTATAAAATTTTAATAAAAATGTAAGAGACATTAAATTTTTATTTAATAATTTATATTATTGATCCCCTCAATGTGTCAAGATTAAACTTTTAATTTTATTTTCTATGTATGCCTTTTTATAGGGGTAGAGATACAAAGGTATAGCAGAGGCAAGGAGACAAAGGTAGATCTAAGTGGTGGAGTTAGATTCCATAGGTAAATACATAGGTAAAAGTAGAGAGGTATAGGTAGATTCGAGTGGTGGAGACAGGTTCCAAAGGTAGATGTAGATTCAAATGATAGAGGTAAATTTTAGTGTAGTTGATATATCCAATTACATGTACAAAGGTTCTTTTTGGAAATTTCATAGTGCAAACAAAAGCAATTGTACAAAAAAACAAAAAGAAAACTAGGAAAGCCTTCAAACCCAAATATCTTATTTTTTATTCTCTTGTTATTTTTATTTTGTGGTCTAAAATTTTGAAATTTGAATAAAAATATTTGGTGGGGCTAAGGCTAGGGTTTGAAAAACTAAGATCCCAAACATTCTAGTGCATGTTTGTTAGGAAATGTTGAATTAAGTAATGGTAAACCCACAACACAAAGTAAATAAAGGGAAAATATGTGAGATTTACATGAATATATCAAATGATACAATTAGCCCATCTCATGATAGACTAATATTTTTAAAAGAATGCATAATATCCTTGCAAAATAAGATGTTGGAATAGACCATAATCATGAGGGAACAATAAAGCCTCATCATGAAACAACAAAAAATGATTTTAAATCAAAATAATCTATTGGAGAAATCACTGGTAGAACTAAAATCCTCCACTACCATGGGCTTGTCTAGTAGTAATGATTCTATAAATGTATCCCATATTCAAACTAAGTTTCAAATCAATAAAGAAGAAAATGAAGATAATTTGTTACAAATAAAAGAAATGTAGGTAATAATTACAAACATGATGACAAAATAACAAGAACTAGAAAATAAAATTAGAGACTAGGTCATGGGCACAAGTGAGAAGATATCCAACAATCAAATTGTCATCTCAAAGTATCTCGATCATCTGTAGTTGTGGTCTGATATACTTGGACACCCACACATCACTTTAAGCAACACAAAAGATAGCTCTATAGGAAATGAGAGTGTCTATGGGTCAACCTCATATTGGTCTAAAATATGCCTAAGGTAAAATATATGCCCAAATACTTTACCAATATTGAATGATCGATCAAGTTGTGGGGTTTTACAGGGTCAATCTCTAGAGGAGGTTGGCTTCTGTAGAGTTCTAACTAGATAATTATTATAATAAAGGGGAAAAGGGTGCTGAAAGGAGTAAATACAATTGAAGATAGGACTTAAAATGGTGTAGATTAAGCAACATCAAAATGTGTATAAAATTTATGAAATAGAGAAATCATTCAGACTTGCTAAAAAATCATCTAGTTTTAGTGAATCATAGAACAATATCTTCTTCATTCTATAGTCCACTAGATTGTAAATTATAGAACTAGAAAATGAGAATATGCAAAAACCTAAGAAGAGTTAATACCATACTCATTTACCTGGCTTAAAAATAAATGATCAATCACTCATTTATACATGCTCTGCAAAAGAATGAACCAAAAACCAAACATAAGTCCAATTTGTATTGCTCTCTTCAAACATATTTATACATACAAATTGTAAATGCCTATGATTCAACCCCTTATAAAGAGGCCATTGCTCTTATTTATAATCTTTATGTGGCTCAATATTTTTAATTACAAAAAATCTTAGGTCTAAAATCCATTACAAAAGTTTTAGTAGGCCAGGTTGGTAAAATTCCATGCAGCACCTTTGATCTAAAATGGGATGATATGCTTGATATTTTATTGTAGATCAATTGTCACCTGCACATAGGAAAGTAGTGGAAGTGAGCTTAAATCTGGTCTATTCCTTGCTTTTGCCACAATCTCCCATCATGGATTTGTAACATACATGACGAGCTAAATATTTTTTGAGGATTTTGCTTTTTGCATGCTTATGACCATGACATGAGAGCATGTCACAATGTCATTCCATATCTTCTTCTTCCAAGCTTCTACTATGTTGAATACCCTGGCATGGGAATATTTTTCTATGTCATGTCCATTTACCTCTTTGACCTATTTTTATTGCATTGATCATGACATAGAGATATGTCACGATGTCGCAGTCCATTTCATCCTTCAAGCTTCCTAAGCTTTGGCAATCGTGACATGGAGATATATCATGATGTCATGACCTATTTCACCCTTCAATATTCCCAAGATTTGGCAATCATGACATAGAGATATGTCATGATGTCATGAGATATGTCATGATGTCATGATGTATTTCATCCTTTAAGCTTCTCAAGCTTTGTCGACTGTGACATGGAGATATGTCATGATGTCACAACCTATTTCATCCTTCAAGCTTCCCAAGCTTTAGCAACCACGACATGGACATATTTCATGATGTCATGGCCTATTTTATCCTTCAAGCTTCCCAAGCTTTGGTGATTGTAAGATGGAGATATGTCATGTCCTATTTCATCCTTCAATCTTCCCAAGATTTCTTGACTACGTAATGGATATATCACGATATCACAACCTATTTCATCCTTCAAGTTTCTCAAGCTTTGGTGACTGTGACATGAAGATATATCATAATGTTATGGCTCTATTTCATCCTTAAAGATTCCAAAGCTTTGGTGACCATGACATGTAGATGTATTGTGATGTCATGGCTCTACCCCATACTTTAGTTATTTCTTAAATTTTTATAATATCTTATCTTATTTCTCATAATATAGTCATTTGGATCTACATTATTGGCACCTCCCAAGGTACTTTTCTTGCAAAGGTTTTAGAACTCAAGGTCTTATTCATTGGGTAAATAAAGTATTAAAGAAAGAAGGATAAATAGGGAATAATGAATGAATAAAAAATGAGTATGAAGGAGATTGATAAATAAATGGTATAACAAATGGAGGCCTTGGTAAGTGAAGAGATATTTTGGCTTTTCCCTTATTTTTATCCCTGATCATCAAGAGATTTTATCTCTTTGCTTCTTTATCTGATTTACTTTTACTACCTTCACCTTTATCTTGCAGTATTTGGACAATGTTATTGTAAGTCTTGCAAGGCTATTTCCAACTTTAATTAGTAGGATCTGATGACTCTGTGAATTTTTGATGGATATACTTTAGCTCAAAAATTTGGTCATAAGAAATATTTTTAGTCTTGATAATTAGTTCATCCATGTAGGATTTGATCTAAGTGATATTTTGTATCAATTGTAATTCATGCTCTTTTTGTATAAGCTCTAGCCATCCTTCTATCTTAGATTCATCCTCCATAGCTATAGTTAGGGCTGCTTAAAGTTCTTCCTCCTCTAGAATTTCATATTTTTCATCCCAAAATCCTAGGAATCCACATTCTACAATTTTATCCAGGTGCTTCATTATACCCTTGGATTCATCTTTGAGCTCTTGTACAAGACTCCATCCTTTATTCAACATTATATACCTTTTTAAAAATATTCTAGCCATTATTTTAGCATAGGATCATTCTTTATTTGGAATCCTATTTGTTGTTCATTCAAATTTTCTTTCAACCAGTGCTTGAATATTTGTTGTTGCAGACAATCTTGGCTGAATTCCCTTCTTAGCAATCTTGAAATTAAGCTCTACTACTCCCAATGTTTGACTCATCTCTTTCATATACAACAACATAGGTCAAATCTTAAGGCTCATTTATAGAATCTCCTTAGAAATTTATTTTCTTACTTGCTTTATATTTTCTTTGGAGAATTCTATGGTTTTGGAGGTTTCAATCTGTATTTATTTATGAATATCCTTTAACCTGCTCAAATAGAGCTTGATTTTACTTCTTAGCATATTCAGCCTCCTGCTTGTATGTAGTCATTTTCTGAAACCTATCCTACCACTTCTTGATCTCATTTCTAAGGGTCTTTTCAATATTACTTTGATATTTCAACGAGGTTTCTAGTTCATTGATCTTTTACTCCAGTTTTTCAAAATTTTCTTTGTAATAATCCCCATGTAGATAGATAGTTTCTAGGTGAGCCTTGGCAACCATTAGTTCATTCTGCATCAGTAACTATGTAATATCCTCTGTTGTTACTTCAAAATGGTAATATTCAACAATCATATATTTTTTTGGTTTGTAGCCAAGGGATTAATTGTTACTTTTGTTTACTGGAGAGTGGTCGAGTCCACTACCATCATCTGCCGTGGACAAGCAGATTTCTTGTAAGGTTGGATAACCTTCATATTGACCAATCATAGGCATTTTTAGTGACCTTCTTGAGTTTTTGAAAGGTGGAGATGGTGGGATGACTCTGAACAATGGAGGTAGTGATCAAATATTGCAAAAGTAGGAAGGGAGAAGTAGGGGAGATGGAATTTGTTATGACAGTAGCATCCACACTTGCAAGGGTTGCACTAGATGCTACCACATAGGATATTGGTGAAGGTAATGATCATTTTGGTGCTAGGGAGGATGGGGGATGGATTATAGAAGGTAGAATAGATGGAGAAGGTGATAAGGAAACCTGTGGTGAAGGTGAGTGTTGCAAATATGGGGATTGACCATATTTTTTATAATAAGGGGAGGGGAAATTCTTTGGGAAGTTGGAAGGAGAAGAATGAGGAGGTGAAGAAATATTTACAGTACCTAGGCTTGATTGTTGAAGTTATTTTTCTACTTGAGCACTCTTTTTAGGAGATGCCTATTCAAAAATCTTATCTATTCTTTCCAATTTTCTCTTCTTACTAATCTTCTTTTGTGTACCTGTTGCTATAATTGCACAACTTACCCCAATTTGCAGACCCACTTAAAATTTTGGCTTTGATCTAAATTTTGCTCAAATCAAGGTTCTAAATTTGCTTACATTCAATGTTTTAAAGACATGAATATCATCTTGCATCATTTTTCTTTGAATATTTTGCATGCTTGTATTTTTATTGCATTGATCTCTATTAAATGGCCTCGATAAAAAAATCTATTAAAAATTCTTAAGTTTTTGCCTTCAATTATTTTCTTTCATGGACTAATTCAATAAGGTTTAACCTCTTTTGGTGCTTGAATCCTCTTAAATTTGGTGTAAAATAAAAAATAAAAAATACAATAAGATTTTTAAAAAATAATAATGAAAAACAAAATTACGCATGTTTGAAATCCTACCCATAATTCATAACCATAATTCATAAAATAATAATCTCCATAAATAATCATAAGGTCTAAATCCCTTTCATTCACACAGTTCATTAAAATCATGTCGAGTCTAAGAATATTAATTTTTTACTAAGGTTGATCAATTAATTTTGTTATTATTTTTCCTCTAAGATTTAATGCGATGAAGTTTAAATTGATTGATTAATTTTGCTGTTATATTTTCAAAGGTTTAAGATAAGGTCCATTTTGCATGAATAAACCCTAATCACCAATTTTTCTAGCCAATCAAACTTTGGCATTTCAAACTACAATAACTTTTAGCCAATGAGACGTTGTCGGTAACGTTCATGTGAAGCATTCCTGACCATTAATTTTTAAACCAATGGGAGTTTATCGGAGATGCTCGGCTGAAATATTCCACACCACACATTTTGAGAAATTTTATAGCTTAATCCTGGCCTAGGGCACTTTATTAAATATCACCCAAAATGCAATGAATGAATCTAATTAAGTCATTGAAGTCACTTGAAAGCATTGGAAGGCTAAATTTAATTCACCCGAAATACATTGGAAGACTCGAAATCAATAGCATTGTTTGGCCGAAACAAGATCAAGGGTTGGCAATGGTCCAACCAAAAGAGAATGGAAGACTTCAATTTGTCTTGCTAAAGTGTATGGAGTGAAATTAGGTCTCAAAAGGTGTCTTCGACTAAAGCAATATGGAGAGCTCATAGTCATTCAGTTGATAGCTATTGAATGACCAACATTTTTTGGGTTAAAGTGAGATGGATGACCAACATTTATTCGACAACGCTAAATATTTTTACCCAAAACACATTTAATGATAATTTTTTTTTAAGAGACACTTAATGATAAATGAATTGGATGGCCAACATTCGTTCAGCCAAAAGGCATTGGATGGCTGAAATTAAAATCGATAAAATTTAGCATTAGATATTTCAATTTAGACATTAAAATTTATACGAAATTTTAGGGTTAAATCTAATAATTTGGGTTAAAGAGAAAATGAATGATTTAATTAATTAAGTTGCTTGTGTGCAATTTTCTTTAACCAATCGTGATCCTTTGCTTGGTTTTGGTAGATGAATACCACACTCTTCCATAAGTTTAAGCCATGCATTTGGTAAAGAAACCCTAAGATGAGTGCATTGAATAATCAAATTTAAACCTTAGCAAACATATGATATAAGTTAAGAAGGAATTGTTCTAATGTTTTTAATTTGATTAAAACCTTAGATCAAACATACAATAAAAGTGAAGGAGATAAATATCGTGCCACAAAAGCCTAACCCTTGCTTTGGTCCATAAAGAATAACTAAAATTTTAGCATTAATTACGATACTTTGACATTAAAATCAAAACATAACTTGAGCGTTGATAAAATCTTGGATATTAAATTTAAAAAAAAAAAAAATTGTGTGATGAAAAGAATTTCATACCTAAGGCATTAATTTTAATATGTCAAGGTTGGAAAGGAATTTTAGTATTAAATTTAATAACTTGTCCCTAATATTAAAAGCCAAAACATTTAACATGGAATTAAACTGAAGGATTTTAAACCTTAACTAAAGACCTTAGAGATAACAATTAATTTAATATGTTGGCATTAAAATTAAAATTTAATTATAATGTTAAATTTAATAATTCAAGTCCTAATATTAAAAGCTAAAATATTAGAAAATGATAAAAATAAAAAAATAAAAAAATGAAAAAACTAATGTTAAGCCTTAAGAAGCCATTTAATAAATTTAAAATCATCAATATTAATAATAATAATAGATTTTGATTTTATTTTGCCACCAAAATTCTAACGTTAACTTCTTGTGTTTTACATGTAAATGAATCAAAGAAGGCGATAGAACCAAGGGAAACCGAACATACAAGGGAGAATGTCGAACAATTGAGAAGAAATGACATTCAATGAACCTAGATCGAATTTCAAACCTCTGGTGCTTAACAACTAGATAAGCCTCAATTATTGAGTATTGACAACTTAGCTCACTTAGCTTCAAGAAGAAGATACCAGAACATTTACAGAGATCCAAGATCTAAATCAAGAAAATACCTAATTGCATACCTCATCCTCTCAATTGAAGAAAACTTAGAAAGCCAACTCATTTACCACTTTAAACCACTGAAAAGTATAGTTGTAAACCACTAAAAAAAGTTTAAATTGTAAGGCTATAAATAGTTTTTGAGACCCCATTTCAACAGTTCATATGTCATTTTAGCAATAGACTTTTAGGAAATTCTTCTTTCTTTGATAGTTGATGAGCATTTGTGCCCCTATAATTGTAATTTGAGAATTAATGTCTTGCAATCACCTGATGCAAGCAATTCTAAATGTACTGATTGAATATCCATTAATATAAATTCTAGAATTCCTTGATATATTTTGTGCATGTTGATTGTGTTTACATCTAAGATAATTCTAGTATTTGTCTTTCTCCATAAAATATAGCACCACTTTGATCTCGAATTGTGCAAATTTTAGTTGAGTCAAAGATGGTTAAGATCAAATTTCTTTCTTCCACAGATTCAGCATAAGACTTAAACTACACTGGTTTGTTTTCTTTTCTCTTTAACCCTATCCTTTTGATTTTTTTGTGAAAAATGTTGGAATAATATTAGGCTAGACAAGCTTCAATTTTTGATGCTCACTTCTAAATATTTTGTGCTACATTATTTTAATTTTTAGATGAACTATGGCTATGTACTATAATAAATATGATCATGATTCAATGAATGATGTATGTTGATAAATAGCAAGCCTAAAATCTTCCCTTGCTCCGGTATGATGGGTTGGTCTAGCTGTTCCAGCTCTGAGCACATCAGCAACTTCAATCGGTAGATGCTCCATCGTCCATCCTAAGCTCTTTTGTGAAAGTAGAAGGTGTTTTCATCGGCCCAAGTGGACCACCCTCCCTGCTCTATGACCATTTTTTTGGTGCACCCATCTTCGGCCTTCAACACATAAAGGTCGGTCTCCATATCCTCGATCTATGACATCTTCCACTCTCTGGTGCCATATGAGGTGATCATCATCCATTTCCCACAAGAATAAATGGAGCGACTATAGTTTGTCACCTTACGATGGGTAAGCCAAAGGGTATTCCCGATTTTGATATTGATAGAATACACTACATACCAGTTGGTAAGCAATTTAACGATGGTCTCCTGACTTGACATATTATAAGCCATACCATTCTTGATAATGGTTCGATCGAAGAAGAATCCATTGCCCGCCTTAAGCGGACCCAAAGTAAGATGTCTAGTACCAGAGTCATTTACTGCTTTAAAGCTCAAGTGTATTCTCGCATTTTTAGTTCACTTAGACATGAACACCATCGCCTTGTCTTCCTCCTCCACCTCACCCAGTTCCAGTTCTAGATCCTCCACCTCCATAATTATTTACCCACAAATCTTCTTGAATGTAATGAAAGTACATTCCTTTATGCATTTTGATATGTAGACACATTCATCGATCCATGTTGATGTATTTTTAATTATTATTATGAAGGATGACGAGTTCAACTAATGAGAATATATAGTCTTAATTATAATATAAAATCTATTTTTTTAAGCAAGGCAATAGTATAATTGAGGATCACCTTAATCATTTGAATTTGGGTAGCAATTGTTGGGAATGGAGCCTAATTTAGAAGTGTTCGAAATAGAGTGCATGTAGTCATGGATTTAGACAAATTAATGTCTGTTCTAGAAGTGTTCGAAATAGAGTGCAAGTAGTCACGAATTTAGACGAATCGAAGCCTAATCTGAAAGTGTTCAAAATAGAGTGCATGTAGTCACGATTTTAGACAGATCTTGACTAAATTTAGCTTTAGATCTTATTCATTGCATGTATTTCTTTGTAGATCTGATGACTACATGTAACTAGGTTTCCCTATTTATGTAATACCTCCGGTAGAGAGGATTGTATCTTGTTTATGGGAAGTGCATAGGATTGTGTATCTCCTATAGAGAGAGTAGTAAGCTTAGTGTAGAGCTTGATGCAAGGGTGTTTGCATGTTGAATTACTGTTAGAGTAATTGTGTGGAGACGTTGGTGTTTTGAAGAGGAATTTGTAGTTGATTGTGTTGCAGGATTACTCCCTTCAGAGATTGTATTAGTGCTAATACAAAGGACTGGTATTTCTTGGTGGATGTAACCCACACTGGGTGAACCACGTTATATGTTGTATTTTATATTGTCTTGCATGTTTATATTCTTCTTTATTATGGGTAATAGTTTCTACTATTACTAATTAAGTTGCTTGTTTCAAGAATTCCTTTTGTTTATATAGTGAATCCTAACAATTGGTATTAGAGCAAGGTTGGAATTCATGATTGAGTGTGAGCAATGGTGGAAATAAGTATATTGAGATGTTTATGGGCTGCACGGATTTGAAACTGACAGCAACGATGTTGCAGTATGGCTTAGATCTCACAAACTTTCTACCAAAAAACATCATGATCAACTTCTCAGTGATTATGGGGATGGTGATCGAAATCTACACCCTATTGTCATGGGACTTCTCTTGCCAATCCTTCTAGAATGCAATATCCATTGACATTGAGGGGATGAAGACTAAAACCCTAGTGAAGAAGTGCTAAAAAATGTAGCATTAGTAGTTGTTGTTGCCGATGGCATAGCGATGGTGTGGGAGGTGGTTTTGGTGGGTGGCTGGTGGTGGAGGTGGTTTGTGAGGCGGTAGAGGTGGTCGTCAATGGAGATAAAGATTGATATGGTGTTGGACGAGTAGTGCTCACAAGGGCCATGAAAGTTTATATATGTGAAACTAAGAATCACTAGGAAGAGCTTCAGCGAGGAGGAGAAACTTGGCCAGGGGGGCTTCGAATCCATGTACAAAGGTTTGCTTCATGATACAATAGAGCTCGTGGTGGTGAAGCGAGTGTCACAAGGATCCAAGTCCAAGGGAAAGATGGAGTACTAGCATTACAGCAAGAAGGGGTATTTGAAGAAATATTATTGGTCTCAAAATAGAGATGGAGGAGGAGGTTAAGAAGCAAATGTAGCAAGTGAAGTGTTACAAGAGGTCTTGATACTTTCTTCTGATGAAACAGATTGTATTGATCTTGACCGTGGAAGATCGAAAATTGACCAAGAAGTGGGAGCAGTGAGTAAGAGGCATGTCTAATGGGATGGATATGGCATCTATCTTGATGTATGATTGTGATATAAATCACATGATGCAGTTGTGGCAAGTCGTATTATATGAGAGTTGTTATGTGGATAGACATGGTACATGGATCTTTTCATAGATGGTGATGTTTGTATCATCAAGATGCATCGGCGATCGTGGAGATGTTTAAATAACACATATTTATGGTAGGTAAGATTGTGTGTTGCTTGTTGATCATAGGAAAAGTGTGTGGATGACACATGTGATGGTTCAAAGCATGGTTACAAAAATCTGTAGGAGGTGACATTCCTTATTTGGTTGAAGAGTTGTTCTTCAACAGATGCAATAGCGATAGAGTTATTGTGTTCAGTCTCCAAGTGGGAGATTGTTGGGAATGAAGACTAATTTGGAAGTGTTCGAAATAGAGTGCATGTAATCACGAACTTAGATGGATTGGAGCCTGATCTAGAAGTGTTCAAAATAGAGTACATGTAGTCATAGATTTAGATGGATTGAAGCTTGATCTAGAAGTTTTCAAAATAGAGTGCATGTAGTCACGAATTTAGATAAATCTTGACTTAAAGTAGCTTTAGATATTATTCGTTGCATGTATTGCTTTGTAGATCTGATGGTTGCATGTAATTGGGTTTCCCTATTTATGTAATACCTCTAGTAGAGAGGATTGTATCTTGTTTATAGGAAGTGCATATTATTGTGTATCTTCTATAGAGAGCAGTAAGCTTAGTGTAGAGCTTGATGCAAGGGTGTTTGCATATTGAATTACTGTTAGAGTAATTATGTGGAGACGTTGGTGTTTTGAAGAGGAATTTGTAGTTGATTGTGTTGCAGGATTACTCCCATCAGAGATTGTATTAGTGCTAATACAAAGGACTGGTGTTTCTTGGTGGATGTAACCCACCTTTGGGTGAACCACGTTATATTTTGTATTTTATATTGTCTTGCATGTTTATATTCTTCTTTATTATGGTTAATAGTTTCTACTATTACTAATTAAGTTGGTTGTTTCAAGAATTCCTTTTGTTTATATAGTGAATCCTAACAATTGGTATTAGAGCAAGGTTGGAATTCATGATTGAGTGGGAGCAATGGTGGAAAGAAGTATATTGATATGTTTCTAGGCTGCACAGATTTGAAACTGATAGCAACGATGTTGCGGTATGGCTTAGATCTCACAAACTTTCTACCAAAAAACATCATGATCAGCTTCTCAGTGATGATGGGGATGGTGATCAAAATCTACACCCTATTGTCATGGGACTTCTCCTGCCAATATTTCTAGAATGCAATATCCATTGACATTGGGGGGATGAAGACTAAAACCCTAGTGAAGAAGTGCTAAAAAATGTAGCATTAGTAGTTGTTGTTACCGATGGCATAGCGATGGTGTGGGAGGTGGTTTTGGTGGATGGCTGGTGGTGGAGGTGGTTTGTGAGGCGGTAGAGGTGGTCGTCAATGGAGATAAATATTGATATGGTGTTGGACGAGCAGTGCTCACAAGGGCCATGAAAGTTTATATATGTGAAACTAAGAATCGCTAGGAAGAGCTTCAGCGAGGAGGAGAAACTTGGCCAGAGGGGCTTCGGATCCATGTACAAAGGGTTGCTTCACGATACAATAGAACTCATGGTAGTGAAGCATGTGTCGCATGGATCCAAATCCAAGGGAAAGATGGAGTACTAGCATTACAACAAGAAGGAGTATTTGAAGAAATATTGTTGGTCTCAAAATGGAGATGGAGGAGGAGGTCAAGAAGCAAATGTAGCAGGTGAAGTGTTACAAGAGGTCTTGATACTCTCTTCTGATGAAACAGATTGTATTGATCTTGACCGTGGAAGATCGAAGATTGACCAAGAAGTGGGAGCAGTGAGTAAGAGGTATGTCTAATGGGATGGATATGGCACCCATCTTGATGTATGATTGTGAGATAAATCACATGATGCAGTTGTGGCAAGTTGTTTTATATGAGAGTTGTTATGTGGATAGACATGGTACGTGGATCTTGTCATAGATGGTGATGTTTGTATCATCAAGATGCATGGGCGATCATGGAGATGTTTAAATATCACATATTTATGGTAGGTAAGATTGTGTGTTGCTTGTTGATCACAGGAAAAGTGTGTGGATGACACATGTGATGGTTCAAAGCATGGTTACAACAATCTAGAGGAGGTGACATTCCTTATTTGGTTGAAGATTTTTTCTTCAACAGATGCAATAGCGGTAGAGTTATTGCGATCAGTCTCCAAGTGGGAGATTGTTGGGAATGAAGACTGATTTGGAAGTGTTCAAAATAGAGTGCATGTAATCACGAATTTAGATGGATTGGAGCCTGATCTAGAAGTGTTCAAAATAGAGTACATGTAGTCATATATTTATACAGATTGAAGCTTGATCTGGAAATGTTCAAAATAGAGTGCATGTAGTCACGAATTTAGATAGATCTTGACTTAAAGTAGCTTTAGATATTATTCGTTGCATGTATTGCTTTGTAGATCTGATGGTTGCATGTAACTGGGTTTCCCTATTTATGTAATACCTCCGATAGAGAGGATTGTATCTTGTTTATAGGAAGTGCATATTATTGTCTATATTCTATAGACAGCAGTAAGCTTAGTGTAGAGCTAGATGCAAGGGTGTTTGCATATTGAATTACTGTTAGAGTAATTGTGTGGAGACGTTGGTGTTTTGAAGAGGAATTTGTATTTGATTGTGTTGCAGAATTACTCCCTTCAGATATTGTATTAGTGCTAATACAAAGGACTAGTGTTTCTTGGTGGATGTAACCCACATTGGGTGAACCACGTTATATGTTGTGTTTTATATTATCTTGCATGTTTATGTTCTTATTCTATGATGGTTAATAGTTTCTACTGTTACTAATTAAGTTGCTTACTTCAAGAATTCCTTTTGTTTATATAGTGAATTCTAACAATTGGTATTAGAGCGAGGTTGAAATTCAAGATTGAGTGAGAGCAATGGTGGAAAGAAGTAGATTGAGGTGTTTTTGGACTGCACGGATTTGAAACTGACAACGACAATGTTGTGGTATGGCTTAGATCTCACAAAATTTCTACCAAAAAACATCATGATCGGCTTCTCAGTGATGATGGGGATGGTGATAGAAATCTACACCCTATTGTCATGGGACTTCTCCTGCCAAACCTCCTATAATGCAATATCCATTGACATTGAAGGGATGAAGACTAAAACCCCAACGAAAAAGCACTAAAAAATGTAGCATTAGTAGTTGTTGTTGTCGATGGCATAGCGGTGGTGTGGGAGGTGGTTTTGGTGGGTTGTTGGTGGTGGAGGTGGTTTGTGAGGCGGTAGAGGTGGTCGTCAATGGAGGTAAAAATTGATATGGTGTTGCATGAAATTTTACATATGTGAAACTGAGCATCGCTAGGAAGAGCTTCAGCGAGGAGGAAAAACTTGGCCAGGGGTTGTTCAGATCCATGTACAAAGGGTTGCTTCACGATACAAGAGAAATCGTGGTAGTGAAGCGAGTATCGCAGGGATCCAAGTCCAAGGGAAATATGGAGTGCTAGCATTGTAATAAGAAGGGGCATTTGAAGAAATATTGTTGGTATCGAAATGGAGATGGAGGAGGAGGTCAAGAAGAAAATGTAGCAAGTGAAGTGTTACAAGAGATCTTGATACACTCTTCTGATGAAAAGGATTGTATTGATCTTGACCATGGAATATCGAAGATTGACCAAGAAGTGGGAGTAGTGAGTAAGAGGCATGTTCAATGGGATGGATATGGCACCGATCTTGATGTATTATTGCGAGATAAATCACATGATGCGGTTGTGGCAAGTCGTATTGTGTGAGATCTATTATGTGGACAGACATGGTATGTGGATCTTGTCATAGATGGTGATGTTTGTATCATCAAGATGCATTGGCTATCCTGGAGATGTTTAAATATCACAGATTTATGGTAGGTAATATTGTGTGTTGCTTTTTGATCACGGGAAAAGTGTGTGGATGACACATGTGATGGTTCAAAGCATGGTTACAACAATCTGTAGGAGGTGACATTTCTTATTTGGTTGAAGAGTTGTTCTTCAACAGATGCAGTAGCGGTAGAGTTATTGTGATCAGTCTCCAAGTGGAAGATTGTTGGGAATGAAGACTAATTTGGAAGTGTTCGAAATAGAGTGCATGTAATCACGAATTTATATGGATTGGAGCCTAATCTGGAAGTGTTCAAAATAGAGTACATGTAGTGATAGATTTAGACGGATTGAAACTTGATTTGGAAGTGTTCGAAATAGAGTGCATGTAGTTATGGATTTAGACAGATCTTGACTTAATTTAGCTTTAGATATTATTCGTTGCATGTATTGCTTTGTAGATCTAATGGTTGCATGAAATTGGGTTTCCCTATTGATGTAATACCTCCAATAGAGATGATTGTATCTTGTTTATAGGAAGTGCATATGATTGTGTATCTTCTATAGAGAGCAGTAAGCTTAGTGTAGAGCTTGATGCAAGGGTATTTACATGTTGAATTACTGATAGAGTAATTGTGTGGAGATGTTGGTGTTTTGAAGAGGAATTTGCAATTGGTTGTGTTGTAGAATTGCTCCCTTCAGAGATTGTATCAGTGCTAATTCAAAATATTGATGTTTCTTGGTGGATGTAACCCATATTGGGTGAACCACGTTATATATTGTGTTTTGTCTTATCTTACATGTTTATATTTTTCTTCTATGATGGTTAATAGTTTCTGTTGTTGCTGATTAAATTACTTGCTTCAAGAATTCCTGGTTCCTGTCCAGTCCTTGGTTCAACCCAGGTCATCCCTCCCGGGGAGTGGTTGTTTGCAGATGATCTCCTGGGGGAGATCTTTCTCCACTATCTGCGCCCCTCCCGGTCGGCTAGGGTTTCCTTGGTTGTTTTTTCGGACTGGTGCTTCCCAGGGATCCCTGTTTGGTTGGGGATCCCTTCCATTTTTCCCTCAGGCTTCCCCCTGATGTTTTTTGTAGATTATTCACGTGGATCTGGTCCCCTGCGTTTCTCTGTGCAGTGGAGGTGACGGTTTAGGGTTTGGACAGCTTCCCCCTTTTTCTTGTGAATCCTCGGTGGGCTCTGTGCTTGGACGAGATTCTTGGTCCCTGCTGCTGGGATCCTCTTCTGTTTTCCTAGGGCGGGTTCCTTGTGGTGCAACTCTCTGGTCACTTCTTGATGGGCTGGATCCTCTCTGTGCTGGCTGTTGGCTTCCTGCAGGATGGCTCTCGCTGAACGGAATGTTTTCCCGGTGAGCGGGTTGGTTTCTCCATAGGGCGGGATCCGCCAAATCTGCCGATTTTTCCGCGAGGCGGGATCCTTTCTTTTCTGCTGGTTTCCTGGATGGCGGGATTTCCCTGTTGCTTCCCGCTAGGCGGGACTGTTTGTGGTGGTTTTGATTGCTTCCCGTGAGGCGGGATTTTATTGTAACGGTTTTTCTTTGCTTCCTGTTGGCGGGATCTTCTCGATGGTGGTTTTTGGCTACTCCCCGTTGGGCGGGATCTCCAAAACTACTTTCTTTCTTATTTGTTTGTTTCTCGCTGAGAGGGATTGTTTCATGCTTACTGTTACCGCTAGGCGGGATTTCTGTTTTGGTGTTCAGTTTCAAGGGATTGATACCCTAGGCCCATTTCTTATGTAATCAGGTTTTGGGATCCTTGTTAAAACCCGCTGTAAATACAAACACTACTTACCAAAAAAAAAAATTACTTGCTTCAAGAATTCCTTTTGTTTATATAATGAATCCTAACACAACATGCAAAACTATTATATAAAATCTTAAAATAAAAAATAAATTAAAATTCAATTCAACCTTTTAAGTAAATTTGTTATAAACATAGTCCATGGTGTACGAAATTATTTGTCTCATTCTAATTTTGTCTGTCTTGATTAGAAATGCCACATTTCTACCATTGCTGTTTTCTATTAACATAACCACCAAAACAAGTATGATGCTGCGTAGAGGGACTCCAATCCTAGACTCAAAATTTTGTCGATAAACGAATTTCATATATATAGAAAACTAGGACTCGTGACATTTTAGCGAGATACGTTTTATTTTACGTGGTTTTCATCACGAGTTCGATGAGTAGTCTGAGATGCCAAAAAAAAACCAAAGGAAGAAAACCACATGGATACCCTATATTGTTTGACTGAACAAACTAAATATCTCCTGGATTTATTTTCTTTTTGGTTTTAATGGACCATTTGAATTTGTGAGATTTGACTTTCATTTTATATAACATTTATGCCGTCTTGACGTGGGTTGATGTTTATATCGATCTTGTAAAAAACATCAAGTGCAATGGAATTTAGCAGATGCCCGCATTTGTCCCCTTCAAACCATCGATTTCATTCTCAATATTCCAATCCATATATAATGCATCTGCCTTATCTGTATGTAGCCACCGGTTATAATTTCTTCTTTCTTAACCTTTGGTTCCTCTTAGTTTTACAGGTCTGCAGTAACTATGACAAAATCCAAAGCCATGACTACAGGCCCTTCAAAATGGTGGGGCACACAGTCATCCATGCAGAGTGAAGTGCTTGACACATTTCTACACGCAGACAGCCATGATTTCAATGAGCTTCTGCACAAACGTACAGATGTTTCAGACGATTCCGAGGTGGAAACGTTCCCCGTCACCGTGCCACGACTCAATGCTAATAAGCATGTAACAGGAATTCTAAAGGGGCATTCTGGAGAATTCATAAACAGTGGAATTGACATGGGTCCTCAAAAGTCGGCCTTCAAGTTCAAGAGTAGAAAGCAATTTCACACAAAATTAGACCTTAAATTGGGTCTGAGTACACCGAGTTCAAGTCCTGATGATCATATAATATTAGCAGGTGCAAATGCTTTATCGCTATCTCCGCCAGCACCGATTCCAAGCCCAATAACTCCACTCGGCACTGGTCCGTTCGTTTCATCGAGTTATAATTCCAGTGGAGATGATTACAATTTCAGTCCTACTTCAACTTCCTGCTATCAATCCTTTTCTGGGGACGAATTTTGTTGCGAGTCTTCGCAAATTGAACTAGGACCAGAGTTGCTGCTTCTGTTTCCCCTGAACCCTACAACAGTATCCTATACCTAATTGTTCCGTATGCTGTTGGTTATTGGTTAATTGTATGTGAGGTATGATTAAAGAATGTAATGAAGTAATGAGTAGAGACATTAGTTATGCAAAAAAAACATGTGATAAAAATATATGGTGGTAACCCTATACTTCAAACATCGTTAATTGACTGATCATGAGTTATAAGCAGAATCAAATTTCTAACTTTCATAATCCTTTTAAGTGTTATTTTGTGATTTAAAGAAGGGTCAGAGGAAAGTTGCTTTCATTAAGAAAATAATCATGTTTTTTTTAATGAGAAAGCAACTCAATTTCCCATTGTAAGATAATATTTTATTTTTTAAAATAAATAATATATTATAATAAAATTAATTAATATATTATATTAAATTTAAATAAAATAAATGTTTAAAATATTTTTTTATTTGGTTATTGTGTAAAATCTTTATGATCGATCCTTATGACTGATGTACAAAGCTAAGTAGTCTCTTCCCAACCATGACCCCTCATAAAGTCGAGAGCTATACTTATCAATAGGAAATTTAAACCCACCCCGTCACACACTCGCTCACGCTGCGGTTTGAACCTTGGACCTCCCGAAGAAGAGCCAAAGCCCGAACCATTGCGCTGCACCCCAGGTGCAATGTTTAAAATATTTAAATAAAGATTAAAAATATTTATATAAATATTTTTTTATTTGGTTAGTGTGAAAAATCTCTACGATCAATGCACAATGCACAGGGCTGAGCAGTCTCCTCCCAACCATGGCCTCTGGTAAAACCAAGAGCTCTGCTTATCAATAGGGATTTTAACACATAGCCACCACACACTCATCCCCTCACACACTCCCAACCATGACCCTTCATAAAGCCAAGAACTATGCTTATCAATAGGGAATTTAACTCGTCCACGTCACGGTTTGAACTTTGTATAGATTATTTTTATTCAAAATAGTAATCATTGATTCAAGCATGTTTATCTTGTAAAGGTTTAAAGGCCAACGACTATATTAATATCATAGATTTCTTTTATTAAGTTGAAGGAGAGGAACTCAAACAAATTACAAATGAAGTTCAAAAGATGCTTCAAGAGTTTTATTTACCAATTTTTACACACAAAAAAATTAGTTGGTTTGGAGTCCATCAAAGGATGGTGGATGATGAGGATCAATAAGTTGAGATATGAAGGTTTAGAACAATCATAATTTTCTACTTCTAAATATTTTCCTTAAAAGAGTCTTTGATCATTAAAAGCTCTCCCTGAGACCTCAACATTCCTTTTGTTAGTAGTTCAAAGTAAGATTCTTACATAAGAGAGTTGCAAAGAATAGGATATCATGAACCTTTTAGGTGTCTGATTTAGAGACATTAGATCGTTTACTTCTTCATTGTCTCTTTGCTCACACCATGTCATGTGAAATTACTTTTTTTTAAATATGAAAATATATTAGGTAGCTCCATCAATATTAAAAAGTTGATGAAATGTTAGATTAATTATTTCGAATTAAACCTGACATTATTCTAACTAAAAAAATTATCTAAAAATATATATAATATAATTATATTTATCGTGATTGTATAATATAATTGTAAATATTGTTGTTGGTCTTCCAAAAAAAAAAAATCTTAATAACCATAAAATACTTTAAAATATTAAAATGGTTTCACCAAGCTCCACACATTTATATCTACCTATACATTCTCGCCCACAATTATTTAGCCTCCAATCTTCTTTGAATGTAATGAAAGTGCATTGCTTAATGCATTTTGACGAGTAGGAACATTCATTGGTCCATGTTGGTGTGTTTTGTATCATTATTATAAAGGACGACTTGTTCAATTGATAATAATATAAACTCTTAATTATAATATAATTTTTTTTTTTTTAAAGTAATGGTATAATTGAAGGTCACACTTTTTAAGGTTCAATAAAGGTTTTCTTATTAGTGATTTGAATTTGGGTAACAACGACAAATACTAAATTATAATATAAAATCTTAAAATAAAAAATAAATTAAAATTCAATTCAACTTTTAAGTAAATTTATTATAAAAGTTAGGGTTTCGAGTTCTTGGTGTTATACTATTTCTCCACTCTGAAGTGTGTGTGGGATGCTTTTTAGGGTGTTTTTTGCTGTTTAACTTACTTTACTTTATTGTTTGGCAGATTGAACCTTTTTTTATGGACGGAGTTCAATCAGCAGCTCCAACTTCTATTTAAGTTGCAAAAGGGAGTAATGGTACCAAAGGTGAACAAGCAAGCATGGAAGTTCATTTCTAAAGTTTATCACGAGGTAATATTTCTTCTCCGGATGTTGTTATCCCATTGAGTGATTTTAATACTACTTGTTCTTAGCTGGAAAGCCATACGCTGGTAGGGTATTTTCTAGGTTGTATCCCTGGCAAGACCCTCCTTCGAAACTGGATTCAACAAGCTTGGCATGGTATCAAGGTTGATGGTATCTAGAAACTCACCAAAGGCATTTTTTGTTTCATTTTGCAGACCCTGCTCAAGCGAAAGCGGTCCCTAGTCATGGGCCTTGGTCCGTTCGTAGCTCCTTATTGATTTTTCAGCCCTAGACCAAGAATTTTTTTGGTCACTAATGATGTTTCCTTGCAGGTTCCAATTTGGGTTGAATTCTCTGGTCTTCCTCTACCGCTCTGGCCTTACTATCAAAACCTTGTGGTACCCAATGGTGAATTTATCTGTTGTGAAACGGATAAATTTTATGTCTCACGCTCTCAAAAGTGCTTTGTGTCAAAGTCAATCTTTCTAAAGACCTCAGGGAGATTGTTGATGTCTAAGTTGGTGACTATAGGTTCAAGCAACGTGTTGTCTACATAAACCTACCTAACACATGTTATCATTTCCAATCAGATACCCATAAGATAAAAGACTATCCTTTAATGGTGGACAAGATTATAGCTAAGGAGACAACTGTGGCTCCTATTACTACTAGCTCTATCCCTGCTTCCAAAGGGGGGCAAGATGAATGGAAGGTAGTCTAGAAGAAGGGTATGTAAACCCTATGGCTGCTCCCAACAGCTCACCTCAACCCTTTGTGTCTTTTGCATCAGCTAGGCATGGTGTGGTGACGAAGCAACATATCACACAATCGATGATACCTAGTTCTAAGGCTTCACATATGGTTGCTAATGTACCATCGACTAGTGATTTCTTTGCTGAAATTGTTACCTCTGCTCCTACTCAGTATTCAGGTTTTCTAGTTATGCATGTCAATGGGCAGTCTTCCTCAAGCTTCATGGAACCTGAACAGGCTTCTGTCAATAGTTGAAGATCTCATAGCCCACCCCAGGGAGACTTCTTGGTTCACCAGGACAAAAAATGTAATACAGAGTTTTGCAAAGCAGGTTAGGAGTATTTTCTCATTAATATTTATGATTCTCTTTTAAACCTCAGAGACATTGAAGATATAGTCGAATGTATGAGTCTGGATCGATTTCCATGATTTTTTATCATGGAATGTCAAAGGGTTGACGGATCCAATCCACAAATAATTGGTTCGAGATGAGATTTCTCTATGCTCTAGGTTTTATGGTAATCTTGAATTTCTTTGTCTTCAAGAGATTAAGATTTCTGACTTTATTCTGCAATGTACTTGCCCTTTTTTTGCTACGTTACTTTTTTTGTGCCACCAGTCATTCCCCTGACAAAGGGGAAGTTGTCATTCTTTTGGCAACTAGGTGGAAAGATAGTTGTCTCATGGGATGTGTACCCTTCCAATCATACAGTTTGGTTTTACTTAAGGTTGGTGGGCTATCTTTTAGCATTATTAATGTCTATGCCTCCAATGAAGCTCAAGAGTGATGTAGCCTCTAGCGGTGGTGTGATTTTTCTTTACCACCTATTGTTTGGGTTATGTGCAAATATTTTAATATAACTAAAAAGCCTGTATACAAGATAGGACAACTTCCCATGTGGTGGGCTACTGGGAAAAGAGAGACTTGGTCCTTTATAAAAAATAAATTGGGTTTGTTAGACCCCAATTCTTGTTTTTCTCCCGAGTATTTTCCTAAAAATTTATGGTATACGTGGTCCAATTTCTAGGTTGGCCATGCAATAATTCTGAGAAGCCTGGAAAAAGCCATGCTTTCATATCATGTGCAATTTTTCTTTCATAGGAGAAATGCTTCATCTCTGTTTGTGGAAACCATTTCTTGTACCACTACTTTCGACCATTCACCCATCATGTTTAATGTGCTGATGAAATCCCTACCTCAGAGATACTACAAGTCATAATTTTTTTTATACTTCCTTTCTTCAGCACCCTTCCATGGTCTATCATATCCATAGATTTTGAAATCTAGTTCCTACACCTACTGGATATTTGGGTGGGATAGAATGGTGGAATGATGCTATTTTTCATACAACTGTCTTACTCCGTACTTTGGAAAAAAATATGGCACAGTTCAGAAGACATTCTAATGATATCCTTCATGATGAGCTTGCCAAAGCTTCTCTCAGGCTTGAGGCTTGTCCGTTTAATCCTAAACTTTAGTCTCATGTTGCCCAGTTGAGGCATGAACTTAAACTTGTTGAACTTTATGAGGCTCGGGGAGCTCAAATTAAATCCCGTCTTCATTGGCTTAAATTTTGTGATAGAGTCACCAAAGAATTTTTTCAAAGGCTTCACCCTCCAAGGCAAGCTACTCAATTCAAGGGTATTCAAGACAATGGAATAAGGTTTACCTATCTTCCTGAGATGATTGATGCTTTTATCAAGTAGTATACTAATGTTTTTTTGCTCAAGCTTATTTCTCTAAGCGGGAGCAAGCACTTGTAGCTTGTATGGCAGTTGTACCAGTTAAGATTTTGGAGTCTCAAAGAGCAGGGTGTGATAAACTACTCTCCCTTAAAGATATGGAGGATGCATTCTCTCAAATGGAAAATGATAAAGCACCAGGTTTGGATGGCTTTCCTTGTGAGTTCTATAAGGGTCTTTGGGACTTAGTTGGTCATGATCTACATAAATTTTATATGGAGGCTCTTCGAGTAGGCTCTTTGGGAGTAATTATTAACAAGGGCAATATCAAATTCATACCCAAGCAAGAAGACCTAGAGTTGATCACTAATTGGAGGCCTATTACTTTGTTGAATGTTAGTTACAATATTATTTCCAAAGCTTTGGCTCTTCTTCTTAGGCCTCTTCTTCCTTTGATAGTCATATCAGAGCAAATTGACTTTATTCAAGGAAGGTACATCCTCGACAATATTTTGGTTGTTTGGGAGGGCATGGAATGGGCCCAAATGTCAAACCATAATATGTTTTTTATTAATATTGATTTTGAGAAATCTTATGACCGCATTGAATGGAGATTCATTCTTGCTATGCTTAAAGCTTTAGGATTCAAGCCAATTTTTATTCAAACTATTGCTATGCTATTCAAATATGCTTTAGCTATTCTCAATCTGAATAATTCACAGTCTAAAATAGTGGGTATTTTTAGGTCTATTCGGCAAGGGTGTCCTATTGCTCCCTCTTTATATGTGCTTTTTGTTGAAGCCTTCGACTATCTTTTAGTTGCTCAAGCTTTTGCGGGTCTTATTAAAGGAATTGCTCTTTCAATTGATCAGGGAAAATTTATTAATGGCCACTTTACTGATGACTCATTTCTTACTATAAGGGAAGAGCAACAATTTGTTTCTAATGCTCTATTTTATATAAATACCTTTTGCACAGCCTCTGGTTCTAGCATACAATGGAGGAAGACCTCCTGCTTTAAGTAGTCTTCCTTGTATATGCCACCTTGGTTTCAAGGGTATCATTGGAATTGGATCCCTCCTGGAAAAGTTTTTAAGTTTTTTGGTATTCATTTTACCTTTCAAGGCTCCCTTGCTCAACTTTGGAATGATGTGCTTTAAAGAGTTGAAAAAAAACTTGAGTTTTGGCTTACTAAGAAGTTGTCATTAGCAAGTAAATTTTAGATTTGCTCTAAATTTTTAGCTACCACTCATGTATACTATTTCTCTTGATGGGTTTCTTCATAGGCTTGCTATAAGAAGCTTGAGAAACTCCTTCGAGAGTTTCTTTGGAATAATTATTTTGAAACAAAGGGAGTTCATAGATTTGCCTAGGATATTTGTTGTCTTCCCATAGAATCTAGCAGAAGGGGTTTGTTGGACTATAGACGACAAGGTATTACTCTATGTGCTAAGTGGGTGGTCAGGGCTCCGAGGGGAGCTGAAGCTTGGAAATTTTTGGTTCAACATTTCATTTTCTATGGTCTTCCCTTAAATCGTAGAGCATGGAGACGGTTGGATTTTTCCTCTCGTATTGTTGCTTCAATTTTTGTTAATATTTCTAACTTCTTTGTTGTTAAAAGTATATGGAAAGCCTGGCAGCAACTCACTCCTTGTATCTACTAGAAAGGATATGGCTTTCGTAAAGGCTTATCCATCAATTCTATGAATATTTGGTGGTCTCATATGTTTCTTCATCAAGGTTCTACCTTAGCTTGGGTGCAATGGATTCATGCTCACCGGTTTTTCAAAAAAAACATTGGTACAATAGTTGATTTCTTTTCTCGCCAAACTAGGGATTGGATCCTATGGAATGAGTTCAAATGCACCTTCAGGCTGAATGGTGTGTACAAAGATACTTATGATGTTGTTATTGCTCTCACCCCTTTTTCTATGTTGTACAAGATTGGTGTGTGCTCGCAGCGTCCTTGGTGGTTAGACTAGAGATGGCATGTTAACACTCCTTTGCTTAATTATAAGGCTCATTTGGGGTATAAATGGTTATCTTTTCATCTTCCTCTGGTGCCTAAGCTCAATCAACATTGGGACTTATTTTCTACAAGGACTAGATGAAATTCTAGATTTCAAAATGTTTGGACTACTTACGTTGAGCCCAAGCAATCTTTTTTTGTGTGGAGCTTGTTATTTCAAGGCCTTCCCTTGGGGGAACGTTTGAAGCACCTTGGAATTTCTAATCCTAAATGTCCTTTTTGTAGTGTACCTAAGTCTTGTACTCACCTCTTCTGAATTGCAAAATATCTAGGTAAGTTTGGGAATGGGTTCTTTCCATTTTCCCCCATTTACAACTACAAAAGTTTCTTGGCCCCAAGCTCTTCTTAGGGACTCTTTTACTTTGTCTCTCCTGCTTTTTGAAGTGTGGTAGGTTTTCAGGATTAGCCTACTCTTTCATATTTGGAAGGCCCATAAAAAAATTATTTTTAAACAATATACACCTTCTGTCACATTTACTCATGCTCACAAATTAGAAATTTTTAATGACATGTGGCTATAGATATGTACTAAAGCCAACAAAGTTGGTAAACAGTTGCATCACCTGCAAGTTCTTCTGGCACATTGGGCCAATGATTTGTGTACAGTTAACCGGATCCCCCCAGAACACTCTTCTTAGGAGTATTTTTTATCCCACTCTCGTTGTCGATCTTCATCATATATAAGAAGTGCTCTCGCAAATAGGCACTAGTCCCAGCCCTCGCTAGTCAAGAAGCGACATAATGTTGACATTGCTTGTTCGTCCCGCCAAGTTGGAAGGAGGGATGATGTTCAACCAATTTCACCTGGGCTAGTTGTTGGTTGGAGCAACACGGGTACTAAAGGCCTTAATCATGATGCAGAGGGGTGGATTCCCATCCCATAATCACTAGTAGTTTATGTAGGACAACACACCAAGGTACATTACTCCATATGATATGTTTTCTTTCATGTAATGATCATCAATAATCATGATTGGTAAACTTGTGTTTTGTTGGTCGCAGGGTTAATTTGATTCCCCATGGGATATGTTAACCCACCCACTTTTTTATTGTAAAGGCTTTCATTTTAATTTAATATAAATTTGTTTTTTTATTTTTTTAAATTTGTGAGGGTTACGAAATTTTTTTGTCTCATTCTAATTTTGTCTGTCTTGATTAGAAATGCCACGTTTCTACCATTGCTGCTTTCTATTAACATAACCACCAAAAAAAAGTATGATGCTGCGTAGAGGGACGCCAATCCTAGACTCAAAATTTTGTCGGTAAACGAATTCTATGTATATAGAAAACTAGGACTCTAGACATTTTAGCGAGATGCGTTTTATTTGCCAAGTCTGAGAGGCCAAAAAAAAAACCTGGATTTTTTTCCTTTTTGGTTTTAATGGACCATTTGAATTTGTGAGATTTGACTTTCATTTTATATAATATTTATGCCTTTTAGACACTGGTTGATGTCTCTACTGTTCTTGTGAAAAGCATCAAGCGCAACGCAATTTAGAAGATGCCAGACATATGCCCGCATTTGTCCCCTTCAAACCATAGATTTCGTTCTCAATACTCCAATCCATATATAATGCATCTGCCTTATCTGTATGTAGCCACCGATTATAATTTCTACTCTCTTAACGTTTGGTTCCTCTTAGTTTTACAGGTCTGCAGTAACTATGACAAAATCCAAAGCCATGACTGCAGGCCCTTCAATGCAGAGTGAAGTGCTTAACACATTTCTGCACGCAGACAGCCATGATTTCAATGAGCTTCTGCACAAACGTACAGATGTTTCAGACGATTCCGAGGTGGAAACGTTCCCCGTCACCGTGCCACGACTCAATGCTAATAGGCATGTAAGAGGAATCCTAAAGGGGCATTCTGCAGCATTCATAAACACTGGAATTGACATGGGTCCTCGAAAGTCGGCCTTCAAGCTCAAGTGTAGAAAGCAATTACACACAAAATTAGACCTTAAATTGGGTCTGAGTACACCGAGTTCAAGTCCTGATGATCATATAATATTAGCAGGTGCAAATGCTTTATCCCTATCTCCGCCAGCACTGATTCCAAGCCCAATGACTCCTCTCGGCACTGATCCGTTCGTTTCATCGAGTTATAATTCCAGTGGAGACGATTACAACCCCAGTTCTTCTACTTCAATTTCCTGCTATCAATCCTTTTCTGGGGACGAGTTTTGTTGCAAGTCTTCACAAAGTGAAGCAGGACCAGAGTTGCTGCTTCTGTTTCCCCTGAACCCTACAACAATGTCCTATACCTAATTGTTCCATATGGTGTTGTTTACTAAGATCTATTTGGTTGATGAGTAGAGACATTAGTTATGCAAAAAAAAATGTGATAATTGATAAAAAAAATGTGATGTTCAAATTCAATGAGGAGTTGTATTATATCTTGTTTGTTTGCTAAATTGCTAATCCCTTGGCCTTATTCACTATTCAATGAGTATTCAATGAGCAGTTGTATAATATCTTGTGTCTGCTAAATTGCTAATTCCTTGGCCTTATTGACTAGATTGACAATTGTCTACTCATATTTTTCCTACTTGAAAAATGATACTGCTGAAAGGAGAGAAGCCCAATGTACTTTTAATTTTGAAAGGGTTGAATATAAAAGTCACGAATGTTCTGTTAAATTTGAAAATGTTGAATATAAAAATCACGAATATATCATCCATGTGATGTGATCTATCGACAAGGACGTCAGTTGCATTATTTTATATGATTCCCTTCAATTCCACGGCGGATATGTGTATGTATAAGAAATATTTACTCAATAAAAAAAATCATGACACAACTTTTTGTGTCGTCATGCAACTTCTTTAAAAAAATATTCAAAACCTATACTTCAAACATTAACTTCAAACATTAAGAAGTATTTACTCAATAAAAAAATCATGACACTTTTTGTATGGTCATATAACTTTTTTTTTAAATTATTCAAAGCCTATACTTCAAACATCGTTGATTGATTAATCATGGGTTATAAGCCAGAATCAAATTTCTAACTTTCTTAATCTTTTAAGTGTTATTTTGTGCTTTAAAGAAGGGTGAAAGGAAAGTTGCTTTCATTAATGAAAATAATCATGTTTTTTTTAATGGTAAGATAATATTTTATCTTTTAAAATAAATAATATATTAAAACTCTAGTTATCGAGAGGCTCAGGTTCAAATATTTCCCCTCACATGTTGCGGATATGTTGTATATAAAAGGTTCTTCATCAAAAATAATAATAATAATAATAATAATATATTATAATAAAATTAATAAATATATTATATTAAATTATAAAATATATAAATGTTTAAAAGATTTGAATAAATATTAAAAATATTTGTATAATATTTGTATAAATGTATTTTATAGATTATTTTTATTTAAAATGATAATGATTGGTTTAAGCATGTTTAACTTATAAAAGGTTTAAAGATCAAAGACTATATTAATATCATAGATTTTTTTTAGTAACATGGTTGCACGAGAGGAACTCAAATAAATTACAAATAAAATTCAAAAGATGCTTCAAGAGTTTTATTTGCCGATTTTTACACAGAGTTAATTTGGAATCTATCAAATGATGGTGGATACTCAGTCAAGTTGGGATATGAGGGTTTAGAGCAATCAAAATTTCCTACTTCCAAAAAGTTTTCTTAGAAGAGTGTTTGATCATTAGAGACCCTCTCTAAGGCCTCAACATTCCTTTCATTAGTAATATTTTTACATGAAAGAGTCTAAAAAAAATAGGATATTATGGACCTTTTAGATGTGCCTTGTGTGAAAAATATTTAAAGATATCAGATTGTTTACTTCTTCATTGTCCCTTTGCTCACACCATTTGGGGTTAATTTTTTTTAATATAAAAATATATTGGGTAGCTCCATCAACAATGAAAGAGTTGATGAAATGTTGGATTAATTATTTCAAAGCTAAAGCGTTATATATTCTGTGGAGGATTGGGCCTGCCATTGTTTCTTGGAAATTATGGCTTGAAAGAAATAATAGATTTTAAAAAAATAAATCTTAAAATCATGCCTAAGTTTGACACCATATTATTTCCTCTCTTGTAGAATGTCTACAAATATGATGCTCATCATGGAAAGTCTCAAGTGTAGAAAAAGAGGTGGTAACAAATTTGATACAAGATTTAAACATACATGGAAGAGTAATTTTTTATAACAAAATTGAGACAAATAATCTTATTCAATCTTAGGCTAAAATAGAAATGTCTAGAAATTGGATTTATCATAATTAATTTTGATGGTGCTTCTAAAATAAATTCGGTAAAAACTAGTGGAGGTGGTGTTTTTAGAAATAATGAAGGCAAAATTTTCCTCACTTACTTAGAATCATATGGAACTTCAACTAACAACTATGTAGAGGCTAGGGTACTTCTTACAGGGATTAAAATTGCAATAGAAAAAAGATGGAAATATATTTCAATTGAGGGGATTCACAAATTATCATCAATGTTATCAACAAAAATGGATGTGAGTTTTAGCTTTTGATGAAGTATGCTACAAGAAATGGCAATCATAGGATTAATAAAATATGAAGGAGATTAATTTTGGAATATGACTAAAGTATACTATAAATAGAAATGACAAGAATAAGACAATGCAGCTATGAAGGAAATGAACACTCCATGAATATATGCTAAAGGACTACATTGTACTCTATCACCAATGGAGTTTACCTTCTACACTACTACTACCTACTGAGATGATCTTGCTATATGATCACTCATGACGAGACCCTATATATATATAAACATAGATTCATTGGTCACCACTCTACCTAGTTGTACAAAGGGACACCTTGCACATTCACACTTGTGCATTTATTACATTGCTTGAAGTAACTAGCTAACTTCCCCCTAAATTAATCTCCTACTATAACTATGTACTAAAGGTGGTACATTTATATGATCCAAATAATGTAATATATTCTAACACCCCCCTATATTACATTATTTGGGTATTGAAGACTTTAGTCTTTAATATGGATCTTCTTCCTACTCTTGAAATCTGTATTCTTCTTCTTTGTTCTCTATAACATGTTCAAGTAAGTAGTTAGTTTTTTCATGACATGTTATTCTTTTTGAAAGAGCTTTGACTTTATAATCATTTGTAGGTTCTTCCAATTCTTCAATTTCTTCTATCCTTTGGATTATGTGTCCTTTATGATTCTCTTTTCGATAATAAAATTGGGGATAATTAGATTGATGCTAAAATTATTACTGATAAGGATTATTTGATATTGTTGTGGTTGAAATTAGCTCCCATTATTTATCTGATTCCTTTGATTTTGGTTTCTAGGATTGTATCTGCAATAGTTAGTACTATGATATTTTCTCTTGCATATCTGACAATACTTGTTATTCCATGGTCTTCGTCCTTTTGATGATAAAGAAATATTTTCCTATGGATTATCTTTTGAGACCAATGCAATGTTAGTCATTTCATCTTTCACTATGTTTTTCACTTCATATTCTTGAAGAATATTGACTAAGTCATCAAAAGAAGTATCTTTACTTAGGACTTGTAAATATGTAACCAAATACTTATAGTTGTCCGGAAGTTCTCTCATGGTTACTTGAGTAAGAAATTCATATTTACTATCTTCTTTTGAGGTTAATAATTTTCCTTTAATATTTGCTACCTTCCTTAGGAATAGTTCTATGCTTTCACCATTGTTCATTTTCAATGAATGTAGTTGGGTTTGAAGATGAAGGATAGTGGATTTATTCTTCCCTTTGAATATTTTCTCTAAGCTTGTCCAAGCATTTGTAGATGTTTTTTTTGAACTGATATAGGATTGTATTTCATCAATGATAGCAAAGGTTATTATCATTAGGGGTTTTGCATCATTTTCTTCAAACTTTAGAATCTCAGTATCACCTATGTTAGGTCATTTTGTTTTTCCTTTGATTATATCCCAAAGTTTTTCATATACTAGGATTGCTCCTACTTTATTTTTCCAAGAGAAGTAGTTTGGACCTTTTAGTATTTGAGATTCTAAAATAAAAAATTTGTTTGATGCCATGATGATTCTTGTGATCCCTTTTTGTATTCCCTAGTATTGGTTTGATAAAACCTTTATAGAGATTTGGTTTTGTGGACTTCCTTATGTCTCCCTAGTGGTTAGAGTTTATAATATGATTGATAAAGTGCTTTTTGGAATAGTAGTTCAATATTGGGTTGATTTTGTAAAATTTTGTAAGTACCAATAATCAACTTTTATTACACCTTATTTCTCCTATTGAATTAAGCACTTTTTAATTGAAGAAATTCTCAAAGTTGGATTTATTTTACCTCTTTAATGTTTTTATGAGACAAGTATATAAATTGATTCCAACCCTTGATAATATTTAATGAACTTCTTTCTATATCCCTTGATATTTAATATTTTAATGTTTCTAAATTCCAACAATTTATTTTGGTGTAGTATTCCTTTTAACTCCCTAATTTGGAATATTTTTTTTTGAACTTAGTGAAAATCCCTTGCAGAGCTGCCTTGGTCTGAGAAACCATGACCAAGGGGTTCTACACTATCAAAATCACCCGGGAGTTGCACCCGATCCTAATCGCACCAACATAATCAACTGGATTTTGGGTACCCAATGTACGTTTGGTAGGGTGGAGATTCAAACCAGGGACCTCCCTTGGAGGATTGCCCTACCCTCTCCAACTCAACTATATCATATGGATCCCTAATTTGAAATATTAGAAAACAATAATATTTGCAATAATAGGGTTTTAATTTCCCAAGTAGAAACCCTTATACCTCCTACTTTATTATTTACAAATATGTAATTGTTCTTGTAATGGATTTGCTTAATATGTTACTAATGTTTGATGAGCATTTGCAATAGTAAATGAATATATCCTTATAAATCCAATAACAAGCATATTTAATAAGAACTTTATCTTATTAATCCTTATGGCTCAACATATTTACTGGTAACTTGGTATCTCTAGATGGCACTGGCACTAGTTTCCTCTTTGAATGGCACTTGGACAGTGTGAATACTCTCTAATAGAAGGGCTCTAGATTTGACGGTTTATGATAGCTCTTTAATGCTTCTCCTATGCATTATTATCAATGGTACTCTTTTATTCTCCCTTGACTTCAATATTTGAATGGTGGTGCCTCAAATATGGCCTCTTTGACCTACTTTGAATTTCTTTACCAAGAGCATTAAATGTTCTTTGTGCTTCTTACGAGTTGCAACTCCTTGCTACTATTATTGCACTTCCCTCCTTGGTCTTTGGTGCCTTAAATAGGAAGGAGTTCTTTTTTGTGAGTGACAAGTGTCATAGGCATTGTATTCAATGCTTGGAGGATGTATATTCCTTTTAATACTTGTAATATTTGTTTTTGGATGGAGGATAAACATTAGAGACTTTCTTGAGTGCTTATATGACTTGGTTACACATGTCACCTCCTTTCTAACATAGGCAATGCTACATATGCAACACTTCCCTTGATTATTCCCTTCAAGTGTGCAATATTTGAGTATTATTTTAAGCGCTCATATGGAAGACGTTAGAGTTTCTTAATGGTGATAAGTGGCACCTTTTCTCTTTTGCATGAACCTACCTTATTGACATATTCTTGAAAGCTTTCTCAATGTTTTATTTCTAACTCTTTCTTTGTTGTATTTTCTCCTCAATGCTTTTATGACGCTTGGTATGTGAGTTGGTTCCAGCTGGGATAATGAGAAATGCTTTAATGAATTTGAGCTAGGATTGTGAGCAATGCTATGGTGGAGGTTTTGTGACACTCCAATGGTGATTTTGAATGCTCCTTATGGACATACATATAGCTCTTAGGCATTAATTTCTTTATACTTTGATTTTCTCTTGCTTTCAAGTTGTTGTATTTCTACCTTTGTAGATGATAGTTTCTCCTTGTGCTATGCTATGTATGTTGTGTAGGTTTCTTATTGTGGTTGTCCAAACTATGGATTATGTGAGCTCCTTGAAGGTTTTTTTTATCTTTCTTGAATGATACTTCTCTACAACCGCTTTGAGATGTTCCTTGCTTATGAAGAATGTGGATTTATGACACTTAGACCTTGTACTTATTTCTGCATAGGACATAATTTTATGGTGCAATATAATGTAAATAAAATTTGTAATATAATACCTTATTTTTGCACCTTCTTTTGCAAGATTTTTTTTTCTGGTTTTAATGGTGGCTTTCTTGTAGGTAAGGGTTGATTTGGCATTGTCTCCTTTGCTAGACAACTCTCATTTTTCTTGGTTAATCTGGTAATAAATACAAGCTAATAACCATGTAGATAGAAGATTTTGAAGAAGTAGTTTCTGCTCTAATTTTTAACCTCTAAAGAACCCTTAGTGCACCTCAAATATGAGACTCACCAAGTCTCGATTTGTAGCTTCCTTCACTAATTTTAATGGTGGATTTTCTTCTCCACTCCTTGGAGGAATCTGATCTATTTTTGGTGGCTTCTCTAGGCCACAATAGATTTCAGGTTTTGTACACTAAATAGTGTCTCTAGAAACTTTGATAATTTGCTAGTCTTATGCCCTTGATCTTAACAATCAAAAAACATAAACTAACCCTTTTTTAGGGTAACTAGTTAAATATCAACTAGTATAGTTCAAATGGATTAATAATACCTTAATGCACTTTTAATAATATCACCTTATTAATCCTATAAATAAAATCTCAAAGTAGTTTCTAATGCACTTAATAATCTCTACAAATTTTAAGAGTAATTATAATGAACCCTTAAATAATATGTAATTTTCACTACAATCAGTGTTGTAGGATGTAGTCTTCTTGCTTTCTAGATAGATAATAGATAGATGATATATTTATTTGTTTAAAAATACATCCAACTCCTATTTTAATGTGCAAATAAATCTCTTAAAAGAATTATCTTTTGCATTTTCTTGAAGACTATAATATAAGCCCTTTATTTTTACAACTTTAATCCAAATATGGTGCTTAATGATACTTGATAATGAACCCTAATTTAAAGTTTAACTAATTGCACCCAAGTTGCTTACCTTTAATGGATTTTGTAGATGATGTAGATCTTGGTGTTTAGATTCACCAAGTTTATACCTTATGATGAATGACTTTCGTAGCTTCTTGTTGGTTGTCCTAAACAACTTCTTGCTTCACCAAAATGTGATCTCGAACCTTCTATCTTGAGACTAGGGTTTGGTGGCCTAATCCTTCAACTGATATTCTATTTTTTTTCTATAGATTTATAAAAATCTTACCTCTAAAACATGCCTTCTTACTGTAAGAGGTAATCTCCAAATATCTTATATTGTGTAGGCTTCTTATGTCTGAATTTTCCTTCAATCTTCTTGTTGAATTCTTACTTCAAACAGGATCTTGTTCTCAATATTTTGAATGTCTTGTGGTCTTCACTAGATTCTTCTTTGATATTTGTCACTCTTTACCGAATTATTCTCCTCTTGGGCTTATTGTCGAATGGCGATAATTTGTCCCAAGTTCTTCTGCTATCAGGAGCTTCTCTTTGCTTGAGAATTTCTCCAATGAGTTCATTTGAGAACTCCTTTGAATATGCTTCTATAAACTTTGCAATAAGGCTCTCCAAGCCTTTTTCTTGTTTCTCCTAGAGACCTATCCAAGGTATTAAATATTGTAGCTTCTCTAGTCTTCTAAATGGGACCTTTTCTTCAACCTTTTACTTTTGGAAGTTTTGGTGATGATATCTTCTTCTCGGATCTCTGAGTAGTCCCTCTCTTTCTCTTTCGAGATTGGAAGTTTTTCAATGAGATAGTTTATAGATCTCTTCACCTTCTTCTAGAATATATCTTCAATCTATTTTTTCCAATGGGATATTTTCTTAGACCTTTTCAACTTCACTAGTTATTCTTTAAACTAGTGGTATAATTTTTGTGTTGAGTTCTAGTCTTCATAGTCTGGTAGAAAGACTCTAGCTAATATGTAATTCATAGTATTCAATGGAGATCATCAATATTTGGATTATTTTCTGGAGTCTTCTTCAATATTAAGGCTCTTATGGCCTCTTCTTCTGGATCAAGGCTTTTGTGGTATTTTCTTCTGGATCATGGATTTTGTGGCCTTTTCTTATGGGTCAAGGATTTTGTGGCCTTTTCTTTTGTGAAGTTTTCAATATAGTAATGGAGATATCCAATATTTAAACTTCACCAAAACTCTTCTTCTAGAGTCTTTTGCAATATCTTTTCTACAACAAAGAATTAATCTTTGCACGAGGAAAGCACATATACTTTCAGGCAATGAAGGTGAAATATTTCTCTATTTGTTAGAGGAAGTGTCCCAACTTCTGAGAGTTAATTTTTTGCAACAAAAACATTTAGACAGTAGTTAACATGAAAATCCAGATCTTCAAATAGTCTTCACTAGTTGATTCATCAATCTAGTGGGATGAATATTGAGTCCTAGTCTTCACAGGTTTTTCTATAACTCTCTAGAAAAATCTAGCCATATGTGATCTCAGTATTTTTTAGAATTGATATTTACTTCAGTACTTGTGACTCTACCTATTCCTATCTGAATTCACTATAGCTCTAATACCATTGTTAGATTTTGATGAAGTATGCTATAGGAAATGGCAATCATAGGATTAAGAAAATATTTAGAGTAATTTTGAAATATTACTGAAGTATACTATAAATAGAAATGATGAAAATAATACAATGCAGCTATGGAGGAAATGAACACTCCATGAATATATGCTAAAGTACTACATTGTACTCCATCACCAGTGGAGTTTACCTTATACACTACTACTACCTATTGAGATGATATTGTTATATGATCACTCACTATGAGATCATTTATATAGGAAGATAGATTCCTTGGCCAATAGTTTACCTAGTTGTACAAGGGGACACCTTGCACATTACAACTTGCACATTGATACTAATGCATTTGTTACATTGCTTGAAGTAACTAGCTAAATCCCCCCTAAAGTAATATCCTACTATAACTATGTACCAAAGGTGGTACATTTACATGATTCAAATGATGTAATATATGCTAATAGTAGGAAATGAATTAAAAGTAATGGTATTGTTGATGTTCATCACCTATTATTGGAGGTAGTCTCTTGGAAATGTGAGCATATTTATAGAGAAGGAAACTGGGTAGCAGATAGTTTAGCCAATCATGGTGTTGATCTTCATCTTGGTAAAATTTAAATTTTAAAAGGCAACTAACCAAGTGAGATTTTATCTCTTAATCAAAATGATGTCAAGGAGCTAATTGTGGAAACATAGCACTTTAAGGAAGTTGAAGAATATATTTAATGGAAAAATAAATGAAAAAATATGATAAAAAGGCATGTTGGATATGGTTTGATTGACCTAAAAACAAATGTAATATTTTGGTATTTTGATAGGAGTGGCCCCCAATAGTGTTAGAGTAAATCACTATATAAAATATAGAAAAGCAATTATAGTGTTTCAAACTTTAACAGCAGAATTGACAAAATAAGACAAACACACAGTAGAAGAGACAACGATTTTAACATGGTTCACCCAATGTGGGTTACATCCACCGAGAATTTTTAGTCATTTCTTTCTCAATCCAAGCAATAGAGGGTTACAACCTATAGCAAACATCTGCTATAATTTCCTCTCTATATTTACAAGGAATCAACACAGTAATTTTCTCATTGTCATAGTATTCTCTGTTTTTCCTCACAACTATATATAAGAAAAAAACAGAAAAACAAACTGCTTTTCTTAATACATTCCAAGATTAACATTGAGTTCCCAGCATCTAATTTTGGGATAAAAACAAAAAAAAATTCCCTGGTTGTCCTGTTGTAAATCCGAAAACTTTCTCTGGTAGACTAACAAACTATAAATCTGGAAACTTTCCCTGCCCGTCTTGCAGTAAATCCATAAAAAAATTTTGTTTAGCCTCCACATAATTAGGCTCCATTCCTAACAATCTCCCACTTGGAGACTAATTCCATTGCACCATACTACAACCAAGGACTGAAAAATTCTCATCATGGCCTCTTATTCCTTAAGGCCAACTAAAGTTGAGCAAAAGCTCAACTTTTCTCTTGACACCACTTTTGTAAGCATATCAGCAGGATTTTGTGATGTGTGAACCTTCCCTAATTTCAAAGATCCATCTTCCACTACTGATCTAATGAAATGATACCTAAGTTTGATGTGTTTAGTTTTTGAATGGAATGTCGAATTCTTCGTAAGGTGTATAGCACTCTAGCTATCACTCCATAACCTATTATCCTCTTGCTTCTTCCCCAATTCTTCCATTAGTCTTTGCAACCAAACCATATCTTTGCTTGCTTCTATAGCAGCAACATATTCAGCTTCAGTGGTTGAAATGGCAACTACTTGTTGGAGTTTAGAAATCCAACTAATCGCTCCTCCTCCTATAGTAAAGATGTATCCAGTAGTGCTCCTTCCACCATCAATATCACCTGCCATATCAGAATCTAGAAAACCTTTCAAGCATATATTAGAGCCTCCAAAATTCAAAGAATAATTTGAAGTTCCTCTCAAGTACCTGAGTATCCATTTTACCGCTTGCCAATGTCCTCCTCCTGGATTACTCATAAATCTACTCACTACTTCCACTGCATGGGCAATGTCTGGTCTTGTACAAACCATTGCATACATCAAGCTTCCAACCATTGATGCATAGGGAACCTTAGCCATATGCTCTTGTTCCTTTTGTGTCTTGGGACACAAATCTTTGGTGAGTTTGAAATGCTTTGCCAATGGAGTAGCAACGAACTTTGCATTGTTCATGTTGAATCTCTTAAGCACTTTTTCAATGTATTTTGCTTGTGATAATTTTAGAGAGTGACTCTCCTTGTCTCTTGTTATCCTCATACCAAGGATTTGTTTGGCTTCTCCCAAATCCTTCATGGCAAAGGATTTAGCCAACTTCTTCTTGAGCATGTTTATATCTTGCATATTTGTTCCTGCAACTAACATGTCATCCACATACAATAGCAAAATAACATAGTTACCATTTCCGGTTTGCTTAAAATATACACAGTGATCACTTTGACATCTTTCAAACCTTTGATTAGCCATGAACTTATCAAATTTTAAATACCACTATCTAGGAGCTTGTTTTAACCCATACAAGCTCTTTTTTAGTTTACATACCCAATCCTCTTTACCTTTCACCTAAAAGCCTTCTGGTTGGTGCATATAAATTTCCTCCTCCAAATCACCATGAATAAATGTTGTCTTCACATCCAATTGCTCCAGATACAAATTTTCTATAGCTATAAGACTCAAAATAGCTCTAATAGAGGTCATTTTTACAACTGGAGAAAAATTCTCATCAAAATCAATACCTTTTTTCTAAGCGAATCCCTTGACCACTAGTCTTGCTTTGTATCTCTTATGCCCTTCATTCTCCTCTTTAATCCTATACACCCATTTATTGGTCAAAGCTCTTTTACCTTTGGGTAGCTCAACCAAATCTCAAGTTTCGTTGTGGAATAAAGAGTCCATTTCTTCATTCATTGCAAGCTCCCACTTATTCCTGGTATCCATCTGTAATGCTTCCTGAAAACATTTTGGCTTGCCAGCATCAGTATACAAAACATAATCAGAGAAATGTTGAGGAAGTTTACTTATCCTGGTAGATCGTCTAACAACACTTTCTGGAGATTGAGGTGCTTGTTGTTGTTGTTGTACATTTTGATCTTCTACCACTTTTGGAGTTACCTTTTCTATGTGTCCATCAAGGTCTATGTATTCAGTAATTTTCTCTTTCTGTTTCTTTCCCTACAACCGATCTTTATACAAGTTTTTTTCATTAAATATGACATCCCTACTTCTAATGACTTTTCGGTTATCACAATCCCATAATCTATAACCCAAGCCATCAATACCGTAACCAATAAAATAGCACTTTTGGGCCTTAGCATCTAACTTATTTTTGTTCTCTTTGTCTATATGCATAAAAGCCTCACATCCAAATACCTTAAGGAAAGAATAATTTACTGGTTTACCTGTCCAAAGCTCTTTCGAAATTCCTCCATCCAAGGCACTAGACGGTCCTTTATTAATAAGATATACTGCAGTATCAATAGCATGAGCCCATAAAAATAATGGTAAGCCTACATGTATTCTCATGCTAGCACGCTCCATGATGGTTCTATTTATTCTTTCTGCAACCCCATTTTCTTGAGGTGTTCTTGGAACTACCTTGATTCTTCTAATTCCATTTTTAGAACAAAACACATCAAATTCTCTCTATTGCAATATTCTCCACCATTATCCGACTTTAGACACTTTAACATTTTTCTAGTTTCATTTTCAACTAATGCTTTCCAATTCTTAAAGGTATTAAAAACATCACTTTTATTCTTAATGCAATATATCCATGTTTTCCTTGTTGCATCATCAATAAAAAGTACATAGTAAGAGGAACATCCAAGAGAAGTTACCTGAGCTGGGCCCCAAACATCTGAGTGCACAAGCTCCAATTTCTCTTTCTTTCTTTCCTTGCCATCTTGAGAAATCTAACTCTCTTTGCTTTACCATAAACACAATCCTCACAGAATTCCAAATCAATCTCTTTTAACTTAGGCAATAACTTTCTTGAATGTAAAATTTCCATACCTTTTCCACTCATATGGCCAAGTCTTTGGTGCCACAAAGATGCACTCTCACCTGTAGAAACTAAATTCATGGAGCGGTGAGAAAAATTAGTAAGTAAATAAAGAGTACCACCAATTTACTTCTAGCTACTATCAATGAACCTTTAGTAACTTTCCAAGCATTTTCTCCGAATGCAACCGTGTATCCTTCACCATCAAGCTTACTTACCGATATAAGATTTCTCTTTAAATCTGGTATGTGTCTCACCTCTTTAAGAGCCCATTGACATCCATTTGGGGATTTAATCAAAATCTTTCCAATACCCACGATTTTACATGGTTGGTCATTTCCCAACAGAACTTGTCCATAATCTCCAGAAACATAATCTATGAAGTATTACCTATGTGAGGTAGCATGGAATGAAGAACCACTAGCAATTACCCAATAATCACTATTTCTATCAAGAGATAAGATTAAAGCATCTTGTAGAATTTTTCCAGTAATATTGGTTTCTGAAGTGTTACCATTATTATCATTACCTTCATTTCCATCACCCTTTCTTTGCCAATAGTCCTTCTTGAGATGACCCTTTTTGCCACAGTGCCAACACTGTAGCTTTCCTTTTCCACATGATTTGGATCTACCTTTGGATTTTCCATGATGTGAACTCTTGCCTCTTTCTCTTCCTCTTCCTCTATTCTCAACAGTTAAGGCGGTGCTAGATGATTCTCCTGTGGTTTTTCTTCTCATGTCCTCACTGAGTATCACACCAACCACATCATCAAATTCTAATTTATTTGAACTCGAAGCAGAGTTACTTACCGCCATTACCAAACTGTTCCAACTTTTTGAAAGAGAGCATAAGATTAATAAGGCCCTAAGCTCATCATCAAAATCCAATCCTACTGAATGCAATTGATTAGTGACGATATTAAATTCATTTAAATGATCATACATAGATCCTCCTTCACTCATTTTCATGTTAAATAACCTTTTCATTAAGAATACCTTATTTGATGCTGATGGTTTCTCATACATCTTGGCCAACTTATCCATGACTCCCTTGGTAGTCTTTTCATCGAAGATGTTGAAGGCTATGGTGGCTCCCAAGCACAGCCTCATAGTACCCAATGCCTTTCTATCAAGGAGACTCCACTCCTCATCAGACATAGATGAATGTCTCTCTATTTCCCCCTCAAGAGGTAAGTAAATATCCTTCTGGTACAAGTAATCCTCCATCTGCATCTTCCAGAATTGAAAGTTTTGGCCATTGAATTTTTGAACTCTAAACCTCCCTTCCGCCATTGCTCCCACTTGATCCAAAAATTCTCCTTCTTTCAAGTGCACCAAACAAAAGAACTGCTATGATACCACTTGTTAGAGTAAATCACTATATAAAGTATAGAAAAGCAATTATAGTGTTTCAAACTTTAACAACAGAATTGACAAAATAAGACAAACACACAGTAGAAGAGACAACGATTTTAATGTGGTTCACCCAATGTGGGTTACATCCACCAAGAATTTTTAGTCCTTTCTTTCTCAATCCAAGCAATAGAGGGTTACAACCTACAACAAACATCTGTTGTAATTTCCTCTCTATATTTACAAGGAATCAACACAGTAATTTTCTCATTGTCATAATATTCTTTGTTTTTCCTCACAACTATATATAAGAAAAAAAACAAAAAAACAAACTACTTTTCTTAATACATTCCAAGATTAACATTGAGTTCCCAACATCTAATTTTGGGATAAAAACAAAAAAACTTTCCCTGGTCGTCCTGTTGTAAATCCGGAAACTTTCTCTGGTAGACTAACAGACTGTAAATCTAGAAACTTTCCCTGCCTGTCTTGCAGTAAATCCATAAACTTTCTCTGTTTAGCCTCCACATAATTAGACTCCATTCCTAACAAATAGAAGCCACATATAACTTATTAAAAAAATGTACAAGTGTTCAAATTTCACTAAACTTGGGTCCTAATGACAATTAAGGTTGTCGCTTTGAGTTTGCATTGTAATAAATCATCCTAATTCACCAATGTTTTTAATTTAAAGGCATACATGGTAGCTTGTATTATATAAATGCTTACTTGTAACTATTTTAGAAGTCTTATTATATTATAAATCTGCGTATCCTATTTGATATTATTATTCTTTTTTAATCAATATAGGTTTTTACACATGGACATGGACTGAGATATATGTCTTTTTGAAGTTTGGGGTCAACTTTATCTTTTTAAAATTAAAAAAAACTTATAATATTTTAATAAAAATTTAAGAGACATTAAAGTTTTTCTAAAGAATTTATATTATTAATCCCCTCAATGTGTCAAGATTAAACTTTTATTTTTATTTTCTATGTATTCCTTTTTTTATAGAGGTAGAGAGACAAAGGTATAGCAGAGGTAAGGAGACAAAGGTAGATCTAAGTGGTGGAGGTATATTATATAGGTAAAGACATAGGCAAAAGTAGAGAGGTAGAGGTAGATTTGAGTGGTGGAGATAGGTTTCAAAGGTAGATGTAGATTCAAATGATAGAGGTAAATTCTAGTGTATTTGATATATCGAATTGCATGTGCAAAGGTGCTTTTTTGGAAAAGTCATAGTGTAAACAAAGGTAATTGTACAGAAAAACAAAAATAAAACTAGGAAAGCCTTCAAACCCAAATATCTTAATTTTTTCTTCTCTTGTTATTTTTTTTTTTTGTGGTCTAAAAGTTTAAAAGTTGAATAAACACATTTGGTGGGGCTATGATAGGAACCTGGTTCCTAACAGCCTAGGAAGATGAAAAAACAAGCGAAGTGAATGCAAAATAAATGGAATGGGATTGAATCACTTTTATAATTGAATCACTTTTTCACTGAAAGTAAACCTACCAATGGGTTAAATAATAATTTATATTTTATATTTCCATGGATGCCTATTTACACCCTTGTGAATGTATATAAATATCTACCCTAGAGTTGTGAGGTGAAAGGACACAATGGTCCATAAATAAAATAAGTGAATTAATAATATTAATGGTTAGGATTAGGATCCTAACATGCCACCCTCCTTAAAAAGAGCTTTGTCCTCAAAGCTCAAAGGAAGAAACTTTGTTTCATGTTTTCCAAGTAGTATTTGCTCATGTTATTGCACTATTTTAATGTCATCTTCTCGTAAGCAGGGATATTTTGAAGGTGGAAGTGTTGGTAGGGGATAGGTAGGAAGAATAGTAGGATCATAACGATGATAAAGGGCAACCCTTTTTGTGCTTTCTTGGTGGTTTGGATAGAAAATAAGTGGGCAACCATTTCCTTGCCTTCATTGCAAATAATTTTCTCCATGCGATGAGAGCTTGCTATTGGAGAAGGGCCTAATTTTAATCCTTTAAGAGTATACATTTGATTCTTTATTGTGAATTTCATCCATAATTTCGTAAAATCCCATTGGATTATCTCGAGTGTTCGTAACCATTGTACTCCTAAGACAATATCATATCCTCCTAAGGGAATTGCATACATATCATGTTTCATGGTGTAATCACATAAGGTGAGCTTAATATTATGGCATTTCCCTCTACAAGTGATCCTTCCTCCATTACCAATCATGAAAAAAATTATTACAAGGATGGATAAAGCAGTCAGCTTGTTTTGTCACACGTGGGTCGATGAAATTATGGGTACTACCAAAGTCAATAAGCACAATAAGGTTTTATCGTTTGAAGGATCCAAGGACTTTCATATTTTGGGGAGAAGAATTACCGGTGAGGGCATTGAAAGAAATTTCTAGTGGACCTTGAGTGTTATCATCGAGTGTATCCATCATTACTTCTACCTCGATCTCCTCTTTGTCGTTGGTTGATTGACAAGGAATAGTTGCATCTAAAATATGTGTAATACATTTATGATTGGGTATAAATTTCTCGTAACAATGAAAACAAATATCTTTTTCTCTTTGTTCTTTCATTTCCTTGGGGTCGATACGTTTATTTGGTAGGATTTGGTTAAGTTTTGGGGTGGTGTAAGTATTTTGGGATTCTACCTTAGATGGATTTTCCAGTTGATGTTGGTTATTGAATTTTTCTTCCATCATAACGCAATAGTCTGCATCATGTCAGTGGGATTGATAATTTATACTTCTAATCGAATGTCTTCCTTTAAGCCACTGATGAAACAACTTTGGAAGAATGAGGTATTTAGCCCTTATGTAAGATTTACCAATTTTTCAAATTGAGCTTGGTATTCTCGAACTGTAGTGGTTTTGTGGAGTTTGTTAAGGGCTCCCATGAAATCTTTGAATTTAGTAGGACTGAATAATACCATTAGGTTTTTTTAAATTATAGTGATGTAGGGGGTAATTTGTCTTTTCATATCACTAGTACCATTGGGTGGTGATATTTTCCAGGTGGAAGAATGTGATGCAAACCTTTTGTGCCTCAGGGACTTGGTAGAGGGAGAAGTATCAATTATCTCGATTGATGCAATTGGTGGGGTCACCTCCTTCAAATTCTAGAAAATCCAGTTTAATATTTCTAGGTAGGATGGACGTATGTGGTCCTCTGATTAGTGTTTGGTGTGTTGGTCCCCTAGTAGATTGACCAATTTGGATTAGTGCCATATTTTGTTGTACCATATTGACGGAGTGGTTATATGCGTCAATATTTAAATCCATTTCTCCTATTTTGGTTTCATAATCCATCTTTGGTATAGTATTGTTTGTAATTTCATCCTTCCATTGGCGAAAGTCCTTTGTTATAATTTTATTTGTAAGGTCTTCCTTCCACTGATGAATCTCCTACATGAAATATTTTATAGGGTCCTATGATCTCCTACCATCGGCCATTGTAGGACTAGTTTATAATTTGCAAGTCTTCTTTTACAAAAGTAATTAAATTTTGTGATTAGTTGTTACTTTTGTGTTTTAGTGCAATTTAGCAAAAATTGCAAACCAAATTTATCAAATTTTTAGCAAAAATTTTAGCAAATGTTTTTTCCAAATTAAAAAAAAATGAAAATATGGGGTTTAAATGGGGTTTATTTGCAAATTTCTTAGCAAGAGATTATAAAATGGGATTTATTTTGAATTTTCAATGGCTATCCAATAGTCATATTAAGTGTGGATGGGTAACAATGGTCACAACTAGCAAGTGATTCATAATGTTTCAGGAGCAAATTAGGATGGTCAATTATTTGAACGAGTGGATAGGACAAACTACAGAGTGACGAATAGGACAAATTACGAAGGAACATGTGCTAGCTATTGGCATCGCCAACCAAGGGTGCTCGTGTGCATGTACAAGGGATGTCTAGACAAGCTAGACACTTAATGGGTGTGTACGACGTCCTTTAAATATATCTTTGGTCCCTTGCACGATCAATGTGGGATAAAGGGAGTGCAAATATTACACGCTCCTCTCCCACCTTTCGTCACCAATGAAAGAATCTGATGTCCATGATTGTTGCAATAATAAAAAAGAATTTAATTTTCTTTTTAAACCAGTCTTTTTTAAACCTTTGCACCAAAAATGTGTTGTTGGATGCCGAAAAAAATTGAAACATTGAGAATGCACAGGATGCCATCTATGAAACCGTTGTTACTATTGTCATAAGAGTATTGGTGGTGCTTTGAGTTATTTAGATAGCAGGTCTACCAGATAGGTTTAACATCGCACCAGATGGGTTTCAATGTCACACTAGACGTTTTTGAATTTCCTCTTTCCATATAAATGTAATACATCTTAGTGAACCTACGCTACAACTGGTGATTCATGCACTGTAACTGGATAGTGCTTTGGACCTTGAATTCAGTGATCTAGGTGATAGTGGTCCACCTCTAATCAGGAAGCTCTTGTTTATGATAATATATATAATCTGGAAGTGTGATACCAATTGGTAGGATATACGAACGATGATATGGACTTGCAAAAGTGTGATGAGGCTCTGATACCAGATGTTAGGAACTTGGTTCCTAACAACTTGGTAAGATGGAAAAATAAGCAGAGTGAATGCAAATTAAATGGAATGGGATTGAATCACTTTTATATTTGAATCACTTTTTCACTGGAGGTAAACCTGCCAATGGGTTGAATAATAATTTATGTTCTTATATTTCTATGGATGCCTATTTACACCCTTGTGAATGCATATAAATATCTACCCTAGAGTTGTGAGGTGAAAGGACACAATGGTCCATAAATAAAATAAGTGAATTAATAATATTAATGGTTAGGATTAGTATCCTAATAGGCTAAGGCTAGGGTTTGAAAAACTAAGATCCAAAACATTCTATTGTATATTTGTTAGAAAAAGTTGAATTGGGTAATGGCAAATCCACAACACAAAGTAAATAAAGGAAAAATATGTAATATTTACATGAATATATTAGATGATACAATTAGCCCATCTCACAATAGACTAATATTTGTAAAATAATGCATAAGGTACTTGTAAAATAAGATGTTGGAATTGACCATAGTCATGAGGAAACAACAAAACCTCATCATGGAACAACAAAAAATAATTTTCAATCAAAATAATCTATTGGAGAAATAACTGGTAGAACTAAAATCCTCCACTACCATGGGCTTGTCTAGTAGTAATTATTCTATAAATAGATCACATCTTCAAACTAAGTTGTAAATCAACAAAGAAGAAAATAAAGATAGTTTGTTACAAATAAAAGAAATGTAGGCAATAATTACAAACATGATGACTAAAGAACAAGAAATAGAAAATAAAATTAGATACTAGGTCATGGGCACAAGTGAGAAGATATCCAAAGTTGTCATCTCAAAGTGTCTCGATCGCATGTGGTTGTGGCCTGACATACTTGGACACCCACACCTTGATTTAAGCAACATAAAAGATAGCTCTATAGGAAATGAGAGTGCCTATGGGCCAACCTCCTATTGGTCTAAAATATTCCCAAGGTAAAATATATGCACAAATACTTTGCCAATATTGAATGATCGGTCTCTAGAGGAGGCTTTACAGGGTCAATCTCGAGAGGAGGTTGGTTTTTGTAGATTTCTAACTAGATAATTCTTATAATAGAGGGGAAAATAGTGTTGAAAGAAGTAAATACAATTGAAGCTAGAACTTAAAATGGTGTATATTAAGTAATATCAAAATGTTTATAAAAGTTATGAAATAGAGAAAATTTTTAAACTTGCTAACAGATAAACTAGTTTTAGTGAATCATAGAACAATATCTTATTCATTCTATAGTCCACTAGATTGTAAATACTAGAACTAGAAAATGAACATATCCCAAAATATAAAGAGAATAATTAATATCATACTCATTTTCCTATCTTAAAATAGAAATGATCAATCACTCATACATACATGCTTTGCAAAAGAAAGAACCAAAAGCCAAACAGAAATCCAATTTATATTTCTCTCTTCAAACACCTTTATATATACAAATTGTAAATGCCTAAGAGCCAACCCCTTCTAAAGAGGCCATTTCTCTTATTTATAATATTTTTATGGTTCAATATTTTCAATTACAAAAATTCTTAGGTCTAAAAACCATTACAAAGATGTTAGTAGGTCAAGTTGGCAAAATGCCACATGACACCGCTGATCCAAAATAGTATGATATGCTTGATATTTTACTATAAATCAACTATCACCTGCACACAAGAAAGTAGTGTAAGTGAGCTTAAATATGATCCATGCCTTGCTTTTGAGACAATATTCCATTATGGATTTGTAACATATGTGATGGGATGAATCATTTTTGAGGATTCTACTTTTTGCATGCTTACGACCATGACATGGAACATGTCACAATGGCATGCCATATCTTCTTCTTACAAGATTCTACTATGTTTAATACCCTAGCATGGGAATATTTTTTGGTGTCTTTTCCATTTCCCTCTTTGACCTATTTTTATTGTGTTGATCATGACATAGAGACATGTCACAATATCATGACCCATTTCATCCTTCAAGCTTCCCAAGATTTGGTGATCGTGACATGGAGATATTTTGTGATGTCATGACCTATTTCATCCTTCAAGCTTCCCAAGCTTTGGCAATCATGACATAGAGATATATCATGATGTTGTGATGTATTTCATCCTTCAAGATTCCCAAGCTTTGGCTACCATGACATGGATATATTTTATGATGTCATGACCTATTTCATCCTTTAAGCTTCCCAAGCTTTGGTGACCACAACATGGAGATATTTCATGATTTTGTGGCCTATTTTATCCTTCAAGCTTCCCAAGATTTGGTGACTATGACATGGAGATATGTCATGGCATATTTCATCCTTCAATATTCCCAAGATTTGGTGATCATGACATGGATATATGTCATGATGTCATAACCTATTTCATCCTTAAATCTTTCCAAGATTTGGTGACCATGACATGAAGATATTTCACAATATCATGGCTCTATTTCATCCTTCAAGCTTCCCAAGCTTTGGTGATCGTGACATGGGGATATATCATGATGTCATGGCTCTACACCATACTTTAGTTATTTCTTGAATTTTTTAGAATATCTTACCTTATTTCTCCTAATGTAGTCATTTTGATCTACAATATTGGCACCTCCCAGGGTACTTTGCTTTCAAATGTTGTAGAACTCAAGGTCATATTCATTGGGTAAATAAAGTATAAAAAATAAGGATAAATAGGAAACAATGAATAAATAAAAATGAGTATGAAGGATATTTATGAATAAATGGTATAAAAAATGGAGGCCTTGGTAAGTGAAGAAATATTTTGGCTTTTCCCTTATTTCACTCCCTAATCATCAGGAGACTTTTCTCCCTTTGCGTCTTCCTATGATTGACTTTTACTACCTTTACCTTCGTATTGTAGTATTTGAACGATGTTATTGTAAGCCTTGCAAACCTATTCCTAAATTTCATCAGTGGGATTTGATGACTCTGTGAATTGTTGGTGGATATACTTTAGCTCAAAAAATTTATCATAAAAAATATTTTTGGCCTTCATAATCAATTCATCCATGCAGGATTTAATCTCGGTGAGATTTTGTACCAATTTAAAGATATGTTCTTATTGTATAGGATCTAGTCATCCTTCTATATTAGAATTCATCCTCCATAACTATAGTTAGGGCTTATCAAAACTCTTCCTCCCCTCGGATTTCATATTTTTCATCCCAGAATCCTAGGAATCCACATTCTAAAATTTTATTCAGGTGCTTCATTCTACCATTGGATTCATATTTAAGCTCTTGGACAAGCCTCCACCCTTGATTCAATAGCCTATAACTTTTTAAAAATCTTCTACCCATTATTTTAGCATAGGATCATTCTTTATTGGGAATCCTATTTTCTGCTCATTCAAATTGCTTGCATCTAGTGCTTGGATATTTGTTGTTGCATATAATCTTGGCTGAACTCCCTTCTTAGAAATCTTGAAATAGTGCTCTACCACCCCCAATGTTTGACTCATCTGTTCCATATATAAACATAGGTCAAACCTTAAGGGTCATTTCTAGAATCTCCTTATATATTTCTTTTCTTACTTGCCTTATTTTTTCTTTGGAGAATTCTATGGCTTTGGATTTTTCAATTTGGATTTATTGATGAATATCCTTAACCTGCTCAAACAGAGCTTGATTTTACTTCGTAGCATCTTCATCTTAATGCTTGTATGTAGTCATTTCCTAAAACCTATCGTACCACTTCTTGATCACATTTCTAAGGGTCTTTTCAATATTCATTTGATATTTCAATGAGGTTTCTAGTTCCTTGACCTTTTCCTCCAATTGTTCAAATTTTTCCTTGTAATAATCACCATGTAGATAGATAGTGTCTAGGTGAGCCTTGGCAACCATTAGTTCATTCCGCATCAGTAACTATGTAATATCCTTTGTTGTTTCTTCAACTTTATAATATTCTATAGTCATATCTTTTTTGGTTTGCATCCAAGGGATTAATTATTACTTTTTTTGCTATAGAGTGGTCGGGTCCACTACCATCATCTGCCTTGGATAGAAATATTTCTTGGAAGGTTTGGTAACCTTAATATTCCACCAATCATAGGCATTTGTAGTGACCTTATTGAGTTTATAAAAGGTGGATATGGTGGGATGAGTCTGAGCAATGGAGGTAGTGATCAAAGATTACAAAAATAGGAAGGGAGAAGCAATGGAGATGGAATTTGTTACAATAGTAGCATCCACACTTGCAGAGGTTGCACTAGATTCTACCATAGAGGAGGCTGGAAAAGGTAATAATAATTTTGGTGCTAGGAAGGATGGGGGATGAATTGTGGAAGGTAGAAAATATGGATAAGGTGGTAAGGAAACCTGTGGTGAAGATGAGTATTGCAGATATGGAGATTGAGCATATTTTTTGTCAAAATGGGAGGGAGAATTATTTGGGGAGTTGGAAGGAGAAGAAGGAGGAGGTGAAGAAATATTTACAATACTTAGGATTGATTATTTAGGATTTTTTTCTACTTGAGCTCTCTCTATGGGAGATGTTTATTCAACAATCTTCTCTATTCTTTCCAATTTTCTCTTCTTACTGATCTTCTTTTGTTTACCTGTTGTTGTCATTAGACAACTTACCCCAATTTGAGGACCCACTTAAAATTTTGGTTTTGATCTAAATTTTTCTTGAAAGGTTCTAAATTTGCTTACATTCAATGTTTTAAAGACATGAATATCATCTTTTGTCATTTTTCTTTGAATATTTTGCATGTTTGTGTTTTGATTGCATTGATCTTTGTTAAATGGCCTTGATAAAAAATTCTATCAAACATGCTTAAGTTGTTGCCTTCAACTATTTTCTTTCACGAACTAAGACAATAAGGATTAACCTCTTTTGGTGCTATAATCCTCTTAAATTTGGTGTAAAAAAATAAAAAATTTAAAAATAAAAATAAATTTAAAAAACAATAAAATTAAAAAAAACAATAATGAAAAATAAAATTAGGCACGTTTGAAATCATAACCATAATTCGTAACCACAATTTGTAAAATCATAATCTCCATAAATAAGCATAAGGTCTAAATCCCTTTCATTCACACAATTCATTAAAATCATGTTGAGTCTAAGAATATTAATTTTTTACTAAGGTTGATCGATTAAATTTGTTATTATTTTTCCTCTAAGAATTAATGTGGTGAATTTTAAATTGATTGATTAATTTCACTATTATCTTTTCAAAGGTTTAAGCTAAGGTCCATTTGGAATGAACAAACCCGAATCACCAATTTTTCTAGCCAATCAAACTTCGATATTTCAAACTACAAGAACTTTTAGCCAATGAGAGCTTATCAATAACGTTCGTCCAAAACATTCTTGGCCATTCATTTTTAAGCCATTGGGATCTTGTTGGAGATGTTCAGCTGAAACATTCCACACCACACATTTTAAGAAATTTTATGGCTTAATCCTGACGAAGGGCACTTTATTAAATATCACCCAAAATGCAATGAATGAATCTTATTAAGTCAATGAAGTCACCTAAAAGCATTGGAAGAACAAATTTAATTCACCCAAAATACATTGGAAGGCTCGAAATCAATAGCATTGTTTGGTTGAAACAAGATCAAGCGTTAGCAATCTTCTGATTGAAAGAGAATGGAAGGCTTCAACTTGTCTCGACGAAGTGTATGGAGTAAAATTAGGTCTCAAAAGGTGTCTTCGACTAAAGCAATATGGAGAACTCATAGAAAAATTAGGTCTCAAAATATGTCTTCAACTAAAGCAAGATGGAGATCTCATAGTCATTCAATTGATACACATTGAACGACCAGCATTTGTTCAACCAAAGTGAGATGGATGGCCAATATTTGTTCAGCTGAAACAAGTTGAACGCTAAATATTTTTACCCAAAACACATTTAATGATAAAAAATTTAAGAGACACTTAATGCTAAATGAATTGGATGACCAACATTCGTTTATCCAAAAGGCATTGGATGGCTGAAATTAAAATCGATAAAATTTAGCATGGGATATTTTAATTTAGACATTAAAATTTTAAATGGAATTTCAGGGTTAAATCTAATAATCTGGGGTAAAGAGAAAAGGAATGATTTAATTAATTAAGTTGCTTAAAATGGGTAGCCTAAAATGATTTATAATTAAGTTGCTTAATTAATCATAATCTGGGATCTATGGTCATTTTATCCCAGAGAATAGCCTATTATGATTAATTAATTAATTATGGATCAATGTGCAGGAGCCATAAGGGATCCCAATGAGCCTTTAAGGCTATTCAATACCAAATTTCACAAGATTTATAATAGGTTGACTCCACCCTATACTCTTAATGCTAATGTAGTCGTACAAATATACTTTATAGCTTTATATCCTCTTACATCCATGTTTGTAAGGAGAGCACCTCAGATCACCACTTTACCCATGGTATATAGTGAATCCTTAACCGTAGAATAATAGTTAATACCTTAGGGTTTTGTAAATATTCAATTACCTTCACTAGGACAACCAAGTGCATTCAATAAAGTGTCAATGATTAATCAAGCCCTTTCACAATAGCTGCCAATGTTGAACACTCTATCATATATAAATTGTATTCAATCGTATAATCCTATTACCACTTCCACACATCCTATTAATACACCATACTTAGATAATCATTTTAATGCTCATAAGAATGCTGAAATTAATGTGTAGACTACACTTGTATTTTTAAATACTACCCCTTATCAAAATATGCCAACATTTCCAAATGTACATCTTAATCATAATATCCCAGCATTTCTAAATGCTACTCAAAATCAAAACATACCTTCTTTTTAAAATCCCACTACCCCTACAAATAATGTATAAAATTAGAATAATATAGTACAAAATAATAACGATAACTCTCACTTAGATAATCTACAAATATTAGTCCAAAAAATTAGTAGTGATATGGTTCAATTGCAAAAGTAGGTACCTTAGAACCTTCCTCCCAATAATCCACCATAGAATAGGAATTTCAATTTCCAAGGAGTCAACCACCAATGGAACAGTCGTCCAAAAAATGGAGTTCCTAATCCAATTACCAACCAACCTAACATAGTTACCAACCAAAATTAGGCTAATACCATAGTCAATATTTCAAATTTGGCCTTAAACAATTGGTGTAGAGTGCATTCCATTGCACAACATAGTGAAAATGACTATCCTAAATTCAAAACAAATTTAGATATACTTCAGAAAGAAATGGAAAATATGGAGATAATACCTAATGAAGATAACACTAATAAGGCAAGTACCAATTATGCAACAACCTTAGTAGTAGAATTTTGAATTTTTATAAAGATATGATGGATCATGTAGACACCTCAATCATGTCATGCTTAGGGGATTTGCTCACATTGACACATTCAAAAGATCATAGGACATAATCTTGGACTTTCCAAGCATCAACAGTGGTTCTCGCCACTCATTTGGAACATTTTCAATCCATCCAAGCCTAGCCACTCAAGACAAGAGCGGCCAGATCCTAGCCGCTCAAACCTAGAGCATCCAGACCTTAGCTGCTGTAGACAAAATGACTAGATATTAGCCACTGCAGATAATAGCGGCTAAGCCATAAGAAGCAGTTTATCAAAAATAGGCCTAATCACAGGTGGAAGTGGCAATTTGCATGCAATAAAGGTGAGCTGAGTGATTTTGCATTCCTTTTCATGACCAGTTCACATAGGAGGCTTGAGTTTTCATTTAAACTTTAGTTAACTGGCCTCCAAGAATAAAAAAAGGACAAAAACTTCTCATGCTAATGACCAGTTCGCATAGGAGACTCAAGTGGGTAGTTATATTTCAATTAACTGGCCTCCAAACATAGACAAAGGACAAAAGCTTCTCATGCTAACTTGCACTACACATGAGAAATTCATTCCTAGGGCTTGGACATAGACCTAGGGTTTCACACTATAAAATGTGCAAGCCTAAGAGCACAAAGGGATATATATCAGAGAGATACATATAGAGACATTTTATCATCAAGACATATTTTATTTAGGAGATATTTTGAGACTTGGAGAGTTCCCTTGGAGATCACGTGTATGGCGAAGCCCTAACGAATTGAAGAGCATAACACCTATTATTTTGACATCAGATACAGGTTGTTTTGATTCTATAGACACCTAAATCTTGTCATGCTTAGGGGAGCTGCTCACATAGACACATTTACAAGATCATAGGACATAATCTTGGATTTTCCAAGCATCAACTATGGTTCTCACCACTCATTTGGGGAATTTTCAAGTCATCCAAGCCTATCCACTCAAGACAAGAGCGACCAGATCCTACCCGCTCAAGCCTAGAGCAACCAGACCTTAGCCACTCTGAGCTACATCAACCAAAAACTAGTTGCTCTGAGATATAGTAGCCAATAGAGCTTTAGCTACTCTGAGCTACAGTGGCCACGAACCAGTCGCTCTGGTCAACAACGGCCAGAACTGGAGTGCAACAGAGGTCAAAACAATGAATCTCTGAGTTGGATCAAAGGTTGGTATAGCTTTTGTGATATTTCATAGCTTTATGTCTGCTTCAATGTGTCTAAAATAGATAACTTAATGCACATTTATGTTGGGAAATTGAAATAATAAAAGGAGAAAGAATTAAGCATTTCTCATAGCTGAGATCTTATTTTAAATTTTCCACTAGGAGTTGCTAGGAATAGCGGCTTATGCCTGAAAATTTTACCCTAGAATCCAATGTTTGCTTACTTTGAGGCCCTGCTAGAGGCCATAGCTGCATGAAATAAAGTGCACTCATACAAATCATAGTAGTTCATGCATATTTTTGAATATTGAAAAGTATTTTTGCACTTAGGAATATAGGAAAGATTCATTGCTACTATATGATGCACTTTGTGTTACGCAAGCTTAAAATGAACACCACACATGCACATCTCATTTAAACATTAGGTAGTTGGATTTCATCACCAACCTTCGATTCAGTCCAGTGATGTTGGAATTCATCTCCTTCCACTGGTTTTCCCCCTAGATCTTCCTATAAATGGATTGATAAACTTACTTATAGTGACACTAAGCTACTTGTGCTCAAATTATCTCCCACTATTGGAACAATCATTGGTTCAGATTGGAAGAGCTATGCGAACCCTCCATTGGGTCTTCAGTGGTGTACCCTAGATTCTTTTGAGAAAATCGTATTTGGCATGGGTGTACTTGATTGTCACTATGGATGAGTTTTCTCATTCTTAATCCAAGAACAAGAGCAAATAAATCAAAAGAACAACACATAAAAACACACCAAAAAGTTTAGGGCACACTCAAATCGGTAATCAAGATAAACATTTACTTGGTATTGTGTGGTTATTCCTAAATTGCAACTCAAAATATAAATTCATAAGACAACATGGTCAAAATAATAAGTAACCACCCTAGATATGATATCGAGGGAGAGACAGAAGTAACTCATACCCATAGGTGGAGTCGTAGTAACATTGAACGACCCACCTGTAAGATCGTGAGACATAGCTCAGTGAGCCTAATGGGTGATAATTCAACCCTTGGGGTATCTCCTTGAGAAACCACAAGAAAGGAACCACATCATGGAACAAATTCACATAAACAAAAATATGCTTCACGGTCATCCTCATCAAGGAGACATGATGAGACCTCAAGGGCCTCCTCTAAACACACAAAAACATCTCAAAGACATGAGGATGCTTCAAGGGCTTCCTCCTCACATAGACATAAAGAAGTTTCTAAGACTCATTCTTCATATAGGGATGATAAGACTACTACATCTCTGTCCACATGGAGAAAACATGTTACCACAAAGCCCTCTTCATGAAGAAGGCAAACAAGAATTACAACACCTCAAGACTCACAAGAAACATATGAAACAAGACTGCCTATTGAAGGGTAGGAAACTAGAGCTACATATGGCCATGGGAATAAAATAGAAGAAACCCTTCAAGTAAAAGGAAATATTCTTGTAGACTATGACCTCATAGGAGTGAATGGCACCCCACGGGACCAGTCATGGAAAACAATACATCTAGATGGGTTGGATCAGTTTTCTACTTGACCAACTCAAAGAATTATAGCTACTGAGAACTCTGCATCTGGAAGCTCATGAACTATGACTTCTAAACACGTCTCCCAGTCTGGGGGTACCTCAGAGCGATCCCATAGTATATGTGTGGATTTTGATCATAGGGATACTCAACAGCACATTGAACAAGTCACATTAGCTAGCAAGAGTACAGATACAACAAAAACCTCCTCAAGGAATCTACGAGTCAATACAACAAGAACAAAGTCATATAAACATGAGTCTTCTATGATAGCACAAACTGACCCAATGAGGCGGTTAGAAAATGCATTACGTAAGGAATGATAGCTAGTGGAAACTCTTGAACAAGATAAACAAAGAGAAATACTCTTTCACCAACATGAGCAGTGTTTAAGAGAGCAGGCCGAGTGGCTAGCTTTTAACAATTTATAGACAAATTATGGTGACCACCAAATAACTAGACATGTTGACTCACCTAAGGAGAGGCGCACTAGAAAATATAACCCACAATGAAATCCCCCACTAAACCATGAATGAAATCTAACTAATGGAGGAAGAGCAAATACAACAAACCAAGATCACAATCTTGAGTCCCCTCATAGGAGGGATAAAAACAAAAAAATCAAATGGATAGAGAGTTACCTCCATTTCCACTGCGATTAGGCTTACAAGAGGAGGAGATTCGTGCATCAAAGGTATTTCAAGAGCTTGCTAAAAATATGAAAACCTTTGAGAAATAAGAGGCAGTTGGGAACTCACCAACATTAAGCAAAATACACAACCAACCATTGTTCCCATAAATCCCTAGCCCTGCATATTTTAAGCACTTTGAGATGCCTAGGTTATAAAATTTTAAGGGTGAAGAGGATGCATAAGAGCATGTCACTAATTTTATCAATGCCTATTTTCATCTTGAATACAATGACGCTCTCATGCTAAGAATATTCATAATGACATTTTCAGGTGCTACCACTCAATGGTTCAACCAACTACCTAAGCATATCACAACCAACTTTGAACAACTATTAAACGCATTCTTAAAGTGTTTCTCCTTTTGTGCTAAGAATAAGGTAAACCTTTCAAACCTGGCTAACTTGAAATAGTATGATGATGAGCCAATAATGGATTATGGGAATAGATGGAGAAAATTCATGGTAAAATTATCATTCTCCATTCGCACAGAAGATATCATTCACATGTTCAAAAAAGGTTACTCTAAACACATATCCCTCTTGCTACAACTTTAGTAGTATCCTTCATTTGAAGAAGCTTTAGCACAGGCCAAGCTCATCGAAGAAATAAAAGTAGACAAGGTAACCATTAAACTCCAAAACAAAAAGGAGTGGGACAAAAATGGTAATAATGACAAGTATAAATAGAAGCAGGGCAACCCTGCTCCAGTAAATCAAGTCGTATTAGCTACACCCAAGTATGGGAGTGTACAACAACCTCAAAACTATCAAGCACATCCCTTGCTAGCCAATTACGACCAAAACAACAATTAGGGAAGAAATCGAGAATGCAAGTTGTCTCATTATTTCACACCTCTGACATAATCAATGCAATAAATATTTAATCAGTTGAGCGAGGCCAATAGGATCAGATTTTCTAATATACCTCTTATATATCCCAACCATCCTAAGCCAAAAGGATATAGGGAAGATCAATTTTTCCCTTATCACAGGATACCGGAGCATGACATTGAGGCTTGCATCGAGTTTTAGCATCAAGTGTAAAACATGATTGAGGTGGGAGAACTCAAAGTTGACAACCCACTAGCTCCCGATAACAGAGACATGAGTATATACAGAAACCTAGTGCCTAATCATGAGGTTCCTCGAGAGTAAGGGGCCCAAGTCAATCAGGTTCGAGCTGACATACCTACCCACACATACATTGGGATGGTTGAAATTGTTAACATAGCAACAAGTACTAGGTGGTATGGTCAACCGCAATCACCTACAACTCCCATGAACATCCCAGCCGCTCCTAGGAAAAGGCAAGACAACCTTCTAGGTCCACCAATGTGACCTGTGGTGACTATTCGAAGTAGATTGGAGAAAAACCTATAGACAACTCCACCTAAGTTATCCATCTATGAGCTCATACAATAGTCCCCAAAGCATAGGGAGACTATAATGGATATTTTAAGAACAATTAAGCTCCAACCGCAAGATGCGAATGCATTCACTCACTTTGTGGGACAAGTGCAAGAATGCCAGGAACCTATAATTTGATTCTATGATCATGAGATTAAGATAGTTCCTGCTGCCTTACCAGACCCTTCGCTAAACATTGTAATAGCAATAAACAACTTACCTATCAAGAGGGTCTTGGTCGATATAGGTTCATCGATAAACATCATCACAACAACTGCAATAGAGCACCTCAAGATCTCCAAGTCCAATATTGTTCCAGGAGCTTGCACATTCAGAGCTTTTAATGATGCTTTATGCAATATTGTTGGAGCGATAGTCCTACCCATCAATATAGGGCACAAGACCATTCCTGTGATGTGTCATATCTTGGAAGGAGCTATGTAGTACAACATCCTATTAGGGCATCCTTGGATAAGGGCCATGAAGTGTGTGCCTTTGATCTTGCACTAGTGTGTCAAGTATGTGCACGAAAACAAAGTCTATGTGGTTTTGGTCGATGAAGAGCCTTTTAAATACGTCAATCAGGTGGAAATTCTAGGAGAATTTGTAATTACTTCTACCCACATGTACGTGGAACCTTCATCCCCAAACACACAAGTGGATAACAAAGACAAAGGGGTAAGAAAAGACCCATGCACTTCAACACCTCCTGGTGCACTCAAAATAGTCAATGCTTCTAAAGTACCATCAACGTCAAAAACAAAATACAATCAAAAGCTAAAGGTACCCTTAGTTAAGGAAGAAATACCCAAGGAAGTTCCAACTGTAGCCATTGCTTAAATTCCAATTCCTATGGAAGAAGAAGATCTTCAAGATCAGGATGAAGATAGTGATTATCACCCTGCTTCGCTAGTGTCATCCATAGGGTCAACAATGTTGTATGCATCAATACACTTGGAAAGCATAAGCATAGGGGAGTACCTTGTGCATAATATTACCTTTATGCTTATCATTGAGTCTGCACAAGACATGGGAATGCCTAAGGACTTGAGGTCACCAGGGAGAATATTGGTTCCACTTGGAATCCCTCCCAATAAAACCAATTTTGTCTATGCCAGCCTGGACTGTGCTCATAAGTCTTTAGATATAGAATAGGATAGTGACGAATTATTCATGATCAATTTGTGTTACCTCTCTAACCTCGAGTTTGCTCTAAGCTAATTTGAGTGTTGCCATTGGCATGGCTATGGCCTTGGCATATATGACCAGGACGCAGGTGGCTATATGAGCCATAATATCAGCTTCCCTCTGATAGATTTAGCTTAGGCTATTATATCGGAGGTCGAGATGACTCTCTTGTAGTGGCATTGAAAATATTAATCTTAGGGTTACGATAAGACATTGATTTCATTCCTTATAACCCCCTAAGAATAGGAAATTTGAGCAACAAACAAGTGGCCATGGTAAACATACTGCCACCAGACATTTATCATCCAAATATCTCAATTGATTCCACCCCAACCGGGTACAACTCATGGGATGAGGATAATGGATATGAAGCAAGTGATTATGAGGCACAACTTGGCTTAGCCTATCAGGGGCCTCACTATTTACAAAGATTCACATGGTCCATCCATGATGAGAGTGGATATACATCAGATGAAAGTGACTATGAATCATAAGACTCAATAGAAAGAGCCTGCTTAGGCCTAATACATCAACCCTTGAATTTGGAGAAAGAGACAAATGCAAATGAATTCTTCATAAGTTACGAAGAATATGAAGATGAAATAGATATGGCCTACTCGAGACCAAGACATGAACCCCTTGTCTTAGGGTTGCATACCAATCCTAACGGTTTATGTATAAGTGATGATGACTTTGAGTATGAGACCAAGATGGCTTATCTTGGACCTCACCACTTGTGGTAAGTCAACGAGCTAGTAGAGAGAGAGGCGGCACTCCGTGCCATAGACCCTCATTTATGATTTTTTGGGAGACCTATTGACCTAGCTACCATTCATAGGATGGTCAACCCCCTTCCACATACATTTAGACAGTGATTAGATTCCAATGATCATATTTTCTACCCTTCTCATGGGCTAGATCTAGAAATTTCCATTCCTTTAGAACCTCATCGCGAGTATGGAAGGGAAACCTCTGATACAAGATTACATCCATGTGGTCCTGGAGATTTCATTCCATACATCAACATGATCTCCATTGATTTGACCACTCCACTTCATAATCCAATAGATCCTACCAAATCATTGCATCTTGATATAGAGTCTATTGATTGGTATCATGCTAATTCACCCATAGAACCTGAAGAACTCTTCCCTAATGAATAGATGTTACAGCCGTTCCATTTTTCATCAAGTTGTGCGTATGATGTCTTCCATGTTGGTTTGGAACTTGAGTCAGTAGGTCCTGTGAATCTCGTCGATGACATTCATTTGATACCCACACCTCATCAGTTAGAGGATGGGTCACATATGGTTATAGAAATGAATTTTGAGTTGGATATCAGTGATTATCCTACCCAACCAAGGAAAGTCAAATTTAGAGAAAGTTTATCTCCAGAGGAACAAACCATCCTACTTCCTCTCCTCAAAGAGAGGCCAAATATTTTTGCTTGGACTTACAAAGGCATGCCAGCGATAGATCCAAAGTTAGCTATTCACAACCTTTCATTTGATCCCATGAAGAAGCTATTCAAACAAAATTTGACGAAAATACATCTGACCGTCACTTTGATGGTGAAGAATGAATTGCAAAAACTATTGGATGCAGTATTCATAGTTCCTATTGACTACCCTGAGTGGGTGTCAAACATGGTACCCATGGGGAAACCCGACAGAAGAGTCTGTATCTGCATGGATTTTAGAGATTTAAATAGGGCAACACTAAAGGATTCATTCTCGTCGTCAAACATAGATGCTCTTGTGGATGCAACCACAGGTCATAAAATGTTCTCCCTAATGGATGGTTTTTCTAGATACAACCAGATCTAGATTAATCCTGAAGATCAACATAAAATTACTTTCAATACTCCATGGGGAAAATTCTGTTACAAAGTGATGTCATTCGGTCTCAAAAATTTTGGTGCCACATATCAGCGGGCCATGACATATATATTCCATGACTATATGCATCAGATCTTATAATATTACATGGATAACTTACTAGCCAAGTCCCTATTGCGGCAAGACCATGCCAAAGTCCTTAGACAAGTCTTTGATCGCCTCATAGAACACAACGTCCGATTGAATCCTAAGAAGTGTGTATTTGGCATAACTTTTTGAAAGCTTTTAGGATTCATCGTATCCAAGATAGGCATCGAATTCAATCCTGTAAAGGTAAAAAATATACTAGAAATGGTCGCCCCTACCAACATTAGGGAGTTGCGGAGCATACAAGACAAAATAGCATCCATCAAAATATTCATCGTGCAATTATCAAACAAATACAAACCTATGAATCAGTTGCTACGCAATGAAGTCCCCTTTCATTGGGATGAATAATGCCATCAAGTCTTTGCAGAGATCAAAAATTATCTGGCAACACTTCCAGTATTGGCTCCACCAAGACCAAACATACCATTTTTACTATATATATCGGCTATATATTTTGCATTAGGTACCATGTTAGCCCAAAAGAATGCACAAGACAAAGAGCAAGCCATATATTACATTAGTTGCACCTTGGTGAGTTATGATCTAGGATATGTGTATGTCAAAAAGTTGTGTTTAGCAGTGGTCTTTGCAACTCAAAATTTGTGACACTACATGTTGAGCCATACGACCTACGTCATATCAAAACAAAAACCTTTGTAGTACATGATGATCAAGACATATCACAATACACATACCGCAAAGTGGATAATGCTATTGACAGAATTTGATCTAGTGTTCATAAGCCAAAATTTCATCAAGGGATAAGTCATAGCAGATCAATTAGCAGAGGTGCCTCTTCAGGATAACAAGCCTCTCATCATAGAATTGTTTTATGATGTGGTCTTTGCATTATCAGATCCACAAAAACTCGAAGAACCTAAGAAAGAAAGATACATGTCATTGTTCTTTGACAGTTTGAAGTGTGAACAAGAAGGTGAAGCAGGGACTATCTTTACCACACTACAGGGTGCTCCATTACCCTTATCATTCAAATTAGACTTCTCATGCACAAACAACAATACAGAATATGAAGCATTGATCCTAGGACTCCAAATAGCTATAGCAATGGGCATTAAAATATTGAATATCTTTTGTGACTCCTTACTCATAGTAAACTAGGTCAAAGGACTATTCCAATGTAGGTGCCCACTCCTGAAGACTTACAAGGAACTTGTTGACACTTACCTAGCCCGATTGGAATGGTACGACATTGAGGCAATCTCTTGCATGTCGAATAGATTTGCAGATACTATGGCCTCTTTAGGATCCTTAATCCCTCATAATCCATCTGCTAATTTTATAATTGTTCATGTGAAAGTCCTTTCGTACTCAGATGGATTGTTCATGTGAAGATCTTGACAATCAAGAATCAGTCAACATGATGAACATCGAGCCAAATCAGGATTGGTCCTCCATAGCCAAAGATTTCTTACAAATGGCACCTTGGGGGTCTTTGATCTCCCAAGGACCTGTGGAGTGTGGTACAACCATATACCATAGAGTTGTCCTTCAATCCATGTTCATTGGCTCGAAAATGCAAGAAGGGCAAGCCATATTTTCTATAGAAGTCATGGCTTATCAGGATTGGCTTTCCCAACTATGGGACTTCCTAAATCTTGGAATAGTACCTCAAGGTTTGTCACATACTGAAAGGTGAACTTTCAAACAGAGAGCAACAAGATACATCTTGCTAGGAGAAATCCTCTACAGACGAGGATATGATGGAGTATTACTCCATTGTCTTGAGCCCCAGGAAGCATCCTGGGCAATTTTGCAAGCTCACAACGAAACATGTGGAGGCCATTTCAGTGGCATGGCCATAATTAAGCGCATCTTGAGAATGGGTTACTATTGGCCCACCATGGAAAAGTACTACTGCAAGTATGTCAAGAAATGTAGTAAGTTCTAGCATCATGCAAATCTAACACACTTGCCATTGCAAGCTTTGCAACCCATCCAGGAAGCATGGTCATTCTCGCAATGGGAACTAGAATTTATTGGGAAGATCTCACCTCCGTCCTCAGATTGACACACATTCATCATAACGTCCATATAATACTTCACTAAATGGGTAGAAGTAATCTCCTTAACATCAACAACTGGACTAAGGATTGCAGATTTTATACTCCACAATATCATAAGCCATTTTGGGGTCCCTTCTAAGATAATATCGTATAATGGGCCATATTCCAAAAACAAAAATATGCATGCTTTAATGAATAAATACCATATTCAACACAGTTTTTCAATGCCTTATTATCCGCAAGAAAATAGGCAAGCAGAAGCCTCAAACAAAATAATAGTCTCCATTTTGAGGAAGACGGTGCAAGACAATCACAAGGATTGGCACATGCAATTGCCTCTTGCACTATGGGCATATAGGACTAGTATATGGACGCCCACTAGGGCAACACCGTTTTCACTAGTATATGGCATTGAGGCCATCATGCCACTAGAGTTAGAAATTTTGACTCTACGCATAGCATTAAAGGACTTCATAGATGATGATATCGCATGGCAAGACCGCCTTGATCAGTTGATGCTTCTTTATGAACATCGAGTCAATGATTTAGAGCATCTTCACGTTTACCAAGATCACCTTTCATGAGATTACAATAGTAAATTCCACCTAAGGGAATTCAAGGTTGGAGATATAGTGCTCAAAGAAAACCACCAGAACTCAAATTTGCCACCGCATCTACGAGACAAGTTCGCAGTAAACTGGATAGGCCCATACATGATTTCACAGAGAGTCGAGCTTGGAGCATATTGCCTTATATCATTAGATGGTGTTGAAGAGACTGAACCTCTCAATATCATTCACTTAAAGGTATTCTACACATGAAAATTCAAAAAAATTCAAATATGTCAAAAACAAAAAAAACATTCAAATATTTCATAAAATTCAAAAACATTCAAATATGTCAAAATTCAAAAACATTCAAATATGTCAAAATTCAAAAACATTCAAATATGTCAAAAACACAAAACAAAGCATAAAAACATAAAATTTCAAAAATACAATCAAAGGTTCCAAGGGTAATTCAAACCGCTTGGTCAAACATCAATTCAAAGGCTCCAAGGGTAATTCAAATTGCTTGGTCAAAATCAATTCAAAAGGCTCCAAGGGTACTCAAACCGCTTGGTCAAATCCAATCAATTCAAAAGCTCCAAGGGTAATTCATACCGCTTGGTCAAACATCAATTCAAAGGCTCCAAGGGTAATTCAAGTTTCTTGGTCAAAATCAATTCAAAATGCTCCAAGGGTATTCAAACCACTTGGTCAAATCCAATCAATTCAAAGGCTCCAAGGGTAATTCAAACCGCTTGGTCAAAATCAATTCAAAAGGCTCCAAGGGTACTCAAACCGCTTGGTCAAATCCAATCAATTCAAAAGCTCCAAGGGTAATTCATACCACTTGGTCAAACATCAATTCAAATACTCCAAGGGTAATTCAAGCCACTTGGTCAAAATCAATTCAAAACGCTCCAAGGGTATTCAAACCGCTTGGTCAAATCTAATCGATTCAAAGGCTCCAAGGATAATTCAAACCGCTTGGTCAAAATCAATTCAAAATGCTCCAAGGGTACTCAAATCTCTTGGTCAAATCCAATCAATTCAAAAGCTCCAAGGGTAATTCATACCGCTTGGTCAAACATCAATTCAAAATGCTCCAAGGGAATTTAAGTCGTTTGGTCAAAATCAATTCAAAATTCTCCAAGGATATTCAAACCGCTTTGTCAAACATCAATTCAAAGGCTTCAATGGTAAATCAAATAACTTGGTCAAACATCAATTCAAAAATCTCCAAGGGTACCCAATCCACTTGGTCAAAATCAAACAAAAAATCCAAAGGCATCTTAAAGCCCTTTGGTCAAATTAAGAAAAAATACAAAAACAACATAAAAATCAAAAATACAAAAACAATTGCATCTCACATTTTGCATCCACATCATTGCATTACATTTTCATATCCACTACAATTGCATATGACATAAGAGCCTTAAAATTGATACCATAGTTTGTTGTGCAAATCATTCAAATTCATACAACCATCAACACATGTGTGTAATTGTGTTTTTCAACACAACCATTATTTGTTGCTACAAATAATATACTAAGGTTTTTTGGTTAATCAACCACACCTAGTGATCTTATCTACTTTTTAGGAAATCAACTTTGATTAGTAGAAGGTAAGGTCTAGCAGTGATAATGCCTTGGATATTCAAGATCACGTCACTAATTGAAACACTAAAATCCTAGCTGGTACAAGGAAAAGATGAAAGTTGCAAAGCGGTCTAGGTTACCTTAAGCAAAAAGGATTTTCCTTGCTTATCCTCCTATGCAACCGGTTTAAAGGTGCTGAGAATTGGCAAAAGGACAAGCTTTACCCTATCAAAACCCTGGATTAAATCAAAATAAGCAAAATTCCAAAGCAAAGTACAAATTCAAAAGGCCAAGAATACAATCCAGATTTCAAAGCAATAATCCAATACACAAATCATAAATTCAAAAAAAAAAACATAGCTCAAAAAAATCAATAAAAAATAAACAGTGATTTTCATCACTGCATATGAGCAAAATAAACAGTGATTATCATCACTACAAAAATCCTCGCTCAAAGAAAAAAATCAATCAAAATAAACAATGATTTTCATCACTACATATGAGCAAATATCCAAAGCCAAAAATAAGCCAAAAATGGAATAAAGCTTGAATCCTTGGAATTCTCAGCATTTTAAAACTGGAAGGAGAAATCCTTATGCATGACGATATGTCTATTACAATTGCTTCATGCATTTGTGTAGACCAATGTTTGAATGTGGATGAGCTAGCTTAGGTAACACAATATTGCCTAGTGGTATAGTCCAACTAAGTCCAACATAAGGATGAGATGAACACTTGAGGATCCCCGATATTAGCAATGGGCTGAAAGAATCTCGCCTGACATCAGAGGAAATATTTGAATTTTATCTCAAAATATACAACACATGCACACAGAGAGATCATAAAAAACCAAGTCCATGGTAAAAGCCTTACTTTTCAAAATTCTAAGTGATCAGTAGATAGTTGTTGATAGGGTAACTAGAGTGTTTGAATCTCCGGAAAGCCCCAAAAATTCTTACATAGCAACAAATCATAACATCATTCACACCATCATTTTCTTTATAATATTCTATAAATTAGGGGGTATCAACATAGTAGGATAGATACCGCATATATATTAGAAATAGTATATAGATGGCCACTAACTACTTTATATATTTTAATTTACAAAAAATTATTAAGAAAATACATTACACACCATTACATCTCATATATGAATACTTAATCAATTCTTATGATAAGAGTGATTATTTAAATTCATGATTATTTTTTACTTTCTGTGGTATCACCCATTAAGATTGTTAATGTCATATGCATTCCGTATGTTTTAATTTATTAGAGTATACAGGTTTGTTTATACCATCCCATCTCATATGTTAGATGCATACAATTAAAGCAAAGTTAAAACATTCATTTAACAACAACATCATATCCACAAAAACAAGTCATTAATCATCCATAAAACACATCATAAAACATATAGGCAATATCCATTTGCATACAATCATAAATTCATCATTCATCATCAAAATACATTGCGTCATATCATCAAATCATATAAGTATCTACACATCTATCTAAGCATCTTCAATATCATCTATCATCTAACATATTCATCATATCATCATAATAACATCATCGCATCATATCATCAAATAAAATAACAACAAAAACATGAGAAATAAATGATACACATAATAAGTCATAATGCAAATCTATCATAAAAGTATGTGTGTCAAGTCCAATGGATGTAAAAAAATGCCCATGGGCTACAGTCATATAGGTCATTCGACCTCAAAAATGAATCAAGGACCAAGTAAAGCATCAATCAAATACCAGGCCTGAGCCCCCTACATCACCTCCTCTAGTGCCACCTCCCCCTATGGCGGTGTCGCGAGTCGAATGATGTGAGCCTGTCGGTCTCTTTATCCAATTTTGGATCCTCTAGCTAGGACGAGAAAAAGACTACCCCAAGGTAGAGTGCCCACTGACCTACGAACCACCCACACCATCTGGATCCTTAGGGAAAATCCCATGCCTCCTAAGCTACATAGTTGCATCTGAATAATGGTGACATGATCCACAAGTCCTCAGATCCGCTCCTCATGATCGTCTAACAAATATTGAAGTTGACCCATGTCTACTCCTAAACCTGCCACTAGAACCTCCTATGGTGTAGAAGTAGGAACAACAAACTGCATCCTAGCATTGCCACCCCCAATAGTAGCCTACAGAGCCTGTATCTGTATTGTGAGTTGCTCAATGGTAGCATCTCGCTCATGTACCTAGATCTTAGTCACCTGAAGCTTAGCCTCGACCTCATGTAGTTGTGCTCTCAGAGGAGAGTCTCTCTCCTTGAGCTCTAACTCCTCCTCCTCCTCAGGAACATCAAGATCCTCCACTTCCACATACTCTATTGGCTAGCCCCATACCTCGATCCTGGATCAGACTCTGCGTTCTATCAGATCTGTACCATCACCCCTGCCATCATCCTCTCACCCTAGGCTATTGACACCATGCCATATCCAATCACTCCACCACTGAGTGTATGCCTCTGTAACTCCCCCAACCACTCTAGGGTCAAAATTTAGGGTATCCTCCTCATATGAAAGCTCTATAATCTATCATGGAGGTACGTCCTTCTTTGTTGTGAGGCACCTGCACAAGAACGGTATCAAGGGCACATCCTGCTACAACTCGTACTGATGAAGAACCTGCGAGTAGAAGAAATACTCTTGGATGGTAATCTTACAACAAATGAGCCATCGCTTGCACTGTGTCCTGACAGTAAAGCTAGATGGATCATCCCAAGCAGGATACTCATGGTAAGGCTACTATACAACATCTCTAGCCAAAAGTCTAGTGAAAGTATCAGTATAATGGGATAGCTCCCCTGTGAAAGTATGGCTTTTGCACTCCTCGTGCTCTCAAGCCCATCTAGCAGCATAGCACTGTGTCTAAGTGTTGATCATTGTGATCTCGGCTAGGAGCCCCTTAGAGCGATCTACCCTAATATGCTCCCATACCCAAACCTGTAGGACCAAGTTGCAGGTAATGTTGACATGTTCTCATCGATGGATGTGGTACAACTCATCATAGCACTGAGCCAATAGCGATCTACCCCATGCATATATGATAGGCTCCTTGCTATCCAATAGATCATGCACCATCGCCAAAAGGTTCCATGGGAACCTCAAACCCGAGTAGTTTGGGATAAGAACATTGTTGATAACCATCAAAAATAAGGAATGCCTCACCATAAAGACACCCTCATCGTGCTAGTGGCTGATGGACACTCCTCCAGACTTGGTTTCCTTGAGAGCATTCACAAAGTTCCCTCTAAACACGCAAGTGAAGACAACCACCTGATCAGTAGTGGCCGAAGAGACAATGGCCACCACATAAAATGGAATCCAAAATATCCTATATACATCCTCCAACGTAATGGTCATCTCACCGGTCGGGAGGTGGAAGGTATTAGTATGCAGGTCCTAGCGATGGGCCAGAGCCGTAAGGTAAGCCTGATTTGCCATGATGTAAGGTAGCCTAATGACATACTGTAACCCGTAAGATTTGAACCATGCCCAGTATGTATCATCAAAGCTAGGAAGTAGTTCAAGCAGGAGCTTTAGATCCCGAGCCCGAGCGGTAAGGATCTAAGCAAATTAGAAGAAATACAAAACATAACTACAGTGCATCTAAGGCATAATTCACAATAAACATGAAAATTGTGCAAAATAGTATGGGCTATTCTAATTCTAAGTAAAAAGGACAAGATTACACCTAATCAAACAATTAAAAATTTCAAAAATTTCAAAAAAAATCAAATATGTCATAAAAATTCAACAACTAGCAAAAAAATGCAAGAAAACATGGCTAAGGGTTTAGCTGCTGTCGACTACAACGGCCGAAACCTAGTCGCTAGAGGCAGTAGCAGCCAAGACCCAACGGTCAATTTTTTGATCATTTTGGTTCAAACCTGGCCACTTTGAGCGACAGTGGCTCAGAACCAGTCGCTCTGAGTGACAGCGGTGAAGGGGCGACACGGAAAACCCGTGAACCCATGGTCAAAAAAGTAAAAAAAATGCAAAATTTGCAAAATAACTTAAACAGATCAAAAGTGAGGAAAAACAAAAAAAATAGAAAGTAAATGTTTCCACTTAGGCATAAAAAACTAAGCTAAGTTAAAAAAACGCTCCAAATGGCAGTAGTAGGTGAATAACAAAAAAATTCAAAAACCCTAGGCTAAAGCCACTAACAAAAAATAAAAATTAGGGACTAACCCACCATAGCAAAAGGTAAGCTAAGCCTAACTATGGAGTTTATTCATTACCAACAGGTTTAGTGAGGTTCATTTTACCCATTACTTAGTGAGGTTCAGTTTTACTCAGACAAGAGAAAAGAGAGTTAGGGTTTAGAAAAAGAGAAATACTCGAGAATCTCCAGCTCCTCCAGTAGCTGATGTCTTGCCTTACGTAGCCATGTCCTCAACACCAGTAAACTCCAAAGTTGCAATCATTGTTGTCACACCAAAGCTCCCAAAGTGAATCTTCAACAGTGAAAGTGAAAGGTCAAAACCCTAGAAAATGCAAATTTTATGTTTTCTTTAATTATTCCTTGGCCACTACTGATGTCAGCAGTCCAAACTTATTGGCCGCTCAATGCGGCAATGACCATAGGCAGGAACTCAGAGGCCGCTAGACCTGACAACTGCCAGATCTACAGATCAAAATAAGGTACTTCCTCCTTGAGGGATCCCATAAAAACATCAAATAAACACATGTTGGTGGTTTAAGATTATCAGAATGTTCAAAATAACAAAAAAATCACATAAAAGCACAATATTATGCAGGCCTCATACCCAGTTACTTACTCTATCAACTCGGCGATTGCAGTGATTCACACTCCATGTATTTCGGTGAGATGAGTAGATAACCATAAGATCACTTGGGAAAAAAACAACTCATTTTGGAATTACGATGTGCTACCATTCAATCCCGAAGAAGACCAAGATGGTCGGACTACTCCATGGGTATGAAAGGATCATCCTAATTCCCCTATGACATCAAAAACATTAAGTCAAAGTGATACAATCTAAACATAAATAGAATCACTCATCCTAACTCCCTAAGAAGGCTATTGATAGTCGGACCACTCCTCGGGATAAGGATGGATGATCATCATAAACAATTGGAATCACACTTGGATGTGTGATTTTCCATTAAAAGCAACAAATGTTAGAAAGGAACTAGATTAGTCATACTGGTCAAGCGACTTGTCACTTCATTCATTGTCATTTCTTCACCAATCCATTTTGTGAGGAAGTAGTTCAAAACTTCAACATAATCATAATCAAAATCAACAAAATATCACTCGATCATAACAAAATCATGTTCATCCTATGAATAATTGCATACAACAATCACAAATTTTCCTTGTTTGTTGGGAACGTAAGCAAACATGACATCTTCAATTGTAGCTCTCCTATCGGTCGAAATTGTTGTAGCAACTGAAGCTACCCGATTGAGTTTGAGGAATGAGTGCAATTTAACATGCAAAATCCACTAAGCTAAGTCCTTCAAACATTGAGGCAATGATTCAAGGGATGCACACCATCTTTCATGATTGGGTCATTCAGCATTGATCAGACCATTGACCACCATACACCCTACAAACATATCAGTCTACGTTTTTGCTCAGTGTTGTGTTTTCCACATAGTACATCGCAAAAAGTGGCATCTGTAGACACCTAAATCATGTCATTCTTAGGGGAGCTTCTCACATAGACACATTCATAAGATCATAGGACATAATGTAGACTTTCCAAGCATAAATAGTGGTTTTCACCACTCATTTGGGGCATTTTCAAGCCATCAAAGCCTAGTCGCTTAATACAAGAGTGGCTATATTCTAGTTGTTCAAGCCTAGAGTGGCCAGAACTTAGCCGCTGCAGACAACAGTGACCGGATCTTAGCCACTGCAGATGACAACGACTAAGCCATAAGAAGTATTTTATCGACAAACAGGCCTAATCATAGGCAGAAGTGGCAGTCTGCATGCAATAAAGGTGAGTGGGAGTAACTTTGCATTCCTTTTCATGACCAGTTCACATAGGAGGCTTGAGTTTGCATTTAAACTTTAGTTAACTGACCTCCAAGCATAAACAAAGGACAAAAGCTTCTCATGCTAACGACCAGTTTGCATAGGAGACTCAAGTGGGTAGTTATATTTCAGTTAACTAGCCTTCAAACATAGACAAAGGACAAAAGCTTCTCATGCTAACTTGCACTACGCATGAGAAATTCATTCCTAGGGCTTGGACATAGACCTAGGGTTTCACACTATAAAAGGTGCAAGCCTAAGAGCACCAAGGGATATATTAGAGAGAGACATATAGAGACATTTTATCATTGAGACATCTTTTATTGAGGAGAGCTTTCGAGACTTGGAGAATTCCCTTGGAGATCACGTGTATGGCAAAGCCCTGACAAATTTAAGAGCATAACACCTATTATTTTGATATCATATATAGGCTTTGACCCATAAATTTGGGGTAAAGAGAGCAAGATTTACCTTAGCAACCGCTATCTTGGACAGTGGCCCGCAGAATTAGCTTAGGTTTTAGACATAGCTTCCTTTATTTTGTTCCTTCATGTTTTCATATCATTAGCATAGATTTACATGATTTCATGGCATAGTTTCATCATATTTTTGTTACATTATTTTATTGCTAACAACCTCATTCGAGGAGGCAATATAGGACATCTAAGCGTGTGTTTTTGTTTCATTACTTGCAATGCCACAGGTTCATCGGACGAAATCTACAACATACGAGAGCAAAAGGTATCCCTCTAGGAAATAGACCTCGAGAAGGAGAAATATGTATGCCCTCATACATTTTCGTGAGCAGAACCTGGAAGCCTTTATAAGCGCACCACCTCTTTGCAAAAGGGACACTCTTTACCTATTTGTAACTTATTGTATCGAAATGGGTATCCCTAATAGGGACCGACATGTAACCAAGTTTCAATACAAATAAAGAGATCCATCTTTGTTATTTCATGTTATATGCTTTTTCATTGTCTTCCATTTCATCTTGGGTTTTTAATAACATTGCAAGTAGAGTTAAAAAGGGGCGGTGTGTGTGTCCCGGGGTCGTTACAGATCCTTGGAAGAAGTAAAATCCTATAGGTAGTTCAAAAAGAGAACCATAATTATATGCTTAGAAGCAAAGGTAAGGCACCAATTACTTTTTCCACTCCACCTAATCATACTTCCATCCCCCTTATGTACAAGCCAACAATAATACCAATCCAATTAAGGCTAGATTCCCACTCCAACCATATAAAACTTTAGAATAAGATAAACTTATATATAACATTATGGAAGATTTAAAGAAAACAAAATCCAACATATATTTGTTTGAAATTGCTCAGCAAACTGGTCGGCAAGAACTATTAATTAAAACATTCAGTGATTAGAATAAAATTAAATCTAGGAAAACCATGGATGCCCAATTTTTATCATGAAAGGATAAATGGGAAGCCCCTCCTTTTCTCTTGACCATCAGAATTGCAGCTAAGAATTTACACAATTGTCTTGTTAACTTAGGAGCCTCGCGTAACATCATACTGCATGTTGTTTGCCAAAGGTTAGGTTTGAAACCTACCCTTTCCAATTGAGTAGTAGTTCAACTAGAAAAAAAATAAGTGAATGTGGTTGGTGTACTCAAACATGTTCATATACAATTAGCTTCAAAGCTAAGAATTCAGTAGTATATAGACATTCAGGTTGTAGATATCCCTGATGGATATGGAATTTTGCTTAGTAGAGACTGGTCTAGAAATCTGAATGGATATCAAATGTGGTTGCCTTGGTAATGTGTTAAAAATCATATTAGAATAGAAAGAGAACCTAGACTTAAAGATCTTATTACAGATTATAATAAAACTATTAAATTTTTCTATAATGAATCTAAATTAGGAGTTTACACTCTTGAAACCAAATAGAGCATAGATAAATTTAAAACTAAGGTATCACCAAGTAAGCAAAATAAAGATGAGAATCTGATTTGGACTCTTAAGTTTGATGGATCCAAATCTAAGGTAGTGGAGTAGGTGTTGAGCTAATTAGTCCTAAAGGAAAATCTTGTCTAGCAACATACAGATTGTAGTTCCCTTGTACCTACAATACTCCAGAATATGAAGCATTGATATATGGACTGTAGTTAGCTCTAAAAAAGAATATTAAATGCTTTAAACTGCTAGGATATTCTGATTTGGTGGTTAAGCAAGTGAAAATTCAATATGCTTTCCATGATAAAAGGTTGATCCATTATAGGAATAGAGTGAGAGATTTAATTGATGAATTTCATGCTTTTAACATTAAACTAGTTTCTAAAATAACATTCAAGAACCAGATGAAGATCACAGGTTCACAAGATCTAGAAAATTCAAGAACTAGAAGAACCTACATAGGAACATGCATTTAAAGCTATCTTAGCAAAGATATCATTTTATGAAGACACTAACTACTTGCTTAAATAGGATACATACAGGGAGTAGAATAAAGAAAGAAAAGGAGAGTACAAATTCCATAACCATATGAAGATCCATATTGAATACTAAAGTCTTAAATACCCAAATAATGTAATACAAGGGGGTGTTATAGTATATTACATTATTTGGTACATGCCCATGTACCACCTTGGGTACATAACTAGAGTAGATTTTTACCTTAGAGTAAGGATTGAGTAGTTACTTCAAGCAAGTAATAAATGCACAAGTGTTAGAATAAGCAATGATGTAAATGTACATATAGTCTACATGTACATGAGTCATAGGATAGGTAGATGAAGATTCATGGGTAGAGTAAATTCCAAGGCACATATCTTCCTATATATAGACCTTTAATGTATAGAGTAAATAGAGAGAGATAATATTTTCTATAAAGAGTTAGATTATAGTAGTGAGTAGGTACAATGTAGTTCTTCATTAAAATTCTAGAGTGTTCAAGTCCTCCATTATATTGCATTGTACTATTTTCATGAGCTTTCATTAATGGCATATTACTGAGTTATTGTAGAAGTACATTTCATTATTTTCTTGCATAGTTTAGTGCTATTTTCATATACTTATCATAGCTTACTTATTTTTATATATTGTGGTTGCATTTCATTCAGTATACATCCTCAAAAGCCAACATGAAATTTTAAGTATTCAAGAACATATGAAGAGAGCGATGGAGGTGGGTACCCATACACTGCCTTAAAATATTTTAAAAGTTGTGTGGAAGGAAGTGTTGTACCACCACTCAGCCAAAGGCATCCACTTAGCAAACTATGTTGACTTCTCAAAGGGAAATAGTGAAGGTAGATTTCCAATAAATTTTTAACAATTTTAGTTTACCCATTTGTGTGTGGATGGTAGGATGAGCTCATTCGTAGTTGCATTCCCTACAATTTAAATAGTTCTTTCCAAAATTGTCTAGTAAAAGTGGATTCATGGTTAGACACAATGGATTTGGGCTTACTGTGGAGTTTGAAAATGGAGTCCATGAATATCTAAGCAATGGTGGATACATGGTAAGGATGGGCAAGGGAAAAAAATGAGCATACTTTGAGATATGGTCCACCACCAAAAAAATGATCAATTTTCCCCCAGATTTAGGAATCCATTCAATAAAATCCATGGAGATATCAGTCCATATATTTTATGGAATTGGTAGTGGTTGTAGTATTCCTAGAATACAAATAATTTCACCTTTCATCCATTAGTGAATTTCACATTCAGCCACAAAATTTTGAATATATTTTTTCATTCTCTCTAAATAAAATGACCTTTTATCTCTCTCATATGTCTTCAAGAATCCTAAATGGACTATAGTAGGCGAAGCATGAATCTCCCTCATAAAATCCTCATAGAGTGACAAATTCTTGGAGACCATAATGCAACCCTAATATCATAATAGGTGTCCATCCCATGAGTATCCCACATGCGAATTAGGAGCCCTTTGCAGTTGTTCTTGTAAGTTCTATAAAGATTAGTTCTTAGTCATATCTTCTTAAATTTGGGAAACTCATTGTGGAAGTGGGGATAAAAGGGGAAACATTACCACTTGATCCTCAAACTAATAGGAAAATGCATCTACCATGATGTTCTCACTTCCTTTCTTATACATGATGTCATTGTCATACCCCAATTATTTCAAAACCCATTTTTGTTGAGCTATAGTAGAGACCCTTTGTTCCAAAAAATTATTTTAGACTCTCGTGGTCCATTTTAATGGAGAAATGTATCCCAATGAGATATAGTCACTAATGATTAACAACATGGAGGATGGCCATCATTTCTTTTTCATAAGTAGATTTTCCCAAAAAAATTCCTGATAGTTCCTTACTGGTGAATGCTAAGGGTCATTTTTTTTGCATTAATACAACCCCGATTCCATGACTAGAAGAATCACTTTAAATTATAAATGGTTTGGAAAAATTATGTGTAGCTAACACTAGGGTAAAATCATAGCCTTCTTAAGATCTACAAATTTTTGTTCTACTAGAATTGACCACATAAATGAATTCTTTTTCAATATGATCATTAAGGGACTAAATATTTTTCCATAATTTTCCATAGATCAATGGTAATATACCTTGAGCGCAAAAAACCCATGAAGCACCTTAAGATTTTATGACTTAGGATGATTTTGGATAGCTTTAATTTTTTGGGGGTCAACCTTGACTCCTTGTGAAACAATATGCTCCAAGTATTCAACCTCTTGCATGCCAAAGGAACATTTGGATCATTTAAAAAAATTTATGGTCCTGTAATAATGTCAAATTTTGATTCATATGTTGTAAGTATTCAACCCAAGTGTGACTATAGATAGTATGTCATCAAAGAAAATAAAATAAATTTGTAAATAAATGGGTGGAAGACATTATTCATGATCCTCTAGAATGTGGATGGTGCTCTAGTTAGGCCAAATGACATGACAAAAAATTTGTAATGGCCCTCATGAGTTTGGAATGTTGTTTTACAAATATCTTCCTCCTTGAGCCTTATCTAATGATAGCTATAGTAGAGATCCAACTGGGAGAAAAACTTTGTGCCATGTAATTCATCCAACAATTCATTAATCACATAGATAGAAAATTTGTCCTTGATGGTGAGCTTATTAAGCTCGTGAAATTCTATACATAGCCTCCATAATTCATGTTTCTTTCTAACTAGTAGTACCAAAGAAGAATAAGGACTATAACTAGGCCAAATTACCCTTGTTTTTAGTAATTATTGAGCCAACTTCTTAATTTATAACTTATGTGCATAGGCCTATTTATAGGGTTTGATTTTAGGTAGTAAGCTATAGGGTACCAATAATATTGCATGATCATAGGAATTATGTGGAGGTAATTTCATTGGTTCTACAAAAATTGCATTATGTTTAGTCAAAATGAGTTGCAAGTCCTCTTGGGGTTTGTCTACTTCTGAACTCTACTATTGAATTTCAAATAATTAGGCTACTACCCCACATGAGAATATTTTAAATAGTTTCTCCATACGTATTAAAATTATAATTTGTAGAGATCTTGCTATTGTACCACATAAATTTTAGGACTTCCCATTCTATGATAATTGCATCCATAATTTTGCAAAGTTCTAGGCTACTATTCCCAAGGTACGTAGCCATTATGCTCCTATAACAACATCACATTCTCCAAGTGGAATAACAAACATATCAATTTAGAGTTCATAGTCCTCTATATTCAACTTTACATTATGACATTTACCCTTACAAGGTATTGTTCCTCCATTCATAATCATGACTTCAAAAGAGTTACAAGCATGTATGTAATAGTTCACTTGCTTAGCTACTTAGGGATCAATAAAATTATGTGTACTACTTGAATCAATAAGAATTATAATATATTTCCCTTTGGATAATCCTACTACCTTAATCATCTTAGGGATCAAAAATCTTGTAAATGCATGGATAGAGATCTCAGGCTTTAGTCCTTCATATGCTTCACCTTCACCTTGAGGCTTTTTCTCCTACAGTTTTACTTCATCATCAGATATTTCATTAACTATTGATTCATCCACAACTAGCAAAAATAATTTCTATTGTACACATTTATGCAACAATGAATATTTTTCATCACAATTATAACATAAGCCCTATGCTTTATGGGCATCCATTTTCTCCCTAGTCAATGTCTTGATTAGTGGAGATTTATTGCTAGTATTTGATGTGAACTTGGATGGAAATGTAGGTTTTGCCTATGGGAATTTAGATGACCGATTTTGGGCTAAAAATATCTCCTCCGCTAGTCTAGCCAATCCTATGGATTACATCATAGACTATGGTTTGAACATTTTTACTTTTTCCTTGATAACATATTTCAACCCATTCATAAAATAGCTCTAAAAATATGCTCCACTCAACCCCTTTTTTATATTAGCCAATTTCTCAAATTGAGTCTAATATTCCTAGATAATAGAGGTTTGTTTCAATTTTTTTAAGGCTCATGTAAAGTCCTCATACTCACTAGGGCCAAAATGAGTGAGTAATTGGGACCAAAGTCTTCCCAAGAAGGGTCAAGAGTCATGTTTTGTAACCACTAATACCATTATAGGGATTCATATTCAAAACTAAAATATACCATGGTGATCCACAAATATCAGGGAACATTATGGAGTTTGAATAATTGATCTTCCCAACACAACCAACCATCAATGTCCTTTCCATTAAACTTGAGAAAGTCTAATTTGGATATCTTAAATGGGGTATCTTTGTCAAAAATAGCATGATGGGTTTCTCTCTCTTTATTCCCTGAACTACTACCCAATCCTTTAGTGTTAAGATGTTGGAATATTTTTGGGTCTTCCTTAAAATGTTCTTCAACCTTTAGGAATATTTCTTTAATTTTTGCTTTGTCTTTAACCTAGTCAATTTTTATGCATGTGATCTTTCATTTGTTTGACTTCTTATCCAATGTGAGCTATTTGGCTCTATAGGTTACTAAGTGTATGATTTAATTTTTCCATATTCATTGCTTCTCTAGTCCTTCCAACCATATAAGTGTGATTTTAACCATCCCAACTAACTTACTAAAAATAAAAGTGTTGTTCCAAGAGTTACCATTTTTAGTAAAGGGTAAAAAAAAGGGTTTGGGTGCTATATATCAAAATTATTAGCTTGAAAATATAAATATAATGGGTGACATCTCATAATGATATTTTTTGGCACCCTAGATTTTTTTTTCTTTAATTGGTAAGTGATGTCTTCAAGTGTTATCTTTTTTCCTCCTAGATTCTTGGTTCACTCAAAAAAATAACGTTTGTTTGGCAATCCTCTTAGCAGGCTCTACAATATTTGTTATTGATAATTATTTTTTCTGACTCTATAACACACTATTTTTTACATTTATCTTGGAAAACTCTATTATTGACAACTTCTCTAACTACTATGATTTTTTATTGCAACTAACAATTGCATGGTTAGACTCTATCTTGATTGTTACTGACTATGTAACTAACAATTGCACGATTAGACTATATCTTGATTGTTACTGACTATAGCCCTAGATAAAATAATACTTTATTGTTACTAACAAACCCTATCTTGAATATTACTTTCACCACCATTTCTTTCATACGTTTTAGTTCAATCAGTTTTGTGATAGTGTAATCTCTTTAGTAGGATCAATTTCTTTGGTAGGATGTTTGGCATTCAAGTTAAAAATTCAACAAAAATAAGGTACTATAGGCCAAGGTGTATGTATTATTCATATCCCTCTGTTATACCATAGTGATGAACAATAATGCTCAAACCAATATTTTAGACCACTATTCAAGGAAGATTCCATGTATACCCTTGAGTGCACTACTCGCCTCTCTAATAGTATAGAAAGGTGATCTTCTCGAGTGTTGTGCTTGATACACTATGGATAGATACATAGTCAAAAATATTCCTAGGGCTAAAGGTTTCTCCTAATCCTAGGGGGTCTCTTGATATACCCGAAGATACATGGGAGCTCAAGTCTATATACGAGTGTTGTCTAAGGCCTGGATATTGGATCTTGATTGCCCCTCACTTCACTAGATGCTTTATGTGTAGTCTAGATTAGCTAATAAAAAAATCCTTTATGATATTTTAAAACCCTTGGAATAGGGTTTCTAGCCTATTATACTAAAACAAAGGGAAAATGGCTCAATTTTTTTCTCTTTTTTCTTTATAGAAAAATGAAAACAATGAAATATTATGCCTAACATGCCAAAAATTGTAGAACACTAACTATTTTTACCTTAGCAAAATGTGACCCTAGATAGCACTCTGATACTACTTATTATGAACCTTGTAGTAAAATAAATGCAATCCTTTTTGTGAAGCACTCCATCAATAAATGATAAATAAGAATGCAATGATGAGCCTACATCCCTTTTATAAATCTCCACCTGTTGATCAAACCATGTACAGATCTATGATTGGAAGCTTACTATACCTGATAGCTACCAGACCAGATATTTTGCAAGCAGTAGGCATGGTAGCACGATTTCAGGCTAATCCTAAGGAGACTCATGTGACAACAGTGAAGAGGATTCTTTGGTACCTCAAGGGTACTATGGAGTATGGGTTATGGTATCCGAAAGGTAAAGACTTCACCCTTATTTTGTATTCAGATGTAGATTGGGCAGGATGTGTAGATGACAGAAAGAGTACCAGTGGAGGTGCATTCTATCTTGGAGATATATTGGTCGCGTGGCACAGTAAGAAACAAGAGTCAGTTTCTTTATCGATAGCAAAGGCAGAATATATTGTAGCGACAACATGTTGTACATAGGTATTATGGATGAAACAAACCTTGAAATATCTTGGTATTAGCTTCAGTGAGCCAATATCAGTTACGTGTGATAACACCAATGCCATTAACATCTCTAAGAATCCGGTTATGCATTCACGCACAAAACACATTGCTATCAGGTATCACTTTTTGAAGGAGAAAGTTGCAAAAGGTGAGGTTAAGTTGGATTTTGTTCCAACTACAGAGCAAGTAGCAGATATCTTCACAAAACCATTACTCAAGGAAGTTTTTGAGTACCTTCGTAATAAATTGGGAGTGGTCACACTTCCCAAGAATTGACTAGCTATAGGGATCACATTCTCAGGGGGAGCATTTAAGTATTTGATTATATTTTTGCTCATGTTCATGATTTTTTCTAAGTGTAATAAATTGTGCTTGAGAATGTTATGCATGGACTCAGGGGGAGTCTGCAGTAGCCCTTTGGTATTATTGTCAAAGGGGGAGAAGAGTTACAATAAATTGCACATGTGTTGCCAACAATTCCAAAGGGGGGAGATTGTTGAGCAAGGTGCAAACAACGATATTGTCATTGTTGTCAACACAGTCAGATAGATCTGTTGATGCAAGTGGACAGGAAGTTCAAAATCTATTCAGATGTAGAAGACAAGATTTCAAAGGTTATTCAAAGTATGTACAGTGATTTTCCAAGAAGACCGAAGTGGCCCATTTACAAAATATCAAAGAAAAAGACAAGTAAGAAAAGTGTCGCGATATCGTGACATATACAGCAGGCAAGGAAAACTGTCGTGATTTCATGACATGTTGGAAGAGAGAGAAAAAGCACGAAAAATTGTCACGATTTTGTTGGAAGAGAAAAAGGCAAATGGAAAAACTGTCACGATTTTGCGACATGTTGGAAGAGAGAGAACAAGCAGGAAAAATTGTCGCGATTTCACGACATGTTGGAAGAGAAAAATGCAAGTGGAAAAACTGTCACGATTTTGCGACATGTTGGAAGAGAGAGAAAAAGCAGGAAAAACTATCACGATTTTGCGACATGTTGGAAGAGAAAAAGGCAAGTGGAAAAACTGTCACGATTTCGCGACATGTTGGAAGAGAGAGGAAAAGCAGGAAAAACTGTCATGATTTCGTGACATGTTGGAAGAGAAAAAGGCAAGTGGAAAAACTATCGCGATTTCGCGACATGTTGGAAGAAAAAGAGAAAGTAGGAAGAAGTGTCATGATTTCGTGACAAGTTTGAAGAAAAAGAACAAGTAAGAAAAGTGTCACGATTTTGTGACATGTCGCATTTTTGCGACTAAAATAGGAGAGAGAAAGTAAGTTGGAAAAGTGTCACGATTTCGCGACATGTCGCATTTTCGCGACTAAAATAGGAGAAAGTAAGTTGGAAAAGTGTCGTGATTTCGCAACATGTCGCATTTTCACGACTAAAATAGGAGAGAGAAAGTAAGTTGGAAAAGTGTCACGATTTCGCAACATGTCTCATTTTCGCGACAAAAGAAAGAGAGGAAGCATACAGAAGCAGAACTATCGTGATTTCGGGACAAAAGTAGAAGGCAAGACTTCGAAAGCAGAAGTGTCATGATTTCACGACAAAAGCAAAGAAGCTAAGTATGAAAGCAAAAGTGTCACAATTTCATGACAAAAGCAGAGAAGAAGACTTTGAAGGCAAAATTGTCACGATTTCGCGACAAAAGCAAAGAAGCTAAGTACGAAAGCAGAAGTGTTGTGATTTCACGACAAAAGCTAAGTTGAAGACTACGAAGGCAGAAGTGTCGCGATATCGTGACAAAAGCAAAGTCAAAGTCTTTGGAAGCAGAAGTGTCACGATATCGCGACAAAATTAAAGTCGAAGTCTTTGGAAGCAAAAGTGTCACGATATCATGACAAAAGAATAGAGAAAGTGTACAGAGGTGAAAGTGTCGCGATATCGTGACATGTATTTTTGCGGGCCAAAGCTAAGAGAAAGAGCAAGGAGAAAAAGTGTCACAATATCGTGACATGTTGTATTTTCATGGTCCGATGCAAAGAGAAAGAGCAAGGAGAAAAAGTGTCACGATATCGCGACATGTAGCATTTTCACGGTCCGATGCAAAGAGAAAGAGAGAGAAATAAAAAGTGTCGTGATATCGCGACATGTTATATTTTCACGGTTGAGTTGAAGCCGACGAAGACCGATGACAACCAACTAAAATTAGGGTTTACAGTTGTTATGAAAGCCGACTAAGATTAGGGTTTACAATCGACTAATATTAGGGTTTTCATCATGAAAATGTTGTTATAGGAGGGATTTTTGGAGAATTTAATTAATGTTGAAGTGTGCAAAGTTCGATCGCAGTGCATAGAGAGCAAGTCGTGTTGAATCGTGCTAAGTGCAAAATTCACAAAGAGAGCAGAGAGCACAAAAGGGAGAATACGATCGTGAAGGTCGACTGTAACGAAGCAGAGTGTGCGAAGTGATTACGCAGAGAGATCAGAGTACGCAGAGAACGCAAAGGTGAAGAAGACCAGTCAGGGTCTTGCAAAAACAAAGGTATCTTTCTGTCAAACTTATAGATTTAAATTGAAGTCCAGGTTGCAACTTGGCATCAGGGGTTGGTGCTCCTTTCAGTTGGTGCAGATAAATCAGGGGTTGGTGCTCCTTCTAGTTGGTGCTGGTAAATCAGGGGTTGGTGCTCCTTTCTGTTAGTACAGATAAATCAGGGGTTGGTGCTCCTTCTAGTGTGTCTTTGGTAAATTGATTGTAAAGTTGGTGCTTTGCAAAGGTTGGATTTGGATGGTAGTCCAAGCAGTCTTTTTTGAGGAGTAGCCACATTGGTGAACCTCATTAAATCTTGTGTTGTGTGATGCTCTTTTGTTATACTTGTTGTATCTAGTAATAAGTTTTAATTGCTAATGTATTAAGATCTGTAAATTCAAGTTTAAAGAGCTACACTGATTCTCCCCCCCCCCTCTCAGTGTCATTGTAAGACTAACAATCTAGTCTTCTCAAATTTGAGAAAGCCATTGTAGAAGAGGACTAGAGATGGCACTGATAGCAAAAACATCCTCTTATTTGTGATACAATATATCAACCACCACATTCTTCTTTTATTTATTTTATTAAATAAAAAATTATAATCTAAGAGCTTGGTCATCCATTTATTCTATTCAATACATGAAATATGCTACTATAATAAATGCTTAAGGTTACTATGGTTAGCCTTGATGATGAAACAAAAACCCAATAAATAAGACCTACATTTCTCTATGGCATGTTGAATAGCTAATATTTTCTTCTCATAAGTGGACTATCCCATGATTATTTTCTAAATATTGCTTACTTTCAAAGGCTAATGGGTGTCCATATTACATCAAAACAATTCCAATACCTATGTCAAAAGCATCATACTCAATGACAAAAGGTTTGTTAAATTTAGGAGTAGCCAAAACAAGAGTGTTACACATAGCTTCTTTGAGGGCTTGGAAGGATTAGGAAGTAGCTTTAGACAAAATAAAGATATTTTTTCTAGTGAGAGCAGTGTGAGGAGCAACAATATTGCCATAGTTGTAGATAAATTTTCTATAGATTCCTATGAGTTCTAACGATCCATGAGGTTCTTTAAGAGATTTGGGAAAGGGCCAATCTTGCATAACTTTTATCTTGTTAGGATACACCTTAACTCATTCTTGAGTTAGTATATATACCAAGTATTCTACATTTTGGACCCCAAAGGAAATTTGGATCTTTTGACAAAAAAAATACTTTGAAATAGGTGAAGAACTTTTTCAACATGAACAAGATGATCCTCTCTGAACTTTTTATAAATTAAAATATCATCAAATAAAACTAGAACAAACTTGCTAATAAAAGGATTAAATACCAAGTTCATAAGACTTTGGAAAGTGGAAGAAGCATTATTGAGACTAAAATGTATGATTAAAAACTCATAATTACACTCATGTGTATGAAAAGTAGTCCTAGGGATATCCTCTCCCTTAAACCTAATTTTATGAAACTCATAAACAAAATTCTAGTTTTTTCAAGTATCTAGCACCATGCAATTCATTCAACAAATCATGTCTAATATGGATAGGAAACTTATGTTTTATAGTGATATTGTTGAGAGGACAAAACTTAGGACACATGTTCAATGAATGATCTTTGTTTCATACCATCATCACTAAAGGGGAGTATGCATTGATGCTTGGATGGATTCTTCCTTACTCCAAATATTTCTTAAACAAGCTTCATAATTTCTAATTTTTGGGGTTGAAATAGTGGTGAAGATGCATATTAGGAGATTGAATTCGTAGAATAAGGTGGATGGCATGATCATATGTGTGGTAAGGAGGAAGACCCATGGGCTCAATAAAGACCTCATAGAGACCCACAATTTTTTATAATACAAAGGAAGAGCTAGAAGAAATGGCTCCAAAGACTGAACCTCCATTAAATTGACTTGAGAAAAGAATCAACAACCATATGTTTTCATTATTTTTTACATGCTTATGTGAATTGACCACCTTGGAGGAAGGGGGTTGGATTCCTTAGAGATAAATCAATCTTCCTTTATTTCTTCATTTGACATATATTTTTTGTAGATTAAAAGTAACATCACCAAGATAGGATAGCCATTATGTTCCCAAGATGACATCTAAACAACCTAGGTTCATGGTAAAGATAGTTCTCGACCAAGTATAACTCTCCATTTGGATGTTAATTTTAGTTATTCAACCCATACACCCCCATTTGCAATTAAGAAAAAATTTATGTTGAATTCAAGTATTGATATAAGACCAAGGACTTCATTGGTTTACTATTAAAAATGTTATGTGTGTTTTCTAATTTAATGAACACATTGACACATTATCATTTAATAAATTCTTGTACCTTGATAGTATGGTGAGATTGGATCCCCATAAGAGTGTGAGTAGAGAGATACATTGAGTCATCCTCATGTTCTACCTCATATACTTTTGTTGGTTGATCCATTTTGTAATGAATATTCATCTTCATAATCTACTATGTTTTCACCTTCCATTTGAAAGTTATGATATTCTTCATAGGCTTGATCTTAGGGATGGTGAAAACAATATTTGAAATAGAATAATCCCTGGGAACACTCATTATGTTGGTAAGGATGATGAGTTTAAAAATCAAATATATGTTGGGGACTATAATCTTGGATATTTTATTTTGTTGCTAAAACTAGAAGTTAAGCATCATCGAGAGTATATGGATCAAGCATGTTAAATTCCCTTAAAATTTTATCCTTAAAATTATGAAAAAATGTTGATACCACTACCGTTGGATTCACTTGGTGGGTGTAGGTGAGAAGACTACAAAAATTAGAGCAATACTCATCTACTATTCCTATTCATTTTATTTACATAAGATAAACCATATATGATATAGAATATCCTTTGTCAAATATTCATAAAAACCATTCTTTGAAGTTAATCCATAAAATAGAACCCCCTTGTTGGTGATTTTTCCATAAAAACTATTGATGAGCTTGGGTTCCCAACCTAGAATATACTAATGCGACACAACCTACTTTAGGAATACAATACAGGTAGATAAGGTTATATGTCTTGTCCATCCACCCTCATGGATCGACTCCTTCAAAGGTGGGCATGTCGATGCGAGGAACATAAACTTCATAAGGCTAGTCATAGAAAATATAAGCACCTCCTACCATGGAATCTAGATCAAAAGCAAAGCCTAGGTCATAAGCATCCATAACTAGAGGAGAACCTTGGGTGGCATAAGGAGTTGAGTGACTTCCATAGGAATTTGTAGGACTATGACCAGGTGGTAGTTGTGAAAGAACACTAGTATTTTGTGCTTGATGAATAATGAAAGGTTGTTATCCTATAGTTTGTTATGACCCTTGGACAAGAGGATCCATAGTAGAAAATATTTGTAGGACTCTTTGGATATTATCTAAGGACTTGGAAGTAATCATCTAGTCTTGATTATCCAAAGACTTGATAATTAAAGTAATCATTTGTTCTTGATTCAAAAGGCATGCATGTAGGTTAGGGTCAGTAGTACTAGGATAAGAATTACCAATTTGAGGGGTGGCAAGAGGAGTGATCAAGGTAGGTTTATTGGGAGGAGGAGAGGAAAATCCCAAGGTGTTGGGAGGAGGCAAAGCCATGGCATTTAAAGAAGAAAAAATATGTTGGTCAAAACTATTAATATTTTGGGAAGTGTTGCAATGCTTACCAAGATTTCTAGGATGACACGTCTTTTTGCTCATACACACATCCTCTTAATTAATAGTATGCTATAATTGATTATTGACTTATGTTCAACTAGTAGTGGCAGCAAGTTAATTCACACACTAGGAAAATTTGAAAATCCCAAAAAAAAACTTGGAATGCCAGTGTAAAATATGTTGTGAAAAATACCACTTACTTTGATTATATTGAAGAGACAATCATGAAGAGAAATATCTCCTGCAAGGATCCTAGGAGACTTACCTTCAAAAAAAGTATTTTTGGAGATACCCTTTGTTTTAATAGTCTTGAAAAGATGATTGCAATGGTATATGTCTCTCACAAGGCTCCAATGACACCTGATACTCTTTTTTTCATTGATTTTGGGGAAAAGAAGTAAAAAAAACATACTCACAATATTTTAGAAGATAATTTCTTCAGAAGATAGACTAAAACAATTATTAAAAATTAACAAGAAACAAGCAATAATATTCGATAAAGGTTCTAGAATGGTTTGTGTGTGCTTATGATATAAAGTTGCATCCCATAAAGAACCAAGATCAAAGTTCTAATAGCACTTGTTATGAAATAACTTTAAGAATTATAGTAATAGTAATAACAATCTAATAATTTGTAAATAATGATAATATTAATTCATATCAAGTTGCCAAAAAAATAAAATATGTAATAATCAAATTCCATTTTCAAGTCAATGCAAGTCCTTAGCCAGTTAGAGAGGGCAAAGTATTATAGCAACTTGGAGATGAAAAGTCTCATATGCGTAGTAGATATGACTATGATTCAAATATGAAATATTATCTCAACTACCACCTAACTCTTCCTATTTATAAATTAAATCAATAATTAACCCTAACCCTAACACTCAAAGAACAACTATCTAAACTTAAGGCCCAAGCTAATATAAATAAAGATATATTGGAGTCGTTACACAAGTTACTTTTTTCTATTTTTTTAAAACATCACAAAATTGTGTGTGTACTTAACACAATGCCCTTATATTAAAGGGGTAATCCATCCCTTTTAAAATAGAGAGGTGCCCCCCATGTTTAAAAGGGCCCTCTCCCTCTATTTTAAAGCCAAGCCACCTTAAAGGATTAAAAGGATCATTTGAAATAGAGAGGGGTCCCTCCTCTATTTTAAGAGTGTGTGCATGGATCAAATCCAGTGGTATATGAAGGAACACCAAAGGTGAATGAAGCTCTTTCAACTAAGAAGCGCTGCCCTTTTCCCTACTTCTAAGCTATTAAAACAAGAACCTCTTTGTTTTAAAAGGTGAGAATAGAAGCAAATAACATAACATTTTTCTAATAGAAGATGATAGCTTTTAGCTTTTAATCTTAAGCATTGCTTGAAGTTTTAAAAGGACTCGACCTATATGGATGATAGGGAGAGGGAAGCCACCCCCCATTCCATCCATTCAGGAAAATTTAAAAGCTCTGACATATTTAAGTCTCCTTGTGTCTATGTAACATATAAGAAAAAAAAATCATGCTTAATAAGTCCCATCTAAAGGCCATGCCAAGTTAGATACCTGTTGGCATTTTTGCCACATTGATTCTCATTGATTAATGCATTAGTGTATTGTTGGAAATCTGATCTTTGATTGATGCAGCTTGGGTGAAAAAAGGAGAAAAATTGAGCAAAAAATGGTTAAGTCAAAAAACTGCAGCGACGCGCTGACATGTTGCGGAATCGCGGTCAACGCACGCAGGCAGGTTGGGCGGAACCGTCGCGATATCGCGACGTGTTCCGGAATCGCGGGTCGGTCGGCGACGAAGGCATTAAGTCAAAATTTGCAGCGCGTCGCTGACATGTCAGCGAATCGCGACCCTAAATGGCGATTGGTACGGCGACGGAAACATGTAGCGAAATCGCTACATGTTCCGTTTTCGCGGGGCAGAGCGCAGGGAGGAGCCAACGACGGAAACATGTAGCAAAATCGCTACATGTTCCGTTTTCGCAGAGCAAGCTTGCGATGGCGAAGAGGAAGCCGGAGACATAGTGAAATCGCTACATGTGCCATTTTCGTGAGTCAAAGGCGGTCAAAGCGTACGGCATTATAAGATGTCGCGATTTCGCGACACGTCGCGATTTCGCGACCCGTCGCGTTTTCGCGACCTGTAACTGTTTTCCCGCCAAGTGCAATATGAACGGCTAAGGAGATATTTTTGGTTTCCGATGATTTAATGCTGACCCGAATTTAATAATTTGCAGATTTTCGATGCGGTTAAGGTCGAAGAGCGCCCAGGCCACCAAAATTAAAGGGTTTATTGGTTTGAAGTTGCTGTTCGTGGATTAATTCAACGGTTTCATGCATATCTTCAAAAATGAATTTAATGAAGAACCGCGAACGTTTCATTGCCTTTAATTTTTATTTCTTCGAGATTGCAATTAAGGGGATCATGTTCCTCGTTTCCTTCGCATAATTGTAGATCTCAAGAAGGTCGGTTTTAAAGATTTAATGCTGCAAAGAGGATGGACCTCTATAAAAACCAATGTAATTCTCATTTCAAAAGGTTGGAAGTTTTGCTAAAAACTGGAAGTGCATTTGCGAGAATAAAGTATTGTCTTCAGATTTTTCAAGCAGTTGTTTGGGTGATTGTCTTTTCTGTTCGTTTGCATTTCTAATTGAATTTATATTCCTTGAGTGTTGTTACATTCAAATTCTGCATATTGGATTTGAATCTTGCTTGTAAGGATATGATTTCTGGAGTGTAATCTTGGAGAGATTTTTTGCATACAGTTGCGTGAGAGTTGAGTCATTATATTTTGTTGCTTGCTGTTGCTGCACTTTAAGTTTTCTGTTGTTGTTCTTCCGATCCCATAATTCCGGCCTGCGGCCATATTTCCATTTCTTTTTGCAACTTTTAATTTCTTTCCAAAGAACCCTATCTTAAACCCAATTTTAGAATAGTAGAGGGAACCGGCCCACTCTGGAGATTGGTCCGGGAGCCATTTCTTGCTTCCGACCTTTCAATGTTGGCCGGGTCTAGGGCGCAATTGTAAAAATCCTTTCCTGTGGCAGATTCGTGACCAACAGTTTTTGGCACGCCCGGTGGGACAGACAAGTTTCTGTCTCCAAGAATTCATAATTGGTGGGATACGCATAATTTTCCAAAGTGATAACCCACCGGTGCCAACAGTTTTGGCACATTTTTAAAACACCCGGAGGTCTCAAGATTTGATGAGCTGTCTTGGCCTCACAGCGGAGATTTGTAAGTTCATCTGGCGACTTTGCTGAGTTGAAGATCTGTTCGTGGACGCCTATTGTTTTTAAAAAAAAAAAATTCAAAGAATGTTTTTTCTGGCGACTCTGACTTAATGGCGATGGCCGTGATCCCGCAGACCACTGCCACAAAGGCGAGGGTTTTTTCTAGATGGGATGATCCTGGCCCTCTGAATCTGCAAGTTCGGCATGAAATTCCCGAAGGTGCCTTGAAGAACTTGGCAAAGTATGATGGTACCGAAGGGATGGCTCTGGCACATGTTGAAGACATTGCTACTCTATCCATGATCCATGTCATAGAACACGAAGATGTCATGATCCGACTTCTGGTTCAGTCTTTGGAAGGAAGAGCATTGCAATGGTACGGATTGCTCAAATGTCAAAGCATTAGCTCATGGGATGATCTAGCGGGAGCACTGATCAAAAGACTTGATGAAGATCCTTTCTACAGTTCTTTGGATCTCTACCAATTTTTCATGTACATCAAGAGAGCACCTCAAGAAAGCATCACGGACTTCAATGTTCGATTCTTGATAAGTTGGAAGAGAATTCCAGAGAAGATTCGTCCATCACCCACCCAAGCCCACCTCTTTTATGTTCGAGCTTTTAATTCTGACATAGGTCTCTTTTTGCTGCAGTCAGGTGAACAACGGTTCCCACAAATCTTTGAGGAAGCAGTGCGAGCAGAACAGTTGTTGCTCTTATTAAGAAAATTACCGTGGGGAGAAACTCCATTACCTTCTCCGGTGGTTGCTGCTCCTGTCTACCCTGCACAGTACTTTTCATGCCAGATTCCTTATACGAGCGTAAACCCGAGATGCGATCATGTGAAGTTCAAGGGACGGATCTCGTCCAAAGTCAAGGATTGGAACATGCAAGCACTTTTCCAGCAATGAACAATATGGTTGCTTGCAGTTTTCATCAAGATATGGGCCAAGTAGAAGAACAAGTTCAAATTCCAGAGCCTGAGGAGATCCCAGAATTAGATTTCTCACTTGAAGAGCCCTATGATCACATCAAGGAGTTAGAGGAGCCTGTACTCAGCCCACAGCCAGTAAAGTCTGCAAAGTGGTGGTGTTGGTTCCAGCCACTACATCCAGTACCTGAAGAAGTCTTGGACCATGTGGGTACTAGTAAGAAGGATAATCTGTCGCATTGCATCCTATTCGCACCATGGAGAACTTCAAGAAGGAGCCAGCCCAATTTCAAGGACCGACTTAAGTATGATCAGATCTGGTCGGGACATTGCAGATTTATCGGATAACATTCTGAGATTGGATGTCTGGTGGCGACATGCCAATCATGTCGTGAATTATTGTATATAGTATTTTGAAAAAAACACAAAAAAAATAGAAAAAAAGAAGAAAAAAAAGAGTGGTATTGTTTTTATTTGTTCATCTCGGCTCTTGTTGCCTGCGAGCCGTAGATGCTTGTTTTTCCTTTGTTTTTCTCCTCCCAACAGTTTGGTGGCTTTCTAGCACTTTCTTATTTTCCCTTCCCCGTTTCCTCTCTTTCCTTTCTTCATCTTCTTCCTTCTTTTTCTTCTGCATTAAAACAAAATAAGCCACAGCTGTTGTTTCTTTTTCCTTTTCTATTTTTCCCCGTCCCTTCTTATCCCTTTCCTCTAAGTTCAGTCTTTTATGCATTTATTTCGTAGTCTAGTTCATTTCATTTCACAGCTTTTCTAGTTCCATTCCCACTCCATAACTTCGTTCATTTTCATTTCATCATTCCATTTGCAGTCACCGCTTGCGCAATCGCAAGAGCTCACTCCATCATCGCGTTCCATTAGTCGTTTCATAATCAGTTATATGCAGTTTTTTTCCAGTTTCAATTTTTCAGCAGAACATGTATTTCAGCAGCCCGCCTTCTATTCCAATATGACTTTGTGCCCAATGGACTAAGGCCTGGATTCTTGCATACAGCGAGCTGTATACCCCGTGAGCCGCCAAGAATGTTGGCATTTTTGCCACATTGATTCTCATTGATTAATGCTTAGTGTATTGTTGGAAATCTGATCTTTGATTGATGCAGCTTGGGTGAAAAAAGGAGAAAAATTGAGCAAAAAATGGTTAAGTCAAAAAATTGCAGCGACGCGCTGACATGTTGCGGAATCGCGGTCAACGCAGTCAACGCAGGCAGGTTGGGCGGAACCGTCGCGATATCGCGACGTGTTCGGAATCGCGGGTCGGTCGGTGACGAAGGCATTAAGTCAAAATTTGCAGCGCGTCGCTGACATGTCAGCGAATCGCGACCCTAAATGGCGATTGGTACGGCGACGAAAACATGTAGCGAAATCGCTACATGTTCCGTTTTCGCGGGGCAGAGCGCAGGGAGGAGCCAACGACGGAAACATGTAGCGAAATCGCTACATGTTCCGTTTTCGCGGAGCAAGCTTGCGATGGCGAAGAGGAAGCCGGAGACGTAGAAAAATCGCTACATGTGCCATTTTCGCGAGTCAAAGGCGGTCAAAGCGTACGACATTATAAGATGTCGTGATTTCACGACACGTCGCGATTTCCTGACCCGTCGCATTTTCGCGACCTGTAACTGTTTTCCCGCCAAGTGCAATATGAACGGCTAAGGAGATATTTTTGGTTTCTGACGATTTAATGCTGACCCAAATTTAATAATTTGCGGATTTTCGATGCGGTTAAGGTCGAAGAGCGCCCAGGCCACCAAAATTAAAGGGTTTATTGGTTCGAAGTTGCTGTTCGTGGATTAATTCAACGGTTTCATGCATATCTTCAAAAACGAATTTAATGAAGAACCGCGAACGTTTCATTGCCTTTAATTTTTATTTCTTCGAGATTGCAATTAAGGGGATCATGTTCCTCGTTTCCTTCGCATAATTGTAGATCTCAAGAAGGTCGGTTTTAAAGATTTAATGCTGCAAAGAGGACGGACCTCTATAAAAACCAATGTAATTCTCATTTCAAAAGGTTGGAAGTTTTGCTAAAAACTGGAAGTGCATTTGCAAGAATAAAGTATTGTCTTCGGATTTTTCAAGCAGTTGTTTGGGTGATTGTCTTTTCTGTTCATTTGCATTTCTAATCGAATTTATATTCCTTGAGTTCTGTTACATTCAAATTCTGCATATTGGATTTGAATCTTGCTTGTAAGGATATGATTTCTGGAGTGTAATCTTGGAGAGATTTTCTGCATACAGTTGCGTGAGAGTTGAGTCATTATATTCTGTTGCTTGTTGTTGCTGCACTTTAAGTTTTCTGCTGTTGTTCTTCCGATCCCATAATTCCGGCCTGCGGCCATATTTCCATTTCTTTCTGCAACTTTTAATTTCTTTCCAGCAACCCTATCTTAAACCCAATTTTAGAATAGTAGAGGGAACCAGCCCACTCTGGAGATTGGTCTGGGAGCCATTTCTTGCTTCCAGCCTTTCAATGTTGGCCGGGTCTAGGGCGCAATTGTAAAAATCCTTTCCTGTGGCAGATTCGTGACCAACAATACCATATTGTGATGCTAATTTTACTATAATAAAAATACATTTTAGTCAATGATTCTACAAAGATGATTCAAAATTTGAACCTTTTTTAATTCAATAATTTACCTTGTAGTCTCAAGTTTCTATGTGCATGTGTAACATCAAAATTTAATTTAAATTAAAAAACTACCATAAAAAATGCCCATGGAAAGATTTAATCTTCCTTCAAAACAATAACCCTTCCTTAACATCCCTTAAACAAATTTAATTTCATAAATAGTCTAATATTTATAGATAATATATTTTCATAATTTTGTAGTCCTTATTTCATTGCAATAAACATATATAGTTAGTTAGTTACATATGTATATAATAATTGTGATAAAAAATTTAAAACTTTTATTTATATATATATATATATATATATATATATATATATATATATATATATATATATATATTACTTAAAATTATTATTTATTATTTAGAATAATGTGAGTTTGAAGATATTCAAAGTTCAATATTTAGTACTTAGATGTTTAAATTCCCTATTGATAAACATAGCTCTCGGCTTTACAAGGGGTCATGGTTGGGAGGAGACTGCTCAGCCTTGTGCGTTGGTCATAGGGGTTTCTCACACTAACCAAATCAAAATATATATATAGTACCTAGATGCTTATTTAGTGTTTATTATTCATATTTTGATTTAATTTTTCATATATTGTATTGTTATAGCCCGTGAGGGTTAGATGGATTACTAAGTGCTTGTTTAGCTAGACACTTACCAAGAAGACACCTAGGTTTAAACCTCAGGGGTAACATGTTTTTAAAGGTAGTGGTCTGATCTGAATTCTTTGAGTGTGCATTAGATCAAAAATGATGGTACGAACCCCAAGCGATCAATGGTCCCCTTCATGTTGGATCAACAATAATAATGTGTAATAGGTTTGGTGGGAGCAGTCCTTGTGGTTTGAACCCTACACTTTTTAGTTACTAAAAATAGTGTGGTTGTGACCAAATATCTTATGTAACCAAAAATATATATATTTTGTATTCTTATTTAAATTTTGTATTCAATATTCAGTATATGGATTTTGATTGTATTTAGAATTTAATTTAGTATTCAATATTTACTATTTATACTATGGTTCAATATTTAGTATTCAGGTCCGAGGTGTAGACCAATTGGTTCGAACAAACCCCGTAATGGGGGTGGAGGTCCAAGGTTCAAATATTGGGCCTCGTCGGATTGAACGCTTGTCTCTTTCCTAGTTCTTTAAGCGACGTAAAAGGTTTAAAATGATTGTGGCATGGTGGTTATAGGGGCGTACTATGCAAAGATCTATGTGGCGACTTCCGGGGTAGATAGCGTAAAATACTATGGCGGCCATAAAAGTTGGACAACCTACCCAAATTTGTGGCGGCTACCGTTTCCACCATGTAAAATTAAAATATATATATATAGTATTCAAACTCTTGATCAATATTCGTTATTCAATATTCAAATCTAGTATTCAATATTTATTATTTAATTTAGTATTTAATTCATATTTTGACCCAATATTTAGTATTCAAATTTATTCTTCCATATGCATTATTGAGGGTTTCAACCACGATAAGTGATGGATATTGGGCTGGATTTTGAGTATCATTATGGTCCTCAACCCTAGTGGACCAATGCATAGTGTTGGTATTGCAGAAGGGAATGCATGCAATAATAGCTCCTCTCAACCGATTGTGCAAGTTTGTGTTGAGATTGGTCCACAAGGTAACCCTCGTTCATTTCGTTGGACTCATTCCTAATGAGTCTTACCTTAGGGCCTAGGTTAATGCAGCTTGGACTCCTCATGGAGTCAAGCTAATGATGGTTCAAAACCTTACAAAGGTTTTTTTTTGTTTCACTTTGTAGAAACATCCCATGTTAAGGTGATTTATGAACATGGCCCCTATGAGAAGCTCCCTACTTGTTTTTCTCCTTGGACCCATGATTTTTTTATTTCTAAGGAAAGATCTACCAAAGTCTTTGTGTGGATGAAATTCTCAAAACTTCCTTTACCTTTGTGGCCCTTTCTCAGTCGCATAGTAGATTCTTTAGGGCGTGTCATTTTGGTGGAGGTAGACAAATTTTTCCATGCATGCCCTCAAAAACATGTTTGTGTTGAGATTGATATTTATCGAGATCTCAAGGAGTCTATTGACATACAAGTTGGTGACACTATGCTATCCCAATGGGTCCTCTATATTAATTTACCCAACACATGTTTTTGGTGCCAGTCCTCAACACACAAGATCAAATATTGTCCCTTGATGCCACATAACAAGGACAAGTAGAGCCCCACCACACCGAGTACGCCCACTCCTCAACCTTAGGAGGATGGTTGGATGACTGTGGGAGGGCGTAAAAATCCATATTTAGTTGCTTTTAAAGGTACACAGTCCAAGTTGGCATGTCTCACAACCGATAAAAAAAGGGTATGAGAAGGAAAACGTTGGTCTCCTAGTTGAAACTGCAAATAATGAGGCTCCTGAGTCTCAACATATTCATACCCCAATGGATGCAATAGAGGTTACTTCATATTCTACCCAACCGGTCGATCCTCTAGTACATTTCTCCCCAGCTAATGCAAGGCGCTCTTGCAACTCGAGAAGGGGATTTTTAGAAGATTTCACTCCAAAGAAGCGAATTCATATGACCAGTGTTCAGTTAGGTAGTTATATTCCTAATTCATCCAACATCTACAATGTGGAGTATCTTAGCGGTGGCAAGAATATATCATTCGATATAGAGCCATCATCGATGGAATTGGAGGTTTCTACAAAGGAAACAAAATCTAAAGTTTCTTCCCTTTTTGTGTGATTTAGCGTTCTCGTAGTTCTCGACAGGGGAAAGAAGATGGCGACAGTCTACTCGAAGAAATCATTTTTGACTTTCAACTCAAGAGTTCCAATAGCTTTGTGGCATTGGAAAAAAATGAAAAACCATATTCGAATTTCAACTCAAGAGTTCCAATAGCTTTGCGGCAATGGACAGACACTAAAAAACTGTTTTTGACTTTCAACTCAAGATTTCCAATAGCTTTGCGGCATTGGACAAACACAAAATGATGGAGCAATAAGTCTACTTAGTGCCTAGAGCTACAGTTCTATAGTTTAAGGTTTTTTGTTAACTCTAGTTTATTTTTCTATGCTTATTTATGTTGTGTATTCACCCTTTTAAGGGTTGGTTCCGATTTTGATTGTATGGGTGGCCTTGCACCCCGAGTTGTGATCTTTCTAGCTCCCTTTTTATTGTAACCTCTTTTATTTTTATTAAATATAATTGTTGGTTCCAATAAAAAAATAATTGTTTTAATATTCAAATTTTAATTCAATCTTCAATATCCAAACTTTGATTAAGTATTCACACTTCAATATTCAAATTTTGATTTAATATTCAGTATTAGAGTTTTAATTCAATATTCACTATTTTTATTTTAACTTACTATTTAATATTCAATATTCATTTTTTTATATAAAAAATAGGGTTTTGAAAGGGTTGTCATTTCCCTTTTATATAAACTTAGTATATAGTCTATTTGGTGTTGTTGAGATTTAAACCTTGGTGGATTACATCATCCATATGTCCCAACCATTGAGCCAAATCTCATTGGCCAATATTCAACATTAATTATTAGTTCCACATATATATATATATATATATATATATATATATATATATATATATATATATATATATATATATATATATATATATATATATATATATATATATATATATATATATATATATATATATGTATGTATGTATGTATGTATTGGTTTGAGGTTAGTGTGAGAAACTTCTATGACTAATGCTAAGGTTGGGCATCCTCATCCCAACCATGACCTTTGATAAGGTGAGATTTGAGCTTATCAATAGGGGCCAAACACACAACCATACACACACCCCCTCACACACTCGTCCATGTCATAGTTTGAACCTTGGTCTTATCAAAGAAGAGCCAAAGCTGGAACCGTTGTGTTGTTTGCCAAGATGTTTTTAGATCCATATTGTTTAGTATTAAACACTTAATATTATGATTTAATTTTAAATGTTTAGATTAATTATTTATTAGTTATATAAAAATTCAAATTTTTAACTTTTATTCATTGAAGTTTATGTATTCAATTATATGTTTGATCTACATGTGTTTATTTGAGTTCAATATTAGGTTGTTTATCTTTAATTTTATACTGATTTAGATTTATGTCTGCCTAGGACAACATAGTGGTTAGGTATTTGAGCTTTCTTCGAGACCCAAGTTAAAACCACAATGTACCTAGAAGGGAATAGGTTAGTTGGTAGTAGCTGAGTGTTTGTTTATTGATTGCCCCAATCGGGGTCCTATGGACTTTTTCTTACTAGTCTTGGTCTTGTGGACTTTGTCTTACCAACCTAGTCCTATTGACTTCATCTTACTAAACTCGATTAGGGTCCTATTGACTGCTAGGGTTAATACAATTGAATCCAGAGTCTTGTTGACTTTGTTTTACCGACATCATTCAAGTTGACTCTGCCTTACCACCCCTGGTCGGGCTCCCATTGACTTCATCTTACCCAATAAGCTAGAGTTTATAGTGGTGATGTTTGATTTAGATCAAGAGTCCTAGTGTCCAAGTTTTATTTAGAGTCCTATTAATTTCTAGGGTTTATACAATTGCATTTGGAGACCCATTGACTTCATCTTACCGGTCCTGGTTCCATTGAGTTGGATCCAAAGTCCTGTTGACTTTGTATTACTAGCCCTAATCTTGTTGACTTCATCTTACCAACCCTAGTTGAGATCCCATTGACTTCATCTTACCCAATAGGCTAGTTTTTATAGTGGTGGCATTTGAGGAGTTGGATCCAGAGTCTTAGCATCTAAGTTTGATCCAAAGTCTCGTCGACTCTACCCCATGTTGAGCAAAGGAGTTATCGATTCCCCTATATGAGTTCAATCCAAATCCCCATCGAATTTACTCTCCTTTGTGTTGGGGAAAGGTGTTACCGATTATCCTATGTATATATATATATATATATTAAATAGACTCAGTCTCATTGACTTTGTCTTACCAACCTCAATTGGGTTTTGTTGACTTTATCTTACCCAATAGGCTAGGGTTTATATTGGTGGCATCCGAGTTGGATCCGAAGTCCTAGCATCTAAGTTCGATCTAGAGTCCTATCAACTTTATCCCATTGATTGCTAGGTTTTATATAATTGAATCCAAGGTTCATTGAATTTGTCTTACTATCCTCGATCTCATTGAGTTGGATCTAGAGTCTCGTTGACTTCGTATTACCCAACAGGCTAGGGTTTATAGTGGCAGTCTGAGTGGGATCTTGAGTCTTGGTGTCTAAGTTCTATCTAAAGTCCTGTCGACTCTACCCTATGGAAAAGGTGTTACTAATTCCCCTATCCAATTTTAAGGTATGACTCTCCCTATGTTGGGAAAATGTATTACCGATTCCCTTTTATATATTTATATTTATATTTTACTATTTAATTTTTTTATTAGATGGTAGAAGGGGTTTTGAAAGGGTCCTCAAACCTTTACAAAGGGGTTTTGGAAGGGACCCCAAACCATTACAAATCCAAAGAGTATTCAATGAGCTCAAAGGAAGAACATCAATTGGATTGAATCCAACTTTTGACAAGAGGATCAACCAACAAGTGGAACCAGAAATCCCATCATATTTGCATTTAAAAAAAACTTATAAAATAGTACCAAAGGATAAAAACATCGAGAATTTTGAGGCACTCGAGAGATACTGGGAAAAAACATCAAGATTTACAATTAAAATTTGAAAACAAAAAAAATTATGTCTAGTGAGAGTCTGATGAAGCGGTAAACCATGCCCAACCATTAAGGAGCTACAACCATGGTGCGAGAAGACACAATTGAAAATTATAGGTATGGCACTGACATATACCGACAAGATTTCTATTTTAAATTTGAAAACCCTCGAATCACCCAGCGAAAAGAAATGTAGAAATATTTAAACTAAAATTTCCACTTGCTTTGAAGCCCTCAGAGGTCAACCAATAAACAAAACAAGGAACCATACCTTCCTCTAACACAACCCAACCAATATTTGGGACCTTGTCAAGGGGTGAACAACAATAATAAAAAAATATGTAAAAGAAGATCTACAACTGATGACATCGACGACATAAACATCTTCCATCTTGGGAGTAAGCATTCGAAACCCATAGATCCCGTTGGAGCCCAAACCACCTTGGGGTTGTATGAAGAAAATATTTTGGATAAACTAGCCCAAAACAACAACTGCACAATGAGAAAATCTAGCCAAGGAACCTCGTATTCCTTTGACACACAACCCAACCAACATTTGAAACCTTGTCAAGGGGTGAACAACAATAACAAGACAACCGATAAAAGAAGTTTTGCAATTGAGGGCACCAACCACATAAACATCTTTCATCTCAGGAGCAAGCAACCAAAACCCACATATCCTACTAGATCCCAAACCACCTTGGGGCTAAATTAAGAGAACAATCTGGATAAACCACCCAAAACACCACCTGAAAGAAAAAAAAGGAAGATCTCATCAAAACATTAGGGCTTTGGAACCTTGTGATCCAACACAACAAAAAAAGTTGGATCTAATAGTTGGTCCACCCCCTGCAACCAAACGAAATTAGAAAACCCCACCAGACAAAGGGGCCATCAGCAAATTTCTTCCTCCATGGTCATTGAGCCCAAGGTCTCCCCCTGAAGTCTGATCAAGGAAGGGAAAATACCATTAAAGAACCGCAATGAAAGAACCCCAAAATTATACCCACATCCAGCAATTGTCTCCAAAAATTGTTAGGTAAAAGACCATACACCCACCAGTTGGAGTGACCAGACAACACAAGTATAACTCCACAGATGTTGAAGGTACCAAGTCTCCCCCTATTTTGAATAAGAGGAGGGACAAGACCAAAGGATTCCATAGAGAAACACCTGACTAACTAGCACAGGTGACCAGCAACAAGATCTTAGAGGGCAAAACTCAGCAAAAAGGAGCGAGAGGCCTCCCACTCAGATAGAAAATGTTTGAGAGCATAGGATATGAAGGCCTCCTAAGGTTCAGGCCCACGTAGATCCTCTTTGCTATGGTGAGGCTCAGGCCCACGCAGATCCTCTTTGCCATTGTGAGGCTCAATCCCACCATCATTTTACTATTTATTTTATTTTACAATTCTTTAAAGCTATATTTGTTTATTTTAAAGTTCTTGTTTCTTTTAGTTAAGTTGGGTTCATTGAGGTTCAATCCAGTTAAAATATCAATCTTAAATCATTTAAATTGTGTTATTGTTCATTTAATTCTAGTGTTCAATGTCTCATATTTAACTTAATTCAAGTTGATTCACATTACCTAAGTTTATATTTGTTCAATTTTAAAAGTAATTTATTTTTGTTTATTTACATTAAAATTATGCATATTTAAGTTAATTATATTTAATTTAGATTTATTTAATTTAATATTTTTTTTAATTTAAGTTCAATGTTTTACATATGTAACAAATATTAATATTATATAAAAATTGTTTTAAATTAATTTTTATAAATATCTAAAAGAGTGTCAAACTAACGAATAATTGTTTTTTTTAAAGGTAAAATATTATATTGTTAGAACAAGAATCAAATTACAGTTTTGGCAAGCCCTAAAATCCTAATAAAACTCGGATTAACATCTCCAACAATAACAAAAAAATGAGTACCATCTACATAGCAAAAACATTGAACTTGTTCCCATTTTTACTTTACACCGATCCTAAGAAACCTAGCAAAAACATTGAACATGTTCTCATTTATGCTTTACACTAATCCTAAGAAACCTAGCAGGCTTGACAGTCTTGTGAACATTACCCGTGCTATCCCAAAAAGGGCCAAAGAGTGTTGTAAGAGGTAGAAAAATACCCAACAAATAATTGTTCATCCTCCATTGATCCAAAAGACTCTGTGGACTCCGGACCTATCTTCATACTTAGTTAATTCTTTGCTAGCCAATTTAAGAACCATTTGGTTCACCTCCCTCCATTCAGAAGTTTCTCTATCCTAATTAGAATTCAGCATGAATCCAACCGGATTTTCACTGCCATGTTTAGTCAAAAAGTTAGTCGTTGCATTATTTTATTTGTCAACACAGACCAGGATGGCATCTTCAAACTGTTGCCAAATGGACTTAATTTGGCTTTCTTATCCTCCAAGTCTTTGGTCTAAAATTTCGAATAGCATCTAGAAGCCCCACCATAATTTATGAATCGAACTCAACTATGATCTTTCTAACCCCATTCTCCCAAGCATTGAAATAACCTTGTCTGATAGCCAGGCCTTCAGCTTCATTATTAGTAGTCCTTCCAAGACCCTCTAGCTCATAATGGAGAATATTCCTCCTTTAAATATCTTTTGAGAAAACCAATGCCTACAACCCCCGAGTTATCCTTAGGTGCACCATCAAAATTAATCTTTTCCCAACCTAGTGGAGGGAGCTATCATGGTCCCAACTTCTGTGGCTTGGGAGTCCCCTCATTCACCTAAGTTTTCTTATCCCTAAAGTGAGCTCTGATAGTTTCAAAAATCTTGGTAACAATTTTATGCCAAACCAACTCCATTGAACTGAACTCCTCTCTACAAATTCTATAATTTATGTCCAGCCAAATGTGCCAGTAGATGAAGCTCGGGCCTAGGGACCAGTCTAGTTGAATGGAGGTATTCTTGAATTTTTTGCATTTTAAAATCTCCCAGATATTAAAAAGAGTCACCTGAAAGTTTAGGTGAACCTTAAAGAGGTCTAATCACATTTTCCACAACTCTCTTGCAAATGCACACTAGAAAAGTAGATGATCAAGCATCTCCTCATGGGAGTTACACATGATGTAGTTGGAAGGGCCATAAAAACCTCTCTTCATAAGATTATCATATGTGAGATAGCTCATATGCATCACTTCCCAAGTAAATAAATTGAATTTAGGCCAGCCCTTAGCCACCCAAACTCTATCCCATGGGGCATCCTGCAGGATCAACGGAGGAGGGAGCAAAGCATTATAACCATCATAAACAGTGAAGACACCTAGAGTACCAAGGCCTCAGGAAATCCTATCCTCTTCCTCTTTCCCTGTAAGGCACCTTTGCTTGAGGATCTTATCAATAAGAAGCCTTTGATGAAGAGGGACATGAATAGGCCATTCTTCTAACCTCTTCCACTGAAAGAAAAAGAAATCTCCAATTTGTCGGGAAGTAATGTATGAAGCCATATTTATCGATCCTCTACCCTCAAGGCTTTTTTGCAAGGGTTGAAATTGTTGCAAGGGCTGCAACTCTGGAAACTCATAGATTAAGGGAGGATGTTGGTCCCAAGAATCACTCCAAAAGTTAGCTTTGTCTCCTTTACCTACTTTCCAGAAAAGTCTAGATTTTACCAATTGTTCACCAGCTTTTAGGACCTTCCAAATAATGGAGCCAGGGCCCCTTAGAGGAATGCGACCAGCTTCTTGATGAGGAATGGAACCCAAATACTTACTAGTGATGACTCTACTGAAGAAAGCCTCCTTGTTGGATATCCATCTCCAATAAAGCTTCCTAGCAAGAGCTTGTATTGATGAAAACTTCTTCTTTTTTTATTGGAACCAACAATTATATTCAATAAAAAATAAGAGAGGTTACAATAAAAGGGAGCTGGAAAAATCACAACTCGGGGTGCAAGGCCACCCAAACAATCAACATCGGCTCCTAAAAGGGTGAATAAACAGAATAACTAAACAAAAGGAGCCACTCCAAGAGGAGACCAAACCCTACTGTGGGAACTGACAAAACAACCTGATGCTAGATAATGTCACCCCCTCAACCTGCAACACTGAGGCCTCAAAGAAACAAAAGGACCTTAATGTTGAGGGAGGTTAGGCGAAGCCACGTTGATAGTGCATGGAGCCTCCTGCCAAAACCTGACAAGATTTATCAAATGTGTCAACTCATGAGTCAACTTGGAAGCCTGCGAAGATTTATCAAATGTGTCAACTCATGAGTCAACTTGGAAACCTGCGAATGGAGCTGAACATTAGCAGCATAAAATATTGTAATCTTTTCATGCAAGGAAAACTGACTAGAAATTGAATCTCAGAATAGAAAGACAACAACATTCCTAACTTTCCAAACTTGATTGTTCTTCTAAACTTTTTATTTTTTTATAAATTTATATCTTATTTAAAAATATATAAATGATTTTAATATACAATTTTATATAATTGATATGTTTTTTAATGAATATCAAAATATAAATTATAAAAATTAAATTTACAAAATCTTTTAAATAATTTTAATAAAATATAATATAATTTATTATAGTTTTTGTATTGCCCACATTGTGAGTTTTGTTGGAGTAAAGGTAGCAGTCTAACCTGCTTTTGTCTTGTTGGAGGTAAAGGTAATAGTCTGAATGTTCTTGCCTTGTTGAGGCAAAAGTACTATGTTGAGTGTACATGAATCCCGTCTATGTTGGTACCAATTCTTAGTTACCGGTGGTCCTTCTTGTCAGATGTTAACAACTAGATAGCATAAGGGTTATAAAAGAAAGCTCTAGGATTTACTAAGTAGCATAAGGGTTTCTTTTGGTTATAAAAGAAAGCTCTAAGATTTAAACCTTAGTTAACAGTGATTGAAATATTACCAATTCCCTTACTAAAAAAATAAAAATAAATAAATAGGAAATCCACTGTAAAAGGAGGCTGGAAAACTAATAACATTTATGTATACTTATGACTCGAGCCCTGCTGTATCAATCCCATTTCATTTATATCTAATAGTTTGGAAATTTTTCCTGTATATACTTTTCCATATTTATAATAAAAAAACAAAAGAACGGCGAAGTACGTTGGCAGAAGCCGTACTCTGAGACTTGACATGGGCATGTCCAACATTTAAGTATTAGATTCTCTGGGAGATTGCAGTGGAAACAGAGGAAGCAACTTTACAGGTGGAATCTCTAATAACATTTGTTTATTTATACTTTTCAGTTGAAAAACTAATAACATTTATTTAAGTATTGGATTCTCTGGGAGATTGCAGTAGAACAACATGGATCATAATTGTATTGGTTACATGAAGTGAATGATGCAAGTGCTTGTATTGGCTACATGAAGTGAATGATTAAAATAATTGTAATAGGGTAATTATGTAACGACTTTCCAACAGATAACACAAAATTGAGGATCCCTTCTGCTGAAGTATCTTTGCTTGAATTTATCCCAGCCATGATCACAAATAATTTGTGCCCATGGGAATCATGTGATAGGCCCGTGAGTTTCTGCACAAGCTCCTTGAACTTCGCACTTCTTGTCTCGACAAAGGTGCTGGTGATTACACTCTGATTCGACGATTTTGTACATTCAGAATTCGCACATCCCCACTGTTTTGGGCCTGCAGCAATTTTTTCAACGAGAAAAAACAGAACAGAAGTTAAGGGAGGGAACAGAATACCATTGGGAAATCGAGGCATGGAGACAAGATAGTCTGCTTGCTGAGAAGATTTGTTTTATATGCTAAAAATAAACAAGCCACCCATTCTTTCTGGTGACAAAATGTTCAGAATCGATTTTCTTGGATTGAATTGATTACGTTGGGAAATTAGTATTTAGCACTCATAGGTCGGTAAACAACGACAGAAGCTCATAGGTCGGTATTTGAATTGAATTGATGGGTGGTGTTCCACTAGTACGATAAGATGTAAGATAAAAGCGAGGCCCACAGCCATAAGTGAGCCTTGCTTTGAATTATGAACAAAGTGCGTAAAAAACGATCACTGAACAGCGACGCCCACTAGTTTAATGATACAAAGAATGATCATCACTTGTTTGAATCTTCTCTTCAAATTTTTCTGGATGAGTTGTGACTAGAGCTGATGATTCTAAATTAACCTTTAGCGTATAGGTGAAATATTTGATTGTGTGATCAAATAAGTGAGACTGTCAGAAACCGGTGTGTTTTTTCAGTTAAATGTTTGGAGATATTTATATTTTCAATGTTAAGAAAAAAAAAAACTAAACAGGTCAACGTAATAACGCTATGGATAGCATACCATAATAGGGTTCCAAGGTCAAAGTAGACAATAGAGTATTCATTGCATCTCTATTGAAGGGTGAGGACTCTAAGATTCTTCTCTCGAACCAGGTTGGATTTTTGGGCATCTTTATTTATGCATAGTTGGATGGTGAAAGGATGATTATGATTATTTTAACAATATACAAAATATTAATAATAAAAATTATTTTTGTCAATTTATTAGTTAAGATTGGAATGACTAATATTTTTATAATTAATTGCATGATCTTTTTTTTATTTGGTTAGTGCAAGAAACCTTACGACCAAGGCATGAGGTTGAGCATTCTCCTCTCAACTATAATCCCTTGTAAAGCCAAGAGCTATGCTTATCAATAGGGAATTTAACACACACTCGCCCACACTGGTTTGAACCTTGGACCTCGCGAATTGCATGATGTTTTAACTTTTCATTTTTATCTAAATAGACTTTTATATAAATATAATATCCGATGAAGAGGAGTTGGAGGTTTTGGAACCAAAAAAATTATTCATTGGCTTTTATGCTCTATTTTTTATGTTTTTTTACAACCTTTATTTGTTTTCTATATTTTAATTTTGCAACAAAGGATTCTCTTTGACCTCTTGTAGGGGGGAAGGGAAAGGAAAAGGCCCATCAAAAGACAAGGTTGGAAGAAACTAGGAATTGGTAGATGAGATAAATTAGTGTGGCATCAAGTTGATGAGTATTATCCTATATATGATATATACTAGAGTGAAAATAATGTTGGTGGAGAGCCTTGTTATGCAACCAAATAGAGGGGAGGAGACACGCACAAATGTAGCCAAAAGGAGTGGATGATAGTGATTATGATACCAAACTTGATCAATTGAAAAGTAGCATAGAAACTCTACAATAGTTTTGACTTAATTCATGGCCAATGCAATGTAGTAAGGAGCAAAGGGAAAATCCCTAATGCTCTAGTATCTCCTAGAGTGATGAGGTTTAATATTTTCTTAGCAATGAAACTATCAAGTGCCTCTACTACTCCATTTAAAGTGGAACCTAAACTTGGAATTCCACCTTATGATGATCAGGGAGTTGTATATAGAAAAGCTCAACAATTGGTTAAAATAACTAAAAGTTTACTTTGGTTTCTATGGGTTTAGTGATGTGTAAAATATTTATTTTACCTTATTGAAGATAATGAAACATGGATTCTATAATGGAGAGTTATACCAAATGAATATATCAATGAAATGAAGATTACTATCGAATTTAGAATTTTCAAGATCCTATTGAAGAAGCAATTTTATCTAATTGAGGATGAGAATGAATAATAGATCAAGTGGTAGTACCTCTATTAATGCCAAGAAAAAAATATCTAGGATTATACTATAGAATTTCAAGAATAAGCCACGTTGATAGACATCCCTCTAGAGAATTTTGGTGTGCTAATGAAGTATATATGTGGGATGGATAACTATATTGAGGAAGAACTGGCATTTTTTGAGGTAGGATCAATAAACATGGCTTTCAAGAAAGATATCTATATCAAACTTAAACAAAATTAAACCTTTGGTATGAGAAGTAGTAGTCAACAATCAAGATCTAATTAGGGACATAAAAAATTGATTAAATTTTCTTATAATTTGATACATTATAAAGAAGTAACTCCTCACAAGTGGTAATGTGAGTATTGCCATAGAATGTGGTACATTAAGGAGCAATATTGAAAGCTACATCTACAGTTAATACCCCAAATAGGGCAAAGAATTGTCTATGGTTTCCATATATACCCTATTGAACTATGGTTTCCATATATACCCGAAAGAGAATAAGAATGAAGATCTAGATGTATAAAGTGTCAAGGAGGCAAATGATAATGGCACACTAAATTTTACCACATAAAGAGGCATGTTAAGGGAGAGAGAAAAGATAATTGTCAAAAGGAAAGGTTATTTTTTATCAAAATGCAAATGAAGAATATATTAGTGATAAAAAACTTTTGACTCTGATAGTCAAGAGCATTTAATTTATAAGGTACTAGTTGACAAGTTGGATTGTAGACTAGTAGGCATCCAATCCATAACTCATAGGTTGGTTGCATAAAGCTACAAGGATGTAAATTATTCAACGGTGTTTGCAACTTTGTCTAATTTTATAAATAAAATTAATTTTAAAGATAAAATTGATTATGATGTAGATCCACTCGATGCATGTGAATTTATTTTTGGAAGTCCTTTTCTATGTGACAAGGATGCCTTATTCATGAAGACATCCAAAAAATATAAATTTATAAAAGATGAAAATCCCTTATTGATCAATGCATATAAAGGCAAGGAGAATATTTCATTGATCTCAACAATATAAGTTAGGACATAGTTAATTAATTATACTAAAAATATATATTTTTAATGTTTACATCCAAGGATAGAATGGTAGAAGAAGCAAAATTCTATATCTAAGCATGAAATCCTAAAAAGGGAATAAATTGATAATATATTGTTGCATCTTGAGAATTTTTTCCTAAAGCCCCAGGGACTATTTACAAAAACATCAACTGAACTTGAAAGTAATCTACTTACAAATGCACCATTGCTCAACTTGTATTTATATCAAATTTCAAAACTTAAGAGTGAGGATACTAAGAAGAAATTTTAGACATTGTTGGAGCAAGGATATACTGGACCAAGTGCATCATCTTATGGATCCCTAGTAGTGCTAATTCTTTGAAGGATAGGACTTGGCATATATGCATATAAATTTATGCCTAGAATAAGATCATGGTGAGAAAATGATATCCTTCCTCCAAAATTGATGATCTTTTGAATCAATTAGAGGGAAAATATTTTTTATAAAGCTAGACATAAAATATGGACACCGTCATGTTTTAATAAATGAGATAGATACCTAGAAAATAATATTTAAGATAAATAATATATTTATGGGCAATGCCCTTTAGGTTGTTCAATACACGAACAACCTTTGTGTGATTAATGAACAAGCTATTGCGGTCTTTCCTAGATTCTTTTGTTATAGTTATATTGATATTATATTAGTTTTTAGCAATACCTAATATGAACACCTCCAACATTTGGAGTAATTTTTCTAGGTATTTAAAACTCATAAGTTGCATATTGACTTGGAAAAGTGTAAATTTGAAAAGTAAGCACTAACTTGGTATTTATAGTTAGCAGTAATCAATTGAAATTTGACCCTACAAAATTGAAAATCACATTGGAATGGCCCAAACCAATGAATTTGATACAACTATATATTTTCCTAAAGCTATACAAGGTATGTGGGAATTCATTCCTCATTTTTAGCAATTGCTACACCTTTACATGCATTGTCTAAGCGAGGAGAAATATTTCGCTAGGAAAAATATTAAGAACTTGTGTTTAATAGACTAAAATAGAAGATTAGTGAGGCACCTATGTTAGGTCTATAAAACTTGTAAATTCTCTTTAATATTTAGGTTGATACCTATGGTTATGCATTAGGGTTCATATTGATGCAACATTGTAAGCCAATAGCATACCACTTTGAAATATTTTCCACTGCAATATTTAATTATCTATTTTATGATATAAAGTTATATACAATGGTCCAAGCAGTGAAGCATTAGAGGTATTATCTAATAGGAAAATAGATCATCATCCTTACTAATCATAAGCTATTGCAACTCGTAGAAGCACAATCAAATTTGTAATAAAATCATCATTTTAAATGAATGGACTTTCTATAGCAATTCAAATTCATTATCAAGTACAAAAAGGAAATAAATAGTAAGTTGAATGACTTGTTGTCAACGCCACCAAAAGTTTTACCATTGGGATTCATCTAAAATTATGGTCATTTCTACATGAAGAACTCAAGTAACAATATGAAGTTGATCAATATTTTAGAACCATTTACACTACATTGTTATGTAGGGAACATGTAAGTGAAAGGGTATCCATGAAATATTTGGAAGTGGAAGATGAGTTAATCTACTGATATAATAAGCTCTATATGCCTCAAGAAGGAAATAGATTGTAGTTGATGCAAATAGCTTATACTTCTAAAATGGATGGACACTTTGAGGTGGGAAAAATAATCTCCAATTTGTAGAGCTATGTATATTGGAAAAATAATATAAGCATACATGGTGATGTTTTTTAGGGGATGTGTGGTGTGTAGCAGCTTCAATCCTTCCAATAAAAGGTAGAACTATACACCCTACTTCTTGTGCCCCCTTGTCCATAGGAAAGTATATCAATGGACTTTCTAGGTAAATTGTGTGAAACCAAACAAGATTATAACTACCTATTTATGTTGGTATACAAATTTTAACAAAATGAAATTATTAATCCCTTATATAAAGATAATTCATAGAATAAAATGCAACTAAATTATTGTTTAAGTAAATGGCTAATTTATGGGTTGCCTACATCAATTCATCAAAGCAACACAAAATATTTCTAAGTAGATTTTGGATCACATTATGGATTCTGAAGGGTACAAAATTAATATATAGCACTACCTTCCATCCATAAATAGGTGGGTAAATAGAATTTATGACTGAAGACTTGTTTACATACAAACATCCTAGGACTTAGGATGAAAGTATTTCATACTTGCAACATTGTTATAATTTGGCTATTCATAACTCAACAAATAAATCACCATTTAAAATATACTTAGGATTCCTATTTCCTACACCCATCAATGTACCCTTTAGAAACGTTGTTAGACATGGAACATTGAACAAGATGAAAAAATTCAAGCAATAAAGTTTATAAAAAAAATTCAAAGGATCCATATGTAGGTACAAGAGCATTTGCATCAAGCTCATGCTAAGGAAAAATAACACCACGAACATATTCAAATAACTCATTAGTTTTAAGTAAATGACATGATATATATCTAATTGAGAAATAATAGATTGAAAGGAGTTGGTAGAAATCTAAATGCCATAAGATATGAACCATTCAAAATCATTCTTGAAAAAATAGATAGAATTTATTCAAACGAGATTGCCTAAAAATACCATCACCAACATTGACTACCTCAAGTTGTTTAATATGTCTATGATAGATGATGCAAGTGACTTGACATACATACTTTCAATAAAGATGGAATTGGGACTAATATTTGATAGAACATTTACAACAAGAATTAGTTTTTCCTCAATATCCAAGAACTAATCAAAGGACAAAGAGAACATAATTTTTTAGGATCCAAACCTCCAAAATATGAAAGGTACGATTTGTTAATTATAACTTTCAATTGGAAAATTGAAACTAAAAATATTCCAACAAATAATTCTATGGTCTTTCAAATTCATATTCCCATGTAATATAAAATGCTATATAAATTAATATTCGATGAAGAGGACTTCAATTTTTTGGAGCCAAAGAATTATTCTTTAATTTTTATGCTTTGTTTCTTTGTTTTCTAAAACCTTGTTTTATTTGTTTTATATTTTTTTTTATTTTGAAATAAATAACTCTCTTTGATCTCTTATAGGAAATACGGGGATGGAAAAGTTCCATCAAAAGAGATAGTCAAAACACATGAATTTGGTATAAGAATAGATCAATTATAACACATAATTATTATTACATTAGCTAATGGAGGTAAGTTATATAGAGTTCAAATACACCATTATTTCCCTTAGATGCTTAGTTAAAAATTTTTACCTTTGGTTGATATAATAGAAACCGTAACTTTTTTTAATGTTGATAATTGTATTTGTATTTTTTTTCAAATTTTATTTAAAAAATATAACTTTTATCATATTAAAGTTTACCATCGATTATTTAATAATATGTAACACTAAGTTATCCTTTGGTGAATATATAATATTATACAATATATGTTGGTTTTAGATGTGAATTTAACATATCTTTCTAAAAATTACAAAATAACATGTCATATAATATATGTTTTCAAGTGTATTATGTCTATTAAAGGTATGTTATCAAGGAAATCAAAGTTAGTGACTAGGAACACCCTCTTCATTGTATAGGAGAAATAGCATGTTTGAATTTAATCATTGCCCATGGTATCATATATTTATGATAATTTTATATATACTTGTCATAAGAAACTTAATTGTTATATTACAAACAAGTTTCAATGTCAAAGAAATATGCATAATTTTATACATTAAATTGTTGGACCGACAAAGGTACTAGACAAGTTTTATTATTAGGAAATATTTTATTTATATACACAAGATTGTGTTTGTTATGGTCAATTATCATAATGAACAATAACCAACTTGTGTATGGTAGTAACCCATTAACGCTTCATCAAACACTCTTTATGTTAATATAATAATCATAACATTGCTCCCTTAATACATCAATGTTCAATATAGGGGAAAGAATTTGACAACTAGATTAGACTAGAATAGTACATTTGAGTTTTTTGGAAATATTAGAAAGTTTTGTTGTCATTGATGTCAAGAGTCAGTTTCAGTGAGCAGCATGGGTTCAAGCACTAGTTTCCATGAGCAGTGCAAGAAAAATGTTGCTTCTAGGCCTAAGTGAAAATAATATTATAATATGCTTATTATAATATTTAAGGTGGTCAAAAAGGTCTATAAGAGCAATAGGAAGGACCAAGAAAATAATATTATAATATTAAAGGTCTAAAGCATAGACCTAAATTAAATTAATTATAACAACTTTGTTATAAATTAATTTATAAATTAATTTAAATTAAAATAACCCTAAGGTTAGGGTTACAAAGGGCAAGCAATAAAATTCAAGCGTTGACGTCGACTATCCTTTCCACCCATCGACATGTTGAGGGAAGAGCAAAAATTTTATATTTATACCATATGCTTTGGAAGAAAAATTATCCTTCGAATAAAACTAATCGAAGTGCATGTGATTTGTGCGAACTGCATGGAAGAAGAGGAGAAGAGGACAAAGTCTTTACAAACGTGGCAGTCAATGAGTGCATAAAGGAAAGGCGGCTTGGAGATTTGTTGCCAACTATGGCGGTTGGGCCAACTGCAGGCGACTGTGGCTTAAGGCGCTAGCAGGTGGGAGGTTCCACGATCGAAACCGGACGACAACGCTTTTGCTAAGGTACATGTGTTAAAGTTTTTTGGCTGCCAAGGTGAAATTTCAAAATGCAGGAGGCGCTCTTTGGTGCCAAGGTGAGCACCTAGCTCACATGGCATGTGGGCCATGGCTAGGGCGCTATGGAGGTGCAAGCGGGAGTTCGAATCCCACCAAGGAAGAGGTACTTAAGTTTTTTATTATTAAAATTGCTTCTAAGGTTTAAAAGGTGGCATGATAAATTTTTATTAAGGGGGAGTTATAAGGTTTTAAAGGTTAAATTGTTTTATTGTGATTGTTGATAAAGTAAATTAAAAATAGGAGTTATAAGGTTGAAAAGAGAATTATATTTTTTATTGGATGAGCTATAATATGTTAAAGAGATAAGGGTTTATAAAGAAAATTATTGTGATTATTTTCTTTACACAAATTGTTGGTTTGCATTTTGAAGTGTGGATATTATAAGGTGTAAAAGAGATTTATTTCTATGTATGGTGAAATATTTTGAGGGATCAAATTGAGTGAATGATTGAGGAAACATTGCTACCTAACCTTTGAAATTGGCAAAATTTGATTGTGATTGAGACAGGTGTTTGAAGTCAAATCTTCTTCAAACAAGAGGTAAGGGCACATTATCCTTGAAAGTTATTGTTGGATGTTGTGAATGCTAAGTTGGAGTGAAAAGGTTCTTGTTTGATAAGCATTTTTGAGTAAACCTTTATATGCATGATTTATGAATGCTTGAGTGAGAACTAGTGAACTATCTTGAACTAGGGTTTGTGCAAGATCATGAGTATCATTGTTATGTGAGATTGTTTGATAAGCATTGTTGGAAATAATTGAGAGAGTATTCATATGCTTGAACTAGGGTTTGTGAAATATCATGACTATCATTGTTATGTGAGGTTTTTTTGATAAGCATTGTTGACTAAGATTTCATTGAGTGATTGGTTGAGTGGAGTTGATTGAGCGTAGTTGATTGGAAGTGTTGGAGTGATAGTTCAAGTTCTGTAAAATAAATTGTCCCATATTCTGATTTGATTTGGAAGAGAGATTGAAAGTGATTGAGTGTTGTGCAAGAATGAAACATATTGAGTCTCTAACCATTCTTCATATGTTTATGTGGTTAAGCAAGAAATTTTGAAAATGATTGAGTATTGTTGTGAGTGAGTAACATATCGAGTCTCTAACCATTCTCTATATGTTTCTGTGAGTCAAACAAGATTCTGTGTGAAGCTTTTTTGTGTGATTGAAGAAGTTTTCTATGATTGAGTTGAGTTGAATAAGCTTTTGTGAAAGCTTGTAAGATGATTTGAGTAAGTCCTAGATTGGACTTAAGGATTGAGTTGAGTAAGCTTTTGTGGAAGCTTACAATGCAGATTTGAGACAAGTCTTGGTGAAGACTTCTTGAGCTGATTGGACAAGTTATAGTGAGGACTTGTTGAGCAGATTTGAGGTAAGTCTTGGTGAAGACTTGTTGAGTAGATTGGACAAATTCTAGTGAGGACTTGTTGAGCAGATTTGAGGTAAGTCTTTGAAGAACACAAGCTTATACTGAGAGGGGGGTGAACAGTATAAGACCACTTTTTACTTTTTCTTCCAATTCAATATTATGTTGTGTAAATATAGCAGTATCAATAGCAATAATCAAAGTAATGCATAAAAACCATACACAATAGAGACATCACAATTTACGTGGTTCACCCAATGTGGGCTACTCCACGGAGAAAATATTTTACTAAAACTTTCTCAATCAATATCTTTGGGAATCACTCCCAATTACAATGTTTATGGATCTCTATCCAAAGGAGATGTTGATCCCCTAATCTCAAGTTCATGGATCTCTTCCATAGGAGAACTCTTTCCCCTTCTGCTCTGGCTATGTGATCTTCTAGAAGACTATGTCTCTCTACTGCACTTACTGGTGGACCTCTCTCCACTTGAAGACTCCTCACTCAGATCTATCTTCAACTATGTTGGCTACTGGATCTCTATCCACTGAGACTCTATCCTCTGTACTCTATCACCTCCAAAGCTCTATCAATAGGCTCACTAAGAACCTGCTCAATAGGCTCACACAGAACTTGCTTAACAAGCTCACACAGAACTTGTCAAATCTACGCTAGCAAGCTCACCAAGAACTTGCCCAAATCTGCTCTAGCAAGCTCACCAAGAACTTGCCCAAATATGCTCTAGCAAGCTCACCAATAACTTGCCCAAATCTGCTCTAGCAAGCTCACCAAGAACTTGCCCAAATCTGCTCTAGCAAGCTCACCAAGAACTTGCCCAAATATGCTCCAACAAGCTCACTAAGAACTTGTCCAAACACTGTCCTCAAATCTGTCCCAACACTATCCTCAAATCTATCCCAAAGGCCTCAATCAATCATGCTCAAGTAGTACTCAAAATGAACTCAACAATGAATGGCAATCTCAACTCAAATTAACTTCATAGAAGCATAAAGAGAATTTTTAGAGACTCAATATGTTCTAATCTCACTCTCAACCCAAATCAATCTCAACTCAACTCATAGAAGCATAAAGAGAATTGTTAGAGACTCAATATGTTCTAAACTCACTCTCAACCCAAATCAATCTCAACTCAACTCAAATCAACTCATAGAAGCATAAAGAGAATTGTTAGAGACTCAATATGTTCTAATCTCACTCTCAACTCAAATCAATATAGAATGATGGAATATTTTGTTTCATAGAACTTGAACAATCACTTCACACATCACTTGACTAGGCTCAATCAACTCAACTCAACCAATCACCACAAGGGACAACTCTTTCTCACACAACCCTAGTCCAAGTATGTATCAACCAACTCAAATGTTTCCAATAATGCTCAACCACAAATCTCACATAACAATGATACTCATGTTATTTTCTAACTCAAGTTCTTTCACAACCAATGGGCTTCAACAACTATGCTTATCAAACAAGGTTTAGACACAACTCTCAACTTATAAAACCTTGAAGCATTCAACCAACCACTTTCTAAAAGGAAACCACAAACAATCCTTTTCCCTCCAATGATATTTCAGAAATCAACCACCATAAACAATCAATAGGAGAATGTGCCCATACCTTTTATGAAGATGAAAAAACCTCTTTGTAAATCTGCCACAATCACAAAATTCTTTTGCCAATCTTCACAAGGGTTAGTAGATCACAAAATAATCAACATTACTCCACTTTTCAATAATCATCACCAAGGCCTTTAATTGCACAACTTCCTTATCTCTCCTAAAACCACTTGTACCATAAAATAAAATAAATCAAAACATTGCATAACCTTTTCACTCTCCCAAAACCACTTATACCATAAAATAAAATAAATCACAATATTGCATACCTTGTCACCTCATGAAAGAATTAATCCTCTTGAAAAAGAACAAGGCAAACTTCACTTTTGGAACCCCTTTGCAAAATCAGAAATATCTCTTTACACACACCTTATTTCTCCTTCTAAATAAGTTAGTCAAATAGCCCTCGAAATAAGCTTTCCGACGATATATAATATGCCCCCTTTCCAAAATAAATTGAAACCTTTACATATATATATTTGTGTGTGTTTTATATATATATATATATATATATATGCCAACCTCCATTAATTGCACATAGGTCGGCCCTCCATTAATTTAAACTTAAACTTTAAACTTTAATATCTTCATCACCGGAGGTCCTTTTTCGATGAAACAAAATTCCACCTTGGCTTTTAAGAAAAGCCCTTTCCACATAAGCCCACCATGGTTTTAAATAAAACCTTTTATTTTGCCTGCCTTGGTTTTCATAAAAACCCTGTAAATATCCATGCTTTCCAAAATATCATAAATGATTATTTATGAAATATTTTGGCCACCAAAACCAAATGTGATCCATGTGACATCAATGATCCATGTGACATCAATGACAACATAAAATAACTCAAATTTCCAACAATCTCCCCCTTTGTCATTGATGGCAACACCTCTAATGCAAATCACTACAATCACTACAAAAACCATCTCTGAGAATCAAAGTTGCTCCCCTGACTCAATACTCTCTATGGAGGTTGCTCCCCCTAACTCAATACTCTCTTTGGAGGCTGCTCCCCCTAACTCAATGCTCTCCCCCTTACTCAAATCTCTCCCCCTTTGACATCAATGGCAAAAGGGACACCTATGGGGCTAAAAGATATGACTCTTAAGCTTAGCCCCCTCACCCCATTCTCTCTTGAGGTGATTAATTTTGGGGTGGGAGTACCTTTACTCCCATATCACTTTGTTTCTTTCCTCTATCAACTTCCTTCCATGTTTTTCTGATATCCTTCTCTTGATGAATTACTTGATCTTCTTGTCTAGAACCTGTTTGACCTTCTTGCCTTGAACCTGTTCCTTTGCTTGCCTATTTGGAATTGAGTCCTACACCATTTTGCAACATTCCCAAAGTTATTGCAATTAAAACACTTTATATTGTAGCCTTTGGATGGTTCCCATATCCTGAATTCATTCTTAAAATAATTTCCATATCCATTCCTTTCTTGAACCCTGTATTGTGAAGCTCTATTTTCATGACCATTATAACCATGACTTCCAAATTATGTAGCTCTAAAACCAAAACTATGTTGCTCATTTCATTTGCATTAAAAATATCTATGACCAATCCTATTGCATGAGAAGCAATGTCCCTAAAAATCATACCTTCTTCCCTTGAAGTTTCTTCTAGCAAAATCAAACTTCTTTGATCCATGGATCCTACTATGATCTGAGCTATCACTTGCTTCTACAATGTAGTAAGATTTCCTTTACCTTATGAAAAATTTCTTCTTCTCATACTTGTTTTTCTTGAATCTATCATCTTTGTCATGCTTATGCTTTCCATCTTCTTTTCTTCTCTGACCCTATTTTTCATAATCACTGATTTCTTCATATGGACACTTGTATGCATAGTTACTAAGATCACCACACTTGTAGCACCTGACTTTCCTTATATCTTTGAAATTCCTTGAGTCCTTATTCCTTTTGATGAAGTTAACTTCCTCATAATTTTCTAAAACTCTATCTATTTTTTAAACTTTCCCTTTATCTTTTTTGAAGCCTTGAATGCAATCTCTTTTATTGGAGCTTGATGCTTACTTACCCTCATCTCATAAGTTGTGAGAGTACCTTGCAATTCTTCCATTGTTAACTTGTTGATATCCATTGTTTCTTCTATTGTTGAAACCTTTGCATCATATTTCATGGGAAGTGATCTCAAAACCTTTTGAGTAACTTTTGATTCTTTCATCTCAAAACCTAGGCCTCTCATAGTGTTAGTAATCTCATCAACTCGAAGTAAGAACTTTGTAATATCTTCATAATCTTCCATTTTCAATTCCTCAAATATTTTTCTATGAGTTTGTAGTTTTTCCAACTTTACCTTGGAATATACTTCATAAGTATTCCTCAACTTGGTCCACATCTCATTAGCTGAAGTACATACCATGACCTTTACAAAATTTGTCTCACGTAGCCCACTCAAAATACAATTCATTGCTCTTGCATTGATCTCAACCAATTTCCTGGTAGTCTTATCTTCCTCGGGATCACCTTCAACCTTATACTCTTTTTCAACCATCTGCCATACCTCATATCCTTGTGATATCAAGTAGTTCTTCATTCTCATGCTCCATAAAGCATAATTGTTACCATCAAACAATGGAGCCTTATTTGTAGATAATCCTTTTTGTGAAGCCATCTGTGTTCTTGTAGAATCTACCCTCAAGTTGTTAGCCTTTCCGAAGGAACCCACTTTGATACCAATTGAAGAACACAAGCTTATACTGAGAGGGGGGGTGAATAGTATAAGACCACTTTTTACTTTTTCTTCCAATTCAATATTATGTTGTGTAAAGATAGCAGTATCAATAGCAGTAATCAAAGCAATGCACAGAAACCATACACAATAGAGACATCACAATTTATGTGGTTCACCCAATGTGGGCTACTCCACGAAGAAAATATTTTACTAAAACTTTCTCAATCAATCTCTTTGGGAATCACTCCCAATTACAATGTTTATGGATCTTTATCCAAAGGAGATGCTGATCCCCTAATCTCAAGTTCGTGGATCTCTTCCACAGGAGAACTCTTTCCCCTTCTGCTCTGGCTATGTGATCTTCTAGAAGACTCTGTCTCTCTGCTGCACTAACTGGTGGACCTCTCTCCACTTGAAGACTCCTCACTCAGATCTGTCTTCAACTGTGTTGGCTGTTGGATCTCTATCCACTGAGACTCTGTCCTCTATACTCTATCACCTCCAAATATCTATCAATAGGCTCACTAAGAACCTACTCAATAGGCTCACACAGAACCTGCTTAACAAGCTCACATAGAACTTGTCAAATCCGTGCTAGCAAGCTCACCAAGAACTTGCCCAAATCTGCTCTAGCAAGCTCACCAAGAACTTGCCCAAATCTGCTCTAGCAAGCTCACCAAGAACTTGCCCAAATCTGCTCTAGCAAGCTCACCAAGAACTTGCCCAAATCTGCTCCAACAAGCTCACTAAGAACTTGTCCAAACACTATCCTCAAATCTGTCCCAACACTATCCTCAAATCTGTCCCAAAGGCCTTCTCAAAGGCTCAATCAATCATGCTCAAGTAGTACTCAAAATGAACTCAACAATGAATGGCAATCTCAACTCAAATTAACTTCATAGAAGCATAAAGAGAATTGTTAGAGACTCAATATGTTCTAATCTCACTCTCAACCCAAATCAATCTCAACTCAACTCATAGAAGCATAAAGAGAATTTTTAGAGACTCAATATGTTCTAAACTCACTCTCAACCCAAATCAATCTCAACTCAACTCAAATCAACTCATAGAAGAATAAAGAGAATTGTTAGAGACTCAATATGTTCTAATCTCACTCTCAACTCAAATCAACATGAAAAAAAAAAAAAAAGAATAATGGAATAGTTTGTTTCATAGGACTTGAACAATCACTTCACACATCACTTGACTAGGCTCAATCAACTCAACTCAACCAATCACCACAAGGGACAACTCTTTCTCACACAACCCTAGTCCAAGTATGTATCAACCAACTCAAATGTTTCCAACAATGCTCAACCACAAATCTCACATAACAATGATACTCATGTTCTTTTCTAACTCAAGTTCTTTCACAACCAATGGGCTTCAACAACTATGCTTATCAAACAAGGTTTAAACACAACTCTCAATTTAGAAAACCTTGAAGCATTCAACCAACCACTTTCAAAAAGGAAACCACAAACAATCCTTTTCCCTCCAATGATATTTCAGAAATCAACCACCATAAACAATCAATAGGATAATGTGCCCATACCTTTTATGAAGATGAAAAAACCTCTTTGTAAATCTGCCACAATCACAAAATTCTTTTGCCAATCTTCACAAGGGTTAGTAGATCACAAAATAATCAACATTACTCCACTTTTCAATAATCATCACCAAGGCCTTTAATTGCACAACTTCCTTATCTCTCCTAAAACCACTTGTACCATAAAATAAAATAAATCAAAACATTGCATAACCTTTTCACTCCCAAAACCACTTATACCATAAAATAAAATAAATCACAATATTGCATACCTTGTCACCTCATGAAAGAATTAATCCTCTTGAAAAAGAACAAGGCAAACTTCACTTTTGGAACCCCTTTGCAAAATCAGAAATATCTCTTTACACACACCTTATTTCTCCTTCTAAATAAGTTAGTCAAATAGCCCTCGAAATAAGCTTTCCGATGATATATAATATGCCCCCTTTCCAAAATAAATTGAAACCTTTACTATATATATATATGCCAACCTCCATTAATTGCACATAGGTCGGCCCTCCATTAATTTAAACTTAAACTTTAAACTTTAATATCTTCATCACCGGAGGTCCTTTTTCGATGAAACAAAATTCCACCTTGGATTTTAAGAAAAGCCCTTTCCACATAAGCCCACCATGGTTTTAAATAAAACCTTTTATTTTTCCTGCCTTGGTTTTCATAAAAACCCTGTAAATAGCCATGCTTTCCAAAATATCATAAATGCTTATTTATGAAATATTTTGGCCACCAAAACCAAATGTGATCCATGTGACATCAATGATCCATGTGACATCAATGACAACATAAAATACCTCAAATTTCCAATAGTCTTGGTGAAGACTTGTTGAGCAAATTGGACAAGTTCTAGTAAGGACTTGTAGAGCATATTTGAGATAAGTATTTGAGAATACTTGTGAGCAGAGTTGATTGATTGATTTGTTCAAACCTTGAGTTAAGGTTTGGGACAGATCTATCAGAGTTGATTTGTGATTGAGTCAAGCTTTGTGTTAAGGCTTGAGGACATTTTTGAGGATAGATTTTGGTGCAGATTTGAGGACAGGTTTGTGCCAGACTAGAGATAGAGATTGAGAAGATTTATGCTAGACCGAAGGACTATGTTTAGTATAGATCAGAGATAGAGGTTGAGCATATTTGTGCTAGACCAAAGGACTATTTTTAGTGCATATTTGAGAAATATTTGAGACAATATTTGGAGGTGGCATAGTATAAATGACAATAGTCTCCAGTGGATAGTGGTCCATTAGCCAAGGCAGTGAAGACAGGTCTTCTGAGTGAGGGTAGGAGTATTTAGTAGATAGAGATCCATAAGCCAGTGTAGTGCAGGTAATAGTTTTTCTAGAAGATCACCAGCCATAGTAGAGAAGGGGTTATCCTATGGATCGAGATCCATGAACCAGTTGAAGATATTAGTGTCTCTTGTGGATATAGATCTATGAACTTGATTAGGGGATTGGTGTCTCATTTGGACAGAGGTCCTTAAATATTGTAATAGGGAAGGATTCCCAAGAGATTTGTTGAGAAAATTTTAGTGAAATATTTTCTCCATGGAGTAGCCCATATTGGGTGAACCACGTTAAACTGGTGTCTCTATTGTGTGTAGTGATTTGTGCATTGATTTTATTATTGTTGTTAATATTGCCATTTATATATTGCATAATATTGTTTGGGAAAGAAAAGTAAAAATTGGTCTTATACTATTGACCCCCCCTCTCAGTATAAATTTGTGTTCTTCAATTGGTATCAGAGTGGGTTCCTTCAGAAGAGTTTAACAGCTTGAAGAAAAATCTCACAATAACATATATGGATTTGAAGAGTGGATCCTTAGATAATTCAGCACCAGTGTTTGATGGGAGTGATTATGTATTTTGGAGTATGAGAATGAAGATTCACCTGATGCAACTTGGAAATGAAATATGGGAACTAGTTGAAAATGGATACACACCACCAGCTACTCCACCTCCAGATAAATATGGTAAGCTTTTACATCATTAAAATTCAAAATATATGAATGCAATTTTGAGAGGTTTACATAAAATAGAGTTTATAAAGGTTATGCACTGCAAATAAGCAAAGGAAATTTGGGATAAGTTGCAAGGCATATATGAAGGAGATAAAGAGGTCTAAAAGGTAAAGTTGCAAAATCTCAAGGAAATATTTGAAGACCTAAAAATGAAGGATGAGGAAAATAATAGTGCCTACTTCATGTAGATGAGGTTGTTAACTTCATGCAAGGACTTGGACTTGAAGTTCAAGAATCTGATATTTGTGATAAGATTTTAAGGTCACTCTCAAAAAGGTTTAGTGAAAATATTTCAGCTATAGAGGAATCAAGATAGTGATCTCTTGAAAAGGGATGAATTACATGACATTCTTACAGCTTTTGAGATGAGAACAAAAGAGGAACCTAATCTCTAGAAAGAAGTAACCTTCAAAGCTACTAAGAAGACAAAGGGTAAGAAGTCAGATTCAAGAAATGAGTTATCCAGTGATGAAGAAGCAAATTATGGCAGAAGGAACAAGGATCCGAGAAAGTATAAAGGTATGAAATCAGTTAGATGTTTCAATTGTGGAAATTATGGTCACTATGCATCTGATTGTCAAGAAGCTGAAAATAGCAATGATGAAGAAAAACAGGATCATAAGAACAGGGAAACAAAAAAACATAGGTACCAAAATAAAAGCATGGATGGAAAAGGCAAACAAGGAAAAAAGTTCTTACAAAGATATCAGAAGAGTTTATATGCAGACAATGCAATTAAGTATTCAAGTGATAGTGATGAAATCTCCTCAGATAATGATAAATATGAAATTCTATTTCTGGCAAAAGAAAAAAAAGTGGTTGGAAAAAGGTCACCAATAATCCTCAAGTGTTTTAGATGTGGTAACTTTTGTCATCTTGAAGATAGTTGTACAAGGAATGCATTTAGTTTTAGTGATGATGAATATAAAGATACACTTGAAAGACCAGAAGAGAATCTACTCTTGGCATTAGAGGAAGAAAGAGGTGATCCTATGGAAGACAAGTCAGAAAGGAATGAAGATAATCCCAAAGGCAAACAAATAGAGGAAGAATCATAGAAAGGATAATTTGATCTTGAGGGTGAGCTTATTCATGCCCTTGATGCATTAATGGAGGTAAGAAAGCAAAACTTAAAACTCAAGCTTAAATTTCAAGAATGTGATGAAGAGAAAGGAAATTTTATAGAGGATCTAACTAACTCAATAGCTAAGACAAGGAGATTCAAATATAATTAGAAGCTAAGGTTTTAGAATGTGAAAGGTTAGAGCAAGAAGTAGCTTCACTAAGGAAGGAATTAAAAGAGTCTAAATATAAGCTACACAAGTTTGAGAAGAGCTCAAAAACCATAGACAAGATTATAAAGGTACAAATACATTCCTCAAAAAAAACAGGACTTGGATTTGAACAGGAACAAAGAAAACAAGGAGAGGAGTCAATATCAAGCTCTGAATAAGAAGAAAATTCAAAATAAGAGAGTGTAAGAGAGAGTGAGACTTCAAGGATGAGTCATACAATAGAGAGTTCAATAGGAAAAGAAACAATGCACAAATGAGGAATATATGGAACAAGAAGTAAGACAGGGTAAAAGAGACTAAGAGACCAATGGTGTCAAGGTAAGGTAGTTTTAATAGATGATGCTTCTCATATCATAGGTTTGGGTACAAGGCTTCACAGTGCAGGACACATGGAAGACAAGAATATGGGAACTTCATAAATAGACATCCTTTTCAAGGGTATTCCTATTCTTGTAATCAGTTTGGTCACATGGCAGTTAATTGCAGGGTTCATAATAGGAATGGATATGGCTTCACTAGGAGAAATCCCAAGACATTTGCACCTCAAAGGAAAAACAACATTAAAGGTTATAAGTGCAATAATGATGGGCATACAACATACAACAAGATGGTGTAGAGCAAAAATTCCAGAGACAAGCAAGAACAGGAATAGTTAGAGGAATCAAAATAATCAGTTAAGGAAGCATGTGGACAAAGATAAAGATCAATGGATGTTGAGAGTAGAAATACTCCCACCCCAAAATTAACCACCTCAAGATGAGGTGGGTGAGGGGCTAAGCTAATATTCTCATTCTTAGCCCCAAGTCCCAAAGGTGACCCTTTACCATTGATGTCAAAGGGGGAGAGATTTGAGTTAGGGGGAGAGCATTCAATCAAGGGGAGCAGTTCCTCAAGGGGAGCAGAACTGAAAAAGGTAAAGGAAATGGTAAAAGGTAATTGGGTTGCCATAAATGACAAAGGGGGAAAATTTGCAAATATGAGCAAGTTGTGTTTTCATTGATGTCAAGAGTTGGTTTCAGTGAGCAGCATGGGGTCAAGCACCAGTTTTCATGAGTAGTGCAAGAAAATGATTGCTTCTAAGCCTAAGCAAAAATAATATTATAATATGCTTATTATAATATTTAAGGTGGTCAAAAAGGTCTATAAGAGCAATAGGAAGGCCCAAGAAAATAATATTATAATATTAAAGGTCTAAAGCATAGACCTAAATTAAATTAATTATAACAACTTTGTTATAAATTAATTTAAATTAAAATAACCCTAAGGTTAGGGTTACAAAGGGCAAGAAATAAAATTTGAGCGCCAACATCGACTATCCTTTCCACCCGTCGATGTGTTGAGGGAAGAGCAAAATTTTATATACCATATGATTTGGAAGAAAAATTATCCTTCGAATAAAACTAATCGAAGTGCATGTGATTTGTGTGAACTGCATGGAAGAAGAGGAGAAGAGGACAAATTCTTTGCAAACGTGGTAGTCAACAAGTGCATAAAGGGAAGGCAGCTTGGATATTCATTCCAAAAATGGCGGTTGGGCCAACGGTAGGAGGTTGTGGCTTAAGGCGCTATCATGTGGGAGGTTTCGTGATCAAAACCCGATGGTAACACTTTTGCTAAGGTGCATGTGTTAAAGTTTTTTTGGGCGCCAAGGTGAAAGTTCAAAGCACACGAGGCACTCTTTGGTGCCAAGGTGAGTGCCTAGATCACGTGGCACATGGGCCACGACTAGGGCACTGTGGAGGCACAAGCGGGAGTTTGAATCCTACCAAGGAAGAGGTATTTAATTTTTTATTATTAAAATTGCTTCTAATGTTTAAAAGGTGGCATGATAAATTTTTATTAAGGGGGAGTTATAAGGTTTTAAAGGTTAAATTGTTTTATTGTGATTGTTGATAAAGTAAATTAAAAATAGGAGTTATAAGGTTGAAAAGGGGAATTATATTTTTTATTGGATGAGCTATAATGTGTTAAAGAGATAAGGGTTTATAAAGAAAATTATTGTGATTATTTTCTTTACACAAATTGTTGGTTTGAATTTTGAAGTGTGGAGATTATAAGGTGTAAAAAATATTTATTGCTATGTATGGTGAAATATTTTGAGGGATCAAATTGAATGAATGATTGAGGAAACATTGCTACCTAACCTTTGAAATTGGTAAAAATTTATTGTGATTGAGACGGGTGTTTGAAGTCAAATCTTATTCAAACAAGAGGTAAGGGCACATTATCCTTGAGAGTGATTTTTGAATGTTGTGAATGCTAAGTTGGAGTGAAAATTTTCTTGTTTGATAAGCATTATTGAGTAAACATTTCTATGCATGATTGATGAATGCTTGAGTGAGAACTAGTGAACTATCTTGAACTAGGGTTTATGCAAGATCATGAGTATCATTGTTATGTGAGATTGTTTGATAAGCATTGTTGGAAATAATTGAGAGAGTATTCATATGCTTGAACTAGGGTTTGTGAAATATCATGAGTATCATTGTTATGTGAAGTTTATTTGATAAGCATTGTTGACTAAGCTTTCATTGAGTGATTGGTTGAGTGGAGTTGATTGAGCTTAGTTGATTGGAAGTGTTGGAGTGATAGTTCAAGTTTTGTAAAACAAATTGTTTCATATTCTAATTTGATTTGGAAGAGATATTGAAAGTGATTGAGTGTTGTGCAAGAGTGAAACATATTGATTCTCTAACCATTCTCTATATGTTTTTATGGTTAAGCAATAGAGTTTGAAAGTGAATGAGTATTTTTGTGAGTAACATATTGAGTCTCTAACCATTCTCTATATTTTTCTGTGAGTCAAACAAGATTCTGTGTGAAGCTTGTTTGTGTGATTGAAGAAGTTTTCTATGATATATTGAGTTGAGTTGAATAAGCTTTTGTGAAAGCTTGTAATTTTATTTGAGTATGTCCTATAGTGGACTTAAGGATTGAGTTGAGTAGGCTTTTGTGGAAGCTTACAATGCAGATTTGAGACAAGTCTTGGTGAAGACTTGTTGAGCTGATTGGACAAGTTCTAGTGAGGACTTTTTGAGAAGATTTGAGGTAAGTCTTGGTGAAGACTTATTGAGCAGATTGGATAATTTCTAGTAAGGACTTGTTGAGCAGATTTGAGGTAAGTCTTGGTGAAGACTTGTTGAGCATATTGGACAAGTTCTAGTAAGGACTTGTAGAGCATATTTGAGATAAGTTTTTGAGAATACTTGTGAGCAGAGTTTATTGATTTATTTTTTCAAACCTTGAGTTAAGGTTTTGGATAGATCTAGCAGAGTTGATTTGTGATTGATTCAAGCTTTGTGTTAATTTGAGGATAGATTTTGGTACAAATTTGAGGATAGGTTTGTGCCAGACCAGAGACAGATATTGATAATATTTGTGCTAGACTAAAGGACTATATTTAGTACATATCAAAGACAGATATTGAGCAGATTTGTGCTAGATTGAAGGACTATATTTAGTGCAGATTTGAGACAGAGCTAAGAGTAAGCCTTAGAGGTGACAGAGTATAGAGGACAACAGTCTATAGTGGATAGAGGTCCATTATCCATGGCAGTGAATATAGTTCTTTTAAGTGAGGGCAGGAATCTTTAGTGGATAGATATCCATAAGCCAGTGTAGTGGAGGTAGCAATTCTTTTAGAATATCACCAGCCAAAGTAAAGGATAAGGAGTTCTCCTATGGATAGAGATCCACAAACCAGCTAAGGAGATTGGTGTCTCATGTGGATATAGATCCACAAACTTGATTAGGGGATTGGTGTCTCCTTTGGATAGAGGTCCATAAATATTGTAATAGGGAAGGATTCCCAAGTGATTTGTTGAGAAAATTTTAGTGAAATATTTTCTCCTTAGAGTAGCCCACATTGGGTGAACCACGTTAAATTGGTGTCTCTATTGTGTGTGGTGATTTGTGCATTGCTTTGATTACTGTTGTTAATATTTCCATTGATATATTGCATAATATTATTTGGTAAATAAAAGTAAAAGTGATCTTATATAGTTCACCCCCCCTCTCAGTATAAGCTTGTGTTCTTTGGAGTTCACAATGGAATTGTTCTCACCATATTACAAATTCAATCATGGAGCATATACCTAATAAGCAATAACATCAAGTACATCAATCAAGTTGGATTAGATCAACTAAGTGGATGTTGATATCTATATATATTCACTTTCTAAATCAAGTCATTAGGATTCTACATCACTCCTTATTTCTAAATTTTGGTAAAATTTTATGATCATTGAACTAGCAAGGTAGCATCATCATCTCCTCACATAACATGGTTGTCAAAACAAATTTTTAAGTGTCTCATCAAACATTCAATTCATAAACCATTATCTCTAATAGATATAGAAATCATGGTCATTTATCAAGTACTCAATGTACCTCCTAAATTAGTAAACCAGATCATCTAACATCTTCAATTTGATAGGGATCAAAAAGTGCTTTTTTATGACTATACAATGATATATTTTACAAAATTAATTTATGTAAAATATCTATTTTGTCAAAGTATCCCAATCCATTAAAATAACTCCTTCAAAAATAATTGAATAACCCTTAAAAATACCTTAATATTTTATCTTTCAAGTCATGACTTAAACATCCTATCATGATGTGTATCGAATAAATAAAATATCTCAATTAAAGAGTTGTTTTTATTTTCGAGGATACATATGTGAACCCAAAAAATAAGATATTCTAAATTCCTCATATGTATGCCTTCTACCACAATATCCACAAGCTACATGCCCAAGAATGTGATGTCACATATGTGAATTAGAAGTGAGATGGCATATAGATCAATCATACGCCACACATCTCACATCATGTGAGCATTGCTTTCCATTATGAGCAATTTACCTTGGTTAACAATAATTGTTATTTTGCCCATATCTGCGGGTTTCTTAATCCCATTATTTCCCCATAGAGGGAATAAGATGATTCGATGGTATACTCTAGGTATTTGCTTATTAGAGCTCCTTTTAATCACCTATACATTCCGTTATCATTTCCATTTTGATAATTCATTAATCCAATTGGAAGAGGATTCTAACTGGATAGATCTTATTCATTTTCATTGGAGACTGGGAATTGACGGACTTTCCATTGGACTTATTTCATTGACGGGATTTGTTACTACTTTAGCTACTTTAGCTGCTTGGCCAGTTACTCGAAATCCGCGATTGTTGCATTTCTTGATGTTGGCAATGTACAGTGGCCAATTAGGATTATTTGCTTCCCGAGATATTCTACTTTTCTTTCTCATGTGGGAGTTGGAACTAATTCCTGTTTACCTACTTCCCAAAGGGATGTATAATACCAACCATAATTGATATGGTATAAAGGGAATTTTATTGAACTATAATTTTCTCTCCAATCAAACAATTAAAATTTAGTCATTGATCATCATCATTTGATGACTCACATTTCATTTAATCTAGGGTAAGTGAAGGAAATATAATAATGTTTTATTGTTGATATTTTTTATTAAATGACTCATGTAGCAAACTCTTAGGATTAGCAAATATTTTTTCTTTCCCAATGTAATGCCATGGTTGCTTCACCAATACCTTATTTTCTTCCAACCAATTGATGCCTCAATTTAGTGCCTCCACACAACAACACAATGACTATGGATATGTTAGCTTTAGCAGCATTCAATCATGACAAGAGATAGAGATCAAAGCAATAGAACATCTTATTACATGAAAATAAAGTGATACATTGAATAGAGATGTGAGGCTCTTTATATAGGAAGATAGATTCCTTAGCCAACACTCTATCTAGTTGTACGAAGGACAACTTGCACATATACAACTTGCACATTGACACTTGTGCATTTGTTACATTGCATGTGGTAACAAGATAACTTCCTCCTGAAGTAATCTAGTATAAGCCAAATGATGTAATATATTCTAACACCCCCTGTATTACATTATTTGGTATGAAGTTCTCTTGAATCACATAGATGATCTTTGAATGTTTGAAACTTGACTTTCCCAAGTGCCTTTGTGAAGATGTCTGCTAACTGATCTTCTGTAGGAACATACTTAAGAATGATATGCTTGTTCTAAAAATATTCCTTGATAAAATGACATTGTGCTTCAATGTGCTTTGTTCTTTCATGTATGATGGGATTCTTGATCAGATTCAGTACTCCTTGATTATCACAAAATAACATAGTGGGAGTTCGTTTAATCCCCATGTCAGACAATATGTATTGTAACCATAGAGCTTCACAGGTCGTGTCTCTTGTTGCTCGATACTCTGCTTTAGTTGATGATTGTGCTACTGTATGTTGTTTCTTGTTGTGCCAGGATATAGGACCTGATCCGAGATAGAAGACATAGCCTGAGGTAGATTTCCTATCATCAATAGATCCTACATAATCTGAGTCTGAGTATCCTTGTAGACAAAATTCTTTAACATCCCTCATATAAGTCAACCCATAGTCTGTAGTCTTCTTGATATATTGTAATATTCTTTTTGTAGCTTTCCAGTGACTTTCCCTTGGTTCTTGCATGAACCGTGAAAGATAATTTACTGCAAATGCTATGTCTGGTCGATTGTTTGTTAAATATAGAAGACTTCCAATCAACTGATGATACATTGTAGCTGAAACCAATGGTGTTTTATCATTTTTGGATAGTTGAATTCCTTGTTCCATTGGTGTATCTTTAGGCTTGCACTCTATCATTCTATACTTTTCAAGGAGAGCTTTTGCATATTTTGATTGAGTGATAACTATCTTATCCTTTCCTTGACAAATTTCTAAACCAAGATAGTAGTTCATTAATCCAAGATCTATCATTTCAAATGCTTTTTCTAGATCCTTTTTTATAGCACTTATTAATATTTCTGAACTTCCAGTAATCACTATGTCATCAACATATACTATGAGGATCAAGATATCGTTTCCAATTTTCTTGGTATATAGACTGGGATCTGAAGAACTCCTTTTGAAATCATGATGTAGTAGATGATTATTGATCTTTATATTCCATGCTCTGGGGGCTTGTTTCAAACCATAAAGAGACTTATTCAATTTGCATACCTTGTTTTCTTGTCCTTGAATAATAAAGCCTTCAGGTTGTGTCATATAGACTTCTTCTTCTAAGTCCCCATTAAGAAATGCACTTTTCACATCCATCTGATGAAGTTTCCACCCTTGATGTGCAGCTAGTGCACAGACTATTCGGATAGTAGTCATTCGAGCTGTTGGTGCGAATGTTTCTTCATAATCAATCCCCTCTATCTGAGTATATCCTTTTGCTACTAGTCGAGCTTTATATTTGTCAAGTGTCCCATCTACTTTGTATTTGATCTTGTAAACCCATTTGCATCCTACTACTTTCTTTCTTGGAGGTAGATTTACTAGATTCCATGTCTTATTCTTTTTGAGTGATGCATATTCAGATTCCATAGCTGCTTTCCAGTGTGGATCTTTCAGTGCCTAAGAAGTTGATGTAGGTTCCACTGAGTTACTTAACATTCCTCTATTCATTCTAGTCATGCTGTGAGTTTGAGGTCCTATAGAAGTAAGATCTGGCATTCTTTCTAGATTTGATTCCTTGAGAGTGTCTCTGAGCCATATTGGTTCTTTTCTGGGTAGTGTTGTTGATGCTTCTATATCTTGTTCTTGAGATTCTGATTCTGACCTTGTACTCATTGTATCTTCTTCAGATAGATTTATGATGACTTCTGAGTCACTACTAGAATTATTTACATCGATCTTGGCTTTTTCATCAAAGACCACGTCTCTGCTGATATAGACTTTCTTTGTAGATGGATCTAGAATTTTGTATCCTATAGATTCATTGTCATAGCCAACAAATATCCCTACCATAGTTTTGTCATCCAACTTAGTCCTCTTTTGTTTTGGAACATGCATGTAGGCTTTGCATCCGAAGACCTTTAGCTTTTCTATGTTTGGCTTTTGTCCTGACCATGCTTCTTCTAGTGTAATATGTTTGAGTACCCTTGTTGGAAGTCTATTATGTATGTAGACTATTGTTTGTACTACTTCGACCCAATATTTGTGATCAAGATGTGCTTCTTTTAACATACATCTTACCATTTCCATAATTGATCTATTTCTTCTTTCTGCAATTCCATTCTGCTGAGGTGAATATGTTGTAGTAAGTTGTCTCTTAATTCCATTTTCTTCAAGAAATGAGTCAAATTATTTGGAAATAAATTCTCCTCCTCTATCTGAGCGAAGTGCTTTTATGGTCTTCCTTGATTCTTTTTCCACCTAGAGTTTGAACTATTTGAAGTGACTGAAGGCTTCTAACTTGTACTTCATGAAAGATACCCATATTTTTCTGGTGTGATCATCAACAAATAATTGAAAATATTTATGTCCTCCAACACTATCAACTTTCATAGGTCCACATAGATCTGTATATATTATTTCTAGAGGTTGTTGAGCTCTGTGTTGATGAATTTCAAAAGGGACTCTATGTTGCTTTCCTACTAGACATTTTGGACATACAGTAGTTTTTGGAGATAAGTTGGGTAGACCTTCTACCATTTGATATCTGGATAATTCTCTCATTGATGTTTCACTGGTATGTCCTAGGCATTTGTGCCATAGTTCTGAAGTATTGGTGGAAAGAGCTGAGTGAATTGTAGTGTCTAGAACAAATAGACCATTTTTATATGATCCTGTTGCTATTATTTTTCCTTGTCTAGAAATGTGACATTGTTTTCTTCCAGTGAGAACCTTGAACTCAATGGTTAGATCTTGATCCATAAGTTGAGAGACAGAAATAAGATTTGTGGTTAATCCTAGAACAAACAAGACATCTTTGATCATACCTTTTCCATCCTTAAGTTTCATTGGAATATCTCCAATTCCTTTTACTTCATATGTTTTGCTATCTGCTACGACAACTGGTTTTTCATTTATCTTCTTCAAATATTTGAACCAATGTATGTTCCCTATCATATGCTTACTTGCACCTGAATCTATATACCAATAGCCCATGATATTGTTTTACCTTATGTCTCCCTAGTATGCTATAGTGCTTTTGTAAATTATAGTTCAATATATGATTGATTTTGTAAAGGTTTTGTAGATGGCAAAATCAATTCTTATTATCCCTTATTACTCCTATTGAACTAAGCATTGTTCCCAAATTTTAAAGAGGTAATAATGTTGGACCTTTTGTCTCCTTTTGATAGATTTGAGACAATAATAATAATATGTATATCCAACCTTTGAAAAAGCTTTGATAAACCTCTCTTTATAAATAACCTATTGGGAATTAGGTTTAGTGTATCTAATTTTCCAATTAATTAATTTGATGTAGTAGCCCTTATGACTCCCTAATATTTGGATAAATTAGATCACAATAATATTTACAAATAATTATTATTTATTCCAATAGAAATCCTTATTGCTCCTAGGATTTATATTGCAAATATTATTTTTATATGATAAAGTTTTCCCTTTTGATAAATTGCTTTCAATTAATTAAATTCCTTTAATCACAACCTTATAACTCCCAAGGAAAGAAAGCATATAATAATGGGAATTAAACTTTACCTTTCACCAAGCAATATACGATGTTGTTCTTGCTGAGAAGCTAGGGTTGCATGTAATTTACGTAGACATTGTGATTGCACCCTCCAATGGAAACGCTTGGAGCTATACGCATTCCAAAATTGGTGTTGCTTGGACTCTCGCTTGGGTATTGAAAACTCTAACATCTTTTATCCACACTGTAATTCTATCTTATGTGCACAGACGATAAGGTGATAGATGCCAAAATGAGAGGTAACTTACACTCTCTCTTTGAACTCATTGATGTCCTTAATATGGAGAAGCTTCTTATCTAAGGTGCCAAGTGGCACGTCCATTTCACATTGAGCACTTGAGAGGAGTTTGGTGCAAATGATGCGTTCGTCTTCCTTCTTGTAAAATCTAGATGTTACACTTCTTTAGCAAAATGTTCTATCTCCCAAGGGACAAGTGTATCCCATACACTCAATGCACCAACCTATTTTTATAACTCCTTTCTTGAAGATGAGCGCTCTCTTGACTTGAGCGTTAGGGTTCTCCTTTGGTGACAAGTGTCACATTCTTCTCTGCATGGATGTCCTCCCTTTCACTAGTTCAAATGGACCTTTTTGGAGATCCTTTAAGCTTCGAGAATCCCCAACTCCTCTTTCGTTCACTTGCACTTGCTTTCAGCTGGGATATGGAGCAATAATATGGAGGTTTCGAGCACCGATTTCTACCAACGATCATGGAGTAAGTGATACTCCAATGGTGCTTTGTTTTCCTTTCTTCCTTGCTTGCTTACATCCTCCTTCCATAGATGCTATTGCTCTTTGATTAACGTTGTTCTCCCTTTGTTGTATCTTGCAGGTTCGGCCATCTTGGATGCGAGGAGTATGAGCCCATTGATTGGCTCCTTGAGCTGAGCTTGATTGCTGCTAGCATACGACCACCTTTGGCTGATTTTTTAGCAAGTGTAGTGCCTCTAGAGCACCTTTAAATCTGCCTTTTTCTCCCTGTATAACTAGATTAGGATTTGTGCAATATAATGTAAAATAGGTTTACATAAAATATTCTTATTGCACCTTCATTTTGCACTCTTCTTTTTACATCTAAATTTCTGGTTTTGAGGCAGAATATTTGAGTGCAATAGGGGTTTTGAGTTTGTCCTTTAGAATGGACAACTTCCCCTTTTAGCTTGGATATTTTATGAAAGGTTCCAAGCTTGTAACCATATGATGGAAGCTCCTTTTTTTGCTATATTTTTCTGCACTATTATTGTGCCTTGAACTTGAGACTCACCAAGTCTCGTTCAATGCTTCCTTTGATGCTCTTTTTGGTGGTTACTTTCTTCTCCAAAACTTGGAGGATAGAGCTTATTTTGTGGCTTCCTCAGGCCACCCAAAGTTGCAGATCTCTGTGCACTAATAGTGTCTTTAGACACTTTGAATAATTCTATTTTTGTGCCCTTCTCAAGAACACAAGCAATAATATTTTTGAGAGCAATCTAATAGTGCAAATCTAATAATATTTTAATGCACTAATAATATCACCTTATTACTCCAATTAACTCTAAAAAAACTAATGCACTTAATCAATCTACTGCAACTAATCAAGAATAATCTGAAATGAATCTTCAAGAATTATTCTAAAATTTCTTTAATCAGAAAAGTAATAGGAGCTAGTCTTCATTTTCTTTCCAAAAGTAGATAATAGGTAGTTGATAGATAGTTTAAGATTTCTGAAATCTAATCAACTCCTAAAGTGCAAATGAACCTTAAATAATCCTTTCTTTTTGCACCCTTTGAAGACTCTAATTTAATTCTCCTTTTTGCAACTTCAATCTAGTTAAGGTGCTTAAACAAATCTGATAAGTAGTCCACTTAATGAATCTACTTGCACCAATAGTTGCTTACCTTTTTCTGAAAGCCCTTTTTACCACTTCTGTAGAGGATGTAGATCTTGGTGTCTATGATCACCAAGTTGCTATCTTAGATGAGATCTTGCAGCTCTTTCTGTAGGCTGCCTTGAACAACTTCTTCTTCACCAAAATATGGTCTCCCTTTCATGAGCCTAGAATTTTTGGTGGCTTGTTCTCCTCTTGTAGTCTCCTCCTTTTTGTTGTAGATGTGAAGAGATATTTGATTCTGAAGTGGTGCCTTCTTGCTGTGAGAGGTAATATCCAGGTCTCCTGGATTTGGTAGGCTTCTTCTCAAGATTTGGCACTCCTTGCCAAATTCTTCTTCTTGGGCTTGTTTTCGGATGGCGACAATTGTCCCAAATCTTCTGCTAATCAAAAATTTCTCTGATATCCTTATTCTTGCCAAGCTCTTCACATGATCTTAAATGGAATTTGCAAGTGGTAGGTCCAAAGGTGCATCTATTTTGCAAACACCAGTAGCAATGACTCCCTATCTAGGAGTGACCGTGGCTCTGATACCACTGTTAGCTTTAGCAGCATTCAATCATGACAAGAGATAGAGATCAAAGCAATAGAACATCTTATTGCATGAAAAGAAAGTGATACATCGAATAGAGATGTGAGGCTCTTTATATAGGAAGATAGATTCCTTAGCCAACACTCTATCTAGTTGTACGAAGGATAGCTTACACATATACAACTTGCACATTGACACTTGTGCATTTGTTACATTGCATGTGGTAACAAGATAACTTCCTCCTGAAGTAATCTAGTATAAGCCAAATGATGTAATATATTCTAATAGGATAGTGTCATTCAAACACCCTGACATGAATGTATCTTATTAGGTGAACTTTAATCATAACTATAACTACATCTCAACTATTGTAGATGGATGTCTTACTAAAAAGAACAACTATTATTCTAGCATGATAACACCCTCTTGAACACTCAACTACACCATTCCCTCACATAGCAAATTACTACACTCCTTTAAAAAAATTTAATTATGCTATCTACACTTTCATACTTGCAAATCTCACAAATTAAACAAATATGCAATACAATCAAGTAGGCAACAACGTATCTATAGCTAGATACATAGAAGGTAGATGAAGTCAATCAAGAAAGTTATCTATAATCAAGGTTATGCATAAGCATGAAATATCGTAAATTGGCTCTATTTAGGATTTTCAAGATTTTAAATTGGCTAATTTTGGATCCTTTCATTGGGGCCCATTTGCCCACAATTTACAGGGTAGAATTTTTTTGGGGTAAATTTGCTCGTCATTAATAATCATGAACCTAATTTTATTTTAATTCGTCGACCTCAAATTACAAATGATTTTTATTTTCCCGTCTAATTCGCCTTCAAATTATAAATGATTTTATATTTCCTGCCCAAATCACCTTCAAATTATAAATGATTTTATTTTTCCCGCCAAAATCGCCTCATATACTACTCGTATATATATTGTACTAGGTATCGATAAACATACATAAAAAATACTCTAACTCAAAAAAAACTCTGAAACAACAAAAAACTTAACAAGGTTGTAGAGGAGTGTCTGTCGAAATAAGTCGATCGATTGCAAAGTTGTGTCTGTCAGCATAAGACGATCAGTTGCATATGTGTCGATCGGCATTCGTCTACCAGTTGTAGAGGTGTCAATCGGTTGTAGAGGTGTCAATCGACATTAGCCTATCTACTGCAGGGACTATCGGTTGCAGGACCGTGCCTATCAACATAAGATGATCAGTTGCAAAGGTGTTTATCAACATTTATCTATTGATTGCAAAGGTATTTATCAGTTGTAGAGGTGTCGATCGATTGCAGAGGTGTCTATCAAAATCATCCTATCAATTGCAGGGACTATCAATCGGTATTTATCTATCGGTTGCAAAGGTGCCAATCGGCATTAATATATCGATTGCAAGACCATGTCTGTCAGTATAATATGATCGATTGCAAACATGGCATATATGCAATTGATCGTCATGTTTGCAACCAATTAGCATACCTGCAATCGATCATGCTTGCAACCAATCAGCATATTTGCAACTGATCAACATGTCTACAACCAATCATCATGGTTGCAACTGATCGAGATGTCTGTAATTGATCAATTTATCTGCAATCGATCGATATGTTTGCAACTGATAGACACTTTTGTAACCGATCGGTGCAGTCGATTACTTTTTCTGCAACCGATCGATATGTTTGCAATTGATAGACATGTCTACAACCGATCAGTATGTCTACAACCGATCGGTATATTTGCAACCGACACTTTTGTAATCGATCGACACTTCTGCAACCGATCGACATCTCTGCAACCGATCGTCATGTCTACAACCGATCAACATACCTGCAACCAATTGAATTTTACATCTCATACTGGTTGTCATAAATCATAAAGGCTAAAAGCCTTTCTTGTCGGCCTAAATCCTTTAAGTTTACCATACATTTTTAGAGTTTGTAATCCGATATTCATGGCCCCAAACATAGAAAAATTTGCCACGGTTTGAAAATTTTTGGAGAAAAAAATTAAAATTCGCCAGGTTTGAAAATTTTTGGAGAAAAATATTTGCAATTTTCCATGTATACTTCTATATATTTCGTCGGGATTCCAAGACAATTTGCCTTCATTTTATAAATAGATTTTGGGGTCGACCCCTTATCTATCTATAATCTTCAAGGATAACTTTATTGGAGGTCCTTTTGCTCAAGGAGTCAATGCATTTGATGGTCGTAATGGCATCATAACCATCAATAACCTGCTAAATATGAGATATTTGTAATTGAATCATTCATTATTTTTACCAATATTGGTCATGGAAGAATCCCAAGGCCAATGTGCTTCCATATAAAGTTCTTGTTGTACTCAAATATACATCACACCACACTTACCATTTACTACAAACACCGACACATTATCATAATTGTACCCACTCAGCTTTCTATTCCCTCCTTAAGGCAATGAATAACATTTTCTATATAGTGTTTAAATTCATGAACAACCCTATGCCTTCACATTAACATTCACAAGGATAATCTTGGCTCATAGAATCTAGACGCCCATTCATCAAATGACCCTCTCTCTCTTTGTAGACAATCCACTAATCACTTTTACTAAATTAATATTTAATATATACATATATGGCCTTCAAAATATGAATGATCTAATATGTAGATGACATACATCATGAAGTAATGGTTTCTATATGAATGATCTAATATGTAGATGACATACATCATGAAGTACTGGTTTCTATATGACAAATGACATGGCATAAAGATTAATTCCAACTGTTTTTCACAAGTTCCATATGATAAAATTTTAACTACTTTTCACAAGTCCCATCTAAAGGCCATACCAAGTTTGATACCATATTGTGATGCTAATTTTACTATAATAAAATTACATTTTAGTCAATGATTCTACAAAGATGATTCAAAGTTTGAATCCTTTGTGATTTCAATAATTTACCTTGTGGTCTCAAGTTTCTATGTGCATATGTAACATCAAAATTTTAATTTAAATTAAAAGACTACCATAAAAAATACCTAGGGAAAATTTAATCTTCCTTAAAAACAATAACCCTTCCTTAACATCCCTTAAACAAATTTAATCACATAAAGAATCTAATATTTATAGCTAATTTATTTTAATAATTTTGATTTTGTAGTCCTTATTTCATTGCACCAAACGTATACAGTTAGTTAGTTATGAAAATATATATAATAATTGTTATAAAAATGTTTAAAACTTTTATATGTTTTTTAATTTAATAAATAATTATCATTATTATGTACTTATTTATTACTTAAATTTATTATTTAGAATAATGTGAGTTTGAAAATATTCAAAGTTCAATATTTAGTACTTATATGTCTATTTAGAATTAAATATTACAATTTTGATTTAATATTCCATTGTTATTTAAATTTAGTATTCAATATTCAGTATATGGATTTTGATTGTATTTAAATTTTGATTCAATATTCAGTCTTTATACTTTGATTCAATATTTGGTATTTAGACTATGATTCAATATTTAGTATTCAAACTCTAGTTCAATATTCATTATTCAATATTCAAATTTACTATTCAATATTGATTATTTAGTTTAGGAGTCAATATTTAGTATTCAAATTTTTATTTTAATATTCAAATTTTGATTCAATCTTCAATATCCAAACTTTAATTAATTTTTCATATTTTAATATTCAGATTTTGGTTTAATATTCATTAGTCATATTTTAACTTAGTATGTAATATTTAATATTCATTTTTTTATATAAAAAATAGGGTTTTGAAAGGGTTGTTATTTATCTTTTACATCAACTTAGCCACATCGAACGGGCCCCGTCGGACTGAGTGCTTGTCCCTTTCCTAGTACTTTTAGCGGTGTAAAAGGTTTAAAATGATTGTGGTATGGTGGTTATAGGGGCGGGACTATGCGAAGAATTGTGTGGCAAGTTTTAAGGTAGACAATGCAGAATATTGTGGCAACCATAAAATCCGGACAGCCTACCTGGATCACGGCGGCTACCAATTCCACCATGTAAATTAAAAAAAAAAAACCTTAGGCGCATCGAGCTATATAAACTATTTGGTCTTGTTGAGATTTGAACATTGATGGATTACATCATCCATATCTCTCAACCATTGAATCAAGACCTCATTGACCAATATTCAACATTCATTTTATATATATATATGATTTATGTTAATGTGATAAACCCCTATGACCAATGCGTAGACATCCCCATCCCAACCATGACCTCTAACAAGGATGAGAACTAAGCTTATCAATAAGGATCAAACACACAACCATATACACACCCAACCCCTTACACACTTGCCCACACCGCGGTTTGAACCTTGGACCTCTCAAAGAAGAGTCAAAGCTCGAGCCATTGTTCGATCCCCTCAAAAATTTTAAGATCCATATTATTTAATATTCAACATTTAATATTATAATTTAATTTTAAATGTTTAGATTGAGTATTTATTAATTATTATCAAAATTAATTTTTTTTATTTTTTGTTCATTGAAGTTTATGTATTCAATTATATGTTTGATCTATATATGCTTGTTTGAGTTCAAGATTATGTTTGTTTATCTTTAATTTTATACTCATTTAGATTTATGTATGCCTAGGACAACATGGTGGTTAGGGCTTTGAGCTTTCTTCGAGACCCAAGTTCAAACCACGATGTACTTAGAAGAGAATAGGTAAGTTGATAGTAGTTGAGTGTTTGTTAGTTGGTTATCCTAGTTGAGGTCCTATGAATTTTATTTTACTAACCCTAGTCTTGTGGACTTCGTCTTATTAGCTCAATCCTATTGACTTCATCTTACTAGCCTCAAACGAGATCATGTTGACTACTAGGGTTAATACAGTTGGATCTAGAGTCTATTGACTTTGTTTTACCAGCCTTGGTCTCATTGAATTTGTCTTGCCAACCATGGTGAGGGTGTTAGGGTCTCATTGACTTCATCTTATCCAACGAATTAGGGTTTATAGTGGCGATGTTCGAGTTGGATCTGAAGTCCTAGTGTCCAAGTTCGATCTAGAGTCTTGTTAACTTTATCCTATTGACTCCTAAGGTTTATGCAGTTGGATCTAGAGCCCCCTTGACTTCATCTTAGCAATCCCAATCAGAGTCCCATTGACTTCGTCTTACCAAATAGGCCAAAGTTTATAGTGGTGGCATCTAATGAGTTGGTTCCAGAGTCTTGGTGTTCGAATTTGATCCAAAGTCCCATCGACTCTGCCCCATGTTGAACAAAGAAGTTATCGATTCCCTTATATATATATTAAATAGTCTTGGTTTCGTTGACTTTGTCTTACCAGTTTTATTTGAGTTTTTTTGACTTCATCTTACCCAACGAGCTAGGGTTTATATTGGTGACGTTCACATTAAATTCAAAGTTCGAATCTAAAGTCCTCGCATCTCTGAGTTCGATCCAAAGTCTTATCGACTTTGTCCCATTAATAGCTAGGGTTTATACAGTTGAATCTGGGGTCCATTGAATTCACTTTACCAGCCTCTGTTCCATTGAGTTGGATCCAAAGTCTATTAATTTTTTCTTACCAACACATTTTCCATTGAATTCGTCTTAGCCAATAGGTAGGGTTTATAGTGGTGATGTCTGAGTGGGATTTTGAGTCTTGGCATTCGAGATCGATTTAGAGTCCCACAAAATTTACCGTATGTATGGCAAAGGTGTGTTGAGCAAGGTATATCGACAGTATTGTCATTGTTGTGAACACAGTCAGATAGATCAGTTGATGTAGTGGACAGGAGTTCAAAGGTTATTCAGAGTATGTACAGTGATTTTAAATACTTATGAGGATGTTTTTGATGTTTGGGTGAAGTTGTTACAGGTTGTTTGTGCAAATTTGCAAAAGTTGAAAAAATCGTCAAAAAATTGTCAAAGCAGCAAAATAGTCAAAAATTTGCAAAAGTCATCATGGGCACAATTGGACAGGATGGATCAGTTTGGAACATGCCAGCATGTCATAAAATAGTCCAGAACAACATTGGAGATGTCAGCACAGTTTTTGGAGTGGTCGGTGGTGTTTCCGGTATCTTGGCGGATGATTTGGCAAGTGGTTGTATAGGCTGAAAAAGTGTAGGTTTTGTCAGAAACACTATGAACAAACCGTAAGGATTTATGCAGTAAAATTTGAACTGGAGGTGGTCATTATCTTCAAGAACATGTTTTCCAAATTTCAATGAAAACGGAGAAACGAGGCGAATTTTACAAGCGTTGCAATACTGTCATAAAAATGCTCTTTTTTGAAAAAGTGTGTCAGTAGCAGTTTTTGTGGAAGTGGTACAGGCGAACCGTAAGGAGTTAGGTAGTGATTTTTGGTTTGGACATAGTCAGTTTTGCAAATATTCTACGTTTCAAATTTTAGAGAAAACTGAGTTACGAGGTGAGAGTTATATTTTTGCAAAAACGTTACAGGTCTCTTTTATGTCAATTTGTGCCACTTGGGCAAAATCCTTTAGTTGGCCATTTCGACCTTGAAGAGTCGCCAGAGTTTCAGTTTCAGTGTTGTTACACCTTCAAAGAATCAAATAGATCATATTTTGTTTTTGGTTTGAGTTGTCACGTGGCTCCGAAGTATGAGAATGAGTAAGGTGTCAATTCTTTGCATGTGACGTGTTTGACGAAATGCCTTCTCAATATAAAAAAAGTGAGTTATATTATTTTAAGCAGTTTCATTAAATAAAGATTTTTGGAGAAAGTGAAAAGTGAAAAGGAATGCAAGTGTGTGCATTTAAGTAAGAAGTGTTTTATTGAAGAGTGTGATTTTATTTTGTGACGGAGAGAAGAGTGTGTGGAGAAAAATAAAGAGTGAAAATCCGTGTTTTTGGGAAAAAGGTGAAAAACGTCACTTTAGTATTTTGGGCATAACTTTCTCATACGATATCATTTTTGGCTGAAATTTTGAGAGGAGGTCATAGATAGAGTTCTGCACAATACCCAGAAAGCGTTTAGTAATTGACAAAACAAGCTAAGAGAACAGTCAATTTTTATGTGAGAAGAGAAGATTCATATATGTCATTTTATTATCAATATCAAAATCAAGTGGGTGCTTGGTAGAGGGGTTGGTGCTCCTTTCTGTTGGTGTAGATAAATCAGGGGTTGGTGCTCCTTTCTGTTGGTGCACATAAATCAGAGGTTGGTGCTCCTTCCAATGGGTGCTGGTAAATTGATTGTAAAGTTGGTGCTTTGCAAAGGCTGGATTTGGATGGGAGTCCAAACAGTCATTTTGAGGATGTAGCCAAATCGGTGAACCTCGGTACATCTTATGTTGTGTGATGTTCTCTTGTTATATTTGCTTTATTTAGTTTCAAGTTTTCATTGTTTCGGCTTTAAGAGTTAAAGATTTAAGTTTTAAAAAAGCTACACTGATTCACCCCCCTCTCAGTGTCATTGTGAGACTAACAAGATGTTACCGATTCTTTTATCCAAATTTGAGGTGGGACTCTGCCTATGTTGGACAAAAGTATTAAATATTCCCTTTATTTATATATATATATTTTTTTACTTTTTATACATATACATATCTAACGTACCCGAGTCACATCACCGATAATGCAAGTGGTGTCCTTCCTAGTAAATCACATCATGCGGATATATATACATTTTCTTATTTAATTTATTTACAATTCTGACCCATCACACGGATATATATAAATTTTATTATTTAATTTATTTACAATTCTTTAAAACTATATTTATTTATTTTAAAATTTTGTTTTTTTAGTTAAGTTGGATTCATTGAGGCTCAATCAAGTTAAAATATCAGTTTTAAATCATTTGAGTTTTGTTAATATTCATTCAATGAGAGTGTTCAATGTCTCATATCTAACTCAATTCAAGTTAATTCACATTTGATCTAAGTTTATATTTTTGTTTATTTATGTATATATTAATATTTGTGATATATTTATATTTTCTAAACTTAATTTAAAATATATATAGTAGAATTGGTAGCCACCACGAATCCTGACACGTTATTCGGCTTTTTATGGCCCCCACAATATTCTATGTTGTTCGCCCCGAAATTTACCACACAAATCTTTGCGAAGTCCGCCTCTATAATCACCATGCCACAATCATTTTTACGTCGTTGAAATCTTTGCGCAGTTCGCCCCTATGACCATCATGCCATGATCATTTTAAACCTTTTACGCCGCTGAAAGCTATAGGAAAGGGACAAGCGTTCAGTCCGGTGAGGCCCGAGATTTGAACCTTGGACCTCCGCCTCCTTACCGGGTTTGAGGGAACCAATTGATCTACACCTCGGACCTTATAAATGTTTAGGGTAAACACAAAAAAATTTAGAAGGGTCTGGACCCTATCAACAAGGTGGTTGTATAGGAGGAATGGAACCCTGTCTGCCTCTACTAGCACATAGGACATTCCCAGCTACACCATTTATCTACAGTATGGAAGCAGGGAGAATGGAACCTGGGTCAGCCTCTACCAACACCCAAGACAATCACGAACTGCGTGGTAGACAAGAAAATCACAAATATTAATATTATATAAGAATTGTTTTAAATTATTTTATATAAATACCTAAAGGAATGTCAAACTAGTAAATAATTTTTGTATTGATGAAAACATATTATTTGTTTTTATAAATTTATATCTTAATCGGCTCACGAGGAGTTGGAGAGCAAGTGGGTAGTTAAAACTCTACAGTTGAAAAAGAGAGGCTCCAGGTTCAAATCTCTCCCCTCACATGATGCCCATATGCTATGTACATTTGAGAGGTTACAAATAAAAATAAATAAAATTATATCTTAAGTAAAAATATATAAATAATTTTAATATTTTAAAATAATATCAATCTTTTAAATAATCTTAATAAAAATATAATATAATTTATTATTGCTTTTGTATTGTTGAAACTTATTTTTATTATAAATAAGATTTCAATTGTTTTATTAGGGTAAAAGTGGTAGTTTGACCTGACTTCGTTGAATGTGCTAATTCCTTACCTTGTTGAAGCAAAGGTAGTAGTTAAGTATACACCAATCTCAACATTATAGAGACGGCTTAAGATGTAAACCTTGATATTAAAAATTGATTGAAATATTATGATTCCCAAAAATAAAAAAAATAAAATACGGAGGAGGCTGGAAAACCAATAACATTTGTTTATACTTATGATTGAGGCTTGGCTGTATCAATCCCATTTCAAATATAATATAATTTATTATTGTTTTTTATTAAGGAAATATATGTTGAAACTTATTTTTATTATAAATGTGAACTTAATTTTCTTGTGGTAAAGATGGTAATTTAACCTAACTTTGCTGAATGCCAATTCTTTACCTTATTGGAACAAAGGCAATAGTTAAGTTTACACCAATCTCAACATTGTAAGGAAAGCTTAGGATTTAAACCTTAATATTAATAAATTTATTGAAATGTTATGATTCCCTATATACAAAAATAAATACGAACTCAACTGTAAAAGGAGGCTGGAAAACTAATACTGTCTGTATGTCAACGCATGAAAGATGATCTAACATGATGCTTGTTAGGAAAACAAGGAAACAATTCCATACCCAACATTTAAGTATTGGATTCTCTGGGAGATTGCAGTGGAAACAGAGGAAGCAACTTTCCTTTTCTCCTCCCACCTCTCACGCGTGGCGAGGGCTGGAAATGAAACTTCTCCTTTTATTCCAAATACGGTGAACAAAATTGATTGCCCAACATAAGAGTAGAACAACATGAGTGGCGAGGGCTGGAAATGAAACTTCTCCTTTTATTCCAAATACGGTGAACAAAATTTATTGGCCACCATAAGAGTAGAACAAAATGGATAATAATTGTATTGGCTAATATAAATTTAAAATAAAATAATTATCACATGGTAATTATAGAGGAGCAACTGTATGACTACTTTCAAAACGGATAGGGCAGAATTGGCATATGTCGGATCCCTTCTGCTGAAGTACCTTTGCTTGAATTTATCCCAGCCGTGCCCATGGGAATCATGTGATAGGCCCGTGAGTTTCTGCACAAGCTCCTTGAACTTCGCACTTCTTATCTCGACAAAGGTGCTGGTGATTGCACTCTGATTCGACCATTTTGTACATTCAGAATTCGCACATCCCCACTGTTTTGGGCCTGCAGCAATTTTTTCAACGAGAAAAAACAGAACAGAAGGGAGGGAACAGAATACCATTGGGAAATCGAGGCATGGAGACAAGATAGTATGCTTGCTGAGAAGATTTGTTTTATATGCTAAAAATAAACAAGCCACTCATTTTTTCTGGTGACAAAATGTTCAGAATCGATTTTCTTGGATTGAATTGATTACGTTGGGAAATTAGTATTTAGCACTCATAGGTCGGTAAACAACGACAGAAGCTCCCTGTCAAAGATACACAGGCGCTTGATCACTTGTCTACATTTTAGATTCGTGGAAGAAAATTGAAGTAGGTACTCCTGGTTTTTTTGAATTTTTCACATTATTTTCTTACCCTTTTCAAATAACAACGGTAGAACGAAAATGACGCCGTTGAGAAACAGTAAGCATCTCACAAGATTTTGTGCCTTGTGCCGGCAGGTTGTAGTGTTCATAATGCCCCTGGCCCAGATGGGTGGTGTTCCCATAGTACGATAAGAAGTAAGATAAAAGCGAGGCCCACAGCCATAAGTGGGCCTCGCTTTGAATTATGAACGAAGTGCGTAAAAAAACGATCACTGAATAGCAACGTCCACTAGTTTAATGATACAACGAACACAGCTGTGAACAGCAATAATGTGGAATACAGAAGACTAAAAATAAACCACAAAAGCAAAAACAAATGCAGTAAATAGCATACAACATTCACAAGGTAGACACAAGAGATTTACGTGGCTCGGGCACTGCCTACATCCACGAAACAGAGTTCCTTTTATTATCAGAAGCGATACAAAAAAAATAGGCGATTACAGCCCTGTAAAAAGAAACAGAGAGTTCTCTTGTAGCCTAGCCTACACCAACAACAACAGCCGACCTCTCTCTATATAGCCCCCTAATCTACCACTGCACTATAACCGTGGTAAAAAAGAAGAAACCCAAGACACACGGTAACCAGCAATAAATGGCATGTACTCAGTGCCAAAATATTACAATCACCGCCACAGGATGATCCAGAGACCGTGGTCTTGACAGGGCAGGTGCATTAAATGTGTAGCCGCCAATGTAACCACCTCTCTTCACGCGGCTCTTAACCGTCATGGATGAGGGTCATTTCATCATGGGGCTGGACCCCATGGAATACCACAACAATCTCCCCCTCCAGACCCATGAGGAGGGCTCCCCCATACTGGAGGCTTACATGACATTCATGCCTGCCAAAGCTTTACATAGTTCATGTTTTTCCTTTGGCACTGTCTTCGTCATCATGTCTGATGGATTCTGATCAGTATGAATTTTGTTAATCTTCATCAAACCATTTTCTAGGACATCTCTAATCCAATGATAATGCACATCAATATGCTTGGTTCTAGAGTGGAATGTAGCATTCTTGCTCAGATCAATGGTGCTTTGACTGTCACACCTAATTACATACTCCTTTTGTTCCAAACCCAACTCCATAAGAAAACGCTTCAACCATAGCATCTCCTTACAGGCTTCTGTGGCAGCAATGTATTCTGCCTTTGTAGTCGAAAGTGCAACACATTTTTGCAGCTTTGATTGCCAAGAGATGGCTCCTCCTGCAAAAGTAAACAAGTAACCAGATGTAGACTTTCTTCGATCAATATCTCCTGCCATATCTGCATTTGTATGGCCTTCCACCATGGGTGATGAATTTCCAAAGCATAAGCAAACTTTAGAGGTGCCTCTTAGATACCTTAGGATCCATTTTACAGCTTCCCAATGTTGCTTGCCTGGATTTGCTAGATATCTTCTAACTACACCAGTAGCATGTGCTATGTCGGGCCTTGTGCACACCATAGTATACATTAAGCTCCCTACAGCTGATGCATAGGGGATATTTTCCATTTCTTTCTTCTCTTCATTGCTGGTTGGAGATGACCTAACACTCAACTTGAAGTGGCTAGCTAATGGCGTACTCACAGGTTTGGCATTCTTCATATTAAATATTTCAAGTACCTTCTCAATGTACTTTTCTTGTGATAGCCATATCTTCTTGTTCTTTCTATCACGCTTGATTGTCATGCCCAAAATTTGGTTTGCAGCCCCTAGGTCTTTCATATCAAAGACCTTGTTCAACTCTTTCTTCAACCTGTAAATCAAATTAACATCTTGACCAACGATAAGCATATCATCAACATACAACAAGAGAGTAATAAAGGAAGACTCTGAATATTTTTTGAGGTAAACACAGTGGTCTGCAGTGGTTCTAGTAAAGCCTTGACTCATCATAAAAGAGTCGAACCTTTTGTACCATTGTCGTGGCGCTTGTTTTAACCCATATAAGCTCTTCTTCAACTTGCATACCATGTGCTCCTTACCCTTCACTAGGAAACCTTCCGGTTGCTCCATATATATTTCTTCCTTTAAATCTCCATGCAAGAAAGCTGTTTTGACATCTAGCTGCTCAATCTCTAAGTCTAGACTAGCAGCTAGGCCTAGGATAGTGTGAATAGAAGACATCTTCACAACGGGAGAAAAATTTCATCAAAATCAACACCCTTTTTCTGCCCGAATCCCTTTACTACCAACCTTACCTTATACCTCATTTTCTTCTTGTCATCTTCATTTTTCAGCCTAAATACCCACTTGTTCTTCAAGGCTTTTCATCCTTTTGGCAGCTCAACCAAATCATAAGTTTTGTTCTTATGCAAGGAATCAAGTTCTTCTTGCATAGCTTTCTTCCATTGTTCTTTATGCTCATGCATCATAGCTTCTTTAAAACTTTCTGGTTCACCACTTTCAGTGAGTGTGACATATTCTAAAGATGGATATTTTGTTGAAGCTTTCCGTTTCCTTTGTGACCTTCTCAGCATAGATGGTTCTTCTTGAGGAGGCTGCTCCCCCTGCTCAACATCACCATGCACGTCATCATTACCATGCACATCATTATTATCTGTTTGTGGAGCCTCACCACCCCAAACTTGATCTTCTTCATCTTGAGTTTGCTGCCCGACATTATCATGGATAGGTAAAGGGGTTTGTGTTTCTGGCAGCTCATCTACAAATCTCTTTGGCGGTTCTTCTTTATCAAAATCAGAAAATGTTTGGTTTTCACGAAAGATCACATCCCGACTTCTATGCAGCTTCTTGGTTTTGGGATCCCATAACCTGTACCCAAACTCATCATCTCCATAACCCAGAAATATACATTGGATTGCTTTGTCATCTAGCTTTCTTCGATGCTCCTTAGGTACAAGTATGAAAGCCTTGCATCCAAAGACTTTCAAGTGTGAATAGGATACATCCTTGCCAGTCCACACTCTTTCTGGCACATCCCCTTCCAATGGAACTGAAGGAGATAAATTTATCAAATAGCACGATGTATTCATAGCTTCACCCCAAAACTTCTTTGGTAACTTAGCTAAAGAAAGCATGCTTCTAACCCTTTCAACTATGGTGTGGTTCATTCTTTCTGCAACACCATTGTGTTGCGGTGTGTAAGGGATAGTCTTCTCATGTCTTATCCCATGCTTTGCACAATATTCCTCAAACCTCTTTGAGGTGTACTCTCCACCATTATCTATGCGAAGTAATTTCAAGGACTTGGATGTTTGCCTTTCAACCATGACATGAAATTTTTGAAAAATCTCAAACACTTGATCTTTGCTCTTCATGGTAAAGCTCCAAACTTTCTTGGATGCATCATCAATAAAAGTGACAAAGTACAAAGCCCCACCAAGATTTTTCACATTCATAGGGCCACATATATTGGAATAAACTAGATCAAGAATTTCAGTTTTTCGTTTGGCTTTAACATGTGAAAAGGAAATTCTATGATGTTTTCCTACTAAACAGTGATCACACAGAGCCAAGGACGTACCTTTGAGATTTGGAAGAGAATTCCTCTTCACCAAAGTCTCCAAGCCTCTTTCACTCAAGTGATCGAGTCGTCGATGCCACAAGTCGGATAGAGATTCTTCAGAAACAATGTTCATATCGCCTTTCGATAACTGGACTTCGGTCTTGTAGAGAGAGCAGCACTTCTTGCCTCTTGCCACAACCAGAGAGGCCTTTTTCAACTTCCACAGTCCATTGCCAAACTGTGTCTCATACCCTTCATCATCAAGCTTTCCAGTTGAGATGAGATTCAATCTAAGGTCTGGAACGTGTCTTACATCCTTGAGGACCAGCTTGTAACCAACATTTGTTGTGATGCAAATATCACCCATTCCAATAATTTTAGACACTCCATTATTTCCCATCCTTACCGAACCAAAGTCTCCTGACTTGTACATGGTAAAGAAATCGCTATGTGAAGTGGCATGGAAGGACGCTTTTGAATCAACCACCCAAATTGAATCTTTACACGCTGCACTAACACAGTCTTCACCACACATCGAGAATATTAGGACTTCACTAGACGCGACTGCAGTGGTTTCTTGATGTTCTTTATTTTCATCACCAGATTTTCCTTCCTTTTGGTCTCTTTTAAGCTTCCGGCACTCCTTCTTCATGTGGCTGGGCTTCTTGCAGTAGTAACAGGTTATTCCTTTTCTTGATTTGGATCTCCCTCTTGATTTGCTTCGATTGTTATTTTCTCTATTCTTTGGTCTTCCCCGTTCTTCAGCAACCAATGCCTGTGAGTGGGAGGAATCTGAGGATTTTCTTCTCACTTCTTCATTTAACAAACTGCCTGTAACTTGACTCATGGTAACAACCCCACTTGGTGCCGAGTTGCTCATGGATACAACAAGAGTCTCCCAACTATCAGGCAGTGAACTTAGCAACAACAGTGCTTGCAGCTCATCATCCAGCACCATCTTCATAGCTGCTAGCTGATTTACAATGCTCTGCATTTCAGTAAGTGCTCTGCAACCGACCCGTTCTCTTTAAACTTCAAGTTTACAAGTTTTTTGATCAGAAACGCCTTATTTCCGACCATCTTCCTCTCATATAAGTCATGCAATTTCTTCCACAAAGAGCTTGCACTGGTTTCTATCACCACATGGTGGAACACAATATCATCCAACCATTTTCGGATACAAGCAGTTGCTTTCCGGTCCAACTTCGTCCAATCCTCAGTGGATATAGCGTCTGGCTTCTTATCTACCTCAATCGACAGATAGATATCCCTAGAGTAGAGAAGGTCTTCCATCTTGGCTTTCCAGATTAACCAATTGTTCCCATTTAAACTAATCATCCTAGTAGAGGTGTTTGCATCCATCTTTAATCCACACACAAATAAACTTGGCTCTGATACCAGTTGATGGGGTTTTACCCACAACAAACACAGTTGTGAACAACAATAATGTGGAATACAAGAGACTAAAAATAAACCACAAAAGCAAAAACAAATGCAGTAAATAGCATACAACATTCACAAGGTAGACACAAGAGATTTACGTGGTTCGGGCACTACCTACATCCACGAAACAGAGTTCCTTTTTATTATCAGAAGCGATACAAAAAATAGGTGATTATAGCCCTGTAAAAAGAAACAGAGAGTTCTCTTGTAGCCTAGCCTACACCAACAACAACAGCCGACCTCTCTATGTATAGCCCCCTAATCTACCACTGCACTATAACCGTGGTAAAAAAGAAGAAACCCAAGACACACGGTAACCAGCAATAAATGGCATGTACTCAGTGCCAAAATATTACAATCACCGCCACAGGATGATCCAGAGACCGTGGTCTTGACAGGGCAGGTGCATTAAATGTGTAGCCGCCAATGTAACCACCTCTCTTCACGCGGCTCTTAACCGTCATGGATGAGGGTCATTTCATCATGGGGCTGGACCCCATGGAATACCACAACGAGCCTCGCTTTGAATTATGAATGAAGTGCATAAAAAATGATCATTGAATAGCAATGTCCAGTAGTTTAATGATACAAATAATGCTCATCACTTGTTTGAATCTTCTCTTCAAATTTTTCTGGATGAGTTGTTTCATCATTAGTAATTCCATCGTCCCCTCCCTGCAGTCAAATCTTGTTTCTAATTACACAAGAGGTGACTACAGTTGATGATTCTTAGTTAACCATTAGCGTATAGGTGAAATACTTGATGGTGTGATCAAATAAGTGAGACTATCACAAGCCTGTGTTTTTTAAGTTAAATTTTTGGGGATATTTATATTTTAAATATTGAAAAAATAAAAAACTAAACATGAATATATATAACATCACAAGTCAATGTAATAATATTATCAATATCATAACATCACAGGTCAACGTAATAACGCTATCGATAGCATATTAAGGTTCCAACTCAGGAAAGAAGCTCAACACTAGACGTGCCTAAGTATTCGGGGTTAATGGATTGGTAAGTTTTGGCACTTATCAAGGGTATGTTTATTTGTAAAGGTAGTAGTGTGATCTGACTCTGTTGAATGTGTGTCATCCCAATGACAATAATACCAATTCCAACGGGTGGTCCCTTCATTGCAGGTCAACAACAAAGAGGTGGAATAGGGGTATAAACATTAAAAATTGACCCACTTTTCATCAATTCACCCTCATACATTGACCCTCTAACCAACCAAGCCAAATTCACCTTTTGAAGACCTAAAATTGAGCATTTATTGCTTCAAAAAGTAAAATCATCTTTGAGAGAACTTTTTCCCTATCAAATATTCTCCATTCTTCTCAAAACTACTACCGTTGGATCGAGCTCGAAAAGAGTTTTCCGACGGTATAAATTTTATCTCATTTTGACATTTTTTGGTCCCCCAAAATGCATAAAAAACTACACATGGGTGTAAATGTCTCAAATTTGTAATGTTCCTAATATGGGGCGCGAATTGGAAAATTTAGCTTTGTCGAATTCGCACCATGTAATTTACACGGCATAAATTTGGTAGATAAAACCTTTTTTGAATTTGTGCCTTGTAATTTATGAGGCACGAATTTGGCAAATTTGGGTTTTTTTAAAAAGCCCAAGTTTTTGGCCAACCTTTGTGGCGTTGGCTCTTAGCCAAGGTTGTTTTTCGTTTTCCTACCTAAACCCCTTCAAAAACCTCTTATAAATAGAGGGATTGGATCCCCTTTCTCTAATAAGTAAGTTTTTTTAATCATCATATGCATGCTCTCAAGTTATGATGCTAGTGCTCTACTTCCTTTGGTGTTCTTTGTGATTTGTTATTGTGGATGAGTTATTGGAGAATCTTTGACGACACATTGATCCTATCATTTATCTTTTGAGGATAGGTCTTCGACATTTGCTCTTGCTTCCTCTACAGACTTATTAGGTTCTTTTTTACATTCATTAGTTTTAGATCATTAATTATTAGTGTTAGGCTCCATTTTTCATCAGTATATTAGTTTTTGAGCATTCTTGTACGAATTCACGTCTTGCCTCTTATAGGGCGAGAATTCGATGAAACCCTTGGTTTCACCATTTTTTCTTGTTTTCGAATTCACAACTTGTAAATAAAGGGTGTTAATTCGGTCATAATAGCTTAGGGGTAAGATTTTGCTTCCAAAAACCCTAGGATCTTGCTTGCATATCTATTTTCCACTTCATTCATTTTGTCTAGACTCTGTTTCACTATTTCACGTTGTTTACTTGTTCCAAAAGGTAAACAATCATTTTTATTTTCAAACAGTCAACTAAAAGGACCAAGGGGGATTTCCTGTTGAGCCTCTGGTTATAGGGCGTGAATTCAGTTACAAGGCATGAATTTGGCTAGGATCATCCATCGGACCAAGTAAGTGCTATGATTAAATATTTAGGCTATTTTTTGAGTGTTTGTGATCATTTTATTTAATGTAGCTAAAAGAAAATAATGTAAATATGATAGATTAGCTAAGGTAAAAAAGGAAAATTACCCTTTTAAAATTAAGCTAGCATTTTTTTTTAGGCATCAAAAGAAGAAAAACATATAGTTTGCATTTAAGCTAATTCTATTTTGTGCATTCTCTTGGACCCTTGCCTGAAAAGAAAAGATTCATTTCCATGCAAAATTAAGGTTTTAGTCTCATTGAATCTAAGAATCATTCTATGATACCTCCTTGTTTTCTTGCATTGTTGTGTGCCCTTCATTGTTCTTTCATTTTTTGTAGTGTAGATATTAGTGAGACCAAACATAGGTGTTTGTTCAAATAAACACATCAAACATCTCCCATCCTAGACTTGGAGCGAGTCCTTAAATTATTCCTAGAGAACCCTTTGATCCTCTGAGCCCTCGAGTGTAGAGGAATATAATGTACCCCCATGGTCACCTTGTCTCCTAATGGATCCAATTGATAATCGTACGTAGCAAAATCTTTGCCTACATGGTCACCACCTTGGCCCATAGCACCTTCGTCTCCCTCGTCTCATCTCCTAGACATGTCACCTCGTTGGGTCCCATTTGTGCCACTATAGGGGCAACTCTTATTTTTCCCTCTCCCTCGAAGTCAAATATGGTGATAGTCCCCCTTGTGGCCATCACTATCTCCACCCAAATTATGCTCATGTTGGTCTCAATGGTCCTGTACCTTTTTTTTGTCACTCTATAATGTGTCGAGTAGCCTCTAATAACACCAGTTACACTCATCGATTCATAATCTACAATCTCTACACTAGCACCGATGGGGAGATCCTCGAGAGCACATTGCTCCTGTACCATATCCTATACTCGAGGGCTACCCCAATGTCATCCACCCTGGGTCCATGTATAGTGGATCATCTAGGTCCTCCTCCACCCATCTGCCCAACTCTAGAGCACCTCTGACTCTTGATGGGTACCACCACACTTGTCAAAATTGGTAGTCCTTGAGATCTAGAATCTCCTATAGAATGTCAAATTGGCATTGTACTGGATCAAACTGGTATAGCTCCCATTTTTCCTTCTTAGTGATAATCCATCAGATCCTCCATACTTGAGCCAACTCCTTTGTATCCTCTACTAAGCCAGGGTGTAGATGCCATGGTCATCATATGATCCAGTGCTCCCATAGCTCATCTACCACCTGCCTCCCTAGTGGTAGTACACCATCATATGGCCTATACCCACATATGTAGTGTCGGCTCCACCTATATGCTACTAGTCACTCTACGTTGGGCAATGGCCCTAGTAGTGCATTCGGCCTCCAAACCACTATGTGCTCCCAACACCACACCTGGAACAAAGTCATACAAACTAGGTCTATCTACTCCTTATACATGTGTAGAAACCAAAATCAATCATTTTAAATGCTAATTAATTAATCGCAATTAATTAGTATATTTAATATTAATTAAATTAATTAATATTAAATTAAATATCAACTTGCATAAGTATTAATTTATTTATTTATTAAATAATTGATTAATTATTACCTAAGCTACACAACCACTCATCCCTTCTTCAATAGGACCACTCACCCTTCCATCTCCCATGGCCACATCATCTATAGTTCACTCCAGTTTGACCTCCCAGCCCGTGTGCTGGTCACGTGCAAGAAAGAATCATCCTTGTTCCAAAATAAAACTCTAGTAACTCGTAGTTGCACACATGGGATATTTCAACTTGCACATTCAGTTCAACAAAGTAACTCAATACACACAACATGCATAGTCAGTTCAACAAGATCACTTAACTCAATATGCACATCTAATTCATCATGCACAACCAGTTTAATGTGCACACAAATCTAGTGATAATCACAAGGTGAGCTTATCTTCTTTTTGCAAGCATGCATCTTTAGTGATAAAATCAATGTAAAAGTGAAACATCAGTTAATCCCACTTAACTGATTGAGCTCCCACCTCATCCATTCCCCATGGGAATTCTATAAATGCACCCCCTTTACCCTCATTACGTTGCCCTGATTGAGCATTGTTGAAATCCTAAGCACACTTCACACCCAAATGCCCAAAGTAAATCCCACACAACCATCCATGTCTCGTGACAAACCCTGACCATAACATCCCACAAGATGAGAGCCAACTTTCATCAGAAAAATAATTCCACAACCCACGACCATATGACCCTAGATGATCTTAGTTCATGGTCATCTAGACCCGAATAGTCATCATCCAGCCTGCACATACACCTTCAGATGTAGCATGACATAGCCCAATACAACATAAGACAACAATGACAACAAAAAAAGGGTAAGATCTATTCATGCACCATTCAATATTTTTCTTTTGCAGATCTTCATTTCCTTTCTACATTTTGATTTTAATTCGCTTGAAAACTGGGCCTTACCTCAGGAGGCTTAGCAGTTATTATTGACCAGTTGCATTTCACTTGTGTGCAGGCATACAGATTCAGAGTGATCAGACCCATACATCAACCGAGACCTTGATGCAGTAGCAAAAGACTTCGATGCTCGATCGTCTGACCCCAGCTGGTCAAAGATTACAATCATCTAGCATCTAGATTGTCAAAGTATACAATCATCGACACCCTTGATGGTCAACATCCAAACATGGATCTAGGTGATCAAGCATATATTAGGTAGACACAGACGTAGATGCAAACCCAAACACAGATACCCAAGATCCAATAGATCCAGATCTATCAAAATCAATAATCACGAGAAACCCACCCCTCCATTGTTGTACTGATAAAAGGACCGAGGTACCATCTTTGTTTGTAAAATGCAATCAATCCTCTAAATGCTCGTACAACCTCTGCGAGGGTCAATATTGTAATCATAACAAACAAAAAGCAAATACATATACTTTATTGCTTTCATTTACATTCTTTTATGGTGCATCCTTTTATCGTTTACAATATGGCGATCATGGTAAGGCCATTCCCCTAACTTTTTTGTTTGCATAACATTTTAAATCGTTCGCTTTTGTATGATAAATACAAATTTTATTACTACATTTCAAATATTTTTGATATTTTTATGTTTCAGGTTTTCACAGGTTACAAAAAGAGCACATAGATAAAATCGTCTGACCCAAGACATCCTCGGTTGCAACTTTCTGAATTAGGAGGATCTCAGATAGAAATCATCTGACCCCATATAGTCATAGAACACAGGCACAACCAACCTCTAATCTTTGACACAACATAGGATCATAGGTAGGGGCCAAATATTTCCTTTTCTATTATGAGTTTGAGTTAGCAATAGTTTAGATAAGCAAATAATTTTTTTGTGTTTTCTTTTTGTAAGGTATACGATAGAGATTACTTTTGCGTAGGTTAGAATAGTTTTTTTTTATTCTTATTTTCTACTTCTGTAGGATTGCATAGCATGTTAGGATTTCCTTCTATATTAAATAGTGTAGTTGCATTACATAATAAAGGAAAAAAAGGGAAAAAGGAAAATACTTTTAGAATTAGCATTTGCTTCGTTTGCACTTGCATTAGGCATCTTTAAGACAAAAAAAAAGATAAAAACTTAAAAAGAAAAGAAAACAAAATTTGCATCACACACATTGCATGTTTCACAAAAAACATCGACGAAGTTGGATTTCATCACCAATCATCGATTGAGACCAACGACGTTGGAATTCACCTTCTTCCATTGGCTCACCCCATAGACACCATAGTAGCCCCCACAAGTGGTTTTCCAGATTTTATCATCAAGAAATCCCCTATTCTTGAGGATATCTCAGGGTGGATTAGGTTATATGCCCTTTTATTCACAGGCTTTGATAATCAGTGGATCTGTAGCTATTGTTATTGTTCGAGCCCACCCGAGGGTGAAGCAATAACTTGACTAGGAAATAACAGGACTTAGACAACATGACCTCTTTCAAGAGGGTGCTTTGTCTCATTAGAGAAGTGGGCATCAATGCACCCGGTTAGATTGCATTCCACCATTGTCATTCATAGTTTATAATTTTAAGAGTCATTAAACACACAAAACAAAACAAAAGTCAAAACAAAACAAAATTCAAAAAATTATTTAAAACAAAAACAAAAACAGTCCCAACACATCACTCAAAAATATTAACTAAACACTAGCACACCAAAACAAAGAACATTGAAACTATTGTTTGTTGATTGTTTATTTGTGTAGATAGCAAAATACACCTCCACCACACCATCACCATCAACCCTTGAACTTGCATTCCACCCATTACTCTCTCATCTTATGGTCTTAACTTGAAGTCAAGTCCAAGCCCAAGCCATAATGGACCAATCTGGTTAGACCTCCCACCCATCCACCGCTCCTCCAACTCAATAGGAGGTAGCCTCACAACTACCCCAAGGAATCTTATCTAGCTACACCCATCATACCACCACCAACCCATCTATGACACACAACTTAGGCACCACTTACTACCACATCCCTACCAACATCCTTAAATCCATTGGTCCAAGGACACCTATGTCCCTAGGCCACATCACCCTCATCGATGTTGATGTTGTATGAGCCCTCTGGGATGGCCCTTTTGTTTCACTTGATTTGCCACATCCATACCTATCATTGTTGACCATTCCACCCCGTTCGATCTCCCCCACATTCCAAGAGCAGGTTTTTACTCACGCAACCTACCATGTCAAGCCACATCTTGATTATGGCATGTCCATCAAATACTTCACACTTGGGGCTTTTAACCCTCAATCTAATGTAGGCCATATATCTGCATCTGTGGATATGAACCAATACCACCAAGTCTATTTTAACGTGCCATCTCACTTGTCTATGTCTACTTTACCCACCTCATCCCATCCACCACAACCGCCATCCCAAGCACCAAACCACCCAAATTTCGTAGCTACCCAAAAATTGTTGTTTGCATAGTCCCCCTCATGGGCCACTCGACCACCTACTATATAGGCTTCAACATCTCTGCAATAGAACTAACAATCGTTCACCCAACCACCATATTCTAAAGCCTATGACCAACCTTCGTTCACTTCACAATACCAGCAACTTCCACCCAACAGTACCAGCAACTTTCATCGCAATAGTACTACCAATAACAAACTCTGCTCATGCAACAATACTACTAGCAAAAACCTCCACCCACACAACAGTACCAACAACTTCCACCCCAATAGTACTACCAACAACAACCTCCACCCACGCAATAGTACTAGTAGCTTCTATCGCATTAGTACTACCAACAACCTCCACCCATGCAATAGTACCAGTAGCTTCTGGCATAATAGTACTACCAACAACAACCTCCACCCATGCCACAACATCGATGGCAATCACCCATCCAGTACTAACACTAGCAGTTACAGCAACAACCTCCACCACACTACAACATCAACATCAACAATAGCTACAGCAACAACTTTCATCCACACCACAACATCAATAGTAACCACCCATACAACACCAACAACCATCACTGCAGCATCAACCACTAATCACTTTGCATCATCAAAAACCACTGTACCAAAAAAAGGCTTTAATAGTGGTTTTTAATTGTCATTAAATGCCTTTAAGGGTAGTTATTCAACCATTGCCTATGAGGGCATCATAAAAATTTTACATCACATGACGGTGGCTAAAAAACACCTCAAAATGTTTCCCTCTTAGGGTCTAAGAGAGTTTTAAAACCACCCTCTTAGGGCTATGAGGGTGATTATAAATTGCCCTCTTAGGGTTAAGACATCTTAGGCTTAAGAGGGTGGTTTATAACAACCCTCTTAAACCCTAAGAGGGTGATTTTAAACTACCCTCTTATCCCTAATATGGTGGTTTTAAACCGCCCTCTTAGGTCACCCTAAGACGATATTTTAAAACCATCGTCTTAGGGCTAAGAGGACGATTTATAACTACCCTCTTAGGGTCTCACCTAATATATATATATATAAAGGATGCATCAACTGAAACAACATAGCACTCAACAGTGGTTTGCCTTAGTTAAAACAACATAGCACTCAATCCAAACCAGCATAGTGCCCATTTTTTATGTTATTCAAGCTAGAAGGAGGGAAATTGCTTACTTAGTTATCATGCCTACATTAAATTATTTCCTTTGAAAGTGATGTCATTTTTGTTGATTGTTCTTTTTCTTTCTTTCTTTTTTGAAATATTTAAAACATGCAACTATTAATTTTGAATAAATACTAGCCATTACAAGACATTCAACTCACCCAGAATAAATATTTGGCTAAAGTTCATTTGTACAACTTCTCAAAGAGTTTTGTGGAATCTCTAAAGACAAACAAACTCACTGACTATGGGAAGCAGGCAACAAAGTTTTTAGGTATTTACCAACAAAACCTATCAGAATAGTGGATTTATGCTCTCATTTTCTTTTTTCAAGATCAATGCCTATGGAATGAAAGAAAACAAGGCAGAGAAAGATGTCATGATGTTGCATGTTGATCATTTCAAATGCATTTATAAAAATTGAATTTTCTTTAATCTGGTTATTTTATTTGTGTGAGACATATATAATATCTTTTTTGTATTCCCTTGGCTACAATTTTTAAAGTCTATTGCATCCATGCAGTGTACAAAATCAAGGAGACTTCATCTAATCTGTTTTTAATAAATCTTTACCACTTCCTACACTCCAAATTAGTGTGTGCATCTTATCATGCACCCCAAAATATCAACCCAATGGTTAATAGCATCTTCACATGTCACTAGCATCTCATAATCAACTAACCAAAGTTAGATTAACTAGTGGCAAGTACCTCAAAGCTGGATAGTTTAATGTTACATTTTATTTATTTTACATATTTAACAATAAAATATGAATCCTAAATTAGAGAGTCCAGGGATATAGTTATGTAAGATGTGGCAAACATTATATACTCTCCCTAGAGTCCCTACAAGAGTGTTCCTCCTAATTTTATTTTACATGAAATCCTGAATACAAATAATGCAGAGGAAGAATACTATGAAGATCAATCAGAAGAAGATGAAGAAAATCCATATTCAAGACTAAATCCTTCAATATCCAAATAATATAACATAGGGGGTGTTGTAAATAGTGTCTATTTCATCATTTGGGTTATGTAAATGTATCCTCCAAGATACATATCTAGATTACTTCCTGTGCAAGTTATCTAGTTACTTCATGCAATGTAATAAGTGGACAAGTGTCAATGCGCATACATGTGCAAGTTATCCTATGCATAGCTAGATAGAGTGTTTTTCAAGCATCCTATTTTGCTTATATAAGGATGGCTTCTTAGATAGATTGATAATACAATCAGGGTACATATTCAGATAGTGTAGGTTAGTAAATAGTGTAGTTTTGTGTTCCACACCATTTATTGGTGATGGATATGATGTAGATCTGTAGGTTTGTTAATGGAGTGCTCACTTCCTCTATAGCTACATTGTAATATTTTATATTATTTATATTTCAGCATACTTCAGTCATCTAGCATATTTACTTTCATTTTATTCTGCATCTTGTGATTGTTAGCTCTCATGGCTCATTCATCAAAAGCTAACAGATGCCTTTATAGGGGGATTCAAACCCCTAGCCAAAGGTAAAAAATGAAATATGAGGGGTCTAAATGGCCCAATCAAACATATATTGCTAAAATATTGTATTGGCAATCTATATATCAATATATTCTTATTTTAGAAGATGAAATAAGGGGAAAATAAGTTAGGAAATGTAGGCAAGAAGATTTGGATAAGAAGCAACTTCTTGGAAAATATAATAGGGGCTTCATGAGGTTCACTAACTATGTGCAATCAAGAGATATTTTATGAATATCTTGTTGATTAAAACTAGCATCACCTTACAATCCATTTCAATAATAGGATCAGAGGTAAAGTAGGCTTCATCACAAATATTTATGCACCCAATTTCATTAGGCATAAAAAAATATTTAAATTTTACTTATAAAATAGTCAAAACTTAGAAAATAAGAAATGGATGATAGTCGAGGATTTAATATCTTACTAACCTTAAATGAGAAGAAAGAAGGAATTCTTGATTACACATAGGCCATGAGAGATATAGCAGATTTTTAACAAAGACAAGTCTGATAGACCTGTATTTGGAAGGGATAGATACACTTGGAATAAAAAAAGGACGAAGGACTAGGATGTTCAATCTTAGATTGGATAGAATTATGATTTCTACTAAATGGTATATGGAGGGTTTCCATTAGATACTTAGAACAAGATCTTGGATCGAATATGACTTACTTCTTTGACTTTGGAAATGAGGAGAGATAGGGCTAAGAAAAACTACCATTTTTTAAATGATGTGGACAAGATATCTAGATCTAGGAGGAAAAATTAAGCAATGGTGGGGTACATCTATAATAGGGAGTTGCATGTTCCAACTTTCTTAAAAGATGAAAATAATTAAACATGACCTAAAAACCTAGAATAATGAAGTTTTTAAAAATATATTTCAAAAGTTAGGCTAGAAAAAATTTGAAAGAAGATTGAGCAAAGGATGGAGGTGGAGGGGAACATTGTGGAATTCATTCAACAGGAAAAAATGAATCTTTGTAAATACCATAACATTTTAGCAACAAAAAAATTCCACTGGACATAGAAGTTTTGGGCCCTGTGGATTTCAGAAGGAGACAAAAAATCTAAATTTTTCATTTCACCACCCTAATACATTAGACTACAAACATGATCAACATAATCACTCTATATCAAGATGGGTTTATAGATCAGGAGGAGAGGATTGATATGGAAGTTATTAAAAGAAGGAAGGAAGGAGGAGGCCTCCAAGAACCTCCTAAACCATATTCCTCAAGTGATGAAAACAAAGGATAACAAATTTTTGGATAAATCCTTCATAGAAGAAGAAATTGAAGAGGTAATGTTCTCTATGGGGAAGGAGAAAGACCAATGGATGAATAGGTTCTAGGTAGGGTTCCTCCAATGTTTTTGGTAGATAGTTAAAAATATGTCATAGCAATTATAAGGGATGCCTAAAAAAAGAGGAAGGTTTTGAAGGAATGGAATAATACTTTTATCACCCTTGCCCTCAAGAAGTTCAAGGAAAAATCCTTCATTGACGTCAGATTGATAAGCCTATGTAATACAACTTATAAAATCATGACAAAGGTGATCTCTCTAAGGCTAAAAGCCCTTATCCTAGGATTTATCTCAAAAAATATATGAGGGATTTATCAAGGGCTGTCAAATTTTGGATGGGATTTTAGTGGTTCATGAGGCTCTATATTCCTTGGTTAAAAAAAAAGAGTGGGATGCTAGTTAAGTTGGACATGAACAAGGCATGTGATAGGTTGAACAAGGTATGTGATAGGGTGTCCTAGAACTTCCTTCAGAATATGCTTATGAAGTTTAGATTTGGGGAGGCTCAGACATATCTAGTTATAAGTTGTGTAAGGACTCCAACATAATCTATCTCAGTGAATGGAGCGTAAATTGATTGTTTTGCTAACACTCAAGGTTTGAGACAAGGCAACCCATTATCCTCCTACCTATTTATCCTACTTGCAAAAGCTATAAGTCAAATCTTGTTAGAAAAACTTAGACTAAATAAATTCCAAGGCGTAAAGGTGGCAAACACTATGAATGCAATTTCTCATTAGGTTTTTGTGGATAATACAATCCTTCTAGGATTGACAAGTGTTATTGAATCTAATAAATTGAAGTGCTAGAGAGCTATGACAAGGTTATAGGTCAAATATTCAATAATGAGAAAAGTTTGCTATATTTCAACAATACTCTAACAAGGACCAAAGGGGAGATAGAGAAAATTGTGGGTTATAAACTAGGATTCTTGCCCTTGCTATATTTGGTAACGTCTCTTTTCACGAGTATAGTGAAGCAAGAATACTAGAACCCTATTTCTTATTGATTCCAAATGGAACTGGTGAGGTGGAAGGAGAAATGACTAAGCCAGACTAGGAAGATGCAACTACTATAGGCAACACTTCAAGCCCTCTTCACCTACATGATATCTCTATTTAAAATTATAGGGGTGATGGCAACTAAGTTAAAATCTCTTCAAAATAATTTCCTTTGGATAGGAACATAGGAGAAATTAATCTACGTCCCTTGAAATGAGAAATAATTTACCAACCTAAGAAAAAGGGAGATGTAGGTTTAAGGAGAATTAGTTTTATGTGAGCAACCCTGGGTGAGAAATTGGCCTAAGGATTAATGAGAGAACCAAACAACCTTTGGTTTAAGATTCTCTAACATAAATACCTAAAATATGGGGATCCTAAGAGAATACTTAGTGAGTAAGAGCATTACAAAGGATCAATCATTTGGAACCATCTACTGGGAAGAAAGGATGTTTTGAGAAAGGCAGTAAAATGAAAGGTTTGAACTAAGGAGCACATTAAATTATTGGATGATATTTTATTAGGGTATAATCCTCTTTGACAAGATAAAAACTAGAATGCATTAGCCTAGGATGCATAGAACATCTATGGAAACAAAGTGAGAAATTACTTCCATAAGGATTGGGAGGGCAACATCAGGTTTGTTGGACATTTTGAGTGATAAGTTGTCATTGATGTCAAAATTGAGTGGTCCTTGATGTCAAACTTTTAGCACCAATCAATGGTAGTTCAGTTGGCAGTGTCAGTTTCAGGTTCTCCAATAAATGCAAAAGGATAATTCGGTTTCAGTTTCAATACCCGGTTCTAGGAAGTCAAATTTGGCCCAGAGTGCAAAAAGAAGCCCAAGTAAATAATATTATAATATTCTTTTATAATATTATACAAAGGAAGTTTAAAATTAATTATAAATTAATTTTAAATTAATTTATTAGTTAATTTAATTAACTTATAAAGTTATTTAAATTAATTATTAATTAATTTAATTTTTAATTTTTAATTAATTTAAGCTAAGGTTAAATAACCCTAAGGTGGGTTATTAAAATTAAAATTTGAAATTCAATTTCGAAATACAAAGCACCGATGTGAGGAGAAATTTAAAAATGTGTATATAAGGGGGGACTACCCACCTTACAAAATTTACCATGCCTTCGAAAGTATTTGCGAGCCTTATGATTTGTGCTGCGTCCAAGGAAGATAAAGTGTGTGAATTTTGTTGAAAATCAAATGATGGCAGAGGCATAAGAGGAAGGGACTCTTCCTTCCTTCACGTGGGCATTAGTAGCCCACGCGGTGGGCTCCCAAGCACTAAGGCACTTAGGCTTGAGGAGACGGCAGATCGAATCTCGTCGAATCCCATTTTTGGGGAAGAAAGAGGTATGCTTTAATCTTGGGCACCAAAACTTTCGGGAATATAGTTTGAGCATTTAGAAATTAATTTTTGCATATTATAATTGGTTTCTAAGGTAGAAAGGGGAGTTATAAGGGATTTGCAAAATTATATTTTTAATATTATTTGCTCAAGTGGTTGAAAGGATAGTAAGGTGTTTGGTTGATGTTTTATGGTGTTAAAACATTATTTTGAGTTGGATTTTATAAGGTGTATCCAAGTAATTATTTCATGTATGTTATGATGAGTGTTATTTTTAAAGTGAGCAATAAGGCTTAAATTGAGTTGTGATTATTTTGTGACTAAAGTAACATTTTAAGAAAATGTTAAAGTGATATTGTTGTGTTTAACCATTGAAATTGGAAAGAAGGAAATTGTGATTGAGACAGGTTTTTCAAAGGCACTTTGACATCCAACAAAAGGTATGGGCATATTCTTCCTAGTGAGTGATTGTTGAAAGTTGTGTATGAAAATTTGGAGTGAAAAGGATTGTTTGGTTAGCATTGTTGAGAGTTTTTGATTTATTGCTTCAAGGTTTTTTGGAATAAAAATAGTGGTTGATAAAACCTTGTTTTATAAGCATTGTTGTTGAAGTGAGTAATTGAGTGAAGAACTTGAACTAGAGTTTGGAAAGAATATGAGTATCATTGTTATGTGAGATTAGTTGATAAGCATTGTTTGAAACATTTGAGTGATTGTCCATATGATTGGACTAGGGTTTGTGAGCAAGGATTATTTCATTAAGTGATTGGTTGAGTAGAGTTGGTTGAGCCTAGTCAAGTGAATGTGTTGAAGTGATTGTTCAAGTTCTGTGAAACAAATTGTTCTATATTCTAAAATTGATTTGAAAGTGATTGAGTATTGAGGTGAATGTGAAGCATATTGAGTCTCTAACAATTCTCTTTATGTTTCTATGATATTGGACAAGTACTAGTGTGATCTTGTTGGGCAAATTTGAGGCAAGTCTTAGAGAAGACTTGTGGACATATTTATGTGAGCTTTTGTGGAATATTACAAGACAAAGATTGAGGATAGACTTGAGGACAGGTTTGTGCCAGATCAAAGATAGATATTGAGGACATAGTTTGGTATAGATTTGAGGACAGGTTTATACCAGATCAAATATAGAGATTGAGGATAGATTTGAGGACAGATTTTGGTACAGATTTGAGGATAGATTTATGCTAGATCAAAGATAGATATTGAGGACATATTTGTGCTAGACCGAAGGACTGTGTTTAGTGCATGTTTGAGATAGAGCTTTGGAGGTGATAGAGTATAGAAGACAATTGTCTCCAGTGGATAGAGATCCATTAGCCAGGGCAGTGAGGACATGTGTCTTTAGTGGATAGAGATCCATTAGCCAGAGTAGTGGGGGCAACAGTTCTTCTAGAAGATCATCAGCCAGAGCATAGGGGAAAGAAGTTCTCATGTGGATAGAGATCCATGAACTTGATTAGGGTATTGGTGTCTCCTTTGGAAAGAGGTCCATAAACATTGTAGGAAAAGGATTCCCAAGAGAATTTATTTGAGAAAAATTTATAAGAAATATTTTCTCCGTGGAGTAGCCCACATTGGGTGAACCACGTAAAATCATGTCTCTCATGTGTGTGATGCTTTTTGTGATATTAACTACTTTAATATTGATGATGTTATCATTTGGATTAAAAGGAAAAAAAAATTATCTTATACTGTTCACCCCCCCCTCTCAGTATAAGTACATGTTCTTCAAGGTGTGTCCTGTAGGATTGGATAGAAGAGAAGAATGAAGGGAATGGGTAAGTTTGAATTATTTTGTGGATAATTTGTTATATCTATATTTCTTTAAATGGTATAGACACTCATTATTGGTCAGTGAGCCAAAATGGAGAATACTTAGTCAAAAATGGTTATGAAAAATTAATTGAAAAAGGTACTAGAGAGAGGTTTTGGATAAAATTATGGGGAAATGCAACAATCCCAAATAGTAAGATTTACATTTGGCTAGTTTCCCATAATAGAATGTTAACGATAGATAATATTTGAAACAAGAGCTTTCACAGGCCTTCCTAGTGCACTTTATGTGAGGAAGAGTAGACATGTAATCATATGTTCATGAAGTGTAAGTTTAGTGTACATATATGGGCAAATATTGAAAGGGACTTCTCTATTGGTTGTTTTTGACTAGAGGGGGTCAGATACTAGTTAGCCCAATGGAGAAGTACCTTAAAAATGAGAATTTGTATGCTCTTTAAAACATGGAGTCCTTAATATTCCTTTGGAATATTTGGATGGAATGCAACCAACATACCTTTCAAAACATGAAAATGGATGTGATTAGAGTCTATAATCAAATCAAATCCTCAATTATAGAACAAGTTAGCATAGTGCAGATGAATAAAATACATACCTGGGAGCATGAGACCTTAGAAATATGGTGCATTCATCTAGCTTCTATTATAGGGAGAGGACAACATAAAGTAAACATAGCAAAGATAACATCAAAATGACCAATGGGTGGCATAAACTAAATATTGATAGGGCTTCCAAAGGGAATATTGACCCAACAAGAGGAGGGGGAATGATGGGAGACAATATGGGTAAAATAAGAGTGATGTTTACAAATAAATTCAATGAGACTATCAATATTGTGGTAAATACTAGGCATTGTTTTTCGTAATTAAGTTGACAACGAAATAAACATAAGAAAGTTATAAGTGGAGTGCAATTCATAAGTGCTAGTGAATTGGCTCAACGATAAGAATAAATTCAATTGGCAGGTGATGGATATGATAGAAGAGATTTTGGCTCTACTAAGTGGGTTCAAGGATACCAGGATTCAACATACATTTTGTAAAGTAAATATTATGGTAGACATATTAGCAAATAGAGTTTTAGAATAGGAGAGTTGGATTTGGAGGGAGGGTGAAGAGATTCTTGTCTTGATAAGGGTAGTCTGAGAGTCTTATCAGGTTGATGGCTTTTTAGCTAGATTATCACATGTCCCAATATTTAGGATCAAATATAAAATTTAGTATTTGAGCATTCAATATAAATGGCCAATGTCAATGAACATAACATTCATGAAAATAACAACAATAATATGAAATAAATGGCCAATATCATTCATGCAAATAACATGAAAACTTACAATAATATTGCTCAAATTGTATACAAGCTCTTATATTTTGATGCTTGAATTCATGTATAGATATGGAGGTTTGTCTCCATTATATAACCCTAAAAAGGTGACTCTCCAATACTTGACTATTGCACTCCTTGCATATCCAAGAGATGCAACCTTTCCTATTCCTTACATAAGACAAATCTCTCATATCCCTTGGGTTTACATCTTGCCACTTGTATAAATGACTCTTGAAATTCTATTTACTTGCACACTTGCACTCTTTACTATATGACACTTGTACACTTTCTCACTTTACACACTTGCACACATTGTTACATGACACTTGTGCACATCCTACACATAGACACATACATTAAAGGGAAATATAAATCACACTCCTAAACTATAGACTCAAACCCTATTCTAATATTTACAGGTGTACCATTGTAGGGGTACATTAACATGTAACAAATAATGTAATATTCTCAAACATAAATAAAATTGATAAAACTATAAAACAATAAAATTTAGAATCAATGAAAAGGGTGGTTTGGATGTCAAAGCGATGGTGGAGATGGAGGGCAGGGAAGGTGGTAGCGGTAACCAATAGGCAGGAACAGCATAGGGAGCAGGTGGACCAGTCCCAGGTAAGGTGGGGGATGGGGACATGGGATCCCAAGAGATGCCCCCTGTGGGACCTCGGGACAAGGAGCCCCCTGACAAATGTTCGGATGAGGGCCCCATCCCTGGGAGCCCTAGCAGATCTTCCTACGCGCAGGTCACCTCGGGTGAGGCGATCCATTCAAAAATGTCAGGCACCAACCTATCCTAGGTGGGATCCGATATTTTCATTCCGATAGAGGTTTTCTCCAACTATGTATTTGGGGCCTCCTACTCCCTGGTCGGGAAGTTCGTCGGAGGGCATCCAGACATGGAGACGATAAGGCGTTGGGCCTTCTCCAAATGGAAGACCATAGGGAACATGGAGATCGTAGCCCTTTCAAGGGGTTTCTTCATCATTAAACTTAGCAACCATGATGACACAAGTCATATTCTAATAGGAGGGCCCTGGTTCTTAGGTAGGAGGAGCATGTTCCTCAGGTGATGGGTGATGGATTTCAATCCAAACACTCAGAGCATAAACTTTACCCCAATCTGGGTTTGGATCCCAGACTTGCCCTTCCATCTCTGGCAAGAGGAAGTCTTGAAAGCTATTGCGGGAGTAGTCGGTGAGTTGGTGGCCATCGACTCTACAACCAAAGCAGGGTCCAGAATGGTCCATGCACGCATCTACGTTAATGCCAATCTTGAGTCTGAGCTCCCATATTTTGTCAACCTAATCTTGGGATCCTTCAAATGGCACCAATCATTAGAATACAAAAATAAACCAGCTTTCTACGTCTAGTGTCGCATGCAAGGGCACCTCCATAACCAATACACTCTCGTCAAGCCTTCAGAGGAAACCGAGGGTGGTGACTCTTTCCCGAGGGCTCCCCCTAGACCTCGAATCGGTTCCCTCCATCCAGATCCTTCTATCCTAAGAACGAGCAACATGCTCCCCGAAAGAACAACCATACGACTCAGACGACCCCTGGGCAAAAGAGGAGTCAACCCTTAGAGGATAAAGGGAAGAAAAAAGTTGATCCTCCTCCAGTTCCAACTTTCGATCAGGTATGTCCCCATCCCAAATCTGTCCCTGGTTTCGGTAAAGAGAAGGCGGGCACCCCCATGAATGAACCCCCTTCCCCTCCCCTCCCTGATCCCCCCCATTCAAAAATAGTCATCTTTGAATCCCCATCCAAATTAGGTCCCTCCCTTCCCCCTCTTGCAACGTCCGGACCCGCTTTGGGTAGTCTGATGGTGATGATGAAGGAAGTCCCACCCTATCCCAATCAGCCCCAGAAGGCTTCAGCCCCAAGAGGACCCGAAGTAAAAAATTCACTACCGACTTTGGAAGTGATAAGAAGAGAGGACGACCAACCCTTGGTGAACAGAGAAGGAAAGAGGCTGAAGATGATATAGCAAATGGCCTCCAAACCACCTTATTGTCTGATGCTCTCAACTTGATAAAAGATGAACCAAAAAAATCCAAACCTCCCTCCCACTAGGGGAAGGGAGGCAAAAAATCCCATAAAAGTGTTAAATGAAGATTCTCACTTGGAATGTGAGAGGGCTTAATGGAGCCCCCAAGAAGCGGATAGTTGCACATCTTAGGAAAGAACACAATCCCTCAATCCTCATTCTACAAGAAACCAAATTGGATGAGATTTCCTCCCCCAGAGTTGCCAAAGCAGTTTGGAGCAATGGCGAATTCATCTTCACCCCGGCCCAAGGAACTTTCGGAGGGTTGTTATGTATGTGGGATCCATCTATAGTAGAAGGAAGACTGATTTCCTCATCCAAAAGAATCATCAACATGTTGTTTCACTGTAAAACCAGCAACCTCACCTGGATCCTTTCCAATGTCTACGCCCCTAACAACCCATTGGAAAGAGTCATGCTTTGGGAGGTGATAAGCCACATGAGAAACTCATTCAAAACCCTCCCCTGGATCCTTGCAGGAGATTTCAACAACCCCTTATTCCCCTCAGACAAGCAAGGAGGAACCACCCTAATCACCAGAAGCATGGAGGAATTTGGGGCATTCATAGATGCAAACGAACTCATGGATGTTCACCTGAAGGGGGCTAAGTACACTTGGAGCAACAGGAGGGCTGGAACAAATCTTATTCAAGTCAAATTGGATAGGGTCCTACTCTCGAGAGAAGCCATCCCGGTGTTTGCAGATGCTACCCTCCAACCCCTCCCCAAAATTGGCTCTGACCATAATCCCCTCCTCTTCAAAGTTGGTAAAGCTCCCTCTTTCAAGAGCCCCTTCCGCTTTGAGGCAATGTGGTTCCACCATCCAGACTTTAGAGGGCAAGTGGCCCAGTGGTGGAAGCAGCCCTTCAAAGGATCCCCATCTGGGCAATTATATCAAAAGCTCAGGTTCATCAAGGATAATCTCAGGGTGTGGAACAGGGAAACCTTTGGCAATATTTTTGAAAATAAAAGGGTGGTCAAAGAGAAGTTAGAGCTCATAGAACAACAATTCCAGGAAGGCACTCAAGACAACAACTCCAGGGTTGAAGAGAGCAAGCTCCTAGCATATTATCACAACATCCTGGCTAGAGAAGAAATATACTAGAGGTAAAAATCAAGAGCTCTGTGGCTCAGGGATGGTGACTCAAACACCAAATTTTTCCATGCTTCTACTCTGAGAAATAGGAGCTCCAACAAAATCTTAGAACTTACCTGCAGTGATGGCAGGACCACAAAAGAAATCTCTAAAATCTGGGATGAGTCAGCCAACTTCTTCCAATCCCTCCTAGGCACCCCATCCCAGACCTCCCCCCAAGACGCTAAGGCTCTCTTAGAGCACATCCCTCACTCCATTTCCCCTGCTACTAATGAGATGCTCATAAGCCCTCTAATGCCCGAAGATATCAAAGAGGCCCTATTCTCCATGAATCCTGATAAATACCTTAGACTAGGTGGTTTCACTCTGCATTTCTTCCAAGCGTTCTGGGAACTGATCGGGATCGAGGTTTGTGCTACTGTCAAAGATCTTCAGTCCGCCAAAGCCATCCCTCGAGGTATCAACTCAACCTTCATAGCCTTGGTCCCTAAAATCCAAGCCTCCAAATCCTTGTCTGACTTTCGACCTATCAACCTCTACAATGTCATCTATAAAATCTTAACCAAATCTCTAGCTAATAGGCTCAAGGGGATCCTCCCCCTCATCATCGATACCTACCAAGGGAGCTCTATCAAAGGGAGAGTCATCACTGATGGGGTTATCACTATTCATGAGGCACTGCATTCCGCCACCTTGGCTAAGAAACCAACTTTCCTCCTCAAGCTGGACATGAACAAAGCATTTGATAGGGTCAGCTAGGATTTCTTGATTGAGGTCCTCCTTAAATTTGGATTCCACCCAACCTGGGTTGGTTTAATTAAAATATGCATATCCTCCCCATGGTTCTCCATCTTAGTCAATGGGTCCCCTGCTGGGTTCTTCCCAAGCTCTAGAGGGCTGAGGCAGGGAGATCCCCTATCCCCTATCTTGTTCATTATCCTGGTCGAAGCCCTAGGGAGGACCATCTCAAGTGCTGGCAGGAATGGGCTCATATCTAGGATCAAAACTGCCTCTGGTCTCAATCTAGTTACCCACCAATAGTTCGTTGATGACACCATCTTGGCCACTTCAGCTTTTGTAGCTCAGGCCAAGACCATCAAACACATCCTCTACCTCTATGAGAGTGTTGTAGGGTAGAATATTAACCTCCTCAAAAGCAAGATCTACTTCATTAACACCCCCAGTCCAGGCAGGTGAAGATAGCATGGATCCTTGAGTGCTCCCTGGAGGTTCTTCCCACTTCTTACCTTGGGCTTCCACTGTTCTCGGGTAGCCCCACCAGAACCATGTGGAACAATGTCATCGAAAGGATCCAGAGGAAGCTGGCCTCCTGGAAAGGCCACCTCCTCTCCCAGGTGGCCAAAGCAACTCTCACTTTAGCCTGCTTGTAGAGCATCCCGGTTTACTTCATGTATGTATTTAGGATCCCCGCTTCGGTGAGTGCCAAGATAGAGCAAATTCAGAAGAGATTCCTCTGGTCTGGGAGTGAGGAAAAGAAGAGGATCCCTTTGGTGGCCTGGAACTTGGTGTGCCAAAGTAAAAGTGAAGGGGGCATTGGGCTCAGGAGAGTCTCCCAAATGAACCTCGCCCTACTAGCCAAGCACGCATGGAAGGTTTACACCAGCAGTGAGACCGAGTGGGTTCAGATAGTCAAGAGGAAATACCTACAAAACCATCACTTCTTAAGTGACCAAGAACCCCAAAATGGTTCTGCATTCTGGAAGTCCATATCCCAGACCAGAAGTCTCATCCAGAAAGGCAGTAGATGGATCTAGGGAATGGGAGCATCATTGAATTTTGGCATGACAGGTGGCTTCAAGATGAACCATTAAGTGAGGACAGGGAGTTATGGATCCTTAAACCTTCCTTTGATGTCACCAGGGGAAGCAAGGCTACAAACTTCATCACCAAGCACAATGGAAAGCCCATGTGGAGTCCCATTGAGGAGGCCAGGTTCCCCCGCCAAGCTGCCAACCTCTCCAACTTACTCAATGCAGTCACCATTCCAACGGGAGAGGTGGAGGACAGACCCATATGGCGAGGAACTGATGATGGATCTTTCTCGGTTAAGTCTACCTACTCCTTCCAAGAGGTGGCACAGGCGACTAACATCCCTTTCAACCTAGTGTGGAGGAAGAAACTCATCCCCAAAATCAGTTTCTTCTCCTGGACTGCCATTCAGAACAAGATCCTCACGCTTGAGAACCTGGCTAAAAGAGGGTTCATGATTCCAAATCGGTGCTACCTATGCCTGTCAAGTTGGAAATCTACAAACCACTTGTTCACCAGTTGTGTTTTCTCATCCGAAGCCCTTGGTCACTTGCTCAAATCCTTTCACATTCAGTGGGTCCAGCCCAATTCCATCATTGACTTGTTCTCCCAATGGCCAAATCCATTTCTGCATCCCAAGCTTCGCACCCTTTGGTCCCTCTGCCTCCACCATATGATCTAGAAAATATGGTTAGAGTGCAACAATAGAGCTTTCTCGTCCTCCCCCAGGGACCCCATAGCTATAGCGGGTAAGGCCATCGCCTATGCCATCGAGAACATCCAACTTTTTCCATCCTCCCTGGCCCCTCCCCAGGCGAGTGAGTGAGCCCTGTTCAAATCCCTGGGCATCCCTGAAGAAGACCCAAAAACTCACCCAAGGCCCAACCCCAGAGCCAATCTCAGATGGATGCCACCCCCGGAAGGATGGGTCAAGTTGAACTTTGATGGAGCCTCCAAAGGAAACCCTGGGCTAGCAGAAGCAGGAGGGGTCATCCGAGATCATGAAGGAAACATAATCCTAGCTTATGTTGAATACCTTGGGACTCAGACCAACAATTTTGTGGAAGCCATGGTGCTATGGTGAGGTCTTGTCCTACTCCAGGAGGATCCCAAAAGAGCCATCATTGAGGGAGACTCCCTGAATATTATCAACTACATGACTAGCAACAAGACTCCATCATGGAAAGTTTTCAATACCATTCAGGAGTCCAGGAAAATATTTCATAGGCTCCCTCAGCCGTCCATCTATCACAAATTCAGGGAAGCCAACCAACTAGCTGATTCCATGGCCAACCTAGCAGCCACGTCAAGAGGCCTCAAAATCTGGAGAGAAAACTTTCCCAAGGAAATATCCGATGTGGCAAGTCGAGAAAGAAGTAAATTTCGTGATGATAAGTCCCAAGGAGATGACACTTAAACAAATATCGAGAGATAGGGGTCCAGGACCCATGTCAGCAAAAAGTGAAGAGGTGGGCACTTTTTGGAACCTGAGCCTTCGTGTCGCAACTGTCCCTCATGGGGCCCCTCCCCATAGGGAAATGATGGGACACTCTAGAAAATCCATCCACATCAGATTCAATCGCAAACGACAACTGGGTCTCAGTAGTGTCATCATCAACCGTAGCGTTGGATCCACCAAAAGCTTTGGGAACCGTCGAGTGAGCGATCTTTTCAAAAACTTCGATGATCAAAAAATATCCACCAAATGCAATCATACGACCTTTTCTCCTTGGGCCCTTCCCATTCTTCGATGGCCTAGTCATCCCCCGCCAGATCATCGTGGGAACTCTTAGTGGCACGCATGGCGCTACAACCCCCTTCAATTCCAACCGTCCACACACCCCAGTTTCCTTTCCCGCCACCCTCAGAGCGTGTAAGCCTTAATTATTGGTGTTGCATCCCCATGCAAATGGTGGCTTCACACCGACGATCCCCCTACCCCTTCACCCTTCGTTTCCTATTTAACCACCTCTGTTCGGTCGGTGCTCCCCTACTACGTCCTTCCAGCCCTGGTCCCCTTCATCTCTCTGAGTCTAACCCACTCTTTGAGTCTCTATCATTGTCGAGCTGCCCACTGGGCCCCTGTTCCCAGTCTCCCCTAGTGCCTTTGGCCAATTTTTTCTACCCCAATGACTACAGTGTATGTGGAGCCGAATAACCTCAATATTAGTGGCATTGCACAAGTTTTCATGGATGCGAAAGGACTTACCCCCTTTCTACATAAATTTGAGGGCCCTGATGATGAAATCACCAAGGATTTCATGGAGACGTGGCAGAGGGGTGAAGTCCGGGTTCGTGGAGTCCATTTTAGGCTCTCGTTGGAGTTGTTGTGTGAGGTGACCGGGCTCTCCCCTGGAGGACGATTCATACGGTGGGACAAGCACAATTGGGAGGAGGAGCTCGAACAATTCCTAGATAGAGCCAAAAGCTATGGATGGGATAAATCTATGTTGTATCGCTCTACCCTGCCCTATCCCTAGAATGAAGCCATAGTCCCCATCATGCAATTCATCACCTGTGATGATCCCGAGAAGCCCCTTCGTAGCTTCCACCTCAGTTTTTTCAACCATCTTCGAGATTCCAGACAGGTTTGCATCCCTGACTACTTGTTGTACTCCATTACTATTTCCATTGAGAAATGTCAAAAATCTCAAGCCAAGCCCCTGCATCAGGGCCTTCTGGCGATTATCTTCCGCCATGTTGTTGCCAACCATCCCCCCATCCAGGAAGTTCCCCCCTTGGCATCCAACCCCCCTAGATTCCCCAACCATATTCGATAACCATAATTTTGGCCCTCCTAAAGGCGGGAGTGGCAGTCTAGAGGAGCAGAACAAACCATCCCCCCAAGAGCACAAGGCATAACCCCACTAAGAAGCGAAAACTGACGGATGACACCCCTTTCGGTCCCAGATCATCGGCTCGGCTGAAGAAGCCCAAAAAGGAAAAGATGGCCTCTCCTAAACTTATATCAGACTCTAACAACGACAATGAGGCATCCCCGACCCATCTCCTCCTAAAGATGGCCATCAATTCAATGGCCAACATTGCAAACTCAGTGAATGCCACCATTAAAATCCTCAAAAAGCTTACCCACAACCAGAGTGAGGCCTCTGAACAAGAGGACACTACGAAGATCTAAGGTGTGTTGTATCCGCCCCCAGGTGAGTCCCAGATCGACAACCATGGGAGGATGGTGTTTTTGGTTAAGTGGGTCTCACTATTTGGTTCTGGAAACTGGTTTCTCTATTGGTCCAAGGGTTTTTACTTTTTTTCCCTTTCTATTTATGTTTATTTCAATGTATCAAGGCAATGCCTAAGAACTCGGTGCTACGACCCTTTTTGTTATAAGGTTTTGGGATCCTCTTAAAAAACCCATTTTGTATATAAACTCAATTTACCAAAAAAAAATTAAAATGACTTAATTTTTTTTTTCCATAATACAAATAAATAGTCATTGTTTTTTTTTTTTTTTTTTTTTGATGAGGAACCTTTTATATACAACATATCCGCAACATGTGAGGGGAGAGATTTGAACCTGGGCCTCTCGATAACTGGAGAGTTTTAACTACCCACTTGCTCTCCAACTCCTCTACATGAGCGGTTAAATAGTCATTGTTTGTATTTTTACATTTTAAAAAGATAAAAAAATTAAAAAATTAACTAATTAAAAATCCCAATTAAAACCTCAATTGCTGTAGTAAAAAACTCACTTAATTAATTATAATTTATTACTAAATTAATTATTATTTTGATCTTCCACGACAAAAACTAGTTAAAATGATCAGTAAGGTTGCTACACCTACCACAAAAGTTGGTTGAACTTTTGGATGTCTTTCCTAGTTCAGAACTTTGCCAAGATGCTCTCTCACTAACGCCGAAGTGGCCACGACATCAGATGACTAAGTCATTATGCGAAAGCGGCCTACATTTAAGAACCCTCCAAGACGAACGTAGGATTCCAATTCCAATGTTCTTAATATTTAAGGTTTTAACAAGATGATAAATCATAAACGTTTGCGGTGAAGAGATCTTTCATAGTCGATAATGCCCTTTTAGTTTATGTGCCTAACATAAAAAAAAGTAATAAGATATTATTGGTTTTGGGTTTTCAATTCTTGAACATGGGTGATGACATGAAAAGTTTAACATTTTTAAAAGTTTTAATCTTTATTAAGTAGTTCAAACTTTAGACATATATTTGTTTATGGAAAGGTAGAAGTCTAACTTGACTCTACTAAGTGCATACCAGTTGAAGGCAATACTAATCCCGTGCTGCCACCGTGGTCCTCGTCACATCAACAACAACAAAGTGATATAAAGATTGTAGGGGGCAGCCCCAAGATTTGAACATGTAAAAAACAGAATTATGGATGTACTTGATTCTCTATGTATTAAAAAAAAAACAAACATTGAAAAGCTGATTTGAATGGTAGGTGATGGAAAATAAATTTAATGATATATTCCATGATTGAAATTTATTCCCTGTTAATATTTATCTATATATACCAACCTATTAAAAAAAAAAAAACAACTCATCATGGTGAATAAAACAAAACAAGTTGTTGTTGGAAGAGATTGTGCATTCTCTTACAGTCCCCTGTTTGAGGTTTAACCCACCGTACTCTTACTCTTACTCTTACCCTTACCCTTTGTGGGTTTATGTGAATTTATTTCACAAAAAATAAATAATTAACTAAGGCATTAAAATGAGATTATGCTAATGGAATAGAATAAAAATATCACCGTAGGAAATTTATGTTTTTCTGACTATGGACATTGGGCCTTCTCATTTATAAATATATGTTTAACTATGGTATAGATCACAATGATCAAGCTGTTATCATTAATCATGAATACAAACACTCTGGAATTTCTGTAGATTAGATCGATAACCTGCGAGAATCCATTTTTGACATGCCTGTTCTGAAACATTATTCATTTCTTTATTTGAATGGTTCTGAAACATTTTCTCTTAGCAGAGAACTAATTATATAGCCGGATTTTTAATGAAACATTAGTATGAGAAAATCAACAGGGCAGCACACCAGATTTAAGAAACTCAGAGACTGTCATATGTTGCTGCAGCAATACATTGATTATATTTACAAACGTCTGCGAATTCACATGAATATTATTCTGCATTTGGCAAATGGGATTCGAAATAAAGAAGAAGGGACCATGCCCTTAGCAGAACACAGACCTAACATCGAAGCAGCAGGATTAATTTTCTCGGTATGTTGTGAAGCAACATGAATATAGAAAGCCAACATGACAGGTGTTAGGAAAACAAGGAAAGGAGTGCATGATCCCACAGTTAAACATTGGGTTCTCTGGGAGAATGCAGGGGAAACAGAGGAAGCAGCTTTGGCTCTCTTTCCCGAGGTCTGAGACCTGGTGAGGGCTGGAAATCGAACTTCTCCTTCTCTTCCGAACATGACGATGCACAGACAGGAGTAGAAGCAGACGGGCTGCAGTTGTATCCACTCGGTGAAATGAATGATTGAGGCCCCAGAGGAGTAATAGGGCTGGGAACCAGCCCTGGAAGACTGGGTGATAGAGAGCAATTGGCAGCAAATTTTATTGCATGACGATCAGGACTTTGCCCAGGAAGAATGGCGGGATCCAAGTTAATCTCCAATTTTCTGTGCAGGTGCCTTCTTTCATGGAGTTTGAAGGCCGTTTTCCGAGGACCCACTTCAACCCCAGAAGACCTGATGAACCCACAACTGCCCCCTGATAGGATCCCTGATTCACCACTTCCTTTATTAAAATTTCTTGCAGGCATGGTCACAGGGAGCTTTCCCTCCTGGGAGTCGTGTGATAAGCCTGTAAGTTGCTGCACAAGCTCCCTGAAGCTCTCGCTGTCTGTTTCCACAAAAGTGGTGCTGGCTGCACTCTGCTTTGATGATTTTATACATTCAGAATTTGCAGACCCCCACTGTTTCTGACCTGCAGGCATGCGTGGGGATTTTGTCATACCTTCTCTGCTGGATATGAATCTGCTGCAAACTAGAAAACTTAAGATGGTCCAAAAGCTTAAGAAAGAGAGAATTTATAATCCGAATTTTTCCAGAGGGCTGATTCCTGGTGGAAATATAGAATTAAGGGCGATCAGTGGGGATTTTGAGAGGAGGCTTGAGGGGTAAGGCACCGCTAGAGGATTAGGAAAATGAGTCAAGGAGACAATGACAGTATTGCTTGAGGGGATTTTTGTTTGCATATTCCAAGCAACAAGAGGGCAGACATTCATTTGGTGCCAACAACTTCAACTCTGGCAAAATATTCAAAATCATGACATCTCTTTTCTAGGATTTACATCGATTACGCTAGCAGAGTAGTCAAAGTAAAAGGACGAGCACGAGAAGCTTCTTCTCAACGAATTACACGCATCTTGACTAGTTGGATAAAATCTTAGACCCGTCGAAGGAAAATTGAATAGGTGCCCTCTCTGTCGTAATAAAGGACACCATTGTTTTCCCATCCTTCCGAAAATCTCAGAGAGTCTTCAATTCTTCCTTGGCAGTTTGTCAAAAGTGGAGTGTAATGTGCACAAAATTTAGATGGTCTCCAATCTTTTATTATTTTATTTAGAATCAATCTATTATGGTCAGACAATAAGATATTATTATGGGTTTCAAGGATTAATAGATTGGTAAGTGTTAGATTGGATAGACATTTATTAAGAAGAGACTTAGGTTTACATTTTGGTGGTGCCAATAATCTGATCTGAATCTTCTACTTAGGTTCAAACCTAAATCCAAAATTCGAACCCTGCTTGATAATAGAAAATGACCCTAATTAATTATGGATATAACCGATTCCTGTACTAAAAAAAATTAGTATTATGAAACATTAGGGTTGCATAGTCTTCACATTGGTTATATAGGTTTAGGATAATTTCTCATTGAATGCAGTTAAAAAAGGAATATAAACTGTCATAATGGAGATAGACTACCATTGGTCACGTCAAGTTGAAACGTCCAAAACTGTCTTTGTTTAGCTAGGTTCCAAAAGCGTATCAAGCATTCAATGTTTTCAAGGTTTATTGGGGCGTAAATGCAAGGAGTATGATGACTATGATTGGTATTTAATCAACTTATTGCCTACAATATTAGAAGTCCTCTCTCCCCTGTCAAAGCTGACTTTCAATTTCTTCTGTAAATAAAGCTCTGGATCTTTACATGGATGGTAACTCAAGTGCCATTAGTGTGGCTAAGTCCTTGACCATATGGTGGTAAACTTGTTTCATTGATTTTTTTTTTTAAAATAGATGAGTTGTTAATTGTTGACTCGTCTATTTCTGTTCTTTCAAGCTAATGGCATACGAGAATATGGCACTTGGGAGTATTTACACGAAGAATTTTCCATCTACAAATAGAAATAAACACATAACATATTCTTTGTTAGGATTGGAAGTTGGAAGCATCTTAGGTATACTTGTTCCTTCAAGTTCACAGCTAAAGAGACGTAAGAATTCAAATCATGATCGCTTGAGCGACACAACTATACATGGATGATGAGCGTTTTCCATTAGGGTAAGTACGACTATAGGTTTGCTCTGCCAACGGGTCCCATTTTGATTTGGTTTTTTTACAAGGATCTTTAACCTTCCAAAGCGCTAGGGCAACCAATAATCACTTCACCAATTAATCTTACTATCGTCTAATTTATTTTTTTAGTATGTTATGTTGTGATTTGAACTTTGGACTTCTCCAAAGAAAAGCCAAAACCATAACTACTATACCATCCTTGCTAACAAAGGACCCTCCAATTTCCAAGGGCTGGGTGGATTGGTAAGTTCTTGCGCTTACCAAAAGGAGACATAGGTTCAAACCTTAAAGATAAGCCTTTTTTGAGGCAAATGTAGGAGACTGTCTTTTTGGGACAGATGTAGTAGAATGTCCTGACTCCGTTGATCCTGAACCACCTATGGTCTCCCTCAAGCCAGATCGCTAATAACAGGGTGATAGTAAAAAATGTAGAAAATGAAAAGAAGTTACCAATTCTCTTAGGTATAAAAGAATAAAAAGTCCTTGAGGGTTAGGTGGATTGGGAAGACATATGGACACTTACCAAAAAGAGACCTAGGTTCAAATCTAGGGGCATGCCCAATCTGGGCACAGGTAGTAATATGACCTGAGTCCCCCAATCTGGGCACAGGTAGTAATATGACCTGAGTCCGTTGAATGTGCGCTAGCTTGATGACAACTATACCAACCCCGAGCCATCCAAGTATCTCTCATTATGGGTCGTGTTTACTACCATGATTTGACGCTACCATCGAAGGCAATACTATTTAATCATCTAACCAATTGTTCACAAAGGAAAAGTAGTTATGGACTCCACTATGTATCAAAAATAAAAATAACATTACTTCTTTTTTTTTTTTTTTTTTTTTTTTTTTTTTGGTATATAGAAGCAATGGTTACAATCACGATTTTTAGTAACTACCAGCACACGGTGGTAGGGTTCAAACTATCTACGAAGGCTCCCAGGACTTCCACCGTCTCGGTACATGGTAACCCGGCGTGAGATGGGGACCGCCGGACGCACAGGGGTTGCACCGTCGTCATCAATCTGGCGCACCACTCAGAGGAATCGGATCTGGGCTACTGTCTGTGCATGGGCAAGCCCGTGGGATTGGAACCTAGGTCTCCTCTCGTAAGCGCCCCAACTTACCAATCCACCTAGACCCACGGACCAAAATAACATTACTTCTATATATATCAAAAAAAAATAAAAATAAAAAATAAAAACCTCAATTTTTTAAAATGTATTTTTTTTTAAGTTTGTAATGTTAGCACTTAGCATAAAATGAATCATCTTTATAACACCATAAACGAAGGTTAAGTGCCTTTTTGTCGTGGATTTAGAAGAATTTGTAAAGAGATTTATTCTGTAAGATAAGTTTTTATTTTTAAATTTGATAATTTAATAAATAAATATAAATAAATCTTTTTATCAACGTAATAAAATTAGTGCTTTTTTGTTGTGGATTTGGAAGAATTAGTAAAGAGTTTTATTCTCTACGATTAGGTTTTATTTTTTAATTTGATAATTTAATAAATAAATATAAATAAATCTTTTTATTAACGTAATAATATTTTTAAGTAAGTAAAAGTTTATATTTATGGTTCTTTGGAGTTATGGCTTCGTATTATTCTCTTCAATTTAATCTAATGAGCATTTTTAATCATCTTTTAAAGGTTTTTGAGGGAGAATAAGTATTCTTTTAATATGTGTTGTGGTTTACCTGCAAGGACGCCACTTGTATTGTGTTCCGGGTTCAACCCCACGGCGGATATGTATATGTATAAAAAATATTTACTCAATAATAAATAAATAAATAAATATTCTTTCACAAACATATGAACTAATAAAATTATTGTATCAATAAATTAATATTTTTGTAAGATAAAAAAAATATTTATTTTTAAATTAAGGAGGATCCATAGGTTAAGTGAAGGAATTCATGAATAACATTATAATAATTGTAAACTTTTTTAAGTATATGTAAAAGAGAGTACATACATCGGAAACTAATACAATTTTACTTTTATCACAACTAAATAAAAAATAATGGCTTTCCTAGAAAGGAAATCTCTAAAACATAATGCACAAAAGTTTTAAATGTTAACCATAAAAACATTAGCTGTGGTTTTAAACCAAGGATCAACAAAAAGATTCCTCTAAGGTTAGTGCTAAGGTGATTCCCAACTTTATCAAATTAATCCGATAAGCTCATCATATCCTGAACCCTCTTTGCAAAGAAGTTCATTGATCTTTGACTGTATAGTCAATTTCTTAAAGGATGCAATAATACCCTAATCTTAATAATTTGATATCTCCGGACTTTTTTTTATGACTAACCTTATTCACCTACATTGAAAGTTCTTTCAATTATTGTCCGAAACGTATTATTTTAAATGCTTCTTGATCCATTTAAATGGAAGGATATTATTGAATTGCGAAAATGTTCAACTTTCTATGCGTCCACAATCTCGTTTCAATAAATTGGAAGGAAGGAACAATGCTTCTTCCAACTTTTAAATTTAGGTCAACTTCTTACTATATATATATATATATATATATTTTTTTTTTTTGCTAAAATTTAGTTAATATAAACTATTTTAGGGAACTAAATACGAGCAAATAAAAATGTAAAAAGTATATGTAGAAAGTAAAATGCATGAAAAATAGATTTGAAAGTTTAGAGTGCAAGAGGCTAAAAATAAATATGATTGTAATTGTAGCAAGGGGATTGTGTGATCAATAACCACATGAGGAAATCATATAACAACAATAGGATCCCACTCATATGAAATAAAATTAATAATAAATGATAAGAGGACAAAAGAGCAATGTCACAATTGTTATGCATTCCACAACCCAAGAGAGCAATACCATCCATGGAAATCAAAAGTTTTATTTGTTAATAATTTAATGTTATTTCTTCATAGGATTAATTCACAGGATCTCACAATAACTCAAATATAAATCTCACACAATGAGTAACATAAAACCCAAAATATTTTGTTGAAAAAGTATCTACTATAACAATACATAAATGTAATGCTTGTTTGATATATATTATAAAGCTTTGTCTTCAATATATACATACATGAGACTCTTCATATGCACATGATTCTTGACCTTTGCACTTACATAAACTCTTGATCTCTTCAAAATCATGATAAATCCAACTCTTTATATTATCCTCTTACATAATAAATCACACATATTTACATAAAGATAAAGTCTCTCATGATTGCTCATAACTCCTTACTTCTAAACTTGACACTTCACTCACATAACTCACACTTACTAACATGACACCTCACACACATAACTCCACACTTATTTACATGACACATACTCACACTTAATAACATGACACATATTATAGACTCAAATATTAAACATACCCTAGACTAAACTATTTACAAGGTCCTTGCATTAATGTTGCAAGGTACCAAATAATGTAATACCTCCAACATTATCAATCTCTCATTAATCTCAAGAAGAAACAACACAATGTGGGTTTTATAACGTGTAGCTTTGATTTCATCAATGTCAAAAATTGTTTACAATGGAGCCCATGGCTCTTATTTATAAGAAGAATTCACTCGTGAGTTACCGTGGGTTATTATTCCTATTAGCACTTCACTCCTATGAGTTGTTTGTAGGAAAAAGGAGATATCTCATAATATTACACAAATTAATACAAGATTTACTAAAGATATTCAAGCTAAGAAAAATAAGCAATTATTAATCAATTGTTAGAGTATATTACAATATTTGGTACATGCTAATGTGGTACCTTCACGGTACATCTTATAAATATTAGAGTAGGGTTGAGCCTTAGTTTAGAGTGTGAATAATATTTTATGTAATGTGCAGGAATTGCACAAGTGTTATGTAAGTGTGTATCTATAGGAAATGCGCAAGTGTCATGTGAGTATGTGTGCAAGTGTAATGTGAGTCTATGTGCACAAGTGTCTTATATGTAAGAGTGCACAATTATCTTTAGATTAGAGTGTGCAAAGTGAAGAGTCATATCTATGTGTGCATACAAGATATAGTCATGTGTATGCAAGTGTTAAGGAGAGAAGCCAAGGGTCATGAGACTTGGCATATGGAAAGGAATAGTCAAGTATCCAAAGAGTCATTCTACTATTGCTATATAGTACTCCATAGAGAAGGAACAAATAATCAAATGGCATATCCATATACCAAATCATCAAGTATCATATTTGTAGGAGAGAGGAGTAATAAAGATTGTATATATTTTGAGCAATTAATATTATAAGTTGTGCTACATGTTTTGTACATATATGATTCAATCTATTTCAATTCATATTGTTGCTTATTAATGAATGTTATTTTATATATTATAAGCCTTGATTTACATATTAATTTGCTCATATTATTCTACTTACATTGTTATCTTGATCTTACTATATTGTGGCTATATTATATTTGATCCTGTGGAATTTATCTTGTGATTTTTATGTTAGTATTAAGGCTTAAAGAGCCATTAGTGGTATCAGAGCTACTATGAGTAGTTTCTTACACGGGTTGAGAAATTATTTAGCTACATACAAAAATTGATTTAGAGCTTGTCTAGTTTAAAGGGAGTGAGAATTGGACTCTGTTGTAAGCTCATAGTAAGTAGAAAGGCTAGAGTCTTTCCACAGTTGGAGGAACAACTAGTGAAGACCAAGACTTAGTTATAGAGTCTTTCCACGGTTGAAGAACAACTAGTGAAGACCAGGACTCAACTATAGAGTCTTTTCATGGTTGAAGTATAACCAATGAAGACAAGGACTCACATATATATTGGAAGGTGAATCAATTTTTGAGATAAGTTGATCATTACAGGAAAATAGCCAACCCTTGACATTGATTTTAGAGATAGAAATATTTCAAGAACTTAGATAATCTTTGGTTCTATTTTTTTCAACTTAGAAGGAAGTTGAAGAATTTGGGACAGTTAAGTCATCTTGAATTTGATTGTGATATCAGAGAAATATGAGTTACTTTGACTTTCTTTCTTGAGTTCTTAGGTGTGACCTAAGGAATTTGTAGTAGAGATTGATTGTCAAAAGTGTGAGAAGATCTTACAATAGATAAAGAAGAATTTCATCTTCTAAATACAAGAGTAAGCAAAAAATGAGAAGGATATATCAAGGATTGATATATTTCTCTAAATGTAAGCTTTCATAAAATGAAGATTAATCAAGGTTGCAGGATATTGAAGTTTCAAGTCACAGAGAAATTAACATTTATAGAAGATTTAGGTCTTGAAGACAAACCTTGACATAAGTAAAGGAAAATTTTAGGTCTTGAAGAGAGGCCTTGATAATGAAGATTCAAGAGAAGGAAAATATCAAGGTTACCTATTATGAAGAGCTATTTGGAATAGAGGCAGTCTAAGAGAAGAATAGGTCTTGGAAAGAGGTCTTGATATAAAAAGAGTGTTTTAGAAAGATTGAGGTTATTGACCTTAAAAAGGAGCTTGACAGAGGTAGCTATATAAAGTTTAAATATTGATAAAAATTTGAAAAGGATATATTTGACTCTCGATTCGAAAGTGCAGAAGGAAAGAAGCATGATAAAAGGCTAAATATCTTTGGATACAAGGATACAACCAAATGAGCGATAAAGTGTAGCAAAAAAAATCAAGATTAAGCTCCAAAGAAACAAGCATAAGAAGGACATACCAATATCCAAGGGTTTCTATACAAAGGAAAAACCAAGTAGTCAGCACAAAGAAGACTATGCAAGCATCATGGCCATCTAGAAATCTAAGTAAGCAGCAATAAGTAGAGTGTTGAAGCAACACCACTATCAAAAAGGACGTGCAAACATAACATACATTAGTAGAATCAGGATGCCAGAGCATTGTTGCATTCGAAAGGGTGCAACCACATATCAAAGGAGCCATCCATGGTTCCATATCATGCCCAAGGAGGATTAATATGATTCAAGCATACCTAAAGAAGACCCTAAGCATGCATAAGGATATTAAGAAGACCAAGAGCACACTGAAGAAGATTGGAAAGCATTAAAAATGTATGAGTAGTAAGAAGAGCAACACAATGTCCAAAATTACCTAAGGAGCAGTAAAGAGGAGCACAATGTCTAGAATTGCTTGAGAAGCACAGTATCACATTAGACTCACTAGTCTAAGATAACTAGTATACCATACCAAGCATGCAATAGTGAATTCAAGTTGGAATATTAAATATTAAAGTTATAGAGAAGGAGATTACCAAAATAAAATAAGGTTGGTAAATTTGTTTGCCATAATGCGAAAGGAGTATGTCTAAAAATGAATGTTTCTTTTTTGAATCATTCACTAAGACACCTCACATAGAATAGCTTATGCCTCACTTGAAGGTGAATTCTATGCATGTCACTTGTACATAAATCTCTTACATTCTATTAGGAGATAAATTGTTCATGAGCCATTTAAAAGTGTAATTCTTGATAATGCATTGGAAGGCCTGTTAAAACCAGTATCCAAGAGCTTACCTGATACAACATTCATTCCACCTACAACATTGAAAATAGGAAAAGGCATGCATGAAATTTTGAAGGTAAATTCAAGTTTATTAGGGTTTTTCAAAATTTAAACTTTAGGAGTGATAAGGTAGAGATTTATTAAAGTGTTTTTTTACTAAGGTTTAATTTGAAGTGATAATATTAGAGAAACATAAGGAGTAGTAAAGGGTACCTAGTTTTTCATATTTGAATAATAATAAGCTTCTGGGATTTATAACATTTTTTTGGTTTACTAAGTTAAGTAGTGATAAGATAGAGGTTTGTTAAATTGCTTTATTAAGGTTGAATAAGGAATAATTAGTGATAATAAGTTTGTCATTAATTATTAGATTTGATTAATGGAGGGATAAGTAGGATGATAGTCTAATTGGAGTTATAAGGTTTTCTTTAATAGTTTTTTATTTGTTAGATAAATTTGAAATTTATTTGATTTAATAGTTTTTTGAAAATAGAAGATTATTGAATTTTTGCAAATTAGTTATTTGGGAGTTAAAAGGTATTCAACTTCAAACTTAGGAAAAAATAAATTTGCAAAATTTTCTCTAAGTTTCTAATATCTATGGAGACATAAGAAAAAAAAAATTAGAAACTTTGAAAGTATTTGGTTGTCATTTTTCAAAATGCACATGGAAAAGAAAAACAAGTAAAAGGAAAATAAACGGTCAAAAAACTAGGTGCTTGATTATCTTTGTTATATTCTCATATATCATACTACTTGACTATTAAAACTGGAACCTAGGGTTATTATCACTTGGCATAAGGCCTCTGAAAGTGATACTAAATTTCACAGTCTTTCTCCTCCTAGAAGACCCAAAAATATTAAATTTCAATCAAGCACTCTTCCTCCCATTAATACCTCATCTCAATCCATAATACCATTTATTGATATATTTGTCACTCCATTAAGTACACCAATGGCAATATTTACACCCTAGTTAGGTGGCAGTAGTCCACTAAATATTCCTAGACCAGCTCATGATAAGCTTAAGAATGCATAAAGGTGTTTACCTAGATATAGACATGACGAAGCTATAATAGCTGAAGGACACATACAAGCTTATACAGATGCTTTAATTCGATTACAAGATGAACATGAGGATGTGGTTTGTAGAATGTTTCCTCTTACTTTAGATGAACTAGCATATGACTGGTATATCAGTTATCCTGCAAATTCTATCACTTTTCGGGTTGAACAAGAAATAAATTTCATTAATCAATTCAAGATACCCATAGACCCTGCCATTATATACCATAAGTTTGCCTCAACAAAAAGAGAGACCAATAAGCCTCTAAGGCTATTCAATACCAGGTTTTATAAGCTATATAACAAGTTGAATCCACCCTATACACTTATAGAGCTTTAGACCCTCTCACATCCATGTTTGTAAGGAAAACACCCCACATTACTACTCTACCCATGGCATATAGTGAGGCCTTGATAGTAGAACAATAATTAATGCCTCAAGATTTTGAAATTGATCAATTAACTTCTTTAGAAAAAAAGGTGTATTTAACTAAGTCCCAATGATCAATCAAGATATTTCACAATAGTTACCTATGTTGAATACTTTACCATACCAACTTTCCTAAATCCTACTTCATCTGCAAATGATACAATAAATCAAACCACTACAACCCATACTAATAATGTCAATTCTTTAATTAGATAACCTACAGAGATTAGTTTAGAATCTTAGTAGTGATATGATTCAATTACAAAAACAAGTACCTTAGAATCCACCTCCTAATAATCCTAATCATAATAGAAACTTCAGTTTTCAAAGAGTAAATCATCAATGGAACACATGCCCGAATAATGGGAAAGCACCTAATCCCATTGCCAATTAGAATCATTCCAACACCATAGCCAATCTCTCATATTTAGCTTTAAATAATTGGTGTAGAGTGCATTCCATTGCACAACACAATGAAAATGACTACCCTAAATTCAAGACAACTTTAGACATAGTCCAAAAATAAATGGAAAATATGGAAATAGTACCTAATGAAGATAATACAAATCAAGCTAGCTCTAGTAATGGAACAAATTTAGTAGTAGAAACCTTTGAATCATCAAAAAACAATGAAGGATATGATGGATCTCTAGAAGAAGAAGTACAAGCCTATAGAAAATTCAAGAAAATAAATAATTATATGCTTAGAAGCAAAGGTAAGGCACCAATTACTTCTTCTACTCCACCTAATGACACTTCTATCCCTCCTTATGCACAGGCTAGAAATAGTCCCAATCCACCTAAGGCTAATATCCCATCACAAACACACAAGAATATAGAACAAGACAAACCTGCATACAATATTATAGAATATTTAAAGAAAATTAAAGCAAACATATCTCTATTTGAGGTTTCTCGATTAATTGATCAACAAGAGCTATTAGTTAAAGCATTAACTGATCAAAATAATAATCAATCCAATAAATTCATTGATGCTCAAATTGTGTCATGGAAAGATAAATGGGAGGCCCCTCCTTTCCTTTTGACTATCATAATTGTAGGTAAAATTTTGCATCATTGCCTTGTTGACTCATGAGCTTCAGATAATGTCATGCCACACATTGTTTACCAAAATCTAGGTTAAAAACCTACTCCCTCTAATCGAGTGGTAGTCCAACTGGATAAATAAAATTAAATGTGGTTGGTATGCTAAAAGAAATTCATATACAATTGGCATTAGAGCCAAGAATTCAATAGTACATAGATATCCAAGTTGTGGATATCCTAGATAGATATGGAATGCTACTCAGTGGAGACTGGTCAAGAAATATGAATGGATATATGGCCACAAATTCTTCTAATAGATGTTGCAAATAAAATTAGAATAGAACGAGAATCTATACTTAAATATCTCATAACTGACTACAATAAGACTAATGAATTTCTCTATAATAAATTAAAATTAGGAGTTTACACTCTTGAAACCAAACAAATCATAGATAAGTCTAAAACTGAGGTTACATCGGGAAAATAAAATAAATATGAAAATCTGTGTTGGACTCTTAAGTTTGATGGATCCAAGTCTAGGCAAGGTAGTGGAGCAAGAATTGAACTATTAGTTCCAAAGGTAAATCTTGTTTAGCAGCTTATAGACTACAATTCCCCTACACCTACAACACTACAGAATATGAAGCATTAATATATGGACTACAATTAGCCCTTAAAAAGAACATTAAATGCTTGAAGGTGCTAGGAGATTCTGAGCTAGTAGTCAAATAGATTTAAATCTAATATGCTTGCCATGAAAAAAGGCTAATCCATTATAGAAATAGAGCAAGAGATTTGATTAATGAATTCCATGATTTTAACATCAAATTGATCTCTAGAAAGAAAAATAGAATTGTAGATTCCTTAGCAGTGGTAGCAAGTACATTAAAACCCATGGATAACATAAAAATTAAGAAAGTTTTTCATAGAATTAGTAGCTTTCCCATCCATTCCAGATAACATACAAAATTTTCAAGTGTTTGAAAATGATAAGCATATACTAAATTTTATTACTAACTCTAGAATTTTTGAAAATCAGGTAATAGATGAAGATGACAAAACACTGGATGAAGCAGATGAAGATAATGAGGTGACCTTAAAAATGAATGCAACCCCCAAAGGTATGGTTTCTCTTGAAAAACTATTTGATATAGACTATAAGAGTAATAAATGCAACAAATCTTCATTTCAAGATAATGCATATGATACTATAAACATAGGGACTAGTGAAAATCTCCATAATATTTTGATAGGAAAATCTTGCACTAGTCAAGAAAAAGAAGGAATTATACAAGCTCTTAAAGACTACAAATATGTCATAGCTTGGAGCTATGAAGACTTAAAAACATATAATCAAAAAATTATTTCTCATACTATCCCATTAAAACTAGAAGCAAAGCCATTTAGGCAAAAACAAAGGCATGTTAATCCATTATTAGAACCCCTCATTCATAAGGAAGTTCAAAAGCTATTAGATGCACGTATTATGTTTCCCATTAGGCATTCCACCTGGGTAGCTAATATAGTACCTTGAAAGAAGAATGGAGAAATTCACTTATGCATTGACTTTAAGAATCTTAATAAGGCTTCTCAAAAGGATAACTATCCTCTACCTTCTTTAGATCACATTTTACAAATGGTAAATGGATCTGAAATGATGTATTTCTTAGATGGATATTCTAGATATAATCAGATTATGATAGATCCTAAAGATAGGATGAAGACAACATTTACCACCAAGTGGGGTACATTTGCTTATAGGAGAATGCCCTTTGGATTGATTAATGCAGGTGCTACTTTTCAAAGAGCAATGGATTATGCTTTTAGAGACCTAATTGGCAAGTGCATAGTCATTTATGTTGATGATATTCATGCATTTCAAAATAAATGTGCTAATCATGTTAATTATTTAAGAAAAGTATTCCAAAAATGTAGAGAACATGGTATTTCTTTAAATCCTAAGAAATGCATTTTTGGAGTAACTAAAGGAAAACTTTTAGGTCATGTTATTTCTAAAGATGGTATTTCAATTGACCCTAAAAGAGTAGAGGTAATACAAAAAATTCCTCTCCTAGGTAGTAAGAAAGAACTCAGATCATTTTTTGGAAAGATTAATTTTGTTAGAAAATTCATCTCAAGATTTGCAAAGATAGTTAGGCCACTAAATGATATGCTCAAGAAAGATGTTGACATTACTTGGACTTCTGAAGCCCAAGTAACCTTTCAAGGAACTAAAATATGCCATATCTAATGCTTCAGTTTTAGTGGGTCTCTAATTATACACAACCCTTCTACATCTATTCATTTGCTTCTGAACACTCAATTGCTAGTGTCCTAACATAAAAAAATGAAAATAATGAAGAAAATCCAATAGCCTTTATGATATCCCCTTTAAAATATGCCCAACTAAAATTTGTAGATATAGATAAACATGCATATGCTTTAGTAAAGGAAGTGAATAAATTCAAGTATTATATTCTACATAGTAAAATCTTTGCAATTATGCTAGACCCAGCTATCAAAACCATACTAATGCAAAATGAATTAGGAGAAAGAAGAGGCAAATGGATGACAACCTTACAGGAATTTTATTTAGAGATTTATCCTATGAAATTAGTCAGAGGTCAAGGATTAAGTAAAAATTTAGCAAAAATTGATCCTCAAATTCTTTGCCAACAATATTTTGTGGATAACATCACAAGTGATGAATGGTACAAAGATATAGTATACTACTTATTGAATAACAAATTTCTAAATAATTTCAATGCTACTCAAAGAAGAACATTACATCTAAGAGTGCTAACTATATGATTATTGCAGGTACCCTGTATAAAAGAAACCATGAAGGAATCTACCTAAGATGCCTAGATAAATATGAATCTACTCAACTCCTTAATGGATTTCATGGAAAATATGGAACTGGACATGGTTTAGCCAATACTACTACCTTGAGAGTTATATATTAGTGGCCTCATATCTTTAAGGATGCTCATACCCATGTTAGAACATGTCATACCTGCCAAGTTGTTTCTAATAGAGAAAGGAATGTTTTTATGACTTTACAACCAATATTTTAACCTCATACTTTTGCCCAATGGGGATTATACTTTATAGGAGTCATAAATCCAAATTCTTCAACCAATAATAAATACATATTAACTACAATATATTATTGCACCTGATGGACAAAACCTCACGCCACTAGAAATTGTACCATTGATGTTGTAATTTAGTTCCTTGAAGAATGCATTATCACTAGATTTGGAATGTTTCATTCTTTAGTATGTGATAATGGTTCAATCTTCACTTCAATCTAATTTGCAAAATGGGTCTATGACAACAAAGTAACTTTAAAATTTTCTTCTAACTATTATCCTCAAGGGAATGATTTAGCTAAATCTACCAATAAGAGCTTATTGATGATAATCAAGAAAATCTTAGAGAAAAATCCTAGAGATTGGCACAATAAACTTAAGTATGCCTTATGGGCAGACAAGACTAGAATAAAAGCTTCAATAGGAACATCTCCTTATCATTTGGTATATGGCCAAGATCATGTTTTTCCTACTAACTTGAAGTTGTTGACATTACAATTTATGAAAGATTACTTAGAAGTGGATGATAAGATAGATGTAAGATTGACTAATATGATGAATTTATATGAGAAGAGAGAGGATGCCCTTCAACATTTTAGCAAACACCAAGGGATAGTCAAAATATGGTTTGATAAAAGAGCCAGAATCAAAGCCTTCAAAATTGTTGACTTAGTATTATTGTGGGATAAAGCACATGAAAAGAAATGAGACCATGATAAGTTTGATAACCTTTGGCTAGGTCCCTATCAAATATCAAAAATTATGGGTGAGAATGCCTTTAGACTGAAGAATCTAAGTGGAGAATATGTCCCTCTACCGGTCAATGGGAAGTTCCTTAAACATTATTTTCATCCTTGAAACAATCACAGTAAGACAACCTTACACTATAGTTTTCTGTTTTGTTTATATTTTGAGTTCTTTTGTTTTTCTATTTAAGTTTAGTCTTCAATCATTTCTTTCCTTCAATTTATAGTAAGTTTTGTTTTATATATTTCTTAGCATTTCAGTTTTGTTATTATGCTCAGTGTTTAAACGTTTGGTTTTGGTTTATTTTTATTTTTGTTCATATTTAATTGTTTTGTTTGAATAGTTAGACTTCTTTGTTGTAAGTTTTTTGTTTGTTTGTTTTATATTTTTGTACCCATCATCAATTTACCTTCACACTTTTTCATTAATTTTGGGTGTTTTATCCAAGTGCAATCAACTTTTGGTTCCTCTAAAGGAAAATGTGCTTAATTAATGGATGATGAATTACTTACTTTGAAATTAGGTGAAGTTGATGATTAATGAATCATATTATTTGATTTTATTCTTTGATTATGGGAGCTAAAATAGATGGAACTAGAAATAGTGTAACATGATGCTGAAGATTCATATTTCTCAACAGCATTGAAGTAATTCTTAGGTCATAAAGGATGAAATCATCTTGGTTTGATAAATAAATGAAAATACATACACTCTATTTTAAGCCTTATAGATCCCTAACCAAAAAACACATAAAATATTTACAATTTATCAAAATACTTTTTTTTTCAATTGGTTATATGGGATTGAAACAGCCCCACCCGTATTACATCATCACTAAATAGTGGTATTACAACAAAGCTTAGATATTATCCATGTATCATTTGGCAAGATTTGAACCTTGATCTCCTCTTTAAATATTGAGGAATCTAACCGGTTGAGCTAATGCCACTTGATGATCATAATACTTCTTAATCAAGACGAAAAATATTAATAATACAATAAACTAAAGTTCTTGGGTGATTTAGATAGCCTCTATTAATAGATGCCTAGTTGGTAGTAGAGAAATATCTAGAAGGGATCAAGATCATATCCACCAGAGCTATAAATGCTTGGTTGGTAGTGGAGCAATGCAAGGGCAAATCCTTTTAAGAGTGAAACATTTGATAACCTAATTTTAAACTAAGTGATGAAATTATAATGGATATAAGAATGGAAACAAATGCACCAACAAACACTTTAAGCTAAGGTAAATGGAACATTTATTTCAAGTAAAGTTTGTTTAACCCCATTTTCTTAAAAGGTTACCAAGTGATTTGCATTTTACTAGTCAAGGTTTCACTTATTTCAAGTTGGGTTCTTTATCCAAAATACTTAGGAGTATTTTATAGTATAGTCACCATTTGTTGTTGCCATTGCACAACCCACCCCAATTGGGGACCCACTTGAAAATTTTTAATTTTTGATTTAAATTTGTTTGCATCAATCTTAAAATTTCTTGCATTGAATTTCAAACTGCTTGGGTTCCATTTTAATGGTTTCAATGAGATATTTTACATTCTCCATTGGATCAGATTTTAAACAAACTTGAAATAAATATGAAACAAGCTTTCTAACAAGTATAAATATGCCCAGGTTAATATTCTTCCTTATCGTTAGCAAAACAATCCATTTTAATTAGTTTTGGCATTAAATTCATTTAAATTCAAATTTATAAATGTTATATCTCTTTGCCACTAAAAATCAATTCCAATGCCACGTAGGCCAACAATATTCACCTTTTTTCCATGGTACAAGATAAAAAAATTCCTAATGTGCAAGGGTTAAATGCCCCCTTTACCAAATTAATCCACATGCATTATTTTCTAAGCCTAACCATCAACATGTCTACATGCCCCCTTTTGGCCCCTTTCAATATTAAGGTTTCAAAGGTTTTAAAAGGTTTAATGTAAAAATTTAAGCCATATGCCCTTTTCTTCTGCTAAGGTTTAAAAATAATTTAATACAAAAAGAACATCCCTTGGAAGCTTAAATACCTCATATCTTTCTAAAATCTAATGGTACACACAAACTCACATCGAGTGCCAATAAATCATGTGGTACGCATTAAACTGCCCTTGTTGATCATTAAGCACATAAGTCAATACACTTAAAATCCTCATGGTCTTAAATATCATAGCCAATAATTAAAAGCTCAAGCATGCTAAATTTTGTGCATTCTTCTAAAATCCGATGATACGCATCAATCAAACCAAAATCAAATGGCATGCAAGTAAGGAAATACATTTGTCTTTATTCAACTCCAACATTTGTCTTATTCTCTAAAAATCCAATGGTAGGCCCCGATTAATACTAGATCAATGGTATGCATGAATAAAAGATGGAGTCCCTTTAACGACTAGTCAGAAAGGCATTTGATTCTATCTTATCCTCCAAAAATCCATTGGTAGGCATCGATCGCCTAAGATCCAATGATAGGCACTGATCGTTGATTGCATGTGAGGACAAAAGCATGTGAAGACAAAAGCAAGCCTTAGAGAAGTCAAAAAAAATAAAAAATCAATGGTATACTATAGAGGGTAAAATTCGCACCCCTTTCCCTCTAGGCAAAATGGATCCACGTCAAAAAGAGGGATGGGACTTTTACACATCTACACCTCAATGTGAGGGGTACTTGGTGGCGTACCTCCTTTGGTGAGGTTGAATGGATTTAGGTTCACCAAGAAGTATTTATAGACTACTTCTAAGTCTAGCCAAGGATGTTTGTTTAAATGTGTTATTTATCTTGTAAACACCTAAGTTTGAGCCAAATGCAACTAGAACTTAAACTATATGCAATTTTAACTTTCCTTGAAGATAAACAAATGACTTCTAAGCTACATGCACCTTTTTAGATTTTGTTCTCAATATTTTGGTATTTTGAATATTTTCACAAGAATTTAAGAAAACGAAATAAATATGATATTGAAAAGCAGAATTAAGAAATTGAAATAAATTTGGCAAAACACCTACCTGGTCAAAATACCTTTTCAGAGTGAATTCATGGCCTGTAAGCGAATTCGTGGCATGTACTTGAATTCATGGCTTCTAAATTGATTTCGTGGTTAAAAGTGTGAATTTGCTAAAAACTTGCAAACAATTCCACAAAACACTAGATTTTGATCAGTATTTGGGGGTTTGCTTAGGCCATTGTATAACTGAGCTTGGAGGAACATCAGTCAAGCCCCCTTGGTTCTTTTAGCAAACCATTCATAAACAATGTAAATCATTGACCTTTTGGTACAAATACCACAATGAAGATGAAATAATATAAACAATGCAGAAAGCAAAAAGCTAACAGAAGCAAAATGATCTAAATGTAGTATGCAAATTGAGACAGTGCTTTGGAGATAAATATTTCCCCCAAGACCCTAGGTCAGTGAAATTACACCTTGTAAGGCGAATTCTTAGCTTATAAGCGAATTCGCAGAACTACTTGCAAATTCGCTAGAAATGCAAAAATATGAACTACAAAGGTAGAAATGAAATAAAAATAGAGAAACAGATACCGAACGACCCGCTTTCAATGCATATGTTGCAAATTAGGTCGCTTGATTCATAGTAGCAATGGTGGCAACAATATCTAGCAACAATAATTCATCAACTCACTCCTTCATTAGTCTCATTTGGGAGATAGGGTGCCTTTTTTATAACTTGGATCGACGTGGCCAAACCAAAAAATCAAGAGAATCAAGATGGTTGTTCGAGGCGTTAAACAATTTGGAAAAATTCCAAATCTGAGCGAATTTGTGGCCTAAAATTGGAGGCCACGAATTCGCTAAACGTGGGAAAATAGGTCGATTTAGAAAAAATCCAAACGATCGTTCGGGTGGTTAGGCAACTTTCTAATTTAGCAAATTTATAGCCTATAATTAGAGGCCTCAAATTCATTAAAAATGAACTAAAATGGGATGGAGGTTGGCGAGAAGTTTTAACGATGCGAGAAAAAAGGTGGGTTGATAGGTCACATGTTCTAGAAGAGGGGAAGGATTACAACTTGGGTCAAAAATCCTTATCTACATTTTGCCCCCTCTTTGGTGCATTTATAATCCATAAATATGTCAAAGAAAGATGTAGACACTTAAGCAAGAATGGTAATGGTTGATGTGGGCAAAAAGGGATAGATGGTTTATGATGGATGGTTCGTGTAAAATTGTCATCAATTTGTTCATTTTTGCTTTCAGTACGAAGATCAAGGAACCAAGATGATTAAGGATATTTCCAGTCTGGGTACCCACTCGAGTTTCATGAAGAATACAATATTCCTAATGGAACTCGAAATGAATAACAAAAAGGAAAATTTTGAAAAAAAAAAGAAAAAATAGGTGGGTTAAAAATGGAGGGTGGGGGTAAAAACTAAGTTATTTTTACTGTTTAGTTTTCTGGTTTGGAGCTCTAGAGAAAATAGCACTTCCTACCCATATAGTAGAAATTGTGCACGGTGGGAATGATAGAGTGGCCAAACGGATACGAGTGAGTGGTAAATTAACTTTTGCTTACAAATTTTCTTCATATTTTTAGGGCAGATTTTTGTCGTGTGGCCATCATCGTGAATTCATGGCCATGTGACAAATTTGTAGCCCGCAGATTTGACAATTTGCTAGGGTTTTATGAATTGGCAAAACCCTAACGAATTACCGTAAATTTACAAATTTTTTGTGAATTGGAAAAAACCCTAGCGTATTTGCTTGTAAATTTGCATGAACCTAACAAACTCACAAAACCCTAGCAAAATTGCTTATTTTTGCTTGATATTTTATGATTTGCAATGATTTTGATAATTTTATTATGATGATATTGCATGTTGATATTTTTGGTTGCAGTATGGGACTCTCGAGAGTCAGGAGTGGAATTGCAATGGTTTTGAGGAGAGAGTGAGGGAGCTTACACAGGCAGAGGGGGATGTGATAGGGTAGGTGGGGCTTCTCCATGTAGCAGAGATGCCCAGGGTGGATGTGGATTATTCATTGTTAATCGTATTAGCAAAGAGGTGGTATCCATAATTATTAACATTCTGGTTGCCTATAGGGGAGATGATAGTTACTTTGGAGGATATGTGGAAAAATTTGTGGATCTTGATCAAATGATAGGTAGTGTACTAGTCTATGGTACAGGTGAGGGCTATGGAGCAGCTGATTGGGGATGAAAACTATGAGATTCATTAGAGCGGTATTAGTGTAGATGGGATGGTAGTGAGACGAGGTATTTCTACACTAACATTTGTGTTGAGTGGAGTGGTTGTTGGATTATTGGCCTATCATATGAGCAGGCGGTATCTGCCATGGGCCTTAGCTGGAATTGTGGTAGAGATGATGGATACCATGATGCATTTTGCGTGGCTTCCTTTTGTGCTATGTCATTTGTATAGGATATTATATAATATTATGCACAAATATCATCGTTGCATTGTGCTCACGACCTCGCTCTAGATATGATGTTGGGAACACTTGGCAATATGGAGGTCTGACGGGTTGCTTAGTAGGAGGTAGATGCAAGGCAACTAGCTATGTATTGATGGGCTCCCTTGAGGGGAGGGAATGGAGGAAATGGTTAATTGGATGTAGCTAGATGAGTGATAGATTATTTGCATCCACAACGAGTGGTATGGAGGCCATGGCGGATGCACTTGAGTTGGGATGAGGACGGTGTGGAGTTAGCTCATGTGTGGAAGATTTGGTGGCTAAAATCAGATAAGGGAGAGGTGGAGCTGTATCATTTTGATCAGGTACAACGATAGTTTGGGCTGGTGTAGAGGATACCAGAGCTAGATGATCTCTGGTTTCAGTGTGTGATGAGGGATTCACTAGGTGTAGGTGGTGATCTTGATGCTACCTAATTTTTGGATCCCGATGAGGATGACCCTCTTTTGGTGGGTCCTAGGTTGGATGATGTAGGGGTGGAGGATGGATACCGAAGGTGGTATTAGTGTAATAGACCCCCTAGGATCACTCCTAAGCTAGCTCAACCTGCACAACCAGTAGTAGATCATAGGATGCAGCTAGCAGTGTAGGAGGTTGCTCGTCGGAGGGAGGGTGATAGACCCTAGTAGAAGGATGCACCTAGACCTAGGTAGAGGGCAATATCTTAGTAGCCACACGTACAAGGAGATATGGACGATGAGGCGGAGTTAGCTGGTACTAATCGAGAGGAGGAGTTGGAGATGGAGGTGGTCCCCTAGAGAGTATATTTAGTGGCTCAGAGCATACTGTTAGTAGTTCAAGAGGAGTAGTTAACGGTTCAAGGGTAACATATTCAGACTCAAGAAGAGCGTATTTAAGCATTAGAGACTGAGATATCACATCTACAAGCTCAGGTGTGACAACAGACGAGACCAACCCCTTCTACGAGTAGCAAAGATTATCGCTTCCTGCAGGAGGAGCCTTGAGCAGCACAAATAGAGGTGATGATGGCCTCACAATGAGAGAAATTCTTTCAAACTCTCTATTACCAGACAATTCCAGTAGAGTAGAGGATGCCTATACCAAATTCATTGAGGATTTAGAGTTGTTCACAATCAAGGTCACAGACAATGACTCAGTCCGTGAACATACCCCTAGCAGGGCCACCACTAGATACAGGGGAGGGCTAGGGATCTAGGGGATGATATACTAGGTTTTGATCTTTGTGGCATACTTCCTCAATGACTAAGTATGTCAAGATTTTTTATTGTGGCATACCGGTCTGACATATGCATATGTATTACTTTCGAGATATATACCATATTGTGTTTTTATATTTTTGCTTGTATTATGATGATGTATGTATATGCATGGTTTTTTGTTATGCATGGATGATGTTTAATGCTTTATGTCGTTGTATGTTGTGAATGATCTAAATGAAGATGTATGATAATGCATATAATTATGTTGGTTTTAATGCACACCTGTCATGCTAATCAAAAGTGTGGTTTATGAAAAAATAGAGTGTGAAGACAAACAATGATAAATAAGAAGTAGAAGACTATGCAAAAGAGATGATCAAAATGTGTTGGTGACATGTTCTTATAACAATAGTTTTCAAGCAATAATTTTTGAGGATGAGTGCTTATGTAAAACCGAAATGGAGGCTGTCCCTCACATGCGATCATAAAACGGATCCTGTGTGAGGTATATTGTCATACTATAGTTGAAGGTATAAAATCCAATGAAAAAATGATCATTGATCAAAATAATGATTCAAAGAAAATGAATGAGAAATGGTGCATACCTTTTATGTGTAGAAAACTAGTTCAAAAACCAAATAGTATGAAAGTGACACAAATGGCTAGTCATGAAAGATGCAATTTTCCCTATATGGCGGGATTTTACTAGGCATCAGAATCCTAGCCTAAATGGAGTGCATATGGGCAAAACCTAACATCGAAGCAGCAGGATTAATTTTATCGGTATGTTGTGAAGCAACATGAACATAGAAAGCCAACATGATAGGTGTTAGGAAAGCAAGGAAAGGAGTGCATGATTCCACAGTTAAACATTGGATTCTCTGGGAGAATGCAGGGGAAACAGAGGAAGCAGCTTTGGCTCTCTTTCCCGAGGTCTGAGATCTGGTGAGGGCTGGAAATGGAACTTCTCCTTCTCTTCCGAACACGACGATGCACGGACCTGATTGTAGGACGCATGAGTAGAAGCAGACGGGCTGCAGTTGTATCCACTTGATGAAATGAATGATTGAGGCCCCAGAGGAGTAATTGGGCTGGGAACCAGCCCTGGAAGACTGGGTGATAGAGAGCAATTGGCAGCAAATTTTATTGCATGACGATCAGGACTTTGCCTAGGAAGAATGGCGGGATCCAAGTTAATCTCCAATTTTCTGTGCAGGTGCCTTCTTCCCTGGAGTTTAAAGGCCGTTTTCCGAGGACCCACTTCAATCCCAGAAGACCTGATGAACCCACAACTGCCCCCTGATAAGATCCCTGATGCACCACTTCCTTTATTAAAATTTCTTGCAGGCATGGTCACAGGGAGCTTTCCCTCCTGGGAATCGTGTGATAAGCCTGTAAGTTGCTGCACAAGCTCCCTGAAGCTCTCACTGTCTGTTTCCACAAAAGTGGTGCTGGCTGCACTCTGCTTTGATGATTTTATACATTCAGAATTTGCAGACCCCCATTGTTTTTGGCCTGCAGGCATGCGTGGGGATTTTGTCATACTCTTCTCTGCTGGATATGAATCTGCTGCAAACTAGAAAACTTAAGATGGTCCAAAAGCTTAAGAAAGAGAGAATTTATAATCCGAATTTTTGCATAGGGCTAATTCCTGGTGGAAATTTAGAATTTAGGGCGATCAGTGGGGATTTTGAGAGGAGGCTTGAGCGGTAAGGCACCGCTAGAGGATTAGGAAAATGAGTCAAGGAGACAACGACAATATTGCTTGAGGGGATTTGTTTGCATACTCCAAGCAACAAGAGGGCAGACATTCATTTGGTGCCAACAACTTCAACTCTGGCAAAATATTCAAAATCATGACATCTTCTTTCTAGGATTTACATCGATTACGCTAGCAGAGTAGTCAAAGTAAAAAGACGAGCACAGGAAGCTTCTTCTCAACGAATTACACGCATCTTGACTAGTTGGATAAAATCTTAAACCCGTGGAAGAAAAATTGAATAGGTGCCCTCTCTGTCGTAATAAAGGACACCATTGTTTTCCCACCCTTTCGAAAATCTCAAAGAGTCTTCAATTCTTCCTTGGCAGTTTGTCAACAAAATTTAGATGGTCTCCACTCTTTTTTTATTTTATTTAGAATCAATCTATTATGGTCATATTGAAACAGTTTTAAAGGTTAGTAGATTGATAAGTATTAGTTTAGATGGATACTTATCAAGGAGAAACTTAGGTTCAAATTTTGGCTGTGTCAGTTAGCAAAGGAAGAAGTCTGATCTGAATCCTCTGAGTACGTGCCAGACCGGTGACGATGTAAACCGATAAACTGACGGTGCCATCTCACATCGGGTTAACGTTAACGAGAAGGCAATCCAAAATTCGAAGTAGAAAATAACTTTCTGTAATTTTTGCATAGTCTTCACATTGGTTATATAGGTTTAGGATAATTTCTCATTGAATGCAGTTAAGAATATAAACCGTCATAATGGAGATAGACTACCATTGGTCACGTCAAGTTGAAACGTCCAAAACTGTCTTTGTTTAGCTAGGTTCCAAAAGCGTATCGAGCATTCAATGTTTTCTAAGGCTTATTGGGGGCGTAAATGCAAGGAGTATGATGACTATGATTGGCATTTACTCAACTTATTGCCTACAATATTAGAAGTCCTCTCTCCCCTGTCAAAGCTGACTTTCACTCTCTTCTGTAAATAAAGTTCTGGTTCTTTACATGGATGGCAACTCAAGTGCCATAAGTGTGGCTAAGTCCTTGACCATATGGTGGTAAACTTGTTTCATGGATTTTTTTTTTTAATAGATGAGTTGTTAATTGTTGACTCATCGATTTTCTGTTCTTTCAAGCTAATGGCATACGAGAATTTGGCATTGGAGAGTATTATATTCAAATCAAACATATGCATTGATAACACTAAGAATTTTCCATCTACAAATAGAAATAAACACATAACATATTCTTTGTTAGGATTGGAAGTTGGAAGCATCTTAGGTATACTTGTTCCTTCAAGTTCACAGCTAAAGAGACGTAAGAATTCAAATCATGATCGCTTGAGCGACACAACTATACACGGATGATTCTTTATCGTCAGCGTTTTCCATTACGGTAAGTACGACTATAGGTTTGCTCTGCCAACGGGTCCCATTTTGATTTGGTTTTTTTACAAGGATCTTTAACTGTATTGATTCATTAAATTAGGACAAATGATTAGATTAACCAACTCTGTTATCATTTAGTTTATTTTTTTCTTAGTATGTTATGTTGTGATTTGAGCTTTGGACCTCTTTAAAAAAAGCTAAAACCATAACTACTATACCATTCTTGCTGACAAAGGACCCTCCAATTCCCAAGGGATGGGTGGATTGGTAAATTCTAGCACTTACCAAAAGGAAATATAGGTTCAAACCTTGGAGGTAAGTTTTTTTTTGAGGCAAATGTAGGAGACTATTTTTTTGGGGTAGATGTAGTAGAATGTCTTGACTCCGTTGATCCTGAACCACCTATGGTCTCCCTCAAGCCGGATCGCTAATAACAAGGTGAGGTAGGGGTTATAGAGGCAGCTCCAAACATTTGAACTCAGAATTGATAGTAAAAAATGTAGAAAATGAAAAGAAGTTACCAATTCTCTTATGTATAAAAAAATAAAAAGTCCTTGAAGGCTAGGTGGATTGGTAAGACAATTGGGCACTTATCAAAAAGAGACCTAGATTCAAACCTCGGGGGCTTGCCCAATCTGGGCAAAGGTAGTAGTTTGACCTGAGCTCATTGAGTGTGCGCCATTTTGATGACAAGTGTACCAACCCTTTCACGAGTCATATCGAGGCAAAATAAAGGTTATAGTGATAGCACCAGGATTTGAAGCTCCTACCGGAGACAATAAACTTGATTAACCTTGTAACCAATTGTTAAAAAAGATAGTTGTTAATTCTTTTATGTATCAAAAATAAATAAAAAAACCTAAATATATTTTTTAATTCGTAATATTAGCGTAAATTGAATCATCTTTATAACACCATAAACGAAGGTTAAGTGCCTTCTTGTCGTGGATTTGGAAGAATTAGTAAAGAGTAGTTTTATTTTTTAAATTAATAATTTAATAAATAAATATAAATAAATCTTTTTATCAACATAATAATATGTCGTGGATTTGGAAGAATTAGTAAAGTGTTTTTATGTAAGATTAGGTTTTGTTTTTTAATTTAATAATTTAATAAATAAATATAAATAAATCTTTTTATCAACGTAATAATATTTTTAAGTAAAAGTTTATATCTATGGTTCTTTGTAATTATGGTTTCGTATTATTCTCTTCAACTTGATCTAATGAGTATTTTAATCATCTTTTAAAGGTTCTTCAGCAAGAATAAATATTCTTTCACGGAAATATGAACTAATAAAATTATTATATCAATAAATTAATATATTTTTAGGAGAAGAAATATTTATTTTTAAATTAAGGAGGATCGATAGGTTAAATGAAGGAATTCATGAATAAAATAGTATATGTAAAAGAGACTACATACATCAGAAACTAATACAATTTTACTTTATCTAAACTAAATAAAAAATAATGGCTTTCCTAGAAAGGATATCTCTAAAACATAATGCACAAAAGTTTTAAATGTTAACCATAAAAACATTAGCTGTGGTTTTAAACCAAGGATCAACAAAAAGATTCCTCTAAGGTTAGTGCTAAGGTGATTCCCAACTTTATCACATTAATCTGATAAGTTCATCATATCCTGAACCCTCTTTGCAAAGAAGTTCATTGATCTTTGATCTTTGACTGTATAGTCAATTTCTTAAAGGATGCAATAATACCCTAATCTTAATAAAAAAAAAAATTTTGGATGAAAAAGCCATTATATTAATAAAATAATGTTTAATTATAAAAAAAAGGTGGATGGGATTAGCACACCCCTTAAACCAATACATTAACCATTGTGGTTAAGAGTATACAAGAGTGTCAGAAACAACCCACAAATTGCCAATAACAACCGCCAAAACAGTATTAAATATACATTCATAAAGAAAGAAGCCGAGAAATTACTGCCATCTGGAAGGGGAAGGAAGATGCACATGACTCATAATGCAGGGTGCATTCCCCCAATGATCCATGAGGGTACGCAAGTACTGCAGCTCCACCTGTACTTTTTAAACTTGTACTTGAATCTGTAACCAACAATCAAAGAATATATCATATTTATCAACAACAGAGAAGACATGTTCAACATCTTGCTGAGAAAAAACAACTCTATTCCGAGACTTCCATAGATAAAACAAGGTACCAATTCTAAAAATATTCCAAACAACATCCAAGTTGAAGGAAAAAGCAATAGGGTCACCCAAAATAGCATGCACCCAAGTAAAATCCTCCTGCATAAAAGGTCTGAAAAATTCAAGAAGCCACTCCCAAGGTAGCGAGCCCGATCACAAGACCAAAAAACATGCAATAAATCTTTCGCTTGTCCACAAACCGGGCAAATGAGATTATGAACACCCAGATGCTTGAGCCTACTGCCAACAGGTAACCCTTGATGTAAGAGACTCCAAGCAAAAAAACTCTGTTTAGGTTCAATATAAGTAGCCCAAGAAATCGAAACCTCTTATTCCATTGGGAGGGAAGAGAGACTAAATTCCATCTCGAAGTGAGCTTATCAACCATTGGAACTTGTGGGGTGAGCCATTTGTAACCAAGATGAGCTTTATATTGCAAAACAAGAAGCTCCCCAGGCCAACACCAATCTGACCACCAGGGTTTTTGAAAATGCTTATGGAGTTTGCTCCAAATAGAAAACAAAATACTATCAATAACCACCTCATAAGTGTCTCTATCACCAGGATTTAAATTGTGAATTTTATAAAAACTTTCCTAGGGTATCCAAAACCTAGTGTGTCAGGAGAAGAAATAAAAAATGGAAGCAATACCACGCTTATAGAACCTCTGCGCTCTGACCCACTGCACCAGAGCTAAGGGAGAACCTTGCCAAGTGATAACAGGAGACCACCAAATATTCATGGAAGACAAAGAGGCACCTGCTTTACGAAAATCCCTTTCCAACTAAGCTAGGGTTTAAGGCCTCCCAGGATTTCCAAATACTCTGAATGACAAAAGAACCTTTAACTTTAATAGGGATAGGGACAGTAAGAATGGATTGCAATCCCACCCCTTTCCAAATTTTCTTCCCCTAAAGTAAACCAGAAGAAATGCAATGCCTGACCAACACTTTCTAAGATTCATCCCCAATTAAATATCGGGTGATCCATTTAACACAAAGGGCAAGACATTGTCGGTGACAATCAAACAAACCCATGCCTCCACAATCCTTGGGCAAACAACAAATTTCCCAGGCTACCCGATGAAAACCTTGCTTGACAAAGTCTTTGGCCCACAAGAAGTCTCTCAGAAGCTTATCTAGTTTTTTATAACAAGATTTGGATGGAACCCAACAAGATGAATAATAGACATGGGTAGTGGCTAAAACCTTAGAACAAATATGAAATTTTCCTACCAGAGAAAGTTTCTTACTAGTCCAATAAGAAAGCTTCTTTTCCACTTTATCAATAACATACTGCCACAATTGAGCAGAGGAACCATGAAATGCAAAAGGAATTCCAAGAAATTTAAACACCTCACCTGGATGAATCAAAGTCCATTGAAATTGATGTAACCAGTGTAGCAGTTGAGTTTGAGATTGTCGAAAACAAGATGTTTTTTTCCATTGTATAGAAGAACCAGAGGCTAAACAGAACACCTCTAAGCAACTAATAGCCGAGGAAAGCGATTGCTCATCTTATTGAAGCGTTAAGAAGGAATCATCTGCAAAATGACCATTGACCAACTGAAGGTCATAATTAGGGAGAGCAATACCCTTGATTAATCCTTGATCCATCTTATGGGCCAACAAATAGCCAAAAGCCTCTGTAGCAAGAATGAAAAGAGATGGAGCAAGAGGGCACCCCTGTCTCACAGAGCGACCAAGAGAAATTGAATGAGATTGACTATTATTCAAGGTAAGAACAACTGAAGCATCTTGAAATAACATAAGAATGGTGCTCACAAATACTGGCCCAAAACCTAGAGCCTGAAGCATGGCAGTTATGAAGTACCACTCCATATTATCATAGGCTTTCTCAAAGTCTATCTTAATGAATAAAGCATCTTGTTCAGAATTTCTTACCCACTCCATACCTTCCCAAACAGCAAGAACATTATCAAGAATGTATCTTCCCTTAACAAAGCAGGCTCTTAATAATTTGATATCTCCGGGCTTTTTTTTTTTTTTAAATGATTAACCTTATTCACCTACATTGAAAGTTCTTTCAATTATTGTCCGAAACGTATTATTTTAAATGCTTCTTGATCCATTTAAATAGAATGATATTATTGAATTGCGAAAATGTTCAACTTTCTATGCGTCCACAATCTCGTCTCAATAAATTGGAAGGAAGAATAATATCTCTTCCAATTTAGGTGAAATTATTATTATTATTATTATTATTATTTTTTTTGCTAAGTTTTAGTTAATATAAACTATTTTAGGGAACTAAATATGAGCAAATAAAAATGTAGAAAGTATATGTAGAAATTAAAATGCATGAAAAATAGATTTGGAAGTTTAGAGTGCAAGAGTCTAAAAGTAAATATGATTGTAATTGTAACAAGAGGATTGTGTGATCAATCACCACATGAGGAAATCATATAACAACAACTAGATCCCACTTATATGAAATAAAATTAATAACAAATGATAAGAGGACAAAAGGGCAATGCCACAATTGTCATGCATTCCACAATCCAAGAGAGCAATACCATCCATGGAAATCAAAAGTTTTATTTGTTAATAATTTAATGTTATTTCTTCATAGGATTAATTCACATGATCTCACAATATCTCAAATATACATCTCACACAATAAGAAACATAAAACCCAAAATATTTTATTGAAAAAATATCTACTATAAAAATGCATAAATGAAATGCTTGTTTGATATATATTACAAAGCTTTGTCTTCAATATATACATACATGAGACTCTTCATATGCACATGATTCTTGACCTTTGCACTTACATAAACTTTTGATCCCTTCAAACTCATGATAAATCCAACTCTTTATATTATCCTCTTACATAGTAAATCTCACATATTTACATAAAGATAAATTCTCTCATGATTGCTCATAACTCTTTACTTCTAAACTTGACACTTTTCTCATATAACTCACACTTACTAGCATGACACCTATCACACATAACTCCATACTTATTTACATGACACATGCTCACACTTAATAACATGACATATACTGTAGACTCAAATATTAAACATACCCTAGACTAAACTATTTACAAGGTCCTTGCATTAATGTTGCAAGGTTCCAAATAATGTCATACCTCCAACATTATCAATCTCTCATTAATCTCAAGAAGAAACAACACAATGTGGGTTTTATAAGGTGTAGCTCTGATTTCCTCAAGGTCAAAAAATGTTTACAATGGAGCCCATGGCTCTTATTTATAGGAAGAATTCACTCATGAGTTACCTTGGATGATTATTCCTGTTAGCATTTCACTCCTATGAGTTGTTTGTAGGAAAAATGAGATATCTCATATTATTACACAAATTAATACAAGATATACCAATGATATTCAAGCTAAGAAAAATAAGCAATTATTAATCAATTGTTAGAGTATATTATATTATTTGGTACATGCTAATGTGGTACCTTCACGGTACATCTTATAAATATTAGAGTAGGATTGAACTTTAGTTTAGAGTGTGAATAATATTTTATGTAATGTGTAGGAATTGCACAAGTGTTATGTAAGTGTGTATCTACAATAAATGTGCAAGTGTGAGTCTATATGCATAAGTGTCTTATATGTAGGTGTGCATACAAGATAGAGTCATGTGTATGCAAGTGTCAAGTAGAGAAGCCAAGAGTCATGAGAATTGGTATATGGAAAGGAATAGTCAAGTATCCAAAGATTCATTCTACCATGGCTATATAGTACTCCATAGAGAAGGAACAAATAATCAAATGCCATATCCAAATATCAAATCATCAAGTATCAAGTATCATATTTTTAAAAGAGAGAAGTAATAAAGATTGTATATATTTTGAGCAATTAATATTGTAAGTTGTGCTACATGTTTTATACATATATGATTCAGGCTATTTCAATTCATATTATTGCTTATTAATGAATGTTAGTTTATATATTATAAGCCTTGATTTACGTATTAATTTGCTCATATTATTCTACTTACATTGTTATCTTGATCTTACTATACTGTGAATATATTATATTTGATCATATGGAATTTATCTTGTGAGTTTTATGTTAGTATTAAGGCTTAAAAAACCATTAGTGGTATAAGAGCTACTATTTGTACTTTCTTACATAGCTTGAAATATTATTTAGCTACATAAAAAAATTGATTTAGAGTTTGTCTACTTTAAAGGAAGTTAGAGTTGGACTCTATTGTAAGATCATAGTAAGTAAAAAGGCTAGAGTCTTTCCATAGTTGGAGGAAAAACTAGTGAAGACCAAGACTTAGCTATAAAGTCTTTCCACGGTTGAAGAACAACTAGTGAAGACCAAGAATCAACTATAGAGTCTTTTCATAGTTGAAGTATAACCAATAAAGATAAGGACTCACATATATATTGGAAGGCGAATCAACTTTTGAGATAATTTGATCATTACATGAAAATAGACAACCCTTGACATTGATTTTAGATATAGAAAGATTTCAAGAACTTAAATAATATATGGTTCTATTTTTTGTCAACTTAGAAGGAAGTTGAAGAATTTGGGACAATTAAGTCATCTTGAATTTGATTGTGATACCAGAGAAACATGAGTCACTTTGACTTTGTTTCTTGATTTCTTAGGTGTGACCTAAGGAATTTGTAGTAGAGATTGATTGTCAAAAGTGTGTGAAGCTTCCTACGATAGATAAAGAAGAATTTCATCTTATAAATACAAGAGTAAGAAGAAAAGGAGAAGAATATATCAAGGTTGATATATTTATCTAAATATAAGCTTTCATCAAATGAATATTAATCAAGGTTGCAAGATATTGAAGTTTTAGATCATAGAGAAATTGACCTTTATAGAAGATTCAGGTCTTGAAGACAGACCTTGACATAAGTAAAGGAAAATTTTATGTCTTGAAGAGAGACCTTGATATTGAAGATTCAAGAGGAGAAAAATATCAAGGTTACCTATTATGAAGAGCTATTTGGAATAGAGGCAGTCTAAGAGAAGAATAGGTCTTGGAAAGATGCCTTGATATTAAAAGAGAGTTTTAGAAAGATTGAGGTTATTGACCTTAAAAAGAAGCTTGACAAAGGTAGCTATATAAAGTTTAAATATTGAGAAATTTTTAAAAAGGATAGATTTGACTCTTGATTATAAAGTGCGGAAGGAAAGAATCATGATAAAAAGGTTAAAGATATTTGGATACAAGGATACAACCAGATGAGCGATAAAGTGTAGCAAAAAATATCAAGGTTAAGATCCAAAGCAGCAAGCATAAGAAATATATACCATTATTCAAGTGTTTCTATACAAAGGAAAAACCAAGTAGTCAACACAAAGAAGACTATGCAAGCATCATGGCCATCTAGAAATTTAAGTAAGCAACAATAAGTAGAGTGTTTAAGAAACACCACTATAAAAAAGGATGTGTAAACATAACATAAATTAGTAGAACTAGGATGCCAGAGCATTATTGCGTTAGAAAGGGTGCAACCACATATCAAAGGAGCCATCCATGGTTTCATATCATGACCAAGGAAGATTAAAATGATTCAAGTATACCTAAAAATGACCTTGAGCATTCCTAAGGAGCTTGAGAAGACCAAGGGCATACTGAAGAATATTGGAAAGCATTAAAAAATGTATGAGGAGAAGTAAGAAGAGCAACACAATATCCAAAATTACCTGAGCATTAAAGAGGAGCGCAATGTCTAGAATTACCTAAGGAGAAGCACGACATCACATTAGACTCACTAGTCTAAGATAACTGGTAGACCATACCAAACATCCAATAGTGAATTCAAGTTAGAATATTAAATGTTAAAGTTGTGGAGAAGGAGAAGACCAAAGTAACATAAGGTTGGTAAATTTGTTTGCCATAATGCGAAAGGAGTAATGTCTAAAAAGGAATACTCCTTTATTGAAACATTCACTAGGTCACTTCACATAGAATAGCTTACGTCTCACTTGAAGGTGAATTCTATGCATGTCACTTGTACACAAACCTATTACATTCTATTAGGAGATGAATCATTCATGAGCCATTCAAAAGTGTAATGCTTGATAATGCATTGGAAGACCTGTTAAAACCAGTATGCATGAGCTTGCCTGATACAACATTCATTCCACCTACAATATTGAAAAGAGGAAAAGGCACGCATGAACTTTTGAAGGTAAATTCAATTTTATTAAGGTTTTTCAAATTTTAAACTTTAGGAGTGATAAGGTAGAGATTTATTAAAGTGTTTTTTACTAAGGTTTAATTTGAAGTGATAATATTAGAGAAAATTTAGGAGTAATAAGGGTTACCTAGTTTATTTGATTTGAAGAATAATAAGCTTATGGAAATTATAACATTTATTTGGTTTATTAAGTTAAGGAGTGATAAGGTAGAGGTTTGTTAAAGTGCTTTATTAAGGTTGAATAAGGAATAATTAGTGATAATAAGTTTATCATTAATTATTAGATTTGATTAATAGAGGGATAAGTAGGATGATAGTCTAATTGGAGTTATAAGGTTTTCTTTAATAGTTTTTGATTTGTTAGATAAATTTAAAATTTATTTGATTTAATAGTTTTTTGAAAATAGAAGATTATTGAATTTTTGCAAATTAGTTATTTGGGAGTTAAAGGTATTCAACTTCAAACTTGGGAAAATTTAAATTTGCAAAATTCTTTCTTAGTTTCTAATATTTAGGGAGACATAAGAATAAAAAAATTAGAAACTTTGAAATTATTTGGATGTCATTTTTCAAAAGGTACATGGCAAAGAAAAACACGTAAAAGGAAAATAAACGGTGAAAAAACCAGGTGCTTAATTCTCTTTGTTATACTTTCTCATATATCATACTACTTGACTATTAAAATTGGAATCTAGTATTATTATCACTAGGCATAAGGCCTTTAAAAGTGATACTAAATTTCACAGCATTCCTCCTCCTAGAAGACCCAAAAGTATTAAAGTTCAATCAAGCACTCTTCCTCCCATTAATACCTCATCCTAATTTATCATACCATTTATTAATATATTTGTCACTCCATTAAGTACACCAATGGCAATATTTACACCCTAGTTAGGTGGCAGTAGTCCACTAAATATTCCTAGACCATCTCATGATAAGCTTAATAATGCATAAAGGTGTTTACCTAGATATAGACATGATGGAGTTAGAAGAGTTGAAGAACACATACAAGCTTATACAGATGCTTTGATTCAATTACAAGATGAAAATGAGGATGTGGCTTGTAGAGTGTTTCCTCTTACTTTGGATGAACTAGCATATGATTGGTATATTAGTTTTCCTACAAATTCTATCTCTTTTCGGGTTGAACTACAAATAACTTTCATCAATCAGTTCAAGCTACCCATAGACCCTGCCATTATATACCATCAATTTACCTCAGCCATAAGAGAGCCCAACAAGCCTCTGAGGCTATTCAATACCAGGTTTTATAAGCTATATGATAGGTTGAATCCACCCTATACACTTAACCTTGAAGTAATTATACAAATATACTATAGAGCTTTAGACCCTCTCACATCCATGTTTGTAAGGAAAACACCCCACATTAATACTCTACTCATGTCATATAGTGAGGCCTTGATTGTAGAACAATTATTAATGCCTCAAGGTTTTGAAATTGGTCAATTAACTTCTTTAGAAAAACCAGGTGCATTTAACCAACTCGCAATGATCAATAAAGCTCTTTCACAATACTTGCCTATGTTGAATACTTTACCATACCAACTTTCCTAAATCCCACTTCATCTACAAATGATACAATAAATCAAACCACTGAAACCCAGAATAATAATGTCAATTATCAATTAGATAACCTACAAATATTATTTTAGAATCTTAGTAGTGATATGATTCAATTACAAAAACAAGTACCTCAAAATCCACCTCCTAATAATCCTAATCAAAATAGAAACTTCAATTTTCACAGAGTAAATCATCAATGGAACACATGCCCAAACAATGCGAAAGTAACTAATCCCATTTCCAATTAGAATCAGTCCAAAACCATAGTCAATCTCTCATATTTATCTTTAAATAATCGGTGTAGAGTGCATTCCACTACACAACACAATGAAAATGATTGCCTTGAATTCAAGACAACTTTAGACATAGTCCAAAAAGAAATGGAAAATATGAAAATAGTGCCTAGTGAAGATAATACAAATCAAGCTAGCTCTAGTAATGGAACAAATTTAGTAGTAGAAACATTTGAATTATCAAAAAAATATGAAGGATATGATGGATATCTAGAAGAAGTACAGGCCTAAAGACAATTCAATATAATAAATAATTATATACTTAGAAGCAAAGGTAAGGCATCGATTGCTTTCTCTACTCCACCTAATGACACTTCTATCCCTCCTTATGCATAGGCTAGAAATAGTCCCAATCCACCTAAGGATAATATACCACCACAACCACACAAGAATATAGAACAAGAAAAACATGCATACAATATTATAGAAGATTTAAAGAAAATTAAAGCAAGCATATTTCTATTTGAGGTTACCCGATTAATTGATCAAAAAGAGCTATTAGTTAAAGCATTAACTAATCAAAATAATAATCAATCCAATAAATTCATTGATGCTTAGATTGTATCATGGAAAGATAAAGGGGAGGCCCCTCCTTTCCTTTTGATTATCATAATTGTAGGTAAAATTTTGCATCATTGCTTTGTTGACTCATGAGATTTGAATAATTTCATGCCATGTATTGTTTTCCAAAAGCGAGGTTTAAAACCTACTCCCTCTAATCGAGTGGTAGTCCAACTGGATAAAACAAAAGTAAATGTGGTTGGTATGCTAAAAATAAGTCATATACAATTAGCATTAGAGCCAATAATTCAAGAGTACATAGACATTCAAGTAGTGGATATCCTAAATGGATATGGAATGTTACTCAGTAGAGATTGGTCAAGAAATATGAATGGATATATGGCCACTGATTTTTCTCATATGTGGTTTCCTTGGCGAGGTGTTGCAAATCAGATTATAATAGAAAGGGAACCTAGACTTAAAGAGCTCATAACTTACTACAATAATACCAATGAAGTTCTCTATAATAAATCAAAATTAGGAGTTTATACTCTTGAAACCAAACAGATCACTAAAAATTCTAAAACTGAGGTTACACCGGGAAAGTAAAATAAATATGAAAATTTGATTTGAAATCTTAAGTTTGATGGATCTAAGTCTAGGCAAGGTAGTGGATAAAGAATTGAACTCATAAGTTCCAAAGGTAAATATTGTTTAATATCTTACAGATTACAATTCTCCTACACCTACAACACTACAAATTATGAAGTTAATATATGGACTGCAATTAGCCCTGAAAAAGAATATTAAATGCTTGAAGGTGCTAGGAGATTCTGAGCTAGTAGTTAAATAGATTAAAATTCAATATGCTTGCCATGAAAAAATGCTAATCCATTATAGAAATAGAGTAAGATATTTTATTAACTAATTTCTTGATTTTAACATCAAATTAATCTCTAGAAAGAAAAATAGAATTACAGATTCCTTAGCAATGGTAGCAAGTACATTAAAACCTATGGATAACAAAAAAATTAGGAATATTTTTATAGAATTAGTAGCTTTCCAATCCATTCCAGATAACATACAATGTTTTCAAGTGTTTGAAAATGATAAGCATATACTAAAATTTATTACTAACTAAACTTTTTGAAAACCAAGTAATAGATGAAGATGACAAAACACTAGATGAAGCACATGAAGATAATGAGGTGACCTTGATAATGAATGCAATACCCAAAGGTATGGTTTATCTTTAAAAACTATTTAATATTGATTATAAGAGTAATAAATGCAACAAATATTCATTTTAAGATAAAGCATATGATACTATAAACACAAGGACTAGAAAAAATCTCCAGAATATTTTTATAGGAAAAGCTTGCAGTAGTCAAGAAAAAGAAGGAATTATACAAGCTCTTAAAGACTACAAATATGTCATAGTTTAGAGATATGAAGACTTAAAAATATATAATCAAAAAATTATTACTTATACTATCCCATTAAAACCATAAGCAAAGCCATTTAGGCAAAACAAAGGCATGTTAATCCATTGTTAGAACTCCTCATTCAAAAATAAGTTCAAAAGTTATTAGATGCACACATTATCTTTCCCATTAGGCATTCCACCTAAGTACCTATTTGAAAGAATGGATAAATTCACTTATGTATTGATTTTAGGAATCTTAATAAGGCTTATCAAAAGGATAAGTATCCTCTACCTTCTATAGATCACATTTTATAAATGGTAAATGGATCTGAAATGATGTCTTTTTTAGATGGATATTCTAGATATAATTAGAGTATGATAGATCCTAAAGACATGATGAAGACAACATTTACCACCAAGTGGGGTACATTTGCTTATAGGAGAATTCCCTTTGGATTGATTAATGTAGGTATTACTTTTCAAAGAGCAATGTATTATGCTTTTAGAGACCTAATTGGCAAGTGCATAGTCATTTATGTTGATGATATTCATGCGTTTTAAAATAAATGTGCTAATCATGTTAATGATTTAAGAAAAATATTTCAAAAATGTAGAGAACATGAAATTTATTTAAATCTTATGAAATACATTTTTGGAGTAACTAAAGGAAATTTTTTAGGTCATGTTATTTCTAAAGATGGTATTTCAATTGACCCTAAAAGAGTAGAGGTAATCCAAAAAATCCTCTCCTTGGTAGTAAGAAAGAACTCAAACAATGTTTTGAAAAGATTAATTTTTTTAGAAATTTTATCTTAGGATTTGCAAAGATAGTTAGGCCATTGAATGATATTCTCAAGAAATATGTTGATATTACTTGGACTTCTGAAGCCCAAGTAGCCTTTTAAGGAACTAAAGATGCCATATAATGCTCCATTTTTAGTGGGTCTTGATTATACAAAACCCTTCTACATCTATTAATTTGCTTCTAAACACTCAATTGCTAGTGTCCTAACATAAAAAAATGAAAATAATGAAGAAAAACTAATAGCCTTTATGATCTCCCCTTTAAAAGATGCCCAAAAAAAATTTATAGATATAGATGAACATGCATATGCTTTAGTAAAGGAAGTGGAGAAATTTAGGTATTATATCCTACACAATAAAATATTTGCAATTATGCTAGACCCAGCTATCAAAACCATACTAATGCAAAATGAATTAGGAGAAAGAAGAGGCAAATGGATGACAACCTTACAAGAATTTTTTTTAGATGAAATTAGTCAGAGGGCAAGGATTAAGTAAAAATTTAGCAAAAATTGATCCTCAAATTATTTTCCAATAATATTTTGTGGATAACATCACAAGTGACAAATGGTACCAAGATATAGTGTACTACTTATTGAATAAAAACTTCCCAAATCATTTCAATGCTACTCAAGAAGAGCATTACATCTAAGAGTTTTAACTTTAAGATTAAAGTTGGTATCTTGTACAAAAGAAACCATGAAGGAATCTACCTAAGATGCCTAGATAAATATGAATCTACTCAACTCCTTAATGGATTTCATGGCAAATATAGAACTTGACATGGTTTAGCCAATACCACTACCTTGAGAGCTAGATATTACTGGCCTCATATCTTTAAGGATGCTCATGTCCATGTTATAATATGTCATACCTGCCAAGTTGTTGCTAATAGAGAAAGTAAGGCTTTTATAACTTTACAATCAGTATTTGAGGCTTGTCCTTTTTTCCAATGGGGATTATACTTTATAGGAGTCATAATTCCAAATTCTTCAGCCAATCATAAATACATCTTAACTACAATAGATTATTGCACTCGATGGACAAAACCTTGAACCACTAGAAATTGTACCACTAATTTTGTAATTCAGTTCCTTGAAGAATGCATTGTCACTAGATTTAGAATATTTTATTCTTTAGTATGTGATAATGGTTCAATATTCACTTCAATGCAATTAGTAAAATGGGTTTATGACAACAAAGTAACTTTAAATTTTTGTTCTAATTATTATCCTCAAGGGAATGATTTACCTAAATGTACTAATAAGAGCTTATTGATAATAATCAAGAAAATATTAGAGAAAAATCCCAAAGCTTGGCACAATAAACTTAAGTATGCCTTATGGGCATACAAGACTAGAATAAAAGCTTCAATAGGAACATCTCCTTATCATTTGGTATATGACCAAGATCATATTTTTCCCATTAACTTGAAGTTGTTGACATTACAATTTAGGAAATATTGCTTGGAAGGGGATAATAAGATAGATGTAAGGTTGACTAATATGATGAATTTTAATGAGAAGAGAGAAGATGCCCTTCAATAATTCAGCAAACACTAAGGGATAGTCAAAATATGGTTTGACAAAAGAGCCAGAGTCAAAAACTTTAGAACTGTTGACTTAGTATTACTGTGGGATAAAGCACATGAAAAGAAAGGAGACCATGATAATTCTGATTACCTTTGGTTAGGTCCCTATCAAATATAAACAATTATGGATGAAAATGCCTTTAGACTGAATAATCTAAGTGGAGAATATGTCCATCTATCGGTTAATGGGCAATTCCTTAAACATTATTTTCACCCTTGAAACAATCACAGTAAGACAACCATGCACTATAGTTTTTCGTTTTGTTTATAGTTTGAGTTCTTTTATTTTTCTCTTTAGGTTTAGTCTTCAACCATTTCTTTCCTTAAATTCATAGTAAGTTTTGTTTTATATATTTCTTAGCGTTTCAGTTTTGTTATTATGCTTAGAGTTTAAACGCTTGGTTTTGATTTATTTTTATTTTTGTTCATATTTACTTGTTTAGTTTGAATAGTTAGACTTCTTTTCTGTGAGTTTTTTTTTTGTTTATTTTATATTTTAGTACCCATCATTAATTTTCCTTCATATTTTTTTCATTAATTTTGGGTTTTTTATCCAAGTACAATCAAATTTTGGTTCCTCTAAAGGAAAATATGCTTAATTTAATTGAGGATGAATTACTTTGAAATTAGGTGAAGTTGATGATTAGTGAATCAGATTATTTGATTTTATTCTTTGATTATGGGAGCTAAAATAGATGAAACTAAAAATAGTGTAACATGATGTTGAAGATTCATATTTATCAAAAATATTGAAGTAATTCTTAGGTCATAAAGGATGAAATCATCTTGGTTTGATAATTAGATGAAAATACATACACTCTATCTTAAGCCTTATAGATCCCTAACCTAAAAGCACATAAAATGTTTATAATTGATCATAATACTTCTTAATCAAGAAGGCACATATTAATAATGTAATAAACTAAAGTGCTTGGGTGATTTAGATAGTCTCTATTGGGACTATAGATGCCTAGTTGGTAGTAGAGCAATGTCTAGAAGGAATCAAGGTCATCTCCACCAGAGTTATAAATGCTTGGTTAGGAGTGGAGCAATGCAAGGGCAAATCCTTTTAAGAGTGAAACTTTTGACAACCTAATTTTAAACTAAGTGATGAGATTCTAATAGATCTAATAATAGAAACGAATGCACCAGCAAACACTTTAAGCTAAGGTAAATGAAACATTTATTTCAAGTAAAGTTTGTTTAACCCCATTTTCTTAGAAGGTTACCAAGTGATTTGCATTTTACTAGTCAAGGTTTCATTTATTTCAAGTTGGGTTCTATAGCACCCTAAAAATGACCCATTATAATTTGCACTAAAGAAAAACAACTTGTAAAATTGAGTCTCTAGTTGGTTGCCTCATTTTTCGTGCCCTCCTAGCGAAATCGAGCAATCTGGACAAGATCGTACGATATGATCTTGGATCGTATGATACAATCCCTAATCGTATGCGTACGATTTTTCTCAAAACTAAAATTCTCAACTTAGCAAGGTGACAAATTTAGTTTTAATAATTTTTGTCTCTATTTGTGCAACTGTGTGATGGTTGCGGGATCGGATTCGTCCGATCAAACCCAGATTGGAAGGAGTTGTAACCAAGTTATTTTCAGCCCATTTTGGTTGATTTGATCAACCTATTTAACCAGACACTCCTCCCCTCTGATTTTCCCTGGTGCAATTTGCATCTTGACTTCATTTTTGCATTCAAATCATAGAATTTCTACATTAGACCTAGGCACTTTCTGTTCTATGCAGGATTGGAAGGATACAATCAGAAATCAGATGATACAATTTTGCATCAGAACTGTATGATCTTGCTCAGACCGTACGATCTTGCTCTAAGATCATTTGGGAGAAATATCGAGTGTTGGTTTACATGTTTCAACTCTGTTTTGTTTAAATATATCATTCTAGCTATTATTTACAACATTTAGAATCTAGAATTCAAGCATTTACATTCGAGAGTTCATCGATTTTGCATCTAATTGCATATTGCATATAGTTTTAGGTATTTATCTATTATTTACATTTAAATACAACATTCAATAGCCAACATTAAACCTCATTCATGCTTAAAAGAACAATAGAATCTCTTATTTTTTTGTTTTTTGCACTCTACCCATGAAATTGCAGGTTTTAGTTAAGATCAGACTGATCAATATTTGATCAGACGATACGATCTTGAATCGTATTCGTATGATCTTCTTTATTCGTACGATTTTGCTCTGCAATGCCTCTACAACTAGTCCAAGTAGAGAAACCATTTTAGTAATGGGGGCTAGACTTTGTGGGAGAGATCAAACCTAATTTATCAACATGTCAGATATATTCTAACATCCATTGGTTATTTTACCAGATGAGTTGAGGCAATCCCAACCAAGAAATGTGACCAAAATGTAGTCCTTAAATTACTTGAAACTTTGATCACCAGGTTTGTCATCCCTAAATATTTAGTGAGTGATAATGGACCAGCCTTCATAGAAGACAGGTACATTGATTTTACTAGCAGATATGGCACTTTTTTGAAGAATTATTCTAACTATTACCCATAGGGGAATGACTTGGCAGAATCAAGCAATAAAAACCTTCTCAAAATGATAAAAATGTATCTAGAATATAACAAAAGATGCTGGTATTTTATCATGAATTAGGTCCTATGGACAGATAGAATTATCATAAAAAGGTCCATAGACACGTCTTCTTATGCTCTAGTATATGGAAATGAAGTAGTACTCCTTATATACTTAGATATACCTACCTTAAATTAAATCAATGATGATGATCTTAATAATGAATATCCTATAAATATAATGCTAGCTCAGTTGTTGCAACTGGAGAAACCGAGAGAAGAAACCTATAAACAATTCCAAAATTATTTGTCACAAACAAAAGGTTGGTTCGATAAAAAAACTACCTATAGAAAATTCAGATTTGGGCACTTGGTTTTGAAGTGGAATGCAGAAAAGGCCAAACCAAGCAAACATGAGAAGTTTGATACATTTTGGGAAGGTCCATTTGAAATAATTGTAACCAAATAGAAGAATGCTTTTCAACTCCAAGAACAAAGTGGGAGTTTTCTACCAATCCCAATAAACGGGTATCACCTCAAACTATAGTTCAAGTAAAAATCTCTTACTTTGCATTATATGTACCATACTGTGTAAATACTTTTATTTTTTTATGCTTTGTATTAATATTAAGAAAACAAAAATGAAAAAATGTCCCACGACTATGAGTTTTCTTGCAGTCATGGCCTAAAGTCTGTTTGTAAGAATTTGTCGTGCCACGTGTCTTATTTAGGCATAATTTTCCTCTTGAGATAAATAAAAGAGCATGATTGCACAAAAAGAAAAGTAGCTTGGTAAATACCTCACTTTGCTTAAAATATAGCGCTTATGAACTTTTCGTAAAAGTAACATCGATAAGAAAATGATTTCAAATTCAAACATAAAGGTGGTACACACATCAGAGTTGCACCACCAACTACAAGGTTAAGCCAATTACAAATAAGAAAAGTCCATTGAAATAGTGCCAACTAGTTTCTACATGCAAAATTGAATATTGCACCCACTACATTAAAGGTGCACACTTCAGGAGGACTATATGTTCATCATATTAGAGTAAAATCCACTCTTACCACATCCTTGAAACTACGAAAGCAGCATAGTATAGAGAAGAGAGTGAATTCTTACAGGTTGATAGAGGATGTAGTTTTTATTTGCAAGTGAGAGAAATCTATCCATAATTGATAATGGTCACATCATCTTCCACTATGAAGAAAATGATCACTATGGAGAGCAAAGTAGATAATTACTTCCAATATGCCTCAGGCAAGATTACAGACACCATCACCACAAAGAAGGAGAAGACACAAATGAGGATAGAGGCAGTGAAGAGAGTATCTATAGGCATATCAACATCAAGCCCAAATGTCATTTTGGTTAGCTCTTTGTTATTACATATATGATTCTATACATACTTACCCTAATTTAATAAAAGTAATAACAAATAATTACAACTCAGAGCATAGAGTGCTACAAAAAATCTAGGGCAGAATCCTTATGCATGTAAAACCTGAATCTTTCAATAACACCTTTGCCCAAGGAGTGAAACCAAGCAGGAAGGCAAAGATATTTTCTCAAAAATATTAGGCAAGATATTATGCTCTAGATAAATATGCATAAAGGGAAGGAATTTCTTGAATTGGGCATCTAACCAATTAAAGAGGAAATTGAGTGGTAATGCCTTACCATCAACACCAATTAGGTTCAATGAGTTTATAAACCTTGAGATTTACTCAATGTTGGCTGTGATAGGAAGTTTACCCTTAGAAAAAAATATCTATCATTGGCAGATAGCTACTACTCATTGTTTCTCTAATCCCAAAAACTATGACCTTGCTCAGATGAGTAATTGCTCAATATTCTTTTATTGGTCTAGATACTTTAACATGATTCATGACCACCTAATAAAGCTAAAATCCAACCAAGGAAGGGCAAACTTTAGGTAATTTTCTCATGCAGTATGGCTTTTCCTTTACTTTTCTCACCTAGACCTACCATTTATCCTAGTAGAAACTACAGTCTCGAATGGAACTACTCTCATTGTCTACTCTTGGATGAGCACACTTAGTAAAATAGAATCCTATTATAATTTTAATAAAAAGTTCCTAGGGCCTTATCTAAAGCTAATTAATGGATGAATACCTAGATTTTTTGAAAAGGCAGTAAAGGCATCAAGGAAAGAGGAAGAAGAAGAAGGCAACTGGTATATATTGATAGAAGAGACAATGATTCATCTATATGGATTTACTAAAAAACCCTTTGTGTTGCCACATTATATCACAAAAAGGATGTTTGCTCTTGAATACTATCACCAAAAATATTACATCAACTTTATCTTTGGAACAAGAAAGGGCAAGAAAGGCACTTGCACCTACCCTATTATACAAGAAGACATCACTATCAATAAAAAGGGGTAATATAGCAACATTACAAAGTATTTGTGGGAATTGGGATTAGTAGAAATCCCTCATAGATGGAGGTATGACCCAAAGAATAAATTTACACAAAAATTGAATGGCCTTACCAAAGGAAAATCCCTAAAATTCAAGAAAACTCTCAGGCCTCACTATGACAAATTCAAAAATAATGATGAAAATTCTGAATTAGAATGGGATGTTCAACATATGGAAGCATTACCTCCTTGGAGAGACTTCTACGATCATGTCATTGATTATGCCCCTAAGAAGAATCAAGCACATATTTATGTGGAAGATGAAGTCAAAGAACTGGTAAAGAAAGAAAAATGGGACTCCAACATAATGTTTGAATTTTGGAGAATGAGAGTAGAAACAAACACCATTAAGTTGAAGTATCCCACTAAAAATGATAAATTGTTTGATGAGAAATATGATCAGTTTTCAGGATCTTGGAAAGGTAGTGGGAAGTTTTTGGCATTGAGTTTTAGAAAGCCTACTCACCAAGAGGGAGCAACAAATGGCAGACAATCCAAAGGAGATAAATTGAAAGGAGTTAACATTAGAACTCCCCAATCATATCCTCATCATAGAAAGGCCACCTCAGAAGTTGTTCCTATTGGAAAAGGTAAATAAATAACATCTACATTTCAACCAACAAAAAAGAATCTAGAGATATATGGAACATGTGCTCAACTAATGCAAAGGTATGGCTATGAAGGAGGAGGACTAGGCAAAGGAGAGACATGCCAAACTAAAATTATGCAAGTTCATTAGAGTCCAAAGTAGATAGCCCTTGGGCCATCCATAGAAGGCTATATAGGACCTAGATTTAGACCTTAAGAAGTTATATCTAGTACTTATGTAGTCAAATTTGCACATCCTATCCCCATCCAATAGCAAATTTAGTCAAAAAATCAAGGGCAGAATCTCAACAGTAGTCTCAAGGAGAGAAAATAGAGGTTTATCCTTTCAGGCTATGACCATTAGAAACAGTCATTGAGGCTCTGAAATATACATATGAAGAGGAGATCAAAGAGAAAGAATCAAGGTAATTTTCTTAGGCATTGGAGCAGTCACAAGCTCCACAGGAAGAACATTTTGACCCCAACAAAGAAATTCAACAGTCTCCCCCAAGAGACTCAAGTATGATTTTTATCCCTTCTTCTTCTTCTCTTCCTCCTCTAAATTTCCAAGAGACTCCCCTCTCATTTTGAAAAACAAGTTGAGAAAACAAGAGCTCCCCCATCATCTTCATCACAAATCATCATACCCCTTCCACCATCATCCATTCCACTTACATAAGCAGTTCCTTCCCCTCCATTAGTTTCAATCAAAACCCAACTTCCATATTCCCTACCACAAAATCCTCCTCTTACATCGATAAAATCTTCTGCAATGTTAGTAGGGCCACAATTATTTATGCTTCTCCCAATGCTCTCATTGGCTGAAGCTATAGTGTCTACCCCTTTTCACCAAGATTCCACTATTTTGGCTTCTCCCTATACTTCCCTTCCCCTAGTATCATCTCTGATGACCGCATCTACTCAATTCACTGATCCTACCATGATCTCATATTAAAATATCGATGAGATTTCATTCAATACAACCGCTTAGTGGAATGAGAAGCTTGCAAACCCATTAGAGGAGACACCTTATAAAAGGAAGACTATCATTATCAATCTAATTTCTTGAAAGAGAACAAAGATCACTATCACTCCCAAAGTGAACAAGCCAAGGAAATATATGATCATAGATGATTATCATGTGATGGATAAGATGATGGAAATTATGCAATTTCCTGTAGTTGATGAGCTCGTAATTGCCAAAGCTCATATGGATACAATGTTCTTTCAAGGTGATGTCTATAGGAAGGAGAATTAAGAGTTGAAAAGGAAGATAAAAGAGAAGTAATCTTCGCTCAGAGACCAAAATAATCTTGAGAAAGCCCTCAGGGATGAAGTAAAGAAGTGGTAGGACAAATTTTAAGAAGTTGTTGACTATAAAGAGCAGGTTGAAAATGCTCAAACTCAAGTGAAGGCTCTGATTAATAAGAATAGTCAATTGTAGCAGCAAATATTGATAGAAAAGGCCAAATTTGTAGGATTGTCAAAGGAAAATGTGAATAAGATCAAGAAAGAAATATGGTCTAATATCAAACTTAAAGGTTTGGAAGCCAAACTTGTCTTCATTTTCTTAGACGAAACTGGTAACAAAGTTGTAAGCACTATAAATACTTTTAAAAATGTACGAGGAGAAATCCAGCACAAGGTTGCTACAACATAAAAAAAATTGTAAACTGGTAAGATTAAGATTCAGGGCTACAACCAGGATCATCTTCAATAGGCAGTGGTGTATTGCTAAAAACATTGCCAAATATATTCTAGCTAAGAACAAGTTACTGACAAAAGTTTTGCAATTGTTAGGCAGGTTGGAGAATAAGATAAACAAATTTATACAATAATTTATCTCATATTAGACAACTTGAATTTCTTGATTACTTGGGAGACTATCACCAATATGTTAAAGAAGCAAAATTAAGAGCTTGCTTAAACTCTATTCTGGAAAATGATTACAAGATAGAAGGATGGTCTGAGCCAATTCAACAAGACCAAGTAGTCCAGTTGATCAAAATTTGATACAAATTAGAGACATCATAATTGAAGTTGGTAATGGTAGAGCTGAACCATCTTAAGGGAGAATATCCAAATTACAACAGTCCATCAAAATATTTTGGCACTACCAAGAATTTTGTAGAAATCCTGGGAAGAAGCTTCAAATGTGCTTAGTAATGTTGTCCAACTACTCAACAAGGATGACTTTAGTGAAGCAAAAATACGGGAAGAAGATGAATATGAGCAGAAAGATCAAATGAATGCAGAAGTGAAAAAAGAGGAAGAAGAAGCACAAGAGGTCTAGGAGATTGAGTAGGAATTTTTTTTTATAGAAGTGGTCCATCGGGTTGAAGAAGACACTGAAAAATAATAAGAACAATAGGTTGAATGATGGAGACCTCCAAAATACAAAAGTTATGTGTAGGTTTGTAGTCTAAAAAGTGTCAAAGGAGTGGAAGAGCATGAACCTACAGATTATATCATGTGTATGGAGCTATGATAAGGTGAAAACCACCTCTAATTGAGCCTATAGAAGAAGTTTTCCTTAGTGCAAGTCAATCATATTTTTACCTCCTAAATTGCTTCTTTGTGGACCGTAAGCCTCTAGATAGTTTATTCAGATGATCAAGCGGTTGATAGTCGTGAAGAAGTAATTTTTTAAGCCGCAATGCTGAGAATATCTGAAGGTCATGTAGCTGGATCTTGAAGAGAAAATCATCTTGAGCAAAGTATAAATTTTTACCTCTTGTCTTGTTTCCTTATGTAATGTTACCCTCTGATTATATTCAAATGGTCAAGAGGGTGATAGTCACAAATAAAGAATACTGTGAGACCTTATTATGAAAAATCAACTAGAGTCTAGTCAAATCTTTCATATTCTTACATTCACTTCCAATTACTTTCTATTCATTCCATAATTTCATTCATTTTTAGACCATCTATTCTCTCCTTTTTCATCCTCTTTTCTAAGTCATTTTCTTTGTCCCCTTATGTCTGTCCTTTTATTTTCAATCCATGATCATCCATCCATCCCATTTTTTTGGCTCCATAAACCCAATAGATAAGGCTTTGAGTTCTCAAAATATTATGAGCAATATCCCCAAGAGGCACCAATAATGTAGGCCAAAATTGGCTACATATCAGCTCAGCTCAAATTTTGCAAAATTTAGCTAAGTATGGAGAGAGCAATGTATACCAACCTACTCTAGAGGTTGAATCAAAGTAATTTTATTCTTTCAATATTTATTCTATGCTGTGATTAGCGGATGCTCACCTTCAAATCTCTTAGGATAATGATCACATTTTTAGCATTGGATTGATGATAAACCAAAATACAACACAGCCTACTTAGTAAAGTATCCAGTCATTGTTATGATGAACTTATGGCCATAAGAAGAGATAGGATTAACCTTCCCTATAATGTCAAGGCCCCACATAGAGAAAGGCCAAGGAGAAGAGATGACCTGAAGTTATTGGAAAGGAGCATGGACAAGGTTGACATGGCATTGACATTTCTCACATTGATGAACACAATTGCATGCATCCTTTTCCATGGAAGGCCAATATTGACATTTATCGGCTAGTTGGGAAATGAAGTGATGGATAACTTGAAGTTTTCCTTGTAGGCTACCAAGCTTAGTAATATTGAAAGGTGATGACATATCTACAATAGTGGATATTTTAGTAGGGTCTAACTCTATGCCCCATATAGACACAATGAATCCCAATAATTTTCTAGATGTGACACCAAAGACATATTTGTCAGGATTAATATATAATTTATATTCATGAAGTCTATCAAATATCCATCTTAAGTTAGAGATATGATCATCAAGATCAATTGAACAACCTATGATGTCATCCACATAGTCTTGTAGAATTTCATGCATCATGTCATGGAATATATAGGTTATGACACGTTGATATGTGGTGCCTGCATTCTTTAAGCCAAAAGGTATTACTTTCCAAAAAAAGGTGCGCCATGGCATAATAAAAGTTGTCTTAGCTTGATATTTCGGTGCAATGTAGATTTGATTATATCCTAAAAATCCATCCATAAGAAATTAAAATCCCAATCCTAGTTGTAAAATCAATAATATTTTGATCCATGTTGGGGAGGGGGAGGTCATCTTTTAGGATAAGTAGAGTTGATGTCCCTAAAATCTGTGCATATTCTAAATTTACCTTCCTTCATGGCTACATAAAAAATGTTGGATATCCATTCAAAATAATGAATGAATTGGATAAAATGAACATCTAAGAGCTTTTGGAGTTCTTCCTTGACTAGAAGAGTAACCTTAGGCTTTGAAGGCTTTGATGATCAAATCTAATTTTCTTAAATCCTCATCCTTAAAACCAAAATTTCAAAAAAAAGTCATATGTGCAAATGTTAAGAGAGGACTCATTATCTATTAACACCCATTTGATAAGAACATCTCCAATCATCATCGTGATATACATAGGATTGTCACTCTATAAACTATGAGGAGAGATGTATTAATCATAAAATTTTATATGATCAACCCTATGAGAAGCCACACCAATAATTACAAAATTGGGTTGAATGTCTTGTGGTACCATAATATGATATCAAAAATTTCATCAATTCCTTCCTATGGATGGGGGAAGATCAAAAAAGTTCCAAGAGAGGAATCTTGGAAGACATATGGTCTAGTTGATGTTTTATATCAAAGGATAGATTCTATTGAGGTTTGGTTGCATTGTTGTTGTTTTACGGTGCCATCAAAACCAAAGGAGACTTAAAAGGGCCACTTGGTTGCGATGAAGGTTACTGAGATGGGGTTGTTGATTGTGGAAGTTGTTGTGAGGATTGAGCCTGTTGTTGTCGGGCCATGTCCCAAATCATACCAACTATGTCATCGAGCAACAAAAGAATATAGAGAAGGATGAGAGGAGGAGAAATGGGTTGAATGGGGTGGTACCTATGACATGTCAATTGTTCTAATGAAAGCAAGTGATGCATGTGAGGTTGAATTGGTAAGAGATTAACATATGAACCATTTGGAACAAAAAGATCTATGAAAGACATCATGGGAGTAGAGTCCTCCTCCAAACTATTAGAGATGACCAAAATAGTGTTGTATTGGGTACTTGACTCACCTTCAAAATGATCCAAAGATAAATATTGATTAGCTTTCTCTTGGTTTTTCTCAATGGTGACAACAAAATGCAAAGGCACAAGTGCATTTGATGGAGACTATTGTTTTGGGATACTGCTAATCATACCTATATAGTGTTCTGGTGGAAGTACATTTTGATGGTTGACCTGATATACCAATTTTTTTCCATGATTAGGTAATGAATGCTAAAAAATCTCTAGGTCTTGATTTACAGTTTGTGCTTGTTGTGTAGGAGGTTGAGTAGTTGTTAGAGGATCAAAATTCATGGAAGAACCCTCTATAACTAATCGACCATTATCGATTAAATGTTGTACCAAATATTTCAACCTTCTACATGAATTTATCAAGTGCCCATCAACCTTGTGGAAATAATAGTGTTTTCTCGATTTGTACCAGTCAATTGTGTTGTCAAGTTGTTTGATTTTAGGTAATTCTATCATACATATCTCAAGGACCATGGATAATTGTTGATTCATTTACGTAAAATTATATGGTGGGGGTTTCTAAGGAACCTTTAATATCATTTTCTTCAAGATATTGATAGTATTAACATTTGGATAAGATCTAGTGTTTGCGACTTCATCACCTACTACATGTTTGTTTTTGCATTGATTTTTGGATGCTCTCTCTTCTTCTCTCTATTTCAACTAACCTCTTCTAATAAGAACCTAATCTATTCTTCCATATAGGTCAATAGCTTGATCAAAATAGGTCACAATAGTAGTCTCTAGTTCATAGGACATTTTTTCTTGTAAATTTCCAATGAATATTTCCATATCCCTAGGTGGTAAGGAAAATTTTAATTTCCCCACTACCTTCCTCCAATGTGCTATAAATTCTAAGAAGCTCTTGTCCTTTCCTTGTTTTAGGTTATACAAGTCTTTGATGGTCATGTGTTTTTCGATGTAGGCCCCAAATTAATATATGAATAGTTCAGCTATTTCCTCAAAGTTTCTCAAAGAATTGGTAGGCAATTGGTAATACCATTCTAAGGCTATACCCCCAAGATTTTTTGGAAACATATTTAGTAGTAGCATGTCATCATAGACAATATTGTGACATGCCATCCTAAACATTCTTAGATGTTCTATCGGATCCTCAGTACCCTTGTAGATAGGCAAGACATGCATGGGAAAGTGCTTAGGGTAAGGTCTAGCAGCAATAATAATATCCAACGATTGATTGCACATCTCTTTGTAACTGTAAGTGGGGTGATAGGGATCAATATGATCCAATCGTGTAACGAGTTGTTTCACTATTGCCTCTAGATGTTGTGTTTGAGGATTGTTGATAGACGATGCTACTACATTCCCAAAAGTTGGGTTGTAAGTATATTGTAAAGCATAATATGGTTGGAAGGTAGGAATGGTGACACTATTATACAAAGGATTAAATAAATAAGCATTGCCTATATCATATTGAAAGAAGAAGATGAAAGTGGCTATGATGGCAATAATGGTGGGAGAGAATAATGAACAAAAAATTATGGAGGCATTGATTGGGAGGAAAAGGATGAAATATTAGGAGGCTATGATGAGGAAGATGTTAATGGTAGATGAAATTATGGAGGGGGTTGATTACAATCAATTGACATAGTTTGTGGAATTCCCTTGACACTAATAGTTTTAGAAGTAGCATAAACAAGTTGGTTTTGGATAGGAGGGGTAGTGTTATATAATGGATTGATATATGTGGTTTGTTGTGGTGAATCTAGGTTGTATGAAGCTTGAACCAAGGGCGTGTTAGGATGAAGATGAGAAAAAGTAGGGCAAAGGTGAGATAATTCACCCCTCTCAAGGTGGGCTTGTTCTTCTATGTCTTGGTCAAAAGTGGCATGAATACTCTTTATAAATTCCCAAAAGTGTTTGAGGGACCTAAATGAAATATGCCCATCAACCCCTTTCATAGGATCAAGATCATATTTAGTTTCCTCATGTGTGGTTTCAATGTTGGAATTTTCTCTATCAATTTGGTCATCTACAAAACGAAAAATTTCCTTACCATTCCTAAGAGTCATGGTTATATTTTGAAAATAATGAGGAAGAAAAATAATCTCTTAAAAAATAAACAAAATGTTCATAAACAATGTAAATCATTGACCTTTTGGGACAAATGCCACAACGAAGATGAAATGATATAAACAATGTAAAAAGCAGAATGCTAACATAATAAAAATGATCTAAATGTGGTATGCAAATTGAGATCATGCTTTGGAGACAAATATTTACCCCTAAGACCCTAAGTCAGTGAATTTGCGGTCTGTAAGGTGAATTCACGACTTGTAAGCGAATTTGTAGAATTGCTTGCAAATTCACTAGGAATGCAAAAATATGAACTACAAAGGTAGAAATGAAATAAAAACAAAGAAATAGATACCGAATGACCTACTTCCAATGAAATTATTGCAAATTAGGTCACTTTATTCTTAGTAGCAATGGTGGCAATACAATATAGCAATAGTAATTCATCAACTCACTCCTTCATTAGTCTCATTTGGGAGACATAGTGTCTTTTTTATAACTTGGATTGATGTAGCCAAAACAAAAAATAAAGAGAATAAGGATGGTTGTTTGAGGCATTAAACAATTTGAGAAAATTCCAAATTTGAGCGAATTCACAACCTAAAATTAGAGGTCGCAAATTCACTAAACATGGGAAAATAGATCGATTTAGAAAAAATCCAAATGATCGTTCACGTGGTCAGGTAGCTTCCTAATTTAGAAAATTCTTGGCCTATAATTAGATACCATGAATTCATTAAAAATGAACTAAAATGGGATGGAGGTTGGCAAGAAGTCTTAAAAATGCGATAAAAAGGATGAACTGATGGATTACATGTTCTAGAATAGGGGAAGGATTATGAATTGGGTCAAAGAAAATGGGTTCGTCCTCGACGCATATGAACTAAAATAAAGGGAGGACAAAGAAAAGGGAATGGAAGATGGATTATTAGTAACTTTGGGAAAAGAAGAAGAAGGAAGTGGAATGCATACATAAGGCATACCAAATGGTGGGGAAATGGTCACAAAAACTGATGGGAGTGAATCGAAAGAAGACAATACATGCTCCAATAAAGAAGGAGAATAAGAATAAGGAAGGAGAGACATACCTTCAGGTGTGATCACCATGTGATGCAAATATGGAGGTGACTATAAAATATTTGTGTCCCATTGCTCCTCTGCTACCTCTTCAATATTTACCTGGGTCTCCATGACCTCCTTTTGTGGTGGTTCTAACAGTTGATCTTCTTCTTGTCCTTGAACCATTTGTGCAACCATGATTGGAGCCTCAATCATCGTGAGAGGAGAGACAATTGAAACAGAGACAACCAAAGCTATGGTAACCATAATAAATGGAACATCAGTGGAAGAAATGATAATAGCACCGATCCTTGGTTTCTTCACTTCCTTGGGAAATAGTGGTACTTTTTACACATCTTGATTTTTGATATGGGTGCTTCTTCAACTTTATGTCCTGTTCATAGTGATCTTCGATTGAACACGTATTTTTTCTCTTCCTCCTCAGGAGTCTCCTCTATGACCAAAGGACGTTGTCCCTCAGACTTGCTTTCACAACTATCAGATTGTTGAAAATTATGCATCAAAATGTTGGTGAAAGCGATTGGCTGATAAGAATCAACATATTCATCATAAACTTCTGAAAAGGCATCATCCAATTTGAGCCCATAAGGAGTCATTAGCTTTCCTTGGTGAACCTACATTATCCACCAATTCAGTATCTTTTCTTCGGATCATTCAATATTACTAGATTTAACCTGACTAAAAAATCTTGGCAGAGAGACTTGAGATCTATACTTTACTTCTTGCTCATAGCAGTCATACTAGGGGGGAAGTGTAGCCATTTTCTCAATATGCCAATACATGTGAGGCCCATTGAAATTATTATTTTTTCGCTCAATATCGGGTAGAGGACAACAATGAAATTATTTGAACTTAAAAATTTCCTTAAAATTTCCCAAGGGATCATACCTTCAATGCTATGGCAGTTCTATCAATTCTAGATCTTGCAAGGCAAAAGTGAGAAGTTGGTTCTGTCCGATTTGGCCCGCTACTATACCACTAAACTTAAATGGCATATTGCATGTTTTCTTTTTTCCACGCCCAACTCCATATATATCATTTACGTAATCTGACTGACAGACTACCTCCATAGCAAAAATATGCTTCGTAGAAAAATATGGCAACAAAAATGGCTTACCCATGAAACCAAAAACTCGTACAACTACACCCTGGGTAAGCAAAAAAATATCACCCTTTTCCTGAGTGACCAATATATCTCTCAACTCCCGCATAACTCTTTCACATGTACCACATAATAGTTCTATTTTTGGCCCCAAAAACCAACTGTTGAAACTATAGAAAAACTCCCTTCTTGATAAACCTAGAGTCTGCTTATATACTGGCAAAGGTTGATCTTTTTCATTTGTTTGTGTAACTGCAATAAAAGGAAAACGTCGCTACAATTGAAAGAAGAAAAACCATAACAAAAATGAACTGTGCTTGAATGATTTCACTTTTTGAGTCTACAATTTCTCCAACTGAGAATTCATCCTCCGCGAGATGTAATTAGCCTAATAGAAGAAGATTGGATTGGTGTTCTCTGTCATAACTGATGGGGAATAAAAATCTACCCGACCAATACATTGCGCTAAAGCCACCTGCCACTTGTGCATAGTATCATTAGAAGGTAAACCTACGACCCACACTAGCATTGAATAGATATCCAATAGTTTAAAATACTTAAGTGATTTAGGAAAGTTGGGAAGCTAGCCCATCGATGGTTCTTTGGTGAGTTGAGTCTCCATGAATTTATGCATCGTTACAGTAGAGACGTATTTATCGTCCTATTCATCGATGTGCAACTTCTTATGAACCCCATAGGTAGGGGGTTGCAATCCACATGCGAATGCTTCTCAGATCTCATCTGGGGTAATAGTGAAGAGAATCTCCCTCTTCGTATTTCTTATTGCTCTAGTGAATGGGTCATAAAATTCGACAATAAGCTACACCAGCTCAAGACAAGAGTGTACAGGTGAGCACAGGTATCAGAAAAGCTGCGAATGGTATGACATTGTTAACCAAATTTCTGATGTGACCCCCTGATTAACTGCAAGTTCAACATCGTGCTATAATCTCTCCACTCCTTTGTGGGTTATTATGCAATCACCAATTTTGATCATAAGGTCATCATAGAGGTTCGGGTCAACATAGTCATTTTTCTGAGCCTTTTTAGACCTCATACCTTCCTCTTTTCTCTTTGACTTCTTGGGCTCTATACTATCTAAAGCATCTTGGGGCTCTTTACTACGTCTTCCCATTTTTCTCTTTGAAAAATTTACTGAGCACTTCTTGTACACTTCTGCACTAATAGTTCGACATACACGGCAGCAGAAAAAATTTAAATAAAATTTTACTTGCTAACTTTACCTTGCTTTATTTAAATAGAACCCTTTTCCAACCACCACAATAAATTTTGATTTACTTGGATGCTTTCAAAAAAAATGTGAGCCTTGATGCACTCGCCTAGTGCTATTCCTAATGTATCCCAACATATCCTCTAATTCGTTGTAAAATTCACCTTGGAAAAAGCATATTTCTTTGTCATATAACTATGTCGTAAACCATGCCCTGGCTATAGAATATTGCTTTGGAAAAATAAATTGGTCACTTACACCAATTAAATACTTCTTTTACTCCTTTGAGAAGAAAAACTTCCGTTAGCTGAAATCTGCTTCTCCTTCATAGCGCTTTCAATCTGCTTGATGAATTTGGGGTGAAGGCTCTCTTTTTATAAATTTCGTTCCTTGTCTTTTTCCCTCTTCCTTTAGAACATCAGATTTTCTAAAAAAAACTCGCCTTCCTTTTTTAGAAAAATAACTTCTTCTTTTTTAATTCAAAGCATACTTCTCTTCTTTTTTAGTTTTATTGCTTTGTATATATATTTTTATTTTTATTTTTTATTATTATTATATTTTTTTATTTTTTATTTTTTATATTATTTTAAATTTTTCTCATCCAAGGGACGGTCGAACACAATGCTCGCCCGACCCTTGGGGCGATCATGCTTTTTTTTATTTAATTTTAATTTTAATTTTTTAAGTTTTTTTTTAATTAATTTTTTTTAACTTAGGATCGCCCAATGCTTGGGCGATCCCATTATTGATGGGGGGTGCCCAAACCTTTGGGTACTCCCATTGTTTAATTGGGGGGCACCCAAAGAGGGGGGCGAACATGACGTTCGCCCCACCAATTGGCGCTTCTCTTTTATCTATTGGGGCGCCCAAAGTGGGGGGTGAATATGACGTTCGCCCCACTAATGGGTGCTTTAATTTATTGTTTTAATTTTTTTTCTTTATTTAAAGTTTGGGTCGCCCAAGGAGATGGGCGACCCAAATATTTGTACTTTAGTCGCCCCTATAGGGGGGCGAACGTAATGTTCACCCAACCCTTAGGGTGACTCAAAAAATCATTTTTTTTGTTTTGTTCTTCTATGTACATATATTTATTTATGAACATGTTCACCTAATATACATCTCTTTTTTTTTCTATGCATAATTTTTTTTCCCCTATATATATATATTTAAGAAAAACATGAAAATAATTAGGAAAAACGAATATATACATATTTTACAAAAGTACCTTATCAAGATGTTGTTATTGAATATAAGCCTTCAAATGAAGGCCATTCACTAGAATTGGAAGATCCCAACCTTCCATGTCTTGAATATGATAGACGTTAGCCGAGTTCACAGTAGAGATTTGGAAAGCACCCTCCCAAATAGAATCAAATTTGTGATGTTTCCCGGGCTTGGCATTCTTTTCATTCCACTTAAGAACCAAATCTCCTACTTGAAAACTGTGTTCGGTTGTATTCTTTCTGAACCACTTCTGCATTTCCTTGTTATGTTCAGAAAACACCTAGTAAGGCTTTTCTCTATCCTCTTCTAATTGTATTAATTGTGCCAATCATGCGCTCATAGGATCAAACTCCTCATCTTCCTCCTAAAATAGTTACAATGTCTGAAGGACCGAAAGCTCAATGTGAGAGGGCAGAATTGTTTCCTTACCATACACCAATGCATACAGAGAGGTTTTAATGGACTTTTTATAGAAATGTGATCCACCCAAAGCACTTGGTTCAATATAAAATGACAGCTTCTCTTGTTGTTTCCCAGTGTCCTTTTCAAAATTTGTAGCAAATTCTTATTGGTGGATTCGGCCAAACCATTCCCTTACGGGTAATAATTGGATGAAGTCTTGAGATAAATCCCATATTTACTAGTGAACTTCATGATATTGGCCCCAATAAATGGAGTTCCATTATCGGTTATAATTGAGTCTGAAACACCGAAGAGAATGATGATTCCCTCCAAGAAAGAGATGATGGTTGAAATAGTTAGTTGTTGTCAAGATGTACTTATGCTCTGCAGAATAATGTGGGTCAATAACTCCCACAAAGTCAAGACCCCACTGCTAAAAAGGTGCTTCTACTTGAATTGGGTGAAGATGCAATGCCCCCTTTCTGATTCTGCCAACATATTGCTGACAACTGTCGCAGTAAGTACTTACTTTATGAGCATCAACAAACAAAGTAGACCAAAAATAGCCTGCTCAGATGACTTTCAAGGCCATGGGACTTCCTGCATAATGACCATCTGATAGTCTCAAATGAAATTTTTCTAATATTTTTTCTTTTTCGGATTCCCTTACACACCTAAGAAGAACTCCAACAATATTTTTGTGAAATAGCCCATTGGGCAACAAAGTATTTCTAAGATCTTGTAACCTGAATCTTCGACGTTGTGAAGCATCAAGGCAAGATGGACATTTTCCTGAAGTAAAATAATCAATTAGCTCTTCGGTCCAATCACGATCGTTGGCGGTATGGTTTGCACAAATGCTTTCACCCAGACTATCCTCATGCACCACATCCAATGATTCGGAGGCCGCACTTTTGGCTAGCTCCTAGCATAGAGCTCTCCCATGAACTAGCTTCGTTGGTCGGATATCCACATCATATTCTTGAATTTTTGAGATCCAACCTACTCTCTTTTCTCCTAATTCTCCTTGGAGAATAAATTGTTGTACATCGAGGTGTATAACATACACAACCATTTTGCTTTGAGAAAAAAAGTGTCAAAAATTTCTTCATTGATTTCATCACCGCGTATACTTATTTTTAAATAAAATTATATTTCTCCTGATGAGGAGCAATGACCTGACTCAGGAAAGAAATTGGCTTCTCATTTCCATCCTCTTGTTTTTGTATCAAAACTACAACATAACTCTCTTGTTCGCCTACTGCATAAAGAATGAAATCTTTAGAATAATCAGGATTAACCAATACCAGAGCCTGAGTAATCCTCTCCTTGATTTCCTTGAAAGTATGTCTTCTTTTCTTAGTCCATTTAAACTCAACATATTTCTTCAAAATATTAGTCATGGGTTTGACCACCTGAGTGAAATCAGCAATGAACTTACGAATGAAATTAATTTTGCCAAAGAAGGATTGTAGGTCCTTTTTATTAGCAGTCAATGGTAACTTCATTAGGGCCTCGGCCCTTGCAGGATCATTTGCCAATCCTTCTTGTGAGATCACATGGCCCAACATCTTCCCTTATTTGATAGCAAAGATTGAATTCTTCATATTAATAGAAATCCTAAACTCACTGCACTTCTCAAACACCTTCTTCAAATGAGCAATGTGGTCTTCTCTGCAATGTTAAAACACAATAATATCATCAAGATATATTACAATAATCCTATTCAATAACTCATCGAAAGCAATATCTATGGCCCCCTAAAAAGTGGCACCAGTATTTGAAAGTCCAAATGGCATTCGTTGGTAGGTGAAGGTGCCCCACTTGGTGGTGAATGCTTTTTTATGCTGATATTTATATTTCACCTATATTTGATTATATCCAGATAAGCCATCTAACAATGAGAATATTTGGGCATCGGCTACTACATGAAGGATTTGATCAATCTGCAACAGGGGGTAATTATCTTTTAATGATGTCTGGTTCAGATTGTGAAAGTCAACACACAACCGAATGTCTCTGTTCTTCTTTTGTATTGGGACCAAGTTTTCCACCCATGTTGAGTGCTTGATTGGATAAATTATTTTTACCTCCAACATATTCAATAATTTTGCTTTCATGAGGACTTCAATCTTGGGATTGACAGGCCGTTGTTTTTGACGAAAAGGTTTTACCCCTTCCTGTAGTTCTATAGTATGTTGGATCACATTCTTATCATAACCCTTCAAATCATGGTAGCTCCAAGCAACAATAGCTGGATACTCATATCACAATTTCTTGATATCTTCTAGTTCTTCTAGGGTGTCATCTATTCCAACCTTGATGATTTTTCCATGCTGTAAATGCAACACTTTGTATTCCTTTACATCTACTTTGATCCAATGCTTTTTAGCCTGATCATTTTGGTTGAACATACTTTCCAATGTAATCAGTTCCCTAGGGATGTGATTATTTTTTAGCTGAATCATCCCTTCTCTCTCTTCTTCGACAAGAATTATATTGTTAGTGCTTTCAGTTTCTTTAAGTAAGAAGTTGACTGTCTGCTCATCATTATCAAACACTTTCCAATAGATATTTTTATCAAGAACCGAGGATCTATATATCGCCCTAACTATCTTAGGCTTTCTAACTACTTGCTCAACAGGAGAGTAGTTAGCACCAAGAGAGGCCAGAATTTCTACATGTTTATTTAGCTCTCTCAAAATCACCTAAATATTTAAAGCAATGAAATATTCAAACAAGTCCCATACTCTGTTGCGATAAGCCTTTAAGTAATGCTACTTTGATACACACTTGTTAGTGATTTGATTAACAATAAGTTTAGAGTCACAAAAAATCTATAGTTGTTTAATCCCCAACTTCTCAGCTTTCTTCAATCTAAGGCATAATACCTCATATTCAGCTACATTATTTGTGCAACCCCAAGTTAGCCTATAATAATAGGTCTTTTACAACCCTTCGGGAGATATCAATACAACGCCAACTCCTGCACCATTCTTGCACCTAGCACCATCAAAATACATTCTCCATTACTGGTTTGCAAAAGGATCAAGAGAATCAGGAACCTTCTCTTCAATATGCTCTATCTTAGTTATAGTATAGCAGTCAATATCCGTTCCAACCATCGCATTGAAATCCATGAGTGAAAACTCATCCTCGAGTTGAAGTTCACTCAACGCTTCTTTCATTAAATCAACCTCTCCTAACTCCTTAGTCATCATGTTAACTACACCTGGAGATTCTTCTTCCTCTTCCAACTTTTCAATGTGAAAAGGTGAGGGATTTTCATTATGAATATGAATCTTTTTCCCTTTGAATGGTATCTCCAAATGCGAGTGGTCTAAGGAAAGATATCCTCCCAGCTTAGACGTGAACTCCCTTGAGAGGCACATGCTAAAGTATGGTTCTAGGTCAACTACTACCACTTCCTAGATGACCGTAATTTATGGCATACTATGGAGGACAATAGGAATATATTTGATCACTCCCACTGTCTTTACCAGAGTTCCATCCAGTTGTAACACTCCTGGGTTACCCCTTGTATATTCCATCCCCATCACTTCACATACTACCTTTGGCATGACAGTAGTCACAACTCTAGAGTAAATCATACAGTTGTGTACAATCCACCCTTCCATTCTGAGTGACAAATAAAATGGGGGAGGCCTATTTTTTCTCATGGCTAAAGTTGGTAATGCTTGTGCCAGGATTGTTTGAGAAGGATTTTCCTTTTGATCTTTAGCAGTCTTCAAATATTCTTACAATAGGTCAACTTGTCCAGGCAACTGTAGTGCATCATATAAACTTAATTTTGTAGGTATCTTCTTCATCTCTTCCATAATATTGTAATTTGAAATGGTCAAAGCTTTCTCCTCTGTAACCCACTCATACTTATCTCGATACTATTGGGTAGCTTCCACCCTTTGTCGCTTGGTCAAAGACGGGTATTTGAGACACTCCTTGGCCTATTCTTTGGTTTCATGTTGCGTTTGAGCAATTTTTGTAGATTGTGAATTTGATGCCTTTGTTGGTGTCTTTCCATGAGTCTACTTAGGTAATAAATATTTCAAGAAAATAGAGTTTTGTTGCTTCACCATCCCACTAGGCACTTTTGCTGGAAGATGCCCCTTTCATCTTGCATCTTTGGTTCTACAGGCACCTTTAAGGGTTCAAGCTCAGTAGGATCTACTTTTACTGGCTTCTTTCTAGATCATGTGAGAACTAAAACTTGCTCTACAGACAACATCATAAAATTATGATTGGCTTCCCTGATCATATTGACTTATCTGCCAGTCAAACTCTCTGCTAGCATTTGTACATAATTCATATGCACCATGTAAGTTTCTTCTCCATGAGTATCATTGCATGTTGAACACCAGTATGCCTTATCTATTGTGCTAGTGATGAGGATTGATGTTTGATCACTCATATGACCCCTCTAGTAATTCCTAGCTAGGTTTGCATAGTTTATTTCTTGCAAATTAATATTGTAAGTGAGTCTCCTTCTCACATGCACTTGTGGGCACTAGTTATCTTCTAGTTGTCATTTAGGAGTGTTAGTTAGGAAGTGTGAACTCAAAGTAGGAAGTGTGTACTTCAAGATAGCTAAAATGGATCTTATAGTTAGAATTATTTCTTTTCTCTTAACTTAGAAGTTACATGCATTCTCCTTTGCACTTTTGTAGCTTATGGTTAAGGATATTGGATCAAATCCATGATTTTATGAGTTTGGTTATGTAGTTTGGGCCATTAGAGCCTATATAATGAGTTTGTAAATAATATGAAGTGTTGAGTGGTATTTTCACCCGATTGTGAAAACACACTCTCCGATAGGATTTGGGTTCTAAATCCTCTGCTTGCAAAGAAATTAAACAAGTAACTTCTCCAAGGTTCCTGTTATGTTAGCATTTTGCATCGATGTATTAATGATCTCAAATGAAGATATTCATTTTAAATGCTTGGAACACCTTAGTGGTTGCAAGTAACTGAAAACAAGGGGCACTGTGGTTTATTTTACTGTGAAAATTTAGTGATTGTTCATTGAACCCGAATAAAGCAAATATGATTTGATCTTTATATGACCATGCTGTAACTTCAAAATGAAATTTGATGAAATGCCATAAATGATGGAATTATTTATGGATTTTGAAGTTTTTTAATTTTTTTATTTTATTTTAATGCTTGAAAAATAAAGTTGGAACTTCTGAAAAATAAAGTGCAGCAAAAAGAAAATAAAATGCAAAAGAAAAGAAATTAAAATTGCATTCAGTTTGATGCTATCCCGTCCTGGCAAAACCGAAGATGTGAGGTTTCCATGCATGCAACCTAACCTATGGGACCTGCAAACACGCACAATCCTGATAAGCTAAGTGCTGATTCAAAGGGTTTTGAAATAAAATTCAAATTTCGAACATTCGCCTAATGCAACCCACAAAAGTGGCATTTAACATTATCTATAAATCCGAAATCTGAAAATGAAAGAATAAACATTAAATCTATAGCATGCACAGAAGATCTCCTTCTTTCTTGCCCACAAGATGCAAATTTTTGAACACTCCTGCATTAAAAATAAATCATGTTACAATAGCAGAATCTGCTGGTTTCTCCAAACCAGGACTATGGAAGGAAAACAGCCTCAAAGCGGGGCCCAGAATGACCCTCGGCCTTTATGCACCGCAACTCTGCTCGTAGCGGTTTTCGACCCTGTATCAATCTACTCTTTTGATTTTATACCATCCGATACGGTCTCTATTTCGCCTTACGTCGCTTCGTTTCACCTCCCAGAATGCATCGCTTCGTATTCCTACCTTTTCGTTGCTTTTGAATTTATGTTCGAGATCAAAACGTTCGATATTTTCTATTGATATGTAACGCCTCTATAACCCTGACACCTGTATGCCACGTGTTTCACGCTTCCTCTGCATGTTCTATAATGGCCCCATGTAAATCATGACATTTTTATGCATGCAGCTTTGCTCCTTTACTTTCACCATGAAAACGTGACATGTCGTGATATCATGACATTTTCTTACCAGCAGCCTTGCCAATGCAACCTATCGCGAAATCATGACATTTTTCTATTTCGAGCTGTGAGGCTGCAACTTGTCGCAAAATCGTGACGTTTTTCATCTTCGTACGCCTTGACTGCTTTCTGTCATGAAATCGTGACGCTTTTTCATTTGGAGCTATCTTGCGGCTTTCTGTTGTGAAATCATGACGCTTTTTCATCCATACCATTTTGCCAGCTTTTCATCGTGAAATCGTGACGCTTTTTTATTTCGGGCCCCTTTGCTATTTCATGTCACGAAATCGCTACGCTTTTTTGCTTCATGCCCCGTTTGACTGTCTTGACCACGATTTTGTGACATGTCACGATTTTGCTACAATTTTCCATTCTATCTTTCTCTCTCCTCTCTAGACCGCGACGGAGCAACATGTCACGATATCGCGACACTTTTTCATTTTTGACCGCGACGGAGCAACATGTCGCGATATCGTGACACTTTTTCATTTTCGGCCTGCGGCAACATGTCAAAATTGCAACATGTCGCGATTTCGTGACACTTTTTCATTTTTGGTCGCGACGGAGCAACATGTCGTGATTTCGTGACACTTTTTCATTTTCGGCCGCGACGGAGCAACATGTCGCGATTTCGCGACACTTTTTCATTCTTGTGCAATTTTGCCTTTTTCTTGATTTTTAGCATCTGGGTCACTGAGATCTTCTTTGAAAGCATGCAAAAAAGGTGGGTCCCCAATTTTGGGGTGTGTTGTGGATCAGCCACAACAAATGGTGACTCTGTTGTCAAATGCTCCTGAGCATTTTAGTGAGAACCCAACCTAGAAGTATACAAACTTGGAAACCAGCATTAGCACATAAGAAATATAAACAAATGCCCATAGATCAAAAATACATGAATCATCAGAATCATTAAGTATCAGCTCGGTGTGTGCAATGTGTTTCATTCCCTATCGTTTGAAATTGATCAACATTCCATCGTCAGTTTTACATGAATGCATATGTGAGATTGTGAATGATTTGTGTAACCTAATAAATATGCTAAGAGATTTTGCTTTTATAAAAGGCATAGTCTTTCTTCTAGTATCATACACAAACATTCAAGATTATCAAACCCTCTTAGGATCAACTATATGTATAATGAATTGCTTTATTAGATCCCAAAGTTGGTTATGAGTCCCTACTATCTTGAACCCATGTGCAAGTGAAAGTGAAATCAGAGCTTTGGGGAATCGGACTCCCAACCTAATCGAGATGGGAGTTTAACCCTATCCTTACTACTCTGATTTGGAATTCATTACCTCACTTTGAGCAAAATAATTTAACCAATTATGGATGAAATGGTCATGCTAGTCTAACCCTTTGAACAAACAATGGTCTTGTTTTTTAGACAAGACATGTTGCCATGCATGGGCATACCTAACCCCATAATCCAAGACTTACCTTCATTTCTTTGGACCTTGGGGATGACTACCCATCCTTTGCAGAGGACAAGTAGTACGATCCTTCCAATCCAATATAAAGATGAGATGGGAAAATTTAATTTTTTACTTCTTGGACCTTGGGGATGACTACCCATCCTTGCTAGGGACATGTAGTACGATCCTTCCAATCCAAGATTTGGATAAAAATGGAAAATATTAATTTTATTGCTTAGACCTTGGGGATGACTACCCATCCTTTGCAGAGGACAAGTAGTACGATCCTTCCAATCCAAGATTTATCATGAAATGAGACATAGGAGCTTTGGGGAATCAGATTCTCAACCTAAGCGAGATGAGAATTTATGCCCTATCCTTACTACTCCATGTAGGTCAAATCAAAGCTTTGGGGAGTTGGATCCTCAACCTAAGTTCGATGAGGATTTAGCCCTATCCTTACTACTATGATTTTAGGCTTTAAGCTTTATGGAAGTGGTCAAAACCACTGTTTTAAGGATCATGTTGCATAATAGGATAGACATGAAATACTTCTTTCGCCCAACCTTTTCTTCCAAGCAAGGTTTTGATCATTTTGCTCAAGATCCTTTTTAATGTGTATAAAATGTGCTTGGTTCTAGATATCTCAAGACTCAGTTCCCAACCTTAGGATTTTCTTCTTATTTATGTGATAGCATAACCTTAAGAGGATTTGACACACTTTAATGATTTGTATTTGAAATGCATATGCAACTAAGATGGCATGTATGTGCAAAGTGAGATGTAATATGAATGCATTGTCTTTTGAAATGCAGATGAAATATTGCCATATAAAACTGACTACTTCATGCATCACAAGTTTCAAACGATATTACTTAAAATGTTTGTATTTCTTGTGGAGCTTTCTACCACATAATTCCAATGTTCCATATTTCCCCGATCTAGAACATAAGTTAGCATCTCAAGGCAACTTTTTCATCATTTTTTATTTTTTTTTTATAGACAAACAAAACATGTCAAATAAACACACAACTTTAAATTAAAACTTATTCAATCCAAAACCAAACTGCAATCCCAAAAATGAAAATTTGAAAACACAAACCAAAACCAAACCCAAAGTAACTTCAAAAACGATCTTGAAAACACAAACCAAAACCCAAAAAACCAAAATCTATATACAAATGTACAATATAATACAAGATGATGCAAAGCTTGGATTATCACTTTCCTGGATCCCAAACATGATTAGAACATTTCAACAAAAATATAACATGATATGCATGCCAAATGTTGTGGGAATCCAACACAAACAAGACTAGACCAAACAATGCAACAAATTTCCACTTGCCATGCTCACCATACCAATTTGATTTAGTTCCAATAATACTCCCATAGGTGAGCATCAAATTACTAAAATGATTAGACAATAAATGATTTTCAATTTTATCATGTCTATTCTTTAAAATGTAAATTTCATAATTCCCTCCTTGATTTAGAATTAGGCTATCCTTTTCAAATATGCAATTTTGTAAGTAGGAGCCTATTTCTACAAATTTCAAAGCCAAATCATTTTCCAAATTTGTAGGCCAATCAAATTTGTGTAACAATTTACAAGCATCTAGGATATTTACTAAATTAGGATCATTAAAAGTTTTTACCCTAGATTCAATTAGTAATTGTTGATGAATTTGGTTTAACAATTCAAGTGCATCAACTTCTTTTCCATTCATTAAAACAATGTTATTAAAGGTGTGATTAAAAATTATACCTTGTTTTTCATTTACCTTTAATGACATTTCACCATAAACATTATTTAAATTCAAAATATGGTCATCACTTTTCAATCCTCAAACATTCTTGGTCAAAGTGTATGTCCCATGACTCATCTTGATGATCCTTCATTTGAGTTGCTTCCAATTGATCAATCTCTTTGTCATTTGGTTCCAATTCTTTGTTCACTATCCATGGTATCTCTTCATTTGAATCCTCAAAATCATCATGCAAACTTGCATCCACACCTTCAATGAATTTATATTCAACATGATCAAATTTTGTCACCTTTTCAAATCTTGTGAATATGAGATCTTCGTATGATGTAGAAGGTTCAACATCCTGCATATCAAGTGAAATATGAGTTTCATTTATAGGGATGTGAGAAAAGAATGCATTATCATATCTCCCCCAACCATTGTAAAAATCGTCATCCAAATCCATAGAATGAAATTCCATGATGTTTGTGACATGATCTCTTGATTCATTCATCAATTCTTTTCTTTCTTTGTCCTTGGTAATAGGATCATTATAATCTTCCAAAATTTGATGAGATTTGAAACCCTCTTCCAAAACATCCTCAAATTGTACAGGAGTTGTAAGGTCTTCCTTTGAGTAGGCGATTATGTTGTCCTGTATATCAATGGGCACACAAGTTTCATTAGTAGTTTTGGAATGAGTGAAATCTTCCCACTTCTTCCAAGCATCATAATAATCATCTTTCAAAATCAAGTGGTGACGTTCAACTACTTCTTCAACATCTTCCAATTCATCAATGTGTTTCTCATCAAATTCATCTTCACCTTCCTTAGATGGTTCAATTATTTCCAAAAGTGGGTTATTTCTTGAATTCAAATTTATAAGGCTATCATCGTCCAAATTAGTAACCCATGATTCAATTTTATCATAATTTGGAGGGTGAAGAATTTCTTGATCTTTAATTTTACACATCTCATCAATAGTATCTTCCAAGAACAAGTGGTGAAATTCTATCATGTCTTCAAATTCATTTATTGATTTTCTTTCCATTTCACTTTCAACCACTTCATTTAATTCTATGGTGGGTTCCATCCTATCACATATATCAAACATTGTTGAATTTAGAACCCCTTCATCCAGATAATCGTGTATCTCTATGAATGAGATCATTTCTGCATAATCCTCACTAGTGGATGTTGGCTTAGCAATTTGCACCTCCTCTTGGACTACATCTAAGGTGGTTGTAAGATTTGGATATTCAAATTCATCCCCTTGATCATTTACCTTAGATATCATTGGAGTGGAGGGTGCTATATTTGATGGTTGGTGTAGGTTGGCATCACTTAGAAGAACAATCTCTCATGTGAACATGTTGTGCCTTTTCTTCTTCAAGACCTTGTCGTTCTATCTCTTCTAAGACCTCATGGATTTTCTCTAGAGACAAACCACTCAGTTTTTCCTCAATGAGTGAAGCAAGTGTGGGGTGTATGGCTCCTAGGTATACTTCCATGGCTTCCTCTTCTAATGTGTTAAAATTTTCCCACATTTGGGAGTGCAACTCACGAAATCTTCCATTGAATTGACTCAAGGATTCATTAGGCTCTTTACATATGGAGGTAAACTGATTTTTCAAGATTTCTAAGTCAACCTGATTACCAAAATGATAAAGATAGGCTGCTTCTAGTTGTATCCAAGAAGTCCTAACCTCCATGGGTAGTTGGCTATACCAAAAGAATGGTTTATCATCCAAAATGTATGCAAATAACTTACAAGCCACCTCCTCATAGAAAATCTGGAATTTACATAATGTATCCTTGTAGACATGCAGTTTTTGCAAGTATCCTAGTGGCACCTCTTGATTAAAACACCGTAAAAAATCCAATAACATTGTAGGAATTTGATAGGGTACCACGGGTATAGACAAACCCTTATAATGATCCTCTATCATTGATACCATTCTCTCTCTTAGAGACACTATTTCAGCTCTTAGGGATACCATTTGCTCCTCAAGTGTTGCCATTAGTGAAACTTAAAATGTAACTTTAGAACCAAATCTGTTGAATATTCAACCTGCAATGTATAAACAAAAATCAAGTTAGCATCAACTAAGAGATGTATTTATTAAAATCAAATGAAAATAACTGTATGGAAACAACACTTTGTCAGTCAAGACCAAAATTTTCAAAATTAAATCAAATCACATTGTTTCTGTATGAACAATCAGAAAAATATTACAGCATACCTGAATTGCTTAAAATAGAATAAAGTAAACCAATTCAGGCCGTCCTTTTAACAATCTGCTGAGTGTTAGAGGACTAAAGCATAAAAAATTTAAATTTAAATAACACTAAAATAAACCCGTTCGGCCCTCCTAGCACCAATCCATTGAGTGGTGTTAGAGGAGGCCGAAGATGCTAATCAAATGGACTTGAAATATTTAGCAATGTAAAGCTCTTAAACAATTATAAACCTACAGCATCTAAAATCACGATAAAATAAACCCCTTTCAGGCCCTCCTTCTAGCGCCAATCTATTGAGTGGTATTTTCACCCGATTGTGAAAACACACTCTCCGATAGGATTTGGGTTCTAAATCCTCTGCTTGCAAAGAAATTAAACAAGTAACTTCTCCAAGGTTCCTGTTATGTTAGCATTTTGCATCTGTGTATTAATGATCTCAAATGAAGATATTCATTTTAAATGCTTGGAACACCTTAGTGGTTGCAAGTAACTGAAAACAAGGGGCACTGTGGTTTATTTTACTGTGAAAATTTAGTGATTGTTCATTGAACCCGAATAAAGCAAATATGATTTGATCTTTATATGACCATGCTGTAACTTCAAAATGAAATTTGATGAAATGCCATAAATGATGGAATTATTTATGGATTTTGAAGTTTTTTAATTTTTTTATTTTATTTTAATGCTTGAAAATAAAGTTGGAACTTCGAAAAATAAAGTGCAGCAAAAAGAAAATAAAATGCAAAAGAAAAGAAATTAAAATTGCATTCAGTTTGATGCTATCCCGTCCTGGCAAAACCGAAGATGTGAGGTTTCCATGCATGCAACCTAACCTATGGGACCTGCAAACACGCACAATCCTGATAAGCTAAGTGCTGATTCAAAGGGTTTTGAAATAAAATTCAAATTTCGAACATTCGCCTAATGCAACCCACAAAAGTGGCATTTAACATTATCTATAAATCCAAAATCTGAAAAATGAAAGAATAAACATTAAATCTATAGCATGCACAGAAGATCTCCTTCTTTCTTGCCCACAAGATGCAAATTTTTGAACACTCCTGCATTAAAAATAAATCATGTTACAATAGCAGAATCTGCTGGTTTCCCCAAACCCAGTCTATGGAAGGAAAACAGCCTCAAAGCAGGCCCAGAATGACCCTCTGGCCTTTAGCACTGCAACTCTGCTCGTAGCGGTTTTCGACCCCTGTATCAATCTGCCCTTCTGATTTTATACCATCTGATACGGCTCTCTGTTTCACCTTGCGTCGCTTCGTTTCACCTCCCAGAATGCATCGCTTCGTATTCCCGCCTTTTCGTTGCTTTTGAATTTATGTTCGATGCCGAAACGTTCGATATTTTCTGTTGACATGTAACGCTTCTGTAACCCTGACACCTGTATGCCACGTGTTTCATGCTTCCTCTGCATGTTCTATAATGGCCCCATGTAAATCGTGACATTTTATGCATGCAGCTTTGCTCCTTTACTTTCATCGCGAAAACGTGACATGTCGCGATATCGCGACATTTTCTTGCCACAGCCTTGCCAATGCAACCTGTCGCGAAATCGTGACGTTTTTCTGTTTCGAGCTGTGAGGGCGCAACCTGTCATGAAATCATGACATTTTTCATCTTCGTACGCCTTGGCTGCTTCCTGTCGTGAAATCATGACGTTTTTTCATTTGGAGCTATCTTGCGGCTTTCTGTCGTGAAATCGCGACGCTTTTTCATCCGTACCACTTTGCCAGCTTTTCGTCATGAAATCGTGATGCTTTTCTATTTCGAGCCCCTTTGCTATTTCTTGTCGTGATATCGCTATGCTTTTCTGCTTCATGCCCCGTTTGACTGTCTTGACCGTGATTTTGTGACATGTCATGATTTCGCTACGATTTTCCATTCTATCTTTCTCTCTCCTCTCTGGACCGCGATGGAGCAACATGTCGTGATATCGCGACACTTTTTCATTTTCGGCCGCGACGGAGCAACATGTCACGATATCACGACACTTTTTCATTTTTGGTCGCGACGGAGCAACATGTCGCGATTTCGTGACACTTTTTCATTTTTTGGCCATGACGGAGCAACATGTCGCGATTTCGTGACACTTTTTCATTTTTGGCCGCGACGGAGCAACATGTCGCGATTTCGCGACACTTTTTCATTCTTGTGCAATTTTGCCTTTTTCTTGATTTTTAGCATCTGGGTCACTGAGATCTTCTTTGAAAGCATGCAAAAAAGGTGGGTCCCCAATTTTGGGGTGTGTTGTGGATCAGCCACAACATGAAGTTAGTTGGATTTTCAATCCTTTTCATTGGTATCAGAGCCTAGTTTATGTTTGCACTAGGGCTTGTGATGTGAGAGGGTAGGAGAGATTATTTTTCATGAGAAATTCTTTCTCATTGAGGACTCGGTTCAAGCTCAAGGGGAGCTTGAAAACCATTCGCAGAAGGAATTTCCTTAGGTGTCAAACTCCTCGTTCCAACTTTTTTCTTATGCTCAAGAGGTATAGAAAAAATTTACCCCGATTCCTCTCTTACAAAAATCCCTTGGCAGGTTTGGACTACTCCTACGGTGAAATACGCGTTAGGGAGCTATTTGTTCCTATCATTGAGGAGTCTTGAAGACCGCAGAGCATCTAAAACTAGGTTGTGTGTCTACTTAGATCTGGTTGCCTTTCAAACGCTGGTCATGTGTCGACTGGATCTTGAAAGGAGAGCTACTAGAGGGGTCTTGCTAGTTTGAAAAGAAATTACAAATTTCTTGAAATTCTAGGTAAATTTACCTTAGTTTTTTTGAAATCATTGTAACATTTAAATTTTAAAGTTTTAAAATAACAATTAAAGTTATTTAAAATATAAATATATATATAATTTATTTACTTTATTTTTCTATTTTTCATAAAAATTATATATTGATTTTTATTGAAAAATAAGGCCAAAAATATTCGCTGAAGGGCCTTTTGTTTTACCCTTTTCGGCCAAGATTCGACAATCTGCCGGCAAGCAAGACTTTTTGTGCACGTCAGGTTGACACACACGGTCCCGCTGCCTTATTGGCCTAACAGGCAACGACAAACGCTGTCAGGAGATAGCGCCTGCATCAGCACTGTCAGCTAACAGTGTCGACGACAAACACTGTCAGGCACAACAACGCCTATGGCCGCGGCTATCCTAGCTGAGCTGTCGTGACAGGCCTGTGCTGGCGGCTATCCACAGCCACGTCAGGCCTATGATGGTGGCTAGCCACAACCGACAGCATGGTTGGTTCTGACAGGCTCTGGTCCTGTCAAGCCAGACTTTGGTTGGTGGGTGGCTATTGGTGTTGCCCACAGGCTGTCCACATTTGGGCAGCACCGTGCTGGTGCTAATAGGTCTTGGAACCTGTCAGGTCAGCCCTTTGACCTACGGGCGGATTTTGGTGCCCTAAGAAAAATATGCCCCTAAAATTTTTTTACCCCATCGCTTGTCAAGTTGCAACTGCCTCGAGAAATGTGCAAGAACTAAACTCAAAAATTGCCACTCGCATCACCTCGAGAAACGTGTAATAGCAGTTGCAGAATTTCATGCAATAGAGGGTGGAGTGCAATTTCGGCCAAATCAAGGGTAATAATTGTAATTTTTCAATTTTACTATTCTAAGGTTTTGCATGTAATTTTTATTTTTTATTAATTTAATTTTTAATAACTTAATTAAATTAATTAATCTTTGATTAATTAAAATTTAATTTTTAATTAAGTTATTTTTAAATTAACAAAATATAAATTTTAAACCTTAGGTTAGTTTAAATTTTTAAATTTTGAGCCTTAGGAGTATTTTTCAATTTAGGGCACAACATTGTAACAAGGAACCTCTAATTTTTACCTTGATTTTTAGTGCTTTTCCCTTTTACTCTTGGCTTATACCCAATTTCACATGGCTTCTGACTTGGCTGCCCAAGTGGCAGAACTTGCACATGTTGTAAATGCTTTAGCAGATAAAGTTAATGATACTACCATGGCAGAAGTTCTTGGTAACCTTGCAATGAAGGTAAATGATATTTTTGTCCACAATGCTTCAATATCTGCTCATGATTCTCGCCTGAGAGTTCGTTGTGAAGTGCCACTTTATGATGGATCCCGAAACCCAGAAGTATTGAATAGTTGGATTCTTGACATGATTTCTTGGTTTTCATATACTTAGCTTTCAGATGAGGATATGGTTCCATATGCTAAGCTAAAACTTTCTGGTTTAGCTAAAGTACTTGTTGAAAGAAAAAGAGGTCATGATGAACTCACCTCATGGGATGAGCTTGTAGACTGTCTTAAGACCAATATTTATTCTTCCAATTATTCTAAGGAATTGGTCATTAAGTGGTTTCGATTTTGACAAGGTACTAATATGACTGTGCAAGAATATATCTTTCAATTCAACGAGTACGGGATACTTTTGAATGTGGAGGAAGATATTAAAGCTTTGATTATCAAATTTCAAAGTGGTTTGTTGGAACATTTGTACAGGGAAATTATGTTTGTTTCTATGGAAACATTGGATTCAGTTTTCAACCAGACACAACTTGCGGAGGACAATTTCAAAGCACATTCGCAGGTATTTCATGCACCTGCTACTCAAGTGGTTGCAAACTCATCAAAAGGGAATAGTTCTTTCTCACAAAAGAAGAATTTTTCTCAAAAGAAGAATGTTTCTTCTCCATATCATTCTTCTCCTTCTCCTTTCGCTTCTACTCCTTCTTCTTCCAAACCTTCTTCTTCCAAAAAGTTTTGTAACTATTGTAAGAAAAAAGGTCATGAAAAATCTGATTGTTTTAAGCTTAAAAAGAAGAGTTTAGTGATCAGTACTCAAGAGGAGGATGCTTCCAAAGGTCCCCTTGAGTCAGTAGGAGAAATTAGAGTATACACGAAATTACGAGGTAAGTTCAATGAGGTTACCTTGGTAAATATAAGTTCATCAAGGGGCACTCGTGATGCTTTGTTCATCACTCGAGCTCATTTACTCCATAATTTTGCAACAGATTGTATAGTGGATAATGGCTCGTAGAAAAATCTAATTGCGAGGTCCATTGTCGAGTGATTGAAGTTACCTATGGAGCCTCATCCTCAACCTTATTCTTTGGGTTGTAAGGATAGTGGAAGGGGCTCAGAAATCACTCACACTTGCACATTAAAATTTGCACTTGGCCCACATTTCATAGATCAAGTCACTTGTGATGTGACTCCTATGGATTGTTGTGGGATTTTTCTTGGACAACCTTTTCAGTATGATCAGAGAGCTTTTTATGATGCTTTCAAAAGAACCTACAAACTTCAAAAATATGGTAAGGTCTTTCTCATTAAAAGTACCAACACTCCTAACATCATTCTAAATTCCAAGCAAACAAAAAGGTCAATTAAAAAAGGTGGTGACGTTGCTCGAATTTTCATTCGCTCTCAAAACACTCCTACATCCACATCCATTCCAAAGCAACACTCTTCAATGGATAAAATATTGCAAAACTACTCACACATATTTCAGGAGCCAAAGTCTCTTCCTCCAAATCGCACAATTAATCACAACATTGAAATCATTCCTGGTTCTTCACTACCTAATGCTCCCATGTATAGACAATCAATTTTGCAAAATGAAGAAATAAAAAGGCAAATAAAAGATTTTTTGTCTAAGGGCTTCATTAAGGAAAGTACGTCTGCTTGTGCCTCACCTATTTTGTTGGTTCTTAAAAAATATGGCACTTGGAGATTGTGCATTAATTTTCGTGCTTTGAACATAATTTTTGTAAAGAATAGATATCCACTACCATGCATTGATAATTTATTAGATCAGCTCCAAGGAGCTAAGTTCTTTTAAAAAATAGATCTCAAAAGTGGATATCATCAAGTGCGTATCCAAGCTGAGGATACATGGAAGACAACTTTTAAAATGAAGATGGGCTTCTTTGAATGGTTGGTCATGCCCTTCGGTCTTACTAATGCTCCTGCAACCTTCATGAGGTTGATGAATGATGTATTTCGTGATGTACTTGACAAATTTGTAATAATATATCTTGATGATATATTGATATTCTCAAAAAATTTGGAGGAACACCTTGGGCATATCCATCATACACTTGATCTTCTTGCGAAGAATCAATTATATGCCAATTCTTCCAAGTGTTCTTTTGGCAATACTTTAGTTTCTTACCTTGGTTATGTGATTAGTGAAAGTGGAATTCAGGTAGATCCCACCAAAGTTGATGTTTTACTTAAGTGGTCCCCTCCTTCAACTCTCACTGAGTTAAGGAGTTTCCTAGGACTTGCGAATTTTTATTGCAAGTTCATTCCTCAATATTCCACTCTTGCAGCTCCATTGCATTATCTCAATAAGTCTAAAGTTTTGTTTCATTGGGAGAAAAGCCAAGATATTGCCTTTGAGAAACTCAAAAAGAAACTTTGTACAGCACTTGTGTTAACTTTACCTTACCTCTCTCAACCTTTTGAGATTGAAATGGATGCCTCTAAAGTTGCCTTAGGAGTTGTGCTCAAACAGAATGGTCATCCAGTTGCTTATCATTCAAAAAAAATTTCTACTGCTAAGTTGAACTATTCTACATATGACAAGGAGTTGTATGCATTAGTTCAAGCTATCAATTACTGGAGATATTATCTTTTGGGAAAAGATACAGTAGTACACACTGATCATATGCCTCTCAATTTTTTACAATCTCAAATTAAAATTGAAGAATCAAGACATATGAAGTGAGCCTCTTACCTCCAAAAATTTCAATTGGTGATCAAGTACAAAAAGGGGAAGAGTAATACTATTGTTTATTGTTTGAGTAGGCCTCCTGCTGCTCTTGCCTTAACAGTTATGTCCACTTCACACTTGGGATTTAAGACTTGGCCTAATCAGTATTCACAGGATCTTTATTTTGGGAAAATATTTGAGCAAGTGAGTAAGCCTTCTTCTTCCAATTTGCGTCCTTTCCAATATTTCTACATCAAAGGACTTCTTTACAAATTGGACAAGGTTTGTGTTCCTTGTGAGCCTAGGGTGTCACTTTTTAAGGAAGCTCATTCTACACTTTATGGTGGTCACTTTGGGAAACACAAAACACTTCATCACTTGCAAAGATTTTTTACTGGCCTAAAATGCAGAGGGATGTGTTGAGATTTCTCAAATAGTGTGCAGTTTGTTGTCGTTCAAAACTATTTAATAGGAATTTTGGCTTAGGCATGCCTTTGCCCATTCCTTCCTGTCCTTGGGAAAGAATTTCCATGGATTTGGTTAGTGGTTTTCCCATGACAGTGCGACAACATGATTGTGTGTTCATGGTGGTTGACAGATTCAGTAATATGGCTAAGTTTATTCCATGCCGCAAGACAAGTTCTACAGTAGACTTAGCCCAATTGTTCTTTGACAGCATTTGGCATTCCTTTGGTCTACCTACCAGCATTATATCGGATCATGATTCATGCTTTGTGGGTTACTTTTGGCATTCTTTATGGAAAATTTTTGGAGTTTTCCTTAACTTTTCCACCGCCTATCATCCGCAGTCATATGGGTAGACTGAAGTGGTAAACCATACCCTTGTGCAAAGTTTCCGAATCTATCATCATGCTTCACCAACAAAGTGGGACTTGAGTCTCACTCATATTGAACATGCCTACAATAGGGCCCTACATTCTTCTACAGGTCATTCACCTTTTGAGGTTTGTATGGGATTTTAGCCCTTGGCACCTTATGAGTCACCTTTGTCTTTGCTTTCTCATGTCACTTCACATCTTCAGAAGGAGCAAGACAAGGCACACTCATTTATTCAGCACTTGCACAATCTTCAATCAAATGTGATTGAGATTTTGCAAAAGACACAGTAGCAGCAGAAAAAGGCCATGGATCGACATCGCATTCCTCATCCATTTTAGGTTGGTGACAAAGTTTGGTTGCATCTTGAAAAGCAATGTTTTACTGATAAGACTCATAGTAAAATCAAACCGATTCACTATGGGCCTTATACTATTCTTCAACAGGTGTCCTAGAATGCTTTCTGCCTTGATCTTCCTGCACACTTGGGAATTCATGACGTCGTCAATGTAGATCTTTTGAATTTGTACTTTGAATCTACATTGGAGACCGCACCAGCTATCAGTCATCCTATGGATGTGGTTCTGGATTCTCATTTACCATTGGATTTCGATCAAATCTATGACACAAAGACTCGACAAACTCGCCAGGGGTCTACCACCTCATATCTTGTGGCTCGGTGAGGACATCTGCCACATCAGGCTCGTTGGATTTCTTTCTTTTCATCAAATGTCCCATGACTTTCCTCCTCTTCTGAAAGCATTGGAGGCCAATGCTTCTATTGTGGGGAGGCATGATGAGGATTTATGTTTGATCACTCATATGACCCATCTAGTAATTCCTAGCTAGGTTTGCATAGTTTATTTCTTGCAAATTAATATTGTGAGTCTCCTTCTCACATGCACTTGTGGGCACTAGTTATCTTCTAGTTGTCATTTAGGAGTGTTAGTTAGGAAGTGTGAACTCAAAGTAGGAAGTGTGTACTTCAAGATAGCTAAAATGGATCTTATAGTTAGCATTATTCCTTTCCTCTTAACTTAGAAGTTACGTGCATTCTCATTTGCACTTTTGTAGCTTATGGTTAAGCATATTTGATCAAATCCATGATTTGATGGGTTTGGTTATGTATTTTGGGCCATTAGAGCCTATATAATGAGTTTGTAAATAATATGAAGTTAGTTGGATTTTCAATCCTTTTCAGCTAGTTTCTTCATTTTTTGATACTATTGTGTTCTTATCAGGGCTTCTACTAGTAGATGCTTGCTCTCGAGTGATTAGTGGAGTTTGAAATCTCCATGATAGAAATTCAGCCTCTACTTGCTTCTTCCTTACTGTTTTAAGCTCGTTGGATATTTTCCTTAATCCTGTGTTATTATATTTCACCTCTTGCAATATTACTGTGAAAGGATCAAGATTAGATGATGAGGGAGGCATATGCAGAGGCAAAGGCGTTGGAGGCGTGGGCAATGGTAATGGAACTGGTGGTGCTGGAAATGTAGGAGTAGGAATAAAAATGGGCAATTGTGGAAGTGACTAACTAGGTGGTTATGGGAAGCTTGGAGATGAATGTTATGGAATAGGAATAGGGACGATCTAAGGTGGGCTCGAGTTCCACAAGGGAACTGGGTACATGCAAGGTATGGACTACAAAAAGGCACTTGAGTACAAGTACTGCTGAATATCAGGAACAATGGCCATTGTCATCTTCAGGGGAAGCCTACCTATAGCAATTAAATTGGATTCAGATTTATGTGCCTATGTATACAGGTCTAGGAATGTAGTTACCGATTTCAATGTTAAATGCCCTAAGGTAATAGAATACTGCTTGTTCATGCATGGGCCACAAACCATTAGGAACTCTTTGCTAGCTCCATGCAAACCTGATGTTGAAATCAACTATCTCCTCCTGTGGATGTCTTTGGATTTTTGTAAACTAGTGCAGTAAGGAGTATGGATTAGCTTGTTCATAAAAAAATTTAATCAGCAACTTCGCTAACTGATCTCATGATGTAATAGTACCCAGTTGCAACGATCGGTACCAATACAACAATTTCCCTCTCAACGATAATACCAATAATTTTATCATCACATCTTCATCTTTTATGTCATGGATAGTCACCAAAGAAGTTACATCTTGGATATGCTCATATGCAGTTTTACTGGTACCATCATAGATCGACAAGGCCTTCAAAGTAGCTTAGGGCACTGGATTTTATACTTGCAGGTTCAAATCCCCTGAGCTATTCCACATTGGGAACTGCCTGGGTGATTGTTGTGGTGGTGTATTTTGAGCCATGTAGACTGGTATATGAGGTGGAGCTTGAGAAACACCAACGGTTGTGTGAGGCGGAGGTTGAGGAAGACTAGTGGTAGTACTACCTAGACTTGCGAGAGCAAAAAATACACCAGCTAGTCATGATGATGTGATAGACAATATATAGGATATATGAGGTAATGAAGATGTACGACGTAAAGTGGCTAATTAAGGATGTTCCCCTAGCCTTTGGATATCAAGTTCGTAGAACTCAATTTGGTGATCTAGATTTTTGGCCTTCAATCTTGTATTCATGAGACATAGCTTTCGTTGTACTCATGTTTGGATATTTTTGGGTGTAATCGAGTCGCTAGATATTTTAATTCTACAACACGAAGGTGAACATAAAACCTTGATATCATCGAAAGTGGAACTTTTGAGGTCCCACCGGGTGTGCCAAAAATTGTTGGTCAATCATCTGCCTAGTTAACAAAAACTATGATTGTGTGCCCTAGATACGACCAACATTGAATGATCGAAGGAAAGGAATTTCCTCTATGTCAATCTCCAAAGAGGGTTGGCTCCCTTACTAATCCTAAACTGGTTGAAGACTAGAGATGTAGGAAATAAATTGGAAAATGCGGAAAGAAACGAGAAATATGGCCACAGGTCGACTATGTAGGATGGGAATAGGCTGATAGTAAGAATGCAAACCAAGAAATGAATATCATGCAATAGATAAAGAAACAACAGAATTTACGTAAGACTTTGTACATATAATCTTTCAAATCAGCATTCCAGAACTGACTCCTCTCATCAACAATATTCCAATTCAACTTGCAAAATTTAAATTCAGCAGCAAATAAAGAATCTGAGAGTAAAAAGAAATGTGTAAATCAAAATACAATAATGCACCAAGTCATTTGCAAATCCAAGAGCTCTGTATGTCTATTACTGTAGAGAACTTGAAGAGTTTTCTTGCAGGATATCTATTTTTTACAACCCCTTATAATGAAAATTTTCTTAGTATTTATAGAGGTTTGCGCCTCTTTCATTGAATACATGAAAGGACCCAATGTCCATAGATCAGAGACATAATGAGTCATCATTTCTTGTAAATCTTCTTTTGACAATCACGATCTGAAAATGATTTGGAGTGACGAGGCATTTTGATCACCATGGCATTAAATTTTGGGCACCTTCATTTTTTTGAAAATCAAACATATGCTTTAATAATTTACTCCTCATTAAATTTTCTTTAGAGAGGAAGTAAAACCTTCGAGAAGATGTTCTTGAAAATAACACAATTACTTTCCACTTCACCACCAACATTAAATTGCAACAATAATTTAAGGTATATCTTCAACCAAAAAAAATCAAACTTTAATATCGTCGAAGATGATGGCAATTAAAGATCAAATCTGCATCATTTAATTCGGCATATATTTTTCATATATTATCCTCAGGTACCGCGAGCAACTGAACTCATTTGCTTTTGCCAAGAAAAATCTTTAAAAATCCTCTTCGCCTGAACTTTGAGAATTTTAATAACGTTTGTCCCCCAACAAAGAGACGAACGTGATTGCCTTTTGAAACAACTTCACCTCTTCCTTTTAAACTTCAACAATACTCACCCGAAACAAGGAGCGAACGCGATTTGGAATAATTTAAAGTCACCCTCGCTTCAAATGCTTTCATCGAATGGAATTCTTAATATGTGTTCGCCCCTTGAGAAAGACGAAACACATCTTCGTTGAAGTGGAAAGGTAAAACTAGTTTTAATTTTCTTTGTTGCCCAATTATACATTCCAATGTGTTCGCCCCCCAAAAGGGCGAACGGGATCATCGCCCATACTTCGGGGTGGTTGCGTCGTCATACTTTAAAACCTATTCGTCCAACCAAAGGGCGAACACGACGTTCACCCCATCAAGGGGCGAACGCAATTGTATTTCAACACTTCAGCCAATTTTCATCATTTTTGATTTGCTGCTGCTCTTTTATTGCGGCTTCAATTCTCTCGCTCTTTCAACTTCTTGTATGGGCGATTCAATCAAATTAATTTGAAGCCGATTTCCAAGTTGTGATTGAGATTAGAATGTTTATTTTCAAATAAAAAATTACATACAAAAAACTGAAATGACTATAATATTTGTTTTAAAATTAAACAAGATGCTACATCATGAATTTTTACATTACAATCATTAATTTATTTAAAACCAATGTGGCATAGTGCAAAACTGTCAACAGTGACAAAGGTGGATTCAAATTCCTTGCATGATATAAATTTGTGGTAGTCCTTGCCATGGCTCAGTCAATGACCCTTCAAAGCAATGGCAATGACAAGAAAAAAAATAATAATAATAATAACAAAGAAAATTGCAATAATAATAATACTAAAAATAATATATATCATTTAAAATGACAAAAAATAAAAATATAATTAAACATATAAATACTAATAAATTATATTAAATTAAATTATTATTATAAAAAATACACAATTGAGAATTTAATTTCCATCTTTAAAAACAATGCTAACACTAACTTGAAAATAAAACGAAGGTATAAAACATTACATAAGGACAACCATATATATATATACGCTTAACAACTTTCGTTTTTTTTTAACAATGCTAATAATAACTTGAAATAGGATGGAGGTATACGACAAAGTATAAGGACCATGGGATCAGAATGAAATGGTGAACGAAGAATATTTAATATGATACTAGAAATATAAAACTTTAAATTTTTGAATGCAATAAAAATAAAATTATAAACCATATTTTAATAATCAAAATTTGATTAAAAATTAAATATTTAATAAAAAGATTTAAAAAATATATATATATATATATATATATATATATATATATATATTATAGCATTCTCTTTCTCTTGAATATACCATCGTTGATTTTAGGAGACGGACATTTGTTAGTGTTCGACGTTCATGTCTATGATGGATACGTCCTGTTAGTTTTTCAACCCTTTCGGTGGAGAAGAATGGAGTTTGTAAGTCAACTTCTCCTCGGATACAACACAAAAGAGGCCCATGTGAATATGTGAATGTTATCATTAAATTAGTTAGACCCCCGTTTCCTTGTGTCCCCTCTCACATAGTCCATCCGTTAACAAGAAATGTATGCACTGCCGCGGCAGGTTTTCAACCTATTTCCACATACCTAACAAAAGTAGGAGCATTATGACAACTAAGCATATATAATTTCAAAGCATCCAGTTCATCTTATGCCAATCTCGGTCATCATGCTCTTTGATTTCTAAGTCAATGGATAAGAAATAGTTGGATTCCTCCTTGTGGGCTTTCACATATTTTTTCTAGACCAAGTGTAAAGGAGGATGTTTTTGGACGTTGGATCTCAATATAATCAATGATTGCCTTAGTTCATTAAGATCATTTCCTTAGTTCATAGTTAAATGATTCCTTAGATCTTAAATGATGTAATAAAATTAAAAATTTCAAATATTTTATAAAATATATTTTATTGAAACTAATAATTATATTCAATAAAAATAAAAGAGGTTCCATGGGACAACGCAACGGTTTGGGCTTTGGTTCTTTTTTGAAAGGTCCAAGGTTCAAACCGTGGCATGGGTGAGTGTGTGAGGGGGTGGGTGTGTGTTTATAAAAAAAAAAAAACTTACAACAAAAAAGAGCTAAAAAAATCACACCTCCAGATACAAGGTATATTTAAAAAATTATTATTATTTATTTTATTGTTGCTATTTAAAAATAAAGTAATATGTAACTCTATGAGGTCATAGATCATATAAGACAATATTTATGAAAAATGTTATTATTCAACATGTGTCGATTCATCAAAACTTTGGTTATCAAAGTATGGTGTACAACCTTATTCCCCTATTGGATTAGAACCATTGGACCTCCTATTTAGAGATCCAAAGTCTTCACCATTAAGCTTACTCAAGTAATTTTATATAGCTTTGATCTTAAATATCAAATATAATTAGTTATAAATTAATTCTTTATTTTTTTAGTAAAATATCATGCAATAGTTTATTAAAAAACAATTGTATAACTTGAATCTTTAAAAAAAAACCTTATTCCCCTATTAGATTAGAACCGTTGGACCTCCTATTTAGAGATCTAAAGTCTACACCATTAATCTCACTCAAATAATTTTGTATAGCTTTGATCTTAAATATCAAATATAATTAGTTATAAATTAATTCTTTAATTTTTTTTTAAAGTAAAATATCATGCAATAGTTTATTAAAAAATAATTGTATAACTTGAATCTTTAAAAAAAATTATCATTATGATGTGAAAGTCAATTCAATTGCTTATGGCATCATTATTACTTTTGGTGGTTCAATGTTTCTGATGAGACCAAAAATTATCTCATTCATGGACCATTTTTAGATATTTCATAAACAATTTGATAAACCTTATGCTATGTTTTTGTGCTAATTTTGATGATGGAATGCATTATCTACTATTATTTACATGTTTAAATGTTCTGGAGCATAGCACTCTATTTTGAGAAATTTATGTATTTTTTACACTATTTTAGCTGATTTACCTAGCAAGTAAACATTTATTTGAATAGGCAATAATGTATGTTGATGTGTATTCCGTTCTGGAATCATGTTGTTTGTTTTCCTTGCCTTCTAACCTGTTCAAATTGCAAAAAGGCACCAAAACCTATTCAAACTAGGTTGATTGTGCAGAAAATCGAATTTGACCATACAAATTCCAGCCAACTATAAATAAACAACATGGCTTGGAATTGTCAATACCAGCACGTAAAACCTGTGGAAGAAGTCTTATGAGGACCTAAGAAGACTACCGAGTCGGTCAAACCCATCATCTTGAGCAATTGATGCATGAAAAACGTCAGAACTGTTACACTGCTTGATATTCCGAAGCAAGCTCCGGAATGAGCGGAGCAAGACCAGTTTTGGTCAAAACCATCAACAAAACGGTCAGAAAGGTGACAAATGGTGAAATGAAGATGGATACAGTTGTATGGGAAGATTTCTCACCCCTTCCACCGTATTTCTTCCAATATGTTGCGCCCAACAAGTGAAATGGATAAACTGCAGCAGAACAATTTCCTGCATTTCAGGAAGACAACTTCAGAATAGTTGTTGAATCCTTGAAATGCAGCAACAAAACAAATCCACATATGTAATAGAATAGTATAAATAACAAGCTCCCATATTGGTTGAGCATATAGGTAGACATTTGCATAGAAGGAAAAAGATAGACTAGCTATTGTAACAGAGCAGTGATTCTGCAGGATTTTTCCTGCATTGTTGCAATGTTATTTCAAATTCAATAAAAAGTGCAGTTTCTTCATTCAGTTATTTTCTTAAGTGATTGAGTGAGAATTAGGTAGTTTTAGAATAGTTTTATTGCCTTCTTATGGATCAGGGAGCAAAGGCTCACTTTCAGACCTAGGGGAAGGATCAACTCTTGACAATTTCTATTCATTTCTTACTGCAGTAGGTTAGCAGAAACCTGTCAATTTTCATTTCATCTGTTAATTGTAGTATTAATGCTTGTAGTATGGATGTATGTGCATGATAGTTGGTTACCTAGTGTAGGATTTTTCTTACAACACTTTTGTGTTCTTGGCATTTCTTACAGTAGTTGATTTCCCTATTTCCAACATTTATTTCCAGTTCTTGGCATTTCCAGTTGTGTATTCAGCTATTTCATTTCTACAACATTTTGAATTTTGCTAATAAAATTAGGATTTACTTTTTGCAAAGTTTTCCTTATTGTCATTTCCATTTTGCAAGCATAAATAGGTTTCATTTCTGTTATTTCTGATTCTGCAAAAGTAATTAGTTTCAAATTCCTGCAAACTTTCCATTTCTGTAATTTTATCTCAATAATTGTAATTAGTTCAATTTAGTTTATAGGATTGGAGGAGACGCCAGAAACCTCCAAAACTAACTGATCTCATCAATAAAGCCATTTCCTGAGTAGACTGATTTCCAAGCTGCTTACCTCTACTCTCGTATACAACCATTGGACACCGCCTTGGACTAACAATTATAATGATTAAATGATGTGTTTGATGACACTCATCAGCTTCCTTGAAAAATAACTATCAAAGAGAATTTTTCAATTTTTCTCTCTAAAGAGGCCATCGTTTTCGGTTTTCAACCACTTCCTTCTTAATTGCGTCCTGAGGGATTTTCACAACTAAGGCACATTTTTTTTTTTTTTTTTTTTTTATTTTTTTCAATCCTAATCTATTTATACTTACCTTCTTGGCAATCGTACAGTGACATTCACTTGTACGATTCCATCAAATTCTTCTCTTGGGGATTCAACTACAACGTTCGGAGTGGTTGTATCGCCTGTCGGTATTTGTTCCCTAGGTCGATTCCTCTCCACTTGTGATGTTACCAAATCCTCTGGCCTTCTTCTTCCATGTGTACAATTTGGAATTGTACAATTGCAAGCTGGAGTATCTTCACCTGGTGTCCTTTCCCCTTGTTGCACAGGTGATTGATCCCTTGGTAGCGGTGTCCTTACCACTCTACTATCATTCGAGTGACTTCTCTGCCTATCTCCTCGGATCAGTTTTGGCTCCAGACTTGGTGATCGGGTTCTCAGTTGTCCCTGGTTTCTTTCATCTGTAAACTATGCTCTTCCCCTACTGGCAAGGCCTCTTCCACGTGAGTGTCTCCCCCATCCTATTCCTCTTGGTATTGGGTTTCTCTACGCAAATGGTGATTCCTCCCTTCTCTGGAGTAATCCTCTACCACCCCTCCCTTGTTGAGATGGTTGTCCCCATGTATGTTGCCTTGCGATATTTGGTAGGATTCCCCTCAATCCTGGTAATCCTCATAGATTCCTTGTCCAGTTCATACAAGCTAAGGGTGTATCTCCCGACCATCTAGGAGTAGGGGGTCAGAATCTTCCTCGCCCTCTTCCTCCTCTAATTGTAACATCACCTCATCTTTATTCATTTTGTAGTTGAATACCTCCCCCCCTTCCTGGCTGAAGTCTTAGGGGTCTTTCTCTATTTCTTCTTCCCATTGTTCGGGTATCAGGAGTTATCTCTACCAACTCGATGTTGGCTAGTGGACTTCTACTTCTTCTTGCACTTGGTGACAGTTGTCGTAGTGCTCTGATTCTCTGATCCGCATGAGCTAGGTGACGTCTCCATATTCTTTCTTCGAAGTTTCTTTGTGGTGATGATGTTGCCAAAACTTCTCTATAGGCGTCAGAAAAGTTCATCTCAGAACTTGAATGAGTCTGATTCTCTTCTCTCTATTTCACCCAATTGGTTGGCAAATTCATCCTTCTCTCCAATATTCGTACTTCTCTTCATTGTCTTTGCAACTATCGATAGGCTATTATATAATCTTGCGGTCCAAGGTTGGTTTGAAGTCCTTGTGTTCTCCCCACTTGTCGTTGTGTCATTGTAACTATTGGAGAATCATGATTACCTTGAGGGTTCTGAGGGTTCTCTAGGTGATTATCTTCATCACTACTTCCTGTACTAGGTTCCATTACGAGCCAAGGCATACCTTCACTACTAGAGTCTATCAAATCCAATAGTGTGTTACCTTGTGGTTCGGGTGATGTAGTTGCCTCTTCAATATCTCACCACAATATCTCCACATCTTCATTTGTCATAGGTGGATCACTTGGTGGTACTTGTGAGCTTGTGTTGGCACCCTCATTTCCTCCACCACTTCTCAGAGTTAATCCTTCCACCTCTTCCAGTTCCCTTTCATCTTCTTGTAGCCTAGCTACCCTTTGTTCTTCCAACCTACGTATCATGCCATCCAACTCCTGGATGATTTGCTCTCTCAACATTGCATTATGACCTCTCAACATTTGATATTCTTCTTGCAATTGTTGAGTCTGGACCCACATTCTTTGTTGTAATAGCCCTATCTGAGCCAATGGAGTAAGTCCTACCAATTCTTGATCAATAGTCTCATTCCCTTCCTCTTCTAGGACTTCCATTTCAAATGTGTCCACTCTATCTTCATATCATACTGTTAGTCGTATCCTTCTTCGACCATCCCTTTGTTGGGGTAGTTCTCTCCATTCTACCTGAGGATACATCCTATTTCTATTTACTAGGGTTGCTTCATCTTATCTTCCCCTATTTTTGGGTAACAATACTATCTCCTGATGTTCTCTTCCATTTGGGGGAATCCATTCCTCATCTTCTTCTTCAATTCTCTCAGTTCCATCAACAAATCTGACATGTACTCATAATCTTCTTCTTTCTCTAGGTCGAGGTACCAACTCCTATTGTTCTATGGTTGGTCGTAGTTCCTCCCCTTCTACAAATAAGTGTGTGAGACCTATGTCAGGCTCTTCCTATGATGGACCTGACTCATTATGAGCTTCATCTGAGCTTCGTCGTTCAATCTCTTCTGAAGCAATGAATAAACATTGTACTTTGTAAGGCTTCAACTTTGAGCCATTTACAGTATCAAGCACCTCTGTCCCATTCAAGTTCTACAACTTGACTGCTCCATTATCCATTACTTCAACTACTTTATAAGGACCAAGCCATAACATCTTCAACTTACCCAACTTGATTTCCCTCTTTCCATTAAACTTTAGAACTAAGTCACCCGGACTAAGTTCCAACTTCCTCAAATGTTTGTCATGCCATACCTTCCATATTTTTTGAGCTATCTCAATTGCCCATTGTGCCATGACTCTTCATTCATCTAACTTAATCAGTGTCATCAATCACTCTTCCAAACTTTCTTGATCACCCAAGTGATGCTCTACCGTGACTCTCAAACTTGGTATCAAGAATTCGACTGGCACCACTGCTTCCTATCCATACATTAATTGGAAAGGTGTATGTTCCATTGTAGGTTTAAAAGTTGTTCTATATACCCATAAAATGGATGGTAGCCTTTCCTCCCAGTCTGCTCCCTCTATCCCACAGGTTTTATACAGAGTAGATACTAAGACTTTATTCGTTGCCTTCGCTTGCCCATTCGCTCTAGGGTAATACGGACTAGACAATGAGTGTAAAATCTTGAACTCTGTTGTCAGCATCTTGATAATATCATTAACAAAGTGTCCTCCTCGATCACTTGTTATCCATAGCAGAATACCAAACCTTGTGATTACCTGTTCGTACAAGAATCTTGTTGTACTCTTTGCTGAATTATCAGGTAATGCTCTTGCTTCCACCCATTTTATCAGGTATTCTATTGCTACTACGATGTATCTACACTTCCTCCATCGAGATGTCTTTAATGGGCCTACGAAGTCCAATCCCCATCATTCAAATAACTCTTGTGGTTGTGATGGGTGTAAGGGCATAAAGTCCCTCTTGACTAGCTTTCCTACTCTTTGGCAAGTGTCGCATGCTTTCACATGCTCCTTTGCATCATTATACAATGTGGGCCACCATAGCCCTACTAGCAATACCTTCCTAGTAGTTGCATCTAGTCCCATATGTCCTCCTGCTAAGCCTACATGAGCTTCCTTCAATGCTACTTTGACTTCTTCATCCATCACACATCTTCATAAGACACCATCACTTCCCATTTTATACAATAATCCTGCTATTATCTAGAAAGGTGTTGACTTCATTATTACTTTCTTCTTCTCAATTGCCATCATTTCCTATGGCAACTCTCCTGTGGATAGATATTGGCCAACCAACTTGTACCATGATGGAACAACGTTGATGGCGAATAATTGTGCATCTAGAAATTCATCAAGAACTCAAGTTCCTATAGGTTCTCTTGATCGTATCCGAGACAACTGGTCTGCAATCACATGCTTCTTACCAGGTCTCACCACTACTCAGAATACGAACTCCTGGAGGGTGACAAGCCACCTACTGACTCATCCTTGTATCACCGACTTATTTATCAAGTACAACAATGCTTGGTGATCGACATAGAAGGCAAAGGGATTCACCAATAGGTAATGCCTAAACTTTTAAACTGCATATACCATTCCCAAAGCTTCTCTCTCTGTTGTACTATAATTCCTCTCTAGCCTTGACAAAAGGTGACTAGCAAAGAAAATAGGTTGATCTAGCCTAAACTATCCTTCTTGTGCTAAAGCACATCCAATTGCAAAATTTGAAGCATCAACATGGACATGGAATTCCTTATCCCAATTAGGGAACACCAAAATTGGACTACTCACAAGCTTAGCCTTTAGCTCCTCGAAGGCTCCTTGGTGCTCCTTCTATCCATCTGAAAGGAACATTCTTTTTCATCAAGGAATCGAGTGGGTACGATACATGTGCATAATTCCTGATAAACCTTCGGTAGTACCCTATCGATCCAAGGAAGGTTTTTAGTGAACTCACATCAAATGGTTCCTCCATGTGTAATATCACATGGATCTTATCAAGATCTATCTTCAATCCTTCACTGCACACAATATGTCCCAACAATTTCCCATACGGTACCATCAGAAAGCATTTCCCTAGATTTAATGATATCTGTGCATTTATGCACCTACTCATACATTCACTGAGGGCAGGAAGATGTTCCTTAATCTTCCCATAAATGGACCAATCATCCAAAAATGCTTTAAAATTCCCTATTGCCAATTGATCAAATATATACAGTATGATGCACTGGAATGTAGCTGGGGTATTACAGAGCCCGAATGGCATTCGATTGTATGCATAGATGCCATTCTCCACAATGAATGTGGTCTTCAGCTTATCCTCCTCGGCTATGCTAATTTGATTGTATCCTGAGAACCCATCCAAAAATGAATAAATCTCATGTCCTGCAACTTCTTCTAAGATAGAATCTATGAAGGGAATGGGAAAGGGATCCTTAATAGTTACAGCATTTAGACTCCTAAAGTCCACGCATATTCTGATCTTGTCTACTTCCTTCTTCAAGGTGATCACTATGGGTGAAACCCATTCACTATTTGTCACTCTGAAGATAATTCCTGCTTCCAACATCTTTTCTATCTCTGCATTTACTAATGCCGCATATTTTGGGTTCATTCTATATGGTCTCCTTCTCACAAGTTGAGCTCTAGGCATTAGGGTAATCTTGTGGACACACAATTTGGGTGGTACTCCTTTTAGGTCCTTATATGTCCATGCAAAGACATCCTTATATTCCAAGAATATCTTAAAAGTTATCACTTTCAATACAGGATTCCAATCATCACCGCAGTGAATCATCCTAGGTTCTTCCTCTATTCCTAGATTGATGTCCACTATCCGAGGTCCTTCATATTTGATATTTTTTGGTTCACTTGTAGCTTTCTCTACATTCTCTGGGTGTGTCGATCTTGTATCAATCTCTGCATCACCTACTGTATACTCTACAAAACTTTTCGAAAATGTCCATTTCTCTTCTGCTTCCTTCCTAGGTTCTTGGCTAACTTTTGGTTTGTCTTATTTTTCCTTGATCTCCTCTGATTCAATACAGAGGCAGTTGGGCTGAAAATATTTCGTACTCCTCCATTTTCCAATGAAGAAGTCCGCTATCAGATCGAGCTTCATCTTCACTACATTCTTCTAGGTACAACATTCCTTCTCCATCAGGTTCATGCCCTTCATCCTCTAAGGAATTTTTTGATTCATCTGTCGTAGCTACATCCTCACTAACTCTTTGATTAGCTAGATTAATCATGTACTTGTGTTATCCCTTCTTAAAAGTGATCTGATTCTTCCCCCAATTGTGATTGACTTTGGCTACTCGTAGCCAGCCTCTCCCCAAAAGAGCATCGTATGCAGGTTTCTACATTGTAATCACAACAAAATCTAAGACAAATTCTTGTTCAACTATCACCACTTGTTGTGCGGTCAAGACTCCCTTTGTCTCGATGCCATTCTGATCAGCACCATATAATCGGAAGCTCGATGCCCATAGAGATGGAGCACCAATTTCTAGCCATGTTCTTTCAGGTAACACATTGATGTTGGATCCTCCATCCACAATAACTTGTGTCAACTTGTGCCCTAGGATCTCCATATGAACTAATGCAGGTTTCTTTCCTACATCGATCATTAATACGGTTGGATCCATGAACTGATCCTTTCGCTCCTTCTCCTGAATCGGTTGGCTCTGCACTTCCATCACCTTATGCGGTCGTATTTCTTCCACCATTGCTTTCTGCAATGTTGGAATAGCTTCCAATAGGTTTGATACTTTAACTTCCATTGTGGTATCCAAAACCTGTGCTACCAGATTTTGCACAACTATCTCCTGATCTGATGGTTTCCTAAGTTCCTTATCAATTGTTGACTCTTCTCGCTTAGCCTTTTTGGCTTCCTCTTGCAATATTTTCTTTGCTACTTGCCAATGTTGCTTTTCCTTTGTTGGCTCTGGGTACTTGTCCTTCTTAGCCTGATTCCTTGTCACGACTAAAACTTCTTGGGTATCCTCCTTAACTTGAGGAACCTCTATGTCCAAATAACTAACATTCTACGGGTTACTCAAACTCACCTATTTTGGACAATTCTCTTCTTTGTGGTTCCTCGGACCACACCATCTACACATATGTGTAGTGCTTGCTTGTGGTGTTTCTTGCCTTTGAGGTGCAGGATAATTTTTCACAAAATGCCCCCATTCCTGGAAATTGTGACATTGTATGATCGGTCTTCCTTTCGAGTCATACTGCAAATGACTTTGTCCTCCTTGTCGATTACCTTGATTCGGTCTTCCACCTCATCTATTGTTTCTATAACCACCACTCGTTGCTTGTTGCCCGCTTCCTTGGGCCTTCGGTTTCTCTTCCTACTCTTGGATTGACAATACTTGTGGCCGCACTCTTGCATTATATGGGCATAACATTACTTCATGTCCCATTACATTACAAATGTGGCAATAGTCATTCCTCGGACACTTCACATTTGTATGGCCTTCTATTTTGCATTCTGTGCACCACATGTCATTTTGGTCCAGTTTGATCTTTTGTTCTTTTATTAGTTTATCAAACTCCTTGCGAAATGATGCTACTGTCCATTGTATAGTGTCATCTTCTCCACTATCTGAATCATTCAACTTGGGATGAGATAAAATTCTTGTATACGTTTGTTTTGATTCACTCTCAAAATTCTTTGCATGCTTCAGTGCTTCTTCATATGTTTCTGATGGTACTGCCTTCATATTTTTCTTATACTTTGGAAGTAATCCATCTACAAACCACCACTTTACTAGAACATCTGCCAGAGGCATCTGCATCTTATCGACTAATTGCTTTAGTCTACGGTTATAGGACTTCACATCTTCATCAAATTTTTGCTTTGTCACGCAAAGTTCTATCACAATGTCTCCATCATCCTTCAAAGGTCAAAATTCTTTGATGAACTTCTCCTTTATCTGATTCCAAGTCTAAAAATCTATGGTATTTTCTCTCTTCAAATACCAATCAATTGCCAATCCTCTCAAAGTAGCAGGAAATAGAATTACCCAATCCTCTGGTCTATCCACTCCATTTGCTCTCCAAATGGTTATGCAAGTTCCTATGTGCCATGTGGGGTCTTCCTTACCCTCACCTAAAAATGGTGGACATCTCTGTTTGGCTGCCCTATTAGCCATCTTAGGAGAGTCATCACTCTCACTTGAGGTGTCTCATGGAATCTCTGACTGATTCCTCCTTGGGGGTGTCTTACTCCCATTGTCGTCAAAAGTGTCAATTCGAGGTATCTTATTTTGTCCCACCACTCGATGACCAAACTCTCATGCATCTTCACTTAGCGACCTCCTTCACTGATGTGAGGGAGATGGTCTTGGTCTTTCCTCCTGAGACCTCACATCCTATTGCTCTGGTGCCTGACTCCCATCCTCTGCACTCCCTTGCAACCCTTCTACCACTTTCTCAGGTGTCACCATCCACTCTCCATCCTCTTGCACTTTTCCTTTGTCAACCCTTGCCGCTACGCTTGGCGGTTCTACTTCCTCGTCTTTCGTCTCTATCAACAACACCTCAAAGTCTCCTTCTTTTGATGTCCAGACTTGCTCTATTTCTGGTTCGTGAGTACTCCGGTCTGAGTTACTTGTGTTTTCTCTCTGAGAAATCCTTGTGCTCCTTCTTACTAGAATGTTTTCTCATGCTTCTCATCTCCCATGGTTTCATGCACTGGTGTCTGTCATTCACCTCCAACTTGTAGTATCACACTTCATCAATTTGACCCGTTTTAACAAAAGTGCCAGATTCGATAAGGCAACGATGCCAAATGTAGCATAGGGGTGGAGTATTCCCATCGAGGAGGTGTATTCTAAGGATGAGGATGATCAAAATACCAATCCCAACTTGGTTTCCAAATCGTACAACCGTACAGTCCTCAAAACTATCCCTTGACACTCAATGATCAGCTTGTACGGTCATCAATTACACACACTGTACGATCCAAAATCATACAGTGACCTAGATTGTATGATCTTGCACTCATAAAAACTGATAAAATCAGTTTTGGAGGCTATCGTACATAGTTTTGTAACTATTCAAGTCGATTCCCCAAACTGCCAAATCGGGTAAGTTTCTTCTAATGGTGCATTTTACCAAATCGGGTAAGTTTTCTCTGTACGATTTGTACGGTTTTTGGTGTACGATATGTATGAAATGAAGGTACATCCAAGGGCCAAATTAGTTTCTCTAACACCTCAATCTCTCTCTGCTCAGTTTGGTAATGATTTGATATGCCAATCAATCCATTCTCCATAACATGCAATTCATCTTAATCAGGCTTGGGAGAGATTCCTAACAACTAATTACGCCCAAAAATCATACAAAACTATCCAAGACATCTTCCAGAATGCATCCATTCTTCCAGATCCTTCCTCAAATTCCACCAGTGTCAGATTCGATCAACAAGTTGCAACAATGCATAAAACTAACATAAAACATTCATTAGAAAACACACATACATCCAGATTCCAATATATATCATCAATCATCATTGCTAGGATCGTACACTATGTGTAATGACACAATTTGATTCTCATTATAACATATGTGTCAATTACAATAAGGTTAATCTATCAATATACTTGCAATAACTCAGAGTAATCAACTATTACAACCAACAATACTCTATTCTACCTCTTAGCAACCAGACCTACAAATTTGAAAATGGGGCCTTATATAACGTTGCCCAGGCCATTCCAAAGTGGTTCCTGAGACAATTCGTTACTTACAACTGCCCATGTACAACTGAATTCATTAATTTGACCTTTTACTAAGTTTAACACCTTAGTTAGCAAATCTATGCGCCATTTCACTATGAAATTACATTTCCCATGCATTTGGATGAATTTTGGTGTGCCTTGTATGATTTGCCATTGCCTTGTACGATTTGTCCATTCCAATTGTATGGTTTTGTCCTCTAGTTGTATGGTTTGCTCCTACCTGTACGATTTACAAAACTTGGGCAAACTGTCACTTATGCCAAAACTATCAAAATTGAGCAAATCCCTTTTGATCACTTCTTCTTCTTCTAGGAGGTGGATTTGCTGCCTACAACCCACCTTGAATAGCATCATCATATCATCATTTGTCATCATGTCAATGAAGCTCTCACATTCCCTTATTTATTGGTTTAGTGTGGACTTGGTCTTTGCCCACTTCCACACCATATCCTTGGCACATGTGTCCTAGAGGTAAATGTACCCATTATGGCCAAACATCTCACCATAGACACCAATGGACATGATGAGCCCCTTGGAGTTGGCATAGTGGAGCACCATCATCACCTTTGAGGCATTGAATTCTAATCGAATGCTCAATCTCATGGATGGGGGATAGGGTTTCCTTATTGAGAAGGAGGATGTCATTGTCAATGCGCTACTTAGCAAGGCAACAAACATTATGAAGTACAAGGATGCTACAATATGCACACAAGGGAAATAAACACATGGATCATTGTTATCAAACCAATGCCAAGGCCTTCACATTGGACCCAAAGCATTATTCCATATCTTTACTACAAAAAAAGAATTCTTTTAAGATCAGTTGAAAGGATAATTACATGTAGGGTAGTTTCATTGTCTTGTACTCACTTGGTCATGTCAAATGCTTAAAGTTGAATGTGCCTTATTATGAATATGTACAGGCCCTTCACCATGGTGATCAAAATCTAGAGGAACCATGGTATGAAGCACTCCATGAGGTTGCCAACTTGGATCACATATGATAGTCCCTTTTTCATGATAGAAAAACATGGCTCTTGTTGTCTAGTTAAAGGGGCCAATGCTTTCCATGGACATCTAGATAACCAAGTGTAGCTTCAACAACAATAGATTTGGGAGGTGAAGCTCTTGAGATGATGGAGATATGTGGTATTGCAATGTATGTAGGTCACTTTTGATGGTGGTGATTCAATGTTGGTGTGAATATTACTACCTTTTCACCAACACCCAATTAATTCCTATCCATTTAAAGGTAAAGGGTTTTTGGGCTAGACTAGCGATTTGTGCAGTGTGGTGACAAAGGTGGATTCAAATTCCTTACATGATATAAATATGTGGTAGTGCTTGTCATGGCTCAGTCAATGGCACTTCAAAGTAGTGGCAATGATAAGGAAGAAAATAATAGTGGTAGTAACGAAGAAAGAAGTTGCAATGATGGTGATACTAGAGATGATGTATATCTAAAACTTGAAATGACAAAAATAAAGATATAGTTGAACATATAAATACTAATAAATTATATGAAATTAATTATTATTAGGAAAATATACATAGTTGAATATTTAACTTGCATATTTAGAAGCAATGCTAATGATGGCAGACCGAGAAGGACACACGCAAACTCACGCAATTTCCAAATGTTCATGCATTGATCTGAAAAATACATACAAACATAGCCCGCAGGCTTTACAATGACCAGCGCTCGACTTGGTCTTCACACACTCTCCGCGTGCTATCTTCCTCAATCCACCACACAAAATAATACATTAAACTAGGTTTTTATAGAGGCCCCGACCCTCTGAAATAACTTACGTATTTAAATCGGGACACCAACCCGATTAAAGACCCCACTCCGCACGGTCCCTGTCACTACTGATTCTATCAGAATACTCTGCGTGCCCATCCTCTTCATCTCCTGCGCTCCTGGGTAATCACCCGCTTTAACTGCACATTGTGCCACATGTCGTCCTTGACAACCTTTGAAAATACCGCCTGTCGCGGTTCCCGCCATCTCTTTCTCTTCTCGCGCCTTCTTCTCTCTCCACCGTCGTGACGTTTTTGCTCCTCTATGCTCTTTTATCATTTTGGTCACGATATCGCAACATGTCGCGATATCGCGACCAACTCTCGCTGCTTGCCCGCTTTTCAAATGTTGTCACGATATCGCGACGTCATGATATCGCGACCATTTTGTCGCTCTACCTTCCGCTCTGAATTTCATCGTGACATCACGACGTCACAATACCGCGACCGTTCTATCATGACGTCGCGATATCGTGACCATTTCGCTGCTCCACCTTTCGCTCTGAATTTCGTCACGATGTCGCAATATCGCGACCATTCTCTGCCTTGCCCTGCTTTCTCCTTTGACGTCATGATTTCGCGATGTCGCGAAGTCGTGACATCGTGATTTCGCTACAAAAACCTCTGCCTTCACCTTCGACCTTCTGACGTCGTGATTTCATGACATCATGATTTCGCTGCAACTTTCCACCATCGCTTCTGCCTGGCCGAGACGTTGCGATTTCACGATGTCATGATTTCGCTGCAACTTTCCTCCTCTGCTTTCGCCTGGCCGAGACGTCACGATTTTGTGATGTCGCAAAATCACGACATCATAATTTTGCTACAACTTTCCTCCTCCGCTTTCGCCTGGCCGAGACGTCGTGATTTTGTGACGTCACAAAATCGTGACGTCATGATTTCGCTATCGTTTTCTTCCTCTGCCTTAGAAAAAAATTTCATGCCTTCTTCTTCTTCTTCCTGAGCCGACTCTTCTAAAGTGGCTCTCCCACAACTGGATGCTTCTGCTGCAGGTGTTGCTGGATGCTCCTGCATCAGACACCCGGGGTAAGTGGAGAAGTGATCTTCACTTCTAAATGGTTTGGTTGCTGCCTCCTGCAACATCTCCAAACACTCCTCTGCCTCTGCAGTCTGCTTCAACCCCATCTCCTGGTCCACATAACTTCTGTCTTCTTCCATACAGATTGTACTGCTGCACACTTCTTCATCTGCAGCCTTCTTCAACTTCAACTTCTGATGCACTGCATCTCTCTTTCTTTGTCTTTCTTCCCGCTTTTTATTCTTCTCCTCTTGCTCCTGCAATTTTATGCTGAGCCACTCCTCTTGTAGGGCTTTAAATTTTTGCTGCAATGCCAAGAATTCTTCCTTTGGTACCATATCTTCCTTATTGACATGGCTTCTTCGAGAATGCATCTTTCCTTGCTTTTCTTACAAAGCTTGACCGATCCGGTGTAGCTGCCTCACAGTCGACGATCTGCTAACACGCTCCGGGATCTTAACTCTCTCTCTCTCTCTCTCAGAACCCTACCACAGATCTTGGCATAAATTGCCTCACAGTCGGTGATTTGTTTATGTGCTCAAAATCTCTAGCTCTGATACCACTGATGGCAGACCGAGAAGGACACACGCAAACTCACGCAATTTCCAAATGTTCATGCATTGATCTGAAAAATACATACAAACATAGCCCGCAGGCTTTACAATGACCAACGCTTGGCTTGGTCTTCACACACTCTCTGCGTGCTATCTTTCTCAATCCACCACACAAAATAATACATTAAACTAGGTTTTTATAGAGGCCCCGACCCTCTAAAATAACTTACGTATTTATGAAGAACACAAGCTTATACTGAGAGGGGGGGTGAACAGTATAAGACCTCTTTTAACTTTATCTATCAATACAGCTTTCAAACCATTAACATGCAGAATAAGATAGCAGTAATAATAGCAGTAAAACAGTGCATAAGAAGCAATCCACAATGAGACACAACAATTTACGTGGTTCACCCAAGGTGGGCTACTCCACGGATAAAACTTTTCCTCTAAAAGTTATATCAAAACCTCTGGGAATCCTTCCCGATTACAATGTTTATGAGCCTCAGCTCAAAGGAGACACCTTCCCCTAAATCGGCTTTGCTAGTGATCCTCTAGAAGACCTCTATCTCTTTTGCCCTTAGCAAGTGGAACTCTTTCCACGGAAGACACCTGTCTTCCTTGCTCCGGTCGGAGATCTCTGTCCTCAACTCTGTCACAGCAAGTTGGTCCTCTTTTCTGCACCAAAACACAGTCCTTCGGTCTGGCACAATTCTGTCCTCTTCCTCTGTTCTTTTCTCGCACTTGGTTGGAGAACAACTTTTCACTGTCTGCACAACTACGACAACACAGTCTTCTTAAATTACAGCCGCACTATCTTCTTAACTTCTGCGCAAACACAGTAGTGCAATTTTCGCAAAAATTGCAGCAGCAATATCACCGTTCGTCCTTCACAACTGTTCGCAATTACAGCAGCATCTACTTCGTGCACTTTGCTTTCTTTTACACAGACTGCGTGAACACAGTTGCAATCACAGCTGTCCTTAGATCAAATTCCACCCTTTGCATAATCTTCGCAATCACTGCAGCATTCGAACGCACAGCAACTTATGCGCCTATGTGCAACCACAACAACTCATTCTCTTCGCACAGTCTTCTCATGAACAACAACACATTCTTCGTGCAAACAGCACCACAATCTTTGACACTTAGAAGATTCAACGAAATGCACTCTAATGCTGTAGTCGAACTTCACTCTCTCTATTTTTTGATGATCGAACCTCACTTGTCGCACTAACTCTGCGAACGCCACACTTCGAATGCACACATCGATCGACACCAAAATTGCTCAAACAATCCTCCTTTAATACTCACAATCTCAAGATGAAATCTTGTTCTTTAGTCAGTTGTTCAACCTTCTAACACGTCGGTTGTAAAACCTTATACTTCGTCGACCAAGGTTAACTTCGTCGGCTTCAACCGCCTCTGCTGTTCTATAGCTTTTCTCGTGCGACACTCAAACATGTCACGATATCGCTACGCCTTTGTCTGCCATACACCTTCTTTGGTTTGTTGTCACGAAATCATGACACTACAGCCTTTGCTGACGTCATCATGAATCTTGTCATGAAATCATGATGCTCTAGACTTCAATGCCTTCTTCTCCGTTGCTGTCATGAAATCGTGACACCTTTGCCTCTTGCTGACGTCATCATGATTCTTGTCATGAAATCGTGACGCTCTGGACTTCAAAGCCTTCTTCTCCGCTACTATCATGAAATCGTGACACCTTTGCCTCTTGCTGACGTCATCATGATTCTTGTCACGAAATCGTGACGCTCTGGACTTCAAAGCCTTCTTCTCCGCTACTGTCATGAAATCGTGACACCTTTGCCTCTTGCTGACGTCATCATGATTCTTGTCACGAAATCGTGACGCTCTAGACTTCAAAGCCTTCTTCTCCGCTACTATCGTGAAATCGTGACACCTTTGCCTCTTGCTGACGTCATCATGATTCTTGTCACGAAATCATGATGCTCTGGACTTCAAAGCCTTCTTCTCCGCTACTGTCATGAAATCGTGACATCTTTGCCTTTAGCTGACGTCATCAGCAACTCTGTCGTGAAATCGTGACACCTCTTGCTCCTTCATCCTTTTCTTGGTTTGCACTAGCAAAAATGAAACATGTCACGAAATCGCGATGCTTTCGCTGCCTTAAGCTCTTTCTTGTCAACTGCTCGTGAAACTGGAACATGTCACGAAATCGCGACGCTTTTGCCAACTGCAAGCTGCCAACTCAACCTGTCGTGAAATCGTGACACTTTCTGCATCCGTACAACTTCTTCGAAACTTGTCATGAAATCGTGACACTTCCTGCAACTCAACACTGCCAACTCAACTTGTCGCGAAATCGTGACACTTTTTGCATCCGTACAACTTCTTCAAAACTTGTCATGAAATCGTGACACTTTTGCCCACTTTGCCTCTGCCTTCCTGCATGTCACGAAATCATGACATTTTTGCCAAACTTTCTCTCTCCTCAAACATGTCACATTTCCCTTCCTCTGCCTTCCTGCATGTCGCGAAATCGTGATAGTTTTGGCCAAAATTTCTCTCTCCTCAAACATGTCACGAAATCGCGACAGTTTTGGCCAAACTTTCTCTCTCCTCAAACATGTCGCGAAATCGCGACAGTTTTTCCAGCAGCCTGCAAACTTTTTCTAACTTATCTTTTTCTGGATTTTTTGGCAACTGGGCTACTCTGATTTTCTTGGAGACTTACTGACCAGCTGAAACCTTCATCAAAACACATCCTTAGACATAAAAACAAATTGCTCCAAGAACTCCTTGACATCAAAAACAACATCTACCAATAGCTCCTTGACATCAATGACAACAACTAAACTTAGGCAAAGGCAATGTACTCAAGGTACCCAAAATTGCCAACAATCTCCCCCTTTGTCATTGATGGCAACCCTTAACTAAAACACATCTTTCAAGAGCCAAAACTGAAATCAATCTCTTCAAGTTTTGCTCCCCCTGACTTGAAGCTTTCCTCTTCTCTTGAAAACTCTCCCCCTTACTTAAATCTCTCCCCCTTTGTCATCAATGGCAAAGGGTCACCTTTGGGGCTTGGGACTAAGAATGAGCCTCTTAGCTTAGTCCCTCCCCCACCTCCTGATGAGGTGATTTAAAACAAGGTTGGGAGTGACACTCCCATTAAACACTCATCATCATTAGTGTCTAAGATTTCTTTGTCGGGCCTTCTCTTGAATTCTTTTCCTGTATTTTTGTTCCTGTCACTGTTCTGATCCTCGGACCTGTTAATACTACTGTTCCTGTTTCTATTATCTTTTTTGTTCTTATCCATACCTTGATTCTTGGACCTGTTCATATCACTTTTCCTATTTTTGTTATCATTCCTATTTTTATCCATGCCTTGATCCTTGGACTTGTTCATGCTGCTGTTTTTGTTCCTGTATCTCAGAAGATCAGCTCTACACTGTCTAGCTAGGTGACCTTCATTGTTGCATTTATAGCAGGTAACAATATTAGTCATGGCTGTTCTTTGAATTCGCCTGTTCTGACTAACCCAGTTCCTGTTATTTGCCTTGCAAAAAATTGCCTTGTGCCCGAATTGTTGACAAGAGTAGCAATACCCTTGAAAGAAATTACGTCTCCTGAAACTGTCATTTACTCTCTTCATTTGAGTCATGCAATGTACAACCATGTGACCAAATCTGTGACACGCATAACATCTGCCGTGAAATTTTCTTTTATTCGACTTCATGGGTCCCGAAAACTTCTTCTTCTCAGTCTGAATATCGTTTTCTATTTCTGCGTATTCATCACTTACGGACTCATGATCTGAAGTACTTTCTTCAACAGGACTCTCTTTCTTTTGAAATCTCTTGCTAGATTCCCCAACCTGTTCCTTGTGCGACTCAACAAAACCGAGACCTGTTTTATCTGTTGGTTTTCTTTGTCCTTCGATGAGAAATTTAACCTTCTTGGAGCTATCCTGAAATCTGTAGAGCTTATCCTTGTACTCTTTATTTTCTTCTTTCAAAGAAGCCATTTCCTGTTCTAACTCACTATACTCCAGAATTTTAGAATCTAACTCATTCTTGAGTTCTTGTGACTTAGCCATAGATACTTCAAGATTTTCTACAAGTTCATCTATCTCCATACAGCATTCATCTAACTTAATCTTGAGTCTATCATTCTTCTTTCTTTCCTTTTTCAAAACCCTAAGAGCATTATTGAGTTCGCATTCAAGATCCTCTATTTGATGGCACTTTGAATCATCACAGCCTTTTTCAGATTTCTTATCACTAGAGGTGCTACCTTTTTCAAAAACCATACATGCATCTTCATTGGGGTTTTCTGAAACATCCTCATACATACTAGCAGCCAAATCATTATTTCTGCAATCATCCTCAAGGTGCCCAAAATTTCCACATCTAAAACATTTCATGATAATGAATTTATGTTTCGGTTCTTCCTCTTTTTCTGAAATGAACAGCATCTCATTTTCATCATCACTAGAAGAACTGTCACTTTCACTGCTAGAACACTTACTTGCTTTGTCTAAGTAGAAGCTCTTCTTATTCTTGTGAGAATGCCTCTTTCCATGATTGTTGTACTCATCTTTGCTTTTCTGGTGATTGTTGTACTCATTTTTGCTCTTTCTGTAATACCTGTGCTTTTCAGAATCCTTGCTTTTAACATCCTGTATATCTTCATCACTTTCATCTTTAGAAACAAGATACGATCGGTAGCATAATGACCAAATTTCCCACAGTTGAAACATCTTATATTTTTCTTGCTTTTGTGCTTTCTGGAAAACTTGCCTTTCCTGCTCGTAATATGCCTCTTCCTCACTAGAAGACTCATCACTTTCTTGAATCTGTTTGCCCTTCGATTTCTTGATAGCTTTGAAAGCTGCCTCTTTCTTTACATCAACTTTTACTTGAGTTCTCAGCTCAAATGCCGCAAGAATACTATGGAGCTCATCCTTTTTCAATTTATCTAAATCTTTAGCTTCCTCAATAGCAGAAATATTTTCACTAAATCTATTAGGAAGGGATCTTAAAATCTTATCACACACATCATTTTCAGCAAGTTCAAGACCTAAGTCTTTCATAGAATTAACAACTTCATCCATCCGGAGCATGTAGTCACTAATATTTTCATCATCATTCATCTTGAGTTGTTCAAACATACCTTTAAAATGTCTCAACTTGGCCTTTCGAACATTTGCATCACCCGTATGAACAACCTGCAATTGTTTCCACATTTCACTAGCTGTCTTGGAGTGAATAACTTTAGTGAGATCTGCCTTTTGTAAACCCTTCAAGATTGCATTCATGGCTTTTGAATTGTTGTGATGTAGAAGCCTGTCTTCTTTAGTGTAAGGACCATTTGCAGGAATGGTATACCCATCTTCAACAACTTCCCATACCTCATTACCGAGTGCCATTAGATAGACTTTCATTCTTGCACTCCACAGACCAAAATCTGATCCGTCAAGAATAGGTGTCTGCATTGCCACTCGAGTAGTCCATTGTGTTCTTTGTAAACTTTTCCTTCAAGCTGTTAAACTTTTCGAAGGCACTGGCTCGATACCAATTGAAGAACACAAGCTTATACTGAGAGGGGGTGAACAGTATAAGACCTCTTTTAACTTTATCTATCAATACAACTTTCAAACCATTAACATGCAGAATAAGATAGCAAGAATAATAGCAGTAAAAAGAGTGCATAAGAAGCAATCCACAATGAGACACAACAATTTACGTGGTTCACCCAAGGTGGGCTACTCCACGGATAAAACTTTTCCTCTAAAAGTTATATCAAAACCTCTGGGAATCCTTCCCGATTACAATGTTTATGAGCCTCAGCTCAAAGGAGACACCTTCCCCTAAATCTGCTTTGCTAGTGATCCTCTAGAAGACCTCTATCTCTTTTGCCCTTAGCAAGTGGAACTCTTTCCATGGAAGACACCTGTCTTCCCTGCTCTGGTTGGAGATCTCTGTCCTCAACTCTGTCACAGCAAGTTGGTCCTCTTTTCTGCACCAAAACACAGTCCTTCGGTCTGGCACAATTCTGTCCTCTTCCTCTGTTCTTTTTTGCACTTGGTTGGAGAACAACTTTTCACTGTCTGCACAACTACAGAAGCACAGTCTTCTTAAATTACAGCCGCACTATCTTCTTAACTTCTGCGCAAACACAGTAGTGCAATTTTCACAAAAATTGCAGCAACAATATCACCGTTCGTCCTTCACAACTGTTCGCAATTATAGCAGCATCTACTTCGTGCACTTTGCTTTCTTTTACACAGACTGCGTGAACACAGTTGCAATCACAGTTGTCCTTAGATCAAATTCCACCCTTTGCATAATCTTCGCAATCACTGCAGCATTCGAACGCACAACAACTTATGCGCCTATGTGCAACCACAACAACTCATTCTCTTCGCACAGTCTTCTCATGAACAACAACACATTCTTCGTGCAAACAACACCACAGTCTTTGACACTTAGAAGATTCAACGAAATGCACTCTAATGCTGCAGTCGAACTTCACTCTCTCTATTTTTCGATGATCGAACCTCACTTGTCGCACTAACTCTACGAACGCCACACTTCGAATGCACACATCGATCGATACACAAAATTGCTCAAACAGTCCTCCTTTAATACTCACAATCTCAAGATGAAATCTTGTTCTTTAGTCGGTTGTTCAACCTTCTAACACGTCGACTGTAAAACCTTATACTTCATCGGCCAAGGTTAACTTCGTCGGCTTCAACCGCCTCTGCTGTTCTGTAGCTTTTCTCGTGCGACACTCAAACATGTCATGATATCGCTACGCCTTTGTCTACCGTACACCTTCTTTGGTTTGTTGTCACGAAATCATGACACTACAGCCTTTGCTGACGTCATCATGAATCTTGTCACGAAATCGTGATGCTCTAGACTTCAATGCCTTCTTCTCCGCTATTGTCATGAAATCGTGACACCTTTGCCTCTTGCTGACGTCATCATGATTCTTGTCATGAAATCGTGATGCTCTGGACTTCAAAGCCTTCTTCTCCGCTACTATCATGAAATCATGACACCTTTGCCTCTTGCTGACGTCATCATGATTCTTGTCACGAAATCGTGACGCTCTGGACTTCAAAGCCTTCTTCTCCGCTACTATCATGAAATCATGACACCTTTGCCTCTTGCTGACGTCATCATGATTCTTGTCACGAAATCATGATGCTCTAGACTTCAAAGCCTTCTTCTCCGCTACTATCATGAAATCGTGACACCTTTGCCTCTTGCTGACGTCATCATGATTCTTGTCATGAAATCGTGACGCTCTGGACTTCAAAGCCTTCTTCTCCGCTACTATCATGAAATCGTGACATCTTTGCCTTTAGCTGACGTCATCAGCAACTCTATCACGAAATCGTGACACCTATTGCTCCTTCATCCTTTTCTTGGTTTGCACTAGCAAAAATGAAACATGTCATGAAATCATGACGCTTTCGCTGCCTTAAGCTCTTTCTTGTCAACTGCTCGTGAAACTGGAACATGTCACGAAATCGTGACGCTTTTGCCAACTGCAAGCTGCCAACTCAACCTATCGTGAAATCGTGACACTTTCTGCATCCGTACAACTTCTTCGAAACTTGTCGTGAAATCGTGACACTTCCTGCAACTCAACACTGCCAACTCAACTTGTCACGAAATCGTGACACTTTCTGCATCCGTACAACTTCTTCGAAACTTGTCGCGAAATCGTGACACTTTTGCCCACTTTGCCTCTGCCTTCCTGCATGTCACGAAATCATGACATTTTTGGCCAAACTTTCTCTCTCCTCAAACATGTCGCGAAATCGCGTTCCCCTCCTCATGTCGCGAAATCGTGATAGTTTTGGCCAAACTTTCTCTCTCCTCAAACATGTCGCGAAATCGCGACAGTTTTTCCAGCAGCCTGCAAACTTTTTCTAACTTATCTTTTTCTGGATTTTTGGCAACTGGGCTACTTTGATTTTCTTGGAGACTTACTGACCAGCTGAAACCTTCATCAAAACACATCCTTAGACATAAAAACAAATTGCTCCAAGAACTCCTTGACATCAAAAACAACATCTACCAATAGCTCCTTGACATCAATGACAACAACTAAACTTAGGCAAAGGCAATGTACTCAAGGTACCCAAAATTGCCAACAATTTAAATCGGGACACCAACACGATTAAAGACCCCACTCCGCACGGTCCCTGTCACTGCTGATTCTGTCAGAATACTCTGCTCGCCCATCCTCTTCGTCTCCCGCGCTCCTGGGTAATCACCCGCTTTAACTGCACATTGCGCCACGTGTCGTCCTTGACAACCTTCGAAAATACCGCCTGTCGCGGTTCCCGCCATCTCTTTCTCTTCCCGCGCCTTCTTCTCTCTCCGCCGCGATATCGCGACGTTTCTGCTCCTCTGCGCTCTTTTCTCATTTTGGTTGCGATATCGCGACCAACTCTCGTTGCTTGCCCGCTTTTCAAATGTTGTCGCGATATCGTGACCGTTTCGCCGCTCCACCTTTCGCTCTAAATTTCGTCGCGACATCGCAACGTCACGATATCGCGACCGTTCTCTGCCTTGCCCTACTTTCTCCTTTGACGTCGCGATTTTGCTACAAAAACCTCCGCCTTTGCCTTCGCCCTTCTGACGTCGCGATTTTGCGACGTTGCGAAATCGCGACGTCGCGATTTCGTTGCAACTTTCCACCACCGCTTCCGCCTGGCCGAGATGTCGCGATTTCGCTGCAACTTTCCTCCTCCGCTTCCGCCTAGCCGAGACGTCACGATTTCGCTGCAACTTTCCTCCTCCGCTTCCGCCTGGTCGAGACGTCGCGATTTCACGACATCGCGATTTCGCTGTCGTTTTCTTCCTCTGCCTTAGAAAAAAATTTCGTGCCTTCTTCTTCTTCTCCTTGAGCCGACTCTTCTGAAGTGGCTCCCCCGCAACTGGATGCTTCTGCTGCAGGTGCTGCTGGATGCTCCTGCATCAGCTAACAATAACTTGAAAATAGAACGAAGGTATAAAATATTACATAAGAACAAAAATAGGATGAGGGTATAAAACATTACATAAGAAACATGAGGTCAAGAAAAAATATGTAATATGATGATATCTAAATTTCAAAGGTAAGAATTTTGTATCTAATGAAAATAAAGTTATAAACCATATTCTGATAATCAAATTTAATTAAATATTAAATATTTAATAAAAAGATTTCAAAAACATATATATTACCATTCTCTTTCTCTTGAAGATGCCATCGTTGATTTTAGGAGACGGACATTTGTTAGTGGTCAACGTTCATGTCTATTATGGATACGTCTTGTTAATTTTTCAACCCTTTCGGCGGAGAAGAACGGAGTTTGTAAGTCAACTTCTCCTCGGATACGACACAAAAGAGGCCCATGTGAATATGTCAATGTTATCATTAAATAAGTTAGACCCCCGTTTCCTTGTGTCCCCTCTCACATAGTCCATCCTTCAACAAGAAATGTATGCACTGCCGCGGCAGGTTTTCAACCTTTTTCCACATACCTAACAAAAGTAGGAGCATTATGACAACTAAGCATATATAATTTCAAACTCTTGTAAGCATCCAGTTCATCTTATGCCACTCTCAGTCATCATGCTCTTTGATTTCTAAGTCAATGGATAAGAAATAGTTGGATTCCTCACTCTGGGTTTTCACATATTCTTTCTAGACCAATTGTAAAGAGGATGTTTTTGGACGTTGGATCTCAATATAATTAATGATTGCCTTAGTTCATTTAGATCCTTTCCTTAGTTCATGGTTAAATGATTCCTTAGTTAGATTTCACTATAATTTAAATGATGTAATAAAAATAAAAATTTCAAATATTTTATAAGATATATTTTATTAGAATCAGCAATTATATTCAATAAAAATAATAGAGGTTATAATAAAAAAGAATCTGGTTGGAAAAATCACAGTCTAGGATATAAGGTATATTTAAAAAATTATTATTACTTATTTAATTGTTGTCATTTAAAAATAAAGTAATTTGTAATGTCTATGAGGTCATAGATCATATAAGACAATATTAATGGAAAATGTTATTATTCAACGTGTGTTGATTCATCAAAAACTTTGGTTATCAAAGTATGGTGTACAACCTTATTCGGATTAGAACCTTTGGACCTCTATATAGAGATCCAAAGTCTTCAACATTAAGCTCATTCAAGTAATTTTATATAACTTTGATCTTAAATATCAAATATAACTAGTTATAATTAATTCTTTAATTTTTTAAGAGTAAAATACCATAAGCATATGGAAAACTTGCAATATTTTATTAAAAACAGTTGTATAACTTGAATCTTTAAAAAAATCACCGTTATGATGAAAGTCAATTCAATTGCTTATGATATTGTTATTACTTTTGGTGGTTCAATGCTTCCTTGAAAAATAACTATCAAAGATAACTAAATCATAATTGTTTCTATATTGTTGACTTTATGCTACATAATTGTTTATTATATTATTTTATGTATCTTGTTATTGTTCATTTTTAAACTAACAAAACATTAATTATCCATGGAAATATTTAACCAAGAAATTATCATAAATATAGAATGTGTCTCATTTTAAGATGGTCATCCATTTGTATAAATAGAAACCACTAATGATGCAATTGATGATATTCCATCTATATTATTATTAATAATATAGAGTGATATCATTTCCAAGATTATGGACAATTAAATTGAAGACATTATCTCACTTGTCCAAGGATTTGCATACTAGAAAAGATATTCTCAAAACAATTATATTAGTATCCATTTAAGCTCAAAATTATCCAAACAATCAATCAAGCATTGTCCTTCCAGTTTAATAATATTTTTGATAATTGGATTCAATTTCCAATCTACACTAAATATTCTCTTTAAGGCCCTTATAATATGTAAGGAATTCTCTTGTATATTATCAACCATGTCAACATTTTCCTACTACCAACTTTATCATAAATAATGACATTGATGCTTTCAAAAAATTGCTTGGCATTTTCACTCCAATTATTTTTATAGGCTAATAAAAAGGTTTGTTTATGATTTCTAAAAACATCTCTCCTACATGCCCTTCTTGGATTTTCTTGTAAAACTCTATCAAAATTTATTTTTATCCAATCTTCCTTAAAACCTTTCCATTTCATTCTTCCTCTAAGTTTACATAATCTATCCCTATTTTCCATTGTTGTATGCTTCATTATCTACATTGGTTTCATCTTATGACTAGTTTGTTGATAGTATAATTTGCTTCATGACCAAGGCTGATATTGTATGATGTATTGGATAGGCCTAAGGGCATTCATTGTACACCATATTAATTTATTATAATATTTTACTATGTAAGCCTTATGGGCCACATTTACCTTGTTATGTTTAAACCTCCTTTATAACTTATAATTAACCTTAATCCTTCTTGTTATGTTGGCTTTAAACTTTATTATGTAATTGGGGCTTTGGTATTGGTATAAATACCCCCTTCCACTCATTTGATCATCAAAGTGTCATGTAATTTTACCTATGCATATAGTGATTATTTATGGTGCCTATGGGAGCCCATCATATCTCTTTTTTTTGTTCTTTTTGCTTTTTGTATAAAATTTGAGTGGAAGGATTGCTTCTGTTCATTTCAAAAAAATATTATGAATTTCAACATGGTATAAAAGCGGGTATGAAGCTTATCACTTGGTCATGAAAAATCATATTTTGGAGCCTCTAAATCTTCTTCTAAAATCAAGGATGATCCTATTCTTGAAACTTCCTAAGAATTTCTATTGTGAGAAGTAAAGAGGAAATTCTATTCCACAGATCCATTTTCTTCCTTCAAATCTATTAGAGAATTTATCTTATCCTTCAAGGTATATCTACAAAATTAAGTTTGATTATGTTTATGGTGTGTTTCCAATGTTGTTACAGTGTTTTAAAAATGAAGTAGTGTAGGAGACATTTAAATTTAAAAAATTCCTACTTTACATGCATGCTTCTTTTAAAATTATGCTTCTAGGGTAGGATATTCTTCCTCAAAGAGAAGACCTCCCAAGTGTATATTTTAAACAAGATGATTAGAAGGGAGTATATTTAGGTATTACATCTATGTGACATGGATTTGAATCCATGGTTTGCTTCTTGGATCAAGGTTGTATATTTAAAAATATAAAAACTATTTTGCTACAAGTTTGGTTGATGGCGTGTCATCGAGACGAGTTGGAGTTAGAGCATTGAAAGTGAACAAGATAGTGATTGAATCTCATACTAACTTCATTTTCCTCTTCTATAGGTATATAAGGACTCTTTTTTTATGGACCTAGATTTAACATCACAATCAAGATACCTAGCTATTTGGTTACTCTAAGGTAGTTGAGGGTATTGTAGACAAAAGGACTTGTGTTCAAATCCCTTTGTTGGTTTTTTTACCTTTAAGGTAGAAACCTATGAACATAAGGAAAGGGAACTGCTTATAAGTCATAATGAGCATTACACTATCTTGTATAATGTAATGGTTTTAGGCCAGTAGAGACTAGGGATCAAATTCCACCAACACCATGAATTGAAGGAAAATAAACTTTGGCCAACATGGCGGTTTGCTATGCCACCTAATCCATTGTTTACATATTTAAATCCATTAGCCCATTATAATAAGATATATGTTGGATTGTTAGTGCACTAGTGAAGGCCAATTGACAAATAATAAATGATAACCATCAACAAATGAGTAGACAACACAAGGTGGGCAATGATTCAACATCATTTTTCTAAGATTTGGTAAATTATTTTTTAAAATTTTAGGGCTATTAGGGCAAAAACTCTAGAGGCCATAACTTTTGCATATTGAAGCATTTTGAGCTTTTTTTTAAATCACATGATTATTTAAGATCTACACATTGGTGACATTAGTTTATGGACATGTTCTAGTGTTTGGGAATAGTGTGGAATAGTCCTCAAGACCTATTGTCCTATTTTAAAAGGGTGGATTTACATTTTTCTATGCAATCAAAATCTTTTGCCTAATATTTTGAATGATATAGATGGATTTGTGATAGTTGCAACAAATTTTGAGTCTTTTGGAAGATTGTAGAAAAAGGATTTAGGATGTGCTTTAGTCAACCCCTTTTCCTCCTTTGGGTGATTTATTTAACTTATTCATGGAGATGTAATCTTTCATGATATGTTTCTTCTTCTATTTCTTATCTAGGTACTCTTGAAAGTTTGTTATAGCTCTTATTTTAAGTAGGTTCATGCAAAGCCTCTTTTGGTGATTGAAATTAGGTGGCCTAAGGGCAAGAGGAAGTCTTAAAATAGGATGATGTATGCAATAACAGGAAAACTTGTACCTTCAAGACATACCTTATGCAACTATTGGAAGATTGAAGGAGTCTATCTTTAAAGGAAGTGGTGATCCTGATTTTTCTTCTTCCTTTAAAGTCTTAGTATTAATGTTTTTTGGATATGTGCATCAATGTCTAATAGTGGTATTGATGAATATGGTCCAGCCTAAGGAGACTCTTATGCAAGAAATATTTTGCAATAGTATATTTTAGATTGTGGGGGGATCCAAATGAGTCTACCTCAAAATGTGGAGACCCGCTAGATCATCCATCTAGGGGGAGATATTATTGTTACTATTTTCTTCTCTCCTTGGCCCCTCAATATAAATTATGGGGGATGTTAAATGTGGAATCTGATTCATGGCCAAGGATGACATTGTATGATGTATTAGATAGGCCTAAGGGCATTTATTATGCAATATATTAATTTATTGTAATATTTTATTATGTAAGCCCTATGGGCTATGGTTAAACCCTCTCTATAACTTATAATTAACCTTAAGCCCTCTTGTTATGTCAAATTGTATTAGACTTTCTTATGTTATTGGGGTTTTTATATTGGTATAAATACCCCCTTCCACCCCTCATTGTATCATTAGAGTGTTGTATAATTTTATCATGTATATAGTGATTATTTAGGGTGACTACAAGTGCCCACCATATATCTCTATTTTTTGTCTTTCTTTTCATGTTTTGTATAAGATTTGAGAGGATGGATTGATTATATTCATTTCTAGAAGTATTGTGAATTCCAACATAGTCTTCATATTGTGTTTTCCATGTTGCATTCATATAAAATAATTTGTTTAAAACTCATATTTTTTTGGAGTATTTAGCCTTGAAATTTTATCTATTACCAATTAATATTTGTATTTATCTCAATTAGTTATAAAACCAAATGCAATATTGAATGCAAGACTTGAAAAACACTTTAATTAATTATCTTACATCTAACATCCAATAAATTTATTAATATATGCATATACACTATAAAGTTAATGTACCACATCCTCATGCAATTTGGAAACTAAAATTAGGCAAAATTAATACTTAAAGATAACCTTAGCAACTAGGCATCAGATAAGGATCATATCAAATTCCATATATTTTATATTAAATTATAATTATACCTACAAGGATGGTGGACGTACTAAAGAAATTGGATATGACAATAGTGATATTTTACAAATAATATTAAAAATACAAATGAGACATTTATCCATGCACAATGCAAAAAATAAAGATAAATTTAGCCTTCCATAGTGTATAATAAATAATAGATTCCATCCCAAATATGCATAATTGGAGCCCTTATGATTATTTCACCATACAAAATTATTTTAAAGCATCTCAACATATCCCATTTCATGTTGGTTCTCCCATGTATCCCATTCAAGATAGTGAATTTTTATTTTAAAATCTTCCCAAGTTTACATTTCAAGGGGTGTTAGTTCATACATATTTGACTATTTTTTAAATACACACCCAAGGAGGCTCAATCAGTGGAAGGCCCTAAACTATTTTAAGATGACTCTTGTGTCTTAAGGATTCAAAATTTATATGCCCTAATTGTTGATGGCAAGGTGTAAACTTAGAATCTACCTTTACAACCATAGTAAAAAAATCTTCTTGTCACAAGAGGAAGAAGTATGAAAGCTTGTATATATGAGTTGGTTGTAGTGAACCTAATCATACCCTAAAGTAACAACCTAAAAACCATATTTTTTTAATTTTGAAGTCCATATCATTGATTTCAGATTATGGGGAGGGTGGTTGAAATCAATATAATATATTTATACTATATTATATTCTAATATTATTTTATATATATATATATATATATATATATATATATATATATATATAACTATAAGCTAAAAGGAGATAACACCAAATAATATGAATAAAGAGACAAGCAATGTAAAGTAAAACAAATGATTTTGTATTGATCTTTTGGAGCCTTGATCTCCTTTATTTTACATAATGATTTACCCCAAAATGGTGGAGGCTTGATTGTAATAAAATATTGCTTGTTCTCAGACACAAAGAGGGGAAAAGCCCCTTTGGTCAAAACAATGGAAATGGGTGTCTTCGATATCCTTTTGCTCCAATAAGTTTGTGTATGGGCTTCAACTATCCTTGCGGGCCATCCTTTGCTCCAACAACATAAAATGACCTATAGCCTACACACATGAGCTTGCAAATGAACATGGTTAGTAGCACCTGTTGATATACATTAAAGAAAACCACCAAACCTTAAATAGAATGCTTGCACACTATAAAACAAGATGCAAAGAATAGAAAACAAATAAACCAAATTGCCTTGTTGATTATTGATTTGATCTATATTCGTGAGGGCTAAAATATTGCTAGGCAGATGCGAGGTCACATCTGGGGACTAGCTAAACTTAGTCCTACATTTTTGTAGATAGAGATCCACATCTAGAACTCTGTAGATGCCCTATCACATCTAGATCTAAGTTGTAAAATTGGTGGAAATTGATTTGGAATCCCGATATCTCGATCTCCAGACTTTGACTAAGGTTTCCTATCGTGATTTTGGCTAAGTGTCGTTATGAATTTTTGGCTCTCTATCTCCCTATTCACAAATTTGAATGGGGTTTTATAACCTTTTAGGGTTAGGGTTTGGCTAGTGGCTAAGATTTGGTGTGTGTGTGTGTGTGTGTGTGTGTGTATATATATATATATATATATATATATATATATATATGCCCATTACAAGTGGTAATAGAGCTAGGTTCTCAAACATGCAGTTCAACTTCTTATCAATGCCTTTAAGATTTTTTGGCTTGTAGCCTTTACTCATTTTGGGTTTTGGCCAAGACAATCTTTGTTTATGGAATTTTTTTCATGCAAATATTTTCAAATAATTATCATTTGTATTCATCTAAATTGCTTAATATTTAATAATTTTTGACATAGGATATAAAAGTGTACAACCTAAGATACGAAAGGGTGTGACCCAAGATACAATAGGGTACAACCTAATATACTAAAGGGTTGTGACCCAAAGTACAAAATGGTGTAACCTTATATCTGAAAGGGTGCTACCTATGATACAAAAGGGTACAATTTGAGATACATAAGGGTGTGACTAGAAATATAAAAAAGTATTATCCAAGATACAAAAGGTTGCAACCTAAGATTCCAAAGGGTGCAACCCAAGATTTAAAAGGGTACATATTATGATGTAAAAGGGTGTGATCCAAGATATAGGAGTGTGTGAACCAAGATATAGGAGGGTGTGACTCAAGATACAAAATGGTGCGACTCAACATACAAAAGGTATGACCCAAGATACAAAAGGGTGTGATGAAAAATAAAATTGTACAATACAATAATTCTAAAAAAATATGAGAAGTATGATTCAAAAATTTCCAATGTTTATGGGTAATGAAAATCCAAAAAAAATGGTTTGCAAATCAAAAAAATTGTTACATCACCTATTTTTCATATGGATTTCCTTTATGAATAGGAATCCATATCCATCTTCTTATTCATGTCTCTTCTACATATTAAATAATTTATGGATTTCATGTAATATACTTATTGGTCTATTACATTGATTAATCACAATACCCAAAGTAACAACCTAAAAACCATAATCTATATCCTCAATAACCCATCAATTTGGTAAAAGCATTCCCTTGCATTGGTATGAGTGATGCAATATATCAAAATAAGGTTAGGCCCCATTCTTGCAACATGATGGGTCTTATAAAAATTTGATACTACCAAGATTGATGCCACCATTACCAAAAACTTACAAGTCGAAATTATCACCTATAACAATACTTTATCTATTATGATGGTGGTTATAATCATAGAACTAATAAAAAGGCTTGGTCATATGTGAACTAGATCCAAAATTAGTAATACACACCTATGAAGAAGTAGATGTCTAATAAGTATAATATACGACAATGTGAGTATTATGAGTGGCATCTCTCCAAGTATTTGGATGACCAAAAAGACTTTCACCAAGATCAAACTTCTTGAACATTGATTTAATATTTTAAAGATAAGCAAGAAAAAACTTTGAATTATCATATTCCTTTTATAGTACTCATAAAAGGGTTAATTTTTCCTATAGGAATTGGATTCATTTGACTTGGTATTCTTGGTCATATCTATATTCACCTCTTTCAATTTGGAAATGTACTTCACATATATACCTATTCATTATAAAACCTCATGGTAATTCCCTAGTACAACTTAAACATTCACTATAAGAGTGAAAATATCATAATGATCTAGAGTAGTATATCTCTTGAAAACCATGAGGAGAATATGAAGGAGCAATCTTAGTTTCATGAAAGGAACAAAGATATTAGAGAGGACAATATTAACATATTTTAGAATTTTGTATTGCACCACTAGAAAGAGTAATGTTTACTCTCATAACACTTAACCTATAAATAAAGTCCTCAATATTCACAAAGTCCACCATTTTAATAGTAGCAATATCCATATCAAGGTGGCCATTCTTTGTGATATTCACTTTCCAAATAATATCTTCAGCTTATCCTACACAAGAATATGTCCAAAAATCATCATAAAAGTGGAAAAGAAAATAAGCTTCAATCAATAAATAGAATCATCCAATATTATTTTATTTCTAAGCCATAAGAGTTACTTTATCAAGGGCATTTATTGTATCATTTTTTAACATATTCCATAATCCCTAAAGTTAGTAAAATAATCAACTAAGTTTCCTATGTTTTGTAACTATAACCAATGAGATGAGCAACATAATATTTTGGCACAAAGAAGGTAAATTCAATTTGATTGACTAAAAGGATGATTTATGAAGGGATTAACAAACTTGAAGATTAACCATGTGTTCAAAATTTAGTACCTATATTTACCTCATTTTTAATGCATTTATTACATAATAAATGCATCAAAAACTGATATAGATGCCCCAATTTTGAGATAGGAAATGTTTTTGTTGCTTATAGTCGATGATGCTAGATGACTAATGCTAAGATTTTTTTCTTAGATGTGATGTTAAAAATTGTGCTTTAGACAATATTAGGACCATAAAATTAGAAGCATTTTAATATAGTTTATTGTCATGTATGTTAGTTTTTGAAAAAAAATCAAAGGCATGCGAATATTATGAAGGATAGAAGTACTCAATATGGAAGACAAGACTATTCAATATGGTAACGATTTTTTAGATTAATCATGTTAAGTACAAATCTCAATAGTGTTAAGTAGGAAAATTGAGATAAATTATATACTTGTTGCCAAAATATGTAAAGAGTGTATTTAGTGATAAATGCTTGCAAAATTTCAAAGAAGTTTTTTGAATTTGTTAAATATTACAAGGATAGGTAGGTTATATGCAATTTTCCAAAAATGTTGAACATATGGAAGAATGAATTAATTTATGTAAATATTTAATGCACAATTAGTTATTTGGTTTTGTAATATTTAAGAACAAAAAAATATTTATTGATTAAACTTGCAAGTTTAATATTATGAAGACTAAATAATTTGGTTAAAGAGTAAGATGATCATTTTACAATTTAAAGTAATATAACAAGCTTTTGAAGAAGAATGAACTCATCTATTTGAGAACTAGATGTAAAAACCATCAATAACAATCCTCCCTATAAAAGAAATCTATAATTAGATAATTATATGAAGATAAAAGGAATCATAATTTTCCCTACACTCATTGTTTTATTGGTGGTACAAGTAATAACAATCAAAGTTGTAGTAAAGGTTTAAATTGCACATAGATAAGGAAATTATTCTTGACACTTATTCTAAATGCATATTATCATAACAATATAAAATCATTCTCAAAACTCATCAGCTATATCTTAATTCATCATGTATTTCTTCATTCATCATCTATCTCTTTGTTTGTCAGCTCTCTCAAAACTTATCAACTCTAAAAAATGTTCTCTCTATTAATTCATCATATCTCTATTAAATCGTCAATTCTCTATTAAATCGTTAGCTTTATAAACTCATCATCCATCTATTAACATGGTCATATTTTAAAACTCATTAACTCTATATTATGTTAACTATATATTAATTCAATAGCTCTTAGAACTCATCATCTCTTTATTAACCTGTCAACTCTCAAAACTTAATAGCTCTCTATTAATTTGTTAGCTCTTTTTTCATTGATCAACTCTCTTTTTATTCACCAACTCTCTACTAACTAACAACTTGTCAACTCTAAAAAATTATTAGCCCTTTGTTAATTTATCAACTATCTAATAACTTATCAAACCTCACTGATAAATTTACATATCATTTAGATTTTTTTCTAATAAATGAATAAAATAATTTTGTAATTTTAATGACAAGATTTTGTAGAATCTAGAGGGGATGCATAATACATCTAATACCATACTATGTATGTTCATATTAGGGTAATTAAAATAAAATATATTAGAAGTAGTATACTGCTAACTATAAAGTATGATTAAATTAAATTAAAGTGATATATATTTGGAAGAAAAGGAGGGTTGGTGTGTGTGTGTGCATGGCCATATGTGCATGTGTATTAATAAAAATGATTTGTTATATTGCTAAGAAGAGTTTGTATACTGATGGTAAATATGACCATAGTATATCTTTGTTTGTATTCTACTTGAGTAGCATTGATGATTCAAATTAAGGAATTTATACTATCTTTTAACATAGATAATATTGCTTGTCTTGTTTCTTATGATTTCTTACTAAAATAGAAGACAACATATAAATTAGAGTTTCAATGATATTCAATTTTAAGTTCCAATGGTATTCAAGTTCATAATTGAAACAAAATCAACCTTGTCTATATTTTATTCATAGATGGTGGGATGAATAAAGTGGAATTTTTTAAAAATGAAACTATCGTATCATACGAAGGATAGTAAAAAATATCATGAAAATTGTCACCCATGATACATGGTGAAAATATAGGGTATTAATAATATAAGACTAAGATATAGAAATGAAATGTAGGGGTGTTCTTTAGAGCTTGATGAACACATGTGTTATACCATAGTATTATTGAGTTGAACCCTTATGGTAGAATCTATGGGATAAAAAAATAAATGCTTAGTAGCTATTTCTACATCATTATTTGGAATAAGTCCCAAAAAAATGCATTCATTTCATATTTTATATGTGTTGAGTCTTATAAAATTATCATTATTATGAAAATATACATTTAGTTGCGTAGAACCTTACTACTAACTTGGACGAGTCAATATTAAAAGGCATAGATGCTTTAAGTGAAGATACTATCCCACTTGTCTAAAGATGCATTTATTTGTATAGTAGATGGGAATTTTTAAAAATATTTATTTTTATATTTTTAATTATAGATGCTTGTATTTCTCAAAAAAGAAAAAATATTACATCATATTCTAGTGTATCCATGTAATCACATTAAAATCCTAGCATAACAAGGCATAATTCCTATTAAAATGATTAGAAAAACTTACCATACCCAATATACACACCAAAAATAGCTTAGATTTAGAAGACATCATTTTTAGCTTATGAAACGCATTAAGAAGGTGAAACTTGATAACCAAAAATTATATAACCAAAATTAATACTATATTCAATTCTTTGTTTGATATCAACCAAGAAATGTTTTACTTATCTTCATCTATGTAACAATTGAAGACAACAACAAGTGATATGTTTTTAAATCACTTTCATTAACTTGGACCCACTCCTTCAAAATTGCAATTAATGCATTAACCTTAGATTTAAGTTAGAGTACAACATATTTATTTAAAATACCTCTACAATCTTATTAACATGAAAAGTATCATAAAATCTAATAATCCATATATGGACTAAAATCACATGTTTGAATATTTTTGCAATTTTATCAAACTAAGCAAAAGAACCAAACAAATCCTACTTCCACTTAAATTGAGTAAAAACTTATGGTAAAACCTTCTAATTTATAAATCAAGCATATATAGCCACCTTATATAATCAAGAAATATGATTCGCTAACTTAGGTATGCTACATGAGGCACATCTATCATCAATAAGGCTTAATTTAGCTAAAAGGAGTTGGATGGGATTTATAATGCAAAACCTACATGCCAACAATTTGATAGTCATTGAATAAACAACCTTTCATATCTTATCATTAATCCCCCTCTACATATCCTTAAAATAATCAACTTTCCACTTCTCATTTAGCTTGGAAGAAACCACAACAAACACCAAAGAGATAAATAATTTTGACCATAGGTGAACAAAGATTTTTCCACTAGGATTTTTCAATCCCTTGAAATGATTATAACTAAAGTAATGGATAGATTCAATTGAATATTAATTGAAATAACACTTTGAATCTACCTTATTACCCCATATACCAATCATCAATGTTATACTAGCACTTCAAAAATTTCCATGACTTCTAGCACAAGGAAACCAAATCCCATAGATAATCTACCCTGCATGTACCCTTATTAAAAAGAATATTTATCCTTAAATCTAGCATCAATAACTAATGGTTTATCATCAAACATGACCAACATGTTCCACCATAAGAAGCAAGAAAAATTTAACCTATGCTTTCGAGAGGACCCATCCTAATGAAGTAAACTGAAAGAAACCTACCAAGCTTTTCACAAACCCATAACAGGAAGAGACCCACCCTTTTACCAAAAAGTAACCCAAATTTAAGATCTAATCAAAAATAGGGAATGTATTCCATGCACCTTGATATTGCATAAATTTAATTCTAAAACTAGTAAAATGTTTCATTGGTTGATTAATAATAAGACATTTAGCCACCCACTTAAACATTAAATTGATGCCCTGGACCCAAGGACCAGTAACTCCCAAACCATATTTTTTCGTAGGTTGCGTGCATTATGCCCATGGAATAACCACTCTTATTATTGAACTGTCTCATTTCCTCCATAGAAATCCCTTGACCAACTTAGTGAAATGGGAATATTAACTCTTACTGGGTAAATAATGAAAGGAATAAAATACAAGTAGCAATAAATATTTTTTTCACTAGTTGAATCCTCCTTGTTAGTGATAAATAATGAGTGATCCAAATATTAATTTTTTGCTAAAATTTAACTATAAACCATTTCTAGATATCTCTAGAAGAAACCCTAAACCCAAAGGGTGTGTCCAAATACTTGACAATCTTCTCATGTCTAATTTACCTCCATTATTAAGTGATCCAATCCCCTCAACTTTTATAAACTAAGATAAATTCTATTTTAAAGGAAGATAATTTAGTCCCTAGAAAATAACATAATACATCAATAAAAGCTAAAGCATTATTAGTCTCTTCGTTATTGTTAGATAGGAACAAGGTAGAATCATCAACAAAATGGGAGTTAACAATAAAATCCACATTGGGAGAGTGATACCTTTAACCATATTTATCTTTATATTTCTCTAGAAAATATAACCAAAAGCATCAATAGTAATGACATATAAAAATTAGTTAACAAACATCCTTGTCTAATTGACCTTTATAGAGAAAAAAGAATAAATAGGGCATCATTAAAAAAAACATTCATAGATGCATCAACAAAAAGCAAGGAGGTCTTATTATTAAACTTAGGTCCAAAACCAATTCATTCCAACCTACTCGAAATAAAAGACCACCTAACCCTATTATAAGCATTATCAAAGTCAAGTTTCACAAAAATTGCATCTTGCCTAGATTTCATTGCCCATCTAAGCACTTCCCATGCTAAAATTAGATTGTCTAGTATATACCCTCCTTAAAAAATCAAATTGTAGAGCAACAAGGCTTAAATTATGTGCCAAGGACTTAGCTATAATCTTATATTAATATTTAGCAAATTGAAAGGTCTCCATCCTCCCACCCTATCAATGCTACTAGATTTCAAAAATGTTTACTTAACCCTTTATTAATTCTAGCTCCAATGGCATCCACCTTGTCAACTTATAAACCATCTATCTAAGGAACCACGCCCTTGGGCATAACAAACAAAGCATCCATAACTTCTTTGAAATAGAAAATTGTCCAACTAAGTTCTAAAATCTTTAGATAATTGACATGGAATGCACCTAACAAACATCCTTATAGTAAATATATCTCAATCTTCCTTCTCTTCACTAAACAACTTTTAAAAATGAAAAAAAATTGAGAGATTTCATCATTATCAACAAAAACATTACTAGCCTCATTTTAATCTTAGTAATACTCTCTCTACAAGGCTTATGTCTAATAAAGTTAAGAAAATTAGTTCATATATATTTGAGATTAATCATTTAAACTCTTGACCACACCCTAACTCCTGTCATTCTATTTTTCTCTTGACATAGTAGTTCAGCCTTGGGATTAGGAGCTTGTTCTTGCTAAAAGTTTGAAGTAAACTCCTTTATCAAAGCTTTTCTTACTTTGGCCAAAACAACACTAGTTGTCTTCTCATCTCTTCTACACAACTTAGCCTTTTTTTTGCTCTATTTTCTTAATAAGACCACACATCTATAGATGGACCTCAACCACTATTGTATCCAACCTTCATTATCTTTAGGTCACTCTTCTTCACATCACACCAACCTAAGACCACAAAGTCTTTATCTTCAAGCAATCAAATTTTAAGCTTATATGGGAGTCCCTTTATGGTTTTATTAGCATCTACTACAAGAAACATTAGAATGATAGGAAAATGGTCTAATATAGAAAAATCATAACTAAATACTACTTTATTCCTAGAATCAATAGTGATAGGAACAAAATAATTATAAGCATAAAACTGATCCAAATCACTAAATTTTGCCTCATCCCCATGTCTTCTATTGAACCAAGTAAACCAAATATCAAAGTCTAACTTAAAAGAATACTTAACAACGTGTAGGGTACCTAAGGTATTCCTATAGGCCACCCTTTTGTTAAGTTTAAAATAAAATAATAGAAAAGTAAAGGAGCCTCAACTACAATCCCTACCTAACTCTATCATGTTAAAATCACCCATAAGGAAACATTAGGCATTAAGTAAATTACAATCCAACCACTCTAAAAGTAGCACACACTTAGAAGCATTATTGAGTGCATAAACACAGTAAAAATGCAAAAATTAACCTTGGACCACAAACATATCCCAAATAGACCTATGTCATGGGTCCTCCCCACATAGAACATACACGTTTAACCAAAAAGAAAAACACAATATCGCCTTTCCACTACCCTCCCTGTGTGAGGTGGTAAACCAAAAAAACGTCCATCCATATGCAATTCAAAGTCATATCTAGTCTCTAATCAATGCATTTAACTTCTTGCAAAAAAAGGAATAATAGGCTTAAATTATTTACATCAATTTCAACATGATATTTTCTCTTGCAAAGGATCAAGCCCCTCAAATTCAAAAAAAAAAAAAAAAAATCATTATGATTTAGGAATGAAGAACTATTCTTGGTTAAAATTCTAAAATAATTACTATGCATAAGTTATTTTGAGTGCACATCAAGCAACCCACTACCTCTAAAAGTATATGTTTGAAAAAGTTTATAAATTCACAATCACCATTAAAGCCATTTCTAATTTTGATTCTAGATTTAAAGACCCTCCGAAAAGTAGACAAAGAGTCCTTACATTTTTAAGCCATTTTTTTCTAGCCATCATCAAACATAACATCATCATTAGTATGGAAAACATAAGAAATTTCTTGTCTTACACCCAAAATACCCTATAGCGAAAACCAAGGCACCCTACAGTTGAGCCACAATATCCTTTGTTTTCCCACCCAAATTGCCCCATTACAGAAATTGAGGCACCATAGGGTTGGGCTGCAAGGAAAGTTCTTCATAATCATATTATTTTTAATAATTAACAAACTCAAGGTTTAAATTATAGGGGCTGTTTCCACCAAATTTATTCGGTCTTGTTATTGTTGACCAGGTATCAAATTTATTTGGCCTCGTTATTGTTGACAAGGCGTGAAAGGGACCACCGATCGCTCAGGATTCATACCATCGCTCAGGATTCATACCGTCATCATCGGTTTGGCGCATACTCACGATTCATACCGTCATCATCGGTTTGGTGCATACTCGAAAGATTCAAATTAGACTACTACATTTGTAAACAAACAAGTTGTGTCCGAGGTTCATGAACCTAAGTGTCTTCTTAGTAAATGTTTGATCAAATAAATACTTACTAATCCTCATGATTCATGTTGTCATCATTGGTATGATGCGCACTCAAAGGATTCAGATTAGACTGCTATCACACACTCAAAAAATTCAGATTAAACTACTACCTTTACAAAATAAAATATCCCCAAAGTTCATGAACCTAGATATCTTTTATTTAGTAGTAGTTAGTAATCCACTAGGCCACGAGGACTTCTAATCTGAAAAAGATAAACGGCACCTTTAGCCATTCCATTCACAACGAGAAGAAGAAGGTAATTTTAGCCTTCAAATCTCAAATTCCACTCCAAACGTGCAAATTGGGAAGAGCCTTGGATTCTTTCACCAAATAATTTCAAAATCTATTCCAATTTGATTCCCGTTACCTCGAAATAGTCAATACGCGGATTGAGCGAATTTTCAACCGGAAGCTTCCCATGTTTACATCGTAATATGCGCTGCTCCGTACGTTTTTGACTATTTTACCACTCCGTGTCCCAAGAAAAATGTCCTCCCTTATTATTTAACTCCTAGGAAATTGACCTCAATTTTTTCAATGCGTGTCGCCCGATCTTGACTAAGGTCGAAGTTGTTGGCACCCATTGTCAACCATTGCCACTTCACACGCAAATCCCATTATATCTCTTCTGCCTCTGCTTCCCTCAATCCCAAGATGAAAGAGATCTTACCGCCATTAGAGACCAATGCAATCCTATAGGCAGAATACTCTCTGATGGGAAGAGAGATGATGACGACGAGATCGCAAGCCATGGCTGCAGATTCTGAATATACAAAATCAGGCAGGCAGAGTTCATTGGAAACCACCTTTGTGGAAACAGACAGCGAGAGCTTCAGGGAGCTTGTGCAGAAACTTACAGGGGTATCTGAGGATTCACAGAGGGAGAAGCTCCCTGTCACCAAGCCTCCGAGAAGTTCAAAGAAATTCAGAGAAACAGCAGCAGGGATCTCAATCCCATCGGATGGGAGCTCTGTGGGATTCATGAAGAGTGGGACTGATTTGGGTCCTAGGAAACCGGCCTTCAAGCTCCAGGACAGAAGGCAACTTCACAGAAAATTGGAGATTAACTTGGGTCTCACCACAGGGAATCCGGATCCTCATGGTGGAGGCTTGATAATACCAGGTTATGTCTTATCACCCACGTTTCCGGCATTGATTCCCAGCCCAATCACTCCTCTTGGGCCTGATCCATTCACTCCATCAAGCTATTGTTGGAATGGATACTGTTACAGCCCATGCTCCACCGCTTCCACTCCTACTTCCTCGAATTTGGAAGAGCAGGAGGACTTTAGTTTCCAGGCTTCGCCAAATGCGAGGGCTCAGAAGACTGAGCCGGAGTTGCTTCCCCTGTTTCCCTTGCATTCTTGGAGAGAGCACAGCACCTAATGGTTGCTTATTTAGTTGCTTGATTCTGTTCAAATATGCCCATTATGTCGGATTCCTTTTTAATGCATCGCCGGGCATATCTCCATATTGTGCACAGCATAGTCCCATCTGAATATGCTTCGTGATGTAAGTTTAATGACATATTTTATGATCCAAATTTTTCATCATGTTAATATTTAATTGGGTTTCATTGTTCATATAAATTAATTAAGATCTAATACATCATTTTATATAGTTTATATATATATATATATATTTTTTAAATTCCAGTCTTGATATGCATGCACTTACTTACTTTAAGACATTGACAACCCATTTTCAATAATATTTGTATAGATATAGTAAAGTTGGATATGAGAAATCGGCAGTGTTTGTTTTTGGGTATTGAAGTTGCATGCATGCATTTACTTTAAGACTAATTGACAACCCATTTTCAATGATATTTGTATAGATATAGTAAAGTGAAATCTGAGAAATCGGAAGTGTTTGTTTTGGGGTTGAAGTTGGTGGATAAGAACCCACCTCCATTGATATTTACTTATATATATATAAGTATAGTAAAGTTGAATCTAAGAAATCGGTGAGTGTTTGTTGGGTGTTATCAGGATCTTAGAATAAGGTAAAATCAAAAGTTTTGTGGACCTTTTCCGATGATGAGAATCCTTGATTTTTGCTTACCAGCTGCTGAATGACAATTCACTATAGAAAATTTATTTTTTTAAAGTCCATCGGAGGCCATATGCGACAGTCTATAGAGAGAATGTTATTTATTTATCTAATCATTGTTTATCTATCTAGAATACCCTTTACAAGAGCATAACATAGAGACGAGCTATCTCAAGAATGGGTCCTCACTGCAATGGGCCGTTTCCTTCAAATGTGTATATTGACTTTTGCTTCTTATTTCAAAACTGCTTAGCTCAATCTAACTTATGGAATTAAAATAACATGCTCTACTAATTTCTGCACGACTTATGGGTTTGTTTTGTTTGCCTGTGTTGTTGAAAGTAGTAAGCTACCTTTTAAGATAAATGTCTCTGTGCAAGATTATTCTTATCGTCTTGGAATCATTCTATGAGCAAGTTTTAATCATTCCTCAGGCATAGATATAATTTTAATTTAAAGCGCCAATAAAATGTAATATAATACTGTGGAAAGAAACGTGTCGTGGAAGAAATGAATTACAAACACTTGTTAATGCGAAGCACGAAACCTTTTTGAAAATTGTCTGCTGTAGGGCGACCACTTCAAGTTTTGTCTCTTCCTTCTAGTCCCGGGCCTCCCGCCCCGAATCTCTTATCACAAACTGTGACATCTTAGTTGCTTATGTAATGCTATTTACTTTACATGATTGCCTAACTAAATAAATTGTTTAATCTCATAATTAAAACCAGTTTTGTTTTTTTAATAAGTTATGTGTGATTTTTATTGGGGTCATTTTATTTAAAAAATAAAACATTACATTGATTTCATTACATTCTTAATAAGTTAATTAAAACATACCTAACTTTGTCTTTCTATTAAAATATTTTTTATTTGTCTTTATATAGATAATATTCTCCATTTTCCTCAAGGTGTTAAGTTTCCATAATCAACTCTTTTTAGTCCAAATGCCTTCCGATATTTAAATTTTGTTAAAATGAAATTCAACAATGGTAATAGCTAAAATATTTGTTGTTTAGATTCTATATCTACAAATATCTTGTCTATAACAACCATACAATTTCTTAATACTTTTTTTGGGGTTTTTATTCATTCCCCTAATATTTCAAAATATTATTTTCATTGTCATTTTTTGTTTTTAGTTGTGGGTTTAGTTACACTTCTTGTTAACACTTTTAATATTTGCTTTTGTTTTTCCATACCATTATATTTTTGGGTTTATTTTTCCTTTGTTTTTTCTTCTTGGGTCTTCCTCTTTTTTTTTATATAGACACCAAATCCTAGTCTCTCTCTCTCTCTCTCTCTCTATATATATATATATATATATATATATATATATATATATATATATATATATATATATATATTTCCAAATCCTAGCCACTAGCCAAACCCTAATCCTAGCTTACCATTTGGCAATGCTAGCTCACCACCTCCAAACCCTAACCCTAACCTTCCAAAAGGTTATAAAATTCGATTCACTTTTGGGAAGGAAAAGAGTCAAAAATTCGTAAAGATACTTTATCGAAATCGTGAGAGTAACCCTAACCGAAGTTTGGAGATCGAGATATTGAGGCCTCGAATCGATTTCCATCAATTCTGCAACTCAGATCCAAACACAACAAGGCGTCACACAGCCCAAAATGCAGCTCTACGTCCACAGAGATGTAGGACTACGTTTATCTAGTCCCCAGATGCGGTCCTATGTCTACCCAACGACATTTTCAACCCTCACAAACATAGATAGAATTAGGTATTAGCAAGGTAATTTGGTTTATTATTATATGTTTTTTGCATCTTGTTTTACAGTGTACAAGCATTCTATTTAGGGTTTGATAGTCTTCTCTAATGCATATCAACAGGTGCTATTGACCCTATTTATTTGTAAGCTCATGTGTGCAGGTTACAGGTCATTGGATGTTGTTGAGGCAAGAGTGGCCCATACAGGATACACAAGCCCACTCAACTAATAATTGTAGCAAGAGATTCGAGACACCCATTTTTAGTTTGAGTTATCCAAGAGGATTTGCACCATTATTTGGGTCTATTGTAATCTAAAACAATCATTATTTTTTAACCCCTACAAATATGGGGTAAATATTATAAAAAAAATATTAAGACTCCCAAATTTAATACAAAGTTTTATATTGTTCATTGCAAACACTTGTTTTAGTATTTTATTGTTTGGGTGCATTTATTTTGCTTACAAAATGGCGATCATGGTAGGACCCCAAAGGGTTTTGTTTTTTGGATTTGCCTTGATCTATGATTTACTAATCTATGTTTTTTTGTTGCAAGTTTTGGATCCCCATCACGTGAAAAGTTATAAATTCGATTCGGGAGTTCTAGAGCTTGTTTGAATCTATTCTAAGCCTAAGAAAACATAGAATTGCATTTAGGAGACCTAAGTAGATGTCCCTCTGTTTCTGGGGTCTCGAGTAGATGCTTCTTTACATCTAAGATACTAAGCAGACGCAACATCGTGTTTGGAGAACTAGAGGAAGAAAGTGAAAGGCTTTCAGGTAAGCCATTTCTGAAACCCTAGCTCTATTTTTTTTTGAAAGAAAAAGAAAAAGAAATCTTTGCTTCTCTATAATTTTTTTTTAGTGTAGGCAGTAGATCAACCATTTTGTAAGCATTTTAGGATTTTTAGGTATTTTAAGTATTTTACAAAAATCCAAAATAAGATGGCATTTTAGGGCATTTTTTGTCTTTTTAGGTTGCAAAAATCATACTAGTTGCATCTAGGGGTAAATTTGCATTCTAGAGATCATCTTAGGTCACATTAGGGTTTTGGATTTGCCTTATTCTATTTTTGACACAATTAGAGATACAAATATATGTTTGGTTAACTTCGAACGCAACCCTACATCTGAGCAGACATAGCTCTACATCTGCTCAATCCTAGATGCACCTCTGCATCTAGATTTGTGTTTCTGAAACATTCTAGGGCCTATTTGAGGCTTGTTTATTGCATTTAAGTTAGGTTTTTATCTTTTTTACCTTTTTGTCTACTTTGTGTATTTTTCGATTGCATTTGTAGGCAATAAATTTGAATTGCATGGTAGATTGACATCTTAGGGTAATTTTATACTTTATTTTACAAAACTCTAGAAAACAAAAATAAAACCTCACACACACTTGCATGGATCATCATTCCGCACCGTTGCATGACAAGTGTGAGGAAAACCTCCTAAACATGTTGGATTTCATCACCAACCATCAGAGAGCCCTAGAATAAGCCCTAGCTAGTTACGATAGTTTCTTGGACTTCATCACCAAGAAACTAGTTACTCTTAGGGATAGCTCTGGGTAACAAGGTTGGATGCCCCTCATTCCTAGGGATTAATAATTAGTGGAATCGTAGTTGTAATTTATGTACAAGCTCAAACGAGAGGGTGAAGTGAAAGTCCAGGTGGGCTGGTAGTAAGTCACTAGACAACACGACCTCTTCTAGAGGTATTTTGTTCCCCTAGGTTACACCCATTGCCAAGCCTCATCTAGGAAGCTCTTTTAGCCATTCGTGATTCATCCTTCGTCAAAGAGGTGGGTTCAAAAACACCTTCTTAGTATTACTCCACTACCTACCCTTTGTATATTTTAGGCCTAGGGTTACATAAAATACACAAAAAAACTTAAAAAAATCAAATTAAAAATAAAAATTTGCAAAAATAAAAAACTCTTGTTTGCTTGGTTTATAGTGTGGATATCACATCTTGGAACACACATACCTTGCACACTCGTCCTCCTAGCTTATGGTATTGACCTGATGTCATGCCAAAGATTTGAACCAATTACCCGTAAGCCAACCACCTTCACCCATGGAGAACTTCACTCAAACTTCCCATCCCCCAACCACTTATATGACTGGCCAAGCTAACGTGTCATGGACTATGTATCTCAACTTGTTTGCTAGACCCTCTCACCTAGCATCCACCTCAAACATGATGTAGAGGGTGATCCACACTTCTATTCCTGAGACCCCCTGCACTAAACCATCCACACCTACTGATAATTGCATCACCTATATAGATTTTGACATTGTCAGAGCCTATTTGATCTCGGCATTTCTATATTTACCATCCCTTACCTTTCCACCCTAACCTGTTTCTAACTTTCAGCAAGAACCAACCCATTCACACCATAACAACACTAACCATCTCTTCATTAATCCCCTCTTCGAACCCACATCCTTGAACCAAAATCCACCATCATCATTCAACCCATACATCTCAATTCCATCCACCCACACCACCATTTGTTCTAACCCACTCTTTGAGGTACAAACTAGTGGTGCTTTGCAAGTGCCAACCTCCATCCCACCTACATCATCCAGATCCATTGACCCTATGCACCATGTCATTCCTCATTCAATTGTGATCCCCTTCGTAACTTATCCTCCACTAACCTTGACTCATGTCATGACCACTCATCATATGTAAACTTCTACCACCCATGCAACCATGCAACCCCTATATGTCATTTCCATACAAAAAATGTTGCAACATCTACAATAATTGCTTACAAGGAGGGTTATGCATAAGGGGTTGACCCCAAAATCTATTTATAAAATCAATGCGAATTGTCTCAAAATCCCAACGAATTATGTCCAAGGAGACATGGAAAATTGCATTCATTTTTCACAAAAAAATTCAAACTGTGGTGATTTTTTCCGTGTTGGAGGCTATGAATTTCAGTTTACAAATTCTAGTAATGTATGAAAAATTTAAAGGCTTTATGTCGACAAGAAAAACTATGTCAATCACCCTATGCCTAGAGGACACTGTCGTTAGGAAAAGCTATGACGATCAGTCTGAGATGATTGGTTGTAGAAATAATGATTAGAAAATGATGATCATGAATAGATATACTGATGTAATATAGGAATGTCGATCGAATGCAGTTGTGACGATCGGTTGCAACAATACCAATTGATTGTAGCTGTGACAATCGGTTGCAGTTGTGTTGATCGGTTGTAGTTGTGTCGATCGGTTGCAGTGATACCGATTGGTTGCAACGATGTATATTGGCTAAAACAAAGTTGATTGATTGTAACAATGCTAATACGATGCATTAAATATGATTAGATACAACTAAGTCGATCGGTTGCATCAATACCGATCAGATACCTATCAGATGCATCTAAGCCAATTAGATGCAACAAAGACGATCGATTGAAACAAAGTCGATCGGTTGCAATAAAGTTGATTGGTTGTAATAAAGTCGATCAATTACAGTAAAGCTGATCGGTTACAACAAAGTCGATCAGTTACATCACACCCTATCAATTTTAGCACACATTATCGGTTGCAGAACACCCAATCATTTGCATTGATGATTCATTTGTACCATGTGTCAATCATCCATGAAATGATTGCATGTAGATGCCACGTGTCAACCATCCATGAACTAATTGCATGCAAAAAAGTCTATATAAAGGCATAAATAGTTTTTTTGCCTTTTCTAACGTAGTTTTAACCCCTTTCCTCTCGTTTTAATGTAGTTTTAACCCTTTTCCTCCCGTTTTGACATAGTTTTTATCCTTTTCCTCAAGTTTTAACCCTTTTCCTCAAGTTCTAATCCTTTTTCTTAAGTTTCGAATACATTCCACCATATCTTCTTATCCATATTCTCTCGTACACAACGAAATAACCTAATGGCATCCCCTATCACCCTTGGAATATAAAAAATTAATTTCAAAAACCTTGTTTGCCCCCTAATTTCTAAAATTTTATCAACACAAGATTACGACATGTCATGGATAACAGACTCTGGTCTTCGGGGTCTAGTTTCGATGTCGTAGTTCTAAATGAACACTAAACTGCTAGAGAATATAATTACAGGTTATGAAATTAATTTGGGTAAGGTACATGTCATTGACAAAAAAAAACATTGTGTTTTCTTTCACAGCCTCTGACATCGCTAGATTGACAAGATTTTCCCACATCGGTTGTGATCCAATCACATCCAAATTCACATTAACTGATGATGACAAAATCTATGTGGAGACCACCTTCAATGTGTAGTCGAAATCTTTTCAAGGTATAATTACATTTTTTTATTTAATTGAATTGAAATTCTAGGGTCTACAATTACTGATTTTTTTTGTAGGTACGACCACAAAGTCTAGAAGGGGTTTGATTGTACCAACTATTGAGAACAACTTTCTTCAGGAATGTTGTGAATTTTTCCTTACCATAATTATTCTGCAAGGAAGACCGACAATAATTTCTATGTGGGCCTTAACATATTTGGTTCGTTGTATTGTACACCTCAAATTTGACTGGTCCACCTATGTCTCACATCGGATCAGAATGGATATCTAGAACGTGATAACCCATGCTTGACCTTCGCTGACAATAAGCACATGCAACTATATTCTTAGTTTTTTTTATGAATCTTTTTATCATTTGCAGAACACTCAAGTACCAACTTCTTAGCACTCAACCCTAGCCAATGCAGCCATGATAGAATAACAGGTTCAGGTAATTTTTAGTTAATATTAAAGTAATATTTTTTTTATTTTTCATATGTTTGTCATTTTTATAATTTTAACATTTTATACAAAATATAGAAAAGGGCATCCTCTTCCTCTTCAAAGTGATATGTTGCTTTCAGAGGTTATAATCCAGAGTAATAAGGAGACTCTAAAACACTTGTGGAGGAAGCAACACCACTGCTAAGAAGAATATCAACAAGGAAACATGTAAGATCTAGTTCTCCTAATCCTCGACAACCTCCACCTACACAACTACTGCCAATGGGTGTAGTTGCACAAGATATCTCATCTTTGGGAAGTAAGTCTTGCAGTCTATCTTCACAAATTTTGTTACCAATTTTTATTGTTTTTTATTAAATTTTATGTTGTGTTTTTAGATGTACAATGCACCCACATTTCATTTGCATCTGTGGCTACGCAAGAGGTCTCTTCTTCTATCGGTAAGTGTTATAACCAATTTTTATAGTCTACCTTCACAAATTTTGTAACCAATATGTTTTAAGTTCCTATACAATAATTGCATCATCGAAATCAATTGTCGATGTCGCCCCCTCCTCCACCACACCAATATTAGATGCGAGGTCAATTCTTCCTAGGTGGAAAACATATTCTTCCATCTAGGCCAGAGAGAGAAGCAACAAAGCAATTTTCAAGATTCAAACATATATCTTTTGGTAATTTTACAGGTGTATAGGAAGCTTTTGGTGTTGGGTTGGATAATGTTCCACTTGACCAGGATTTCTTTTTACAAGCCAACACACCCACTACTTTTCAAGTATCATAACTGCTTCGAGATCCTCAAAATGAAGGAGCAAAATGTTCAAGCAAATATCCTCCTAGGGAAACGAACCCCCCTCAGGCTCATCCTCTACTAGAGGATGAAAGAGTAAATATTTCTAAAAAAGATTTAGTTTCTGACAAAGTTGAAGCAACCATTAATGAATCACTACTTCTAGATATAAAAGAAATAAAAAATGGGAGTATCAGGCTAAAGTGTTGATAAAGGAAATTAATGCTCGATTCAAAAAAAATTCAAAAAGAGAAAACATTTTTTCTTTAGTTGAAAATGAACCTGAAAAGATGGAGGGTCTACTACATCAAACAAAATTTGGCATTGTGCAGGTTACTACATCATACACAGATGAACTTTTAAGGTTTATGTTGAACAGATTGGAGAACATAAACACTGAAGCCCAAGATTGAGTGATAAGAAAATGGTTGTTGTTGCTATAACTGTAAAGAATGTTGTCGAGGTTTGACTACTGTGTTCTAAATTTATTTTTGTTCTCTTTTTTAAAATGTAAATATCTATTGACTACTTATATTTCCTTTTGTAGGTAAAGTATGATAATCTCAAGAAGCAGGTTCAAAACCTGCAAGACTATCTCTAGATGGAAAATTATTTCTTAAATGCTTCTTTGGCAATGAAAAAAGAGCTCAAGAAGTAGTTTGATAAAACAATGTTTTTCAAAGAATCATTATCTGAAACGAATTGGATCATAATGTTATACTAGAGGATAAGGGTAAAGAAGTTCTTGCACCAATATTCGAATATGTTGGAAAATAGGAAAACGCCCTGCTCAAAGGATTGCAAAGTGTTGAGAACATCCTTGTCAGTTACGGAGCAATTAAGAGTATTGTTACCCAATCCAAGGGAGGAGCCATTGGAATGCATAATGTGGAAGTCGTGGAAAAGGAAAAAGGAGTGGAATAGGAAAAAAATGTTGAAGCCTGAAACTACTTTTGAAAATTTGATATTTCAAAAAGATAATTTTATGATATTCATATGTTTTCGTTTGAAAACAAGACATTTGTTTTTATTACTTTACTATTATACTATTTATATTTATAATAGTGTATTATTTTCATCTCTTGAGTATTATGGGGTTTCAAATATGCTTGATTTTATGAAGAATATATGTATGCATAGGTTTAGATTTTCATTTTATTCAAAGTTATTTTTGTTGTGATATAAAAATGAGTATTGTCTTGTGTATTATGCTATGTTTTTTTTATATTTCAATTTTCAAGTGTGTTTCATCTCTTGAGTATTATGGGGTTTCAAATATGCTTGATTTTGCGAAGATTATATGTATGCATAGGCTTCGATTTTTATTTTATTCAAAGTTATTCTTGTTGTGATATAAAAATGAGTATTGTCTTGTGTATTATGCTATGTTGTTTTTATATTTCAAATTTCAAGTGAGTTTCATCTCTTGAGTATTATGGGGTTTCAAATATGCTTGAGTTTATGAAGAATATATGTATGCATAGGTTTAGATTTCATTTTAATCAAAGTTATTTTTGTTGTGATATAAAAATGAGTATTGTCTTGTGTATTATGCTATGTTTTTATATTTCAATTTTTAAATGAGTTTCATCTCTTGAGTATTATGGGGTTTCAAATATGCTTGAGTTTATGAAGAATATATGAATGCATAGGTTTAGATTTCATTTTAATCAAAGTTATTTTTGTTGTGATATAAAAATGAGTATTGTCTTGTGTATTATGCTATGTTGTTTTTATATTTCAATTTTCAATTGAGTTTACGAAGAATATATCTATGCATGGGTTTAAATTTTCATTTTATTCATAGTCATTCTTGTTGTTGTATAAAAATGAGTATTGTCTTGTATTTCAAAGTGAGTTTACGATGGATATATCTATGAATGGGTTTAAATTTTCATTTTCCATATCTAGAGTAATATGTTATTTGCATTTTTTTTTATAAGTAACAATAATATTTACAGCGGATTTTTTGAAGGGTCCAAAAACCTTAGGTACATAAGTAGTCGTAGCTAAATTTTGATGTTAGAGTATACCGGGGTTGTGCCCTTGGGGACCAAGCCGGGGGTGCCTACAAAAAGTCCATCTATCTATGCTGCCAGCAAGACAAAATTTGGCCTGAGGCCACCAAATAGGGAGAAACCTCGAAATTGCCCAACAGTTAACCCAAAAAAATACTGGCCGCCACCGCTCCAGGGAGCCCTGCAGCCAGCCCCGACCTGAACGGGGGCCCTGACCTGGCAGGTTAGATCCCCTTGGGGAGGGCACGTCAGGGCGATCTAAGCATCTAAACTCTCATCGGGGCTTGAATTGTATTGAGATGCTAATTGGACTAGAGCATCAGGGAAATTCGTGGTCCAAGTAGTGAGATCTTTCACTGTGGTGGCTTGATTGGCCATGAAATCGACTGCACTATTGTCTTCTCTGTATACATGACGAAAGGAGTGGTGAGTGAATCCTTGGAGGATGGTGAGAACTTCTCGAATGGTGTTGTGGATATGCCATGAGCTGTTTTCCAAGCTACGGGCAGCCTTGATGATGACTAGGAAATCGCCCTTGATGATGACTTTTGGGGAGGTCTCCTTTGAGGGCTATCAGCCCATGGAGGAGAGCTGCTGCTTCGACGAAGTTATTGGTCTAAATTCTAAGCGGTTTGGCATACGCCAAGATTAGGGCCCTATGACTGTCCTAGATGACCCCGCCCGCTCCATAGGGGTTGGGGTTTCCTTTAGAGCTCCATCAAAGTTAAGTTTAACCCATATGGGAGGGGGGGCAGTCCACCTTGTTGCAAAATTACTAAAAGGGGTGAGAGGGGGACTGGGGGGGAGCTGGACTCCGAGGGAGGAGAGGAGGGTGGACTCGACCAACCTTCGGGGTGCCTCGCTCAAGGGGAGGGAGCAAGAGTTCTCAAGGGCGAAGGCAACCGCCTTTGTTGCCACCCACTAGGGGGAGCGGGCTAGGGAGGAGAAGGCTCTGTTGTTGCACTCAAGCCAGAGTTGCCAGAGTAGATGAGGGAGGCAGAATCCCCAAAGGAAATGAAGGAAGGGGTGGGTGAAAGGATTGGGCCACTGGGACATGAGGTCAGAGATGGAATTGGGGGCCACCCACTGGATATAAAATTGGGATAGGATGAGGCCCAGGGCTTTAGAAGAGAAGGGGCATCTAAGGAAGAGGTGATTAGTGGACTCCTAGGAAACACAACAAAGGAGGCATCTGTTTAGGATCTAAAATCCCCTCCTGATCAGGTTCTCGATAGTCAGGATCTTATTTTGGATGGCCGCACAAATGAAGTGGCTAATTTTGGGGATCAACTTCTTTGCCCACATCTGTTTGGCTAGGAATAGGGCCTTATAAGGGACTCTTTGGAAGTTGTAGGCAGATTTGACAGAGAATACGACACTGGGAGTGTCGTGCCAGACGCATCTATCGTTCCCTTAGGAAGACGGGATAACTATCACCTTAAGGAGACGCTAGAGCCTGGAGGATTGAAGTGGGTGCCTAGGGTTCAGGATGGGCTTCCATGTTACCTGTCCATGGTTTTGGGTGAGATAGTCCGACACTTTAGGCCCTCTACCCACCAGGTTCTATTTGAGGATGAGGATATCGCTGGCAGTGATCAGGGCCTCATCTTGGATCCACCTGTCTTCCTAAAAGTTGATCTTGGTTTCCTCCTCGAGGATCCATCTGGTCCCATTTTGAATGATGTATTTAGTGGAGATCAAGGATTTCTAGAAGGCTAATCTGTCTCTGGGATAGGAGTCACTGAGGAAGGGGTGGTGGTGGATGTATTTCCTATGCATGATATTGACCCATTCATCAGGAGCATTGGTGAACACCTTCCAGGCATGCTTGGACAAGAGGGTATTATTCATGGGGGTCACCCGCCTGAGCCTGATCCCTCCCTCACCTTTGGGGCAATAGACCAGGGGCCAGGAAACTAGGGGAATCCTCTTCTTATCTTTGTTGCTCGACCACAGAAAGCATTTTTGGATTTGCTCGATGTGAGCTGCAATGGAGGTCAAGATTTTGAAGACCGACATGAAGTAGACCGAAATGCTTTAAAGAACCGTCGACAGGAGGGTGGCTCGACCTGCCTATGAGAGGAGGTGACCTTTCTAGGGGGCCAGCTTCCTCTAAATCTGATCAATCATCCCGCTCCAAAGGGTCTTGGAGGAAGCTTCTATAAAAAGTGGGAGCCCGAGGTAAGAGGAGGGGAGGGAATCAGGGGTACATCCAAGAATCCACCTGATTCTGATTTGCCTAGTCGGGGGGTTATGGATAAAGAAAATTTTACTTTTTTGGAGGTTGATTTTCTACTCGACCGCCTCCTCATACAGGGTCAATATGTGCTTGATGGTCTTGGCTTGAGGGATCAAAGCTAAAGTAGAAAGGATGGTGTCATCCACGAACTGCTGATGGGACACAAGGGGTAGGCCTGACATAGGCATGATGCCTAAGATAAGTCTACGGGAGACAACACTTAAAATGGTGCATCCTAGGGCCTCAGTTAGGATGATGAAGAGGATCGGGGATAGGGGGTCACCTTGGAGAAGGCCTCTGGAACTGGGGAAGAACCTGATGGGGGATCCATTAATGAGGATAGAGAACCAAGGGGAGGACACAGTTTCTAATGAGACTGACCCATGAGGGGTGGAACCCAAACTTGAGAAGGAACTTGGAAAGGAAATCCCAGTCAACTCTATCGAAGGCCTTGTTCATATCTAGCTTGAGTAGAAAGGAGGCCTTTTTGGATAGGAGGACCGAGTGGATGGCCTCGTGCATGATGATAACTCTATATGTGATAAGTCTCCAAGGAGCTCCTGGAAGAAGTTGATGGCTTCACTCCGAATGGCTTCTTCGTCCTTGATTATTCTGCCATCGCTGCCCACCAACTCAAAAATTTTGTTAGAGCCCCTATTTCTGAGGGTGGACGTGTGAAAAAACTTGGTATTAGCATCACCATCTTGGATCCATAGGGCTCTCGACTTCTACCTCCAAAATTTTTCTTCCCTATCCAGGATGTTGTGGTACTCGCTGAGGGCTGAACATTCCTCTTCCTTGATCCCTAAATTTTGGGAGCCTTCCTGGAACCTGAGCTCAAGGTCTTCAAGCTTTTTCTTGATTGTTGCTTTATTTTTGAAGATGTTGCCAAACACCTCTCTATTCCATACCTTGATCTGTTCTTTGAGACGTCTCACTTTGTGGTAGACTTGCTCAACAGGGCACCCAGGGACTAGGGGAGCCCACCAGCAACCAACTTGGGCCCTGAAGTTGGGGTGGTGCAGCCACATGGACTCGAACTAGAAGGGCCGCTTGAGGAAAGAGCGATGGTCAGTTTTGAGGAGGAGGGGGCTATGGTCAGACCTAATTTTGGGGAGAGCCAACAAGGTTGTATTAGCAAATAGGGGAATGGATTCCTTATAAAGGAACATTCTGTCCAGTCTGACCTAGATATGGCTTGCTCCCACTCTTTTGTTTGACTAGGTGAACCTGGCTCCTTTTAGGTTGACGTCCATGAGCTCATTGAGGTCGATGAAGGCTCCAAAGTCTTCCATGCTTTTGGACAAAGCCACTGAGTCCCAACTTTTATCATAAAGGAAAAGGGGGCTGTTGAAGTCCCCTACTAGGATCCATGGAAGGGGGGCAAAGGCTTACCTCATCGATCTGATTTCCTTCCATAAGACAGCTTTCTCAACCGAGCTGTTGGGAGCATAGACGTTAGACAAGATCCATGACCGCCTTGACTTCACACAATGGACCAAAATGTTGATTATTCTAGGGGAAGATGAAATGAGTCTCCCCTCAAAAGACTAAGGATAACACATGCACATCAGTCCTCTGGCTGTGCCAACCGCAGGGGTAGACAGTGACTCGCAATTGCACCAAGTAGCTTGGGCAACCCTTTGAGTGATCGCTTCATCTATTTTGGACTCTTGGAGGAGGAGGAAGGATGGGCGATGATCCTTGTAGAGTTGGTCGAGGATCCTTTTTTTGGGGGCACAATTGAGCCCCTTGACATTCTAGGTGATGAGCTTCATTTGACACCCTTGGGAGGTTGCTTGGCCCCCTTCTCAAATTGAGCAGGGGGTTTGGATCGAAGGGCATCTAATTTGGAAAAGCTCACGATGATGTCAGAGAGGGTTTCCTGAGAGCCATTACCTATGTTGTATTTAGTGATCCTCAATCGCTGATCGCCCAGGGTGGGGCGACCTCTCTTGAGTTTGCTACCAAATTCTGTGGTGAACGTCATGCTTCGGGTCATCTTGGGGCTAATTTCATCAGGCCCGGATAGTGAGCTGCCCTCAACCTCATCGTCGAACCTCTCGAAGCTACACTCTAATGGGGGGAGGCTGGTAGGGACCGTCGGGAGGGGTGGGAGGGGGTCGAGAGGGGGATAGTGAGGAGGTGGGGGAGAAGGAAACTCTGGCATCCAAGGGGGAGGAAGGGAAGGTGGGAGCCGATGGGGGAGAGATCTTGGGTGGCTTGTAGGGCTGAGAGGGGGCGCAAGCGAGGGCCTATGGGGAGGGGTAGGGGGAGGTATCTACATCAGGCGAGGGGGGAGCCTGGGATTGAGGCCTCGAGAGGGCAACCAGGGAGAGGTTTGGGGGAAGGGTGAGCCTAGGAAGGGCTATCGATCAAGCAAGGGCCCACCTGGGATTCCTTTGGGACAGAAGGGGGAGCCTCCTTGTTGTTCCAAGCCTGGGATCTATGGCCATCATAGGGGTGCTCGCGAGAAGGGGCTCTACCTAGTCGATAAGGGTGTTTAGGAGGGAGAGAGGCATCAACCTTCTTGGAGATGGGGCATTGGGATGGAAGGTACCCCTGAGTGTAGCAAAGAGGGCAGAAAGGAAGTTTGTTTTCATAAATCTAGTTTTGGCGCCAGAAGGACCCAAAGGAGATGGACACAGAAGAGGGGAGTTTGGATTCTAGATTTGCATTGACGCAAAATCTAGCATGGACCATGCAAGAGCTTGCCTTGGTAGTAGGATCGAAAGCCACCAGATCACCAACCGATTGAACAATGAGCGTTAGTATGTCTTCATGCCACAAGTGAAATGGAAGCTCAGGGAGTCGAACCCAGATCAGGGCAAAGTTGATACTTTGGGTGCTAGGATGGAAGTCAGCTCCATATCACCTGAGAAAGAGGCTTTTGCGTCCTAGGAACCAGGGCCCGCTAGACAGAATATTTTCAGCGTCATCATTGTTGTTTACTTTGATAATGAAAAAGCCCTTGGTAAGGGCCACCAACTAAATATGTCCAAAAACTTTCCACTTGGAAGCCACCCATCTATGGATGGTTTCCATGTTTGGTCACCCTCCCAGGAACTTCCCAACCAGGGAGGTAGAGGATCCAGGGACAAAGGATGAGTATACCTCTTGAATGGAAATGTGGGTGCCCTCGAGGGAGAGCCCTATGCCCAAGGCCTGAGGCTGGGCCCTGGCGCTAGCCAGGATCTATTGGTAGGAGGGTTTGGGCCCTCCCAGGGCATAACCCTACCCAAGATCTGGAGGCTTTGTCCCTAGGCTTGCAATTGCATCAAGGCTAAGGGGAGGCCTTGGGCCCAAGATTTCATCCCCGCCCTGACTGCCAGTCTGCTCAGCATCTGAACCCTCCTATGGTCTCACTAAGGGCCTTGCGGGCCCGAGCCTGGGCCTCGATGTGCTCGAACCCAATCCTGATCCTGCACTCGCCCTGGATCCTGCGCTTGCGTCTGAACCTGCTCCTACTCCCATTCTCGCTCCTACTCCCATTTTTGCTCCAGCTCCCGCAATCAGTGTCATGTTATTTGCATTTTGCTTTCTAGAGTCAAAGCATATATACTAATGATACACATACATACATTCAAATTCAAAGCATAAATCATTATATTTTATCAACATAGATAGTTAATTCAATAACAAAGCATTATTGTATTGAATTGTTGTTTTTGTAACTTGATATTTATGCTAAATGCATTGTGCTTTCTACTATTGTAAAAGAAATATTTACTAATTATGTATGCATGCATGGTTTACTCAAAGCTAAAGCATAAATCATAAAATTTTGTCAACATAGATAGTCAATAACACTTCTAGAGTCATAGCATACATACTAATGATACTAATGATACACACATACATACATACATTCAAAGTCAAAGCATAAATCATTATATTTTGTCAACATAGATAATTAATTCAATAACAAAGCATCATTATGCATGCAAGGTTTTCAAATTTCCAATTTACTCAGAGATAAAGTATAAATCATAAATTTTGACAACATAGACAATCAATAACATTAAAAAGCAAATATACGAAATCATTGAAAATAGAATGATTATATGAATTTTTTCAAATCATTGAAATTTTACAAATGATATCAAATACAAAAAATCATTGATAATATGATTTTTTTCAAATCATTGACATTTTACAAATGATATCAAATACGAAAAATCATTGATAATATGAATTTTTTCAAATCACTGAAATTTTACAAATTATTTCAAATCCGAAAAGTCATTGATTATATGAATTTGTTTAACTCATTGAAATTTTACATTTTTGGAAGCTGATACAAAGGCTTATCGACTTCTCCAAAATAATTGGAAATCATTTGTGAATTTTGTGTTTCCATAATCTCATCATCACTCCAAGTTGTATTATTTTAGTCATTATCAACAATATTAGTGAGACCTCTCCTTTCCGCTAGGGACTTCCAATATGTCATAGCTTTGTCATAGGGAAACTTACCCACCTCGTACGATGACACATACATTCTCAAATAATTTTCCAAATTTTTGTCCAACCTATTATGAACTTTCAATTTAACAAAATATAGTGCACTGAAAACCCTTTCGTCTTCAACAAATCCTAAAATCATTGTCTACCATAATTCATATAAAATTAAGTATTCACTCATAGTTCCTTGTAAGACACTACTTCAATACATTTTTTTCCAAAAACACGTGATTGAACCTATCACATGTTGGTTTTTAAAATGTGCAATTTGATTATCCATTGTTATTTCGAAATTGGTTGATTTTTGTCTTAGAAGTTCTTTTTTCAGAATACCATTGATTTCAATGCCATGTACTTCCACACTTTTAGAGAAATGTGTCATAAGATTACCCATATATTTTACAAACAACTCACTTGTACTACTATGGTCAACACAAGGATTTTAGAAGATGGCATTAACAACAACCATGACCTCAAGTGTCTCATATATCTGAAAACGATCTCTTATTTCACTTGTTAATGTGTTTGCAATTCTTTTTAATTTATTCTTAGTGCTATCCAAAACCTCATCGAATCTGAAATGTGTTGCGGGTACTTGTTCAACATCATCTGTAAGTGTGTCTAACCTATTTTCATAATGATATAAAGGAATCATCTTTCGATGGATAGCAATACAAATATTATCGTTGATGATGAACTTTAAAAAGTTGTTAGGATCATTGACTTGAACTAACATATTCCAACTATCAAACTTAGTATCCTCATTTTTTTTTCCAGATAAGTAAATCTTGTCAATAAACATACATATTTGTTTTCTCATCCTGATGAAATTGATAATATAAATTGACATTTCCTGTGCAAGTTTAATCAAAGAATTCATTTCTTGCAACAATGGAATAATACCACATAATGTGAGAAGAGCTTCCAAGTTAATCATATGAAATATAAAATATTTTGCCTTGTCAACATCTCTACGATGTGCATACATAAACCCAACCAAAGATTGATATTATGAGAAAACCTTTTTTGCAGGAATAAATAGTGAAATCCATCTAGTGTCTACATATTTTAATATATTTTTGCCTTCGGTTACACCTAGAGAAAATTATAGAAACTCTGCAAACCTTTTTGTACTGCATGAAAAGTAAGATTGCATTTCACAGACGAGATCTTCCACTCTGGCTACATTATCAAATGTGCTCACAATTTTGTATGCAATATTTATTCGATGAGCCATGCAATGAATGGGAATCACATATGGGGCAATTGATATCTGGAGCCTAACACAAAGACCATTCCTTTGTCCTTGTATTGAAGCAGCACCATCAGCTCCAACACAAATTAACTTTGTGGCAATTTCATTTTCATCCATTCCAGTAATATCCTTTAAACTGGTTACAACAACATTATAAATGTTTTTTGCATTACAATTTTCAATCATCTTATGTAGTGCTAGTAAATGAGGTTGTCTCAAATGATTTTGGAATGTGTAAACATGTATGCAAATCCAAGATGTGTTGTCAACAGTTGTTACCTCATCAATGAAAAGTGAAATAAATTTGGCTTGTTTTACATTCTCTCTCAGGTCTTCCTTCTCAACTAGTGATAGACATTTTGCCATTTCCCAACTACTTTGATCTGAACAAGGTGAATTGGTAAGGTACTATACATTGACTAGTTGAAATAGTTTTTTAACATTAGCAAAATTATACATGGGTCAACCCTTTTTTAGAATATTGTATACAATAACAAACTGCAATTTTTTTAAGGCTAATACAGTCTTATTAACTTTTGAAATTGGGCCTCGATTGTTCCACCCTTCTCAATGAGAGTTTGTTTTTGTTTCATTGCTTTTTCGTATTCAAGTGCATATATCACATGCACACATTCCAATGCATATTTCCACCTATAAAATCTGTTAATTATTCCATCACTTTGTATTTCTTTGATGTAAAATTTCCCACAATATTTTTCTATTGTGTCTTTCTTATTTTGCAACAAATGATCCTTTCCCAGCTTCCAAGTACAAATAACATATTTACACACTTTCTGTGTCTCATATCGCTCAATAAATGGGGTATAACCATGCTTATTCATTTTTAAAATCCCTTCCAATAGCCTATTTGCTTATCTTTTGACATTTATATTTTTTAATACAAGATTCCTTAGAGGTCTACATTTTAATTGTACTATCATTTTATTTTTCGGTTGATGTGTTTGAATTAAACATCTCCTAAAGTGGTTGTTGAATGTTGTTATTAGAAAAATTATCATGTGGTCCCATCTCATCCGCTTGAATATCTTCAAGTGAATGCACATTAGGGTCGACAGTGTTTACTGCATTCCATGTTTGGTGTTCTCTATCATTTTGGGATGTAAAAAGACAATATTTTAAAGAATTAACAGAATACAATTTTACAAAGCATTTAAAAAGAGGTAGATAAGCAGACAACCGTTTATCTATTAATAAATAAAGGCTTTATATTTAATAATAATAGAGAAAATTTAATGATTTGATGGTAAAAGGTGTTTGTACCTACATGTTGTGTAGATATTGATGCCTCACTACATTTTGATATTTGTGTAAAATATTTCAAAATTATCTTTTTACCAGAATATTGGCCTCCATTCTTTCCATCTTTAGTAGGTGACACTGTATCTGTAAAGAAAAAACCTTTAGATGTTAGGAAATGAATATGAAATTGAAGTAAAATAGCATACTTCCCTCAATAAAAATTTGTGTTTCTTAGTAACCAAGGTTAAACTGTAATTCCATAAAAAAATTATGAATCTTCAGACTAACCTATGCTGCCCTATAAAATGACATCTGACAGATAAGAAGTAGTCTCTGACAAGAAAAATGCTCCTACACACAACATGACAAGGATACTTGTCGACCACAGTTGCAGATAGTGCTTCTACACTACCTATGAAATATACTCTAATAGATAAAAACTAGTCTCTGATAAGAAAAATGCTCCAAGCACACAACTAGATGACATGGATACTTATCTACCACAGTTGAATATAGTTCATCTACAGTGCCTATGAAACTGAAGAAAAAGAGCTTTGGATAAAATAATAGTGGAAGAAGAATACTCTACCTATTGTCACAGTCATCAAAACTTTTTGTCATTGATTTACAATGCAACTGCTCAATCACAATCGATTGTCAATCCTCTACAATCGATCGACGTATGCCGATTGACACTCCTTCACAACATATCGGCTTAGGATGATAGACACACCTAGGCAATCGATCAAATTATACTGATAGACCCTACTCTGCAACTGATCGGCTTATGCTGATAGATTTTCCTCTACAACTGATCGACTTATGTTGATAGATTTTCCTCTACAACCGATCGATTTATGTTGATAGACATGTCTTTGCAATCGATCGGCTTATGCCGACAAACACATCTCTACAACCGATCAAATTATGTTGATAGATACTTCTTTACAACCAATTAGCTTATGATGATCTCCTCTATAATCGATTGACTTATGTCGATAGACACATCTCTACAATCGATTGACTTATACTGATAAACACTTCTCTACAATCGATCGGCTTATGCCAATAATTTTTCATCTACAACCGATCGGATTATATCGACAAACACTTCTTTGTAATCGATCAACTTATACAGATAGTCTCTCCTCTACAACCAATTGACTTATGCTGATAGACATGTCTCTGCAATCGATCAATTTATATTGACAAACTCTTCGTTGCAACCGATCAACTTATATCAATAGACTCTCCTCTACAACTGATCGACCTATACCGATAGATACATCTTTGCAATCGATCAGCTTATGCTGATAGACATTTCCCTGTAATCGATCAGCTTATGCTGATAGTATCTCCTCTACAACTGATCAGCTTATGTTGATAGACACATCTCTACAATCGATCAGATTATGCTGATAGACACTTCTCTGTAACCGATCAACTTATACCAACAGATGCTTCTCTATAACCTATCGACTTATGTCGATAGACTCTCCTCTATAACCAATCGGCTTATGCTAATTTACACTCCTCTGCAACTGATCATCTTATGTCGACTGACACTACTCTACAACCAATAGGCATATGCCAATTGACACTCCTCTACAACCGATCGGCTTAATTTGATTGTCTTATGTTGATTGACACTTCTTTGTAACCTTATCAAAATTTTCATTGTTTTAAAGCTATTTTTGAGTTAGAGTGTTTTGGATGTATGTTTATCAGTACCCCCTTCAGTATATATACGGGTAGTATATTAGGCAAATTGGACAAAAAAAACAAAATCATTTATAATTTTATGGTGAATTATCCGTGGAATTGGGCAAAAGTTGTCAGCGAATTAAAAGAAAAATAAGATAATCATTGTCAATGATAGGCTAATTTACCCCAAAACAACTTCCACCACGTAAATTTTGGATGAATGACCCCTAGGGAAATGTTCCAAAATTAGCAAATTTAAAATTTTGAAAATCCTAAATATAGCCAATTTAAGATATTTAGTGCTTATGCATAACCTTGTTTATAGGTAGTGCCAATAAAAGCATCCACTGCACATCACAAAACCAATCATAGGTGGTAGATTTTAATCATCAGCCCACCTCGAACAAAAAATATTTTTTTACTCAAGATCCATCCTAGGTGTCTTGACCACCCACAATAACCATACCCACCCATCCGCTTAACAACATCATCACCTCATCAACTCAACACACAACCATTCCTCCAACTCCACATCATCATCAACCTCCACCTCATCCACATCAATCACTCCATAATCAATTCCAACAAAACATTCAACATCATCAGATACCCACTCACATCAATTCCTTAGCCAACCAGAATCTCATCTCACCACAACAATTCACCACTCAACAAACCCCACCCACCTACACTTACCAAGCAAACCAGGGCTTCCAAGCACCATTGGAGGATCCCAAGTTCTAATTTTTACAAAATAAGATTGACAACTTGGCTATGCAAACACCTGGCATGATATACCAAAAACCAACTCTAAGATAGTTGGTCAATCATCTGATCCATCCTTTGATACCATTGTTACCATATTTAATGAATTTCACCTTACCAAATTTTGATCGGTTTAAATACATGTTTCAAGATACTATAAAATGATGCCTTGATGCTTTGAACCTTTCCTCAAACATTTGGAGGAGATGCTCTAGACAATTTGAAGATGAGTCGATTTATGATTTTGGAAACCATTGGAGGACGATCATCACCAAGTTGTCATTTACCATCGCTATGGTAGAATTCACATGAATGTTCACAAGGATTTGTTCCAAACCTATATCCTTGTTACTTCAATTGCAAAAATCAAGGAAGCTCTCGTCCAAGCCTGGGTTATTGAGGAAATCAATATTTAGGAGGGTGAGATCAAGTTAAAGAAAAAAGAATGGCAAAACAAAGGTCAAAAAGGAAACAATCATGGCCAATTCAAAGGAGGCCAAGTAAATCAAGTAGTCTTGAGCCAACCACCAATGCAAACTCAACAAGCTCAAGTACAACTTCAACACCACAACAACAACAACAACCGTAGCAATATGTTTATCATGCGGTTCCACCCCACAATAGCTGCATAACCAAGCTCCAAATGCAAACAACAGTCAGCACCAACATTACAATCGGCCACCCCATAACTATACACCACTATTGGAGCCATTATCCAACATCTTCCAAAGGTTGTATGAAGTGCAATACATCACATTACCTCAGATTAAACCTGAGGATCCCAACAAGCCTCATGGCAAAAACTATAAGGAGTACCACTATTGTATATATCATTGATAGAAAGGTCATGATATAAATTATTGTTATTCATTCAAGAATATTGTGCAAGACTTGCTCAAGAAGGGGACTCTCAAGATTGACAACCCTTTAGCACAAAATCAAAACCTTAGCATCTATCAAACACCATTGCCTCATCGTGAGGATCAACAAAAAGCAATGGGAGCCTCAAATTTTACACTTCTCCCAATCAAGTGAATCACATATACAATGCATAATAATTTCAAGGTTTTTTAGGTGTTATTCATGTAGTCACCCACGGTCAAAGGAGCACAAATAGAACACAAAAATCAAGTGAACCAGCTCAAGTGGTACTCCTGCAGGCAACACCAATGCCTAGTGTACCTCAAAAACTGAATCAAACCAACCCACTTCCACCCATTCACATTCTAAGTCAACAACCAATACCATCTATCACATTGAGGAGTTGGTTGATGCACAGCCTCAAGTTGGCCTTAGCCAAGTTGTCAATTTATGATCTCATACAATAGTCTCCCCCACATAGAGAGGCATTTATGGATATCCTAAAGTCCATTGAAGTTCAAACTCAAGATCCCAATACCTTTAAAAAAATTATGGGTAGTTTTCAAATGTGCATGGAGCCCTCAATTACATTTTACAATTTTAAGTTCAAGACAATGCCATCAAAATCACCGAATCCTCCATTGCATACCATTACTCATATTGATCAAAAACCATTTAAGTGAGAGCTGATCGACACTGGTTCATCTATCAATATTATCACCACCACAACACTTTAGCATCTTAACCTCCCATCTTTGTATATCACAAAATCAACCTTCACCTTGTGGGTGTTCAATGATACCCTATGTTCTTCATTTAAAATAGTTGTCTTACCTGTGAGAGTGGAGGTTAAGACTATCCACACAATGTTCCATATTCTAGAGGGAGCCATGGCTTATAACATACTCCTTGTATGCCCTTGGATTAGGGAAATGAAAAGTGTCCCCTCAATGTTGCACCCATGCTTGAAATATGTGCATGAGGGACAAATCCATTGCATACCAATCAACACATAGTCATTCAAGTACTACAACTTCATATCAAATCCATATGAATCATCACTCTCATCCACATATTTATCCATCGCACCCATCACCAATCAATTAATCCCACACTAAAACACATCATCAAAAGCACCCATCCCAGATGCTCTTCCCATAGTTGATCATCCATCCACATCCCAAACCATAAATCTAAATCATACCTCCACATCAACATCATATCATTTTACAATCACATAAAATCACCCCATAAATAAAACCACACCTTCATCAAGCCACATATCATCACATCCCCCAAACAATCAACATGTTACCCCTCCAACTGTCACACAGGAGGGTAAGCCTCCACATCACAGAATCAACCACCCAATCCGAGTCAACTAACACTCATCATCACCCCACCTTGTCATGAGCCTAAACCTGTTAGCCACACCACTCAGTCGGATCCTCCTTCACCTCCACAATTTGAACCACAAGTTTCTCTTGGAACCTCCACCTTAGCACTTGCATCATCCGCATCATCACCACCCAAGTTGTAGTCCATCTCTCCAATTCAAGCATTGGTGAGTACATAGTTCAAAATATCACAATCAACCCACCTAGCATTGAGACTGTTAAAGACTATGGTCAATCATGCGACCCACCTTTAGCTATAGGTGTAGTATATAACATGGGTTCAACTCCAAACAAGATAAATTTTGTATGTGGGAGAGTATATTCCTCGTTCAATCAATCTCATCTCGATGAACCCCAATAACAAGTTTTTATCAATATTGAAAATCTATCCAATCTAGATTTCTTGATGTGATATCTTCGATGGGTTAACTAGTAGGGATATGTCTTAGGACAAAATGAATAGGGTATTCATGATATCTTTGAACCTCACCATCAAGAGGCACATGATCACTCTGGCTTAGGATACAGGCCACTCTCCTCCACCACCTCTTTTGAGCAGGCATTCCAACAACTCACTATAGATTTTGAAGAGGGTAGTGAGGAGGATGAGGATAGTGATGATAGTTAGGATGAATACATAGACCCTGAAGTTGCACCTTATCTATATGAGGTATTTTTAGAAATGTGACCACATATCACCATGATTAATGATATTTTCAATAACGATTCTAACGAACACTATTACGAGGAATATGGCATACACTCTATTGCCTTTGATAGCTCTGAAGAAGATTCAGTACCCATTGCACCTTTCACCGAGGAATATGAGTTCTACCTTAGAATTTTTTCCATCCATCGATACATATTTCGTTTACTCCTTTCATTAGAGAGATTTGAGCCACCTGTTGAACCACCATCGCCACCTTGGCCAACCTAATATGAATTATATATGTAAATATATACATGGCTTAAAAAACATATTTTCATTACCACTTAATTATACACATTGCATTTCATGCATCCATTCATGCATTCCACTTACATTCCATACACGCATTTTTATCAGTTCCATCCATTAAGGCCACTCGTATTAGTTATCATTCGACCAGTTTAGATAATTCTTAGTCCAACAAGTCTTGTCACCTTAATCAAGGTTACCTTTGGTCTAGCATTAGTCCCATTTTGCAAACTAAAAACTATGTCAAAAAAAGAGAAATGAGGAAAAAGTTGCACCTCTAGGTATTTTCGGTCACTCAACCACTCCTAGTGTTTCAAGCAACCTCCATTGAAATTCAAGTTTCCTCTTGGACAAAAACACACTTTTCAATAAGAAAATTTTGAGTTATGGGAATTGACTCTAGCATTTTTGAACCAAACACATATCACACTTATTAATAACATATTGTGTCAGAGAGATATGATGCCATGATTGGGTTAAACCTTGATGTAAAAAATTCTTCTTGCTTGTCCCATTTTGCACATAGTCCAAAAACAAAATAATAAAAATAGTGGTTTTTACCACTTTAAATATACATCTTTGCTCAATTTATAAAAATGATAGAAAGAGTAGTAAGGATAAGGGTAAAATTCTCATCAGGACTCGATTTGAGTGGTTGAGAATCTGATTCCTCAAAGCTCTAATTATTGTCACAACAACAATCTCATAATAGAGTGAGTAGTAAGGATAGGGTAAAATTCTCATCATGACTCAATTCGAGTGGTTGAGAATCTAATTTTCCAAAACTCTCTATTTTAAAGTATAGTGATAATAATAGGCATTCAAGTAGTAAGGATAGGTTTTAATTCTCATTAGGACTCGATTCGAGTGGTTGAGAATCTGATTTCTCAAAACTTTAAGATTCTAATATTGGACTATGCTCATGCGTGGCAACATGTCTCTCTTCAAGAGACCTTTGAATGTACATAAGGATAAGCTAGATTTTTGGTTATTTCCATGCCTAGTTTAATCTCATCTTACTCAAGATGGGTAAATGAATTTATTTTCACACACAATGGTTCTTAATTGGCTTAAGTTATTACCGTGCTCATGATTGGTAAATGAACATCCATTGCACACACAATTGGTCCTTGAGAAATTTAACTCTGCTTTGCTAGATTAATAGATGAGTTTATTTGAAATAACTAGGATGTTTGATTCTTTGCAAAATAACTATAGATTATTTATCCTTAAGGTAAACAAAGTCATAAGCAAGCTTACATTCCATATCATCATCGCATCATTACATAAGTTTCATAACCCACTTCATATCTCACCATTAGATGTTGGTATCCCTGATTAAGCAACAAAGATAAAGTTGGTCAAGCAAGAGTCTAAAATATCTATGAATGATCATTAGAGCATGATACCATCAGTTCATTTACATACATCATTCATAATGCATTCATACCACCATATACATATGCATTCATACATACATCCACAATAAAAGGAACACAAAAAATGTAAAATGATACACAAAAGAAAAACCATGTATATATATATATATATATATATATATGAATCGCAAGTACAAAGTATCAAAGTATCACACCTTGCCCCCACCAATCAATAAAATCAACCAATCCAACAAAAGGCTCAATAAATCACTCAATCAAGTGCTTTTGCCTCGACATCAAGACTTTGGCTTGGTTTTATTAATGTAAAAATTCAATCAACACATCAATTACCAGGTTCAAAAGGTTGTGTCCTTTTGTCAAAGGTTGCATCCTTTGCCTCACATTCAATCAATCAACACATCATCTGCTAGGCTCAAAAGGTTGCATCCTTTTGTCAAAGGTTGCACCCTTTGCCTTGCTATCTCAAAAATCAAATTTCAATTCAAAAGGCTCCAAAGGTACCTAACCCCTTTGGTCAAATCAGTTCAAAAAGCTCCAAAGATACCCAAACTCCTTTGGTCACTTTCAATTCAAAACTTCAAAAGGTCTAGCCCCTTTGGTCAAGCGATCCTCAAGTGAACCTTGTATCTAGTGATTTACTCTAGTCACCTAGCGGTTATAGCGATTGGTTATCCATGCAATCCGGTAGGATGAGTAAATTACCATAGGGCCACTCATAAAAAAAGGAATAATTTTTTTTTACATTTTGTTCGTTCTCAAAATGCTATAGAAGGATTCAAAAGGTTCCAAAACAATGCAAATCCTCACAAAATCATCACATAAGCTCATCTAAGCATTAATCACAATATTCCATCTCATTCTGTGGCAAATTGGATTGATTTACATACTTAATTTTTGAATGCAACCAAAAGTCACAAAATACCCCAAAACACTTCAAAACATCCCAAAATGATCCAAAATTTTACAAAACCATCAAATCTGTTCATCAATGCATCTAAAAAATCATCCCATATCATCACACTTGAAATCAAATTAGTTTGATCCCTCAAATTTGGAATGCACCTATGTTCAAGAAAATTTGTCCAAGGTTTTCTTCAATCCCTCTCTACAGGGTTGTAAAGCAATTTTTTTTTTTTTAATTCAAATTAGTAGGCATCGCTCTAGTCACAAATGGGTCAAACGTGCACCCACAATGGCTAGTCTATCTATCACATAAAATTACACCTCATGCTACCAAAGAAAACAATTTGACAACACATATATACTCCAAACTTGGGGTAACCAACTTGATCTTGATTTTCAACATTTTCATCCATCACATCCACCCCTTTTTATCATTCACATTTGGTCAATTGAATTTTGGGTTTCATTCTTTACCCATTCATCAATTGAGGGGGTAAGCTAAAATCAAATTTTTTAAAATCATTCTTCTTGCGCATTGAGGAAAGAGTCCATTTCTCCATCCAATAAAACCAAGTGTCTCTTGTTTTTGTATCGCATTGTGTTCTACACAATGCGATACAAAAAGAAGCATCTATAGACACCAAATCCTAGCCATTTGCTATATATATTATTTCCATATCCTAGCCACTAGCCAAACCCTAACCCTAGCTTACCATTTGGTAATGCTAGCTTGCCACCTCCAAACCCTAACCCTAACCTTCCAAAAGGTTATAAAACCCTATTCACTTTCATAAAGGAAGAGATCAAAAAAGTTGTATTACTACTTTATCAAAATCATGAGAGTAATCCTAATAAAAGTCTGGAGATTAAGATATCAAGGCCCTGAATCGATTCCTATCAATTTTGCAACTCATATATAGATGTGGTATGGTGTCTACACAACCCCAGATGTGTCTTTGCATCTACAGAGATGCAGGACTACATTTAGCCAATCCCCAGATGTAGCCTCGCATCTGCCTAGAGATATTTTCAGCACTCATGGACATAAATCAAATCAGGTATCAACAAGGCAATTTGATTTATTTGTTCTCTATTTTTTGCATCTTGTTTTATAGTGTGCAAGCATTCTATTTAGGGTTTGATAGTTTTCTCTAATGCATATCAACAAGTGCTATTGACCCCATTTGTTTGTAAGCTCATGTGTGCAGGTTACAGGTCATTGGATGCTATTGAGGTAGGAGTGGCCTATACAGGATACACAAGCCCACTCAACTAATGATTGTAGTAGGAGATTCGAGACACCCATTTCCAGTTTGAGCTGCCCAAGAGGATTTCCACCATTCTTTGGGCCTATTGTAATCTAAAACAAGCATTTTTTCTAACCCTAGCAAATACGGCGTAATAATTGTAAAAAGAGGAGATCAAGGTTCTCAAATTTAATACAAAGTTTTATATTGTTCATCGCAAACACTTATTTCAAGATTTTATTGTTTGGGTGCATTTTGTTTGCTTACAACACATATATACCCCAAACTTGGAACAACCAACTTGATCTTGATTTTCAACATTTTTATCCATCACATCCACCTCTTTTCATCATTCACATTTGGTCAATTGACTCATGGGTTTTATTCTTTACCCATTCTTTAATTGAGGGGGTAAGCTAAAATTAAATTTTCCAAAATTATTCTTCTTGCACATTGAGGAAAGAGTCAATTTCTCCATCCAATAAAACCAAGTGCCTCTTATTTTTGTACCACATCGTGTTCTACACAACGTGATACAAAAAGGGATATCTGTAGACACCAAATCCTAGCCATTTTCTATATATATATATATATATATTCCATATCCTAGCCACTAGCCAAACCCTAACCCTAGCTTACCATTTGGTAATGCTAGCTCACCACCTCCAAACCCTAACCCTAACCTTCCAAAAGGTTATAAAACTTGATTCACTTTGGGAAGGAAGAGACCATTAAAAATCCATAATGATGCTTTATCAAAATTACAAGAGTAACCCTAATCGAAGTTTGGAGATCGAGATATTGATACCTCGAATCGATTCCCATCAATTTTGCAACTCAAATCTAGATGTGGTAGGGTGCCTACATAGTCCCAAATGTGGCTTTGCATCTGTAGAGACACAAGACTACATTTAGCCAGCCCCTAAACGTGGCCCCACATCTGCTTAATGATATTTTAAGCCTTGAAAGACAAAAATCAAGTTCGATGATAGCAATACAACTTTGATTTCATTTTATTTTACAGTTTGTTAGCATTAGGGTTTCAATTTTGATAGTTTTCTTTCATTTGTATCAATAGGTGCTACTGACCCCATGTATTTGTAAATTCATGTGTGCATGTTATAGGTCATTGGATGCTACTGGAGCAATAGATGGTCTATAAGGATAGTTGAAGCCCATCCACAAATTGATTGGAGCAAAAGGAGATTGAAGACACCACCGTCCATTGTATTTGCCAAAGGGGCTTCCCCCTCTTTGGGCATATTGTAATCTGAAACAAGCAATCATTTATTGTAATCAAGCCCCCACCATTTTGGGGTAAATCATTGTGTAAAAGAAAAGAATTATCAAGGCTCTTAAATCAATACGAAATCCTTCATTTTACTTTACATTGCTTGTCTTTTTATTCACATTATTTGGTGTTATCTCTTTTGCTTACATTTTTATTCTCAACAATACTTTCATCTTCATCAATCTCTTCAATATTCTCACACTACTCATAGTAAGACTTATCATATTTAGGTTTACCTTGTTCTAAAGGATTTTAAGTGCAAGGAATAACCTCAAAAGCACAATCTTCTTTATGTTGCCCTAGAAACCCTAAAGTGCAAGGATGCTCTTCTATAGCAATTACCTTCTTATTCTACCCTAAAAAATATAAATTGTTATGGGTTTCCTCCACCTTATTTCTTTATTATGTTGCTCTTGAAACCTTAAAGTGTAAGGGTTAACATATTCACCCCTTTCACTTTTATACTTGGAGAGGATTTTATACTACCTAAGGAAAATGAAGGTGATTTACTTGGAATAAACTTGACCTCTTTTGTCATATTAATTTTAGGATTTATCTCCACATCTTCTTTTCCACCTTTATTTCCTTCTAAATTTACCAAATGATACTATAGATAGGCTTTCTTTACCTCTTCTTTCAAAGTGGAATATTCTTGATCTGATCTACTTCTATTACTATATGATTTCCTTGCTTCATATTGAAGTTTATCTCATCGCTAGAGTTTTTTCTCTCTTTCTTCATAGTTTTCACTTTGTAAACTCTTTCCATGTATCCAATCTCATAACAATTATGGCAACAAAATGCAATATTTTCATAGTCTACTTGTTGATCCCATTCTCTTGATTCAAATTTAATCTTAATGGATTGTGGCAAAGGTTTAAAATATTCATAGCAACACATATTCGAGTATATATAACATGCTTTTCTCCTTAGTAGTTAGTCCTTCCTTGATGAATTCTCCTAGGGTATTTTCAATATTCTTAAAAACATCCTTATTTATAAGTTGATATGGAAGTCCAAAAAGCCTAACCCATACTAGAAGCTTCTTAATAGTTTCTATCTCAATAGAAAAATTTCATTCCATGGTCTCAAATAAAGTGCATCTCTTCCCCTAAACCATGGGCCACCAACCATTATTTTATCCCTAATTTTTGAACTGGAAAAGATGATGAGAAAAAAACCTTTAGAAAGAAGAGTCACAAATTAATTTAAATTTATTTCCCACTTCCACTTGATCCAATTTTGAATCTCCAAAAACCTTGGCCATGATCTATGGAACTTATATATTAACCCTTTACTTTTAAGAACCAATATATCATGTTCAATCATCTCATCCTTGATACTTACTTCTGGTGTAACTTCTGCTACCTAGATTGAACTTACCATATATTCGCTCTTCTGCTTATCTCCAACTTGGGCCTCCATACTTCCAACTTGGACCTTCATACTTCCAACTAGGGCATCCTAACTTCCCATTAAGACTTTCAAATATGACTTTCCTTCCTTACTAGCTAATGGAGCTTGATCTTACTTGCACTCCCTCTCAGCTCACACTCCCTCTCAGCTTGCACTTGTTCTTAGCTTGCACTCTCTCTTGCCTCGCACTTGCTCCTGGCTTTCACTCCCTCTTGGCTCACAATAGCCATTGCCTCTTCTTTTTCCTGTCATTCCTTCTTTTCAACAATTTTTTGGAAATAATGTTTCATGCATTCGTGGTAAGGGTTTGAATCATTGATGCACTTTGGATGAACCTGTCTCTCTTTTGCTATGATTGAATCTCAAACTCACGCTTCTTCCTAGTTTGCATTCCCTCTTGGCTCACACTTCCTCCCAACTCACTCGCACTTCTTCTTATCTCACATAGTTTAATTGTTTACTTTAGTATATATTAATAATTTATTAAATAAAAAATAATAAATAAATTAAAAATTTTATGTAAATTATATTTTAATAATTATAAGTTTAAGATTCATATATATAAATAAATTTCAAATATAGATTATAACAACCTCAATGTCCCAATAAAAATCATATCAACCAACCTCAATATCCCTCCCCTTATAACTATTACTTTAATTCTAAGGGAAGAAAAAGTTATTTGTAAAATAAAATTTATTTTAATTTATTTTAACAATTTACAAGTTAGAATCATTTTATATTAATTTATTATAAAAGATTAAGCTTTTTATCTCTTCTTAATTTTAAAATCTTATATAAATATAATTTTTTAATTTAATAATTAAAATTTTGGAAAGATGTAAAAGCAAATTACGAGTTGGTCATATTAATTGTACAAACTTAGCAATCATGCTCTAAAAGTACTCAGATAGGATTTTAAAGGTAACCGTCTTGTTAGTAACCATTTGATGACTAAGATACGTCAACTAACAATTTGATGACTAAGAAACGTCAATAAAATGATTTTAAAGGCAAACTTCACTTCTCCCTGGTTTAGTATTTAAAAACATAAACATAATATTAATTATGTATTAATTTATGGGTGATTATATTTTATTTAAAAATATGAAATAAATATTAATAAAATATGAAGAAAGAAGATTATATGGAAACACAATAAAATATAAATATTTTAAAGTAATGTTTAATAAAAAATTTAATTAAAAAATATAATATCGAAAATATTTATTATTATTATTTAATAGGTTATATGCCGTTTATATTGGGGCCACTTCCATTAAAATATTTTATATTTATTATTATTATTTAATAGGTTATATGCCGTTTATATTGGGGCCACTTTCATTAAAATATTACATTTGTTGTAGCATATATTTTTATCGTGGATTTTTCATTTTTTTCTCTTAAATATATTTTTCAACTTCATCCAAGTGCTATGTTTCCACAATCAACTCTTTGACATTATTTTGATTAAGACATAGAATCTCACTTGGCCAATTGCCTTTTAAAATTTGAATTTAACGGAGATGAAGATCAACACTATAATTCGCGATTTCCTTCTCTAAAAATATGTTCACACTGCCAGGAGATTGCTTCTAGTAATAGCATTGATGATAATTAGTGGATTCTCCTTAATTGAAATTTATTTCCATCCTTTTTTTCTGCAATTTTAATCCCGGCAAAAAATGCTTGGAAGATATTTATTTTATTATATAAAATATATAAATATAAAATTATAAAGTTAAAATATTTAATTTAAAAATTATTAAATTAAAATATTATATAGGTATTATTTGGATTATTGGGAATGTTAGTAGTTTTTATGAATATGAAGTATAAGCTAACTAAACATCATAATTAAAATGGACATAAGTAAATATGGTCAAAAAGTATTTGATATTAAACAAATTTAAAATAAAAGTTTTAGTTTTATATAAAATTAAAGAAAAACATGAAATGTAAAGGCAACTTCCCCGTTATTTATTATTTAAATTATTTTAAAAGATTGTAAAGATAGAAAAAGAACACATGCATGAAAAAAAAAAACAAATGGTTGAGTATATGAGATACTCACTTAGCTAAGTATCAGAACAATAATAAATATATTAAGGCTTGTATTAGAATGGATAAAGGAGTTAGAAAGAAAGAAGAAACACTACTTTAACTTTAACTTCACATATAAATACTATTAAAAAATGAAGATACTATTAAAAAAATGAAGAGTAAAGATACTTGATTAAATTAAAATGTGTAGGTTTAGGTGGATTGGTAAGTTGACGCGTTTCCAGATAGGAGACTTAGGTTCCAATCTTATGCGCATGCCCATGCATAGCTAGATAGGAGACTTAGGTTTCAATCTTATGGGCATGCCCATGCATAGCCAGTAGCCCTATCCGACTCCTCTGTGTATTGCATCTTATTGATGACGGTGATCTGTTTCTTGTTTGTCCGACGGTCCCCTTCATGTCATGTGTTGAACCAAACTGACGAAAACGATGTGAACCATGTGCGTCCGACAATCCCCATCTCACGTCGGGTTAGATTACCATTAATGAGACGGTGGGTGTGTTAAAAGCCTTCGCTGATAGTTTTAACCGTGCCAACTATGCTGACAGGTTACTAAAAAATTGTGATTGTAACCAATTCATCTATGTAACCAAAAAAACAAATGAGTAACTTATATCAACTTAATGTGAAATATAAAATAGAAGAGACTAAAAGAGAAATGAGAGCACATGATATGCACCTTTGTATATTAAGATAGTCGAAGGATAAGTGTAAAATAATGTCATATAAAAGAGCCTTAAGTGGATATAAAACCCTAAAATTTAGGTTCTTAAATTATGGAAAAGTAATTTAATTTAAGTGAAACCTAATTCTAAATATGGTATAAAAATATGAATTAAGGTATTTCAATAGATTTTTTAAGATATATAACTTTTCTTTTTTGTTTTTAAGATAAAGTAATTTATTTTGATGAACTTAAAAAAAAGACATAATTTTAAGGAAATAATATATATATTTATGTATTTTTTCAATGAGTTTACATAGGTTTTTATGAGGGGTTATGGTCCCCTCATACTGAGTGGGGTTTGAACCTTGGACTTATCAAAGAGAGGCCAAAGCCCTTACCATTGCAGTAAACTATTAGGTTAGAAAAAAACTCAAAATCCACTCTTAGGTGGCCAATAGCACCGTCCCATCCATGTATACCACTATCTAGAGGGAAGCCACAAGAAACTTTTTGTGTCACCCTTCACATTGTAGAGGTTTAAACTGTGGACTTCCCATTCAACGAGATGAGGCTCGCCTTATCCACTTGCGCTACAAATATAGACCCACATTCCTTTTGTGGGGTCCTTCGTGATCATTTGTGGTTTGTGGTAAGAAGAAAACCCATGAACCTTGTTTTATCCTAATCTCTAAAGGAGGTAAAATTGTTCTCCTAGATAAGATTGTAGATATGGAGATTGAACAAGGCTCTGCAAATTTGGTAGGGTGTTTCATGGGTGCTCATCTAGATTTGGACATGCTTAGGAAATGGGCTGCATCAAAACGGAGGTCCAATGACCACATGGAAATAGTTGCTTTACCAAAAGGTTTTTTCATGGTCAAGTTGCTCTTCAAGGAGGATTAAAAAAAAAATGGGGGAGGACCATGGCTTTTTGTATGGAGGGTTCTCATCTTGCGAAGATGGAGTTCAAATTTTGATCCAAATTCTGAGAGTTTTTCCAAGCCCCAATATGGGTCAGACTACCAAGTTTACCCTATTATTTATGGAATGAGAATGTGCTGACAAGTATTGCAAGAGAAATAGGGGTCTTGGTGGTTATTGACCCAACCAGCAAAGCTCGTTGACTAATTTAGGCAAGATTATGTATTAATGCAAACCTTGAGAAGGTTTTTCCTGCCTTAGTTAGTTTAGTCTCAAAGTTGGGGTTTGGAACCAAAATATTGAGTATGAGAATGCTCTGGTCATATGTGCAACATGCAAGAAACTAGGGCATTCATCTAATGTATGCCTTGCACAGAAGAATCCTCCTAGAAACATAAAATGTGGAAAAATAAATAGTTTGAAGGAGAGAGCTCTAGACAAGGTAATGAAAGATGTGAGAATCAGGTGGATGGCATTCCCCATCAAACTTTTTCAGCAAAGAATCATACATTGATGAAGAAGCAGGATGCCTAAGATCCCTCGCCTATTGAATATGGGGAGATATTTTCAGGAAAAGATGAGGTAAGTTCTCCTCCTAAACTTTCCTCTGTGATGAATAAAATTTCCATTGCAAATATGTTCTCTTGTCTTTTGAGTTAGGAGAACAATATGAATGTTTATCCCCAACCCCACTCTTTTGAGGGTTTGAAAGAATTTTCTTTGAAGGGAACTTTGTCTGAATTTTTGAGGATTTCTCTCCTAGCCTTAGATTCTCTTATTACTTCCATTCAAAGGTCACTAGAAAAACAAAATACTGCTTCAAAACTATCACTTAATGGAAAAGGTTTAAAAGCCAACCCAACATTAGCTTATGTTATTTCTTTCATCCAAAGCTTATCAATAAAATAGGCAAGTGCTACAGATTCACTACCTAATGAGAAAGTTTCAAAAGCTAGCCCTAATCACATCACAAGGAGCGGAAAAAAAGGGATAATGGATGTGGGAGCTGAATCTAAGCAAGGGCAACCTTTGAACCAAGACTCAAGGCTAAGGGAGACCTTAAAAGATATAGCTAATGGAACCTAGATGACACTTTCTATGGGAGGGGGAAGAAGCACCCCACCAAGTCTCATAAATGAAAATATTATCTTGGAACATAAAGGGTTTGAATACCCCTTCAAAGCAACAATTGGTTGCTTCTATGAGGAAATATCTGAAACCTCATATTTTTTTTATTCAAGAAACTAAAATTAAGAACAAATTTGATAAGGTTAAAAATACCATATGGAAGGATACTTTTTATTCTATAAGCCATGTTTTGGGAGCTTCTATGCAATATTCCCCCCATTGAAGCTGTTATGGAATCTTTCCCCCATCAGAGGCTAACAAAGATATTGAAAGGATTTTGTTGGCATATTTCCATAATGTAATGGTCTGTGTGGAATCTTACTAGAGATAGAAGTCCAATACTCTGTGCTTGAAATATGGAGATAGAAATACCAGGTTTTTTCATGCCACAACCTTGAGACATAGTAGTTTCAATAATATTACTAAAATTATTAAGGATGATGGTACTAAAATTGGAAATATTTTGGAAATTCGTATGTTGTACAATTTTTTTAAAATATTAGAAGTGGAAGCACTTATAAATGAGAAGATGTCCAATTATTTTTTTAATTTTATTCCTTCTCTAAAATTTGAACAAATGAACTCTAGTATTATCACTTTGTTCAAAGATACTGAAATCAAAGAGGCAGTGTTTTCCATGGTCAGGGAGAAGGCCCCTAGACCTGATGGTTTTCTTGCAGTTGTTACCTAATTTTTTAGGGTATTGTGGGGAAGGATATATACAATGCTATGGGTGAAATTAAAAATATCTTTCATATTCCAAGTGACATCAAATCCACCTTTTTTGGTCCTGATTCCTAAATTGGCAGGAGTTAATTCCTTCAATAATTTCATGCCCATGAGTCTGTGTAATACTCTTTATAAAATATTGGCTAAAGTCATACCCAATAGAATGAATGTTATTCTTCCTCAGATTATTGATCCATGCTAAGGATCTTTTGTTAAAGGAAGGTTGTACAAGGAAAGGTTGATGAGGTGTTCGTACTTATTCCATCATTCATAGTGGCCTAATCTTGACAGAGTTATAGGAGCACACCATCAATATCCATTTTATGGAATTGGCCATCTCATAGGTAGCATTGCTAATGACTTCTTAGGTTAGCAAGTGGCACTAGAGTAGAAAATATTATAGGTAGGGAGGGAGAGACCCAAATGATAGAGAGAGTGTACAAGAGGGGAGTGGAGAGACTCCAAGGGATCAGCAGTAGTGAATCTAGTTTTGGGTGTGGTGGATTGGCCACGATGTGTAGAGCATTTTTGATAAGATAAGGAGGATGCATGTATTGTGGCTTGTATGTATGGATGTATGATGTAGATTGAGGGACATTTTTGATGTATTCCTATGGGCATTGATGATGATGATGTATTTGGATATGTGATTGATTTTATGGATTGTACTTTATTCTTTCATGATATAACCATGATGGTTATTTGATGGTTGTCATGGTATGATGTTATTTATGTATATGTGTGATGCATATTTTTACAGTTTAGATTTTTATGATGGATGTGTGTATGTAATTAGATAAACATGATAGGTGAGATGATATGTATGCAATATGTGTATGTGATGGATGATGTAGTCTTTAGTTTTTTGCATGGTTTAGACTCACATGTGTTATTTTAATCACATTCTAGATGTTTGTGTATGAGGTTTATAATAAAAATGGATTAATTAATCAATGACAATTTAATAGTCATAAAAAACATATTAACACAACATAAGACAAGATAACAAGCAATGAACACGATGAATGCAATGCTAATAATGACAATGGGTAGACTAGTAGGGACAATGAATTAACCATGAACCTAATAACAAGGAACAATGAACATAAGAAACAAAATGAATAAACATTAGAAAAATGATGTGAGGACATAGACAATAAGATAAAATGTAATGGATAATTTTCTAACCAAATAAACAATGGATAATGACTAATGATTAATGACATGAATGAATACTTAGGACATATTTACATTGAATGGTGGCTAGCCAAGATGTGGTTTGCCCATATATCCTAGGGTTTTTTTATGCTAAAATAATATTAGGAGAGTTAAAAACCCTACTTTCAACAATCAAACTCATATACTGGCCAGTCAATAGCCCATAGAAATCTAGACCATCCCAAATAAGATCAATCCTGTCATGGATTGAATGTGTGCAATGAAGTTCATTTCCTATCTTGAGTAAGGTTGGACTAAACAATTGTGACTCAAGCCAATATAATCTAGCTCATTCACAAGCATGCAAAGGTTTGTACAAAAGAAGATCACTAATATGATATACATGTCACCACTCAAAATGAATAGACCACTACTAGCCAAACATGTATAGCCCTAATGGAGGTCAGCCCTATAATCCTTTGATTTAGCTTCACTGCTAGCTAGGCATCTATGGCCTTTGTGGAGGCACCTATAATACTTGAGGGGACAAAGGAAAATCATGTTTGGGTGTTATCCTTATTCTTTGGATATCTTTTTCTCTCTTTTTTTGTGGAATTTGCAATTGGATTCTCAGTTTTAGATTATACGAATGATAGGATGAGCGAGAAAAATTTCATTTTATGGAAAGACTACTCATGGAATTATCTTTACTAAACTAAAAATTTAATTAAAGTGCAATATGTGATTGGTCTAAGAAAGAACTCAAGTTATTCAGGGGAATCCTAAAACCTCCTTAGAACATACCAACACTTGATCAAGGTTGATTGGATCAACTAGGAGTGGTTGAATAACTAGAAAATATTTTCATTTTCAAGGAACCTAAGAATATGATTTAACAATACATAATTATAGTTGGGACAACTATTGCATTCTTCCTAACAAAATGTGAAAGACAACTAAGATTTGTGTGCAACATGGTTGACAAGCCAACATGACACATGAGAACACACTACATTTAGACAAATGATAATGAGATATGGAAAATACGTAACATACAATAAATACAAATGGGAACAAAAATACACCAAGGGCATAAGTCATTGATTAATTATACCAATCATGATTGGGAAACACATATTTTCACATCCACAAGATGACCAAATTGGCAAGTTATGAGTTTTTATTTGTTGATGTACAAATTGGATGGATGAATGCAATATGAAAAATTATGAGAGATGAGTTCAAATGATTGGGAGCATCATCATGAAAATATGAGAAGTGATAAAAAATTGAAGGAGTTTCAAATCCCCCAGACATAAAATTGGCTTGAATAAGTGTCAACTCCTCCAAATACAAAATTGGTTTGATTAGAAGGAATGTCAACTCCCCCAAACATTAAATTGGTGTGAAGGAGGAGGAGAGAAATCAAGAGAAAAAAGAAGGTTGGGAAGGGAATAATAATGAAGAAGATTTAATAAGGGAAGAAGGGTGAAGAGGAAAAGAAGGTTGAGGGGTGTAATAAGAATGAGAAAATTAATATTTAGGAATGGAAGAAGAAGCAACATGTGCAACCATTGGAGGGGGATTGGGAGGAGGAGGGAAATGTTAAAAATAAGTGGTAGAATTTGAAGGAGTGGACTCTTGAGGTAGAGTGGGAGAATGAAAGGTGAGTTGATAAATAGAAAAATTGAGATAGGAAGCAGCATTAGCTCACAAATTAGTAAATGGAGGAGGATTAGGGAAAGCAAAAGAGAGTGACATTCAAGGGGCATGATGGAAAGGAAGTGGGATTTAATGAAGGGGGATGATAAGGGTCAATTTGAATAAATTGTCTTGAATCATGAACAATGTAAGTTGTCCCAATTATGGAAGGGATGAATATCTATAAAACTTTACCTTTGATAGATTTTTGAGCTCACTTTATTGAGCAAGTTGACCAGCCATAGGTATGTATCCTCATGATGCTCTAATAAATTAGATAAGTGGGCTTCAGTTGCCACCTTGATGAAGCGAGTGTGTGAGTAACTATACAACATTGACACATGGTAACTCATTTTGGATTGGATTATAATTTAGATTGAGACAAGAAGAAGAAGATAAATTTTTCCTTTGTCATAATAGAGGAGGGCTAACGATAGTCTCAAGAATCATGATTCTAGAATTAAGTGTTTAGATATTGGACATGCTTAAGGCAGACGTTTTGGACATTTTGAGTCCCTAAGCTAAAAGTTGTCATTGATGTCAAAAGGATCTATGTAAGTAAGCACTATGTTTGTGTTCCACAAAGAGCTTCATGAGAAGCAAAGGTTTTGATTAAAGGTTCAAGAAAGGATGTATGATATTTGGTTCCAAAAGGAGCTTCAAGGGAAGTTTAGCAAAAGTTTTTATTTAAAACCATGGACATCAGATTTGAAATGGGTTTTTCTTAAAACCCAGGTTGGATTTTTGTTTCATCAAAAAAGGTGCCTCGGTTATGGAGAAATTTAATTTTAAAGGTTTTATTTAAAACCATGGATCACATATTTGAAATGGGTTTTTCTTAAAACCCAAGTTGGTTTTTCGTTTCATCGAAAAAGGAGTCCCGGTGACAAAGTTATTTAACTTTGAAGTTTAAGGTTAAATTTTAATATTTTAAAATTTAAATTTAAATTTAAATTTCCAAATTGGAAATTCCTGCCGATGTCATAAAATTCGATTGAGGGCCGACGTATGAGAATTCAAGGCAATATGTATAAATATCATTGCCAAAGTTCATTTGGCAATAATCATCAAGCGATTGTGTGTTTCGTTCGAAGAGAGAGCAAAAGTATTTCAGCGCAATCGAAACATGCGAAGAGAGTGAGTCATAGAAGGAAGGTAGGACCCTTCCCATACACCATAGGTGCTTGTGGCCTAGTGGCAAGAGGGTGGCAGTCAATTTGTTGAGCACCAAGAGATCCAAAGTTCAAATCCTACCGGTGCTGGTTTTTTTGCGAAGTGTAAAGGGGAGCGCACCTTTTGGTGCACGTGTCTTTTGGGGCACGATTGGAGCAAGTAAGGTATTGTGGCTGCGCTCACCGTTTCATGTGAGCGGTTGGATCACGTGGTTAGTGGCACCGCGGTTAGAGTGGTGCATGGGCAGCGACAAGGGATCGAATCCCACTAAGAGGCAAAAGGCAAGTTAATTTTTATTTTTAATATTTGTGAGAATAGCTTTGAGGAGAAATAAGGGTTATGGTTTGTTTTAGAAAATTCAAAAATTACTATTGCTTTTAATTTTGGAAGGGTAGCATATTATATATCGTTGGAAAGCATTTTTCAAGAGCTATTTGATTAACTTGCTTAGAAGGAGAAATAAGGTGTGTGTAAGAAGATATTTTAGGTTTTGTCAAGGAGTTCCAAAAGTAAGTTTGATTCATTCTTTTGAGGGTTTATTTCTTGCATAAGAGGACATGGTGATTTTTATTGAGTAGGAGTAATAAGGTGTGATTGGGATATTATTTTCATTGTTGTGATATTACTCAAGTCCTCTAACCTTCTTGTGGTTGATAAGGAAATATTTGAAAGTGTGTTGAGTTTGACAGATTTTGTGGACAACTACTTGGCATCAAAAAGGTATGGGTAATATTCTCCATTGACTTTATTTGGTAACGCATACTACATATTTTTAGAGAATGTAACATATTCCAGGAGTTCTATTTTCTTGAAGCATCATGAGACATGGAGGTCAATCAAGGTACAAAGATTAATTTGTTAAGTTTTTCAAAAAATGTGCTTTTAATAATTTTTGGGAGTGGGATTTAATTTCTTTGATGTGGAGTTATAAGGTTTGAAGAATTTAGAATTTGAATTTTTAAAACTTTGGAGATATAAAGGAATATAAAATTGATTTTTGATTAAATTGGAAGGAATGAATTAAATGCATGGGAGTTATAAGGAAACAAATTAATATTTGAATTTAGATTTGAATCTATTAGAGTGAGAGTGAAATTGATATTTAAAGGACAAGTAGTGAAAAAAAATTGAATTGGGAGAAATATGAAGTTAAAATTAAATTTGATAATAGAATAATGAATGAATGAATTAAATATGATTAGTTGATTGTTTGTGAACTTTGAAATTGAAATTGAGAGATAAAAGGAAATGACTTTGTAAAATTTGTTGATTGAATGAGTTCCATTATGGAAAATAGTAAAAATTTCCTTTCAAAATCACGAATTCTAAACGGACCAAACTTTGCATCATGGAAAAATAAAATGAAATCAATTCTCATTGTTGAGAAACTTTGGGATATAGTGAATGGAACAAAAAACATGCCAGAAGATGAAGTAGGAAAATAAAAATTTGTAGAAAGTGATGCAAAAGCCCTTATGCTAATCACATTTGGGATAATTGATGAAATTCAACCATATATAAGTGAAGCAGAGACTTCAAAAGATGTTTGATAAAAATTATGTAAAATATTTTTAAGGGAAGAACAAAGCAACTATATTGCATTTGCAATCAAAATTGTATTCATTAAAGGTTAATAATAGAGAGAGTATACAACTCTTTATTTGAACGATAACAAAATTAAAGGTTAAATTATTAACTTTGGGAGAAAAAATGGAGGACAAGCTTCTATAATTTACAATAAGAGCACTTCCATAAACCTTCAAACATTTAGTTACTTCACTTCGGGTGCTAAATGAAACCATAATCTTTGATGAATTAGTTATTTTTATTCAAGAATATGAAGTGGGGAATTTAGGCAAAGATGATATGACTAACAATGCTCTGATATTAAAGGAAAATGTACCAAGTAACATTCCAGCATCATCACAATATCAACTTGGATGGAAATAGAGATATTGTCACATATCCAATAAAAAAGACCATACTACAAGAATTTGTAAATATAGTTCTTTAAATCAAATAAATCAAATGAATAGACCTTTTCAATATTTCCATCAAGGTAATATCAACCCCGGTATCAACACGTGCAACAACAACAACCAAAATAATATCTTCATAAAATAAATTTAGTTTAATAAATTCAAGAGGTTCAAGAGATAGAAGCTAAAGAAGAAAATAAAATAAGAGAACTTTTAGTGAGAATTATAGACATTGAAGATGAAGATCAAATTGAATATAATTGTGAAAAGAATTAAAATCATTTAGAAATTCCTAATGGCATTGATGTTTTAGATGATGAAATAAAAGTAGTTAAAAACAAGACAACAAAAATAGATGAAAGACACAAATTAAAATCAAGATCATTCTAAAATTGTAAAATTTGTGAGAGAACCAAATAAAAAATAGATCATGAAAATAAAATTGAAGTACACTATGGATGGATAAAAAAAATAGATTGTATGTTAGGAAATTTATAATTAAAATAAGCACAACCACATAAATATTGCAATAAAAGTATTAATTCATGAAAGAACAGAATATTGCAATACGAAATGTAAATGCAAATATATATATATATATATATATATATATATATATCTCACAAATCACAATATAGAATCATTGGCCTCTTTGAGGGGGAAACCTCTTTCAATACTTTGATTCAATATGCAAAAGATACATTCATTTATGTCCCCTTGTCTTTTAAAAATACATTTCATGCAATCCTAACCTAACGTTCAAGAGTTGGCTTATATGCAAAATGCCACCTAAGCTAGAATATTCCAACAAACAAAGAGTTAAATTATTTATAACAATTACATGAAATGGTCCCACTTGTATAGGCACCTCAAATGCCACAAACCATTACAAAATATCATTAGAATGGGATTCCCACATTGGAAAGGGGTCATTATATAATAATATTAGAATTACATAATAATGTTAGGATGGGGTCCTAACAGTGGAATAGGATTATGGATATGTTACAATGTTTTATGGCCATAAATAAAATCTAATAAATACTATAGGGAACAAGTTAATAGATCATCACCATAACTTTAGATTGTGCTAGAGCCATAATAAAAGGATGAAAACCAATATTAGAGATTGAATATTAAAAGTCTTCAAACCAAATAATGTAAAATTGGGGGTGTTGGAGATATTACATTATTTAGTTTGAAGACTTTTAATATTCAATCTCTGAACTAAAATAGGCAATGAATGCAATTTTAAGTGGTTTACAAGAAATAAAATTTGTGAAGGTTATGCACTGCAAATCAGAAAAAGAAATGTGGGACAAATTACAAAATACATATGAAGGATATGACAAGGTTAATATGGAAAAACTTCAAACTCACAAGAGGAAGTTTGAGGAATTGAAGATGAAATATGAGGAATATATTGCTAGGTATCTACTTCATGTTGATGAAGTTGTTAACACCATTCGTGGACTAGGAGAAAAGATTGAGGACTCTATATTGTTCAAAAAAAATTAAGTGATGGGGGACCGAAAGATCACATGCACACACTCACGCAATTTTCCAAATTTTCTCTATATTAAATCTGGAATTACACTTACAAATAGCCCATAGGCTTTACAATGACCAGCGCTCGGCTTGGTCTTCTCACTTCTACACTCTGCGTGCAATCTCCGATCCACCACCTCATCTAATACATTAAACTAGGTTTTTATAGAGGCCCCGACCCTCTGAAGCATTAAATCATGCATTAATTGGGTCACCAACCCGATTTATTACAAATACTGGGTTTTTATAGAGGCCCCGACCCTCTGGAAGATCAACACAAAAATTGGGACACCAACCCAATTTAAGACCCCACTTCGCACGGTCCCTGTCACCACTGAATCCGTTAGAAAACTCTACACGCCCATCCTTTTTGTCTCCCGCGCTCCTGGGTAATCACCCGCTTTTACTGCACTTTGTGCCACATGTCATCCGTAACACCCCTTGAAAACACCGCCTGTCGTGGTTCCTGCCATCTCTTTCTTCTTCTTCATATTTTTCTCTCTTCGTCGTGATATCGTGACGTTTCAGCCTCCCTGCGCTCCTTTCTCCTTTTCGATGTTTCTCCCCCTCGCTCCCCTTTTCCACTTCGAGCCGCGAAATCGTGACATGTCATGATTTCGCGATGTCTTTTCTTTCTCATCTTCTGCTTCCCTGCTCTGGTCGCAATTTTGTGACATGTCACGAAATCGCGACACTCCCAACTACCCCCTCACTACTGCTCTTCTTCATCGCGATTTCACGACAGTCATGATTTCGTGACATGTCGCAAAATCGTGACACTTCCTCCGCATTCCCTCGGATTCTGTTTAAACGTCGTGATTTCGTGACAGTCACGATTTCGTGATGTGTTGCGAAATCGTGACACTCCATCTGCCTTTTGCCTCGATGTCATGATTTTGCGATGTGTCACGAAATCGTGACACTTCCTCTGCCTTCTGCTTCGATGTCGCAATTTTGCGACATGTCACGAAATCGCAAAATTTTTGTTGCCTTTACCTTCTGCTGCATTTTCATCGTGATTTTGCGACATGTCACAAAATCGTGACATTTCCAACTACTCCTCCTGGCAACTTCTGGTCATGATTTTGCAACATGTCACGAAATCATGACATTTTCGCCCTATGCTTTCTGCCTCCTCGTCGTGTCACGATATCATGACACTTTTTCTGTTGCGATATCGCGACAGGTTTTCCTCCTCCCTCTCCTTGCCATTTTTTGTCATGATTTTGTGACACGTCACGAAATCACGACGGTTTTCTTCCTTAGCCGATTCTTCAACACTGGCTTTCTCGCAACTGGATGCCTCAGCATCAGATGTCCCTGAATGCTCCTACATCAAACACCCGAGGTTAGTGGAGAAGTGATCTTCACTTCTACATGGTCTGGTTGCTGCCTCCTGCAACACCTCCAAGCATTCCTCTGCCTCTGCAGTCTATTTGCACTCCTCTTCTCTCTTTCTCTGTTTCTCCGCACGCTGTCTGCGCAGCTCCCTTTGCAGGGCTTTCACTTGCCTCTGCAAATCTCTCTTGAGCAGTTCCTCCTGTAGGGCCTGCACTTGCCTCTGCAATGCCTTGAACTCTCTCATTGTCATCATTTTTCACACTGATCCTGGTGTAACTGCCTCACATCCGGAGATCTGTTACACACTCGGGGATCCTAAATTCTCTCTCCTCTCTCAGAACCCTCCCACAGATCCTGGTGCAAACTGCCTCATGGTCGACGATCTTTTTACGCACTCAAAAACATTAGCTCTGATACCACTGATGGGGGATCGAAAGATCACACGCACACACTCATGCAATTTTCCAAATTTTCTCTGTATTAAATCTAGAATTACACTTACAAATAGCCCGTAGGCTTTACAATGACCAGCGCTCGGCTTGGTCTTCTCACTTCTACACTCTGCGTGCAATCTCCGATCCACCACCTCATCTAATACATTAAACTAGGTTTTTATAGAGGCCCCGACCCTCTGAAGCATCAACTCATGCATTAATCGGGACACCAACCCGATTTATTACAAAGACTGGGTTTTTATAGAGGCCTCGACCCTCTGGAAGATCAACACAAAAATCAAGACACCAACCCGATTTAAGACCCCACTCTGCACGGTCCCTGTCACCACTGAATCCGTCAGAAAACTCTGCGCGCCCATCCTTTTCGTCTCCCGTGCTCCTGGGTAATCACCTACTTTTACTGCACTTTGTGCCATGTGTCATCCGTAACACTACTGAAAATATCGCCTATCGTGGTTCCCGCCATCTCTTTCTTCTTCTTCATCTTTTTCTCTCTCTGCCACGATATCGCGACATGTCGCAATATCATGACGTTTTAGCTTCCCTACACTCCTTTCTCCTTTTTTAGTCATGATATCGTGACATGTCACGATATCACGACGTTTCTTCCCCTCGCTCCCCTTTTCCACTTCGAGCCACGAAATCGTGGCATGTCATGATTTTGCGACGTCTTTTCTTTCTCACCTTCTGCTTCCCTGCTCTGGTCACGATTCCAAGATAGTCACGATTTCACGACATGTCATGAAATCGCGACACTCCCAACTGCCCCCTCACTGCTGCTCTTCTTCGTCGCGATTTCGCGACAATCGCGATTTCGTGACATGTTACGAAATTGCGACACTTCCTCCACCTTCCCTCGACTTCTGTTTAAACGTCATGATTTTGCGACAGTCACAATTTCATGACGTGTCACAAAATTGTGACACTCCCTCTGCCTTTCTCTGCCTTCTGCCTCGATGTCGTGATTTCGTGACATGTCGCGATTTTACGACATGTCGTGAAATCACGACACTTCCTCTGCCTTCATTTGCCTTCTGCTTCGATGTCACGATTTCACGACATGTCACGAAATTGTGACATTTCTGTTGCCTTTCCCTTCTGTTGCATTTTCATCACGATTTCGTGACATGTCGCAAAATCGTGACATTTCCAACTGCTCCTCCTCCTGGCGGCTTCTGGTCAAATTCTGACATTTTCGCCCTACGCTTTCTGCCTCCTCATCGTGTCACAATATCGCGACACTTTTTTTGTCGTGATATTGCAACAGGTTTTCCTCCTCGCTCTCCTTGCCATTTTCTGTCGCGATTTCGTGACATGTCATGAAATCATGATGGTTTTCTTCCTTAGCCGATTCTTCAGCACTGGCTTTCCCGCAACTGGATGCCTCAGCATCAAATGTCCCTGAATGCTCCTGCATCATTAAGGTCGCTTCCCATGAGATATGATGCAAATGTTTTAGCAATAGAAGAGATGAAGGATCTAGAAACCTTGAGGATATATGAACTGCATGGAATTCTCACAGCTTATGAGATAAGGACATAAAAAGAGCAAACATTCAAAAAGGAGGTAGCATTCAAATCTTCAAAGAAGGTGAAGAATAAATAATTAGAATCAAGTGATGAGTCAAGCAGTGATGAAGAGGCTAACTTTGTGAAAATAAATAAGAAGGGTTCAAGAAAACCAAAGAATATGTAAAATGTGAAATATTTTAGCTGTGGTAATATTGGTCACTATGCAACATATTATCCATAAAATGGGTATAATAGTAGTGAGGATGGATAGGATTACAAGAAAAAGAAATAAATAAAATTCAGGCATGAAAAGAAAAACAGGCATGGTCAAGGCAAGCATGAGAAGAAGATTTTTCAAAGGCATAACAAAATTTTCTATGTTGAAGAAGCAAGTAGCGCTTCAAGTGATGGTGATGAAAGTTCTTCAGATAGTGAAAAATAAGTGGTTCTATTTTTGGCAATAGAAGAGGAAAAGAATACTCCTTTTGAACACCAAGTTGAATATGCTCCTATTGAAGTTCAAGTAGAAGATGTTCTTGTTATTAAAGACCTAGAGAAAGAGAAAATTTTAGAAAAGGATAAAGGAACCATAGTTGATATGGAATAGGAATTTACTGCAACTCTTGAAGAATTGGAAAGAGCTAAAAAGGAAAACTTAATATTAAAGGCTCAAATACAAGAGGATGAGAAAATAAAAGCAAATCTTATACAAGATCTCAATGACTTGAAAGTTAATGTTGAAGAGGCAAGAAGAGTTGAAGAAAGTATGGCTGAAAAATTAGCCATAAAAGAGTTAGAATGTGAAAATATAGAAGATGAAGTTATCTCTCTAAATAAAGGACTTGGAAAATATGTTGATAAGCTAACTAGGTTTAAGGAAATCTCAAAAACCTTGGATGACATTCTCAAAATACAAAGATATCCATTTATCAAGACAGGACTAAGTTATGAAGAAGGCCAAGAGATACAAAAAATGTAGTCAAGCTCAAAAGAAAAAAGAAGTTTCAAAGGAAGAAGAACCTAAGACCTATGATGATGAGTTGAGAAGTGGAAGCATCAAATAGGAAGAAAAAAATGCACAAACAAGGAACAAGGATCATCACAGAAAATGCAAGGGAAGAACTATGAGACCACACTCTCCAAGACAAGACAAATAATCCTTCCAAGGACATTGTTACTCATGTAATAATTTTGGTCATAGAGCTATACATTGCAGGGTTCATAACAGGAATGATTTTGGCTTCATCAAGAGGAACTTCAATTCATTTGCACCTCTCAAGAATTACAATATCATATGTTACAATTGCAATAATTTTGGGCATGAATAAAAGTGGTGTAGTGTTATAAAATATGATACTTCATTGATTTATTTCATGGATAAACTTTGTATAAATAGCAAAGTTGATCATTAAGAGTCGTTGGATTACAAAAACTCATAAAATTTGAACTAGGATAAACTGAGAGTTCACCTGACTCATGGAAGAGTGGTAACTCAAGTATGTCTATCCTAGAACTTAAGAGAATAATTATTTATTCTAACAACCCCCTTAAGTGATACTAGGGGTGAATTTTCAAATGAGTCCTAGAAACAGGACCCGATGAGGTACTCATGTACAATGATTCTTTTTGAAGAGATGGTAAAACCCCATGGGAAAAAACCATCTTTCAAAAAGGAAGAGGCATGTCTTTGGATGACAAATATTATCCTAAAAAAAAAGAATAAACAAGATGTGGCATACCCATAGAAAATGAGTCTCGGCAACAAGGCCTGATAAGGTACTCATGTACAAAAGAGATGGTATAGCCACATAAATGAGTCCCGGTAGCAAGGCCTGATAAGGTACTCATGTACAATATGTGGTCAAAAAGTCTCTACTGAAAGATGATGAAAAAACCACAAGTGTCTATAAAAAGAGTGTGAAGATAGGATGGAGAAAGAACCACAAAAAATTGCAAGGGTAGTCCAAAATGACTCCACAAGCATGAGTATGTGGTTTCCACCTATATGAACACAATGGGCTGATAACTATGTCCAAAACTAGTGGACAAACAACAAAACAAGTGGCATATCCACAAGTATGAGTCCCGGCAACAAGGCCTGATAAGGTACTCATGTACAATATGTGATAAAAATAAATAAAGATCACCAAAGAGAACTCCCTTAAAAATAGTGTCTCACAAAAAGAGTGTGAAGATAGGATGGATAAAGAACCACAAAAATCACAAGGGTAGTCCAAAATGACTCCACAAGCATGAGTATGTGGTTTCCACCTATATGAGCACAATGGGCTGAAATAAGGTCCAAAACTCGTGGATAAAAAACAAAACAAGGGAATGATGAAAAAACCCCAAGGGAGAAAACCATCTGCCAGAATAGAAGAAGAAGAAGGAAGATGTGCATGGAGGATGGAGATAAAGGAAGATGTCCTCTTCAACCCCCCTAGGATAACTTCCATCAAGAAGTCTTCAAAGGACCCATCAGATGTCTCAAAAAATTAAAGACTCATCGCCGAAATGAATGAATCATACTCCCAGACTGGTGCTTGTGACATAGATCAAGGTTATCAACCATGAAAAAAATGTCACTAAAAAAACCTCTCAAAACCAATGTGTCTCACAAAAAAAAAATGTGTGAAGATAGTGTGGAAAGAACCACAAGAATCACAATGGAAGTCCAAATCGACTCCACAAGTATGAGTGTGTTTACCACCTATATGGACACAATGGGATGATTAAAAAGGTCCAAAAGAAAATGGACAAATAGCAAAACAAGGGTACCAATGCTAGGAGTGTCGGGTTCAACCGAGAATGCACTCCATTATACAATAACTTTGAGGCTAAAAAAATAGGTAAAAGTGTCTCAAAATGGAAAATGAACACCACCAATGTGTTCAGCTCGTAAAAACCTTTTCGACGACTATAAATACCCCTATATTTAGATTTTAATGGGGCCTTCATATGTAGAAAAAAAAGAAAACCATCCAAACAGGAAAAATTAAAACATCATTTTGTTGCATAAAAAATAGAATGTTCCCTCCCTTACATAAGCCATGTGGCCATGTGGTCCACTTGCCATAGTACACTGAAATATGAATTTGTGAATCTGATACCATGTTAGAAAATATGATACTTCATTGATTTATTTCATGGATCAACTTTGTATAAATAGCAAATTTGATCATTGAGAGTCGTTGGATTACAACAACTCATCAAATCTAAACTAGGATAAATTGAGAGTTCACCTGACTCATGGAAGAGTGGTAACTCAAGTCTATCCTAGTAGAACTTAAGAGAATAATTACTTATTCTAACATGTACAACAAAATTCTCGAAACTTCCAAAGACAAGCAAGAAGAAGAATAGTCAAAATGTTCAGAGAGATATGGCTTCAAAAGTTTGAAAAAATATTGAAAAATAAGAAGAGCATTATAAGTTGGGAGTATCTTTACTCCCATCCCAAAATTGATCACCTCAATAAAGGAGGTGGTGAGGGGGCTATGCTAAGTGTCTTATATTTAGTCCCAAGGAGCCCTTTGCCATTGATGTCAAAGGGGGAGAGAATTCAGTGAGGGGGAACAATTTGGGAATCCAATTATAGTAAAAGAAATATTTTTTTATAAGGGTTGCCATCAATGACAAAGGGGGAGATTTTTGGAATTATTGAGCATATTGAGTTGTTATGGATTTTAAATTATTGAGGTCAATAGTTGTCATTGATGTCAAAGGTAGAATTATCTTCAAGGTTGAAATAATAAGGTACAAGGCAAATATCATCAAAGGGTACACAAGGCATAAATATATTAATGGCAAAAGTGAAATGGTTGTAAAGGCAAAAATATTCTCCATGGTTTTGATAGCAAGCAATGAACAGAAATTCAAGGGCCAAAGACTTAAAAGAGTTAAAGAGGAGGCAAAAGTTTAAGACAAAGATTTATTTCCAATGGACCAAGGTTTTAAGCATTAATGTTATAATATTTTAATATTATAATGCAAATGAGTTAAAGAGGAAGCAAAAGTTTAGACAAATATTTATTTCCAATGGACCATGGTTTTAATGTTATAATATTTTAATATTATAATGCAAAGTTTTCAAAAGATAAAGAAGCGCCAAATATTCATGGAGGAAATAAAATTCGAATTTCAAATGTGTGCCAACATCAAATATGAAATTGAAAAGCATATTTAAGTGGGTAAAATATTTCATTTGCACTAAGGTTTGTGACTATGCACTAATCAAAGATCATTCACAATATTCATGGAAGGCAAAAGGGAGAATTCTGCACACTGTTTGAGGTAGATCCAAAATCACAAATATCAAGGAGGTAGCGCATTCAAAACCTTATCTAGGTGGCTAGCCCAGATGGTAGGGAGTCCCTACGCTAAGACGTTGGCAAGGAGGAGGTCACGGGGTCAAAACTCAGTGACTACATTTTGGTTGAAAGTTTTGAAAAGAAGGAAAATTCGTAGAAGACGTCTATAGGAATTTCATGCACTTTGATTTTCATGAGGGCAGCTTGCTCGCATGGTAGCCTAGCCTGCGCTATGATGTGGGCAAGAAGGAGGTGGCAGTTTCAAGTCATGATAGCACATTGGTAAGGGAACAAAAATTTTGATCAATTTTTGAGAGTATAAGGTATGCATAGTGCCTATATTAGGGATACATAAGGTGTATTTTAATTGATTGCATTTTGAATGATTGGTTGAAGTCAAAAGTACAATGTGAGAAATTGCATTTCAAATTTTTGTGTGTGGGTAATATAAAATTATTTTTATTTGTGAAAGTAGGAGATATAAGGTGTTAAGGTTGAATGAAAATTGTAAATTGCACTTTGGGTTATTGGATGTTATAAGGCACATTGTGGTATATTGAATATTATTTTTATTTTGTGAAAGTAGGAGTGATAAGGTGTTATTATGGTGTGTATTTTTGCATGATGAAAAAGAAAATTTGAGGGGTTTTGATCATTGTTAAAGCTCTATCTTGTGAAGATAAAAGGAGAGTCATAAAGTATTATTTTTCAAGTGCACATCTTTTTGAAGAGAGATTTTATGTGGATTATTTGAAAAGAAGTTTTGCTAACTTGTTTTGAAGTGGCCAAAGAAAGGGAATTATTTTGAGATAGGTTTTTGAGGGCACATCTTCTTCAAGGCAATTTGAGGTATGGTGATTTAACTCCTTATCAAGGTGGTTGTGTTTTTGAGAAAATTATTTTGAGTCATAAGGTGGAGATATAAGGATTAATTTTGTGTGCATTGTTGGAAATACATGTGTTAGGGTTTGAGAACAAAATTGTGCTTCATTGTTGAATAAAATTGGAAACACATGTGTTAGGGTTTGAGAATAAAATTGTGCTTCATTGTTGAATGAAATTGGAAACACATGAGTTAGGGTTTGAGAACAAAATTGTGCTTCATTGTTGAATGAAATTGGAAACACATGAGCTAGGGTTTGAGAACAAATTGTGCATTGGTTTGAGTGACATTGAAAGTGAATGTGCAAGTGTTAGAAATCAGATTTGTGAAGCAAGTGTGTGCATCAGTTTTGATTGTGGGAAATACATAATAAGGTCATCTACTAAGTGCTATACTTGAGATATCTTGTGAATGCAAATGAATGTGCAAAAGAACATATTGACTAGTTATAATTGCATATCATTCTCTATATGTTCTTGAAGAAAAATAATTTTGGGTAGAATATGTCTGAATTACTTTATTTGATGAAAGCATTTTGAAAAAGATATAAGCATGGTTTTGAACATTGGTTGTATGCAAGTTTTGGGAAATATTTGAACAAGTTTTGTAAGCAATTTTGAGCAGAATTGAGCAGGCCTTTTAGGAGGCTTGAGAGCATATTTGAGCAGGTTGGGTGAGTTGATTTTGAGATAGATTTGGACAGAGTTGAGAGCAGTTCTAGTGAGCATATTTGAGCAAGCATTGTGAGTAGGCTTGAAGAAGATTAGAGTAAGCTTTGTGATTAGGCTTAAAGAAAATTTGAGCAAACCTTTGTGAGTAGGTTTGGTGCAAAGTTGGACAGAGTTGTGAGGAGGCTTGTAGTAGAATTGAGCAAGTATTGGTGAGCAGATTTGAACAAGCCTTATGTGTAGGCTTGGAGAAGATTTGAGCAGGTCTTGGTAAGAATATTTGTGCAAGCCTTGTATGTAGGCTTGGAGCAGATTTGAGCAAAGTTAAGAGTAGGTCTTGGTGAGCAGATTTTTGCAATCCTTGTGTGTAGGCTTGGAGCAAATTTGAGCAGAGTTAAGAGAAGTTTTTGGTTAGCATATTGGAGCAAACCTTGTGTGTAGGCTTGGAGCATATTTGAGCAGAGTTAAGAGTAGGTTTTGGTGAAGCAGATTTGAGCAAGTCTTATGTGTAGACTTGGAGCAGATATGAGCAGAGTTGAGAGCAAGTATTGGAGCAAAATTGAGCAAGCCTTGTGCAAAGGTTTGTAGCAAATGAAAGTAGAGAGAATTTGGTGTCTCCTATGGATAGAGGTCCATAAACCATAGTAGAGGGGATTGAGGACTCTTTCGGATAGAGGTCCATGAACCAAAGTAAAGGGGATTGAGGTCTCCTATGGATAGAGATCCGCAAACTAGAGTAGTGGGGACAGAGGTCTCCTATGGATAGAGGTCCATGAACTTGAGCATAGGGGATTGGTGTCTTCTTTGGGTTGGTACCCATAAACATTGTAATAGGGAATTGGTTCCCAAGAGATTGGTTGAGGAAATTTATATGAAAAATTTTCTATGTGGACGTAGCCCACATTGGGTGAACCTCGTTAAATTTGTGTCTCTCATGTATGTTATGATTTATGCATTGTTTCATTTACTGCATTGATATTATTGTTGTTATCATTTGGAAATAAAAGTAAAAGTTTTGATCTTATATTGTTCACCTCCCTCTTAGTATAAGCTTGTGTTCTTCACATATTAGATTAGGGAGTGTGAGTATAATTTCTCTAATGTATGTGTCAATATGTGAGAAGATTCCAAGTGTAATATAATAAAGTGTGCAAGTGTGCAAGGTGTGAGAGTGTGCAATGTGTCATGTAAATCAAGAGTCATATAGGTAGGTGTCAAATATCCAAGTGAAGAGTCACATGATATGTGGCAAGATGTAATGTCAAGAGTAATGAGACTTTTATCATATATGAGTAATAGAGTCATCTTATAAGGTTACATATTGGAGAAAAGACTTCATGCATTACATTGAATCTAATATGAGTATCTCAAGTAACTCACAAAATTATTTATTTATGAATAATATTTCGAGTTTTATTATTGAAAAGTATTGTTATCATTCTATGAATGTCATTATTTGGTATTGGAAAGATATTTGTATGCTTAAATAGTGTGATTAGTAGTGGATCCTAGATAAGGAACCTATGAGATAACTTGGGTAAATTCCCAATAGATTCTTGTCACCAAAATTAGTTTTGGATAAGCCTACTTAAAAGAATAGCTATAACAAACTTCCAAGAGCATCTAGACAAAAAATAGAAGGAAAAATTCATGAAGGATTATATATTCATGAATAAGATAAACTATTTTCCCAAAGGAGGAAGAGTGATTGACTAAATCATATTCTAAATCCTTTTCCTGCAAACCTTTCAATGATTCAAAATGTTCTACAACTACCACAGATCCACCTATATTTCCTAAAATGTTACCTAAAATATTATGATTAGACTAAATGTTGTAACTTGGACTATTAAGGAAAGTAACTAGGACTTTATGATCCATATTACATAACCCAACCCCTAACACTATAGTAGGTTTGTGAACTAATGACACTAGTGCATAGAGCTCAAAAAGTCATGATTTGAAAAATAGGCTCAAAATACTTTCATATGCAAAAGATATATCCTTCAAAACATTTTCCCTGATGGACCCTAGAAAATGAAAAATGAGATCCTCTAACCTTATAAGCATGATATTCAACTACTCACCAGCATGTGTCATGCTTTGGTTCATTTGTGCAAGCCACTTATATTCAACCATTTTAGTTGTACTTTACTAATTTGTATGCAATAGTTGCATAAAATTCATTGGTTGAGATCCTTTTATTATGAAAAAGGTGGTATGATATGGCATCAATAGTTTCCATGTTACTATCATATCTATTACCAAGTATAATGTGTCAAAAATAATTGATCCCTAGTCTCTCTTTCATAAAATACAACGTGCTAGTCAACATGCCAAAGCAAAAGACGAATAGGAACAACCACAACTAGTCTCACATTATTCATATATATGGTAAATACTAATCAAAATGATAAACTAAGGGTTCAAACATGGGACCTTGCTCCCATAGAACCATCCCAAAAACCACTGATCCACTACAATGTAAGGAAACAACAAGATGCCTCCATGGATGAATGACCCATTGGCCTTCCATGATAGTCAAAATCGGTGTTGATCCACTTTGAATCATTGCCCTCCAAATGGGAACCATCAATAGAAATTACCATGTTGCAACACCAATCAAGTAAGCCATGTAAAATTTGGACACAAGGTGGCCTAAAATGCACAACCAAGGTCTATTTTCATCGAGCAAAAAGGGTGAATGTGAGATTGAACCTATCTCACAATGCCTAGTATGCACTTACAAGCTGCACCCTAGCTATAGTAGCATTCATCCCACATGGATGGAGGTATGTCCCGTCCCTATGGAGAAGGGTTTCATGTGCCAAAAATAGCACCAAGGAGTGGGGCACACATGAATAGAATCCTCTTTTCAAATTCAAAATCTCCCACCTTTTTTGCAAATTGCTATTCAACCTTCTAAAATTTGCATTCTAAAATAAAAAACCTATGATCCAAATTGATTCTTTGAAGAAGCAAAATCTTATTTCCTTTAGGTATTTCAAGAAAATGGGTATGAAAAAATCTTCTTTACCCCTTTTACTCAAAGTACTTATGAGACATAGAAGGAAGAGATGTCTTAACATTCAAAAGAAAGAATAAAGTCACCAAACAACTTTCATACTTGATCAAGTAAGATAGCTTCATATCTACTCTGATACCATGATGGAACTCACAATATTTTATAGAATGAAACAAAAGCAAACCATCTATCCAAATATTATATAGAAAGCATAAAAGGACCAAAAAAGAAGAAAATATACAAAAATTTTGGGGTGCTCGTAGGCACCATAAATATCACTGTACAATATGTAGATTAGATTACACAACACTCCTCTCATTTTTCCATTCCCACCAATTATTTCATCTTCATTAATCTCTTCAATTTTTCATATTGTTCGTAATTGAACTTGTCATCCATAGATATATACTATCTTAGAGAACCTAAAGTTACAGATTTAACCTCAAAAATACTTTATTTTTTATGTTGCCATAGAAACCATATAGTGAAGAGGTAATCTTCATATACCCTGCATAGTACTTACTTCCCATGCTACCCTAAAAAATCTAAAGTGTAATGCATATTTTATCTATTCCTTTCTTTATTATGTTGTTCTAAAATCCTTGAAGTGCCAAGAACAACCTCCAAACTACTTTCATTTTTATTACACATAGATTAATTTCTACTATTTAAGAAAATTGGAGATGACTTGCCTAGATCATACTAAACCTTTTTCACCTTCTTTGCTTTCAAAAATGGACTCTACATATTCCTTATCAACTTTAATTCATTTTGAATTTGAACTTGTACATTACACTTTCTCATCCCATGCATCCTTCTTAGTTTCTTTAGACATTTGCTCAAATTGTATTGTGATGGCATTCACCATTTGATGAGAAAAAGGATATTTCTTTACCACTTTTTGGAGAATGGAAAATTCTTAATCTTATCCAATTTCGACTATAATATGAACCCTTGGCTCATATTTAAGTGTATATTATAACCAAAGGAGGAGACTGGAAAGCAAGCAAATGTGTGAGTGTTTCATCTGTGTTGAGTGCAAGCGACTCCAAAGGTTGTTTTTTGAGGTCGTTGGGCCCTAGTTGCCAATATTTTTGTGGTTTATACTCAAGATTTTAGTGGGATATGTTGCAAGAGATCCAATATGGGTTATAAATATATCTTTCAATAGATCTTCATGTTGTGAACTTGATTGACAACGTCTTCCAATTTGCTACACAAAATAAAAGTAAAAATCATACCTTTTCTTGGTGTCCAAGGCATGGATTAAAGAGATCTCGAAACAATTTTCAAGCAGTTGATCAAAAAATGGTTTAAATCTCAAGTGAATCCAACACTAAGGAGCACCCCCAAAACAAATCCACTATGAAAACCCCTTTCAAGGGCAAGGATTTCAAAGACTCGACCCCAAAAATGAATTTTAGGGATGCCCTCCATGGTGGATAGCCTCAACCTAATGCTAACATTAATCTTAGGGTTTCTCGTAAACCTCTTGAAAATACCTAAGATTGATTCCTAGGAAAACTGAGTTGGGATGTCTTAGGGCAACTGATGGAACTCTGATTGTTAAGCTAGATATGGGCATCATTCATATTGGCATAGAAGATCTAGAAAAAAAGAGGCCTAATTTGTCATTTCTTGGGTTTTTGTTTGAGTCTATCTACTTTCAAAGTTTGTGCTGCAAACAATTGGAGAACAAAAGGTGAGTTACAAATCTCTACTTATCCAAATGGTTATATTCTTGTTTTATTTGTTAATAATGAAGATAGAGAGAAAATATTTCAAGGGGGTCCCTAGTTATTTGGAAGGGTAGGGATTTTCATGAAGCCTTGGCATAATAAATTTAAATCCAAAGAAGAGATGCATTCTATAGGTCCTGTGTGGGTTAGACTCTTTGGCCTCCCAATTGAATTATAGAATTCAACTATTTTTTATTCAATTGGAAACTCTTCGGGAACTTTTATGATGACTTGTTGATTGTACTCAAAAATTTGAACATATTGTTTATGCTTGGATTTGTATTTTAATGGATTTTGACAAACCCCTACCTAAAAATATCTCATTATAATTTGGGGAGGACACTTGGAAGCAAGTGGTGGACTATGAGAATATTCATTTTTGTTGTCGAATTTTCCATGAATATGGTCATTTGGCTAGTGTTTACCCAAATAAAATTCTAGATCAAAAGAAATATGATACAAACTTAGCAGGTTTCCAAATGCCTAAGAAGAAGAACACTAAAAAATCAATCATGAAGGATAAATCAAAGTTATCAACTAATATCTTCGAAATTATTTCCACAAATGATGTCCCAAGTGAGGAAGAGGAAATAATGGTGACAAAAATCTTAGAAATGCAATTAAAAGTTGCAAGGAAGGACTCAGAGATAAACCATCAAATTAAAGGTTTTCAACAAGAAAAAAAGGAGGAAATATACATAAGAAAACCAATATTTTAAATTTTGAGACTTCAGATAAGACAAGTCCCAAGATAGACTAGGTTGAACCTTCTAGTAACACTTTGGATTTATACATGCAACCTTCAATATTAGAAGTCATCCTAGATTTAATTGGGATAAGTCAAGAAATAGGGAAAAAAAAATATGGATTCCAACCAAAAGGTAGGTCGCAAGACCAATCAACATCATATGGTAAAAGAAGGTGAAAAGCTTATAGAGGAAGGTAATATTACTGCCCTTACCAATTTTTTAGCCTTGGTATTAATGAAGATCATCACTTGGAATATTAGAGGACTCAAAGGGAGTCTTTCAAAACAAAATGAAATTAGAAGAATGATTCAGACAAACCATCCACATCTTGTTTTCCTTCATGAAATAAATATTTCAATAGAGGAAATGGATTCAATTTCTAGTAAAATATGGCGAGCTAGAAAAGTTGCTTCCCTCAGTTCCTAGGGGACTTTTGGTGGCATTACTTGCCTTTGGGATCCAAAAGAGGTTGTTATTCACCATATGGTTGGAATTTGGGGTCTTTTGGCTATATCTATTCAAAGTAGATAATCTAACCAAATTATGCTTTGCATAACTATTTATGCTTCGACTACTTTAGAGGAAAATATAAGATGGTGGAAAGATATAACTTATATTATCTCTCATTTTCCTGAAGTTTGGATCTTGATCGAAGAAGATTTCAATAGCATCCTCTCTTTGGATGAGAAAATGGGAGGAAATAGAAATTTGGACAAAAGCACTGACCTCATGAGTGAATATAATGCAAACCTTCATCTTGTGGACATCCAGCCAGATAATGGCCTTATGACTTGGTCTAACAGAAGGTAAGGCTTATCTTGTATTATGGAGAGATTGGATAGGTTCTTGTTCTTTGACAATTTCTTAATCCATGGTCACATTCCTAAGATGAATACTCTTAACGATGTGGGCTTGGATCACTGGCCAATCATGGTGGAAATTTGGAAAACCAATGTGAGTTTCTTGCCTTTTTTATTTTAGTTAATTTTGGTTAGAGATAGTTTCTTTAGACCATGAGTGCAACAATGATGGAAGGAAGGTAAAACAAGGTATGGGACTAAGATGTTTTATTTTTCCAAAAGCTTGCAATACATTAAACCCAAAATCAAGATTTGGAACTAGAAGAGGTTTGGAGATGTCTAGAAAAAAATATGAAGTTATTGCTCAGCTTGAAAATTTGAATAAGAAAATCCATTTAGATGGCCTCACATAGAGTAGAAGTATAGATGAAATTAGACTCACTGCTCAAATAGAGGAATGGGAAAAAAGAGAATAACTCTTATGGAAGCAAAAATCTAGGATCCAATGGCTTAAAGAAGGAGATCGAAACACATATTTCTTCCACAAATCTCTTCTAGCTCAAAGATCTCACAATTTTATTTCTTCCCTGAAATCTGATTCTAGAGATGTTGTCTACACTTGGGATGGCATGAAATCTGTTGTTGTTAATTAGTTTTCCAATCTATTTGTTGTTGCACCTCTTGAATCAGGTTCTCAATAGAATATTCTTCAATCCATCCCTACTCTTATCACTTCTAAGGAGAATTCTATTTTGACTACTCCAGTTACTATCAATGAGCTTCAATAGGTGGTTTTTAAAATACAAAAAGGAAAAACCCTAGGTTTTGATGGTTTTCCTATTGAGTTTTATCAAGAGTTTTGGGATATCCTTCATGTTGATTTATTAGAGGTGGTGGAAGAAGCCAAGAAATCCAAATAAATTTTAAATATTATCAATAAAACTTATATAGCTCTTATTCCAAAAGCTCAAGGCAGATCATATCTCAAATTTTAGACCTAATGTTCTCAAAATTATTACAAAGATCATGGAAGAAATATTGAAGCCTCTTTTGCATAAATTATATTTCCCCTTAAAAAGGGGGTTATGTGGAATAACGTAAAATAGTGGATGAGATAGTTCTTACTCAGGAAGCCATTCATTCCATGGAAATGCAAAATTTCCCATCTATATTCATTCGTTTAGACTTATCTAAAGCTTATGAAAAAGTGGATTAACACTTCCTTGTCAAATTTTTAAGGCATTTTGTCTTCTCTCAGGATTGGATGGACTGGATTATGGTATGTATCTCTTTGGTGTCCTACTTTGTTCTTATCAATGGTAGGCCTTCTAGTTGTTCCCTGCTTCTAGAGGTATTAGGCAAGGTGACCCCATCTCCCCTTATTTATTCATCATTCTTATTGAATGCTTAGGCATGACTATAACCAAAAATAGAGAAAAAAAACCCTTGAGGAAGTTACCATTGCTCATTGAGTTGGGCGTATTTCTCATATTCAATTTATTGATGACTCTACTATGTTAGGTAAAGCTACAGTTAAGGAAGCTTCTAAAATTAAGTAAATAATTAGTTATTTTTCTAATGCTACTGGGCAATTAATCAATGAAGATAAATCTAAAGTCATTTTCTTTGACTGATCTCCTAGATAGGAATTCATGGTCTTGGATAAATTAAGATATAAGAAGACCTTCCTTCCAATCACTTATTTAGGCATTCCTCTCAATATTCAAATATAGAAAAAAATATTGGAATTGGTTGTTGGATAGAGTTAAGAAGAAAATTGGAAAGTGGACCAATAGGTGGCTTTCATTTGAGGGCATAATTACCTTGGTAAAATCAATCCTTCAAGCTATACCTATTTATGTTTTTATTGTGTTGAATATCCCAAAGGTTGTACTTCAAGATTTATATTAAATAAATCATCAGTTCCTCTGGAGTGGTTCTAAGAAGAAAATAAAATGGGCCTTGGTGAAATGGGATACTTTATACCTTTCCAAGAATGAAGGGGGGTTAGGTTTCCGGTTTGCTATTAATAACAATAAGGATTTAGCTGCTAAACTCTATTGGGGGATTTTGCATAACCCTAATACTCTTTGGGCTAAGAAGCTTCATGTCAAATATGTCGAGAAGAAAAATCCTGAATGTTGGGACTGAAAATATGAGATGTAATATTGATACAAGAATGATACAATATATAGGCATGAGGCCTATATGAGAACATGAAAAGTGTCAAGGACACATGTCATAACATGCGAGCAAAGTACACATTAATTCTAACATCCCCCCTTAATGTATACTTTTCTAAAAATAGAACCCTAACATCCTCCTTTATTACATAATTTGGTCTAGGCTCGTGCTCTTTGCACTTGGCTCTCCAACTGTGAATAATGCTAGATCAACGGTGTATACATCTCGATCTGTTGCCTCAGGGTCAGCCACTTCCTTGGATTTTTTGCCTCTGGGTCATCCGTCTAAGTGCCTTAGGGTCATCTTGGGTGCCTTAGGGTCAGCCACTTCTGGGTCTGTTACCTCTGTAGGTCATCCTATAGGTATGTTGCCTCTCGTAGGTCACTAACTAGGTTCACCATGAATATCATCCCCCCTCATGGTGAAACACAATCTAGAAGGTGTCGGTCTCTGCCTAAAATGCACCTTAATACAAAAGAAATACGAACCATATAAGAGTCAGTATCTTCCAAAAATGCACTCAAAAATACAATAAAATGAGCCATAGAATCCAAATGCGGAGGAGAAGAAAGAAGAGAATATAATCTTCTAAAGTGTCTATGTCTGTAGTCTTCAGAAGTTGATCCGAAAAAGTCCTCGAATAGAGTCTAGGGTGTCTATGTCTGTAGTCCCTAGAGTAGGTGTCCTTATGGTTACCATCTCATCCTACTAGAATGCATGGGTAACCAGTCGCTACATCTGCCAGGTTATATAGAGAAGGTAACTAGATACTAGGATCACATACAATTGCCTTGGGAGTGTTGGGTTCAACCGAGAGTGCACTCCATGATACAACATATTTTGAGGTTAAAAATTGTATATGGAATAGTCTCAAAATTACAATTGGACACCACCAATGTGTTTGTCTTGGAAAAACTTTTTTGATGACTATAAATACCCCTATGTTCTATTCTCAATGGGGCCTTCATTTGTGAGAAAAAATAACATACCTCTCAATTTCCCTCACATGGGAATATTTCGGAATGTGCTTCGGAATAATAAAACATGGACTTTAAAGAATTTCCCTCGTGGGGGAGTATTCCAGAATGTCCTTCAAAAAAATACAATGGCCATGTTAAAAAATGATTCTTTTGAAATAAAAATGCCCCCCTCCATTATCTTCAATTTGCATTTTAAAATGTTCACAAGTGTGATCCCGACGCCCATAAACACAACTTTGTGTGCACACAAAGACAACACATAGTCACGCGTTCACATAGGAGTGTGCGGGCTCTTCAATGTAATTTAAAATTGATAGTAAGACACAACTTGGATAACAAGCTATGTGGCAGGTGGGTAGCATAATCATAATGACTAGCTTCGACTATTATGTTGCATGAGTTGCCACACCGTTGCCTGTCACTTGAACGTCGTCCACTCGCACAGGAAGTGGGCACTTTGAAATTTTAAATTGACCAACTAAAGGGGCCTACACATCATGGGCAAATAGGGCCAATGTCCAATATTTTGCAAGTAAAAAATTGTTTGCAGCCCGTACTCTTTCAATGGACATATTACAATGAAGGAAAAATTTTAAAAAATCATGTACAATCCTATTTCCCTTACATTTCTCCATGTGACCACGACCAAGCAGGCCACGTCCCTCTTTTTGGTGTTAGTGAAAAACAACTTGCAATTTAAAGTGATATCAATGCATATAATGAATCCCATTAAAGTCAATGTAACTATAGGACAAGAAATAAAAATTTGTTTTCGCACCATTATTTTGTGACTGTTTGTTTTTGCTCATCGAATGTGGACCTCCTTGGCTATGGATCACCAGTCGTGTGAGCAACTGGAAAGCAGTGGTGACCTCCATGTGAACATCAATTTATTATGTTGCATCGACTTTGGGTATCGTGAGGCTTCCTTTAAGCACGTGTCAGACTACATGCAATCAAGAGTGTGTGGTGGTGAGGAAATGGCTCAGGCAGAGTTGGGAAGGCATGGTACATTTTTTAAATGGAACAACCGAACTCGACGATGATCACATGGAGGAGACTCATTGTGTACCTCCAAACCATATCAGTAGGCATCACCTAGGAGGTATTTCCATCTCATTGAATGTCAGGTGTTGAACACAACATGCGAGCCATCACCGCCCTCAAAACCTGATCGATCCTAGAAAAAATTACACCACGACGTTCATAAATAGACAAATAAAAAATCATGATCTTATTCCCACATTTGATGCCACTACCAACATGCTTAAACTAAATGACAAACTGCTCGTAATACATTGTAGCAACACAACAACCTTCCCTCGGCTTGACAAATAGAGATTAATGTAGATAGAAGGAGGAAAAATAGTAAAATCTACATCTGTAGGGATGTGTGGTCTCAGTATTCACGAGTCTTGGATGCATTGTATGCACTGCAAGGGAGACACGGTTGGCTGGAATAGTTGCTGCTATAGTCTAATATTTATCCTCTGACCAAAATAAACGTCCATAATACGCATCCATTTTCACCGTTGAAATATGATGGTATTGGATCTTGGGCATTGTGGTTTTGCGCTCTGTGAGCGATGCACTAAAAATGAGTTATTGAGTTCAACTGTGCATCGGGGGTTTCAGTTGCTTGGCATCGATGTGGCAAATCTGCATCATGTAAACGTAGAATGGATACCCGATCTTGGGATTGAAAGAGATGATGTACGAGCTCGACTATAGGCAAGTTTTTCTATGAATATTTCTCAATAACTTCTGTGATAGAATATGATGAAGCTCTGTACAGAGGGGTGGATCTAAAATCATCCTATAGTCATCGATGTAGTCGGTGGTGGGCATATAAGTGTCGATGAAGATATCGTGCTTCTTGACCCTCTTGGTGTCGAAGAGCACTCATAAGCTTTTGGATTCAAGCAGCATGATCATCCTCGGATCTGGGAAGAATGACTCACCCAACGACATGTTCAACCGACAGACTATGCTAATTCAATTCTCATATTACAATGAAAAAAATCTCTCGATGTAGTAAATTTTCAAGCACCATGGACAACTAAAAAAAATACTATAAAAAAAACTTTCATAATGTGATGAGAAGTCTGCCACCATAGAATCAACAATAGTCACGATGGAGAGATTATAATATTAGAACCAGTAAGCACAATAATTCAAACAAACTGGCCCATAAATCTTTCCTCTGCTTGATGTGATGAACACCTTTAACAACAACTAGCTCACAATATATCACCACATAAAATCTGGTATAGGTGCACAAGTAGATAAAGCTTAACCTCCCAAAAAAACACTCTAAAAAATATTGCAGCCATTTATTTTCTCAAAAAACTTTCTGGTTTCTGATCCATCAATGATGGAGAGCATACTCCCTCAGTATGAGAAAAACAAAATGGAGGAATAATTTAGGAGAAAATAAAAAATGAGGAAAAAAATTGCGAGGGATTTCCATGAGGGAAATCCCCTCTCAAGGGTTTACACAGGGTAGGAGAGTGATTGAGCTCTGATACCAAATGTTGGGATTGAAAATATGATATGTAATATTGATATAAGAATGATACGATATATAGGCATGAGGCCTATATGATAACATGACAAGTGTCAAGGACACATGTCATAACATGCAAACAAAGTACACATTAATTCTAACACTGAAGACCTTGTTTGCTATCAATTGCCTTCGAAAGGTTCTCTCGTTTTAGAGATTCTTAAGACCGATGAGGATTTTATTAAGCAAAATTTATTTTGGATCATTCATAATGGTCAATAGGTAAATTTTTAGATAGATTCTTGGGATGGTCACCAACCTTTGATAACTCAGTTTCCTGATTAGAGGCCTTGGATGGAGGAGCTTCATCGAGCTAACTAGATAAAGGTTGCTAATTACTATTGGTACCATATTGGTAATTCAAAGGTTGGTAGATATTGGATCCTTGTTGAGGACTAGCCTATTCAAATTCCAGAAAGACAAATAAAATATATCCAAAGCATCCTTCATATGAGATCTCTCTCTTGGTCCCATGATAAAGATTATTTTGGATGGAACAATACTACTAAGGGTGAGTATTCAGTTGCTCAAGGTTATTTGGCCTTATGCCATAATAATCCCAACCAATTATATGACATATTTACTCAGTTGTGGACTCAAAAGCTCTAACCTAAGGTGAGGTTATTTAAATGGATTTTATTGCATCGTAGAGTGCTCACTGGTGAGCAATTTATGAAACATGGTTTTCATGGCCCATTTAGATGTGAAATGTGTGGAGAGAATGTGGAAAATCTCAACCATGTTTTTATTGAGTGTACCTTAGCCTTTGAGCTATTATGGAGAATGACCATCTTACTTGGCTTACAATGGTCCAATTTTTTTACTTTTGAACAACTTTGGAGGGATTGGCCTAATCAGGAGGGTGTTAATCATTTTATTAGGCAACTAGTTTGGATGGGTTCTACCATCCTACCTTTGAATATATGGAAAGAAAGAAACAACTACATTTTCAATCAAGAAAGGAAGGACACTCACTATATTTGTAAAAATACCATTGCCAACTTAGTTGAACCAGTCCAACAGCTCCTTAAACACCCCTAGAACTCCCACCAAAGATGGGATCAAGTGATGCCAAGATTGAAGATTAACTCTTTTAATGGAAAACAAATTAAAGGGAATGTGAGTAATCGAAATATGCATAGAACAAGAAATTGCTAACCTCCTCCTAAGTATTTTTGAAAAGTCAATACCGATGGAACCTCTAGGGGGAACCCTAGAAAAGCTAGTGCGGGAGGAATTGGTAGACTTTTAGATGGTTCCTTGGTTTTCACTTTTGTTGAGAATTTGGGTATCATTTCCAATAATCTTGTTGAGGGGTATGGTATCCTTAGAGGCCTTCGAGAGGCTACTAAGGTTGGATGGAAAAAGGTGTTGGTTGAATTCAACTCTCAAGTCATGATTAATTTGTTGAAGACTCCTTCTAAGAATCATAAGGTTTATTAGAGAATAAAAATAATTGTTGAGAAGATTCAATTAATCTAGATGGACTTTTTAAAATTTGAATACAATCATGTTGTCAAAGAACAAAATATGAGTGTTGATGCTTTAGCTAATTGGACAAAGGTGATCTTACTTATTATGGCCACCCTCCCAGATGGTGGGATTCGCAAATAAGGGAAGCTCTTCTTTCTATTCTTTCTTTGGATGGCTCCAATACTAGAGGTACCTAGTTCCTTTTTTCTTTGTTTTTGATTCTCTTTGGTTTGGTCAGGGTATATTAGTTCCCTTGCCCAGACTGATCATTCTTATATTTTCTTTGTTGATTCTTACCTAAATAGCCCTTTTGGCCTACAAATGCCAAAGTTGTATTCTATTTTTTCTTTTTCTTTTTGTGTGTGTTGTTTTGTATTGTTTTTGTTATGTTTTATTTTTGTGTTTTTTGTGTTGTTTTTTATTTTTTTGTGTTTTGTGTTTTGTGTTTTGTGTTTTGTGTTTTGTGTTTTGTGTTTTGTGTTTTGTGTTTTGTGTTTTGTGTTTTGTGTTTTGTGTTTTTGTTCTTTTTTGTGTGTGTTTTTTGTTGTGTTTGTGTGTTGTTTTTGTGGTTTTTTGGGTGTGCTTTATGTTTTGTTGTTGTTTGTTGTTTTTTATATTTTTTGTTGTTTTTTATGTTTTTGTGTTTGTTTTGTCTTTTTTGTTGTCTTTTGTTCTCTTTATGTTTTTGTGTTTTTTGTTTTTATTTATTATTGTATTTTGTGTTTGTTTGTTTGTGTTTTTGTTGTTTTAGACATGCTCTTTGAGTGTGCCAAAGGGGGAAGGCCAGGTGTGAACCTTGGGTATTTTTGGTGGAATAGATACCCCTGCCTCCTTGGGACTTACCCGATAGTGGCATCTTAATTGAGATGTTTTCCACAAAAAAAAAGTTTATCTTATGATCAAAACCACTATATTTTTCTTTACCATTCTCACTTTGCAATCTCTTGGTGTGTGTTAGATTTCATAACATTTGTGGCACCAAAGTCCATTTGTTGATCTCATTCTCTTGATTTAGATTTAATCTTAATAGATGTTGGTAGAGATTTTGAAATATCCATGAAAACACATTTTCATGTATATACAACATGATCTCTCTCTTTAGTAGTCAATGCATCTTGGATGAATTTTGCTATAGTATTACAAATATTCTATAATATTATTTATTGTATTTACACAAAGGATAACTTTCTAGCCAAGCATCTTCCCAAAAATGCACTTTAGTGCCCCTTCCAACTTTCCACCTAATACCTTTCCAAAGAACTCCCCTACTTTTTATGATGTGATTCCATAAAGAAGAGCCCTTACAAGGATCTTGGATAGTCATAAGTCTTTCTATGTCATTGTTTACATAATTGTTTTCCATGTATTTAGACTTTAAGATTCTAGCCTATATTGAATCTCTCTCTTTTATAATCTTTCATCCTATATTTCCAGCCAAAACATTGTTCAAAGTTTGGATCCTTCTTAAACCTAAACCTACATGATTTAGGTCTATATACTTTTTCCCAAGCAACATGTGGGATTCTTCTATTCTCTTTTGGTCCAGATCATAAGAATATTTTTTGGATACTTTTTACTATATCCACAACTTTCATAGGGATTTGAAACACTAAGAGCAAGTAAATGGGAAGATATCAGAGAGTACTTTTAAGCAACTATAATTTACCTTCTTGACTCAAGAGAGTCCCTTTCCAACCAACCAATTTTTGCTAAAATTTATCCAATAAAGGATCCCAAACACTATCCTTACAAACTCCTATAAAAAGAGGTATTCCAAGGTAAATTGTTGGGAGAGAGCTAACATTACAACCCAAAATACTTACAATTTTTCTTTGCCTAATCTTAGGGGTATTCATAAAGAATACTTTACTTTTCTCTAAATTAATCATTTGATGGGAAGCCATCTCATATAAATTAATAATCCTTCTAAAACCTCTTGCTTCCTTTATAGATGATTTCCCTAGAAGCACAATGTCATCAAAAAATTGTTGATGAGCAATGGCTCCTATAGAAGAAGAGGATTTCAACCCCAAAATTGCACCTAAGTCTTTGACATACATAATACATCTTCTTAAAGCTTCATCCATAATGATAAATAAATAAGGGGATAGAAGATCTCCTTGTCTCAAACCTCTATTACTTCAAAAAAAAACTAGAAACAAGTTCCTAACCTCTCAAAATCCATTACTTGATCTTGAACATTGACATCTGCTATATCCAAACCTTTGTCCTAGTTGAGATTATTCAACACAACTTGCACATTATCTTTAGATTTATCAGCATCTTAAACAATTTTAATTGTTTCTTTTTAAACTTGAATATGAGTTCCCTCTTTAGGCTGAAAGTTCTTTATTTTGATTGGGCAATCCTTTGCTAAATGTCATGTCTTTGCACAAATTCTACAACAAAACAGGTCATTTTCATAGATGAGAGGTTGAACCCATGTTTCCCATTTTGAAACCAATTTGACCTAATTTGGACATTCCTTTTCGGATTTAATCAAAACACACATTCTAGCAAAGAAAGCTCTTTTGTGTTCCTTTGTAACATAATCTATTGCCATATAGCACCCAAAGGAGTTAGCAATGCTCTCCAACACTTCTTCCTCCCAAAACTCCAAGGGTAAACTAGGGAGCCTAACCTAGGTTGGAGCAACATCTAATTTTTTTATACCCAAGTTAAAACCTGAAGCTTATCTCTTAAGAAACAACCCTATCTAACCCATAAACCAGGGTCCTCCAAAAAGAACCTATAGACAATCCTCTTCCACTAAAAATGATGCCATGAAGAAACCGTCTACATGCCCTTTTATCTTCCAAATTTTCCAATAAAGGACTTATGAAGCATTTGATGTCCCTTTTCAAAGATCTTATTAGATATTTTTAACATCACTCCTTTAGAAGTGGATTTTAAAGAAATTAAAATATGAGGTTCTTTTTCAATCTACAACTATGACTTGCCTTGAACATTGTCTGATCAACTACTTATAACCTTGCTTTTTCCATAAGCGAGATTATCAGCCTTTTTGAATGCCTTAGAAACATTTTCCTTTATCAACCGACAAGTAAACAGGTCTACTTGCTCCATTTTTCCTGTAAGATCAATATTCTTGCTCTTACCTCCCTCCCCTCCCTTATCCACAACATCAGAAAGTTCTCCTTTCACAGTACCTTGATGAGATCCAACAATCTCTACTATTATTTTTTCAATAGTCTAAGTCTGATCCACAGTATTAAGAGGTTCTCTTTCTACAATACATCAATTAGATCGAATAGTCTCAACCATTATTATAAAAAATCTTATTAGATACAAATTATGGATAAATTTCAGCAACGGTGACCTATGTTTCTTCCATTCCAATTCTATAGTGAGCATATATCTCGTCTGTGATGTTGAAACTTGAACCTGCTATTGAATGCCTCCTTAAATGAGAAATATAAGATTTAAAAAAACTCTACAAGTAACTCGCTCAAAATAAATTATGGTGTAAATTAAAGATAACACGAAAGTACGACTGGTAATATGAATATGAGACGCAAATCTTACAGAATTAACCCACGTTAGAGTTGTAACACCAGGCACCCAATGTAAGCATCAAAATCATAGATAACAAAATTGTTTTTGATACTTAAAAAGGCTTAAATACAAAAGAAAGTAGGCAAGATTTAAAAGGAACTTGCAAAACTCCATGAAATCTATCTCAACTCCATATGTTGCTGCATCAAACTAAACTAAATCCAACTGAATTTCATGCCTTTTGAGATATCTAAGCATATAAGCACAAATAGGGATGTGATTGCAGCGCCTATGCCAAAGGCACCTTAAAAAACACATATAGAATGCCCAACAGAGTAGGGGTTAGACATATAAAGAAACCACACCCAATTAAATTGTCATGGTTTAGATTCCCTCGGAGAATGAAGGGGAAACAGAGGAAGCAACTTGGGTTCACTCTTAGGGGATCTCATAGTCGGTGAAACCTGAAAAGAAAACTCCTTTTCTTCCTCTTCGGACCGGGATTTGTTGCAGGAAGTCGGAGTAGAAACAGAAGAACATGGGCTGTAACAGTATTCGCTCCAATAACAAGTGGATGATGAAGTGAATGGATCAGGCCCAAGAGGAGTTATTGGGCTTGGAATAAGATTTGGTGACAGCCCATTACCCTGAAACAATACCGAATCAGGACTCCGTCCATGACTAGAACCATGACCCAACTTGATCTCTAATTTTTTGCTGAATTGTCTTCTATCCTGGAGCTTGAAGGCTGATTTCCGAGGACCCACTTCAATCCCACTCTTCAAAAATGTTACAGAACTCCCATCTGATGGCACCAAATTTCTTCCAGGAAGCTTCTTCTCATGTGATATGCCTGTAAGTTTCTGCACAAGCTCCCTGAAGCTCTCGCTGTCTGTCTCCACAAAAGTAGTGGGGACTGCACTCTGCTTAGTTGATTTCACACCCTCAGAATTAGCAGGCCACCAATTTTTTTGGCCTGCAGGCTTTGTCATGGCTAATACTTTCTCTCTACTTCTGCAAATTAGAAAAACTAACAGCATCCAAAACTAAGACCTAGAAACAAAACCCAAACCGATTCCTAATATTTGTTTGGAATCACAAAATTAATGGGACGAAGGCAATGAGTCAGGGAGACAATGACAATATAATACGGCGAGATAATTTGCTTCTATAAAGAAAAGAACACGCAAGACGCTCACTAGCAGCCAAGAAGATAGACCCGTCAAAATCCTGCATTCATATTCAAAACATGAATCGATTTTCCGGGGCTTTGAATGGCCAAGTACATCGTGGGGGTGAGAACACGGTCCGAGTTACGTGGACTAGCATTCATTGCATCATATACGTGGGAAGCTTCTTGTGGACAATTCCTTGTGGGCTTTGAATTTGTGGGATCTCCTGTCCACGTGGAAGGAAAATTTCAAATAGATGTCGGGCATATAACAATGGTCTTGGGGATTTCAGCATTTTTTTTTTTTCCATTTTGTTTTAAATAAATCTGTGGGAAGAATCCAACGGGCTTCACTTCCTCGGGGAATTCGCGTTTCGTCTTTGACTAGAGTGAATACCGATCATCATCAACGGCGAATAACGTGGTTGTGTTTCACACGGAATCGTAGGCACTAAGTCTTGCAATAATTGGAAAGACGATTCAACTCAGTGAGTTCCTTGGCAATGCCAACAAACAAACAAAACAAATTCTATCAACTCCATCCATCAACTCAGAACTCACATCATGGCTAAACATAGCATCACATAAGAAAGTTAAACCTATTCAATGTGTAAATAATGTTTGGGTATTTTGGTGAGGCATTCATCAGATGTCTGGGGTTGCCTGTTTACAAAGGTAGTAGTCTGATTTGAATCCTCTGAGTGATGGTACAGTACGAATCTTAAGCGACTGGTGGTCCCCTTCACATCGGGTCAACAATACCAAAGGCGGAATAGGTTGGTGGAAGCAGCCCCTGTGGTTTGAACCCTGTGCTTCTCAATTACTAAAAATGGTGTGGTTGTGACCAAAACTCCTATGTAACTTATCAAGAGGAGCCCTAGGTTCAAACCTTGGAGCATGCCAATAAAGGCAAAGGTAGTAGTCTTACTTGAGTCACCAATCCTGAGCCACCGGGGTTCTCCCTCACTCTGGGCCGCCTTTACTAAGGAGAGGTAGGGGTTATAGAGGCAGCTTCAATGATTTGATTTGTGTTCGAGAAGAATGTCTGACCCTGTGCCCAATTATAGTGTGGTTGTGACCAACTTTTGTGTTCGGGGAGAATGTGTGACCCAGTGCCCAATTAAAGTGTGGTTGTGACCAACTTTCGTATGTAATCGAAAAAAAATGTTAGGACATGCCCAATAAGGGCAAAGGTTGTAGTCTGACTTGAGTCACCACCCCTTAGCCACGGCATCTCCCTCACTCCCCGTACCCAAAACTTTGACCTGTGTTCGAAAGCATAAACTTTGAGGAGAATGTCTAACCCCGTACCCAATAATTAAAGGTGAAAAAGTGTTACAATTCCCCTAATATCAAAAAAAAATCCATCCAATCAACTCAGAACTCACATGATGACTAAAAATAGTATCACAGAAGAAAGTTAAACCAGTTCAATGTGCGAATAATGTTATTATTGTTTATGTCAAGATAAAAGGTCCATGGTGGCCCAATCGTTTGATGGAAATCCAAAAGCATGGCGACTAACATGAGCATATATATAGTATATACGATCTTCAAGCAGTCTCTGTCCATGGCAGCGCCAAACTTGTTGAAAACGAAGAAAGAGTGTGGAATCGGATTGATTTATTCAACTATTGCAAGGAATGCATTTTGTCCTTATCTTATTGCCTTGCTTTGTTAGGTATGTGGAAAATCAAGCTGAGCTTGTATTTGAAATCGGACTTTTTTTTGGTTTTTTTAATCCACGGTAAAAGGAGGGAACATCAATAGATGGGTGTTCAAGCGTTTGATGATAAGGTCCGCATTGACGTTGCTTTCCATGTCTTTTCTTTGAATTTGTTTGTTTTGCTTTCTTCTGCCTACGTGATGAGTTGTTTTCTAGTTTTTCTTCCTAGAAAAATAGATACGGAAAATCTCTTAGACATTTGGTGTAACAGTAACACAATGGAGCTTATTCGTTTCACCTGCGGTTAACCAAGTTGACTACAACTTACTTCCGTGTAGGACAAGTAATGTAATGCCTGAAGTTCCCAATATTCTTAATGGCTGCATTGTGGGCTTTTTATACGCCAAGACATAACACGCAAACCATGCTTCTGGTGGAAACAAAATCTCAAGTTTCGGTGGTCTCTTTTACCTTCATCTATGTCAAAGTAAAGTAAGGGTTATAATGCAGCTTCACACATTTGAACCTACTTTTTATAGTAAAAAATAAGAGATACTAGATTTAAGTTCTTCATAAAATAAAACATAAGTGGAAGCCTGGACTAGACAAGAAACTCCAAAAAAAAATTAAGATAGTTAAAGAATGGTTAATTTTTTCGGCAGATATTTATCAAAAGACATTCAAGTTCAAACTAGGGGGCAACTGTTTGTAAAGGTAGTAGTCTGATCTTCTGAGTGCGAATCGGGTGAAGCAGCCCATATGGTTTGAACCATGAACCTATCAATAACTAAAAATAATGAGGTTGTTGTGTGGTTGTAACCAACTCTTCTATTAAAAAAAAAAAAAAAAAATTATTAATCTTTAATTTTTAAATTAAAACAAGTACTTATCTATAATAATTAAAAATAAAAATAAAATTTAATATACATGTAAACCAATTTAAGTGTTGTAGGTGAGTTAGAGAGGGTAGGACAATCCTCCAAGGGAGGTCCTTCGTTTGAATCTCCATCCTATTAAACGCAAATTGGGTACCAAAAATCCAATTGATTATGCTGATGTGGTTAGGACAGGGTGTGACTGGCGAGTGATTTTGACGATATAAAACCTCTTCATAAAAGTTTTTCAAGCAAAAGGTTTTTCTCTAAATTTAAAAAAAATATACATATAAACCATAAATAATATTTATACTATTATTTATCCAGTATAGACAGGTGTAAATATGACTCTACGTTACGTTTTGTCAAAATTTTGGACGTGTGGGGTTATATGTTAGACCTAAAATACCTAATTTTGCAATATAATGACTTAGTTATATGAATTTGACCACAAGCGTTTCCATGAAAAGTACTCACACGAACTGGTGGAATGGCGAGCAAAACACTTTGGTCAAAAAGTACTTTCATATATCTACAAAAGGTACGTGACGTGTCAATGGCTTTATATGTGCTTGTATCTTCTTAAACTATACAAATGATGATGGTATCTCCATGACAAAGATGGCATTAGAAAAAAGGGTGGATATTTTAGCTATGGTTCAAAATCAATCTAGATATGAAATTGAGATTGAAATTTTTGAGAAATATTATCTTAAAGTATTTTTTATAATAGATCAACTAGATCCGAGGTGTAGACCAATTGGTTCATCCAAACCCCATAAGGGGGCGGAGGTCCAAGGTTCAAATCTCGGGCCTCGTCGGACTGAACGCTTGTCCCTTTCCTGGTGCTTTCAACGGCGTAAAAGGTTTAAAATGATTGTGACATGGTGGTTATAGGGGCGGATTGCGCAAAGATCTATGTGGCGGCTTCTGGGGCGGACAGCGCAAAATACTGTGGCGGCCATAAAAGCTGGATACCCTGCCCAGATTCGTGGCGACTACCGATTCCACCATGTAAATTCAAAAAAAAAAAATAATGGATCAATTGAAATGTTATATCATGTATTAGTTAAAATCAATTAAAAAAAAATTATAAACATTAAAAAAAACATTTATTAAGATAATTAAACAACATTATAATAGTAGAGGTCTTTTTTTTTAAAGGTAGAAATTTTTTTCTCAATAATTTCCATAACTATTTTGAATCTAGATAAAGTTGTTGAAAGACAATTTATCTATACTTGTGTATTAAGTCTATTTAGCTCATGTATCTACTGATGAAATTGACCATGAAGATACTCTAGCTTTCCTACTGTAGCAACCAACACTCCCAAGCATCTTTGTTTTCAAATAAATTTGAGGATAATAAGCATGCAATTTTTCCAAAGAGGATTGACTTCATCAAGGTAAGATCTATGAAGGAAGGCTCTTTTCTAGGGGATTTGTACAATGGAAAAGATAGAGTTGATCAAAGACCATACCTCTTGAGCAAATGAACAATATTAAAAACGATGATGGATAGATTCATGATTTTGACAAAAGGCATAAAAGGGAGGATACCTAATCACTAGATCAAGAATGGTTAAGGTCGACAATTTGAAATGAAGAACTCTAGCCAAGTACTTGACATTTAGATTTTACTTTTACCTTCTAGATTTGGATTCCAAAAAGGACAATTCATTCTTAGAAAAGGATATTAGCCATTTCTTATCAAGTCTTGAAGCACGAGGGAAGGGCTTGAGAAGGATAGGATAATCCTAAATTGGATTTATAGTTCTAAATGTGTGCATCGTTAGGTCATCTCTAATAACGAAGGATATTCAGGTAGACATACAATTTTTGATAAGGAATGTATCAAGTATTGATGAATAAATGAGATTAAAAGCAAAACATTAGTAGGATGATAGATTAAAAAGAATCTTGGCTAGCCCCATGTAACGAGCGCACAATTTGAATGATCCTAAATGTTATATAAGATATTCATTCCCTTATTCAAAAACATGGTAACTTTTAGATTTGGTTGTAATGCACGAGGCTTCTAATTACAAGGGACAAAATGGTTCCATTACATGTTTAACTTTCCTATGCCTAGACCGTGCCTAAGAGAGTCACTCTTTCATGAAAGAGCATGTGCAATTTCACTCTAAGGTTATCAGTTCATGGATAAAGTGGTAGGGACCCCTTGACCCAAAATATTTGACATTTACTACCTTGTCTTCCCATGGTGTATTTTGTCATTTTCCTTTAAAGGATGCTTAAAAAATTCTATGGTGAAAAAGGGCCTTCCAAAGCTTCCCCCATGTAGGGCTCTTGCCACCATTTTTGCTGGTAGTGACTTGCTTTGAGGTAGAGGATCTAGGATACCCATGTCTCCTTTGGATATAGGAATAGTTTTCCATAAAATATCAATTATTTGTTGGATCCATCCCACTTAGACTATCTATGGATGACTTATATCAATTTGAGGTAAGCATTATGAGATTCCAACCATGTTGAGGAGGAGTATAGATGAGATGCCACTAAAAACACATTAACAACTTCAATTTTACCAACAAGAGAGAGGAATTTATTTGAACATGCATTAATTTTTTTGAAATTTGACCAATACAAGTCTCGGGGTGATACTTTTATGACAAAGGTTATTCCAGGGTATTTGAAAATTTACCCATGAAGAATATGTTTCTAGGAATCAGGTACATTACTCCACAAAGGGGTAGAAGAATGAATAGAACCTCTATTTTATGCTCACTAATTATAAATCCTAACACATCATAATATAATTGAAGAAATATTGCATAGTCAAAAATTTCTCTTCCCAATTTTAAAGGAATACGAGAGAACCATTTGCAAAATGTGAACTAATCATATATCTCCCATTAGGCGGTCTTAGCCTAGCTTATAAACCTTTAACATTAGCTATTTTCATGAGACAGCCTAGGGTATCAACAATTATAACATAGAGGAGGGGGCTAAAGGATCATTGTCTTATTGAGCACTATAATAGAAAACTTTCAGATAATATACCATGAATTTGTGCATGGGTTGAGACATATTGAAATAAGAGTGTAATATGATTACATAAAACTTCCCCAAAACCTAGCCACTTAAACATTTACAAGATAAAATGCCATTTGATTCTCTCATAGGCTTTGTCAAAGTTAATTTTAACTAGAAGAGAATCTTTGTTAGAATCATGAGCCCATTGTGAGACCTTCTAGAATAACATAAGATTATCCAAGATATGTCTTCCTTTTGTGACTCTTATTTGCTCATGTCTAATAATTACTTTGGCTATGGATCTAAGCCTAATTGCTAAGGCTTTTACAATGATTTGGTATGCAACATTGAGGAGGGTAAAGGATCTCTAGCCTAAGAGGGTGTCATTACTAGTGTTCTTAATTTTAATCATCTCTTGGTTAATAAATTTTCTAAGAGACCCTTTGTTGAAGGTCTCTTTATACACTATATACAACTCATATAGGCCAAATATTTTGGTAAATTTTCATTGGGAGACCATCCATGTTGGGGGGCTAGTCCTTTTTTATCTCCCATAGATTTTGTTTGAGATTTTCAATAGATAATATAATATCCAATGGTTTATCCATAAAATGAGGAATTAGAGTAAGGATACATTCTTGAACATAACTATACAAAATAGCTTATGTTTCATCCATAAGAGTTTTAGAGAAAATATTCACAAAATGGGAATAAAAGGCATAAACTATGATAGGAGATTTCATGGTAACAAAACCATTAGAAAGGAGCAACTTGGATAATTTTTTCTACTAAAATTTTTGTCTTAAGTAAAGAAGAACTTGGACCCCATGTCTTTGTGTTCAAGCCAATTTAGTATCAATAGAAAATATGCACCATTAGCTTTTTATAGCTCATACTCGATTTTTTGCTTGTTAAATTTTATAAAGGATAGAAGGAGTTTCATGACATCATGCCTCAGTGTTATGACTCTTTTGAAGCTTAAATTATTTGGCCTGATATTTTGAGCCATTGTTTTTTTATATTCCTGTAAGAAAAGAATAATATTTTGAATCACAATCTCCCACCAATGGATCCACCCATCAGAGCTAGAAGGACATGTCTAACTATTTTAAACTTGTATAAGCTAAAAATAATTTTTAGAATCTTAGTGGGATATATTGATTTTTATTAAAAATTAGGAAAATTATGGGTTGAGAACAATGTGAAAAATAGAACGTGATAGGTAGGTGATCATATAGGATAGTGCAAGGAATGATAAAAATAGTTTGGTTTGGAAGTAACATTTGTATAAGGAATTTGCTCATATACGCACTTACTAGACCTTCTATCTTGCACATACCTACCATTATATTTAGTGAACCATTTAACAATATTAGAGAAATATTGATTGAACAAGGGATCAAACACTCCAAGGGAATTATGTAAGAACTACCAATTAGCATACTCACTCTTGAGAGGTTCATTGCATTGCCAACTATGATCCACAAATATTTCAACTCTATTGAAATCGTCAAGTAGAAAAATTTTAATTGTTGGTAAAGCTAATGTCATCCATTGCCAAATCTTTAAATGACTAGATTGATCATTGGGTTAATATATGGAGCATAACCCCAACAACTAATTTTCCTCATTACTGTTGTTATCTTTCCAAATAAATTAACTCACAAAGCTTTATCTAGGATCAAGTATAAGTTAGATAAATGACATTCATAAAATAACAATAAATCACACTTCTAGAATAGAAACAATATCTCACAAATATAACACACAAATATTTTAGTGTTAAAATATTACAATAACGATTCATAGAGATTACATTGTATGGAGCTTTATCTCCAATATATAACTTTACATGACTTTTCAATGTTCTAACTATTGCTCTCCTCAAACATCCAAGAGATGCAACCTTTAAAATTCCTCTAATTAAGAAAGAAATCTCATATTATCACATATCATGTGACTCTTCATTCTCTCTCTTGACATCTTGCACTTTCTCTCATATTGACACATTGCACATTCTTACTACATGACACTTGGACTCATCCTACACATTGTCACATACTTTAGGGAGAATATAAATTACACACCCTAAACTAATATTTACAAATGTGCAATGGTACCATGGGGGTACTTTAGCATAGTACCAAATAATTTAATATTTCTAATACCCCCATATTACATTATTTGATAAGAAGGCTTGTTGTCTTCATCCTTTGATTCTTTGTTCTCTTCATTCTTCAGCTCTAAGTTGTATGAGTTGTATATAGTGTATAAAGATGCCTTAAATATATGCAACCTTCATTGGGTCTACCTTTATAAATCATCTATGTCTACCTCTAGGTGGGTCTCTGCCTCTTGGTATTTGCCTCTTGGTATTTGCCTCTGGGTTTTTGCTTCTAAGTTACCTTTGGATCATCATTGCCTCTGGGTCATCCACTAGAACAATCATAAAACTATCATTTCTTGAAGAATTTTCACTACAAGTGTTCATGATAGATCACCTTCCAAGCTATACTTGGGGTATAATCCCATTTCTTTATGATAATACTAATATTATTCTTTATATTTAACAAAATTTGATCATACTTGGTTTCCTTCTATATAAACCATACAACATTCTTTTCATATTATCCCATTCACTCATGCTTATCCATCCACAATCCATTTTTAATATGCAATTTTTCTTTATGTAGACAATATTTTTTTGAATGATTATGTCGTTCACAAGTTTCACAACAATAGAGATTCCAATATTTATTTATCTTATGTCCATATATACCACAATGGTTACACTTGTTCCCTATTATAGAATTCCTTTTGCATTTCTTTGATTCAATATTTCATGTTTGTCTTTCATTGTTACTAGCTTTATTAGTCTCTATCACATATTTAATGTCATTGTTTCCTATCATGAAGTACCTGATTCATTACTATTCATATGTCTTGCATATCCAAGACCTTCACATTTGAGTCTTATTTTTGGTATAATTGGATCTTTCATTCCTTGTCCATGTTTTCTCAAACATGTGTCTTTGTATCCCATTATATTTAACAATTAACCAATATCTTTAATATGCCTTTCAAAATAACCAATTTCATCATTACACTGATTAGGAAAACTTTGAGCATTACTATCCTTAGCATCATTTGGATTCATGCTACTATCATTATCATTTTTGAAAGAATAAGTTTTCTATGAACAATCATGAACCATATTCAAATCCTTTTGATCACAAATAAGTTCTCCTATATTTGTTGTGGGTCCCAAATCACAAGTATCACAACTTGCATCACAATTCTCTTTTTTATTTTGATGAAGTTCACTAGTATCACAACATGCATCTATCATCATTGGTTTTAATTTTATGAAATCACAACATACATTTGTTGTCATAACCCTTAAATCATTTGCTTCACAAGTAATATTTATAAGCTTGTTCTTCAAATATTTAATTATTTCCTCTTGTCTTCTATTCTTGTCTTTAAGTACTTCATTAGAGTAATTCCATATATATTATCTTTCTTATATCAATAGTCAATGTTAAAGCACCTTTTGAGTCTTCAATTGCTTCACTAAGCTTTGAGCTTAAATAATTACCAAGCATTGAAAATTTTCAATCATTGGTTTCTCTCATCTTTGGCTTTGGGAAAATATTCTCAACCATATAATTTCAAATAAACTCTTTTGAAAGGGATAAAATATATATTATGGATTGAGCTCTCCAATGAGCAATTCAGATAATTATACCAAGGAAAAACTACTCTGCTAGGGTTTGATGAAGAAAAACTACTCTGCGAGGATGGTAGCAGCTTTCGGAGGAGGTCTAAAAAATTGGAGGAATGTCATGATGGCATCGGGTCTAGCACAGAGAGTGCATGCTCGTGATGTTTTTTCATCTAAAAATGACTTGAAGGAATAGGATTTTCTAGTGCATGTCGAGAACCGCTTGTTAAAGAACAATGGATATTTGGAACGATGTGAAGCCAAGACAATTCTAGTGGTTCAACCAGAATCAGTGGCGGAAGATGTGGAGTATCTAACCAAACATGCCCTTATTGTCAAATTTTTGGACATCCGAATTTCTCTCCCCTTTGTGGAGGCTTGGGTCAAGAAGACTTGGAATCCTGAATGCGATGTGGAGGTGATGTTGAGTGCGAACAGCTATTTTATGGTGGTTTTCTCTTGTATTGCAGATCGTAACAAAGCATTTGAAGGGGGTCCTTATTTCTATAACCAAGTGGGACTCTTTCTTAAACCCTGGCATGTGGGTTTCAACCCATCAAAGGAGCGACCGTCGTGGGTTCCAGTATGGGTGCGACTTCCATGGCTCCCGTTGGAATTCTGGAGAACTGATATCTTGCATAAGATTGCCCTTCTGCTTGGGAAGCCGGTTGGACTGTCACAACAGATAATGGATAAAATTTTAATCTTTGTTGCTTGTATTTGTGTTGAAATTGACTTAAATAATCCTATTCCAGATTATATTGAAATACAATTTGGATCAACTACATGGGTTCAAAAACTTGACTATGAAGCTCTTCCATTTTGTTGTCGGATTTGCCATGAATATGGCCACTTGCAAAGAAAATATTGTAAGTTTGTCCTACCTGTGGCTTCAAATCATGGGCCCTCTTGGTTTGTACAAATTTTAAATAAATGAAAATCCCCGATAGAGAAAGGGGAACGAGATAAGGAAGGTTTTGTTCTGATAAAAGACCGAAACAGAGGACGAAGGGAAAACAAAGACCTTAAGGATAGCCAGCCAGATGCTCTATTCGACTGTTTTGTAATATTAGATGATCTTGATCAGTGCATGGAGATACCTGAAACATCGCTACCTGATGTAAATATAACAAGGCCGAATTAGATGTCTCTTCTTGAGGGGGAACTTAAGGAATCAAATCTAGGGGGTTTAAATGAAGAACAAAGGGCTTTGGATCTGAGTATAGGGGACATGGTTGGGTATAGCCCTATAAGGGAAACTATTTTGGAAAGTGGTATAGATTTAGTTATGCTCTCTCCTACTCAAGCACTGATGCAGTCATCCTTGGACTGTAAAACTCCTACGGTGTTGGGATTGCAACAAAAAATAATTAAAAAAAGTTTTTCGGATAAGAATATGAAGGTGGGTCGGAAGAAGGACTAGGATAAAATTAAGTTAATGGGGGAGACTTTGGTGGAGTCAGGCTTGGTGAGAACATTGGAATCCCATTTTTATAATCCCCAAAAATGATTATCCTCTCATGGAATGTAAGGAGTTTTAACAACATCCCCAGACAAAAAGTTGTTCGTGATTTGGTTTGTGTGCATTCTCTAGATGTGGTGTTTATTCAGGAGACTAAATTGGCTATTGATAGTATGTTCAATATTACTTCCAAGTTGTGGAGAAGGGGGTAATGCCAGTGTATTGGTGCATGTGGATATGCTGGTGGTGTCACTTGTTTATGGGATCCGGTTAAGATATCCCCTCTTACTTAGATTTCCAATAGATGGTCTATTTCGATGGTCGGGCATGATAATGAATATGGTGAAACCATCCTACTTAAAAATGTGTATGCTCCTATTGATTACAATGGTAAAGTGAATTTATGGGAGCACATTTTCTTTGTGAGAAGTTTGGTTCCCCTGTACCCATGGATTTTGGCTAGAGACTTCAACTCTATCACTTGTCTAGAGGAGAAACATGGTGGGGTGGACCGTCTCGAGCCTTTTTCTTTTGTCTTAATTGCTCATATCCAGGCCCTAAAATTGGTTGACATCAAGCCAGATAATGAGATCTTTACTTGGCACAATAGAAGGTGTGGGGAAGCTTCCATCTCAAAGAGACTAGATAAGTTTTTGATATCCAGTTATTGGATGGGTAATAACAGAAGTGCTAGTTCTGTGATTCTGGAGGGTAGGGGATCTTATCATTGGCCTATCAAACTCTCTACTTTGGAGTTAGGGCTAAAAAAGAATCCCTCCTTTAAGTTTCAACTTATGTGGCTTCGTGATCCTAAGCTTCATGATTTCATGCGAGGCTGGTGGACCACTGGAAAACCTCCTCATGGCACCGCTATGTATTCCTTTATGAAGTGACTACAATTTGTAAAACATAAATTGAAGATATGGAATAGACTAAATTTTGGGAACCTTTCCTTGGCTAAGCTGGCAGGTGACTACAATTTGTAAAACATAAATTGAAGATATGGAATAGACTAAATTTTGGGAACCTTTCCTTGGCTAAGCTGGCAGCTCTTAGGAAGATGGAAGAAGCTTCAAGGAATATTAGAGATCAGGGATTCATGAAGGAGCTTCTTATTGAGGAATCTGAGGCTGTGAAAGACCTTGTTGAATGGGAACTGAGGGAAGAAATTTTTTGGAAAAAAAAGCTCGAGTAGATTGGCTTCAGGAAGGGGATAGGAACACAGTCTTATTTTATAACTCAATTAAGGCTCGCCATAATGGTAACCTGATTACCTCTCTTGTGAATTCTCAGGGTGACCTACTCTCTTCTTTCAGGGATATTTCAAAAGAGACTAAGAGGGATTTTTCCTCTCTCTTCAAGGAGTCCCTATCAAATTATGAGAATGAAAAGCTTATTCTAAACTGTATTCTAGCAATTTTTTCTACAGATATGAATGAGCACTTGATGGGTCCAATTTCCCTTGAGGAGTTGGAAAATGTTCTATTCAAGATGAAAAAAGGAAAAGCCCCAAGCCCAGATGGATTCTCGATTGAGTTTTATCAGGAGTTTTAGGATTTAATCAAATTTGATTTTTTGGAGGTGGTCCATGAGTCCCAAAAGAACAAACAGATGCTAAGGGCCCAAAATGCTACCTTTGTGGTGCTTATACCCAAAAAAGAGGGAGAAAATTCCTTGGATATTTTCAGGCCTATTGCTCTCTGCAATGTTGTGTACAAGATCATCACAAAAATTATTGCTGAGAGGTTGAAGATATGGTTGAGCAAAATCATCTCTGAGGAGCAAGGAGGGTTTGTTGCTAGCCGACAAATCTTGTATGGGGTTGTTATTGCTACAGAAGCTATTCACTCGATGGAAACTTCTAAGGAGAAAACTATGTTCATTAAGTTGGACATGGCCAAAGCCTATGATCGGGTCAGATGGTCCTTTCTTCAAAAAGTTCTTGCTACTTTTGGATTTGAGGTGGAATGGATTATATGGGTGATGAGTTGTGTTTCTTATTCCTCATTATCTGTTCTTGTTAATAATGAGCCATCAAAGCTGTTTGAGGCCTCAAGGATATTGAGGCGAGGAGATCCTTTATCTCCTTATTTATTTATCATTATGGCAGAACGGTTGGGAAGATTGCTCAAGTCTCAAGTCATGCAGGGTCTCATTCAGGGGTGGAAGTGGGATAGTAGTTTGCCACCTCTTGCCCACCTTAAATTTTTTGATGATACTGCTTTGTTGGGAGTTGCCACTATCAGGGAAGTCGACAATATTAGACAGTATCTTGACATATATCTTGGTGCTTCTGAACAGTTGATTAATGAGGACAAGTCTTCTATTTTCTTCTTCAATACCCCTCCTCTTATTCAAGCCAGGATTGCTCGTATTCTAATATTCCAGGTTGGGACTCCCCCATTCATTTATCTTGGTATTCCAATTTCATCTCATCCTCTACCTAGATCTTCTTGGCAGTATATGCTTGATAAGTTTAGAAGGAAGGTGAATCACTGGACATTCAGATGGCTATCCACTGCAGGTAGAGTGTTGATTTTAAAATATGTTGTTCAAGCTTTACCCATTTATAGATGTTTTGTACAAATAGCTCCCTCTCACTTCATCAAGGACATGGATGCTTTGTCAAGACAGTTTTTATGGTTTGGAAAACTTGATCAATCTAAATGGAGTTTGGTTAGGTGGGATTCTATATGTAGGCCGGTGCAAGAGGGAGGCCTTGGGTTGCAATAGACAACTCTTTTTGGGTAGGCTTTGGCTACAAAAATTTATTGGAGATGGTGTACCTCTCAAGATCATATTTGGGCTAAAATATTATCTTGTAAATACTTGAGAGGTATTTCTAAGGCTAAGATCCCTAGAGTCAGCTTGGTTGGAAAAGGTTCAGTTATCTGGGACACTCTGAAAAGAGGAGCTAATTTAATAAAGCAGAGTTTATTCTGGATTTTCAATCAGGAATCAAATGCTCTTTTTTGGGAGGATTCTTGGGATGGTCACCCTCCTATCTTGAATCAATATCCTAGGTTACGTTCCCTAAGAATTTTTTTCTTAGAAGCAAGTTGGTCTCGTGTGGAGGACTTTAAAAAAATCCAGTCTTTTGGAAATATGGAGATGTACAGGTGGAAATATCCGCAAGAATGGCCCCAGGGGGGATTGGCCAAGGACAGAGAGGTGCTTGCTCTTATTCTTACGGGGAGGCCTTGTTATTCATTGAGGGGTAAAGATATTCTAGCTTGGAACCATGATCCTAAGGTAACCTACTCGGTAACCTATGGTTATCAGGTTCTTGATAAGCAAAAGTATGGGAGTCTTCCTGTCACTTGGTGGAAAAATGTGTGGAACAAATTTGCATGGCCAAAATGTAACTTCTTTCTCTGGTTGGTAGCTCGTAATAAATGCCTCACTTGGGATAATGTGAGGAAGAGGGGATTTCAGGGTCCCTCTTTTTGTGTCCTTTGCAGTAAGAATGAGGATGACTCTTCTCATTTACTTTTCCAATGCTCCTTTGCCAAAGACATTTGGCACCATTGGTGGAGCTCTTGGAACCATCCATGTTTTCATGTACTGTCCCTGGTGGAATTATGGAGTAGTCTAGGCAGACATCCAACCAAGGCCCCCTTCCTTTGGGTGGCTTGGAATTTGGGCCCTTCTTGCATCATCTGGCAAATTTGGCTCAAACAAAATCGATGCATATTTCAAGGCAGTTATTTGGTTGTTCAACAGATCTGGTGAAGGATCCTATATATGGTTCAGGAAACCATCCATAGCAAATGTGATGTGGACCCTCTTTTGGATTCTAGGGAGGAGAAGGTACAACAAGCCCTTGGTCTCTTTAGGGATGGTGTGAACTCTTTTAGCCCTAGTAGGGTTCCTTAGCTCAATAAGAAGGTTAGGAGAGATGGTAGGTGGAGGCCACCCCCTAGAGGAGTTTTAAAAATTAATATTGATGGATCGTCCAGGGGTAATCCTGGACATGCTGGCATTGGCGGTGTTGGGAGAGATTCTACTGGTGGTGTCAATTTTTTCTTTTAAATTTATAAAGGTGTTCACTCCAACAATTTTATGGAAGCTCTTGCATTTCTTGAGGCCTTGCAGAGGGGGTTTTCTCTTAGTTGGCATAGGATTATCTACGAGTTTGACTCTCAAATTGTGGTTAATCTTTTAAATAGTAAAAGGGTGGAGAAATTTAATTGGCAGTTGGCCTCTGTAGCCATTCAGATTCTCAGAATGAGTGAAGAGTTCAAATTTATATCCTTTGTGCACATTCCAAGGGAATGGAATGCGGTTGCTGATTACTTGGCCAAAAGGGTTTCTGAGCTGCTAGATCCTTGGAGTATCAATAATTGGAAGAGTCTCTCATCTGGGGACTCTCAACGCCTATGGAAGTTGATCCACAAGGATGTACAAAATTAATGTGGTTCGTTCTTGTTGTCTTTTTCGGGTGTCATTCTAGTCTAGTGGTTTTAGCCTATTTGGTTTTTTATTTGAGTCCTGGTTGGAAGCTCAATTGTACTCTGTAATCTAGACTTTTTATCAATAAATTTTTACCCATTTATTTAAAAATAAAAATAAACTCTTTTGAAAAAAACATATCTTCATGTAATATTTTTTTTTAATCTCTTGCATATGGCTAAAAAAATTTGTGTATGTTATAATTTCACACATTTATATATTTTGCTATGGACGATAATATTTTTACAGCATTAATTCAATCTACTAACCTTATTTTTTTTATTGTGTGCTATTCTGCAAGCTTAATCTTCCACTATATTCATGATTTTCACCAAGTTTGAATTCCTTCCATGCAAGCAAGTCCCTTTTAAAAAAATATTCTTTTAAAACTTTCTCCTGATTTTATTTAACACGTGCTCACCAAATAATGCACTACGATCAAATTTGCACGTCATTCACTAAAAAAACCAAATTCTTCTAGGTATAGGCAATTTAAAACAACATTCATTCTTCAAAACTTTAATGACACACTTTCTTTTTACTACGCTGCAACAAACTTATATCTCTGAATAAGTAATCTTTAACTAATATATGCATAGATACTTGGAATTGACTACAAAAATAAATTGGCAATGCTTTGAGCAATTTTTCTGATAACATTTTCGTCAAACCTTTTCGTCAAAAATTTTGTTTTAACAAAACATTATTCCAACTTTTTCATTGCACCATGCATTTAAATGAATAATCATTGTTGTGACAGTTCCCTGATGGCACCATTTATTTATTCATAGCTCAATTTATTTTTTCCATTCATATTAGCTCTAATGGCTCTCTTGAATCCATTGTAACTCCCAAAAATAAATTATGCACCTAAGAATAATTAAATATATCCCTTTTTATTGTATTTTTTTAATAAATTACTTTTACTTTTTGTTGTTTAACATATCTAACTATTCAAATACTACTTCCTAGTTTTGTATTCTAACTTAGGTGCTCCACTGGATTTATGTGCATACTTACTTTCTTAGATGTTGAGCAAATTGTTCTCTTGCTTGGGCACTTAGGTGATTAAACAAAGATGCAATCCAACAAACACAAGTACTCTCTTTTAGATCAGTCATTTCACACAAGTGCTTGTAATTCTTCTAGATCCATCTCTCAAGACTCTTTAAATCATATCCTCTCTGATATTTTGGCAGTCTATCTTAGCAATATTTACCTCTAAAAAATAGCGTTCAACTTCCTCATGTTCATACTCAGGTGTTGTCTCGTCTAAGCATCTCCTTGCGTTCATTAATGAAAATTTTCTCAATGTGTCAATATCCTCAACATATTAATCTTATCATATCTTCATCACAGTAATATCTTCCTCTTCACACTTTATATCAAGATGGAATTTAAACCACAAAGACTCTAATACCATTGTTAGCTTTCTAGCTAGATTAACTCACATAAATAAAATAAATATCATTCAAAAAATAACAATAAATCACACTTCTAGAATAGTAGCAATATCTCACAAATATATTCAATATCAAAAGATTACAAGAATGATTCAAAGAGATTACATTGCATGGAGCTTCATATCCAATAAATAACTTGACATTTCAATGTTCTAACTATTGCTCTCCTCAAAAATCTAGGAGATGCATCCTTTCATATTCCTCTCATTAAGATAAAACTCTAATATTACCTCACATCATGTGACTCTTCATTCTCTTTCTTGACATCTTACACTTTCTCTCCTATTGACATATTGCACATTCTTCCTACATGATACTTGGACTCATCATACACATTATCACATACTTTAAGGAGAATATAAATTACACACCCTAAACTAATATGTACAAATATGCAATGATACCATGAGGTAGCTTTAGCATAGTGTCAAACAATGTAATATCTCCAACACTCCTCCATATTACATTATTTGGTAATGTTTTTTGTCTTCATCCTCTAATTCTTCTTTCTCTTCATTCTTCAGCATTTACTTTGGTACTATTGAATATATGCAACCTTTATTGGGTCTGCATTTATAAATTATCTATGTCTACCTCTAGGTCAATGTATCTAAGTCACCTCTAGGTATCTGCATTTGGGTCATTGCCTTTAGGTCTCTACCTCTCAATAATTACGTCTAGGTTTCTACCTTTAGGTTACCTCTGGATCATCATTGCCTCTAGGTTATCTACTAAAATAATAATAAAACTATCATTTATTGAAGAATCTTCACTATAGGTCACCTTCCAAGTTGTACTTGGGTTATAATCTTGTTTCTTCATGATAAGACTAACATTATTCTTTACATTTAACAAAATTTGATCATACTTAGTTTCCTTCTATAGAAACCATACAACATTCTTTTCATCTTATACCATTCATTCTTACTTATCCATCCATAATTCATTTTTAATTTGTATTTTTTCTTTATATAGATAATATTTTCGAGAATAATTATAGCCTTCACAAGTTTTATAAGAATATTTATTACAACATTTCTCTATCTTATGTTCATATCTACCACAATGGGTACACCTATTCTTTATTATAAGATTCTTTTTTGATTTAATATTTCTTGTTTGTCTTTCATTGTTATTGGTTTTATCAGTATTTATCATAAACTTGATGTCAATGTTTCCTATCATAAAGTACCTAATTCATTATTGTTCATTTGACCTATATATCCAAGACCTTCACATTTTGGTCTTATGTTTGGTAAAAATGGCTCTTTCATTCCTTGTCCATGTTTTCCTAAACTTGTATCTTTGTTTCCCATTTTATTTAACAATTTTGAACCAATCACTTTTGTATGCCTTTCAAAATAACCAATTTCATCAATACACTAATTAATACAAATTTGAGCATCATTATCCCTGGTATCATTTGGATCCATGTTATCATCATTATCAATTTTAACAATATAAGCTTTCTATGAACAATCACGAACCATATTCAAATCGTTTTGGTCACAAATAAGTTCTCTTATATTTGTCATGGGTTCCAAATTACAAGTATCATAGCTTGCATCACGCTTCTCTTTTTCATTTTGATGAAATTTGCTAGTATCACAACATGCATATATCATCATTCGTTTTAATTTTATGGAATGACAACATACATTTACTATCATAATCCTTAAATCATTTGCTTCACAGGTAACATTTACAAGCTTGTTCTTCAAATCTTTAATTATTTCCTCTTATCTTTTATTCTTGTGTTTAAGGACTTCATTAGAGTAATGTCATAAACATTATCTTTCTTATATCAATAGGTAATGTTAAAGCACCTTTTGAGTATACAATTGCTTCATAAAGCTTTGAGCTTAGATTCTTACCAAGCATGGAAATTTTTTTATTTTTGGCTTCTCTCATAATTGATTGTAAGGCCTTATTTAACTTTATTGATGTATATTTTTGTCCAATATTTTCTATCATGAGTTGTGTACAACATTTTAGTTTTTCCAATATTCCTTAGTCTCTTCTAGTGAAGCATCCATGTCTATTTGTTTCTTGAAGGTATAAAATTTATTTTTATTCTTCATTTGTTTTTAACAACCCATGTTCTTGTATCTCTGATTTTTTTATTATTTATATCTTTTTGCTTGCTTTTCCTTCCATTTTGTGTTCAATTTTTTTCTTTTTTTTTTGACTTTTTTCTTTGTTATTGACAACCTTATAACTCCATAATTTTTCTTTCAATTCAATCAAATTTCTTTCAACTATCAATTTCTCCTTATGACTCCCATTAAAAATACTTTTTTTTTTTTTTATAATTCTTTAGCCAACTATCCCTTATATCTCCTGTGAAGGTACTACCCTAAAGGCAAAAAAAATATTTCCACTAATAATTTTTGGAAATTGTAATGAAATTTCCCAAACAGTTCTCCAATTAATTATAACTCCACTCCATGCATTAATATTTTTTTTTATACAAAACTTTTCAAATATTTTATTTTTTTTAATATTTAAGAAACTCCAAAAATAACATCTTTCAATATTCTCTCTTTTTTTTAATATTTTCTTTTATTTAAAACATAAATAAGAAACTCCAAAATAACATCTTTCAAATTGCTTCTGGTGTTCTCAACCATATAGTTTCAAATAAACTCCTATGAAATAAACTTATTTCCATGTAATCTTTTTTTTTCTCTCTTACATTTGGTTAAAAAATTTGTGTATGCTAAATTTCACACATTTAAATATTTCGTTGTGAATGATAATATTTTTCCAGTATTAAGTCAATCTACTAACCTTCATTTTCTTTGGATTGTGCAGTATTCTATGAGCTTAATCTTCCAGTATATTCATGATTTTCACTAGGTTTGAATTCCTTCCATGCAGACAAGTTCTTTTTTTTTTTAAATATTCTTTGATCCGTTCATGTAGAGGAGTTGGAGGAGTTGGAAAGCAAGTGGGTAGTTAAAACTCTCCAGTTATCGAGAGGCCCAAGTTCAAATCTCTCCCCTCACATGTTACGAATATACTGTACATAAAAAGTTCCTCGTAAAAAATATATTCTTTGAAAACTTTCGCTTGATTCAATTTAACACGTGCTCACCAAATAATGCACTATGGCCAACTTTGCACGTCATTCACTAAAAATAAAATTTTTCGTCCAGATATATGCAATTTTAAACAACATTTCTTAGAAATTTTAATGGCACACTTTATTTTTACTATGTTGCAATCAACTTATATCTCTATATAATTAATCTTTAACTAAAAGATGCACAAATAAAATACAAGAAATTGACTAGAAATCAATTGGCAATGCTTTGAGATTTTTGCCTAATAACCTCTCCGTTCAAATGTTTGTTTTAACAAAAACTATTCTAGTTTTTTTATTTTTTTCATTACACCAATGCATTTAAATGAATAATTATTGTTGTAATGGTTCCTAGTGGCACCATTTATTTATTTACAACTTAGTTTATTATGTCCATTCATATTGCTCTAATGGTTCCCTTGAATCCACTATAACTCCCTAAAAATAAATTATACTCCTAACAATAATTAAATATGCCTTTATTTATTGTAATTTTTTAATAAATTATTTTTGTTTTTTGCTCTTTAACGTTTTCAATTGTTCAACATTTTAACTTAGGTGCTCTGTTAGGTGCTTTGTTAGATTTTTGTGTGTATTTAATTTCTTAAATGTTGAGCAAATAATTCTCTTGTCTAGATGCTCAGGTACTTAAACAAAGATGTAGTCCATCCAACATAGGTACTCTCTTTCAGCTTGATCTCTTCACACAAGTGCTCACAATTCTTCCAGCTCTAACTCTCAAGACTCTTTGAATGCTATTTGTCTCTAATTTTTTGGCAATCTATCTCAACAATATTTACCTCCAAAAATAGTGTTTAATTTCCTCACATTCATTCTCAAGTGTTGTCTCATCCAAGCATCTCCTTGCATTCCTCAATGCAAATTTTCTCAACATGTTAATTTCCTCAATACCTTAATCTTATCATGTTTTCACCATAGTAATATCTTCCTCTTCACACTTTCTATCAAGATGACATTTGAACCACAAAGGCTTTGATACCACTGTTAGCTTTCCAGCTCGAATAAATCACAAAGTTTTATCCATGATCAGGTATAAATAAAATAATTATCATTCAAAAAATAACAATAAATCATACTTCTAGAATAGCATCTCGTAAATATAACACAAATATATTTAGTATCAAAATATTACAAGAATGATTCAAAGAAATTACATTGCATACAACTTTGTCTCTAATATATAACTTTACGTGACTTTTCAATGTTCCAACTATTGCTCTCGTCAAACATCTAGAAGATGAATCCTTTTATATTCCTCTCATTAAGACAAAACCCTTGTCTTACCACATATCATCTAACTCCTCAGTCTCTTGAAATTTTACAATTTCTCTCATATTGCCACATTGTACTTTTTTACTACAATATACTTGGACTCATCCCACACATTGTCACATACTTTTGAAGAACACAAGCTTATACTGAGAGGGAGGGTAAACAGTATAGCGCCCACTTTTTACTTTCTTTCAAACCAATATCAATTAATGTCCTTAATTGCAATAACCAAATATAGCAAGTGTGCATTAATAACTCAGATAGCAATAGTAAGCAAGAGCACAAGTCACCACACACAATTGAGACACAAGATTTAACGTGGTTCCCCCAATGTGGGGTACTCCACAAGATAATCTCCTTATAATATTTCACACAGAAATAAGGATCCTTATCCAATACAATGATTACTTTGATCTGCTCAAAGCTAGGCAATACATTGATCTACTTAGGTAGGCAATCCACTGATCTGCTCAGCTAGGCAACACACTGATCTACTCAGGTAGGCAATCCACTGATCTACTCAGCTAGGCAACACACTGATCTACTCAGGTAGGCAATCCACTGATCTACTCAGCTAGGCAACACACTGATCTACTCACAAGCTCACACAAATTTTTTCCAAATCTACTCAACAAGCTCACACAGAACTTGTCCAAATATGCTCAACAAGCTCACACTAGAACTTGTCCAAATCTGCTCAACAAGCTCACACAAAACTTGTCCAAATATGCTCAACAAGCTCACACAGAACTTGTCCAAATATGCTCAACAAGCTCACACAGAACTTGTCCAAATATACTCAACAAGCTCACACATAACTTGCTCAAATATTCTCAACAAGCTCACAAAACTTGTCCAAAACTGCTCATAAATCTATCCCAAAACTATCCACAAATCTATCCATAAATCTATCCCAAAGGCCTTCTCAAAGGCTCAATCAATCATGCTCAAGTAGTACTCAAATCTCATCCACAAAACTATCAAGGCAAGGCTCAATGATGAACTCAATAATGAATGGCAATGCACTCTACAATGGATGACAACATTGATCCACAATGATCTCAACTCAAATCAATCTCAACTCAACTCAAGTCTTATAGAACCATAAAGAGAATTGTTAGAGACTCAATATGTTCTAAACTCAATCTCAACTCAAATCAGAATTATGGAATAGTTTGTTTCATGGAACTTGAACAATCACTTCACACATCACTTGACTAGGTTCAATCAACTCAACTCAACCAATCACCATAAGGGACAACTCTTTCTCACAAAACCCTAGTCCAAGCATGTATCGACCAACTCAAATGTTTCCAACAATGCTCAACCACAAATCTCACATAACAATGATACTCATGTTCTTTTCTAACTCAAGTTCTTTTCATAACCAATGGGCTTCAACAACTATGCTTATAAAACAAGGTTTAAACACAACTCACAAACCAGAAAACCTTGAAGCATTCAACCAACCACTTTCGAAAAGGAAACCACAATCAATCCTTTTCTCTCCAATGATATTTCAGAAATCAACCACCATAAACAAACAATAGGAGAATGTGCCCATACCTTTTATGAAGATGAAGAAACCCCTTTGGAAATCTGCCACACTCAACACACTTTGAAAAAGAACAAAACAACCTTCACTTTGAACCCCTTTACAAAAATAGAAATATCTCTTTACATACACCTTATTTCTCCATCTAATCAAGTTAATAAAATAGCCCTCGAAATAAGCTTTCCAACGATATATAATATGGTATACTTCTAAAAGAGGAAAACACCAAAAATTTCTCTTTTTCTAAAAGTGCATTTCAACCCTTATATCTTGCCTTCCAAGTAAATAAAAATTTAATCAAACATTATTCCCTTAGCATCACCTTATTCCTCCAACATTAGGCAATAATAAAAAATATTCAATAAAACGTTTACTTACCTCTTAGAGGGAATCGAACCCTCGTCACTGCCCACTCAACACCACAACCGCGGTGCCAAAGACCACGTGAGCTATCTGCTCACATAGGACAGAGAGCAAAAATGCTCCCTATATTTCGCTGCCCTTGCTCATGCCAAAAACGTGCGCCAAATGCTCTTCTTCCACACTCTACGAAAATCGAACCCGGTGGGAATCGAACGCATGCCCTGTCGCAACCAAAAACTCCACGCTTCCCAAGCTCACCGTTGGACCACGCTGTCACATCGAAGGATTTTGGGGCTTCCACTTTTTGTTCTCTTCGTTCGATGCTTAGACTTTTGAATCGAAAGCCTTTGCATATATATATATGCAACCTTCCTTTAATTTCACATACGTCGGCACCTTTAATTATTAATTTCCTTTTGATGGCGCATGGTTTTTATGACGTCGACGATGACTTTAATTTTAATTTTAAAATTAAAATTTAAATTTTAAATAATTAAAATTTAAACTAAATATTTAAAATTAAATATCTCCATCACCGGGGCACCTTTTTCGATGAAACGAAAAGCCAACCTGGGTTTTAAGAAAAACCCATTTCAAATCTGCCATCCATGGTTTTAAATAAAACCTTTTATTTTGCCTGCCTTGGTTTTCACAAAAACCTTGTATATATCCATGCTTTCCAAAATATCATAAATGCTTATTTATGAAATACTTTGGCCACCAAAACTCAATGTGATCCATGTGACATCAATGACAACATAAAATACCTCAAATTTCCAACAATCTCCCCCTTTGTCATTGATGGCAACACCTCTAATGCAAATCACCACAAGTCACTGCAAAAACCATTTCTGAGAATCAAAGTTGCTCCCCCGACTCAATACTCTCTTTGGAGGCTGCTCCCCCTAACTCAATGCTCTCTTTGGAGGCTGCTCCCCCTAACTCAAATCTCTCCCCTTACTCAAATCTCTCCCCCTTTGACATCAATGGCAAAAAAGGGACACCTATGGGGCTAAAATATATGACTCTTAAGCTTAGCCCCCTCACCACCTTCTCTCTTGAGGTGATTAATTTTGGGGTGGGAGTACTTTTACTCCCAGTTGTTCTCTCAAATGCTCAAACGTTTCTCTTGGTAATGGTTTTGTAAATATGTCTGCAATATGATCTTTTGTAGGAACATATTCCAATCTTACTTGTTGCTCTGTAACCTGTTCTCTTAAAAAGTGATACTTGATTGGAATGTGCTTTGTTCTGGCATGCATTACTGGATTCTTCGAGATACTTATAGCACTAGTATTATCACACATAATAGGAATGGGATGATCATGTTCTATGCTGAAATATTTGAGAGTTTGTTTCATCCATAATACCTGTGAACAACATGTTGCTGCTGCAATATATTCTGCCTCTGTTGTGGAAAGTGACACTGATGGTTGTTTCTTACTTAGCCAAGAAACTAAGCAATCACCAAGAAAGAATGCTCCTCCACTTGTGCTTTTTCTATCATCAATGTTTCCTGCCCAATCTGCATCTGTGTATGTTGTGAGAGTAAACTTACTGCTTCTAGGATACCATAGACCATACTCCATTGTTCCTTTGAGATATCTGAGTATTCTTTTCACTGTTGTCACATGTGATTCTTTTGGAGCTGCTTGAAATATTCCCACTAAACCAACTGCCTGTATTATATCTGGTCTTGTAGTTGTAACATATAACAAGCTACCAATCATAGATCTGTATAGTGTTTGATTTGCATCAGGAGATTCATCATCTTTGCTTAATTTACACCCTATAACCATTGGAGTACTAACTGGCTTACTATCTTCCATTTTGAATTTCTTCAACATCTCCTTTATATACTTTGTTTGTGAAAGAAATATCCCTTTTTCTAATTGTGAAATCTGTAATCCGAGGAAAAAGGTTAATTCACCAAGCATAGACATTTCAAACTCATTAGTCATGTTTCTTGCAAATTCTTGACACATTCTGTCATTGCTACCCCCAAAAATAATATCATCCACATAAACTTCCACAATCATCAAATCATTTCCCTTATTTTTAATATACATATTGCTATCAATTGTTCCCTTTCTGAAACCTTGCTCTCGAAGATATTTATCCAATCTTGAATACCATGCTCTAGGAGCTTGCTTTAAGCCATAAAGAGCCTTTTTCAATCTACACACATAATCTGGCTTATCTGCTTGATTAAACCCATATGGTTGTTCAATGTAAACTTCTTCTTCTAAATGACCATTCAAAAAAGCTGATTTGACATCCATATGATATACTTTGAAATTCCTGTAGCTTGAAAGTGCCAAAAACATCCGTATAGCTTCCAATATTGCAACTGGTGCAAAGGTCTCATCAAAATCAATTCCTTCTACTTGTGCATACCCTTTACACACCAATCTTGCCTTGTTTCTGATGACTTGACCATCTTCATTTAGTTTGTTCCTGTAGACCCATTTAGTACCAATTACATTTTTTCCTTTTGGTCTTGGAACTAATTCCCAAGTCTTACTTTTTTCAATCTGATCTAGTTCTTCCTTCATTGCTTTAATCCAACATTCATCATTTTTTGCCTCTTTGAAATCCTTTGGTTCTATCTTGGATAGTAGTGAAACATTTGCTTGTTCTGTTGAGCCTATGATTCCTCTTCTTGTTCGTCTTACATCAGGGCTGCCAATGATCAAGTCCTCTGGATGATTTTTCTGAATATATCTTGATGTAGTTTTGGAAGGTATATTCTGCAAATCTTCTTCATCTGAATCTTCACCCATTTCTTCTTGACAACTTTCTTCTTCTTCAAGAATATCTTCCTGAGATGGCTCATTTATTCCTGTTCTTTCATCAACTCGACATTTATACTTTCCACCATGGTATGTGTTCTTTTATTGTAGCATCTGTAGGCCTTACTCTTTGTAGAGTATCCAAGAAAAATACCTTCATCGCATCTAGGATCAAACTTGCCCAAGTCCTTATCCTCTCTTCTGATATAACACTTACTTCCAAAAATTCTGAAGTAGTTTACCGTGGGAGATCTTCCTTTCCAAAACTCATATGGAGTCTTATGTTGCTTTGTTCTAACTTGAGCTCTATTCATAACATAGATTATTGTACTGATTGCTTCCTTCCAAAACCCATATGAGATTCTTGATTCATTTAGCATTGCTCTGGCCATATTCTCAAGAGTTCTATTCTTTCTTTCTACTACTCCATTTTGCTAAGGAGTCCTGGCTGCTGAATATTCTTTTTTGATTCCATGTTCTGCACAAAACTCAATGAATTCTGTAGAGATGAATTCCCCTCCTCTATCTGATCGCAAACACTTGATCTTCTTTCCTGTTTCATTTTCTACCATTTCTTTGAACACTTTGAAATGCTCAAATGCCTCTGATTTCTCTTTCAGAAAAACAACCCAAGTCATTCTAGAATAATCATCTATGAACAACATGAAGTAACTTTCACCTTGTAGACTTTTGGTTCTCATAGGACCACATAAATCAGTATGAATCAATTCTAATACCTTGGAAGAGGAATATTCATTTGCCTTGAAACTTGATCTTGTCTACTTTCCATACTGACATTGTGCACAAATTGTATTTGAAGGTCTTTTTATCTTTGGTAGATCTCTGACAATTTGTTTGTTGCTTATCCTTACTATGTTATCGAAGTTCAAGTGACACAACCTTTTATGCCATAACCAACTTTCTTCTTCTTGAGATAGAAGACATTTTTCCTTTTTTATTTCATTGAGCATGTAGAGATTGTTATTGGTTCTTTCTGCATTTGCAACAAGCTTCCCTATTTTTGTTTCCCTGATTTTGCATCCTGTAGAGGAAAAAGTAACTGTGTACCCTCGATCACAAAGCTGACTTACACTCAGTAGATTGTGTTTTAGACCCTCAACATAGAGTACACCCTGTGTAGTAGTCTTTCCATCATCCAAACTTAAAGTTCCTCTCCCTTTGATTTTAGCTGAAGCATTATCACCAAATCTCACAGATCCATTGTTGTTCCCTTTTAAAGAAATGAACTTATCCTTATACCCAGTCATATGACTAGAGCACCCACTGTCAATATACCATTTGTCCATCCTATAACCCAGTAGAATCTGCCCTCAAGTTGTTAGCCTTTCTGAAGGAACCCACTCTGATACCAATTGAAGAACACAAGCTTATACTGAGAGGGGGGTGAACAGTATAGCGCCCACTTTTTACTTTCTTTCCAAACCAATATCAATTAATGTCCTTAATTGCAATAACCAAATATAGCAGTGTGCATTAATAACTCAGATAGCAATAGTAAGCAAGAGCACAAGTCACCACACACAATTGAGACACAAGATTTAACGTGGTTCCCCCAATGTGGGGTACTCCACAAGATAATATCCTTATAATATTTCACATAGAAATAAGGATCCTTATCCAATACAATGATTACTTTGATCTGCTCAAAGCTAGGCAATACACTGATCTGCTCAGGTAGGCAATCCACTAATCTACTCAACTAGGCAACACACTGATCTACTCAGGTAGGCAATCCACTGATCTGCTCAGCTAGGCAACACACTGATCTACTCAAGTAGGCAATCCACTAATCTACTCAGCTAGGCAACACACTGATCTACTCAGGTAGGCAATCCACTGATCTACTCAACTAGGCACTCCACTGATCTGCTCAACAAGCTCACATAGAACTTGTCCAAATCTGCTCAACAAGCTCACACAGAACTTGTCCAAATCTGCTCAACAAGCTCACACAGAACTTGTCCAAATCTGCTCAACAAGCTCACACAGAACTTGTCCAAATCTGCTCAACAAGCTCACATAAAACTTGCTCAAATCTGCTCAACAAGCTCACATAGAACTTGTCCAAAACTACTCACAAATCTATCCCAAAACTATCCACAAATCTATCCATAAATCTATCCCAAAGGCCTTCTCAAAGGCTCAATCAATCATGCTCAAGTAGTACTCAAATCTCATCCACAAATCTATCAAGGCAAGGCTCAATGATGAACTCAATAATGAATGGCAATGCACTCTACAATGGATGACAACAATGATCCACAATGATCTCAACTCAAATCAATCTCAACTCAACTCAAGTCTTATAGAACCATAAAGAGAATTGTTAGAGACTCAATATGTTCTAAACTCAATCTCAACTCAAATCAGAATTATGGAATAGTTTGTTTCATGGAACTTGAACAATCACTTCACACATCACTTGACTAGGTTCAATCAACTCAACTCAACCAATCACCATAAGGGACAACTCTTTCTCACAAACCCTAGTCCAAGCATGTATCAACCAACTCAAATGTTTCCAACAATGCTCAACCACAAATCTCACATAACAATGATACTCATGTTCTTTTCTAACTCAAGTTCTTTTCATAACCAATGGGCTTCAACAACTATGCTTATAAAACAAGGTTTAAACACAACTCACAAACCATAAAACCTTGAAGCATTCAACCAACCACTTTCAAAAAGGAAACCACAATCAATCCTTTTCTCTCCAATGATATTTCAGAAATCAACCACCATAAACAAACAATAGGAGAATGTGCCCATACCTTTTATGAAGATGAAGAAACCCCTTTGGAAATCTGCCACACTCAACACACTTTGAAAAAGAACAAAACAACCTTCACTTTGAACCCCTTTACAAAAATAGAAATATCTCTTTACATACACCTTATTTCTCCATCTAATCAAGTTAATCAAATAGCCCTCGAAATAAGCTTTCCAACGATATATAATATGGTATACTTCTAAAAGAGGAAAACACCAAAAATTTCTCTTTTTCTAAAAGTGCATTTCAACCCTTATATCTTGCCTTCCAAGTAAATAAAAATTTAATCAAACATTATTCCCTTAGCATCACCTTATTCCTCCAACATTAGGCAATAATAAAAAATATTCAATAAAACGTTTACTTGCCTCTTAGAGGGAATCGAACCCTCGTCACTGCCCACTCAACACCACAACCATGGTGCCAAAGACCACGTGAGCTATCTGCTCACATAGGACAGAGAGCAAAAATGCTCCCTATATTTTGCTGCCCTTGCTCATGCCAAAAATGTGTGCCAAATGCTCTTCTTCCACACTCTACGAAAATCGAACCCGATGGGAATCGAACGCATGCCCTGTCGCAACCAAAAACTCCACGCTTCCCAAGCTCACCATTGGACCACGTTGTCACATCGAAGGATTTTGGGGCTTCCACTTTTTGTTCTCTTCGTTCGATGCTTAGACTTTTGAATCGAAAGCCTTTGCATATATATATGCAACCTTCCTTTAATTTCACATACGTCGGCACCTTTAATTATTAATTTCCTTTTGATGGCGCATGGTTTTTATGACGTCGACGATGACTTTAATTTTAAAATTTTAATTTTAATTTTAAATAATTAAAATTTAAACTAAATATTTAAAATTAAATATCTCCATCACCGGGGCACCTTTTTCGATGAAACGAAAAGCCAACCTGGGTTTTAAGAAAAACCCATTTCAAATCTGCCATCCATGGTTTTAAATAAAACCTTTTATTTTTCCTGCCTTGGTTTTCACAAAAACCCTGTATATATCCATGCTTTCCAAAATATCATAAATGCTTATTTATGAAATACTTTGGCCACCAAAACTCAATGTGATCCATGTGACATCAATGACAACATAAAATACCTCAAATTTCCAATAACTTTAGGGAGAATATAAATTACACACCCTAAACTAATATTTACAAATGTGCAATGGTATCATGGGGGTACTTTTACATAGTATCAAATAATGTAACATCTCGAACAAGTGTTTCAAAAATACATCTATTATAGAAATCATGATTTGAGTATACCACTACAAAATATAGCATTAGAGGAAGGATGAATACAACACCCACTTTAACCGACTCATGATTTATAAAGAAAACTTTACTTCGTGTTGAATATGGGATAAATAATACTCAAGAACACTAGAAATTTTCACCCCTTGTAATAAGAACACATTGATATTATGATTATTAGGCACACAAAATATTTAAAACTGAGAAATAAGGAGTGTGAGACCCCAAATATTCCCATGATAGAAAATTGAAATTCATTAAGACTCAACAACAGGGAGCTACTTGACCCTATTAATTAAAACTCTAAACTAATTACTTAGATCGATTCCCTCTATGTGGGGGTGTAAGGGATAAAGATAAGAGGGGATATAAGGGATTGGGATGAGTAGATGAAGAGGGTATGAATATGATTATATGTAAAAATGGAGGGGTATGAACATCCCATGGAATAATCTTAGGGTTTTAATACCTCCTTCACAATTAGTTTTTGACCTTGAGAATCAAAGTGTGCAATATAGAGGTTTTGTGATAAACACCCCTTTTACTTGTGACACACCAACCATCTATAGTTTTTGTGTCAAAGGGGAGGTCATCACACATGGACTTAGATGATTTTTGAACATGATGGAGTTATTAAGCATCCTCAAATATTCTTTAGAGGATGCAGGTTGACCATTTTCTATATGGGGGAGAGGTTTAGTCAAACATAAGAACATGGTGATGATTTTTGCCATGATTTCTTCTATTTTATTTTTAAAATAAAGTTTATTTGGTGGTACTTTATTAAATGGCCTACCTATATTTATTAAATATAGGCATGGTAAAATTTTACATAGTGAAGATATTGTGAAAATGAAACTTTAGGCCTCATAATGTTAATGGAGGTGGAAATATCCTACAAGATGTCTATCTCGACACAGACACGTGGATGGACCTTGAGACCCATGAATTTATCCTTAGCTATCCTACACCAAAGAACCCTACCAAGTTGGGACATGATAGAGTAGATAAATGAATAAACTAACAACTTCATAAATGGGAATTCTATCCACACAGGGAACTATATTCAATATTACCCTTCAAGGTGGAATTTGAGGATCCACTTCTAAAGATATGAAATTTAACTGCATATGTAGGTTTTATAGATAAACGTATCTTGGATAAGGTATTATGGAATGAAATGAAGATATACTCCCTACCTAGAACTTTGACCAACTTGATAGACCAACCATGGCTATCTTCTCATCTAGTCTTTATCTAATGAGATAGGTTAAACTCCAATAACAAACCATACAAAGATATTACCATAGTTCTTTTAGAAATATCGATATTATATTCTATAAATTCCTCAGGAAGAGATAAATAGGGTATTTTACTCTTACCTTAGTATTCAATGTTGTGTGTTGACACTCAATTGTTGGAAGGTTGTGGATTCCTGCAAGCTACATACTTCTTTGCTTGTCAACATTCTGCTTCTTGGGGGTATTTTCAATTAAGGATGGTTGTCGATATGAGATATTCAAGGGGAGTAAAGTGGTTTGATATTTGTGACCATAAATAGTATAGTTAGAATTCAATGAAGAAAATAAGCATCATACATCGACCTCAAATTATAAATACCTTGTCATTTAAAGGGGTAATTAAATGTGAGTTTTCAAGATTAATAGAGATATTTTATTTTCTAACTTTCACAATAGATTTCTAAGATGTAAGATTGTATTGCAAAGGGATAGGTATCATATGTATTCTAGCTAGAATGGGTTTCAAAATTAGTCATAGATGATGGATGTAGGTGTATTAGGCTAGATCTATTCATGTATCTAGATTTATACAATAATTGTGAGTCAATATTTAGTCTAAGCTTAAAATAGGGCTTCAAGAATTTTCCAAAAGTATTCATAGAGGGAGAAAGGATGAACATTTATTCCTCCGTGTGTAGATGATAAGGAGAATATTATAAATATAAATCTTGAGGATGGCCAAAGCATGTGATGCATGTGAGAGAAGATGGGTGGTTGGATTTAGGCTATGATGAAGGATAGAACCAAGCATAAACTTCAATGCAATTGAGTGTCATTCTCAGTATTTGCTTCCATCAACTTCAAATTAGTATTCATCTCAAGTCGACAAAGACATTTTCATAATTCTCTAAGATGTTTTATTCAAAGTATAGAGGAAACTAGATAAAAGTATTAAATTATTTTAAGTCAAACTAACACAATAATTAAAGAGAAAATTGATGGGCTCTTGTATTATTCTTTTAGCTGTTGAGCTATCATTTATTCTATCAATTTAGGACTCATAAAATTATGAGATTCTAGGCATTATTTATGTACCATAGTCCTGGTGTTCTATGAATGAATTATTAATGGACTTAACTCTGAGGGGTGATTGGTTATTGGTAAGTCAACATGTTATAACTATAGAAAAATTATCTAGGAGAAGGAAGAGAAACTAGAAAACTAAAATTATGAAAAAATTATGAAATGGTACTTCTCAACATCCTTTTGTCTAGATATATCATGTTGAAGGAATGAGCAAAAAACACAAATAACAACATCTTCAACCAAAATATTGGGGTCTCTCGAGTGTCCATAGGGACCTCTGGAGTGTCAATAGGAACCTCATGAATCTTCATAGGGACCTCTTGAGTTTCCATAGGGGGATCTCCATGTAGATATTTTTAGAATTCTAGGACCACTTTGTTGTCAAACCTTGATAGCTTGGTGAAGCAATTCATACAAATAGTCTCCTCCAAAATTCTCATGGCTTCATCATTTTCAAGAATTTTTATGGTGTCCATTGGATTTTTGTGCTTTTGTGGCCCAACATGATCTTAGATTTGTAATTTTACCCTTGTCTCTTTTATTTTATCATCTATTAGCTTTTGTATCTCTCCATAATTCTCTAACTCACCCTGATGCTATAATGACATGTTATCCAAGGAGTTTTAATCTATTTAAATATGTGTCCTCTCCTTGTCATCATTTTCCCATGCATGACTAACATGTCCTAGTTGTATCTATCTTTTCCATAAGTGAGGATTAATTCCACTTGTGTGCTTTTTTATTGTATGGGTCTATCAGGTCCTATCCTCTTGCAACAACTCTTTTCTATGTGGCATGTTGCTTTAAGATAACCAACATACATAATGTTGAGATCGTTTGTTATCCTTGATGAATATATGGTAGGGGATGAATGATGGTACTATGTGGAAATCGCATGGGTTGGGTGACATGGGAATGAAGGTACAAGATGAAAAGCCTATTGTGATGGTGATTGTGAAAATTAGAAAAAATATATGGGATCATTGGGGATAGTGGGTATGGGTCTATGAAAATCCTCCATAGGCAAGAACCTCCTATGAAAATGTTTCATAGGCAAGGAATTCCTATGGAAATTTTTTATAGGCAAAGAATTTCTATGAAAATATTTCATAGGAGATTTAAATAGAACTGTAGAGAGTTTTCTCAAAAGGAATATGGATGGTTGGATCATAAAAGCATTCTATATATAATAATATTAACACAAATCTATGGGAAGGAAGATCTCATACCTAGATCTACCTATAAGTGTTATCCATAGTATTTGTCCATAACAATAGTCAAGAGGAGTGCAATTTTGAGCTAGGTTCCTTTGTTGTAGGCAAAGCCCATAAATAGGTTTTCAGTACCAACATCTTGTTTTTGTATGGAAAATTTAGCCAGATCCCTTATTTTTGAAATTTTTTAATTTTTTTAAGAGAATAAATTCAACCATAAGCCTAGTTTTTTAGCCGTCCTCATTTCCCATGAACTTATCAAGAAATTGGTAATACCTTTTCCATCGAGAACTCATGCCTTGCATGCTTATTTTTATATCTTGAATAGAAGACTACAAATGCTCTCTCTATATCCTCCTATCTTTTCTTTTCCTAAAATATTTTTAGCTAAGCCACCAAGGATTAGAGGATGTTTGTATTGAGGTCTTCAGGAAAATTCCTAATTTTAACTCTTGTAATTCCTATTAAGAATTTACATGATGATGAAGTACTATCCTAAACTACTTTTTCTTTTCTCATAGTGGTAAAGAGTTATGTTGTCATTGAAATTAATTCGATATATTTCTCCTCCTACCATTATATTTAATGCTTCTAAGCATTCATATTGGATCCATCTCAATATGATTTTTTTTTTGTGGAAAACATCCCAGAAGGGATGCCACTTTTGGGTAAGACCCAAGGAGGCAGGGGTATCTATTCTGCCAAAATTGCCCAGGGATCGCACCTGGCCTACCACCTTTGACATACTCAAGGAGCAAACAAACACACACAATAATATTAAAACAAATTAATAAATAAATAAAAATAAAAATAAAATAAAATAAAATAAAATAAAAAACATGCTCCTTGGGTGTGTCGAAAATAAAAAGCACAACCAAACACACACAATAAGATTAAAAAAAAAAACACAACACAAACCACATAGAAAAACACAAGAACAACATAATAAAACACAAACATGACAAAAACACTAAAACGCTACAAAGACATAACCAACAAAAACGTGAAAAACAAAAACAACCAAAACCTAAAAAATTAAAAAATTAAAATTAAAATAAGAATAAAAAACAACCAACAACAGACAATAAATAAAAATAAAAAACATAGAAAACTCACACAAAAACACAAATTAACACAAACATACATAAATACAAGAACAAGAACAACAAAAACATAATAACAACAATAAAAAACATAAAACAACAAAAACACAAGAACAACAAAAAACAACACAAAAAACACAAAAACAAAACAAAACAAAAAAAACACACACCCCCAAAAACTAAACAAAAATAAATAAAAAAATGAACACAACAATGACCTTTCTAGACCAAAATACTATTAAGGTAAGAATCAACAGAGGAAACAAAAGAAATAATAGTATGAGCTAGGGAACTAAAAAACCCTGATCAAACCAAAGAGAAACAAAAATAAAGCAAGAAGAAACTAGGTACCTCCAGAACTGGAGCCATAAAAAATATATAGAAAGAAGAGCTTCCCTTATTTACGAAGCCCACCATCTAGGAGGGTGGCCATAGCAAGTAATATCACCTTTGTCCAAAGCCCAATTAGCTAAAGCATCAACACTCTTGTTTTGATCTTTGATTACATGATTGTAATCAACTTTCAAAAATCCCATATGGATTAATTGAATCTTCTCAATAATTCTTTTTATTCTCCAATCAACCTTATGATTCTTAGAAGGAGTCTTCAAAAGATTAATCATGAGTTGAGAGTCATACTCAACTAGCACCCTTTCCCATCCAACCTTAGTAGCCTCTTGAAGGCCTCTAAGGATACCATACCCCTCAGCAAGGTTATTGGAAAGAATACCCAAATTATCAGCAAAAGTAAAAACCATGGAGCCATCTGAAAGTCTACCAATTTCATCTGCACTAGCTTTTCCAGGGTTCCCTCTAGAGGCTCCATCAGTATTGACTTTTCCAAAATCCTTAGGAGGAGGTTACCAATTTTTTGTTTTATCCATCTTACAATTACTCACATTCCCTTTAAGATGGTTTCCCTTAGAATATTTAATCTTCAATCTTTGCATCACTTTATCCCATCTTTAGTGGGAGTTTTGGGGGTGATTAAGGAGTTGTTGAACTGATTCATCTAAGTTGGCAATGGTCTTTTGCCAAATATAGTGAATATCCTTCCTATCTTGATTAAAAATTTGGTTGTTCCTTTCATTCTAGATATTCCAAAGAAGAATGGTAGAACCCATCCAAACTAACTGCCTAATAAAATGATCAACACCCTATTGTTTAGGCCAATCCCTCGAAAGCTGTTCAAAAGTAAAAAATTGGACCACTGTAAGCCAAGTAAAGTGGCCATTCTCCTCCATAGCTCAAAGGCTAGAGTACACTCAATAAAAATATGGATGAGGGTTTCTACATTCTCTTCACACATTTCACGTCTAAAAGGGCCATGAAAACCATGCCTCATAATTTGCTCACCAGTAAGCACCCTACGATGCAATAAAAGCCAAGTAAAGAACATCACCTTAGGCCAAAGCTTTTAAGCCCATAACTGAGAAAATATTCTAGATGATTGGTTGATATTATTATGGCATAAGGTCAAATAACCTTAAGCAACTGAATACTCACCCTTAGTAGTTTTGTTTCATCCAAAACAATATTTTTCATGGTACCAAGAGAGATATCTCATATGAAGGATGCCTTGGATATCATATCTTTGCCTTTCTAGGATTTGAATAGGCCAGTCCTCAATAGGGATCCAATATATACCAACCTTTGAATTACCAGTATGGTATCGACAGTAATTAGCCACCTTTATCCAGTTAGCTCGATGAAGCTCTTCCATCCAAGGCCTCCAATCGAGAAACTGAGTTATCAAAGGCTTGTGACCATCCCAAGAATCTATCCAAAAAATTGATTGTTGACCATTATGAATGATCCAAAATAAATTTATATTTATCAAATCCTCACCAGTCTTAAGAACTGCTAAAATGAGAGAACCTTTGGTAGGCAATTGATAGCGAACAAGGTCTTCAAGACTTTTTTCTCATGATATTTAGCACGGATATTATTGGCCCAAAGAGCATTGGGGTTATGCAACATCGTCCAATACAATTTACCAGCTAAAGCTTTATTGTTACTAATAGAAGACCGGAATCCTAACCCCCTTTCATTCTTAGGAAGACATAAAGTGTTCCATTTCACCAAGGCCCATTTTCTTTTCTCCTTAGTACCACTCCAGAGGAACCGATGACTGATTTGATCCAATTCTCGAAGAACAACCTTTGTGATATTCAACATGGAAGAAACATAAATAGGAATAGCTTGAAGGACTGATTTTACCAAGGTGGTTCTACCCCATAAGAAAGCCACATGTTGGTCCACTTTCCAATTTTCTTCTTGAATTTATCCAACAACCAATTCCAATATTTTTTTTTTGCCTTTGATTATTGATGGGAATACCTAAATAAGTTATCGAAAGGGAGGTCTTATTATATCTTAATTTATCCAAGACCATGGATTCCTGTATGGTCGAGCAGTGGAAGAAAATGACTTTAGATTTGTCTTCATTGATCACTTGCCCAGTAGCCTTAGAAAAATAGCTAATGATTTTCTTAATATTAGAAGCTTCCTTAACTATAGCTTTACTTAAAAGAGGAGTCATAAATAAATTGAAGATGAGAGATAATTCTAGCTCCATGAGTAATGGTAACTCCCTTAAGGGTTTTGTTTTCTCTCTTTTTGGTTATAGTCCTACCCAAGCATTCAACAAGAATGATGAATAAATAAGGGGATAGTGGGTCACCTTACCTAATACCTATGGAAGATGGGAACAACTGAGAAGGCCTACCATTTATAATAACTAAGTAGGAAATAGAAGAGATACATCCCATAATCCAATCCATCCAATACTGAGAGAAAACAAATTGCCTCAAAACTTTGATAAGTGCCAATCCACTCTGTCATAATATTTGGATAAGTTTAATCGAATGACCATGGAAGGACATTTTTGCATATCCATGGAATGGATGGCTTCCTAAGCAAGAACTATCTCATCTACTATTTGACACCCTTCCACATAACCTCCTTGTTCAGGGAAAATAATCTTATACAAAAGAGGCTTCAACCTTTCTACCATGATCTTAGTAATGATTTTGAGAAGAACATTACATAAAGCAATAGGTCTAAAAGCTGAGATATGATTAACCTCTTGAGCTTTCAAAACAAGAGTAATATAAGTTTTATTGATAACCTTCAAAATTTCTTTGGCTTTCCTGGCTTCTTCCACCACCTCTAATAAGTCATCATGAAGGATATCCCATAACTCTTGGTAGAAATCAATGGGAAAACCATCAGGACCTAGGGTTTTCCCTTTTTGCATTTTAAAAAGTACCTGTTGAAGCTCATTGATAGTAACAGGAGTAGTCAAAATAGAGTTCTCCTCAGAAGTGATAAGAGAAGGGATTGCTTGAAGAAATTTTTTTTGAGAAGTTGAGTCAAGAGGAGTAGCAGCAAAAATATTGGAAAATTAATCGAAAAAAATAGAGTTCATGCCATCCCAAGTGTAGACAACATATCCAGAATCTGATTTTAGGGAAGAAATAAAGTTGTGCGATCTTTGAGCTAGAATATATTCATGGAAGAAATTTGTGTTTTGATCTCCTTCTTTGAGACATTGAATTCTAGATTTTTGCTTCCATAAGAGTTATTTTTTTTTTTTCATTCCTCTAACTAAGTTGTGAGTTTAATTTCATCTGCACTTCTATGCTCTATGAGGCCATATAAATGGATTTTCTTATTCAAATTTTCAAGTTGAGCAATAACTTCATGTTTTTTTTTATGAATATCCCCAAACTCCTTCCAGTTCCAAGTATTATTTTTTTATTTAATGTATTGTAGTCTTTTGGCAAAACAAAACATCTTAGTCCCATACCTAGTATTTTGGCAAAACATAACATGATAATATTTAAGTAATTTGGATCTATATTTGAGTGATTATATCTCTAAATATTTATCTAGAATCTCTCAACATAGTCTTCTAGAGTTTCATCCTCCTTTTATGTTATTCAAAGGACTTCATACTTTACCTCTCTTGCCTTACAATAATCTTGATATATTTGTAAAAACTTGGCCTTCATTATCTCCCATGTGTTTATGTTATCATTTCCTAATACCATAAACCATCATAGAGAATCATTCTTTAGGGTAGATAGAAAGAGCTTCAAATTTTGTAAGGATATCTTCTAGTCATAGCTTCAACATAGTACATTAAACATGAAGAGTAAGACATCTAGGTATTTTGAAATTAGTCCATAAAAAGTAGGAAGAACTAAAGGAAGAATATTCTTCATCCTTGTCTCTTCTTGTATTTTTCTTACAAGGAACTCAAAGGTGGTGGATTGAGTATCTTCTATCATATATGAGAAGATCTACTAAGCCCACAATGTCCAGTAAGTATAAACTCTAGCAACTAGTATCAAATGAGACTATGCCCTTCTATGGTTGAGTCTTCAAATGTCTATTAGGCTCCAATTACAGAGAATCCTTTTTAAAAAATGGGGATAATTGGCTTGAGATCTAGTAAGAATCCAATCAATATTATCAAATTATTTGATTCAACTATCTATCCACGAGGTTTGTTAGATTGTTGTTACTCCTATTTTTTGTATTATTGCGTTGAATACTGGTTCTACCCAATTCTCTCACTATCCACCTCTCCTACATCTACCCAAGTAGTTTTTTATAGAAATTTGACTTTTTCATCCATGGATGGAGATATACATATCTAAATGAAGGAAATACAACTATGAAAATAAAAAATAACTCCTCATAATAGTGAAACTTATTGAATGTCGACCTTTGAATAGCTTCACTTTCTATAGTGTATAACTATTCCTATGGCTTTAGCACCTCCCTGACAATAACATAAAAATTATGAGCTCTTGCATTACTCTCTTAACTACTAAGATATCATTTATTTTATCAATTTGAGACTTATAAACTTGCAAGATGCTAGGTACCATATATGCACCATAGTCCTAATGTTCAACATATGATTTATTAATGGACTCCACTCCAAGGCGTTATTGGCTATAGATAAGTCAACATGCTATAACTATGGAAAACATATCTAACAAAATAAAGATAAACCGTAGAAATAAAACTATGAAAATATTATGAACTACCAATTAAAACACAAATATAACTATAGATTGAAAATAAGGAATAATTTACTACATAATTGAAATAAACTATCTACAAGAATAAACCACAAGCATTACAAATATACATAACTAACCTAATGCCTATGGGAGTCCTAGATCACCTCACACTTGGAGTGGTCCTGTTCTCCAAGGCATAAGCATGATCCTTATATAGCTATGGGAATAAAAATTAGATACTCAAAACAAAATAAACTTTAAGTTAAAATAACTTTCATTTGTATTACTAGAAAAAAGTAAGTAATGACTCCTATAGATGACCTTAGATTATTTGATTTCTTCTCCCTATGATTGATCTCCTACAACAAAAATTCAATTTATAACAAGGAAAAACACTATATTAAGCCTAACTATTTCTTAGGTATAACTAACTATTCTATTTTATAAGAAAATAACTAATCTTTTTGGTTACAACAACCAACAATTTGTTAGTACAAAGAACGAAAATAGAAAATATTCTGATTCATCTAGATCCACTCTTTTACAGAGTGGAATTATCCTCTTTGTATGGACTCTTGATTAGTTGAACACCTACTCTCATAGGCACCCAAGAATCCCTTACATACTACTAGTATCTAGATGCTTTGATGTTATTTTTACCAATCTAACCATTCTATGGGCACTCCATTCCATAGAAGGCTCTAATTATGTAGGTTGTCAAGTGAGTTAGCTAGAAGGATGGAAAAATAAAATATTTGACTATCAATCTATGTTTTACTTCATCCTTCTCAGTATCCATGTTGTTCTTATTTAATAGGTAGCACTAGGTTAGCCATAAGAATGATGTTTGGCTCATTTCTCCTTCCTACATCATATGAAAATAAATTTCTTCTTCCTATGAAAAGGATTATAGATAAACACTACAAATTGATTCTAAATAGAGATATCCATACCTATAATCATTATAGCATACATACATTTGATATTATTTTTATGAATACTACAAATATACATATGGAAAAGGGTAATAAAAAAACATATACTATATGGACAAAACAAGGCAAAGGAAAGGGCATATAAATGACCCAAAAAAAATTACATTTAGTAAAGGTTAATTTTATTTTTATTTTCTATAAATCACTTATAAAGATGAAAATATAAATTACTAGCAAATATTATGTCTTTAAACTGTTACTAAAGATGAGTGAGGTTGTTAATTGCACCCCATTAGGCCATTAAACTAAAACAAGTTTATTTGATGATAACCTCCCAAGGTTATTTAGAGTGACATCAATTCAAAACCACCCTATTTCTTCTACTAACAAGCCCCTCATAATTGGTGGGTCCCTTTATATCTTAGTAAAGTTACTATATTAAATTAAGAAGGAGGTGTTGATGAATTGGAAAAGTTACAAAGATATTACTTCAAGGTCAAAAAAGACATTCCCAGGCCAAAAATGTTGGAATTTGAAATATTTTTTAGAAATATCCCAAAACATCCATTCACCACAGTCATATGTATAAAAAAGGAAGAAGAGTGAAAAATAAGAGTGTATAGATTAAAAATAGATAAACAACATGATTTGAGAGAAGGGATAAGGGATGGGTGCCCATGGGCACCCCCACAACATTTTCATAAATCACACTATACTCCAAAGGATTGCTCATTTAGGGGTGTATATAGTGATACCAAAATCCCAATGAAGTTAATCTCAGGCTAAAATCAACCTAACCTTGAGGTTAACCTTACAATAAAATAATAATAAATTACCATTTAAGCAAGGTTATCCATAAAGTTGGATTAACCAATACCACTAAGGTTGAATACATGAGAGTTCACTTGGGATTACATCAAGATGACCAAAGTATTACATAGCATTTTCTTGTAGGTTTACATGAAGATGACCATAGGTTTACATCAATATGGATGAAGGATTACATAGCACTTTCGTATAGGCTTACATCATGACCACCTTGTAGACATGGAAAATTGACCCACCTAAATGAGTCACTTTTCCTTAGGATCCCTAAGGAAGGTATCCAAAATTGTTAAGTACAAGTTGGACCCTTTATTTCCCTCTTGTTTTACCTTTTTGCTTGGCTTTATAAAATTCGCGCCCAGTAATTCTAGGGCACAAATTCGGCAAAATTAGAATTTTTATCTCTAAAAGACTTAATTTTGAGGCCGACCTCTATGGTATTAGCTTGGCCAAAGTTGTTTTTTATTTTCCTGCCTTTTCCCCCTCTAAACCTCCAATAAAAATAGGATTGGATTTCTTTTTTCTACTCATAATTTTCCTAACAAGTTATCTAGCAATTTTTTGATGATGACAAATTCTATCAAGTTCATTCTTCTAAGTGTGACAAGACCAGTGCTCTTGTGCTTTGGATTCTTCTACCATTGCTTTTGCTTTGTGATTTGTTGCTCTTGGTGGACGAGTGTTGGAGCCTTGAGGGTTCTACCATTTGGTGGAGGTTTTCATCCTTTGGTTGTTATTTCACTACCACTAGATTTCTTCTTACATTTTTAGTCTTCTTAGATGATTATTTTTTCATCTTGCATTTCATTTTTACATTATTAGATCAATGAAAGTCTTTTTCATGAATTCATACCTCGTCCTTATAGGGCCAAAATTTGTAGTCTCCTCTTATGGGACATGAATTTGGTTTTCTAGGGCTTAAGGATAAAATTTCACTCCCAAAACCCTAAGTTGCTATTTCTCTTTGTTTTGCACTCTATTTTTCATGTTATTGTATTTTGTCTTGTTCGCTTCCAAAGGTCAACAATCGATTTTGTTTTCAAATGATCATCTAAAATGACCAAGGGGGCTTGAATGTTGTGCCTCCAAGCTCAGTTACATAGCAGCCTAAGCAAGCCTCCAAATAGTGATTAAATCTTCCAAAGGTTTTGAATCCATTTTGCAGGTTTTGAAGCTGTTGGATATATTAGGACGAAAGTTAAAAGCTAGGATCAACCACTGGATCAAGTAAGTATCCTAAATAGAATTCTTAGGCTATTTATTACTTACTTTCTACTCATTTTTGCTCCAAATTCAAATCATAAGTGAAGAAAAACATTTAGTTCTATTTTTAGGCATTTAAAAGGAGAAAAAACATATAGTTTTGCATCTTAGGTTAAATTTATTTATGCATTATCTTGATTCCTTGCTAAAAAAAAAAGGAAAACGATCTTATTTTTTGCAAACTAGGTGATATGGACAAAAATATAAAGATCGCACACACAAATGATTTGACAAAGAAGAAATGTCAATTGAATTAAAAAGTTGATAATAAATAGCCAATACAATGATCGTATAAGGTTGAAATAATTAGAAACCTTATCCAGTTATTCATGGCAACATTATCTTATGTGGATAATACATTTAAAATTTTAATTATGGTAACATAAATCCCTATCATTCCTCCCCACCATAGAAGCATTGGACTCCACTATCTAAAAGGGAAGGAAAATCTCAAGCCATCTGGTTGTGAGAGATCCATTGAGCCTAGTGTGGAAGTTGTCCTCATCTAGAAACAAGGTAGGAAGTGGAAGAACCCTAGAGGGTGTGGTGTGTCCTAGTTTCAAAGAGAATATTCCTCTAAATGAATATTCAAGAATATTGCAATTTGTTTTATAGATTACATCAATGTCACCTGAGGGCTGCTTTTTCACATTTAGATTTAAAATGAAGCCACATTACAATAGATGTATGAAAACTGTAGCACATAGTGGCCAAGGATGCGGGGTGGAGGAAAAATACGTGATAAGATGTTCAATGGCAAATGAAAAAGACCGTCTGTAGTGTAGCAACATAGGTTTCACATGCCTACAATGGGTGGCCATGGTGGAGGTCACAAGGGTGGGTTGGAAGTGGTAAATAGGGAAGACAACACTAGGTGGAAAAAAGAAAAAATTGTCGATAGCCGAGAAAGCACCACGGATGAGGGGAAAAACCACACGAAAGCTAAAAAAACATGAGAAAGAAAAATGAAGTTATGGAATGAATTAGATTATCATTCATGAGCGAAGTATGAGATGCAACATCAAAATGAAATGAACATAATGGAAGTAATGAAATCGGGTTATGTATGTGGGCCTTTTCAAAGGTATCAGCCACCTCGAGCATCTTATGGATCATAGGCAAGATTTGTGCTAGCTTTTGCATATCCACCATCGAAACATCCATGGTCAACTAAGAAAGAAAAGAAAAATGATCTTCTTTGTCAAGTCTTTGCAGATCTACATCAAACAAAACAATAATATCGCCAACAAGTATATGAGCATCTAGAATTTTAGCTTCAAGAGGTATTAAATCTTCATATTTTTTTGAATGATCACTTTCTTCATGTAGCACCCTAAAATTGGCGCAATAAAACCTTAATAATTACAATTACTCTAGTAAATATTCAAATTCAAATTTCAACCTCCAAAACCGCTCCCAAACCACCGTTTAACCCGTTTCCTCCTTTCCCATGCCATTTTTAGAGTTTGTTTTGTCCGTTTGACGATATCGTCTTCGATAAGACGATATCGCCTCAGATCGGACGATTTCGTCTGGCGTAGGACGTCCAAACGATCTCGTCCCAAACCGATTTGTGCATAGTTGGACTCTGTTCCAACGGCGTCTCTAATCCGGGCAGAAGCGTGTCTGCGTCGTTAGAGACCTCCCCCGTTGGAGATCTCCCAAATTGGGATGATCTCCAACCTCCCAACCTCTATCCTAAGCCTATTTAATCCTAGGCCCTCCCCTTAGCATCCCCCTGGCTGAAATTCCCCGTAACTCGAATTCTACACGCACTAGACCATCTTAAATCACTGTTTGCATTTGTATTTTTCCAAGTTTGTTTGCAGGAACTTCATTGTTTTTCAGCCGGAGCAAGCTCAATTCGTCTCAGATGATCTCGTACAATCTCGGACGATCTCGACCCAATTCGAGATGATTTCGACTGCAGTCCACATTGGGGGCAATCAGTGCCCAGAGTTTGCATTTTCTCCACTCTTTTTCTGTTGTATTATTTTGCATTTAGTTAATTCTATGGTTATTCTTTATTATCCTGCATCTTGGAGTTCACCCATGTAGCTTTAATGCATAATAAAAGCATAAATTGTCATTAGATCGTTATAATGCATTCGTGTCTTAGTTTGATATTATCATTTTAATGTTCTTACTGCCATTTTACATCATTACCCTCTATTATCATAGTTGCATTCTCTGTATTTTGCATCTGTTTCTCTGTTTGCAGGTCTTTGACGAATTCGTCAGATCTCAGACGATCCTGTCAGATAGGAGACGATCCTGTCAAATTCCAGATGATCTTGACTACTTCAAAAATTAGAATCTCCATCAGACATCCGGATCAGGTATGGGTCTTTAATCCATCTTGTTCTTTCTATTTTTTTGTCCAAATTTGTTTCTGTCTTCATTTAAATCTGCATTTCATATAGAATAGCTTAGATGCATTTTGGCCAAACCTAGGACTTGGATGATTAAAGATAAAACTGAACACATCAAACACATTCCCAACCTAGGCGTGGAAACTGCCATTCAAACGTTTCCTGGTGAACCCACCATCCGTCAAAAAATCACCATAATACACCTCCCCCGAGAGGCGGGACCTTCGCAAGGCCTCTCAGTCCGAGGTACCGCGCCATCCTTTTCCCATCCTCCTTTCGGGCATGGATCCTATAGCCTGAAGGTAGGGATGCAAAAAATTTGGAGCGATACATTTTGGTGAACCCGACGTGAATGCATTTAAAACCTTTTGAAAACAAAAAAACAAAAAATAAAACAACCAAAACATAGATGCATTTCAAATCATCTAAAACTAATAAGTTGCATATCATGTTTAGATGGTAGCTCCTAAGAAAATATTAGCAGTTACTATAAATGTTGAAAACCAATTGGCAGCCATAGAAATCAATTATGTGCTTAGTGTGCCTGAAACAGATAGAAATCAACTTTTGTGGGACGAACTTGATAGAAGACTAAGTGTCATTTCATCTAGGTCAACAAAACTTAAACAAATCAAGAGGCTTGTCCTAGATAGAATCCTGGATCCTCATCAACTCGTCTTTTATCATGAACTTCGGAGAGCCCGCCATAGATGGTTAGCTTATAGGAGAGCTCTTGTGTCTTCGAAATTGTTCACCTTCGAGGAATACCTCGAGAACGCAGCCATTATACACCAGCTCCTAGGTCGTGTAGAAGACCAAGAGGTTGTTCTTATGGATAGGGAAATATGGAATAGAGTTCCTCGAGCCGTGTTATATCGAGAGTATTGCCACGAGCTTTACTTCTATCAACCAGAATCTGAGACAGATAATATCACTATAGCTCTTTTCATTAAATTTTTGAAAGAAAATTTTCAATTTGAAGAAGAACACTTCATGACTCCCGAAGAACTCGAGCCCATTAATGATATTTATAAATTGTTTATAGAAAACTAGATCATTACTTTCAGTATTAGTTCTTGCATTTATTGTGTTGTTTGTTATCTTTACAATATTATTACAAAAACAAGAAAAACTAAAAAAAAACATAACAAAAACCAAAACCTTTCATTTTAAATATTGTAGTAGGTATATAATTAATATATACCTCTTAAGCTTGTTGCAATATATATATATATATATATATATATATATATATATATATTTGCTGAAATCTAAATTAAGCACAATGCCTAAACTTAGGAATGGTAAACAAACCGAAGGAGAAGAAGAAGATTGGTTAGAAGATAAAACTAGAAACCCAAATGTCCTTCCCGAAGATCCAATTTCGGAAGGAGAAACTCTAGATCAACCGGAAGATGACCTAGGTGAAGACAATGAACAAGAAGAAAATGTTAAAGAGGATGGATCCTCATCCCCTAGAGTAGCTCCAGATGGAACTATTGCTTTTGACAACTTAGATCATTTCTAGAAATTTTTCAATAATAACATTGGCGCTCTTAATATGGCAGTTCGTATTGATAAAGGGCAAATTAGTGACACTCAAGCAGCCATGGAACATATGTTTGATGTGCACACTAATCCCTTGTCTTTCATTGATCAAGAAAGTGATAAGGTTGGACCATCCAATAGAGATATGGTCACTATGATTCAGAACATGCCAAAACAACAGATTACCCAACCTCCTAAGGAACCTCGTTATTGAGCCTAAAATCATTCCCACACAAAAGAAAACTTCCTTCACCGCTTTACTTCGCCAAACTATTGATCAATATGCTTCAAGTAAACAAAAACCTAAAATGAAGCCAAACACCAATTTTCAACAATCTGGAATACAACATAATACAACTTCAAAATTCCTTCATAACACCTTTCCTACCAACAATTTACACAATAGCAACATAGCATCTAATCTTCATGTCCCTCCATCATATGCTCACAAATCCCATATCAATGCCCTACCGAACCAATATGGTGGGCAAACTAGTAATCTGGAAGCCATGGTGAAACAGTTAGCTTCGCGTATGGACCAGATAGATCCTTACCGTCCCTCGTACAATTATCGAGAGATATGTAGTCAACCTTTGGATCCCATAGTTGTAGCACAACCGTACCCTAAGCATTTTCCCATGCCCATCCTGCCTATATATAAAGGAACCGAAGATCCCATAGAGCATCTTCGCATGTTTAGGATAGCATGTCATGATATATCACATGATGACTTGCTATTACTAAAAATGTTCCCAAAAAGTTTAGGTGGAATGGCATTAGAGTGGTACTATCAATTGCCCACTCATTCTTTGAGAAACTTTGAAGAAACAACTGAATCTTTTGTCCATCAATTTAGTGCCTACATCGAGAGGCATGTAACCATTAAAGATTTATACAACTTAAAACAAGACAAGGATGAATGTTTTGCCGATTTCTTAGCTAGATGGAGGCAGCTTGATAGGAAAACCGCACTTTGTGCTACCTTATAGGGAAATGTTGGACATTTTTATTAATAATTTACAAGAACAAATATCTTATGAGCTATCAACTGCTACTTTAACTACCTTCGATCAGACTATAGATTTAGCTCGAAGAGTAGAAGATGCCCTCATTAGGAGAGGCCAACTTAGGAAGAAGGATGATGAGAAAACATCCAGAAATCAGTATAAAAACAAACAAGTTGTAGGTGACGGAGTCACTAATAGCAAAAATGTTGCTAATATCAATGCAACGAAAACAACAAAAAAATTTATATTGAAACCGCCTGATAAGCCTCCTCGAGAATTTACTAGATTGAATCAACCATTATCAACTATTTTACCTCAATTACTCGAAAGAGGTTTGATCCAATTACCAACTATCCGGGAACCCGATCCAACTATACCCGGATACAGAGCTGACTTACACTGTGATTTCCATAGAGGGCCTGGACACTCTACCAACGCTTGTAAAAGGTTGAAACATAAAATACAGGATCTGATTGATAATAATGAAATGGAGGTGCAAGCCTTCCAACCTAAACAAAATGCTCCTAATAATCCTCAAAAGACCATTCCCCAAAATCAAAATCAAAATGCTAATCAATCATTAGACATATTTCAACACCCTTTACCAAGACATGGTAAAGAGGTGGCCAATCAAATCGAACATCATAATGTTCCTCCTCCTACCCGATATGTAGGAACTATTAGCGGACATTTACCTAATCATGATCCACAAAAATTTGACACAACTTTATCCATGGTCACAACCAGGCCCCTACATAATATTCAAACTCCGGATCCTAGTGATATAGAATCGATACCGAAAGTGAAATAGACATCACTTCAAACCAATCGAATAGTTCTGAAAATGAATCAGATCCTATTCAACCCATCACAGATGCTATGGTTCCAGAAGAACCATTTCCTAGAAGAGTTACTACTCGACCCTCTTCTAATCAATTCCTCCCAAATGAACAAGCCATAAACGCTCAACCGAGACCAGTTCAACGTCTTCAATATAACATTGTAGGTACCATTGGAGTCGTTACCCGACAACAGGCTCAAAATTCTCAACAAGAACCAAACCAGAATGATGGATCAGCTCCATTTGTTTTGAAAAATCCCAATAAAGGGAATCATGCTTCCAATGTTCAACTTAAACCCCCTTACAATATTAATGAGCAATTATCCAATACTACAGCCAGAATTTCCCTTTTGGATTTATTAAGATCTTCTCCTACCCATAGGGATGAGTTGATGCTTACATTAAGCCAAATGATGGTACCTCAAAATATTCAACTCGAAGCCATGGCCAATACTATCATCACTCGAGAAGTTGATTGTATTGACTTTCGGGATAAAGATATCCCACAACACAGCTTTACATAAGGATAATCCCTTATATATTACTGCTCTAATTGGAGATGTAGTTGTTAAACGAGTCCCGATTGATAATGGTTCATCTCTAAACATTTGCACTTTTGACTTCTACCAACGATTTGGCTTTAGAAGTGATGAAATGAAGAAAACCGACATGATTATCAAAGCTTTCAATGACGAAACACAAGAAACGTGTGGAGTTATTACCATCCCATTGCAAGTTGGTCCTCGAACTCTAGATACCACCATGTTTATTGTACATTGCCCCGCATCGTACAATATACTCTTGGGTCATCCTTGGATCAATGCAATGCGGGCTGTCCCATCAACTTTACACCAATGTGTTAAATTCGAATTTAAAAATCAGTTGGTCACTATCCACGGTGATCCTAGACCCTTTGATATGTGTGCTTTGGTAGAACCTGTTGGAGTGCAATTTTGCCTTGCTCTGTCATCCACACATCCTAATTCTTATTTTTCATCTAAAACTGTGAAACACACACCCATAGCTTCACCTATTTCCCCTCCATTCATTTCATCCTCATATATAGATCAACAATCTTCTAAACAAACCACTCTAGAACCTCAAAAAGATCTTCAATCTACGACCAATCCTTCATGTTCTATCCCTATAATTTCAAAACCTATAGACCCATCTATTAACACTTCCACATTATCAACATCTATCATACCTTCCACATCTAAAGATATAGGGAATGATCCTTCTACATCTTATGCTCTTTCTGATGAACTTTTACCAGATTTATCCACAATCTTAATATCAAAAAAACAAATGCTTTCATGCAAGATTCAATTCTTTTAAATAACTTGCCGCCATCTCCTCGTACTTTGGGCCTCCCACAACCTATGGGAAGTACTTACCAAGTCGGGAGTTGTGCCTTCATTTATAAAGGATATGATCGGAAGAATCCCTCGAAATATCAAAACTCATCATGAGGGATATGCTCGATGTTATTTTACCAATGAATATATTAAAGCTAAACCCATAATGCTTAAAATGGGATATAAAGGGAAAGGCTTGGGACCTTTCCAAAATGGCATGAAAGAACCTTTCGAGGTAGAACCGTGGCCTCCCCGCTGTGGTGTGGGCCTATTTCCTAGTAAGGGTCAACCCTTTCCTTTTGAAGATGATGATCAACTCATATGTTATCAAGATTATTTGGATAGGCGTGATGATTTGCCTCTAAAAAATCAGCCATTTACATGTAACATGCTATCCATAGCTTACCCCGAAATGATTGCTGACTTCGATGAGGAGTTGGAAGGAGATATCTTCCACGATGTCTCCGTTGAAGAGATGTTACACAATGGATTTTATTTTGATGGTTCTATACCAACTATAGCCCAACTTGAGACCACTAATCCTCAAGATGAATTATCCAACTTAACCTTACAAGAATTACAAGAATTGGGCGTTTCACCCGCCCCACCTAATTTTGAAAGAGATCTACACATGGAGGTAGAAAACGTCATTAAAATTAATATTGGAACCGAGGATAGTCCTCACATAATCAATATTGGATCAGAATTAAGTCAAGAAAAACAAGAGCAATACATTGCATTCCTTAAAGAATATGAAGATGTCTTCGCTTGGACATATGAAGATATGCCAGGTCTAGACCCTTCTGTAGTCATGCATCACCTAGTGGTCCATCCGGATGCTAAACCGGTTAAACAAAAACTTAGAAAAATGCATCCCAAAGTGGCTTTGCTAGTCAAAGGGGAGTTAGAAAAACTCCTGAATGTTGTTTTTATACAAGCTATTGATTATGCTGAATGGATCTCAAATGTAGTTCCAGCTACCAAGAAAGAAGCCACCAAAGTTAGGGTTTGCACAGATTTTAGAGATATTAACGTTGCATGCCCTAAAGATGATTTTCCTCTTCCAAACATGGATCAAATCATTGACTTTATTGTCAGGAGTGGGATGATGTCCTTAATGGATGGATTCTCCGGTTATAATCAGATCAGGATAGCTCCTGAAGATCAGAGCTAAAATAGCCTTTATTACCCCCTGGGGTACCTTTTGTTGGAAAGTGATGCCATTTGGCTTAAAGAACGCAGGTGCAACCTATCAACGAGCTATGACTTATATTTTTCATGATATGATGCATGATATCCTACATGATTATGTAGATGATATTATAGCTCGCTCTATTAATGAAGATAATCATTTAGATGATTTGAGAAAAGTTTTTAATCGATTACGAGAATATCTTATTCGATTAAATCCAACCAAATGCATATTCGGAGTTAAGTCCGGTAAACTATTAGGGGTTTTAGTTTCTTTACGTGGTATCAAAATCGACCCTCTCAAGATTGCGGCTATCACTGATATGCCCGCACCTACTAATATATCTGAGTTACGAAGTTTACAAGGTAAGCTTCAAGCCATCCGTCGCTTCATCGATAAGTCGGCGGACAAAACCGGTCCCTTTCTTAAACTTCTTAAGAAGGATGTCCCTTTTAATTGGGACGACGAATGTAAAGAAGCTTTTGAACTTCTCAAACAATACCTCCTTAACCCACCTGTGCTTTCACCGCCTAGACCTGATCGCCCATTTCTCCTGTATATTTTAGCTTCAGATTCTGCCTTAGGAGCTATGTTAGCTCAGCTTGATGATGCGAAGAGAGAACGTGCTAATTATTATATTAGCCGAACCTTCATCAGTTATGAAACCCGCTACACAACATTAGAAAAACTATGTCTAGCAGTCGTGTTTGCTACGCAAAAATTATGCCATTATATGCTTAATCAAAAAACTTATGTCATTGCTAAATATGATCCCTTGAGGTATCTCATGAGTCGACCTTATTTATCGGGTCGCACAACCAAGTGGGTTCTTGCTCTAAGCGAGTTTGACCTCACGTTCATAGGACAAAAGTCTGTTAAGGGTCAAATCATAGCAGATCAATTAGCTGCTGCACCCTTAGAGTCTACCCATCCCCTCATCATTGAGTTTCCTGATGAATGCCTTCAATTAGAGGCGGACCATATTGAACAATGGTCCTTATACTTTGATGGAGCCCGATGCATGAGTGGGGTTGGTGGGGGTATTATTTTAATATCCTCGCAAAAAAATCTTATTCCTCTGTCCTTCAAATTGACATTTGCTTGCACCAACAATACTGTTGAATATGAAGCTCTAATCCTTGGATTACGAGCCGCCTTGGCGCTAAAAATTAAACATCTGTTAGTTTTTGGTGATTCTCAACTTGTTATAAACCAAATTAATGAAGTTTATCAGACCAGAGATGATAAACTGCGCCCATATAAAGCCTATGTTTTACAATTAATGTCTCTATTTGATCAAGTTACCTTGGAAGCTATTCCTCGAACTTGCAACCGTGCAGCTGATGCTATGGCCGCAACTGCATCTCTCCTGCCCTTGGAGTTAGATGACGAATATGCCACTATCATTATTCGTCGACTCCAGGAACCCGCTTCAAATAAGTCATGCTTAGAACCTTTGGATGTGTTTCTAATCAATGAAACTACTCCTGAACCTTGGTATACGGATATATTTGATTTTCTCCAAAATGGGACTTTCCCTGCCAATTCTAATAGAAGCCAGCGTCGGTTATTACGTAGACGAGCAAGTCGATTTGTAATAATTGGCAATACTTTATATAGGAGATCTTTTGAAGGTATCCTATTAAGATGTTTGAATTTAGAAGAATCCCAATCAGCCTTGAGTGAAGCCCACGATGGATCTTGTGGAGGACACTTCAGTGGTAGTGTCATTGCTAAAAAGCTCCTTAGGATAGGATACTTTTGGCCTACCATGGAGAATGACGCACATGATTATGTGCGCCATTGCGACAAGTGCCAAAAACATGCTGACCTTGTCCATGCGCCCGCACAAGAACTCGCAGGCTATTTCATCTCCTTGGCCCTTTTCAAAATGGGGTTTAGATATTATTGGCAAAATCAATCCTGTGTCATCCGATGGACACAAATTCATCATAACCGCCATCGAGTATTTCACGAAGTGGGTTGAAGCTATGCCTTTAGCTTCCTGCACTGGCACACAAGTCTCTAAATTTATTTTTAATCAAATCATTTTTAGATTCGGAATTCTTGCAAATCTCATCTCTCGATAATGGAACTTGTTTCAAAAATAAAGATGTTAAAAAATTATGCCAAAAATATAAGATTCAACATCGCTGGTCCACTCCCTATTATCCTCGGGGTAATGGTCAAGCGAAGCATCTAACAAAACCTTAATCAAAATTCTCAAAATATTGGTAAATAAATCGGCCGCGATCGGCACATTCAATTATATCCAACCTTGTGGGCCTATCGAACTAGTGTTCGAACTCCCACTGGAACTTCACCTTTTGTTTTGGTTTATGGTGTTGAAGCCATTTTTCCCTTTGAATTAGAAGTTCCTTCTTTGGCTCTACTACTTCAAGATACCGAAGTAGGAGATGAATATCGAGTTGGCAGACTCAGTCGACTGGAACTCCTAGATGAAAAATGCATCAATGCTTTGGAGCATCTCCGTGCCTACCAAAACAAGCTTAAAAGATCATATGCTAAAAAAGTTCGTCATCGATCCTTTGAGATCGGCGACCTTGTTTTAAAAGAAAATCAAAAAAATACTAATGCAACTAAGGACCTTAAAGGTAAATTTGAGCCCAACTGGCTTGGACCATACATTATCACTGCTAAATTTGAATCGGGAGCATACAAATTATCTACCTTAGATGGTAAAGAACTTAAAGAACCCATGAACATTTTGCATCTTAAACGTTACTATGTATAAATTTGGTCATTTCATCCTTGTATATATTTGTTTAAAATATTTCAAAATCACTATCTTGTATTTCTTTCAATTTATAAATTCAAAAACACCAAAAACATTCATAATCATCAAAATATTCAAAACTACTTGTTGTATTTATTTATGGCACTTGTTAATTCTTTCAAAAACAAAAAAAAATAATAATAAAAATAAAAAAACAGCAATATTCTTGACTCTTTCGAAACCAAAACAACATAAAGAAGAAAGAGAGAGTCAACATTCTCAAAACTTCTCAAAAAGTATTTATATATATCTTCTTACAAATGTTGCAGTTATATGTTTCAAATTATTTTGGATAAATTAGCATTTATTTGGAATCCCTCACTTTCACACTCACAAAAATAAATATCTTGATTTTTATCTGGCATGATTACTAATCTCTCTTATATCAAAGTCCACAAAATTCAATTAAATAAAGTTTGAGCACAGAGAATTGATCTTGTTATTTACTTAAACCAAGCACATCCTTTCACAATAAAATGATTATATTTGTAATGTCCATGCTATGCTACATAGTAGAAGTGGTTTCTTGAGCGAAAAGTTTCCCCTGCTATCCTATCATGCACATGGTCTAGAATCTTTGAGAATTGGCAAAAGGACAAGCTCACCCCTACCCAGAATAAAAATCCCTTGCTCTACAGCCAATCCGAGCAAGTATCCCTAGCATAGAACAAAAAGAAAAAGCAAAGTTCAAGAAAAAGAGAAAAAGAAAAATGTTATTTTATATCATTACAGCATTATCAAGCAAAAATACAAAAAGAAAAGAAATGAAAGCAAAAGCAAAAGCAATAAAATCCCTTTCCCTACCCTTTGAAAAGAAAAGAAGGGTTGATGAGCTTGAATCCCTGGAATTCTCAATTATTCGAAAACCGTGAGGTAAGCCCCATAACAAGTGGTTTGTGCCCAACCCGCTTGGCCTTGGGTAACTCCTAGCGTGGCGATATGTCCGTCACATTAGCGACCTTCTTTTGTACAGACCTATGTCTCGCTTATGGATTAGCTAGCTCTTGATAATCCGACTTACATAGTAGTCTAGTATGGTTATATGCATCTACATCATGGTTAATGAACACTTATTTGGTTCATTCAAATCACTTGTATCATATTATCTTGCTCAAAACTGGTAAATGAACATAGCAATTGCACACACATTTGTATTTGAGAGATTTTGTGTATCATTATGATAAATCAAGATTGGAAATGAATTCACATATGCACATGGGATTCCTTATAAATCTAACTTTTGTCTTTAAGATACTTTGAAATTTTTTTTGCAAATTGTTTGGAATAAATTCATTTTCTTCTTTAAAGTACAGTTGTTTAGTATAAAGACAACTACATACATAATAGAAAAAATCAAAATTTCTTTCAAAACCATACAATCAAAACACACACATATATATATATATATATTGTCGACTTTCGCGACGATGGTATAGTTCCAAAACCAAAATTGGAATTTTATGCCTAGCGCAAGTCCTCATCTTCATATTTTCTATTTATTAAAAATCAACCATGCAATAAAACTATCTCTTTTTTGGATTTCGCGATGATGGTATAAGTCTATACCTACATATTCTATGCCTAGCGCAAACCATTGTACCAATTTTTATTCCCCATTTATTTGAAAAATCATGAAAACCATATGACTTAAATCATTCTGTTATACAATTATGTTTTTTAACAAAAAGCATGCACATTATCACTATTTCATGTCATTATGTCAACCTTCAATTTTGCAATGATGGTATAATTCCTAGGGAATTATCCAAAAATTTTATCACACTTAGGAATTTATGCCTAGCAAAAATCATTTTAACATTATTTCATGCATACTATTTTTATGGAAATCTGAAAACAAACCATCATCATCATCATTTGCACCATTGCACCAAAGTCTTAAGACAGTCTCTTAAGCACTCTTTTACTTTTTAACAATATTTCTATACTGGGATTAGCTTGACGACCGAGTGAGCGGCGACTCCATGAAATGGTCTATAATAGCGACAATGTCCTTTGAAATTATTGTTAAAAGTCCCTTTTTATTTTTTTATCAAATCATCACATCACAAACAACCAATTTGTTCTATCAGATTATTTCATTTAAATTTTTCAAGCATGACATTTCAACCATAATATTTCCAACGACGTAATTACATGAATCATCAAATCAATCAATCAAAACATTAAAAGCATCATAAAAATACATAAGACACAAGTCATATGATCAAAAATATCTCATCTATATCTGTATCAACCATAATATACATCATATCAAAACCGAATCGGTATGCCACAATCTGTACCTCGGCATACTCAATCCTCTATCAAAAATAATAAATACTATATATCAATCTGTGCAATGCAATCTGTAGTAGCTAGCCTCGAGAACCCCTCGAGCTCTCAGCCTCATCTCCTCCCCCGCCCTGAGGTGGACGAGGTGGCCCCATCGCAGTATGTGTGGTACTGCGAGTCCTAGTCGTCGATCGAGATGAAGTCCTCGATGACCCAATCCTGATCGGGTCGGCAATGCCGGCTGGCAGCTGTACCCTCTGACCCTCTGGCACCATCCGGAAGTAGATGCCCTAGTAGAACGCGATCTGAGCAATCGACCGTGCCAGCTCCCGAGTGCTCGCTCCTCCACCCCATGCTCTGAGGCGTGCAATCTCATCTCTGAGCTGTGTCACCTCAGCTCGATGGCGTGCAGCCTCATCCTGCAATGTCTGCACCTGTGCCTGGAGATGGACTGTCTTCGCTCGGAGAGTCATTGTCTCGCTGCTCTCCCTAGTGTCAACACCCTTGCCCTTATCGGGCGATGGTGGCCTCTCTCTCTATGGAGAAGGGGGTCTCTCCTCCCTCCTCTCTCGCTGTTGTGGTCTCTGCTGTGCCTGTGGTCTCCTCTGCTCTCTCCCTCTCGTGACCCTGGGCCACCTCAATGGCCGCCTGGCGCCGCCTCCCCATCCGACGCACAACTACGTGAATCGGACCCTGAGCCCTCGTCATCCGAGGAGGGCGGATGCCTATGTACTAGGCATCGTAGCCGTCAGCTACCCCAACGTCGTCCCCATCCACTGGCTGAATGGGGGCATCATCTACGTCCTGACTCCGGAAGCGCTGCATATCCGGAGCCCCGCTAACCGTAGTGTTATCCCGGATAGTCCGAGAAAACTCGTAATCCCTGAGAGATGGGATCCCCTGCTGTAGACCGAACTATCGCAAAACTCGGTCGTAGCGGTGGAGCTCCACCTCTCCCCTCTCCATCCTCAGCCAGCAGACTCGCCTGATGCGAGCCAGCTCCTGTCCATCCTCGGCCCACCCTGGATGATCCCTCCAAGGCCTCCAGGTGATCTGGTCGGAGACAAGGTCATCAAGTAGTCTCCGGGACATCGGTAGATCTATCCGCCATTGTGACCCTCTCCGGAGCCACCAATAGAAAGCTCGGGGCCTCTCCCCGTCAACCCCTATCAAAGGAAGCCCTACCGGCCTCCGCACCGCAATGTGCTCCCAGCACCAAACCTGTAGTAGCGATGTCATAACCAGACATCGGCCGCCCTTGTACACGACCCCATGCAGGATCCTGTACAATCGGCATAGAACAAAGCTGCCCCAAGCAAACCTGTAGCCGTGGTCTCTCATGTCACAGACCACATCCGCCAGTACCCATGGTACCTCGCATCCGCTCTCGGTGGCACAACGAAGTCCACCTACCACCCCAGCCAAAACTCGTGTGAGTCTCGATGCCCTGGGCATCCGACGCGATGACTCGATGTTCACTCCGCCCTTCTCCAGGGCGAAGCTCGGATCGCCACACGGTCGCATCATCGCGTGGCCCCGATTGGCCATGGGAGTGATCAATCATCCTTGTATGGGGATCCTCAAAATCCTCCATACATCCTCTAGTGTGGGAGTCATCTCCCCTGTCGATAACCAAAAATAGGAAGAACCCGGATACCACCTCTCTCGCTAGGGTCGTCAGTAGCCCCATGTCTGTAGAAACTTGTGGCATCTCCGCCACATGCTGCAAGCTGACCTGTGCCAGCTGATCTCGCTCTGCCTGAGATAGAGTGGCCAAGTCATCTCTCAACCCGTCGTATTTCCATTCTCTGCTCTTTAGTAATCCTCTCTGCAACATAAAAACAACAACACAATAAAAATCATTAATAAAAACTCAGTAATTAATAATGCAAGTAAAATAAGTTCAATTTTATAAATGATGATATCGTCCACTATTGGACGATATCGTCCCAAATTTGAGCAAAATCGTCTCCGATTTTGCAAGCCGAAATCGTCCCCCTTTCGTCGATTTCGCCCTTAGACGAAATCGGCGAACTTGAGACGATTTCGTCGAAATCGGGACGATTTCGTCCCGACGACGTCGACGGCCCAAAAACGGCCGCGATGCTCAAAAATTGCTCAAAATTCACCTAAAAAGCATGTAAATTCAACTTAAAGCATTCTAAACTAAGTTTAGACTCTTACCCGTAGCCCGCGTCGGACCTCTGTCGATCTGTGCGCTGTCTCGACCATTTTTGTCTCTAGAGCTCTAAAAACCAGAAAAATGAACAGTAACAATGAATTAGGGTTTTACCCTATTTTTCTTAATTTTATTCAAAACACAATTAAAAACATTTTTAAATTTTTGCTTTTCGCGTTTTTACCTCAAACGTTCGATTTGGGTAAAAACACGGAGGGGGCACCATAGTAAGTCGTCGTACGATTCGACCAAGAATCGTCGCCTAAAAATGGGAATAATTTTTGCTTTCTCGTAGATCGAGAAGAACTCATCTTTAACGCATTTTCTTCAGAAAATTCGCTAAAGAGGGGGCAAAATGTAGCACCCTAAAATTGGCGCAGAAAAACCTTAATAATTACAATTACTCTAGTAAATATTCAAATTCAAATTTCAACCTCCAAAACCGCTCCCAAACCATCGTTTAACCCGTTTCCTCCTTTCCCGTGCCATTTTTAGAGTTTGTTTTGTCCGTTTGACGATATCGTCTCCGATAAGACGATATCGCCTCAGATCGGACGATTTCGTCTGGCGTAGGACGTCCAGACGATCTCGTCCCAAACTGATTTGTGCATAGTTGGACTCTGTTCCAACGGCGTCTCTAATCCGGGCAGAAGCGTGTCTGCGTCGTTAGAGACCTCCCCCATTGGAGATCTCCCAAATTGGGATGATCTCCAACCTCCCAACCTCTATCCTAAGCCTATTTAATCCTAGGCCCTCCCCTTAGCATCCCCCTGGCTGAAATTCCCTGTAACTCGAATTCTACACGCACTAGACCATCTTAAATCACCGTTTGCATTTGTATTTTTCCAAGTTTGTTTGCGGGAACTTCATTGTTTTTCAGCCGGAGCAAGCTCAATTCGTCTCGGACGATCTCGTACAATCTCGGACGATCTCGACCCAATTCGAGACGATTTCGATCGCAGTCCACATTGGGGGCAATCAGTGCCCAGAGTTTGCATTTTCTCCACTCTTTTTCTGTTGCATTATTCTCGCATTTAGTTAATTCTATGGTTATTCTTTATTATCCTGCATCTTGGAGTTCACCCATGTAGCTTTAATGCATAATAAAAGCATAAATTGTCATTAGATCATTATAATGCATTCGTGTCTTAGTTTGATATTATCATTTTAATGTTCTTACTGCCATTTTACATCATTACCCTCTCGTTATCATAGTTGCATTCTCCGTATTTTGCATCTGTTTCTCTGTTTATAGGTCTCTGACGAATTCGTCAGATCTCAGACGATCTTGTTAGATAGGAGACGATCCTGTCAAATTCCAGACGATCTTGACTACTTCAAAAATCAGAACCTCCATCAGACATCCGGATCAGGTATGGGTCTTTAATCCATCTTGTTCTTTCTATTTTTTTGTCCAAATCTGTTTTTGTCTTCATTTAAATCTGCATTTCATATAGAATAGCTTAGACGCATTTTGGCCAAACCTAGGACTTGGATGATTAAAGATAAAACTGAACACATCAAACACATTCCCAACCTAGGCGTGGAAACTGCCATTCAAACGTTTCCTGGTGAACCCACCATCCGTCAAAAAATCACCATAATACACCTCCCCCGAGAGGCGGGACCTTCGCAAGGCCTCTCAGTCCGAGGTACCGCGCCATCCTTTTCCCATCCTCCTTTCGGGCACAGATCCTATAGCCTGAAGGTAGGGATGCAAAAAAATTGGAGCGATACACTTCAATAACAACAATATGGTCCAATGGGAGGACAATAGGCTTCTCACCCATATACCTAGGTTCAATTCCAAGTGTTGCTTCTTGATTTTCAAAAATTTCTTCTTCAGCAAGATTTTCTTTTGCTACCATTTCTTCCATCATGGCATCTTGTATTTGTTGGTTTTCAACATAGATATCTTTGGATCATTGAGATATTTCCTCTAGCGAGGGATTCTGGATCGACAGCATGGTGTCTAACATGAAAGTGAAAATAAGAGCAAATCCACAAAATATCGGGGCGCTTTGATATCAAACTGATATGGAAAAAATATGAAGATCACACACACAAATGATTTGATAAAGAAGAATTGTCAATTGCATTACAAAGTTAGAAATAAATAGCCAATATAGTGATTGGATAAGGTTGAAATAATTAGAAACCTTATCTAGTTATTCATGGAAACATTATCTTATGTGGATAATACATTAAAAAATATAATCATGGCAACATCAATCCCTATCAACATCCAAGAAGAGAGTCCCAAGGGATCTAGTAGCCTAGTATGGTGGTAGACATTTTAGGAGATGAGTTGATTTTGGCTCAGATTTTTGAGCATAAACCAGAGTTGGCTCTTGATATCTAGATATCAAGTAAGGATAATTTTTTGATAGAGGAAGCACTTCATCCCAAGGGTAAAGCTTCATGAGTAGACAATATATAGGAAACTCCTTTGATGAGGAAGACATGATATTCAAGGAATAATATTGACCTAGGCAGTAAAACCAAGGTGGGGAGATCTTCGTTAGCTAAGGAGAGAGTTAAGGAAACATCAAATAATATTTTCAATGGCACTCAAAAAGTCATAAATTTAAACAAAAGTCGTAACTCCAATCGTAGTAGTAAATGAAGATTATATGTTGGAGATGAAGAAATATTCAAATAATATTTTGAGTACCAAAGACTCCTGGGAGATGTTGAAGGTCCAAGTGCATATTAAGAAGAAGGAAGACTTGGAGGTCGATGTCAGCCTCTCCAAATATTAGTTAGCCATTCTACTCTCTTGTTCTATTTGCAGTCTTTTATTACTAGCCTCTTGTGTTGGTTTTCATGATGTTATTTGATCTGATTTTTTTATCTAGTTGTACCCTTTTGACCTTGGGATTTTATCCCTACTAGAATTTTCTTTGCTCTATGTATAAGGGTTGGGGCCCTTTCAAAAACCCTTGTTTTCACCCTTAATCAAAACAAAATTTAAGTCATAAATGCCAAACCATCATAATGAGTCATAAATATCTTATTAGCAATATAATTTATTGGATATTTTTAAAAATAATATTTAAATATTAATTTATAAAAAATGGGTTGTGATAAGTCAATTGTGGTGGTCTTTTCCATATAATGAGGCACGAAGTCTCTCTTTACCATATGTTGAGGAGTGAAAAATCCTTGGCTTGATATATATTCTATTTCTATTTGATCACTTTGCTTTAACTTTGGGCTTGTCTGGTAACCTTTCACATCTTTCTCAAGTGTAATTATTTTACACTCTTTCCACTTATTTGGTATTATGTTATATGTAACACTAAAATGTTCTATTTTCATTTATTCCACTTGTTGAACCCACTTTCTTGATTCAAAATTAATGATAGAATTTAGTAAAGTTTTTAAATATTTATATATACACAACTACATTTTACTCCATAAAAGTCAATGCTATATGAATGGATTTTCCTAGGGCATTACAAATATTATTCAAAACCCTAATATAGATAAGCTCATAGAGAAGTCCAAATAGCCTAACCATGATATACATTTTTTAATAATTTTTTCACTATAGAAAACCTTTCACTTCATGGTCTTAAACATAAGTTAGTACTCCCCATAGACCATGAGCCACTTCTTGTTTTATCCTTGACTTTTGAACTTGAGAGGATTGTGATAAAAACCCCTTTAGGAATAACAGCATAGAATAATGTATACTGTATTTTTATTTCCTTTCAATCCATTTTTGAATCCCTGATAAACTTGGCCATTAACCATTGAATTAACAAATGAACCCTCCATTTTAAGAACCACTATATCATTCTCAATCATCCCATCATATAATTATTTTTTGTTAACCATCCACTACCTCAATAGGTTTTATCCTACATTTCTTTTTCCTTTGTCCTTAACCAACAAAAATTTACTTTTTCCAAACTAGAGCTTCCTTGAAAGTTATCTTTATTGGTACATAAATTATCTTATGAAAGTCCCATATTCTTCAAAATTCTTTGAAAATCTAGAGCACAAATCTAAACCAACTAGATAATCCTTAAAAGTTATCTTTATTGGTACATAACTTGTCCTTATGGAAGTCCTATATTCTTCAAAATTATTTGAAGATCTAGAGCACAATTCTAAAGACCAAATGTAAGGCTCATTGTCCATTCTATTTCTTCAAATTAGTTATATAGGGTTGAAATGAGTCTCACCCATATTATGTCATTATTGCATCATCATAATTTAAGGGAATTGTATTATCATAAACCAGATTATCATTAAAGTATCCATCATAGTACAAGGATTTGAACTCATGTTACAAGGATTTGAATATCCCATTTAACTTTGCTCCATAATGCCTTGGATACATATTTGTGAATATTATTTATTTTTATAATTATGAAATATGCATTCCCATAATGATTTTAAAACTTATTTGTGAATATTTTATTTTACAATTATAAAATATTCATTTGTAACTTTAAAGTTATTATAGGATGCAAGTTATTGTCTTTCAATATTTTATAATGTTATGATTTTTGATATTTAAATATTAATCATGACCTACACATTATAAAATATATATATTTGATAAAAGAAGGGGTTTTTAAAGGGTCCGTGAACCTTTTGTTTTAAAAGGCTCCCCCAAACCTAAGATCTAGCAATAAAACAACTAAAATGAAACCAAAGTGGAACACCAAATCTAGATTTGAGAATCTAGAAACTAGGCTAGATTCCATGAATCCAACATAAACAACAAACTAACAAGGAGTTAACAACTACCCTAGAATAAATCAACCAACAAACATCGAGGGCTAACCTAAGATAAAATTTTCCCAACTTAAAACATCCAATGAACATCGAGGGTCAACAAGACAAACCGGCCTAAAATGAGCACCTGAAATAAATTTAAATTTCAAAAAAAAATCTTGCCTAAATCTGGAAGTCTAAAGCACTAGGATCTAACACATTATAGGGATCCGACGCTAAAAATCCAGAGAGAAACTAGAGAAAAGTTGCCCTAACTTAAACATCCCATGAGCATCGAGGGCCATCAAGACATTCCAGCCTAAAACTAGCGCCTAAAGTAAATTTAAATTTCAAAATTAAGAGGATCCCGCCTAAAGATAGAACTCTTAAGCATTGGGATCCAACACACATGGGGATATGATGTTGTAAACCTGGAGAGGTCCCCTAAAAACAAATCAAATAAAATTTACCCCAACTTAAAACATCCAATGAGCATCGAGGGTCATCAATATAGTTCGGCCTAGAAGAAGTGCTCGGATTAAAATAAAATTTCAAAAATAAGAAGATCTCGCCTAAATATGGAATTCTAAAGCATTGGGATATACCATAGCAAATATAAAATTGGAACTCTTACAGCAGACAACCTATAGCTGGAATCCTACTAGAGAGAAAAATTACCCCAACTTAAAACATCCAATGAGTATCAAGGGCCACCCAAAGAGAAAATGAAGATCCGTACCTAAACTGGAACTCTAAGATTCTAGGCCCTAACACTACAAACCTGTAACAAGAACTCCTACAGTAGATAACCTATAGCTATAATTCTATATGAGGGAAAAAACTACCCCAACTTAAAACATCCAACTAGCATCATAGGGTCTTCCAATGTAGAAGATCCTATATAAATCTAGAAATATGAAGCTCTAGGATCTGATACAACATATTTGTACTTAAAAGCTTCCCATCCATAGAGGAAATGAGAGATCTGAAGCCCAAGATGCTCAAATTTGATTCTAATACCTATAGGAGGAACATAAAGAGATTGTCACAAGGTGAAGAGAAGCTCACTCCCATAGAGTAAAAAAGGGGGGACAACCCACCTTGATCCCTATGGGTTCCAAACGCACATGCATATCAATAGAGGGGATGATCCAACCTTCCACCCAGCAAACCATTTGGTTGTTGTGGTTCCTTCAACTGGAAAAAACCTTCCATCTAGTAATCCGTTGGTTACTGCAGTTCCTTCAGCTGGCCAAAACCTTCCACCCAACAATCTAGTTGGTTTTTGTAGTTCCTTCAGTTGGCCAAATCCTTGGACCTAGCAATCCAATTGATTATTGTAATTCCTTCAACTGGCCAAAGCCTTCCACCCAGCAATCCAACTAGTTATTATGGTTCCTTCAACTGGCCAAAACCTTCCACCCAGCAATCCAACTAGTTATTATGGTTCCTTCAACTAGCCAAAACCTTCCACCTCCTTAGAAAGCCTTCCACCCAACAATCCAGCTGGTTATTGTGGTTCCTTCATATTCCTCATATATTTAAATATTAAGTATCTTTTTAAATAATAAATCAAATGACATTAGCGTAAGTAATAAAAATGTCTTAACTTTCAAGGAGGACACCAAGATTTGAATCTTACAAAGCTATTATAATACCACTATGTGGTCATGATGTAATAAAAATGTGGTCTACTTCAATTCCCTATAACCCATTAAAAAAAAATGAATAAATATTAAACAAAATAATTATGAATTTTTTTATGGAATCAAGCAGGAAATAATGTATTATCCAATCAAAATCCATCTACAAAACATATAAAGCATCAAGATATATACAAGTATGTGTCTCTTGGTTTCTCAAGAGACCTTTGGTGGTTCGAAGACCAAGATGTCTATTTATATTATGTCTCTTCAAGGATGTAATGTAAATAATGTAATAATAATGTCTAATATCCCCCCATATTAGGTCTAAGGTGTAGATCAATTGGTTCAACCAAACCCTATAAGGGGGGTGAAGGTCCAAGGTTCAATTCTCAGGCCTTGTCAGACTGAACGCTTATCCCTTTCCTGGTGCTTTCAATGGCGTAAAAGGTTTAAAATGATTTTGGCATGGTGGTTATAAGGGGCATACTGCATGAAGAACTGTGTGGCGACTTCCAGGGTCGACAACACATAATACTATGGCAGCCATAGAAGTCGAATAGCCTATCGGTATTCATGGTGGCTATCGATTCCACCATGTAAATTTAAAAAAAAACATCCCCCCATATTACATTATTTGGAATACAAAGAGAATTGTGAAACAAATCAAACTTAAATCTTCCAAGTGCCTTTGTGAAAATATCTACAAGTTGGTCTCCAATGAAAATGTACTTGAGTTTTATTTGGTGATTTTGAACTTGCTCTTAGCTGAAATGGCATTGAGCTTCAATGTGTTTTATCCTTTCATGAAATAATGGATTCTTGATCAATTTCAAAACACCTTGATTGTCACAATTCAACAAGGTTGATCAATTTTTACACACATCTATATCTAATAGTATGAATTGCAACCATATTGCTTCACACATAGCTCCTCATGTAGCATAATATTTTGCCTATATGAATGATAGTGCCACTACATGTTGCTTTTTGCTCTACCACAAAACAAGTCCAAATCCTAGATGAAACGCATATCCTAATCTTGAATTCTTGTCATCTATAGATCTAGCATAGTTTGAGTCTATGTATCCCTATAAGAAAACTTATAATTATTCTTGTATTCTCTATACCATAGATATAATGTAGTATCATCTTTACAACTTTCCAATGATTTTCATTAGGATCTTGCATAAATCTTGAAAGATAACTTACAACAAAACTAATGTTAGACATGGTGTTCGTTAGATATATGAGACTCTTAATTAAGTTATGATAAATAGTAGCAAATACCTAAGGTGATTTATCATATATAGGAATTTGTAACCATGTCTTCATTGGTGTCGTCAGATTTACAATGTGCCATCCTATAATTTTCTAGTTGTGTCAGTATATTTTGTTTGTGTGACTAGAATGTGGTTCTTTCTCTACCAAATTTTCAAGCTAAGGCAATAGTGCAAAAACCCCAAATCTGTTAGGTGATATGATTTTTCAAGTCATCCTTCACATTCTTCACCAATTTATTTAAACTCCTAATGATGACCAAATCATCAAAATAGACCACAAGAATCACTATATTATTTCCAATTTTCTTGAAATAGAGATTTGGCTCAGAGGAACTTTTGGTAAATCCATGCTATAATAAGTGATCATTAATTTTGATATACCAATATTTAGGAGTCTAATTTAACCCATATAATAATTTCTCCAGTATACATGCTTTATTACTTATTGTCAACAAAGCCTTTGGATCAGGTCATATATACTTCTTCAGATAATTTTTGACAAAGGCACTTTTGACATCCATTTGATGAAATTTACACCCAAAATATGCTACCATTGCAAATACTACATGAATGGTTGTCATATTTTCTATTGGTGCAAATGTCTCTTCATAATATTTTCCTTCCTTCTATGTGCAACCCTTCACAATGAGCCATGACTTATATTTGTAAATGGATCCATCTACGTTATACTTGATTTTGAAAACCCACTTGTATCCTATGGGAATTTTTCTTTTTGGCAAATCAACAAGATACCATTTTTCATTCTTCACTAATGATGTGTATTCTACTTCCATGGATTCCTTTCATTATGACAATATTAGTACTTCCTTTACTAAGTTTGGTTCTACATTCTCCATTACAGAATACATCAAACCCAAATTTATCTCTTATCATGTACTACTAAAAGCACGTGATCCTTTAGAGGTCATATCAGGTGGTGCATCAAGCTTAGCATCTTTGATCGTGCTTATGAGCCATTTTGGAGTCTTTCTTTGTGGTGGAGCAATCACTACCGATTCTTTGATCGGGTCATCAACCACTTCTAGAACTTCTTCATGAACTTTCTCGTTTGTCTTAATGCTTACAATAGGAGATTCAAACTCCTTATGATCTTCAACATTTTTTTGGTTTTCAAATTCTTTGTCAAATACCACATCTCTACTTATATGTATGTTCTTAGTGACTGGATCAATTAGTCAATAAGCTTTTGATATCTCATCATATCCAAGAAATATGTAAGGTAGATTTTTTCAATCCAACTTGGTCCTATTTTTTTGGTAGATGCATGTATGCCTTGCATCCAAAAAATCTGAGATAAGCAATCGATAGATTTCTCCCAAATCAATCTTCTTTAAGTATAATACCTTGAAGTGCCTTTTTTGGTGCTCTATTTTAAATATGCACCATAGTAGATATGTATGTATCACAATATTATTTCTATAGACCAACTCTTATGAGCATGCAACAAACCATTTCTATGATGAAACGGTTTCTTCTTTTAGAAATCCTGTTTTATTATGGTAGGGTTATGCATAAGGGGTCAAACACAAAATCTATTTATAAAAATAAAGCGAATAAGTTTCAAAATCGAGGTGAATCGTATCCAAACTCATGTAGGAGACATGGCAAATTGCTTTTATTTTTTACCAAAAAATATAAAACTGTGGCAAATTTTATAGTTTTGACGATCTATGCCATACAATATTTGATATACAATTATCTATAAATTGCATTAAAGAATTTAACTTATGGTTGGTTGCATTATAGGAATTGACTATTGATAGGTTACAATAGGGGACTCAATAGCCATTAGGTTGCATAAAAATATTTGATTATTAGTAGGTTGTAGTAGGGAATATGATAACCAATCGGTTGCATATGAAGACCTAACTATCGATAGGTTGCATGAGAGGATACGACTATCGGTAGGTTGCAATAGGGGATATGATAGTTGATCTATTACATAAGAAGACTCGACTTATGATCAGCTACATCTTGGGAGTCAACTATTGATAGGTTACAACAGGAAATTCAACAATCGATAGGTTGCATAGGAAGATATGACTATCGATAGGTTGCATAAGAGAGTTTTACTATCAGTAGGTTGCAACAAGGAATACGACAACCGATCAATTACATAGGAAGACTCGGTTATCAATATGTTGCATGAGAGGGTTCGACTATCGATAGGTTGTAGTAGGGGGTATTATAGCTGATCGGTTACATAAAAAGAACCAGATGTTGGTAGGTTGCAAAAAAGGCCTGACTATTAGTAGGTTGTAGTAGGGGTAATGATAATCGATCGGTTGCATACAAGGCATCGATTATCGATAGGTTGTATAAGGAGCTTCGACAGTCAATCAATTGCATAGGAGGAATCAATTGTAAGTAAGAAGCAATAGATGCTTCGATAATCGATCGGTTGCATATGAGGCATCGACTGTCGGTAGGTTGCAGTGAAGGAAACGACTAACGATAGGTTGCATTATGGGAAACAACTGATGATAGATTGTAGCAATGAAAATAGTTGATGATAGGTTGCAGCCTACTTACATCCAATGAAATCTTACCACATGTCAATCTTGCATTAAATATTGGCATGCAAATACCTATAAAAATGTATCAACAGTCATTTTTCACCTTTTCTCATCTGTAGCAAATCAGATCTAACCCTCATCACACCATACCTTGCACCCTACGCATTTAAAAATTTACCTTTCATAGTACATCTTGATCCCTCCAACCGTACCTATTTTCTACAAGATATAGCAATAGTAACGTCTTCCACCCCTGCTACTTTTAAATTTTCTTTCAAAAACTTGTGTGTCCTCTCATTTTTGAAATCTTAACCATAATGAGATACGACTTGTCATGGGTCAATGATGTTGGTTTTCATGGTTTAGTTTCAATGTCACACTATAAAAAAAACAACCATTTATTGTAGAATATTATCGATATATACGATAATAATACGATTGTGAATCTGACAATGTGTAACAAGAATGTCTTGTTTACAATCAAACCCTCAAATGTGGAGATATTGATAGGTTTTCCTCACAAGGATGTTGAGGCCATCACTCCAAAGTTCATCCTAACTAACGATGATAAAGCATACCTGGAGTCCCACTACAACCTCTCTTCAAACAATTTTTTAGGTATAATTCTCAATATTTCTAGTGTTGTTTAAAGTTCAAATTTATGTTTTCTAGTTTCTCAACTAATAATTTTTTTAGTTTCTGCATCTAAGTCTTGAAGGGACTTGAATATTGTATTTTTTGAACACAAGTTTCTCATATCATGTATATAATTCATCCAAGCAAGTCTACAAGGAATACTAACGAACATTTTGCTCTAGGCATTCACCTCTCTTGTTTATTGTTTTAGCTATCAAAAATTTGACTGTTGTACCTATATTGCACAATGCATCAGAGAAAATCTCTACAACATATAAACAAACACTTCTAAAATTATGTCAACATGCAATTACATTCTTATTTTTTATTATGAATATTTTTATAATCTCCAAAATACTGAAGTATCGACCACGTTGCACCCAACCCTAGTAAATATTGGCATGACAATCGAAGAGGTGTAGGTAAAATTGTATCTTTGATCAAAGTAATTAATTTTTATATTATATCACTTTTCCTTTTTTATTTTTTTTATTTGTACCTAAATTTAGAGAAGGGCATCCACATCCTCTATAAAATAGGATGTTGTAAGGGGTCGTATGCCAAAATTCACTAGTGATTCAAACACACAATCAAAATCAACAACATTGTAGAAAAGAGCTACAAAATGTTTAAGGGCTTCTTCTTCTCCTGTCTCATTCACCTCTACCTAGACGTCATGTGGAATATAATTTTCAATCTAGTGAGGCAACACCTATGACACATAAGCTTACTATTTTGAGATTTTATTCATGTATTCATTTTGTTCAAATTATAATCATTTTTATTGATTTTTTTAATATGTTTTTAGATGTACGTTGCACCAACATGCCTTTACAAGCTATAGCTGCACAACAGATATCATCTTCATCAAGTAACTATATTTCATTTAAATTAATATATATTTACTTTATTCAATTTTATTCTCACAAATTTTAACAAAATCTTATTGTAATATTTTTAGGCCCCTTCCCACAAGTTTTAGTAAGAAGGCAACAGATGATATTGCCACCACCTCCACCATGATAGCCATTAGTGAGAGGTCAACGCAGGGTTGGAAAATAATTTTTTCTAGTCATTTCTTGGGGAGCACCAACCCAAACTCTTAGATTTTCCAACTTTTTCTTTTGGTAATATTTCAAGCATGTAAGGAATTTTAGGCTCAGGGTTAGATAATCCTCCACTTGATGAGGATTATCTTTTATAGGGAAACATTTTAGGTGCCTTTAGAGAAACAAATGTGCTTCAATATCCTCATAAATAAGCACAACAAATAGAAGTACTTGCATCTCCATGAACCTCATCACCACCTCCTCAAACCAGCGACCCTCATCCTATAACTAAGGATAAAAAAATTAAATTTTTTGAAGTTATTTTGATATCGAAGCAACAATAAAAGATTCATTGCTTCCATATTTAGAAGAATTTTTTGATTGGGAGTATCGAGCAAAAGTGCTTATCAAGCATTTAAATGCTCGATATAAAAAATAAAAAAAATTTAAAAGAGAAGACATTTTTTCTCTGGTGAAAACGAACTAGAAAAGCTTGATGGTTTGCAACATCAAGCTCAATCTAGCACAGTGAAGACCATTGATGTATCCAATGGTGAAATTTTAGATACTATGTTGAATACGTCGGAGGACAAAAATGTTGAAACCCAAGCATATTATAACCGATGGGCATTTTATAAGAAAACATTGTAGTTTTTGAGGCTGCAAAGGATGTAATTGAGGTGAATCATCCTAATTTTGTTTGTTTTTTTCCATATAACTATCAACTGACTTATTTTTCTTTTCTCTTTTGCTGTTAAATTTTGATAACTTATAGAAACAAGTAAAAATACATATTCATCTAAAAATGGCAAAGGAATACTTTCAAGGTGCAATAAAAATAAAAATATGACTATAGGCCACAATTAGAGAGAACAATGCTTTCAAAAAAATCACAAAGTTACACAACTTAGATCCCAATATTTTGCTTAAGGAAAAGGGTATTTCTGAAATTCTTTCTACAATACAAGTAGATCCAAGAAAAGAAGAAAGAGTGTTGTTGGGGAGCTTAGAGACAGCAGAGGAAGGCCTCATCAGAATTGAAGCACTACCAATGAGACGACCTTGTAACCAAAATTGCCTCAAGCCCCCAATATCAAAATTAAAAAAGTGAACATAGTTCACTAGTTGACTGTAATTTTTTATTGATTAGAGGAAGGGGTTTTGAAAGGGTTCCTAAACCTTCTTACAAAGAAAAAATCGAGAAATAGAATTGTTGAGTGGTATTTTCACCCAGTTGTGAAAATACACTCTCCTTTAGGATTTGGGTTCCAAATCCCCTCTTGCAAAGAAGTTAAACAAATGACTTCTCCAAGGTCTTCGTTGTATTTAGCATTTGCATGTGTATAATCTCAAATAAAGATATTCAATTTAAATGCTTGGAAAACCTTAGTGATTGCAAGTAACTATAAACAAGGGGCAATGTTGGTTTATTTCACCATGAAAACTTTAGTGATTGTTCATTGTTTTTTTTTTTTTTGAATTTTTTTAAATGTTTATTTTAATGCTTGAAAATTTAACATAAGTTAAAATTTCTGGAGAAAATAAAATGTAAAAAAATGAAAATGAAATGCAGAAAACTGAAAATAAAAAGCATTCAGTATGATGCTATCCTATTCCGACAAAATCGAAGATGTGAGGTTTTCATGCATGCAACCTAACCTATTGGACCTACAAACAAGCACAATCCGGATAAGCTAAGTGCTGGTTCCTAGGGTTTTAACTAAGGTTTTTCAGATTTAAACATTCGCATGAAGCAACCAAGAGAACTTGCATAAACTCCATTTACAAGCCTAAAATCTGAAAAGGGGAAAAATAGACATTTAATCTTGCATGCAGAAAATGACTCCTCCTTTCTTGTCCATAAGATGCAACTTTCTAAAATTTTCTGTATTAAAAATTTGTCATTTTACAATAACATAAATTTTTGGTTTTCCCAAACCAATCCATGGAAGAAAAATGACTCAAACAGGTCCAAAATGGCCTCATCACCTTCAAGTCTGCAACTCTGCTCGCAACAATTTCCAACCCATGTCCATGAAGAAGAAAAACTAGTCTATGGAAGAAAAACAGCCCAACTAGGTCCAGAATGGCTATCTCGCCTTCAAACCTACAACGCTACTTGCAGCGGTTTTCCACCCCTTCTGGCCTCTTTGAATGGTATATTTAAACTTCTAAAAAAATGTTGTTTCTCCTTCCAAGACTGTTCGCTTCATTTTCCAATGGTTGTTCGTTTCACCTTCCCTGACTGTTCGTTTCATTTTCCCATGGCTCTTCGTTTCACCTTCCCTGACTATTCATTTCATTTTGTGGCCCTTCACCACAAAAATATAACATGTCATGATATCGCGACATTTTTCTCTTTTGGCTGTGACGATGCAACATGTCGCGATATTGCGACACTTTTTCCCTTTTGGCCGCGACGATGCAACATGTCACGATATCGCGACACTTTTTCCTTTTTGGCCACGACGACACAACATGTCGCGATATCGTGACACTTTTTCTCTTTTAGCCACGATGATGCAACATGTCACGATATCGCGACACTTTTTCCCTTTTGGCCGTGACAGTGCAACATGTCACGATATCGTGACACTTTTTCTATTTTGGCCATGATGATGCAACATGTCGTGATATCGTGACACTTTTTCTTTCTTCTGTTTTGGTCGCGAAAATGCAACATGTCGCGATATCGCGACACTTTTTCTTTCTTCTGTTTTGGTCGCGAAAATGCAACATGTCGCGATATCGCGAAACTTTTTCTCCTTTGGCCGCGATGGTGCAACATGTCGCGATATTGCGAAACTTTTTCTCTTTTGGCCGCGATGGTGCAACATGTCGCGATATCGCGACACTTTTTCTCTTTTGGCCGTGATGGTGCAACATGTCGCGATATCGCGACACTTTGTCTCTTTTGGCCATGATGGTGCAACATGTCGCGATATCACGACACTTTTTCTCCTTGTGGTGCTTTGCTTTTTCTTTGATCTTTAGTATATGGGCCACTTCGGTCTTCTTGGAAAACATGCAAAAAAGGTGGGTCCCCAATTTTGGGGTACATTGTGGATAAGCAACAACAAATGGCGACTCTACTAGGAAATGCTCCTGAGCATTTTGGTGAGAACTCAACCTGAAAAACACACAGACTCAAATACAAGTGTCAACAAATATCCCAAGAATGAAAACTAGACGAGAAATACATGAAGCATTAGAATTATTAAGCATCAGCTCGGTGTGTACAATGTGCTTCATTCCTTATCTTTTAAAACTCGTTCAACTTTCCATTGTCAGTTTCACTTATGATTCGTATGCAAGGCTATGAATTATTTGTGCAGGATTTAATGTATGACAAATATGCTAGAGATATAACAACCTGCTTTGCAAAGGCTCATATTTTCTAGTATCATGAACAAACATATTAAAACTGTCAAACCCTCTTAGGACCCAATATATGTATACTGAATTAATTTACTAGATCCCAAATTTGGTTATGTGTCACTACCATCTTGAACCCATGTGCAAGTGTAAGTGAAATCAGAGCTTTGGAGAATAGGATTCCCAACCTAAGCGAGATGGGAATTTAATCTGATCCTTACTACTCTAATCCCGAAATTCATTACCTCATCTTGAACAAAATGATTTAACCTGTTATGGATGAAACTGTCAGGCTAGCCTATCCGTTTGAGCAGTCAGTGGTCTTGCTTTTAGACAAGACATGTTGCCACGCATGAGCATACTCCACTGCCAGCCAGGCGTCTATAGCCCCAGTGGATATTAACACCATAATCTGTGGTTTGGCTCTACTTTTGATTTATTGGACCTTGGGGATGACTATCCATCCTTGCAAGGGACATGTAGTACGATCCTTCCAATCCAATATTAATTATGAAATGAAAAATATTTTCTTTTGAATTTCAAGTTCTTGAGTGGGCAAAATAGAAGATTTGGGGAATCGGATTCTCAACCTAAGTGAGATGAGAATTAGACCCTATCCTTACTACTCCATGAAGGTCAAATCAGAGCTTTGGGGAGTTGGATCCTCAACCTAAGTTCGATGAGGATTTAAACCTATCCTTAATAATCTAATTTTAGGCTTTAAGCACTTATGGGAGTGGTAAAAACCATTGTTTTAAGGATTATGTTGCATAATAGGACAGATACGAAATACTTCTTTCGCCTCACCTTTTCTTCCAAGTATGGTTTTGACCATTTTGCTCAAGATCCTCTTTAATATGCATATAATGTGCTTGGTTCAAGATAGTTCGGGCATCAGTTCCCAACCTCAGGATCCTTTTAATATATGTTATGTAATAACCCTAAGAGGATTTGACACCTTATCAATGATTGTACCTGAAATGAAGATGCAACTAAGATGGAATGTATATGCAATGCAAAATGTACATGAGATATGAATGCATTGCTCCTTTTGAAATGCGGATGGAGTATACCACCTACTTTGTCATAATTTATAAAACTGACAACTTCATGCATCACAAGTTCCAAACGATACTCTTTAATGTGTTTGCGATATTCGTGGAGCTTTTTGCAATACAATTCTGATGTTTCATATTCTCCTAGTCTTAATCAACATTCATAAGGACCTACGTTAAAAAACCAAAAGTGTCCAAAGGACCAACACACAAAACTTAAAACCAAAATGAGATCTAATCCAAAACCAAAACACGAAAACCAAAAGTATATACAAATGTACAAAAAGTTTGGATTATCATTTTCTCGGATCCCAAACCTGATTAGAATTCTTTAAAAGACATATGATGTGATACGCATACCAAGTTTTGCAGGAATCCAAAAAAAACAAGATCAAACCAAACACAGAAAAAAACTTCCACTTGCCCCTCTCACCATACCAATTTGATTTAGTTTCATTAATAATCCTATGGTGGAGTTTCAAATTTTCAAATTGATTAGACAATGATTGATATTCAATTCATTTATGTCTATTCTTTAAGATGTTCATTCTACACTTTGATTCATGGTGTAGAAATAAGCTTTCATTTTCATTCAATAAAGCCATAACATTAATAATATTTGAATCAAAACATTCATTAGGCAAACCCTCATTCGAATTTTGCATGGTGAAACCAAAACGGTGAGATTTTACCTTTGGCATGTTTTCATTTGACCTTACTTGAAGAGGATTTGAAAATTCCTCTTTTCTCTCATGACATTCATCATCGTGTAGCACTTGTTCTTTCTCCATGACTTGTTTATCAAAGGCACCAAACTTAGGTACCCAATTGAAAATATGTCCATCCCTTTCAAACCATAAGTCTTGTCTATCTAGGGGTGTGTTAACTAACACATTTTCGTGATCAATCACTTGGGTTGTTTTGGGTAACGTGATATTTTCAATTGGATCATCAATGATATCAAACCCAAATGGTTCAGGTTTTGTAATTTTCTCATTTTGAAATGGCATAATCATTGTAGAACAAGTAAGTGGATCAAGCTTTTCAATTTCTTTTCTTCCAAAGGAATCTAAAGCAAATGACTCTCCTTCTTGATTTGTGGTTGTAGAATCCTTATCATGTTCCAAAATTTGATGAGATTCGAATTCCTCTTCCAAAATTTTCTCAAATTGTATAGGATTTATAGTATCCTCATGTGAGGAAGCAATTGAGTTATCCTGCATATCAATTGACGCAACAAGTTTGTTAGAAGATTCAGATTGATAATATTCTTCCTATTTCTTCCATGAATCATAGTAATCATCCTCCAAGTTCAAGTTGTGATGCTCAAGTACTTCTTCATCTTTTGATTCATCAACATGTTTCTCATCCAATTCATCTTCACCTTCCTTAGATGGTCCAGTTATTTCCAAAAGTGGGTTGTTTCTTGGATTCAAATTGGTAAAGCTATCATAATCCAAATTTGTAACCCATGATTCAATTTTATCACAATTTGGAAGGTGTGGATCCTCCTAGTCATCACTCTCTTGACGATATAGATTTTCCACCACCAAAATGTTGTCCACTCCTTGCTGATGTTGGGGTGGACCCTTATTTGGCAATTCCAAATCATCCACTTGAGCTTGGAGATAATGGGTATACATAGCAATTTCGGGACAATTCCTTTTATTATGCTCCTTTGTATTATGCAATCTACACCCCTTTTCCCATGCAAAATCAGAAATATTAAGAATGGAACTAGAGTGACTTGGCCCTGCAGAAGTATCTATCTGATTAGCAATAGGGAAAGGCACGCCCCCATTGTTTGGCTTCGTATTCCACTGTCTCCCTCTATCGTTGAAGTTTCGATTTGGGTGAGGGGCATGGGATTCATACTTCTATTTTTGAACTAAATCATTACTAAATTTGTGAACCATATTTTTGAGTTCTTCAACCTCTGAATAAATCTCTTTTGGTTGAGCTATGTTATTGCTAGTTCTAGTAGGTTTTGTGTAATTGGTGAGATCTTGACTTAAAATTTGAGTTGGATTTTGAGCCACTTGATTTGCGTAGGGATTCACACTTTGAATCGAAATTGGATTGGGTGCGTAAGCAGGTGTTGATGAATATGGTTGTTGATAAGGCAAAACATTTATGCCTGATATTTGCGGTGCCATGATCTGATTCATCATAGGAGCTTGACCATATGGACCATATTGTCCTACCATAGGCATTTGGGAAAACCCATAACTCTGTGGTGTCATTTGTTGTTCAATGGTCATAGCTTCATTGTAGGCTAGAGCAAGCATGGTAACTTGAGGATTTTGCCTTGCAAACATTGTCATCATAGGATCCAATGCCCCAAAATATATTTGCAAAGCTACTGTGGGATCAATGGCAAAATGCCGAATTGCTCTATTATAGCACTTCTGAAATATCTGATTAAAAGTTTGGATTGGCTCACCCTGGCCTCTTTTGCATGTAATGAACTGATTATAGATGATTGTGGGATCTAATGGTGACCTGAATTGGTTGACAAAAGCATTCTCCATTTGCATCCATGACGTAATGGAACCAGTAGGTAAGCAAATATACCATTTGAAGGCCTCTGGGTCTAGGCTCATGGGGAAGAGTCTACAAGCCACATCTTCATTTTGAACTTGCAATCTTATCAAAACATCCCTATAGGCCTGAATATGTTCTTCTACGGTCCTTGGGCCATCCAGTTTGTACTCGGGCAAAAATCTCTTTATATTCTTAGGGATCTCATGAATATCCCCTACAATATTCAAAGGAATGTTATTGGTTCCGTACCAAGGAGCTGGTGGAGGTTGGGCCATTTGATTCAAAATCAATTATGACAACCCTACAAGAACCTGACAAAACTCTCAGTATTTCAAAGAAAACCTGCGACACACAGAAAATCCTGCAATTAAGGAAATTCAAAGAATCACATCAAAATCAATTTGTTAGTCATGAATAAAAGAAGGAACCATGACAAAGCAGTATTCTAAAAATGTAAGTTTCTGATTCACCAGATCGCATATGCGCAAGTGAAGAGCATACTCCCAGTGTTGTAGGCTTTCTGATTCACAAGATCGCATTACACGCAAGTGAAGAGCATAATACCGACAACAAATACATTTTTAGACAAAATAATTCCTTACAAATAAGCATGAAATGACTAGCAAATATCAAACATGTAACGTATTAATAATCATGTTAGCATCAACCAAGAGATGTATCCATTAAAATCAAATGAAAGTAATTGCATGGAGACAACCTCGTTAGTCAAGAATTTTTATTTTTTTATTTTTTTTAAATCAAATCAAAACACATTATTCTTGTATGAACAATCAAAAGCGTTAGAACAATGCATAGCAATTCATGTCCTCCTTTTACCAGTACAGGGTTGTATTATTAAAAGAGGGCTAAAGATAATAATCAATAGGGTATGAAATATTCAAAATTTAAATCCCTATAGCATTTAAATCACACTGAAATAAACCGGTTTAGGCCCTCCTTCTAGCGCCAATCTGTTGAGTGGTATTTTCACCCAGTTGTAAAAATACACTCTCCTTTAGGATTTGGGTTCCAAATCCCCTCTTGCAAAGAAGTTAAACAAACGACTTCTCCAAGGTCTCCGTTGTATTTAGCATTTGCATATGTGTATTAGTAATCTCAAATAAAGATATTCAATTTAAATGCTTGGAACACCTTAGTGATTGCAAGTAACTGTAAACAAGGGGCAATGTTGGTTTATTTCACCATGAAAACTTTAGTGATTGTTCATTGTTTTTTTTGGATTTTGAATTTTTTTAAATGTTTATTTTAATGCCTGAAAATTTAACATAAGTTAAAATGTCTAGAGAAAATAAAATGCAAAAAAATGAAAATGAAATGCAAAAAACTAAAAATAAAATGCATTCAGTATGATGCTATCCTATTCCGACAAAACCGAAGATGTGAGGTTTTCATGCATGCAACCTAACCTATTGGACCTGCAAACAAGCACAATCTAGATAAGCTAAGTGTTGGTTCCTAGGATTTTAACTGAGGTTTTTCATATTTAAACATTCGCATGAAGCAACCAAGAGAACTTGCATAAACTCCATTTACAAGCCTAAAATCTGAAAAGGGGAAAAATAGACATTTAATCTTGCATGCAGAAAATGACTCCTCCTTTCTTGTCCATAAGATGCAACTTTCTGAAATTTTATGTATTAAAAATTTGTCATTTTACAATAACAAAAATTTTTGGTTTTCCCAAACCAATCCATGGAAGAAAAATGACTCAAACAGGTCCAGAATGGCCTCATCACCTTCAAGTCTGCAACTCTGCTCGCAGCAATTTCCAAACCATGTCCATGAAGAAGAAAAACCAGTCTACAGAAGAAAAACAACCCAACTAGGTCTAGAATGGCTATCTCGCCTTCAAACCTGCAACGCTACTTACAGCGGTTTTCCACCCCTTCTGGCCTCTTTGAATGGTATATTTAAAATTCTGAAAAAACATTGTTTCTCCTTCCATGACTGTTCACTTCATTTTCCAATGGTTGTTCGTTTCACCTTCCCTGACTGTTCGTTTCATTTTCCCATGGCTCTTCGTTTCACCTTCCCTGACTGTTCGTTTCATTTTGTGGCCCTTCACCGCAAAAATATAACATGTCGCGATATCGCGACACTTTTTCTCTTTTGGATGCGATGATGCAACATGTCGCGATATCGTGACACTTTTTCCCTTTTGGCCGCGATGATGCAACATGTTGCGATATCGCAACACTTTTTCCTTTTTGGTCGTGACGACGCAACATGTCGTGATATCGCGACACTTTTTCTCTTTTAGCCGCGATGATGCAACATGTCGCGATATCGCGACACTTTTTCCCTTTTGGCCGCAACAGTGCAACATGTCGCGATATCGCGACACTTTTTCTATTTTGGCCGCGACAATGCAACATGTCGCGATATCACGACACTTTTTCTTTCTTCTGTTTTAGTCGCGAAAATGCAACATGTTGTGATATCACAACACTTTTTCTTTCTTCTTTTTTGGTCACGAAAATGCAACATGTCACGATATCGCGACACTTTTTCTCCCTTGGCAGCGATGGTGCAACATGTCGCGATATCGCGACACTTTTTCTTTCTTCTGTTTTGGTCGTAAAAATGCAACATGTCGCGATATCATGACACTTTTTCTTTCTTCTGTTTTGGTCGTAAAAATGCAACATGTCATGATATCATGACACTTTTTCTCCTTTGGCCGCGATGGTGCAACATGTCGCGATATCGCGATACTTTTTCTCTTTTGGCCACGATGGTGCAACATGTCACGATATCGCGACACTTTTTCTCTTTTGGCCGCGATGGTGCAACATGTCGCGATATCACGACACTTTTTCTCTTTTGGCCGCGATGGTGCAACATGTCGTGATATCGTGACACTTTTTCTCCTTGTGGTGCTTTGCTTTTTCTTTGATCTTTAGTATATGGGCCACTTTGGTCTTCTTGGAAAACATGCAAAAAAGGTGGGTCCCCAATTTTGGGGTACATTATGGATCAGCCACAACAAGAATATTGATTTCTCCAACATAGGGATAAAATCACCTAACCAAACAAGAAACACCAACCAAGAGGAAATCCAAAATGAGACAGGGCATTCAGACTCATACAAAAATCAATGAAAACTAAAAAAAAAGATAAGCTAAAGCAAGACCTGAGAACCAAACCCATTAATCAGCCTTGCCCAAACCAAGAGAAGATAGATTGTATTCTAAGAATTTATGGAAGAGAGTTTAAATTCATCGAGGATGATCTTGATGAGGTCATCCTAACTACCCTAGATAGCATCTTGAGAATATCATTGAGGTCTTGGAGATGGTTGAAACTGGTGATGAAAGAGATGCCCAACTTTTCTTTGGAATTGGATTTCTTGCCTTGTTAAAAAACTTTCAACATTGACAGCCTAGCAGAGGGCTTTTCTCTCCTGTTGAATTTAGGAGGAGGGGGTGAGTATTCATAAATATCTCCATCATTATCTATAATTATAGGGGATTTACCCTTCCCCATCTGAGTCTTGGCTCTAGACGAGCAACGACGCTACTCTAACTTGGTAGTAACTAGACCACCAGTGATAGGAGAATCTCACTCGAGAATTCAATTGGTGGCTTGAGAAGGTCCACCCAAGGTGTTCTCCTCAGGAATACCACCAAGGGAGCTACCACCCATGCCAGTGATAGCAGGGTTTGCTAGAGAATATCAAAAATCAATAATGCTAGGAACCCTCTAAGATTCCTTGTGGACCATATGTTTGAAAAGGATTAGATGAAGCCCTTGGTGAGTAGGGAAAGTAGATGACCCATTCTAAAAATTAAGAACAACTCTTTCGATCAACTTGAACATGTACTCAGGTATATTGATAATCTTCTTTCCCCAGAGGTGGTTGAGAAAAGTAAGATTAAATCTCCTCAAAGGGATTTTAGGCTCATCCACAATGAAGTATTGTAGAATAGTGATCATCACCTTATCCCAGGGCTTGGGAAGGGTTTCCCAAACAATACATCCTTTATTGTGACTTAAGCTCTCTCCTTTGTCCTTGAACTGGTTCAATTCAGCCACCATGGAGTGTTTCTCTCACAGGATAATTTCTCCATAGTTCAAAATGCTAATGACCTTGGCTAGAAGACTATTTTTTATCTAAAAATAAAGGCCTTTAAAAATGACCTTACCCTCATTCCAAGAATGGGTAAGTTTCATCGATAGATCTTTGTCATTCCCAATGAATTTTTGAAGAAAGGGTAGAAGCCCATGATCAACGAAAATATCCTCAACAAGTGCATCTAGATGGAGGAACTTAGGCACAAAAATATAATCAATATCGGCCATGGGGTTCATCAAGAGATCAAAGGAATGGTAATTATAAACATGGGATGCAATCAGGGACCAACTTCTAGAGCTTGAAGGATAATTATCATTACAAATGTCATTTTTGATATTTAAAGAAGTGTTAACGACTCTATGGACATCATGACCACTAAGCTTTGGCCACCAGTTTGAGGAATTGTGATGCTCATGCTAAAAATATTGACGATAGTCATAACCATATCATGATATCATTGTTGGAAGAAATACAATCATGGAAAGAGCAGGGTGGAGAACAATGGGAGTGAATTGGCAAAAGATCAACGTCCTCATAATATGCTTAAGCACAACCAAGAAAAAGAAAATATTGGGGCACAAGATGGTGGTGCAAATAGATAGGGTGTAAAACATGACATAATGCCATAAGGATATGATATAAAGCAACTAAGTGATTATAGTGGGTCACCAATTCCACAAGTGCAAACAACAAGATTTGATAATTGAGCAAGAAGCACAAAAATTTTGAACCCATGAGATAAAAGGCTCATCTAGGTGGAAAGGAGACCATTAGACTAAATTATCATGATGGAACTGGGAAAGCCACATAGCACCACACTCGATAATGGAGCGGATCCAAAGGCCTTCGAAAAGGTATATCCAAGGGTCTTGAAAATGCCAACGAGGGGGCGGCCATACACCGCCAAAAGCATCGATGAAACAAACACTTGTGATGAGACACAAGTTTTTAGGAACATCAAAAATAGTGTTTCTCGATATGATTAACAAGTGTTTGAAAACATAGATGGATGACGATCCCATGTCGATGCAAGAGTATTTAAAAACACTAATATACATGTTAAGAGGAGTGTGATTTGAGGCATTGATAAAAAAACCACTCTTGATAGGACTAGGGTGTTTAGAAACACCAATAGGGGTGGTTCACGTGCAAAGTAGAAAATGGTTGAAAATATTGTTGGACGAGCTCACCACACCGATAAAAGAGTGTTTAAAAACATTGATAAGCATGTCGATAATAATGTGTTTGGAAACACCGATAGAAAATATGCTCATGATAGGACAAAAGTGTTTAGAAACACCAATAGTAGAGGTTCACGATTTGAGCATAGAGTGTTTATGAACCCATTGGAAAAAGTCTTTATGACAATGCAAGATTCTTTAAAAACATTGATAAGCTTCAAAATCATGATAAGAGAAAAGTGTTTAAAAACACTAGTTTAATTGATTCGTGCGTTAGGGCATAAGTGTTTAAAACACTATTTTGGGAGAAACCAGAGCTAGCACAATTTTAGAGACAACCATTGGTCCACAAAGTTCCAATCCTATCGAGTTGGCAGCAATTGATGGATTTGAAAGCTATGGCAAAATACCTGTAGATGAAACAAGTGTGGGAATTTTTAGTAGGTGACTGCAAATTTTGTTGTATTGCAATCAAAAATTTTGTACAATATAATAAATCTACTTCCCGTATGATGAAAAATATATTTCCAAAATTTGTGTCTTCTATTATTCAATTATTGTTTTCATGTATATTCTTGTGCTACTTTAAAATTTATGACAATTCAATGATATTTACTATTGTACTCTCAATTCACAAAAGAGATATTTACTGTTGGTTTAAAATTGACTGCCTTATATAGAATATTTATTTGCATAATAGATTTTTGTAGTAGGACATTAAATATTTATTAGACAAAAAATAGGAGCACAATTGGGCTAATACAATAATATTAATACAAAACAATACTATGATATAAAACATAAAATTTTATCAACGGACATAGTTAATACAATAAAAAAGGAAATTATATAAAACATAAAATTTTATTAACAATGCTATTATTTAAAACATAAAATTTTATGAACAAAATTTTTTCTTCAACTTTTAGTAAATCTGAAATCTAATTTTAATTTCCTAGAGGAAAACAAATGAAAACAATTACTGTCAAATATATCAATTTTGTTAAATCTTGGAAGTTAAAACAAACACTTCTCAGCTTGTCCAAAATCACTTGTACGCATAGCAGATATCTATGTCTCCACAATCTGATCACTGCAAGTATCATTATCCTTGTTATCATGAGTATTAGTGATACTTCTTCTGTCTACTAGGTATTTTTAGTATGCTAAAGTTCTATCATAGGGATACTTGTCCAACTTATATGATAACATATATATTCTCGAACAATTTTCCAAATGTTTTTCCAACCTGTTACGAACTTTAGATTTCACACAATAGAGTGCACTAAAAACCCTTTCATCTTCAACAAATTCCAAAATCATTGTGATATAATTCATGGAAATGAAAATATTCATTGATTGTATCTTGTAAGACATTACTTGGATACAATTTTTTTCACAAATGTGTAATGAAACCAAGCTCATGATGGTTACTCAGATGTGACATTTGACCAACCATTGTCAATCCAAAATGGGTTGATTGTTGTGTTAAAAGTTCTTCATTGAGAATACCATTGATCTTAATACCATTGACTTCCATACTTTTAATGAAATGTATAACAAGAGTGCCCATATATTTTATAAACAACTCACTTATAGTATTGTAGTTAGTACAAGGATCATAAAATATGGGGTTAACCACACCCATTACCTCAAGCAACTCATCTCTTTGAAAATGATCTCTTATTTCTCTTGTTAATTATTCTCCTATTTTTATCAATTTAATCTTAGTATTGTGTAAAACTACATCAAATATGTTGTGTTATGGGCATTTGTTCAACATCCTCTACAACTATATATGATCGCTTTTCAAAATAATATAAAGGTATCATCTTTCCATGAACATTAATACAAATATGATCATTGATGTTGAACTTCAAAAATATTTTTGGATCATTGACGTTAGTTAAAGTTTTCTAACTATCAAACAAAGGATCTGTAAAAGTTTCTCTGGAAAAATATATCCTATCAATATGCATACATATTTGTTTTCTAGTCTTGATAAAATCAACAATATAAATAGATATTTCTTGTGCAAGTTTAATCAAAGTATTCATTTCTTGCAACAATTGAAGAATACCACATAATATTAGAAGTGTTTCCAAGTCAATCATACGGTATAGCAAATATTTTGCCTTATTAATTGCCCTACTATTTGCATACATAAACCCTGCTAAGGATTGATATTCTATAAAAACTCTATATGTAGGCTAAAACAATGAAATCCACCTAGTATCTACATATTTTAAAAAATTTCCACCTTCAATAACTACTAGTGCAAATTGCTAAAACTCTACAAACCTTTTTGGACAACACAAAAAATAAGCATGTATTTCACGTACAAGTTCTTATACTCTCGCAACATTTTCAAATGTGCTCACAATTTTATATAGATTCATTCTATGAGCCATGTAATGAATGTGTATCAAATATGGGGTAATTGATGTCTAAAGTCAAATGCAAAGACCATTCTTGTGTCCTTCCATTGTAGCAGCACTGTTAGCTCCAACACAATAAATTTGTGGCTATTTTTGTATCATCCATTCCAACAATATCGTTTAAACTAGTTACAAAAACATTATAAAGGTTTTCTGCACTACGATTTTCCACCATATTATGTAGTGCTAATAAATGAGGTTGCCTTAAATGATTTTACAATGTGTACACATGCATGCAAATCCAAGATGTGTTGTCAATAGTCATCACCTCATCAATTGAAAGTGAAATGAATTTAGCATGTTTTACTTTCTTTCTCAGGTCCTTATCAACCAACAATAGACATTTTACCATTTCTCAACCACTTCAATCTAACTAATGGGAACTAGGAAGGTTCTACACATTGGCTAGTTGAAACATGTGCTTATAATAAATAAAATCAAACATGGGTCTACCCTTTTAAAGAATACTATATACCACAACAAATTGCAAACTTTTTGAAGCTAAAGTGGACTTATGAATTTTTTGACATTGGGATTGAATATTTTGATCTTTCTTATTAAGATTTTGTTGCAGTTTCATTTATTTTACATACTCTTCTACATATCTAACATACACAAATTATGTTACATCCTTCCACCTATTTATTTTCTTAGTTGTTCCATCACTTTCTTTTACTGTTGAATAAACTTTTCCACAAGGTTTTTTCATTTTATCTAACTTAAGTTGCATCTTATGATCCTTTCCTTATTTCCAACTACAAATTATGCATCTACATTATGTTGGTATATCATTTTTGTTCTCTAGCTATACTGACTTAATAAAGGGATATGTTGATGACCATTCAAGCTGAAATATCCTTCCAATAGTCCACCTGGTTAACTTTCTACATTTAGGTTTCTGACTAGAAGATTCTCCAAAAGTCTGCATTTTATTTGAATGATCGTTTTCTTTTTCGATTGGCATGTCAGTTTAAAGAATCTCTTCAAGTGGTTGTTGAATGTCATTGTTAGGAAATTTTTCATGTGGAGGCATCTCATCCTCATGAATATCTTCAAGTGGAGGCATATCAGGGTCAATATTGTTTTTTGCGTACAATGGTGTTCTATATCATTTTATGATTTAAAAAATACATTATATTAAAGAATTAATAGAATGCATTTTTACAAACAAAAAAGAGGCAGATAAACACGCCACTTGACCAAAACCATAAACCAAAAAATACCATTTTTTGATGAAGAAAGGCATTATGTAAAAGAATTAACAAAAAGATACAATCAATTGTTTAGTAGGTAAAATGTGTTTGTACTTTGAATTTATGTAGATATAGATGGCTCACTGGATTTTGATATATGGCTAAAATATTTTAGGATACTCTTGTTAATAGAATATTGGTCTCCCTTCTTTCCATCGTTAGTAGGTGCCATTGTGACTATAAAGAAAGTACAAATTTAGAAGATGAACATAATGAAAGTACATAAACTTCTACAATTTTACAAAAAATAAACCTTGAGAAAATGCTAGATCTTACTACTATAAATCTTGAGCAAATACCAGATCTTACTACTACAAATCTTGAGCAAATTCTAGATCTTACTACTACAAGACTTCATAGTCATAGTCTAACTGGAATAATAGAGGGTTGATAAGCACTATTGTGAAACCTACAACATACCAGTTTCCACTCAATCATTATCATGATTTTTGTAGATCAAATCTTTCTATCTCTGTTCACTTCCATCTTTTTTGGTGATAGATAATTTTTTGCATTTGTATTTATTCAACCAAGATACAAAATTAGAAGATGAACATAATGAAAGCATAAAAACTTCTAATTTTTTTTAAAAATGGAACCTATATGGCTTAGAAATACATTTAGAGATTCAAATATGTATAACCTATCAGCTACAAAACCTATAACATATCAATTTCGAGTTGGCTATCGACACTCCTCATAACTTATCAGCTATCGACAAGTCTTTACAACCTATCAACTAGTGACTCTTCTACAACCTATCAACTAGCGACACTCCTTTACAACCTATCAGCTAGTGACACTCTTTTGCAACCTATCGGCTATCAATAGGTCTCTGCAACCTATCAGTTATTTCTCTATGACCTACTAGCTATTAGTTATTGCTCTACAACCTATCTATTATCGACCATTTTTTGTAATCTATCTGCTATTTCTCTACAACCTATCAGCTTTCGATAGGTCTCTACAACCTATCATTTATTGCTCTGTAACCTATCAACTTTTGTCAGGTCTCTACAACCTATCACCTATTTTTCTACAACCTATCAGCTATCGACTATTCTCTACAACCTATCAGTTATCACTCTACAACCTATCAACTATCAATTATTCTTTACAACCTATTGGCTATCACTTTGCAACCTATCATCTATTTGTTATTCTCTACAATATATCGACTATTGCTCTACAACCTATCAACTATTGATTTTTCTCTACAATCTATTAGCTTTTGATAGTCTCTACAACATATCGACTATTGCTTTACAACCTATCGACTATCTCTCTACAACCTATCGGTTATCTCTCTCCAACCTATCGGCTATTGCTCTATAACCTATCAACTATCTCTCTACAACCTATCGACTCTCACTCTACACCCTATCAAATATTGAACTTTTTTTGTTGCTTCAAGTCTTGTATATCTATTGCAGGGTTGTTGCTGCTATGGGTTGTTTTTCAAGGAATTTGAATAATGAGTATATTTTTTGCGTTAAGTATATATATTGGTGGTATAAAAAGTAAATCTGGAGGGATAAATAAAAAAATTATAATTTGAAGGTAAAAAATATCCATGATTTAGGCAGGTGTGTTGGAGATTTAAAATAAAAACAATGTTATCTGCTTGTTGTGGTGCAGTGGTAAATACCCTGGGTGCTGGTAGAGGTCGAACCAGGTTCCATTCCCCTTGTCTCCATCTTGCAGATATATGGTATAGTTAGGAATGTCCTATGTCTTTGGTAGAGGCCAACAAGGCTCCATTCCTCCTATGCCCAACCTGTTTAAAGTGGCACCTCGAAAGGGGTGTTTTCCACTATAAATTAGTTTTACCGAGGTGTTGTGGGTGAGTTGGAGAGGAGAGGGAAATCCTCCAAGGGAGGTCCCAGGTTCAAATCTCCACTGTACCAAAAAGCTGAATTGGGTATCCAAAATCCAATTGATAATGTTGGTGTGGGCAAGGTCGGGTGCGACCCCTAGGTGACTTTGACGATGTAGAACCCCCTATTCGTGGTCTCTCAGACCAAGGCGGATCTGCAAGGGGTTTTTCGCCTAAAAAATAAAAAATAAAAACAATGAAATTATTATCAAAGCAGGGCGAACCGACCCAAAAAAAATTGTTTCCAAAATTTTTGGGTGAATGGGCCAACGTCAAAGGTTCCCATATTCACCAATTTCAAAATTCAAAAACCCTAATATTTGCGAATTAATGATGATTCATTTATATGAATAATCCTATGTTGTGGAGTATAGGTAGTAGTACATTGTTGTTTGATCCCATTTTGTATGAGGAACCTTGAAAATTTATTAGATGTATAAGACCCCCTTGATTTGATCAAAGGACTTGAATACGAAACCCAATATTTGTTTCAATAAGCTTCTTGAAGCATTGGAAAATTATGAAGACATTTAACTTGAGTGGTAGGAAATATACCAATATCTTTCATGAGTAATAATCAAAAAATAGGAAAAAGAGGAGTGAAAAAAATGGAGGAGCAAGCAAGCAAAAAAGAATTAGGTGTAGCAAATGAAAAGGTAGTAGGAGCAACAATGAACTAAAAGGAAGTAGGAGCAACAATGAACAAAAATAGGAATCCCAACACTAGCGAACCCAAAGGAGGTAGTAGAGACAATCTCGGTAACACAAGCAAGGGCAAAGACAATCCTGGTAGAAGTAGGGGCTTATTGAATAATTCAGGTAAGGACAGGCTGCATCACACTACAAAGAGCGGATTCCTTACTGCTCAGACCACCTAGATCAACTTGGAATACATATGTGTAGCCTAATCGGAGGACCTCAGATCGAAAAATTTGACCACCATAGGATTTCGATACCAGGGGTTGAAATTCGACCCAAAACCGTAGACCTATGGGCCTTCAGGTCTGGAAGAGGGAGCCTCAAGAGTGGCAGGCAGACCGTAAAACCCCTCCTGATATTATGTAGAGATAGTAAACAAAAATCCTAATCTGAATATAAGGCCCAGGATCGAGTTGCTTCCTTCCAATGGCAACCTTGAGATCCCCTACGAAATCATGTCCAATGTGATCGACCGTAACTCCAACTTGTTGATTGGAAAATTCTTTAGATCTTGGCCTAACATGGAGTCCATCCACAAATGGGCCAACACCTTCTAGTGCCCAATCAGATCCATGGAGCTTGTAGCCCTCCCTAGAGGATTTTTCCTAACCCGACTGAACAACCCTATAGATTCTCTATGGATTATCATTGGTAGGCCCTGGTTCTTCGATCGAAGGGGCCTCTTCCTCCAAAAATGGGGGGTGTATTTCGACCTTGCTACCCAGAGTATTAACTTTGCTTCGATCTGGATCTACCTTCTTGGCATTTTTGTCCAATTTTGGCAAGAAGACATTCTCCACGACATGGAAAGAAGCATTGGGGAATTCATATCCTTCGATCCTCCAACACGCTCTGGGATCTGGATGACATAGGCTTGCATGTGCATCAATATAAACTTGGATGTAGACCTTTCATCTTCTATCAACCTCATCTTGTACTTTTTTTAGGTTATTGAATACGAAAATAAACCTGCTTTTTGTAGACTTTGTTCCAAATAAGGTTATTTAAACTCCCAATGCCCTTCCAAGCCCCTAGCCATCTCCTCTTGAAAGAATCATTGTTTCCCTAAAACTAGCCACCCTTCTGGTCTCGATATCAACCTCAACCCTCATGTATCCCCTTCTCCCCCTATTGGGAGATGGATCCTCTATAACCCCCCTAGATGGACCCATCCCCCTACAGCCTATCTATCCTGGTGTTTAACCACTTCTCCCCCCTGTCCTCTGATGACCCTCCATCTTATCCTTCTGAACCTACCTTCAACTGCCCGTTTTTCCCGCCACCCTCCCCTCCCTCCTCCTACAAAGCCTCGACATCCTCGAGTAGTCTCCCCCCTCCTCTAATGCCTCCCCCCAGTCCTCCCCCTCTCGCTCTCTAAGGAAACTAATGGTGTATGTGGGTTTAGTTAAAAATATGGGTCACCCCTAGACACAAGACATCAAAAATAGGGAAGCCTCAAATGCAGTTGCAAATGGCACCCAAATCACTCTCAGAGGATCCTCTCGGATTTCAAAGACTGAAGAATAGAACAAAAACAACCTTCCCCCCCTCTTGGGAGAGGGAAGCGCACATCGTCAAGAGTTTCCAAATGAATATCCTCTCCTGGAACGTGAGAGGCCTCAATGGATGAAATAAGCAATGCTTATTCAAGTCCATGAGGAGAGAACATAGACCCACCATTCTTCTCCAAGAAACCAAGATTGATTCTCAGGATATTTTTTCTTGCATTTCAAATTACATTTGGAGAGACTCTACCTCTTGTTTCAATTCAGCCAACGGAGCATTAGGGAGCCTACTGTGCTTATGGAGTCCGACCAAGGTCGATGGGATGGTGTTGTCTACAACTGAGATTTATATTAACATTATGTTCTTCAACAAAGAGGATGGGTTTAGATGGTTCCTATCAAATTTTTATGCCCTGAATGCTCCTTCTCGTAGGAACCTATTATGGAACTCTCTCAACCAGTTAAGGGACATATTTTCTTCAAAATCTTGGATACTGGCTGGAGACTTCAACTCCCTCCTCTTCCCGTTTGACAAGAAATGGAGGTATCCAATCACTGAGAGATTCTATGAATATTTTGCAAGATTTGTAGACAACAATGAACTGATGGACATCAGTATTAGAGAACCAAAATTCACTTGGAGCAACCTTAGGAAGGATGACCAGCTGATCCAGATGTGCCTTGATCGTGTCCTCATTTCCACCAATGCCATACCAAAATTTGGTGATGCAACTATGTGTTCTCTACCCAGTATTGGCTTCAACCACAATCCCCTCTTGCTATATTATCATTCGCATACCTCCTCTTTCAAATCACCCTTCATATTCAAATCCATGTGGCTCCACAATCCTAATATCAAATCCTTAATCTCCCAATGGTTGGCATGCCCCTTCTACGAATCCAAAATTTCTCAGGTGAGCAACAAATTACGACATGTGAAATACAATCTGAAATGTTGGAACAAAGAAGTTTTCAAGAATATTTTTCACAAGAACCAGCAAATCCAGTCCCAGCTTAAAGATATTGAAATCACTCTATAGAACAAAGAACCTGACCCCACTCTTCAAGACTCTAAAAGGATCCTCCTCTCTGACTATCACAAAATCCTCAGAAGCAAAGAAGTCTTTTGGAAATAAAAGTCTAGGGTTACGTGTTGGAAATTTGAGTTAATTTGAGGCATTTTGTGTTGTCATTGATGTCACATGGATCACATGGATATAGGGTTTTTATGAAAACCAAGGCAGGAAAAATAAAAGGTTTTATTTAAAACCATGGTGGGCTTATGTGGAAAGGGCTTTTCTTAAAAGCCAAGGTGGAATTTTTTCATCGAAAAATGACCTCTAGTGATGAAGATATTAAATTTTAAAGTTTAAATTTAAATTAATGGAGGGCCAACCTATGTGCAATTAATGGAGGGTGGCATATATATACATGTAAAGGTTTCACTTTATTTTGGAAAGGGGCATATTATATATCTTTGGAAAGCTTATTTCGAGGGCTATTTGACTAAATTATTTAGAAGGAGAAATAAGTTGTGTATAAAGAGATATTTCTGATTTTGCAAAGGGGTTCCAAAAGTGAAGCTTGCCTTGTTCTTTTTTTCAAGAGGATTAATTCTTTCATGAGGTGACAAGGTATGCAATATTGTGATTTATTTTATTTTATGGTATAAATGGTTTTGGGAGTGAAAATGTTATGCAATGTTTTGATTTATTTTATTTTATGGTACAAGTGGTTTTAGGAGAGATAAGGAAGTTGTGCAATTAAAGGCCTAGTCAAATGATGTGTGAAGAGATTGTTCAAGTCCTATGAAAAAACTATTCCATTATTTTTATTTGAGTTGAGAGTAAGATTAGAACATATTGAGTCTCTAACAATTCTCTTTATGCTTCTATGAGATTGACTTGAGTTGAGTTGAGATTTATTTTATTTGAGTTGAGTTGAGATTGATTTGGGTTGAGAGTGAGATTAGAACATATTGAGTCTCTAACAATTCTCTTTATGCTTCTATGAAGTTAATTTGAGTTGAGATTGCCACTCATTGTTGAGTTCATTTTGAGTACTACTTGAGCATGATTGATTGAGTGTTTGAGAAGGCCTTTGGGATAGATTTGAGGACATTGTTGAGACAGGTTTGAGGATAGTGTTAAGACAAATTTGTGGACAATTTTATTCTCTTTATGCTTCTATGAAGTTAATTTGAGTTGAGATTGCCACTCATTGTTGAGTTCATTTTGAGTGCTACTTGAGCATGATTGATTGAGTGTTTGAGAAGGCCTTTGGGATAGATTTGAGGACATTGTTGAGACAGGTTTGAGGATAGTGTTAAGACAAATTTGTGGACAGTTTTGGGTAAGTTCTTGGTGAGCTTGCTAGAGTAGTTTTGGGCAAGTTCTTGGTGAGCTTGCTAGAGAAAATTTGGACAAGTTCTTGGTGAGATTTCTAGAGCAGATTTGGGCAAGTTCTTGGTGAGCTTGCTAGAGCAGATTTGGACAAGTTCTATGTGAGCTTTTTATTCAGCATTTGACAAGTTCTATGTGAGCTTGTTAAGCAGGTTATGTGTGAGCCTATTGAGTAGGTTCTTAGTGAGCCTATTGATAGAGCTTTGGAGGTGACAGAGTATAGAGGATAGAGTCTCAGTGGATAGAGATCTAGCAACCAACACAATTGAAGACAGATCTGAGTTAGGAGTCTTCAAGTGGAGAGAGGTCCACCAGTTAGTGCAGCAGAGAGACAGAGTCTTCTAGAAGATCACATAGCCAGAGCAAAAGGGGAAAGAGTTCTCCTATGGAAGAGATCCACGAACTTGAGATTATGGTATCAGCATCTCCTTTGGATAAATATATATAAACATTGTAATTGGGAGTGATTACCAAAGAGATTGATTGAGAAAGTTTTAGTAAAATATTTTCTTCGTGGAGTAGCCCACATTGGGTGAACCACATAAATTGTGATGTCTCTATTGTGTATGGTTTATGTGCATTTCTTTGATTACTGCTATTGATACTACTATATTTACACAACATAATATTGAATTGGAAGAAAAAGTAAAAAGTGATCTTATATTGTTCACCCCCCTCTCAGTATAAGCTTGTGTTCTTCATTACGTGGCTCAAATAAGGTGACTCAAACACCAAGTTTTTCTATGCCATAGCAGTGAGTCACAGGGGAAGCAACAAGATCAAGGAGCTAATTCAGCAGGATGGCCAGGTAGTCACATACATTCAAGAAATTAGATCCAAGGAAGTTCATTTGTTTGAGGAGATACTCGGACCCTCTCCTAGTTGTGACCACCAAATCATTGAGGACCTTCTCCAAAACATCCCTAGGTTAGTGTAGCACCCTAAAATTGGTGCAGTAAAACTTAGAAAATAATTAAAATTACCTTAGTAATAATTCAAATTCAAATCTCAACCCCAAAACCGCTCCAAAACCGCCTACAACCCGTTTCCTCATTTTTCGTGCCATTTTTAGAGTTTTTTTTGTCCGTTGGACGATATCGTCGCCGATCAGACGATATCGCCTCAGATCGGATGAATTCATCTAGAGAAGAACGTCCAGACGATTTCGTCCCAAAACTGATTTTTCATAATTAGCTTCTGTTTCAACGGCATCTCTAATCTAGGCAAAAGCGTGTCTGCGTCGTTAGAGACCCTCCCCGTTGGAGATCTCCCAAATTGGGATGATCCCCAACCTCCTAACCTCCCTCCTAAGCCTATTTAAACCTTAGGACCCCCCTTGACATCCCCCTGGCTGAATTTCCCTGTAATTTGATCTTTGCGTGCATTATAATACCCTGGATCATTATCTGCATTTGTGCTTTTCGGATTTTCTTGCAGGAACTTTGTCATTCTTCAGCTGGAGCAAGCTCAGATCATCGCAGATGATCCTATACAAATCTCGGATGATCACGTCCCAATTCGAGATGATTTTGACTGCAGTCAACATTGGGGGCAATTACTGCCCAGAGTTTGCATTTTTCTCTTCTCGTCTATTGTTTTATTCTGCATTTAGATCAATTTATTGTTATTTTCTGCTATTCTGCATCTTGGAGTTCACCCATATAGCTTAAGTACATAATAAAGTCATGATTAGCTATTAAAGCATGATAATTTACTTGCATTTCTATTTGGGATTATCTTATTAACATCATTTTGTCATTTCACATCATTTTCCTTTATCAGCATAGCTGCATTTTCTGTATTCTGTGTCCATTTCTCTGATTGTAGGTCTCTGACGAATTCGTCAGATCTCAGACGATCCTGTCAGATCGGAGATGATCCTATCAAATTCCAGACGATCTTGACTGCTTCAAAAATCAGAACCTCCATCAGACATCCGGAAACAGGTATGGATTTCTTCACATAATTTATTCTCTGTGTTTTCTGTTTAAATCTATTTTCTGTCTTCATTTAAATCTGCATTTTCATATAGAACAACTTAGATTCATTTGGCCAAACCTAGGACTTGGATGATTAAAGCTAAAATTGAACACATTAAACTCATTCCCAACCTAGGCGTGGAAACTGCCACTAAACGTTTCCTGGTGAACCCCACCATCCGTCAAAAAATCACCTTAATACCCCTCCCCCGAGAGGCGGGACCTTCAAAGGGCCTCTCAGTCCGAGGTACCATCCCATCCTTCTCGCATCCCCCTTCCGGGCACGGATCCTTTAGCCTGAAGGTAAGGGTGCGAAAAATTTGGAACGATACATTTTGGTGAACCCGACGTGAAACTAAAACCTTTTGAAAACAAAAACAAAAAAAAACATAGATGCATTTAAAATCATTAGAAAACTACTAAGTTGCATATCATGTTTAGATGGTAGCTCCTAAGAAAAGACTAGCAGTTACTATAAATGTTGAAAACCAATTAGCAGCCATAGAAATTAATTTTGTGCTTAGTGTGCCTGAAACAGATAGAAACCAACTTTTGTGGGATGAACTTAATAGGAGACTAGATCTCATTTCATCTAGGTCAACTGAACTTAGGCAAATCAAGAGGTTTGTCCTAGATAGAATCCTGGATCCCGATCAACTCATTTTTTATCATGAACTTCAGAGAGCTTGCCATAGGTGGTTAGCTTATAGGAGAGCTCTTGTGTCTTCAGAATTGTTCACCTTCGAGGAATACCTCGAGAATGCAGCCATAGTGCACCAATTCCTAGGTCATATAGAGGACCAAGAAGCTGATCTTGCAGATAGGAAAAGGTGGAGTAGAGTTCCTAGAGCTGTGTTATATCGAGAATATTGCCACGAACTTTATTTCTACCAACCAGAGTCTGAGACAGATAATATCACTATAGCACTCTTTGTCAAATTCTTGAAAGACAATTTCCAATTTGAAGAGGAGCACTTTATGACTCCTGAAGAACTTGAGCCCGTTAATGATATTTATAAATTGTTTATAGAAAACTAGATCATTGCTTTCATTATTATTATTTCTTGCATTTAGTGTGTTGTTTGTTACCTTTATAATATTGTTATAAAAACAAGAAAAACCAAAAACATAACAAAACCAAAACATTTTATTTTAAATCCTATAGTAGGTATATAATTAAAATATATACCTCTTAAGCTTGTTGCATATATATATATATATATATATATATATATATATATATTTGCTGAAATCTAAGTTTAAGCACAATGACTAGACTTAGGAATGGTAAACAAACTGAAGAAGAAGAAGAAGAAGATTGGTTAGGAAAGAAAACAAAAAAATCAAATGCCCTTCCCGAGGATCCAATTCCAGAAGGAGAAATTCTAGAACGACCCAGAAGATGAGCTTGTTGTAGATGAACAAGAAGAAAATGTTAGAGAGGAAGGATCCTCATCCCCTAGAATGGCTCCAGACGGAACTATTGCTTTTGATAACTTAGATCATTTTTGGAAATTTTTCAATAATAATATTGGTGCTCTTAATATGGCAGTTCGTATTGATAGAGGCCAAATTAGTGACACTCAAGCAGCCATGGAAGATATGTTTAATATACACACCAATCCCTTGTCCTTTGTTGATCAAGAAAGTGATAAAGCTGGACCATCCAATAGAGATATGGTCACTATGATTCAGCACATGCAACAACAACAGGTTACCCAACCCCCTAAGGAACCTATTATTGAGCCTAAAATCATCCCCACACAAAAGAGACCTTCATTCACTACTTTATTTCGCCAAACTATTGACCAATATGCTTCAAATCGACAAAAACCCAAAATGAAGCCAAACACCAATTTTCAACAATCTGGGATACAACATAATACAACTTCAAAACTTCTTCATAACACCCTTCCTACCAACAATTTACACAATAGCAATATAGCATCTAATCTCCATGTCCCTCCATCATATGCTCACAAATCCCATATTAATGCCCTACCGAACCAATATGGTGGGCAAACCAGTAATCTGGAAGCCATGGTGAAACAGTTAGCTTCTCGCATGGACCAGATAGATCCCTACCGTCCCTCGTACAATTATCGAGAGATGTGTAGTCAGCCTTTGGATCCCATAGTTGTAGCACAACCATACCCTAAACACTTTCCCATGCCCGTCCTGCCTATATATAAAGGAACCGAAGATCCCATAGAGCATCTTCGCATGTTTAGGATAGCATGTCATGATATATCACATGATGACTTGCTATTACTAAAAATGTTCCCAAAAAGTTTAGGAGGAATGGCATTGGAGTGGTACTATCAATTTCCCACTCATTCTTTGAGAAATTTTGAAGAAACAACTGAATCTTTTGTGCATCAATTTAGTGCCTATATTGAAAGGCATGTAACCATTAAAGATTTGTACAACTTAAAACAAGACAAAGATGAATGTTTTGCAGATTTCTTAGCTAGATGGAGGCAGTTGACAGGAAAACTGCACTTTGTGCTACCTTATAGGGAAATGTTGGATATTTTTATTAATAATTTGCAAGAACAAATATCCTATGAGTTATCAACTGCTACCTTAACTACCTTCGATCAAGCTATAGACTTAGCTCGAAGGGTAGAAGATGCTCTCATTAGGAGAGGTCAGCTAAAAAAGAAAGATGATGAGAAAACATCCAGAAATCAATATAAAAACAAACAAGTTGTAGGTGACGGAGTCACTGACAGCAGAAATGTTGCTAATATCAATACAACGAAAACAACGGAGAAGTTCATATTGAAACCTCCTGATAAACCACCCCGAGAATTTACTAGATTGAATCAACCTTTATCAACCATTCTCCCTCAATTACTAGCACGAGGCTTGATTCAATTACCAGCTATCCGGGAACCTGATCCAACTATACCCGGATACAAAGCTGATTTACATTGTGATTTCCATAGAGGACCTGGACACTCTACAAACTCTTGTAAAATATTGAAACATAAAATACAAGATCTGATTGATAATAATGAAATGGAGGTGCAAGCCTTCCAACCTAAACAAAATGCTCCTAATAATGCTCAAAAGAACATTCCCCAAAATTAGAATCAAAATGCTAATCAATCGTTGGACATATTTCAACATCCTTTACCACAACATGGTAAAGAGGTGGCTAATCAAATCGAACATCATAATGTTCCCCCTCCTACCCGATATGTAGGGACTATTAGCGGACAATTATCTGTTCAGGATCCTCAAATATTTGGCACAACTTTATCCATGGTCACGACCAGGCCCCTACATAATATTCAAACACCGGATCCTAGTGATGTAGAATCGGATACTGAAAGTGAAATAGACATCACCTCAAATCAATCGAATAGTTCTAAAAATGAATCAGACCCTATTCAACCTATCATAGATTCTATGGTTCCAGAAGAACCATTTCCTAGAAGAGTTACTACTCGACCCTCTTCTAATCAGTTCCTTCCTAATGAACAAGCCATAAACGCTCAACCGAGACCAGTTCAACGTCTTCAATATAACATTGTAGGTACCATCGGAGTTGTTACCAGACAACAGGCTCAAAACTCTCAACAGGATCAAACTCAGAATGATGGATCAGCTCCATTTGTTTTGAAAAATCCCAATAAAGGGAATCATATGTCTAATGTTCAACCTAAGCCTCCTTACAATATTAATGAACAATTATCCAATACTACAGCTAGAATTTCCCTTTTGGACTTGTTAAGATCTTCTCCTACCCATAGAGATGAGTTAATGCTTACATTAAGCCAAATGATGGTACCTCAAAATATTCAACCTGAAGCCATGTCCAATACTATCATCACTCGAGAAGTCGATTGTATTGACTTTCGAGATAGAGATATCCCACAACATAGTTTACATAAGGATAACCCCTTATATATTACTGCCCTAATTGGAGATGTAGCTGTTAAACGAGTCTTGATTGATAATGGGTCATCTTTAAACATATGCACTTTTGACTTCTACCAAATATTTGGGTTTAGAAGTGATGAAATGAAAAGAACGGATATGATTATCAAAGCCTTCAATGACGAGACACAAGAAACGTGTGGAGTCATTACTATACCCTTGCAAGTTGGTCCTAGAACCCTAGATACAACCGTGTTTATTGTACATTGCCCTGCATCGTACAATATACTTTTGGGTCGCCCTTGGATCAATGCGATGCGAGCGGTTCCCTCCACTTTACATCAGTGTGTTAAATTTGAATTTAAAAACTAGTTGGTTACCATTCATGGTGATCCTAGACCCTTTGATATGTGTGCTTTGGCAGAACCTGTTGGAGTGCAATTTTGCCCCGCTCTATCATCCACACATCCTAATTCTTATTTTTCATCTAAACGTGTGAAACACACACACATAACATCATCTACCCCATCAACTACACCTATACATTTAACTCAACCATCCTCTAAACAAACCACACTAGAACCTCAAAAAGATCTTAAATCCACAACCAATCCTTCATGTTCCATCCCTATAATTTCAAAACCTATAGACCCATTTATTAACACCTCCACATTATCTACATCTATCATACCTTCCACATCTAAAGATATAGGGAATGATCCTTCTACATCTTATGCTCTTTTTGATGAACTCTTACCTGATTTATCTAAAATTCTTATATCAGAAAAAACAAATGCTTCTATGCAAGATTCCATTATCTTAAGTAATTTGCCGCCATCTCCTCGTACTTTGGGCCTCCCACAACCTATGGGAAGTACTTACCAAGTCGGGAGTTGTGCTTTTATTTATAAAGGATATGATTGGGGAAGAATACCCCGAAACATCAAGACACATTATGATGGATATGCTAGATGCTATTTTGCTAATGAATATATCAAAGCTAAACCCATAATGCTTAAAATGGGATATAAAGGGAAAGGCTTGGGACCTTTCCAAAATGGTATGAAAGAACCTTTTGAGGTAGAACCATGGCCCGCCCGATGTGGTGTGGGCCTATTTCCTAGTAAGGGTCAACCCTTCCCTTTTGAAGATGATGATCAACTCATATGTTATCAAGATTATTTAGATGGGCGTGATGATTTGCCTCTAAAAAATCAGCCATTTACATGTAATATGCTATCCATAGCTTACCCTGAAATGATTGTTGAATCCGATGATGAGTTGGAAGGAGATATTTTCCATGATGTCTCCGTTGAAGAGTTGTTACATAATGGTTTTTATTTTGATGGTTCTATACCTCCTATAGCCTAGCTTGAGGCCACCACTCCTCAAGATGAATTATCCAACTTAACCTTAAAAGAATTACAAGAATTGGGCGTTTCACCCACCCCACCTAATTTTGAAAGAGATCTACACATGGAAGTAGAAAACGTCATTAAAATTAACATTGGAACTGAGGATAATCCCCACATAATCAATATTGGATCAGAATTAAGTCAAGAAAAACAAGAGCAATACATTGCATTTCTTAAAAACTATGAAGATGTCTTCGCTTGGACATATGAAGATATGCCAGGTTTAGACCCTTCTGTAGTCATGCATCACCTAGTAGTCCATCCGGATGCTAAACCTGTTAAACAGAAACTTAGAAAAATGCATCCCAAAGTGGCCCTGCTAGTCAAAGGGGAGTTAGAAAAACTCCTGAATGTTGTTTTTATACGAGCTATTGATTATGCTGAATGGATCTCGAATGTAGTTCCAGTCACCAAGAAAGAAGCTACCAAAGTTAGGGTTTGCACGAGACTTTAGAGATATTAACGCTTGCATGCCCTAAAGATGATTTTCCTCTTCCAAACATGGATCAAATCATTGATTTTACTGCTGGGAGTGGAATGATGTCCCTAATGGATGGATTTTTTGGTTATAATCGGATCAGGATAGCTCCTGAAGATCAGGCTAAAATAGCCTTTATTACCCCTTGGGGTACCTTTTGTTGGAAAGTGATGCCATTTGGTTTAAAGAATGCAGGTGCAACCTATCAACGAGCTATGACTTATATTTTTCATGACATGATGCATGATATCCTACATGATTATGTAGATGATATTATAGCTCGCTCTATTAATGAAGATGATCATTTAGATGATTTAAGGAAAGTATTTAATCGGTTAAGAGAATATCTTATTCGATTAAATCTAGCCAAATGTATATTCGGAGTCAAGTCCGGTAAACTATTAGGGGTTTTAGTTTCTTTACGTGGTATCAAAATCGACCCTCTCAAGATTGTGGCTATCACTGATATGCCCGCACCTACCAATATATCTGAGTTACGAAGTTTACAAGGTAAGCTTCAAGCTATCCGTCGCTTCATCGATAAGTTGGCGGACAAAACCGGTCCCTTTCTTAAGCTTCTTAAGAAGGATGTCCCTTTTAATTGGGACGATGAATGTAAGGAAGCTTTTGAACTTCTCAAACAATACCTCCTTAACCCACCTGTGCTTTCACCGCCTAGATCTGATCGCCCATTTCTCCTATATATTTCAGCTTCAGATTTTGCTTTAGGAGCTATGTTAGCTCAACTTGATGATGAGAAGAGAGAGCGTGCTAATTATTACATTAGCAGAACCCTCATCAGTTATGAAACCCGTTATACCATATTAGAGAAATTATGTCTAGCAGTCATATTTTCTACGCAAAAATTATGCCATTATATGCTCAGTCAAAAAACGTATGTCATTGCCAAATATGATCCCTTGCGGTATCTCATGAGTCGACCTTATTTATCGGGTCGAACAACAAAGTGGGTTCTTGCTCTAAGCGAGTTTGAACTCACGTTTATAGGACAGAAGTCTGTTAAGGGTCAAATCATAGCAGATCAATTAGTTGTTGCACCCTTAGAGTCTACCCATCCCCTCATCATTGAGTTTCCGATGAATGTCTTCAATTAGAGGCAGACCATGTTGAACAATGGTCCTTATACTTTGATGGAGCCTGATGCATGAGTGGGGCTGGTGCAGGTATTATTTTAATATCTCCACAAAAACACATAATTTCTCTGCCTAATAATACTATTGAATATGAAGCTCTAATCCTTGGATTACGAGCTGCCTTGGCACTAAAAATTAAACATCTGCTAGTTTTTGGTGATTCTCAACTTGTTATAAACCAAATTAATGATGTTTATCAAACCAGAGATGATAAATTATGCCCATATAAAGCATATGTTTTACAATTAATATCTCTATTTGATAAAGTTACCTTGGAAGCTATTCCTCGAACTAGCAACCGTGCGGCTGACGCTATGGCCGCAGTTGCATCTCTTCTGCCCTTGGAGTTAGATGACGAATATGCCACCATCATTATTCATCGACTCCAGGAACCCGCTTCAAATAAGTCATGCTTAGAACCTTTGGATGTGTTTCTAATCAATGAAACTACTCCTGAACCTTGGTATACGGATATATTTGATTTTCTTCACAATGGGACTTTCCCTGCCAGTTCTAATAGGAACCAACGTCGGTTATTACGTAGACGAGCAAGTCGATTTGTAATAATTGGCAATACTTTATATAGGAGATCTTTTGAAGGTATCCTCTTGAGATGTTTGAATCTAGAAGAATCCAAATCAGCTTTGAGTGAAGCCCACGATGGATCTTGTGGAGGACACTTCAGTGGTAGTGTCATTGCTAAAAAGCTCCTTAGGATAGGATACTTTTGGCCTACCATGGAGAATGATGCACATGATTATGTGCGCCATTGCGACAAGTTCCAGAAACATGCTGACCTTGTCCATGCCCCTGCACAAGAACCACAGGCTATTTCATCTCCTTGGCCCTTTTCAAAATGGGGCTTAGACATTATTGGCAAAATTAATCCTGTGTCATCTGATGGACACAAATTCATCATAACCGCCACTGAGTATTTTACGAAGTGGGTTGAAGCTATGCCTTTAGCTTCCTGCACTGGAACACAAGTCTCTAAATTTATTTTTAATCAAATCATTTGTAGGTTCGGAATTCCTGCAAATCTCATCTCATACAATGGAACTTGTTTCAAAAATAAAGATGTTAAGAAATTATGCCAAAAATATAAGATTCAACATCGTCGGTCCACTCCCTATTATCCTCAGGGTAATGGTCAAGCAGAAGCTTCTAACAAAACCTTAATCAAAATTCTTAAAATATTGGTCAATAAATATGGCCGCGACTGGCACATTCAATTATATCTAGCTTTGTGGGCCTATCGAACTAGTGTTCGAACTCCCACTGGAACTTCACCTTTTGTCTTGGTTTATGGTGCTGAAGCTATTTTTCCCTTTGAATTAGAAGTTCCTTCTTTGGCTCTACTACTTCAAGATACCGAAGTAGGGGATGAATATCGAGCTGGTAGACTCAGTCCAATCGGAACTCCTAGATGAAAAGTGCATCAATGCTTTGGAGCATCTTCGTGCCTACCAAAACAAGCTTAAAAGATCATATGCTAAGAAAGTTCATCATCGATCCTTTGAGGTCGGCGACCTTGTTTTAAAAGAAAATAAAAAAAATACTAATGCAACTAAAGACCTTAAAGGTAAATTTGAGCCCAACTGGCTTGGACCATATATTATCACTGCTAAATTTGAATCGGGAGCATACAAATTAGCTACCTTAGATGGTAAAGAACTTAAAGAACCTATGAATATTATGCATCTTAAGCGATATTACGCATAAAATTTGGTCATTTCATCATTTGTATATATTTTGCATGTTGTCTCATTTTAAAAATATATATAAAACTGTTTAAACAAAAACAAACAAAAATAAAAGTAAAAACAACAATATTATAGACTCTTTCGAAACCAAAAAAAAATAGAGAAGAAAGAGAGAGTCAAAATTATCAAACTCCTCAAAAGTATTTGTTGTATATATTTCTTCTTGAAGTATTGCAGTTATATTTTCAAATTATTTTGGATAAATTAGCATTTATTTGGAATCCCTCACTTTTGCAAACACAAAAATAAATATCTTGATTTTATCTGGCATGATTACTAATCTCTCTTATATCAAAGTCCACAAAATTCAATTAAATAAAGTTTGAGCACAGAGAATTGATCTTGTTATTTACTTAAACCAAGCATATCCTTTCACAATAAAATGATTATATTTGTAATGTCCATGCTATGCTACATAGTAGAAGTGGTTTCTTGAGCGAAAAGTTTCCCCTGCTATCCTATCATGCACATGGTCTAGAATCTTTGAGAATTGACAAAAGGACAAGCTCACCCCTACCCGAATAAAAATCCCTTGCTCTACAGCTAATCCGAGCAAGTATCCCTAGCATAGGAAGAAAAGAAAAGTTCAAGAAAAAGAGAAAAAGAAAAAGGTTATTTTAGCATTATCTCAAATATCACAGCAAAAAAAAAAAAGTACAAAAACAAAAAAAGAAAAAAGAAAAAGAAAAGAGAAGCAAAAGTGAAAGCCAAAAGCAAAAGCAATAAAATCCCTTTCCCTACCCATTGACAAGAAAAGAAGGGTTGATGAGCTTGAATCCCTAGAATTCTCAAATTATTCGAAAACTGTGAGGTAAGCCCCATAACAGGTGGTTTGTGCCCAACCCGCTTGGCCTTGGGTAACTCCTAGCGTGGTGATATGTCTGTCACATTAGCGACCTTCTTTTGTATAGACCTATGTCTGCTTATGGATTAGCTAGCTCTTGATAACCCGACCTACATAGTAGTCTGGTACGGTTATATGCATCTAAATCATGGTTAATGAACACTTATTTGGTTAATTCAAATCACTTGTATCAAATTATCTTGCTCAAAACTGGTAAATGAACAATGCAATTGCACACACATTTGTATTTGAGAGATTTTGTGTATCATTATGATAAATCAAGATCGGAAATGAACTCACATACGCACATGGGATTCCTTATAAATCTAACTTTTGTCTTTAAGATACTTTGAAATATTTTTGCAAATTGTTTGGAATAATTTCATTTTCTTCTTTAAAGAACAGTTGTTTAGTATAAAGACAACTACATGCATTATCAAAAATCAAAATCATTTTCAAAAACATGCAATAAAGTTACATTTATATATAACTTTTGACTTTCGCGACGATGGTATAGTTCCAAAACCAAAATTGGAATTTTATGCCTAGCGCAAGTCCTCATCTTCATATTTTTAGTTTATTTTCAAAAATTAAAAATCAACCATGCAATAAAACTATTATTTTCTTCTTTGGATTTCGCGATGATGGTATAAGTTTATACCTAAATATTCTATGCCTAGCGCAAACCATTGTACCAATTTTATTTCCCATTTATTTAAATGCATCAAAACATATGACTTAAATCATTATGTTACACAATTATGCTTCAAACAAACAAACACTTATTCCATTTCATGTCATTATGTCAAACTTCAATTTTGCAATGATGGTATAATTCCTAGGGAATTATTCAAAAAATTTATCACACTTAGGAATTTATGCCTAGCAAAAGTCATTTTAAAATATTTCCTGCATAATATTTTCATGGAAATCTGAAAACAAATCATCATCATCATCATCATCATTTGCATCATCACAACAAAGTCTTAAGACAGTCTCTTAAGCACTCTTTTACTTTTAGCAATATTTCTATACCGGGATTAGCTTGACGACCGAGTGAGCGGCGACTCCATGAAATGGTCTATAATAGCGACAATGTCCTTTGAAATTATTGTTAGAAGTCCCCTTTTATTTTTATCAAATTATCCCACAAACAACCAATTTGTTTACATCAGATTATTTCATTTAAATTTTAAAAGCATGACATTCAAACCATAATATTTCCAAATGACATAATTACATGAATCATCAAATCAATCACACCAAAACATTAAAGCATCATACAAACACATAAGACAAGTCATATGATCAAAAATATCTCATCTATATATATATCAACAATATCTACATCATCTCAAAACTGGATCGGTATGCCACAATCTGTACCTCGGCATACTCAATCCTCTATCAAAAAATAATAATAAACACTATGTATCAATCTGTGCAGTGCAATCTATAGCAGCTAGCCTCGAGAACCCCTCGAGCTCTCAGCCTCATCTCCTCCCCTGCCCTGAGGTGGACGAGGTGGCCCCATCATAGTCCGTGTGGTACTATGAGTCCTGGACTCTGATCGTGATGATGTCCTCGATGACCTCATCATGATAGGCTCCGCAATATGGGCCGACAGCGGTAACCTCTGCCCCTCTTGGTACCATATGGTGGTATAGCATCTGATAGAATGTGATCTGGGCAATAGCCCATGCTAAGTCCCGAGTGCTCGCCCCTTCGCTCCGTGCTCTGAGGCATGTGACCTCATCTCTGAGTTGTGTGGCCTCCTCTCGGTGTCGTGCAGCCTCATCCTACAAAGTCTGCACCTGAGCCTGGAGACGGACAGTCTCCACCCGAAGAGTAGCCATCTCGCTACTCTCTCCTACCTCGACACCCTTGCCCTTATCGGGCGATGGTGGCCTCTCTCTCCATGGAGAAGGGGGTCTCTCCTCCCTCCTCTCCCGCTGTCATGGCCTCTACTGAGCCTGTGGCCTCCTCTGCTCTCTCCTACCGTGACCCTGTGCCACCTCAATGGCCGCCTGGCGCCGCCTCCCCATTCGACGCACAACTGCGTGAATCGGACCCTGAGCCCTCATCATCCGAGGAGGGCGGATGCCTGAGTACCAGGCATCGTAGCCGTCAGCAACCCTCGCATCATCCCCATCCACTGGCTGAATGGGGGCATCGTCCGCATCCTCACTCCAGAAGCGTTGCATATCTGGAGCCCCACCGACCGTAGTGTTATCCCGGATGGTCCGGGAAAACTCGTAGTCCCCGAGAGATGGGATCCCCTGCTGTAGACCGAACTGCCTCAAAACTCGGTCATAGCGGTGGAGCTCCACCTCTCCCCTCTCCATCCTCAGCCAACAGGTTTGCCTAACGCGAGCCAGCTCCTGTCCATCCTCGGCCCACCCTGGATGATCTCTCCAAGGCCTCCAGGTGATCTGGTCGGAGACAAGGTCATCAAGTAGTCTCCGGGACATTGGCAGATCTATCCATCGCTATGACCCTCTTCGGAGCCACCAGTAGAAAGCTTGGGGCCTCTCCCTATCAATCCCTGTCAGTGGGAGCCCTATCGGCCTCCGCATCATGATGTGCTCCTAGCACCAAACCTACAGTAGTGATGTCATGACCAGACATCGGTCGCCCTTGTATACGACCCCATGCAGGATCCTATACAATCGGCATAGTACAAAGCTCCCCCAAGCAAACCTATACCCATGGTCTCTCATGTCATAGACCACATCTATCAGTAGCCATGGTACTCTGCATCCACTCTGATGGCATAGCAACAGACCACCTACAACCCCAACCAAAACTTGTGTCAGTCTAGATGCCCCAGGCATTTGGCGTAGCGACTCGATGTTCACTCCGCCCTTCTCCAGGGCGAAGCTCGGATCTCCGCATAGTCGCATCATCACGTGGCCCTGATTGGCCATGGGAGTTATTAGCCGTCCTTGTATGGGGATCCTCAAAATCCTCCATACATCCTCCAATGTGGGAGTCATCTCCCCTGTCGGTAACCGAAAACAAGAAGAACCCGGATACCACCTCTCTGCTAGGGTTGTCAATAGCCCCATATCTGTAGAAACGTGTGGCATATCTACCACATGTTGCAAGCCGACTTGAGCCAACTGATCTCGCTCTACCTGAGATAGAGCGGCCAAGTCATCCCTCAGCCCGTCGTATTTCCATTCTCTGCTCTTTAGTAATCCTCTCTGCAACATAAACAACAAAACAATAAAAATCATTAATAAAACAGTGATTAAAAATGCAAGTAAAACAAGTTCAATTTCATACAAATGATGATATCATCCACTATTGGACGATATCGTCCAAAATTTGAGCAAATTCATCTCCGATTTCGCAAGAGGGAATCATCCCTTATTGGATGAAATCGTCCCCATATCACCGATTTCGCCCTTGGACGAAATCGGCGATATCGAGACGATTTCGACGAAATTGAGACGATTTCGTCTCGACGACGTCGACGGCCCAAAAATGGCCGCGATGCTCAAAAATCATTCAAAATTAATCTAAAAAAGCATGAAATTCAAAATTAAAGCATTCTAAATTAAGTTTGGACCCTTACCCGTAGCCTGCGTTGGACCTCTGTCGATCTGTGTGTTGTCTCGACCATTCTTGTCTGCAGAGCTCTAGAAACCAGGAAAATGAATAGTAACAATGAATTAGGGTTTTTCCCTATTTTTCTTAATTTTATTCAAAACACTTAACAACATTTTTAAAATTTTTGCTTTTTCGCGTTTTTACCTCAAACGTTCGATTTGGGTAAAAACACGGAGGGGGCACCATAGTAAGTTGTCGTACGATTCGACCTAGAATCATCACCTAAAAATGGGAATAAATTTTTGCTTTCTCGTAAATCGAGAAGAACTCATCTTTAACGCATTTTCTTCAAAAAATTTGCTAAAGAGGGGGCAAAATGTAGCACCCTAAAATTGGCGCAGTAAAACTTAGCAAATAATTAAAATTACCTTAGTAATAATTCAAATTCAAATTTCAACCCCAAAACCGCTCCAAAACCGCCTGCAACCCGTTTCCTCATTTTCCATGCCATTTTTAGAGTTTGTTTTGTCCGTTGGACGATATCATCGCCGATCAGACGATATCGCCTCAGATCGGATGAATTCGTCTAGAGAAGAACGTCCAGACGATTTCATCCCAAAACTGATTTTTCATAATTAGCCTCTGTTTCAACGGTGTCTCTAATCTGGGCAGAAGCATGTCTGCATCGTTAGAGACCCTCCCCATTGGAGATCTCCCAAATTGGGATGATCCCCAACCTCCTAACCTCCCTCCTAAGCCTATTTAAACCTTAGGACCCCCCTTGACATCCCCCTGGCTGAATTTCCCTGTAATTCGATCTTTGCGTGCATTATAATACCCTGGATCATTATCTGCATTTGTGCTTTTCAGATTTTCTTGTAGGAACTTTGTCATTCTTTAGCCGGAGCAAGCTCAGATCGTCGCAGACGATCCTATACAAATCTTGGACGATCACGTCCCAATTCGAGATGATTTCGACTACAGTCAACATTGGGGGCAATTACTGCCCAGAGTTTGCATTTTTCTCTTCTCGTCTCATTGTTTTATTCTTGCATTTAGATCAGTTTATTGTTATTTTCTGCTATTCTGCATCTTGGAGTTCACCCATATAGCTTAAGTACATAATAAAGTCATGATTAGCTATTAAAGCATGATAATTTACTTGCATTTCTATTTGGGATTATCTTATTAACATCATTTTGTCATTTCACATCATTTTCCTTTATCAACATAGTTGCATTTTTTGTATTCTGTGTCCATTTCTCTGATTGTAGGTCTTTGACGAATTCATCAGATCTCAGATGATCCTGTCAGATCGGAGACGATCCTATCAAATTCCAGACGATCTTGACTGCTTCAAAAATCAGAACCTCCATCAGACATCCAGAAACAGGTATGGATTTCTTCACATAATTTATTCTCTGTGTTTTCTGTTTAAATCTATTTTCTGTCTTCATTTAAATCTGCATTTTCATATAGAACAACTTAGATTCATTTGGCCAAACCTAGGACTTGGATGATTAAAGCTAAAATTGAACACATTAAACTCATTCCCAACCTAGGCGTGGAAGCGCCACTAAACGTTTCCTGGTGAACCCCACCATCCATCAAAAAATCACCTTAATACCCCTCCCTCGAGAGGCGGGACCTTCAAAGGGCCTCTCAGTCCGAGGTACCGTCCCATCCTTCTCGCATCCCCCTTTCGGGCATGGATCCTTTAGCCTGAAGGTAAGGGTGCGAAAAATTTGGAACGATAAAATTAGTCATCATCAACCAGAACCAAAATTTAATCAAATCCCTCACTACCAAAGAAATTAGAACTGTTATTTTTTCTATGCAAGGAGGGAAAGCTCCAGGTCTAGATGGTTTTCCCTCCATTTTTTTCTAGCACTTCTGGGACATCCTGGGCCCAAACATGGTCTTGACCATCCAACGGATGCAAAAAGATAAGGAGATCCTAGGGGACATCAACTCCACCTTCTTAGCTCTCATCCCCAAATTTAACCAAGCCCAAATCCTCTCTGACTTTTGCCCCATAATCCTGTGCAATGTCCTGTATAAGATTCTCACCAAGGCCCTAGACACTAGGCTCAAGCTTATCCTTCCCTGCATCATAGCCCCAAACCAAGGCAGCTCTATCCATGGAAGGCAAATCACTGATAGCATTAATATCATCCATGAGCTCATTCATTCCATATCCTCGAGTGGTCAAGTGGGCTTCCTATTAAAGCTCGATATGAACAAGCCTTCAACAAAGTCTCCTAGGATTTCCTGTTTGTGGTGCTCCAAAAATTTGGCTTCCACCTGGACTAGATTGATTTGATCAAAGGTTGTGTTACCTCAGCCAACTTTTTTGTCCTGGTCAATGGATCCCTAGTAGGTTACTTCAAGAACTTCAAAGGCCTCAAGCAAGGAGACCCCATCTCCAATTTCTTATTCATCATTGTTGTTGAAGCTCTTGGGAGGGCTCTTACCCATGCATACCTCAAAGGGCCCATATTTGACATCAAACCTGCTTCCTCTCTCTAGGCCATCTCCCACCAACAATTTGTTGTTGACACCATTCTGGATACCCGTACCTCTATTCCCTAAGCCCAACACATCAAATTCATTCTCCACTCCTTCGAGATTATGGCGGGTCAAAAGGTGAATTTTAACAAGAGTAATATCTACTTCATCAATACTCCTGCGAGGTGCCAATCCTGAATTGTTGTCATCTTTGGATGTTCCATTGACACTCTTCCTACTACATACCTGGGGTTCCCTCTCTTCATAGGCCATTCCAAAAAATTCTTATGGAACCCTATCACTGAGTGCATCCAATAAAGCTATCCAGCTATAAAGGAAGCCCCCTCAGTCAAGTAGGCAAAGCCACCTTAGTCAAAGTGACCCTTCAAAGCATCTCATCTTCTTCCTTTCCATCTTCCAGATCCCTGCTAAAATTTGCAACCGCATTGAGTGACTACAAAGGAATTTTCTTTGGTCAAGATTAGAGAACAAGCAACGGATTCACTGGGTAGCTTGGAATCAGGTTTGCTCTAGGAATGAGTATGGTGGAATTGGGTTCTAAAAGGTCCACAATATGAACCTGGATCTCATTTCCAAGCAAGGCTGGTGGATCCTCACAAAAAAAACTCTATGTGGGTTTCCATCATAAAGGTAAAATACCTCTAGCACAACCAAATTTTTTTGGATGATCCTAATCCCATTCATGGATCTACGGTTTGGAATTCAATCCTCAAGATGAAGCATATCCTTCAGAAGGGCATTATGTGGAAGCTAGGAAATGATGCCAGGATTAGCTTCTGGGATAACCTCTGGCTGGGCAATTGTCTACTGTAGAACTGTGATAATCTCGTGTGTCTCAGGTCGATGACCGACACCTTGTTCGGGCCAAAGGTGTGTAAATTCTTCCTTCTTGAGAGCCTCTCTTGGAAACCCTTACTAGTGGATTTTATCTATAATGGGCAGAAGCTAGCCTCTATCGACCTCTACAAACTTCTCCACCTTTGTGTCATTCCCTCCTCCCCATAGGAAGATTCCATCCTCTGGGATCCCACCTCAATCGGCCTCTTCTCCGTAAAATTAGCCTATGCCCTCTTTGAGAATCTCAGTCCTCCCTGGTTTCCCTCCAAACTCATCTAGAAGCCCCACCTTATCCTTAAGGTCAACTTCTTCCTTTGGCTTGTTGTACAAGATAAGATCCTCACCATCCCAAACCTCCATCATCATGGCCTGTCTCTCCCCAACTGTTGCTACCTATGCCTTTTGGATTGCAAGTATACCCAACACATCTTCATTTCTTGTCCCTTCTCCCAATCCATTCTCTCTACCCTATTCTCCTTGGTTGGTATCTCCTGGGTCCCACCCTTCTAGCTAACTGATATTTGTGTTCAGTGGTCAAGTTCATTCAAAGACCATGATTTGAAAACTTTCTGGTCCTTCTGCCTCCCCCACTTCCTATGAGAGGTTTGGTGTGAGTGCAATGCCCTTGCCTTCCAAGACTCTACCCAAATTGAGAAGTATGTCCTCTCAAAAACTTTAGCTACTGCCATTGAGAATGTGTCTATCTCCTAGGGTGAGAGTGATCCTAAACCATGATGTGAAGCTCACCTGATATCTTTTCTCATAATCCCCGAAGGCATACACAAGTAGGTCTCTCCTAAAGCTAACCGCTCCCTTTTCAGGTGGACTCCTCCCCCAAGGCTTTCTCAAACTAAATTTTGATAAGACAGGAAAAGGAAATCCAGGAGCATATGGTATGAGAAGTATCATTTGAGATCATAAGGGAAATATCATCCTAGCCTACGCCAATAATCTGGGGCTCAATTCCAATCACTTCACTGAAGCTAGGGCTCTCTAGCAAGGTGTTATCTTTATTCACATCTTACAGGTTCCTAATGTCATGGTGGAAGGCGATTCCAAAAACATCATCACATGCCTAACATTTGAAACTTCCCCCACTTCATGGAACATGTCCAATATGATCACAAAAGTCAATCATATGATGCTCTCCTTCTCGAACATAAGGCTGACCCACACCTACAAGGAAGAAAATTATGTAGCTAATCAATCCAATATATAGGAATCTCATAGCATGACCTCACTATGTGGAAATATTCCTTCCCCCAGATGCTCATCAATGCCAATGTTGTTGATGTCATCATCTAATGATTCAAAGTGGGTTAGGCTTAGAAACCAGCTACATCGATTTCAAGCCCACCGTCATCTCAACATGTTGATTGGTTAGCCTAGAGCTAGAGTGGAAAGTTTTCAACTTTGCACCGTGAGCTCCAATTTTAGTCATCTCTTATGCTGAGGATTTTTCATATCTTCCACCCCTAGGTGGACCCCTCCAATCATTGGAAGGTCATAAGGCTTCCCAGGGTCAACCAGTTGTCAATATGGCCCACCAATACCACCCCGTAGTGGTTCACTCATCAGTCCTCATACAAGTAGAACCAAGAGGACATCATCATCAAAAGTGTAAGTTTTGAGAACTGCATCACCCTTTTTTCCAGCTTCGGCAGGGGTGCCCAAACCTTGGGAATGTTTACCTCCTTCACCCATGTTCTCATTTTGGTCACCACTGCAGTCCCAATGCTCGATGGGTGTCTTGTTTGTTTCCTCATCTTCAGCCAAACCTCTCTAACTTGTCACTACCCCATCGGTGGTTTTTGGGTAAGGTGCTTTTTTAGCTTCAACCCGTTGGCATGTTTCCATTATCAAGTTTTTGCCCTTATTTTTATCAACCCCTTAGCTTTCATTATCGTCACCCCCATCATGCGCCTCTACCATGTTTGCATATCCAACAAGGATGTTTATTCCATCCATCATGTCCTAAACTAGCCCACCCATTTATTTAGCCTTGGTGCCACCCTCGTTCCCCTCCACCTAGCCCTCCCCCTTTTTTGGTGTGTCATTTCACCCGTGTCCGTTGGTTTTCATTCGATTTTGTTGATATGGAGCAAGAGCCACCTTGGGTGGTGGATTTTTTTGGAGTCTTCCTGTAGCTTTATTTCCACCTTCATCACCCTTTCATTTTCTCATCATTGCCACCCCCCCAAAATTTATTTGTCACCTCTGAACTTTCATCCTACCATGGCCAAAATTGAACCAACCTCCCTTTAGCTTACTCCCCTGGTCAAAGATATTTTTAGAAACCACGGTCTCCTCAATTTTTTGTAGCTTTTCAATGGGAACAATCCAAAATTTTACATGGATTTCATTCACTCTTGGAATGGAGGACACGTTGTTCTTAGAAAAATGGGCTTCACTATCATGACAGATTTACTACCATAGTCATTGGCCTCCCCAATGATGGGGAAATCATCAATCGTGAAAAGCATTCCCTCCAAGGATAATTGACTATGTTCAGGGATAGAGGAAATTCCCTTAGCAAAGAGAAAGGTGGTATAGTAAGGAAAACTTTGCTGAAACCATGGGACACAGTTATGGTGATGGTGTTGCAGTATTTCACCCTTAACAACCCGAACTCTATTCTCTATAGTTTTCATCTTGCATTCATGAACCACCTCCAAAGGAAAAATACAATTAACATCACCGAGTATATGTTTTAATATATGGAGAGGTTTGTCCTGAATGTGAATATGGGAATCTCCTCCTCTCCCCTCCACCATGGCTTCCACCTTATTTTGTTTAACTTCATGGTTGTAGAGCAGAATCATAGGGCGGTTGTGCCTTCCAAGCCCGCTTCATCACCGTAGAACCTGCTAACATCGAGGGAGAGGTTGGGAGACATGTCCTGGTCACCCCTCCTCCCAATTGCACTCCAAGATCTATAGCCAAGGTGGATGACACCCTGGGTTCCTAGAAATCTGAACCCCGATGTTACCCCCTTTGGGCCAAGGTGGGGTGTAGCAAACGAAAGGCCCCCCTTGTCATCGACGATGTTTTGGATGACTCTCTATCCTTCCAGGCCAAGAAGGACAAGGCTAGTGAGGAGAACAATCCCTAATGAGGGGACCTCTACTCAAGCTCCCTTGCTAGCTTCTTTAGTGATGAAATATCTAAATATTTTTTATTGTAGGCACATCTAGGAGATCTAGGATCTCCTTAAAGCACTTGGTCGGGTGACCAGGACCATCACTTCCCTCCTAGTTTAGGTGAAATCCCTACTTTAATGGATACAAGGATCAGTATGAGGTCCTTGAGGAATTCAAAATCTTAGTAGGAGAGAGCCCTGCGGGAAATGGTTAGGGACCAAACATTTAATCAGAGATGCAGGTGGTTTCTCAGCCAAGGGGGTCTTCCCTTAGTGGTTTTTTTGTTTTTACCCTGGTGTGGATTTCTTTGGTTTCATGGTCTGACCCTGCATGGCTTTTTTATTTTGTATTTCTCAAGCCCTGCCCCTGTGTGGGTTGTTTTCTAGTTTTTTATTGTTGCCCCTGTGCGGGCCCTTTCTAGTGTTCAGGGCCTGTCCTGTGTGGGATTTTGGGATGGTTTTGTGTCTTTGCAATAGTTTATCTAGGGCGGTAGTGGTATTCTCCTGGGCATCCTAGCCAAGATTGTCTTTCTTGTGGTTTTTTGTCTCTCTAGAGCTTCTGGCAATATTTTGGCCGATTTAAAAGGTTATGGGACCCTTTCAAAACCCCTTTTCACCAATCAAAAAATAATAATCAACAAATAGCTTAAAGTACTTGTGTCCACCATAACTAGATGACATTAGTTCCCATAGATCAATATGTATGACATCTAATGGTCCTTTAGCTTTGTAAGTACTAAGATCAAAAGCTACTCAGTATTGCTTTCCTGCTAAACAACCTAAGTAAATTGGCAATGTAGATGAAAGGTTAGGTAGTCCTATCACCATATTCTTATTTAGCTATATTAAATATCCATATTTTTAATGTCCATATCTCCTATACTAGAGGGATTTAGCATCTATCATGGCTACAAATAGTACAACATTAGTAGATGATATGACATCAAGGGCAAACAAACCATTCTTGTAGGAACTAATCACTACAAACTTGTCATTTTTTGTGATGAAACACTTTTTCTTGCCATAAACAACTTTGAATCTAACTACCATGTCTCAATCCAAAACTTGTGAAACAAATAGTAAATTGGTTGCTAATCTAGGTATATATAGTACATTCTTAATTGTGCATCTAACATCAGTCAAATTAATAGGAATATTCCCTACTCCTTTAACATTATAGGTTGTTGGCAATTTTGGGTACTTTGGGTACATTGCCTTTACTCTAAGTGTAGATGTTGTCATTGATGTCAAGAAGGTCTTGAAGCAATTTGGGTTGATGTCAAAGAATGTGTCTTGATGAAGGTTTCAGCATGGACAGTGATTTTCCAAGAAGATCAGGGTAGCCCGATTGCAAAAGATCAAGAAAAAGACAAGTAAGAAAAAGTATGCAGGCGGCTGGAAAAACTGTCGCGATTTTGCGACATGTTTTAGGAGAGAGAAAGCACTGGCAAAACTGTTGTGATTTCGTGACATGTTTGAGGAGAGAGAAAGTTCGGGCAAATGTGTCACGATTTCACGACATGCGGGAAGGCAGAGATGAAGCAGGCAAAACTGTCACGATTTTGCGACATGTCGCACTTTTGCGACTCGAAAAGTGCAGGAAGGCAAAGAAGGAAAAATGTCGCGATTTCGTGACATTCTACAAAGGAGGCTGTACGAACAAGAAAGTGTCATGATTTCATGACATTTTGCAGAAGAGAAAGTCCACAGTGTGAACTGTCATGATTTTGCGACAAGATTGAAGAGAGAGAAAGTGATTCAGGAACTGTCGTAATTTCGTGACATGATGCAAAGTTCCAAGTAAGGGCTGTCGCATTTTTGCGACATGCTACAGAGGTCGAGTTGAGGACTGTCGTGATTTCACGACAGAAAGTGGAGAAAGCATACGAAAGCCAGCAGCGTCGCAATTTCGTGACAGGTTGCAGGGAAAGCTTTCAGAAGCTGAAAACATCACAATTTCACGACAGGCTACAAAGAAGTTGTACAGATGCATAAAGTGTCATGATTTTGTGATAGGTTGAGTTGGCAGCTTGTAGTTGGAGAAAGTGTCACGATTTCACGACAGAAACAGTTAGCAAGTCTTAAACAGAATAAGCGTCACGATTTCGCGACAAATTGAAGAAGGAAGAGCTCGAAGGTGAAAGCATCGCGATTTCGCGATAGAGTTGCAGATGACGTCAGCAGAAGCAGATGTGTCACGATTTTGTGACAAAAATAGAGAAGGCATTGTAAGACTAAAGCATCATGATTTCACGACAGAGTGCAAATGACGTCAGCAAAATTCATAAGTGTTGCGATTTTGCGACAAAAGCTAAGAGGAAGGCCATGAAGACTAAAGTGTCACAATTTCGCGACAGAAGTGTGATGACGTCAGCAAGAGGCAAAGGTGTCGCGATTTTGCGACAGAAGCACAAAGGAAGTCGAAAAATGCCAAGGTGTTGCGATTTTGCGATAGCAGGCTATAGAAGGGGTACGGCTATAAAAATGTCACGATATCGTAACATGTTGAAGTTTCGTGCCAGAAGCTACAGGGAGGCAGTGGAGACGACAGAGTTAAATCTAGGCTGACGCAGCGTAGGGTTTTACGTCGACATTATTTTAGGGATGTGTAGTCGACTAAGATCAAGGTTCTAATCTTGAGATTGTGAGTATAAAAGGAGGGCTGCTTGAAGTGTTTGGATTGATCGAAGTGTGCGTTCGAAGTGCAACTTTCATAAAAGCAGAGTGCAGGGAGAAGTTTGATCGTCGAAGAGCAGAGTGTGCGAAGATATTGCTGCTGTGTTTGCACAGAGGTGCATAAGTGGATATTTGATCGAGTGCTGTAATTGTGCAGAGGTGCAAGTTTGAGGATAATAGTGCCAGATCGAAGGACTATGTTTTGGTGTAGATAAGAGGATCGACTGTGCGGTGATAGAGTTGAGGATAGAGGTCTCCAGCCAGAGCATGGAAGACAGGTGTCTTCTGTGGATAGAGTTCCACTTGCTAAGGGCTACAGAGGCAGAGGTTCTCTAGAGGATCACCAGATTAAGCAGAGCTAGGGGAAGGTATCTCCTTTGGGTTGGTGCCCATAAACTTTGTAATCGGGACATGCTTCCCAAAATTTGAGGTGATAAAATTTAGTAAAATTTTTATCCGTGGAGTAGCCCACATTGGGTGAACCACGTAAATTGTTGTCTCTATTGTGAATGATATTCTGTGCATTGCTTTGATTTCTATTTTGATACTGTTTTATATTCACTACATGATTTTGAACTGCAAGTTGAATCGAAAGAATAAGTAGAAAGCGGTCTTATACTGTTCACCCCCCTCTCAGTATAAGCTTGTGTTCTTCAATTGGTATCAGAGCGGGTCTCTCCTAAAAAAGCCTAACAGCTTGGAGAAGGATCTTTTAGAAGAACATACAATTTTAGAAAAGAATGAAGAGGTTAAGTTCGATCTCTAAAGAGAATTATTTTGGGCTTTAAGAATTTTAGGGAAGAGAGTTTTGTTCTCAAGCATCATGATAGGAAGAAGAGACAGCAAGATCAATCTTCAGCCTGAAGAACAATGGATTCCAGTTGGTCACAAGAAGAACAATCATCCAAGGCATCAAAATAGGTTACATAATACTTTCCATGGCTACTATTTTTCTTGCAAGGAATTTGGTCACAAAGCTATACATTGCATTAAATCCATGAATAGCCATAGTCAGGAAAATGTTAACTCTTTTGCACCTCTTATGGATAAAAATGTCATGTGTTACAAATGCAAAAATGTTGGGCATATAGCAAGGATGTGCAGTTTGGATAGACCTAGCTTTAAGTTCACTAAAAAGAGAAATGAGATCAAGTCTAAGTCAATGATAGTTCAAACTACTTTTCATGCTCAAGACAAAGTAGAGAAATTGTATCTTGATAGTGGTTGTTCAAAACATATGACTAGTGAAAAGGAAAAGTTTCTGGTCTTAAAAAACACAAACAAAGGAACAGTTAGTTTTGGAGATAACAGGTCTGCTAAAATCTGTGGTAAAGGGACTCTTAGCTTGGATGGGAAATCCAAAACTGAAAATGTGCTTTATGTAGAAGATCTAAACATAATATTCTAAGTGTGAGTCAACTTTGTGATCAAGGACACATAGTATCTTTCTTTTCAGATAGATGTGAGATTCGTAAAGAAAAAAATGGAAAAATCATTGCTAGTGCTACTGTATCACTCCAAATTTTTTGCATCCTTACCTTCAGGCTATAGGATCCGTGCCCGGAAGGAGGATGGGAAAAGGATGGCACGGTACCTTGGACTGAGATGCCTTACGAAGGTCCCGCCTCTTAGGGGAGGTGTATTATGGTGATTTTTCGACGGATGGTGGGTTCACCAAGAAACGTTTGAATGGCAGTTTCCACACCTAGGTTGGGAATGTGTTTGATGTGTTCAGTTTTATCTTTAATCATCCAAGTCCTAGGTTTGGCCAAATGAAACTAAGTTGTTCTATTATGAAAGTGCAGACTAAATGCATACAGAGAACAAAATTAGACAGAAAATAGAGAGAAAAGGCTAAATTACATAGCCATACCTGATCCGGATGTCTGATGGAGATTCTAATTTTTGAAGCAGTCAAGATCTTCTGGAATTTGACAGGATCATCTCCTATCTGACAGGATCGTCTGAGATCTGACAAATTCGTCAGACAAATTCATCAGAGATCTGCAAACAGAGAAACGGATGCAAAATACAGAGAATGCAACTATGATAACAGAGGAAAATGATGTAAAATAGTAGTAAGAACATTAAAATGATAATATCAAACTAAGACACGAATGCATTGTAACGATCTAATGACAATTTATGCTTTTATTATGTATTAAAGCTACATGGGTGAACTCCAAGATGTAGAATAATAAAGAATAACCATAGAATTAACTAAATGCAGAATAATACAGCAGAAAAAGAGTGGATAAAATGCAAACTCTGGGCACTGATTGCCCCCAATGTAGACTGTAGTAGAAATCATCTCGAATTGGGTCGAGATCGTCCGAGATTGTACAAGATCGTTTGAGACGAATTGAGTTTGCTCCGGCTGAAAAAAAATGAAGTTCTTGCAAACAAACTTGGAAAAATACAAATGCAAACAGTGATTTAAGATGGTCTAGTGCGTGTAGAATTCTAGTTACAGGGAATTTCATCCAGGGGGATGCTAAGGGGAGGGCCTAGGATTAAATAGGCTTAGGAGGGAGGTTAGGAGGTTGGAGATCATCTCTATTTGGGAGATCTCCAACGGAGAGGGTCTCTAACGGTGCAAAAACGCTTATGTCCAGATTAGAGACGTCGTTGGAACATAAACTAATTATGAAAAATTAGTTTTGGGACAAGATCGTCTGGACGTCCTAGCCCAGATGAAATTGTCCGATCTGAGGTGATATCGTCTGATCGGTGACGATATCGTCAAACAGTCAAAACAAACTCTAAAAATGATGCAGGAAACAAAGAAACGAATTAAGCGGTGGTTTGGGAGTGGTTTTGGAGGTTAAAATTTGAATTTGAATTATTTACTAGAGTAAGTGTAATTATTAAGGTTTTACTGCGCCAATTTTAGGATGCTACATTTTGCCCCCTCTTTAGTGAATTTTTTGAAGAAAATGCGTTAAAGATGAGTTCTTCTCGATTTACGAGAAAGCAAAAATTATTCCCATTTTTAGGCAACGATTCTAGGTCGAATCGTATGATAGCTTACTATGGTGCCCCCTCCGTGTTTTTACCCAAATCAAACGTTTGAGGTAAAAACACGGAAAAGAAAAAATTTAAAAATGTTTTTAATTGTGTTTTGAATAAAATTAAGAAAAATAGGGTAAAACCCTAATTCATTGTTACTGTTCATTTTTCTAGTTTTTAGAGCTCTGCAAGCAAAATGGTTGAGATAGCACACAGATCGACAAAGGTCCAACACGGGCTACGGGTAAGAGTCTAAACTTAGTTTAGAATGCTTTAAGTTGAATTTACATGCTTTTTAGGTGAATTTTGAGCAATTTTTGAGCATCGTGGCCATTTTTGGCCATCGACGTCGTCGAGACGAAATCGTCCCGATTTCAACGAAATCGGCGAAAGGGGGACGATTTCGTCAAATTAGGGACGATTTCGTCTTGCAAAATCGAAGACGATTTTGCTCAAATTTGGGACGATATCGTCCAATAGTGGACGATATCATCATTTATATAAAATTAAACTAATTTTACTTGCATTTTTAATCATTGTTTTATTAATGATTTTTATTGTTTTGTTGATTTTATGTTGCAAAGAGGATTACTGAAGAGCAGAGAATGGAAATACGGCGGGTTGAGAGATGACTTGGCCGCCCTGTCTCAGGCAGAGCGAGATCAGCTGGCATAGGTCAGCTTGCAGCATGTGGCAGAGATGCCAAAAGTTTCTATAGATATGGGGCTACTGACAGCCCTAGCAGAGAGGTGGTATCCGGGTTCTTCTTATTTTCAGTTACCGATAGGGGAGATGACTCCCACATTAGAGGATGTATGGAGGATTTTGAGGATCCTCATATAAGGACGACTGATCACTCTCATGGCCAATCAGGGCCACATGATGATGCAACTGTGTGGCGATCCGAGCTTCGCCCTAGAGAAGGGCGAAGTGAACATCGAGTCGTTGCGTCAGATGCCCGGGGCATCGAGACTCACACAGGTTTTGGCTAGGGTGGTAGGTGGACTTCTGCTGTGCCACCAGAGCGGATGTAGGGTACCATGGGTACTGGCAGATGTGGTTTGTGACATGAGATACCACGGCTACAGGTTTTCTTGGGGCAGCTTTGTTCTATGCCAATTATATAGGATCATGCATGGGGTCGTATACAAAGGCGGTCAATGTCTGATTATGACATCGCTTCTATAGGTTTGGTGCTAGGAGCACATTGCAGTGCGAAGGCTGGTAGGGCTTCCTTTGATAAGGGTTGACGGGGAGAGGCCTCAAGCTTTCTACTAGTGGCTCCAAAGAGGGTCACAATGACAGATAGATCTATCGATGTCCCGGAGACTACTTGATGACCTTGTCTCTGACCAGATCACCTGGAGGCCTTGGAGAGACCATCCAGAGTGGGCCGAGGATGGACAGGAGCTGGCTCGCATCAGGCGAACCTGCTGGCTGAGGATGGAGAGAGGAGAGGTGGAGCTCCACCACTACGATCGAGTTTTGTGACAGTTCGATCTACAGCATGGGATCCCATCTCTCAAGGATTACGAGTTTTCCTGGACTGTCTAGGATAACACTTCAGTTAGCAGGGCTCCAGATATGCAACGCTTCTGGAGTCAGGACGCAGATGATGCCCCCATTCATCCAGTGGATGGGGACGATGCTGGGGTAGTCGACGACTATGATGCCTAGTACACAGGCATTCGCCCTCCTTGGATGACGAGGGCTCAGGGTCCGATTCACATAGTTGTGCGTCAAATGGGGAGGCGACGCTAGGCAACCATTGAGGCGGCCCAGGGTCACAACGAGAGAGAGCAGAGGAGACCACAGGCGCAGCAGAGGCCACGACAGTGGGAGAGGAGGGAGGAGAGACCCCCTTCTCCATAGAAAGAGAGGCCACCATCGCCTAATAAGGTCAAGGGTGTTGACACTAGGGAGAGCAGCGAGATAGCGACTCTTCGAGCGAAGACAGTCCGTCTCCAGGCATAGGTGCAGACATTGTAGGATGAGGTTGCACACCACCGAGCTGAGGTGACACAGCTCAGAGATGAGATTGCACACCTTAGAGCACGGGGTGGAGAAGCGAGCACTCAGGAGCTGGCGTGGTCGATTTCTCAGACCGCGTTCTACCAGGGCATCTACTTCCAGATGGTGCCAGAGGGTCAAAGGGTACAGCTGCCAACCGACATTGCTGACCCGATCAGGATTGGGTCATTGAGGACTTCATCTCGATCAATAACTAGGACTCATAGTACCACATACTACGATGGGGCCACCTCATCCACCTCAAGGCGGGGGAGGAGATGAGGCTGAGAGCTCGAGGGGCTCTCAAGGCTAGCTAGTACAGACAAAAGTATCTTAAAGACAAAAGTTAGGTTTATAAGGAATCCCATGTGCATATGTGAATTCATTTCCAATCTTGATTTATCATAATGATACACAAAATCTCTCAAATACAAATGTGTGTGCAATTGCTATGTTCATTTACCAATTTGGAGCAAGATAATATGATACAAGTGATTTGAATGAACCAAATAAGTGTTCATTAACCATGATGTAGATGCATATAACCATACTAGACTACTATGTAAGTCGTATTATCAAGAGCTAGCTAATCCATAAGAAAACATAGGTTTGTACAAAATAAGGTCGCTAATGTGACAGACATATCGCCACGCTAGGAGTTACCCAAGGCCAAGCAGGTTGGGCACAAACCACCTGTTATGGGGCTTACCTCACAGTTTTCGAATAATTGAGAATTCCGAGGATTCAAGCTCATCAACCCTTCTTTTCTTTTCAAAGGGTAGGGAAAGGGATTTTATTGCTTTTGTTTTTGCTTTCATTTCTTTTCTTTTTGTATTTTTGCTTGATAATGCTTGGAACATTGCTGTAATGATATAAAATAACATTTTTCTTTTTCTCTTTTTCTTGAACTTTGCTTTTTCCTTTTGTTCTATGCTAGGGATACTTGCTCGGATTAGTTGTAGAGCAAGGGATTTTTATTCTGGGTAGGGGTGAGCTTGTCCTTTTGCCAATTCTCAAAGATTCTAGACCATGTGCATGATAAGATAGCAGGGGAAACTTTTCGCTCAATAAACCACTTCTACTATGTAGCATAGCATGGACATTACAAATATAATCATTTTATTGTGAAAGGATGTGCTTGGTTTAAGTAAATAACAAGATCAATTCTTTGTGCTCAAACTTTATTTAATTGAATTTTGTGAACTTTGATATAAGAGAGATTAGTAATCATGCCAGATAAAATCAAGATATTTATTTTTGTGAGTGTGAAAGTGAGGGATTCCAAATAAATGTTAATATATCCAAAATAATTTGAAACATATAACTGCAACATTTGTAAGAAGATATATATAAATACTTTTTGGAGAAGTTTGAGAATGTTGACTCTCTTTTTCTTCTTTATGTTGTTTTGGTTTCGAAAGAGTCAAGAATATTGCTGTTTTTTATTTTTATTATTATTTTTTTGTTTTTGAAAGAATTAACAAGTGCCATAAATAAATACAAGTAGTTTTGAATATTTTGATGATTATGAATGTTTTTGGTGTTTTTGAATTTATAAATTGAAAGAAATACAAGATAGTGATTTTGAAATATTTTAGACAAATATATACAAGGATGAAATGACCAAATTTATACATAGCAACGTTTAAGATGCAAAATGTTCATGGGTTCTTTAAGTTCTTTACCATCTAAGGTAGATAATTTGTATGCTCCCGATTCAAATTTAGTAGTGATAATGTATGGTCCAAGCCAGTTGGGCTCAAATTTACCTTTAAGGTTCTTAGTGGCATTAGTATTTTTTTTTTTCTTTTAAAACAAGGTCGCCGATCTCAAAGGATCCATGACGAACTTTTTTAGCATATGATCTTTTAAGCTTGTTTTGGTAGGCACAGAGATGCTCCAAAGCATTGATGCATTTTTCATCTAGGATTTCCAGCTGACTAAGTTTGCCAGCTCGATATTCATCTCCTACTTCGGTATCTTGAAGTAGTAGAGCCAAAGAAGGAACTTCTAATTCAAAGGGAAAAACGGCTTCAGCACCAAAAACAAAAGGTGAAGTTCCAGTGGGATTTCGAACACTAGTTCGATAGGCCCACAGGGCTGGATATAACTGAATGTGCCAGTCGCGGCCAGATTTATTTACCAATATTTTGAGAATTTTGATTAAGGTTTTGTTAGATGCTTCTGCTTGACCATTACCCTGAGGATAATAGGGAGTGGACCAACGATGTTGAATCTTATATTTTTGACATAATTTTTTAAGATCTTTATTTTTTAAACAAGTTTCATTATCAGAGATGATATTTGCAGGAATTTTGAACTTACAAATGATTTGATTAAAAATAAATTTAGAGACTTGTGTACTAGTGCAGGAAGCTAAAGTCATAGCTTCAACCCACTTCGTGAAATACTCAGTGGCGGTTATGATGAATTTATGTCTATCAAATGACATAGGATTGATTTTGCCAATAATATCTAAACCCCATTTTGAAAAGGGCCAAGGAGATGAAATAGCCTGTAGTTCTTGTGCAGGCGCATGGACAAGGTCAGCATGTTTCTGGCACTTGTCGCAATGGCGCACATAATCATGTGCATCCTTCTCCATGGTAGGCCAAAAGTATCCTATCCTAAAAAGCTTTTTAGCAATGACACTACCACTGAAGTGTCCTCCACAAGATCCATCGTGGGCTTCACTCAAGGTTGATTGGGATTCTTCTAAATTCAAACATCTTAATAGGATACCGTCAAAAGATCTCCTATATAAAGTATTGCCAATTATTACAAATCGACTTGCTCGTCTACGTAATAACCGATGCTGGCTTCTATTAGAATTGGCAGGGAAAGTCCCATTTTGGAGAAAATCAAATATATCTGTATACCAAGGTTCAAGAGTAGTTTCATTGATTAGAAACACATCCAAAGGTTCTAAGCATGACTTATTTGAAGCGGGTTCCTGGAGTAATGAAAGTGGCATATTCATCATCTAACTCCAAGGGCAAGAGAGATGCAGCTACGGCCATAGCATCAGCTGCACGGTTGCAAGTATGAGGAATAGCTTCCAAGGTAACTTGATCAAATAGAGACATTAATTGTAAAACATAGGCTTTATATGGGCATAGTTTAGCATCTCTAGTCTGATAAACTTCATTAATTTGGTTTATAACAAGTTGAGAATCACCAAAAACTAACAGATGTTTAATTTTTAGCGCCAAGGCAGCTCGTAATCCAAGGATTAGAGCTTCATATTCAGCAGTATTGTTGGTGCAAGCAAATGTTAATTTGAAGGACAAAGGAATAAGATGTTTTTGCGGGGATATTAAAATAATACCCGCACCAGCCCCACTCATGCATCGGGCTCCATCAAAGTATAAGGACCATTGTTCAATATGGTCTACCTCTAATTGAAGGCATTCATCAAAAAACTCAATGATGAGGGGATGGGTAGACTCTAAGGGTGCAGCAGCTAATTGATCTACTATGATTTGACCCTTAACATACTTTTGTCCTATGAACATGAGGTCAAACTCACTTAGAGCAAGAACCCACTTGGCTGTGTGACCCGATAAATAAGGTCGACTCATGAGATACCTCAAGGGATCATATTTAGCAATGACGTAAGTTTTCTAATTAAGCATATAATGGCGTAATTTTTGTGTAGCAAACACGACTGCTAGACATAGTTTTTCTAATGTTGTGTAGCAGGTTTCATAACTGACGAAGGTTCGGCTAATATAATAATTAGCACGTTCTCTCTTCGCATCATCAAGCTGAGCTAACATAGCTCCTAAGGCGGAATCTGAAGCTGAAATATACAGGAGAAATGGGCGATCAGGTCTAGGTAGTGAAAGCACAGGTGGGTTAAGGAGGTATTGTTTGAGAAGTTCAAAAGCTTCTTTATATTCGTTGTCCCAATGAAAAGGGACATCTTTCTTAAGGAGCTTAAGAAAGGGACCGGTTTTGTCCGCCAGCTTATCGATGAAGCGACGAATGGCTTGAAGCTTACCTTGTAAACTTCGTAACTCAGATATATTAGTAGGTGCGGGCATATCAGTGATAGTCGCAATCTTCAGAGGGTCGATTTTGATACCACATAAAGAAACTAAAACCCCTAATAGTTTACCGGACTTAACTCCGAATATGCATTTGGCTGGATTTAATCGAATAAGATATTTTCGTAATCGATTAAAAACTTTTCTCAAATCATCTAAATGATTATCTTCATTAATAGAGCTCGTTGATCATGTAGGATATCATGCATCATATCATGAAAAATATAAGTCATAGCTCGTTGATAGGTTGCACCTGCGTTCTTTAAGACAAATGGCATCACTTTCCAACAAAAGGTACCCCAGGGGGTAATAAAGGTTGTTTTAGCCTGATCTTCAGGAGCTATCCTGATCTTATTATAATCATAGAATCCATCCATTAAGGACATCATCCCACTCCTGGCAATAAAGTCAATGATTTGATCCATGTTTGGAAGAGGAAAATCATCTTTAGGGCATGCAGCGTTAATATCTCTAAAATCTGTGCAAACCCTAACTTTGGTGGCTTCTTTCTTGGTAACTGAAACTACATTTGAGATCCATTCAGCATAATCAATAGCTTGTATAAAAACAACATTCGGGAGTTTTTCTAACTCCCCTTTGACTAGCAAAGCCACTTTGGGATGCATTTTTCTAAGTTTTTGTTTAACAGGTTTAGCATCCGGATGGACTACTAGGTGATGCATGACTACGAAGGGTCTAGACTTGGCATATCTTCATATGTCCAAGCGAAGACATCTTCATATTCTTTAAGGAATGCAATGTATTGCTCTTGTTTTTCTTGACTTAATTCTGATCCAATATTGATTATGTGAGGACTATCCTTAGTTCCAATATTAATTTTAATGACGTTTTCTACCTCCATGTGTAGATCTCTTTCAAAATTAGGTGGGGCGGGTGAAATGCCCAATTCTTGTAATTCTTGTAAGGTTAAGTTGGATAATTCATCTTGAGGATTAGTGGTCTCAAGTTGGGCTATAGTTGGTATAGAACCATCAAAATAAAATCCATTGTCTAACATCTTTTCAACGGAGACATCATGGAAGATATCTCCTTCCAACTCCTCATCGGAGTCAGCAATCATTTCAGGGTAGGCTATGGATAGCATGTTACATGTAAATGGCTGATTTTTTAGAGGCAAATCATCACGCCTATCCAAATAATCTTGATAACATATGAGTTGATCGTCATCTTCAAAAGGAAAGGGTTGACCCTTACTAGGAAATAGGCCCACACCACAGCGGGCAGGCCATGGTTCTACCTCGAAAGGTTCTTTCATGCCATTTTGGAAAGGTCCCAAGCCTTTCCCTTTATATCCCATTTTAAGCATTATGGGTTTAGCTTTAATATATTCATTGGTAAAATAACATCGAGCATATCCCTCATGATGAGTTTTGATATTCCGAGGGATTCTTCCCCAGTCATATCCTTTATAAATGAAGGCACAACTCCCGACTTGGTAAGTACTTCCCATAGGTTGTGGGAGGCCTACAGTACGAGGAGATGGCGACAAGTTATTTAAAAAAATTGAATCTTGCGTGAAAGCATTTGTTTTTTCTGATATTAAGATTGTGGATAAATCTGGTAAAATTTCATCAGAAAGAGCATAAGATGTAGAAGGATCATTCCCTATATCTTTAGATGTGGAAGGTATGATAGATGTTGATAATGTGGAGGTGTTAAGAGATGGGTCTATAAGTTTTGAAATTATAGGGATAGAACATGAAGGATTGGTCATGGATTAAATATCTTTTTGAGGTTCTAGAGTGGTTTTTTTAGAAGATTGTTGATCTATATATGAGGGTGAAATGAATGGAGGGGAAATAGGTGAAGCTATGGGTGTGTGTTTCACAGTTTTAGATGAAAAATAAGAATTAGGATGTGTGGATGACAGAAGCAAGGCAAAACTGCACTCCAACGAGTTCCGCCAAAGCACACATATCAAAGGGTCTAGGATCACCGTGGATAGTGACCAACTAATTTTTAAATTCGAATTTAACACATTGGTGTAAAGTTGATGGGACAGACCCGCATTGCATTGATCCAAGGACGACCCAAGAGTATATTGTACGATGCGGGGCAATGTACAATAAACATGGTGGTATCTAGAGTTCAAGGACCAACTTGCAATGGGATGGTAATAACTCCACATGTTTCTTGTGTTTCGTCATTGAAAGATTTGATAATCATGTCACTTTTCTTCATTTCATCACTTCTAAAGCCAAATCGTTGGTAGAAGTCAAAAGTGCAAATGTTTAGAGATGAACCATTATCAATTAGGACTCGTTTAATAGTTACATCTCCAATTAGAGCAGTAATATATAAGGGATTATCCTTATGTAAACTGTGTTGTGGGATATCTTTATCCCGAAAGTCAATACAATCGACTTCTCTAGTGATGATAGTATTGGCCATGGCTTCAAGTTGAATGTTTTGAGGTACCATCATTTGGCTTAATGTAAGCATCAACTCATCCCTATGGGTAGGAGAAGATCTTAATAAATCCAAAAGGGAAATTCTGGCTGTAGTATTGGATAATTGCTCATTAATATTGTAAGGGGGTTTAAGTTGAACATTGGAAGCATGATTCCCTTTATTGGGATTTTTCAAAACAAACGAAGCTGATCCATCATTCTGGTTTGGTTCTTGTTGAGAATTTTGAGCCTGTTGTCGAGTAACGACTCCAATGGTACCTACAATGTTATATTGAAGACGTTGAATTGGTCTCGGTTGAGCGTTTATGGCTTGTTCATTTGGGAGGAATTGATTAGAAGAGGGTCAAGTAGTAACTCTTCTAGGAAATGGTTCTTCTGGAACCATAGCATCTGTGATGGGTTGAATAGGATCTGATTCGTTTTCAGAACTATTCGATTGGTTTGAAGTGATGTCTATTTCACTTTCAGTATCTGATTCTATATCACTAGGATCTGGCATTTGAATATTATGTAGGGGCCTGGTCGTAACCATGGATAAATTTGTGTCAAATTTTTGTAAATCATGATTAGGTAAATTTTCTCTAATAGTTCCTACATATCGGGTAGGAGGAGGAACATTATGATGTTCGATTTGATTGGCTACCTCTTTACCATGTCTTGGTAAAGGGTGTTGAAATATGTCTAATGATTGATTAGCATTTTGATTTTGATTTTGGGGAATGGTCTTTTGAGCGTTATTAGGAGCATTTTGTTTAGGTTGGAAGGCTTGCACCTCCATTTCATTATTATCAATCAGATCTTGTATTTTATGTTTCAACCTTTTACAAGTGTTGGTAGAGTGTCCAGGCCCTCTATGGAAATCACAGTGTAAGTCAACTCTGTATCCGGGTATAGTTGGATCGGGTTCTCGGATAGTCGGTAATTGGATCAAACCTCTTTCGAGTAATTGAGGTAAAATAGTTGATAAGGGTTGATTCAATCTAGTAAATTCTTGAGGAGGCTTATCAAGCAGTTTCAATATAAATTTTTTTGTTGTTTTCATTGCATTGATATTAGCAACATTTTTGCTATCAGTGACTCCGTCACCTACAACTTGTTTGTTTTTATACCAATTTCTGGATGTTTTCTCATCATCCTTCTTCCTAAGTTGGCCTCTCCTAATGAGGGCATCTTCTACTCTTCGAGCTAAATCTATAGCTTGATCGAAGGTAGTTAAAGTAGCGATTGATAACTCATAAGATATTTGTTCTTGCAAATTATTGATAAAAATGTCCAACATTTCCCTATAAGGTAGCACAAAGTGCAGTTTTCCCGTCAATCACCTCCATCTAGCTAAGAAATCAGCAAAACATTCATCCTTGTCTTGTTTTAAGTTGTATAAATCTTTAATGGTTACATGCCTCTTGATGTAGGCACTAAATTGATGGACAAAAGATTCAGCTTTTTCTTCAAAGTTTCTCAAAGAATGAGTGGGCAATTGATAGTACCACTCTAATGCCATTCCACCTAAACTTTTTGGGAACATTTTTAGTAATAGCAAGTCATCATGTGATATATCATGACATGCTATCCTAAACATGCGAAGATGCTCTATGGGATCTTCGGTTCCTTTATATATAGGCAGGATGGGCATGGGAAAATGCTTAGGGTACGGTTGTGCTACAACTATGGGATCCAAAGGTTGACTACATATCTCTCGATAATTGTATGAGGGACGGTAAGGATCTATCTGGTCCATATGTGAAGCTAACTGTTTCACCATGGCTTCCAGATTACTAGTTTGCCCACCATATTGGTTCGGTAGGGCATTGATATGGGATTTGTGAGCATATGATGGAGGGACATGAAGATTAGATGCTATGTTGCTATTGTGTAAATTGTTGGTAGGAAAGGTGTTATGAAGGAATTTTGAAGTTGTATTATGCTGTATTCCAAATTGTTGAAAATTGGTGTTTGGCTTCATTTTAGGTTTTTGATTACTTGAAGCATATTGATCAATAGTTTGGCGAAGTAAAGCAGTGAAGGAAATTTTCTTTTGTGTGGGAATTATTTTAGGCTGAATAACAGGTTCCTCAGGAGGTTGGGTAACTCTGTTGTTTTGGCATGTTCTGAATCATAGTGACCATATCTCTATTGGATGGTCCAACCTTATCACTTTCTTGATCAATGAAAGACAAGGGATTAGTGTGCACATCAAACATATGTTCCATGGCTGCTTGAGTGTCACTAATTTGCCCTTTATCAATGCGAACTGCCATATTAAGAGCACCAATATTATTATTGAAAAATTTCCAAAAATGATCTAAGTTGTCAAAAGCAATAGTTCCATCTGGAGCTACTCTAGGGGATGAGGATCCATCCTCTTTAACATTTTCTTCTTGTTCATTGTCTTCACCTAGGTCATCTTCTGGTTGATCTAGAGTTTCTCCTTCCGGAATTGGATCTTCAAGAAAGACATTTGGGTTTCTAGTTTTATCTTCTAACCAATCTTCTTCTTCTCCTTCAGTTTGTTTACCATTCCTAAGTTTAGGCATTGTGCTTAATTTAGATTTCAGCAAATATATATATATTTATATATATATATATATGCAACAAGCTTAAGAGGTATATATTAATTATATACCTACTACAATATTTAAAATGAAAGTTTTTGGTTTTTGTTATGTTTTTTTTTTAGTTTTTCTTGTTTTTGTAATAATATTGTAAAGATAACAAACAACACAATAAATGCAAGAACTAATACTGAAAGTAATGATCTAGTTTTCTATAAACAATTTATAAATATCATTAATGGGCTCGAGTTCTTCAGGAGTCATGAAATGTTCTTCTTCAAATTGAAAATTTTCTTTCAAAAATTTAATGAAAAGAGCTATAGTGATATTATCTGTCTTAGATTTTGGTTGATAGAAGTAAAGCTCGTGGCAATACTCTCGATATAACACAGCTCGAGGAACTCTATTCCATCTTTCCCTATTCATAAGAACAACCTCTTGGTCTTCTAAACGACCTAGGAACTGGTGTATAATGGCTACGTTCTCGAGGTATTCCTCGAAGGTGAACAATTTTGAAGACACAAGAGCTCTCCTATAAGCTAACCATCTATGGCAGGCTCTCGAAGTTCATGATAAAAGACGAGTTGATGAGGATCTAGAATTCTATCTAGGACAAGCCTCTTGATTTGTTTAAGTTTTGTTGACCTAGATGAAATGACACTTAGTCTTCTATCAAGTTCGTCCCACAAAAGTTGATTTCTATCTGTTTTAGGCACACTAAGCACAGAATTGATTTCTATGGCTGCCAATTGGTTTTCAACATTTATAGTAACTGCTAATCTTTTCTTAGGAGCTACCATCTAAACATGATATGCAACTTATTAGTTTTAGATGATTTAAAATGCATCTATGTTTTGGTTGTTTTATTTTTTTGTTTTTCTTTTGTTTTCAAAAGTTTTTAAATGCATTCACGTCGGGTTCACCAAAATTTATCGCTCCAAATTTTTCGCATCCCTACCTTTAGGCTATAGGATCCGTGCCCGGAAGGAGGATGGGAAAAGGATGGCACGGTACCTCGGACTGAGAGGCCTTGCGAAGGTCCCGCCTCTCGGGGGAGGTGTATTATGGTGATTTTTTGACGGATGGTGGGTTCACCAGGAAACGTTTGAATGGCAATTTCCATGCCTAGGTTGGGAATGTGTTTGATGTGTTCAATTTTATCTTTAATCATCCAAGTCCTAGGTTTGGCCAAATGAAACTAAGTTGTTCTATTATGAAAGTGCAGACTAAATGCATACAGAGAACAAAATTAGACAAAAAACAGAGAGAAAAGGTTAAATTACATAGCCATACCTGATCCGGATGTCTGATGGAGATTCTAATTTTTGAAGTAGTCAAGATCGTCTGGAATTTGACAGGATCATCTCCTATCTGATAGGATCGTCTGAGATCTGACGAATTCATTAGACGAATTCATCAGAGACCTGCAAACAGAGAAACAGATGCAAAATACAGAGAATGCAACTATGATAACAAAGGGAAATGATGTAAAATGGCAGTAAGAACATTAAAATGATAATATCAAACTAAGACACGAATGCATTGTAACGATCTAAAGATAATTTATGCTTTTATTATGCATTAAAGCTACATGGGTGAACTCCAAGATGCAGAATAATAAAGAATAACCATAGAATTAACTAAATGCAGAATAATACAGCAGAAAAAGAGTGGAGAAAATGCAAACTCTGGGCACTGATTACCCCCAATGTAGACTACAGTCGAAATCGTCTTGAATTGGGTCGAGATCATCCGAGATTGTACGAGATTGTCTGAGACGAATTGAGCTTGCTCCGACTGAAAAACAATGAAGTTCCTACAAACAAACTTGGAAAAATACAAATGCAAACAGTGATTTAAGATGGTCTAGTGCGTGTAGAATTCTAGTTACAGGGAATTTCAGCCAGGGGGATGCTAAGGGGAGGGCCTAGGATTAAATAGGCTTAGGAGGGAGGTTAGGAGGTTGGAGATCATCCCTATTTGGGAGATCTCCAACGGGGAGGTCTGTAATGACGTAGACACGCTTCTGCCCGGATTAGAGACGTCGTTGGAACAAAAACTAATTGTGAAAAATTAGTTTTGGGACAATATCGTCTGGACGTCCTAGCCCAGACAAAATCATCTGATCTGAGGCGATATCGTCTGATCGACGGTGATATCTTCAAACGGTCAAAAAAAACTCTAAAAATGGTGCGGGAAATGAAGAAACGGATTAAGCGGTGATTTGAGAGTGGTTTTAGAGGTTAAAATTTGAATTTGAATTATTTACTATAGTAAGTGTAATTATTAAGGTTTTACTACGCCAATTTTAGGGTGTTACAGCTACAAGGACTCCAAACAATATTTACATGCTAAGTGAGATAAAAAAGAAAAAGTGTTTTCTAACTCAAGAAGATGAGAGTTGGTTATGGCATCAAATATTGGGGCATTTGAGCTTTGATAATCTTGTCAACATTAGTAACAAGGAAGCAGTTAGAGACTTGCCCAAAATAAAAATGCCCCATAACACCATTTGTGGTCCTTGTCAACATGGAAAATGGACCAGAACCAGTTTTAAATCAAAAGTGTATACTTCTTCAAAACCATTAGATCTCATTCATACTGATTTATGTGGCCCCACAAGAACTCAGAGCATTCAGGGAGAAAGCTACTTCATGTCGTTTATAGATGATTATTCTAGAATGACTTGGGTTGCCTTTCTCAAAGAAAAATCTGAAGCTTTTGAAAAATTTAAAGCTTTCAAAGAAATGATTAAAAATGAAACTGAAAAGAGAATCAAATGTTTAAGATCGGACAGAGGAGGAGAGTTCACCTCTAATGAATTTGTGAAATACTATGAGCAACAGGGAATTAAGAGAGAATATTCAGCAGTAAGAACTCCTCAACAAAATAGAGTAGTTGAAAGAAAAAACAGAACTATTGAAAATATGGCTAGAGCTATGTTGAATGAGTCAAAACTTTCAAATGGTTTCTGGAAATAGGCAGTCAGTACAGCAGTATACATTATCACCAGGGCCCAACTTAGAGTAAATCATCATAAAACTCCTTATGAGTTGTGGAAAGGTAGACCAGCTACAATCAAACATTTCAAAGTGTTTGGGAGTAAGTGCTTCATCAGAAGGGAAGATCAGAATTTGGGTAAGTTTGATCCTAGGTGTGATGAAGGAATTTTTCTTGGTTATTCCAGCAGAAGCAAGGCTTACAGATGTTTCAACAAAAGAACGCATACAGTCGTAGAGAGCATAAATGTAACAGTTGATGAAAAGACAGGGATAAGAGAACCTATCAAGGAAATCAGTGATGAAATTTGTCAAGAAGAATTCAGAGAGGTTTCAGATGAAGAAGAGGAAAAACAGCAGCTACTTCCCAAAACTCCTTCACGATATGTTCAGAAACATCATCCCAAAGATTTTATCATTGGTGATCCAAACAGCAGACAAACTAGAAGAAGAGTAATTTCGTCACACAATTCTACAAATATTTCATTATTATCTCAGATTGAGCCAAAAGATTTCAGTGAAGCATGTGCAGATAAATTTTGGGTAAAAGCAATGGATGAAGAGCTAAATCAAATAGAGAAAAGTGAAACTTGGGATTTAGTTCCAAGACCTAAGGACAAGAATGTCATTGGCACAAAATGGATATTCAAAAATAAACTCAATGAGGATGGAAAGATTGTCAGAAACAAAGCCAGATTGGTTTGCAAAGGTTATGCTCAAGTAGAAGGTGTTGATTTCAAAGAGACGTTCGTTCTTGTTGCTCGTCTCAAAGCCATCAGAATGTTTTTGGCCCTCTCAAGCTTCAAAGCATTCAAGGTGTATCAAATGGATGTGAAATCAGCCTTTTTAAATGGAGTTTTGGATGAAGAAGTCTACGTAGAACAGCCAAAAGGCGTGTCTCTCTCAGATCAATTGGACTATGTGTGTAAACTAAAAAAAGCCTTGTATGGGTTAAAGCAAGCACGTAGGGCTTGGTACTCAAGACTTGACAGGTACCTTCATGAGCAAGGTTTCAGGAAAGGTATGGCAGATAGCAATTTGTACATTAAGGATAAAGGAAATGATATGTCGATTGTAGTTGTCTATGTTGATGATATCATTTTTGGGGGAAATAATACCCAGATGTGCAAATATTTTGCTAACACCATGCAGAAGGAATTTGAGATGTCTATGATTGGAGATCTATCATTCTTTTTGGGTCTTCAGATTGCTCAATCAAAAGACGGTATATTTCTCTCTCAAGGAAAATATATCAAAGAAATGTTAAAAAAAATCAGGATGATGGATAGCAAACCTGTATGTACTCCAATGACTACAGGGTGCAAGATGAGTAAAGATGATGAATCTCCAACGGCAGATCAGAGGTTGTACAGATCAATGATTGGAAGTTTATTATATGTTACAGCTACTAGACCAGATATCATGCAGGCTGTTGGATTAGTAGCCAGATTTTAGGTAGCTCCGAAATATTCTCATGTTATAGCAGTTAAAATAATATTCAGATATCTAAAGGGCACTATGGACTTTGGGCTTTGGTATCCCAAAGGTGAGGATTTCACTCTCACAACCCTATACAGATGCGATTGGGTAGGCGATAATGATGACAGGAAAAGCACCGGTGGTGGAGCATTCTTTCTGGGAAAGAGTTTAGTTTCTTGGCTAAGTAAAAAACAACCTTCAGTTTCCTTATCTACGGCATAAGCTGAATACATAGCAGCAGTGGCTGTGTGTACTCAAGTTCTATGGATGAAAACCACCTTGGAGGATTTCAAATTCAAGCATGAACAACCCATCTCCATATTTTGTGATAATACTAGTGCCATAAGTATTTCCAAAAATCCGGTAATGCACTCAAGGACAAAGCATTTTCCATCAAGTATCACTTTCTAAGGGATAAAGTGCAAGATAAGCAGGTCAAGGTAGAATATGTGTCTACTAAAGAGCAGATTGCAGATATCTTCACAAAACCTCTTCCAAGAGATACGTTTGAGTATCTAAGGGAGAAATTGGGAGTTGTACTCCCACCCCAGAATTAATCACCTCATCCGGAGGGGGGGGGAGGGACTAAGCTAAGAAGCTCATTCTTAGTCCCAAGCCCCAAAGGTGACCCTTTGCCATTGATGACAAAGGGGGAGAGATATGAGTAAGGGGGAGAGCTTCAAGTGAAGAAGAAAGCTTCAAGTCAGGGGGAGCAAAAACTTCTATTGCAGATTCTTAGTTGTTGGCACAGTTGGTTTCATTTTTGGCTCTTGAGTAGTGTTTTTCAGTTAAGGTTTGCCATCAATGACAAAGGGGGAGATTGTTGGCAATTTTGGGTACTTTGGGTACATTGCCTTTACTCTAAGTGTAGATGTTGTCATTGATGTCAAGAAGGTCTTGAAGAAATTTGGGTTGATGTCAAAGAATGTGTCTTGATGAAGGTTTCAACATGGACAGTGATTTTTCAAGAAGATCAAGGTAGCCCAGTTGCAAAAGATCAAGAAAAAGACAAGTAAAAAAAAGTATGCAGGCGGCTAGAAAAACTGTTGCGATTTCGCGACATGTTTTAGGAGAGAGAAAGCACTGGAAAAACTGTCATGATTTTGCGACATGTTTGAGGAGAGAGAAAGTTTGGGCAAATGTGTCGTGATTTCACAACATGCAGGAAGGCAAAGACGAAGTAGGCAAAACTGTTGCGATTTCGTGACATGTCGCATTTTCACGACTCAAAAAGTGCAGGAAGGCAGAGAAGGAAGAATGTCGCGATTTCATGACATTCTGCAAAGGAGGCTATATGGACAAGAAAGTGTCACGATTTCGTGACATTTTGCAGAAGAGAAAGTTCGCAGTGTGAACTATCACGATTTTGCGACAAGATTGAAGAGAGAGAAAGTGATTCAGGGATTGTCGCTATTTTGCAACATGATGCAAAGTTCCAAGTAAGGGTTGTCACATTTTCATGACATGCTACAGAGGTCGAGTTGAGGACTGTCGCGATTTCACGACATGTAGCAAAGGAAAGAGTCTGAAAGGAGTAGCATCACGATTTTGCGACAAGCAGTGGAGAAAGCATACGAAAGCCAGAAGCATCGTGATTTTGCGACAGGTTGTAGGGAAAGCTTTCGAAAGCTGAAAACGTCACAATTTCGTGACAGGCTACAAAGAAGTAGTACGGATGCAGAAAGTGTCACGATTTCGTGACAAGTTGAGTTGGCAGCTTACAGTTGGAGAAAGTGCCACGATTTCGTGACAAAAATAGTTAGCAAGTCTTAAACAGAAGAAGCGTCACAATTTCATGATGAATTGAAGAAGGAAGAGCTCGAAGGTGAAAGCGTCGCGATTTCGTGACGAAGTTGCAAATGACGTCAAAAGAAGCAGATGTGTCATGATTTTGCAACAAAAACAGAGAAGAAGGCATTATAAGACTAAAGCGTCGCGATTTCGTGATAGAGTGCAGATGACGTCAGCAAAATTCATAAGTGTCATGATTTCACGACAAAAGCTGAGAGGAAGGCCATGAAGACTAAAGTGTTGTGATTTCACGACAGAAGTGTGATGACGTTAGCAAGAGGCAAAGGTGTCGCGATTTCACGACGAAAGCACAAAGGAAGTCGACAAAGGCCAAGGTGTCACGATTTCACGATAGCAGGCTATAGAAGGGGTACGGCTATAAAAATGTCACGATATCGTGACATGTTGAAGTTTCATGCCAGAAGCTATAGGGAGGCAGTGGAGTCGACAGAGTTAAATCTGGGCCAACGCAGCGTAGGGTTTTGCGTCGACGTTGTTTTAGGGATGTGCAGCCGACTAAGATCAAGGTTATAATCTTGAGATTGTGAGTATAAAAGGAGGGTTGTTTGAAGTGTTTGGATTGATCGAAGTGTGCGTTCGAAGTGCGACTTTCACAGAAGCAGAGTGCAGGGAGAATTTCGATCGTCGAAGAGTAGAGTGTGCGAAGATATTGCTGCTGTGTTTGCACAGAGGTGCATAAGTGGATATTTGATCGAGTGCTATAACTGTGCAGAGGTGCAAGTTCGAGGATAATAGTGCCAGACCGAAGAACTATGTTTTGGTGCAGATAAGAGGATCGACTGTGCGGTGATAGAGTTGAGGACAGAGGTCTCCAGCAATAGCAGGGAAGACAGGTGTCTTCTGTGGATAGAGTTCCACTTTCTAAGGGCTGCAGAGGCAGAGGTTCTCTATAGGATCACCAGATTAAGCAGAGCTAGGGGAAGGTATCTCCTTTGGGTTGGTGCCCATAAACTTTGTAATCGAGACATTTTTCCCATAATTTGAGGTGATAAAATTTAGTAAAAATTTTATCCGTGGAGTAGCCCGCATTGGGTGAACCACGTAAATTGTTGTGTCTCTATTGTGAATGATATTCTATGCATTGCTTTGATTTCTGTTTTGATACTGTTATATATTCACTGCATGATTTTGAACTGCAATTTGAATCGAAAGAAAAATTAGAAAGTGGTCTTATACTGTTCACCCCCCCTCTCAGTATAAGCTTGTGTTCTTCATAGGTCATATCATCAACAATAGTGGTTGGTTTCCCATATTTTGCTTATAGGGAGTTAGAATAAAATTTATCTCCAATCATATGATTTCTAGCACCTAAATCAATATACCAAATTTCATTCTTTGGTATTGTCACTGCCTTGGTCATCAACACCTTATGTGCTAGTTCAAAATATTTTCACAATTTGATTATGGTTCTTCATGTTTAACATGTCCTTGTTGTTATTGCGGTTTATACTATATCTTATTCTAAGAATGTTTGTAGACTTGTCCCTCTCAAGTCATAGAATTTTATCTATAATACATTGTATCATATCCTTCTCTTTCACAAATATGACAATACCTCCTTTATTTTTTAGGTTGCTTTTGTGATGATGAAGATGAAGTGGAGGGACCTTTTTATGGTTTCTTTGTAGATATGAGTGCATTATTCAACAAGCAATCCCTTAATTGATTGTTTGATTCTTCTTGTTGAAGTATATTTACCAACTCTTAAAAGGAAACCCTTATGTTTGATACTTGTAAAGTAGTAATTAGCACTCAAAATTATTATGGAAGAGTTATAAGTATAATGGATACTAAGAACTTATAGTCTATTATTTCTCTCATAGTATTCAATATTGATTTCAATTTAGTAACTCTACAAAGTAATTGCTCAATACTTTGTCCATCCTAAACCCTCAATGTATGAAGTTGGAACTAAAGGCGAAGAGTTGTGGCTTCATTATTTCCTTTAAATATAGTGTAAATGATATCCCATGCTTCCTTGGACATTGCTACTTGACTAATGTGTGGTTGAATTTCATTTGCTACACAAGAGTGATGGCATCTCCCTCATCAAACTTTTATTAAGCTTCATCCTCTTCAGTTTAAGTTTCTTTCTTGGTGACTATGTCCTAAAGTTTCTCAACCACTAGGATGGTCCTCATCTTGGTCTTTTAAGGTGCAAATTTTGGACCCTTAAGTAACCATGACTTTTTTTTAAAAAAATGATGTCACCATGATGAGGGTTCCTTATGTCTCCCAAATGGTCCCCTTTTCAATATACCATCGGTCCAATATACCAATCCTTTTGATATACCCTCCCTTCCTATATACCCATTAGTATGTGGAAGAAGCTAGTCCTCTAGATATACGTGATCATATGTGAGAGAGACATTAAGGTACATGAAATAGAATGATACATGGTACAAGGTAGTATGGAAAGGGATTATCCTATTAATGATACCTTCTTAAAGAGAAATTGATTGAAGTATATTACATTATTTGGTACATGCTAATGTACCCCCATGGTACCTTCATAGTATAATTGTAAATAATTGATTAGGGTTGAGTCATAGTTTAGAGTGTGAATTTTATTTCCTCTTTATGTAAGTATGAATGTGCAAGATATGCACAAGTGTCATGTAAAGTTGTAATGTGTAGGAAATGCACAAGTGTCATGTGAGTGAGTGTGCAAATGTAAGTTGATTCTATGTGCACAAGTGTCTTATATGTAAGAGTGCAATATATTATGTAAATATGTGCACAAGTGTCTTAGGATAGAGTGTGCATACAATATAGTGTCAAGTGTTCATCAAGTATGCAAGTGTTAAGTAGATAAATCAAGAGTCATGAGACTTGGCATATGAAAAGGAATAATCAAGTATCCAAAGAGTCATTCTACTATGGCTATATAGTACTCCATAGAAGAAGAAGTTAGCATCTAATTGAATCTGATTACATCTAATCAACAGTATCATATCATATTTGTAAGAGAAAGAGGAGTAATAAATATTGCATACATTACAAGCAATTAATATTGTAAGTTGTTTTATATGCTTTGTACATGTATGATTCAGGTTATTTACACTTATATTGTTGTTTATTATTGAATGTTATTTGATATATTATTAGCCTTGATTTACATATTAATTTGCTCATATTGCTCTACTCATATCTATATTTTGACCTTATTATATTGTGGCTACATTATATTAGATCCTATGATATTTGTGGTAGTATTAAGTCTTAAAAAGCCATCAATGATATCAGAGTGATCACAAAAATTTGTCTAGATTGATAGAGTTTATTAGGCACTATTATTAAAAATTGGTTTTATCAAGATTGATAAAGTTGATTTAGAATTTATCCACTTTGAAGGTAGTGAGACTCGAATTCTATTTGAAGGTCATATTGAGTAGAAATACTAGAGTCTTTCCACGATTGAAGAATAATCAATGAAGACAATGACTCAACAATATTGCAAGGTGTATCAACTTTAAGATAGTTGATCATTTATGGTCATAGCGAACCCTAGACATTAAAGGTTGAAAGGTGTATCAACTTTGATATTTTTGATCATTTAGGGTCATAGCCAACCCTTGACATTGATTTTAGAGATAGTTGAAGATTCAAGGAACTAATATATCCCTTGACATAGAAATTTTATAGAAAGATACAGGGACATTCATAGTCGCCTTGACATCAAGAGAAGAATCAGGGATATTTAAAGTCACCTTGATAACAATTTGTAAAAGTTGTAGCAGAAGTGTAAGAAGCTTCCTACAATAGATAGAGAAGAGTTTCAACTTCAAGGTGCAGAGAAGAAAAGGTAGCAACGGATTGAGAAAGAAAGAAATAAAGTTGAACATGACAATGATATATCAGGTCTTGAGAAATATGCATCTATCTTGAGATAGATATATCAGTCATAAAGTAAGCTTACTTCAAGTAGTGGATCAATAAATATTAAGAATTCATGTCATAAGGAGATAGACCTTGACATAAGGAAAAGCTTAAGGTCTTGAAGATAGACCTTGACATAAGAGAAGATTCATGTCACATAGATATTGGCCTTGAAAAGAAGATTTAGGTTACACAAACCATGACATTGAATACATAGGTCATATAGACCTTAACATTGAAAGGAGAATATTCAATTTCAAAAATATCAACTTTGAATAAAGAATAAAGAGCAAGCAACAATAGATCGAGGATACCTATTTTGAAAGAATCAAAATAGAGGTAATCTATAAGGAGATAGTGACCCTTTGAAGAAAGAGGTTTGAGGTTCTTATATTGGAAAGCTAAGCAGTGAAGCATTCAAGTCACTCTAACCTTGACATTGGTAGCAAGATGGATATTTAAGAAAAAGGTTTTAGGTCGTCGTGATACTAACCTTAACATAGTAAGATCTATTCAAGAGAATAGAAGGCATTGAAAAGTATCCTGATATAAAGTTAAATACAGAAGATACAACACCCAAGAAGAATACAACCAAGGTTTGATATACAAAAGATACCTAAGGTTGAAGCTTAGTAGATTATATCTAAGGTTAGTAGACCAAAGTCTTAGCTAAGAGAAGATGCCTACGATTCGATCTGATTGTTGAAAGTTTCAAATGAATTTAAGGGTGTAATAGATCTAAGGGAATATAGTAGTCTAAGTAGCAGTTTAATGTAAAAGGTAGGTCATAGCAATGTCTTATCCTAGCAATTTTGAACCAAGTGAAGATATACATGAAAATTGCTTCATCCAACACCTTGAAGTTATCAACATGCAATGCACCAAAATCAACATATAAGCATAATATTAGCATAAACAATAATAAGCCAAGGGAATAAAGGACTAAGAACATTAACAATAAAAATAAGCTTGACAAAGTTTACCAGGCTAATAGAGTAGAGAAAACATGTATCATTTTGAGAAGCGTAAGACTAAAGGAACCTAAGCATCAAGAGTGAGAGCAGCATGAAGTCTACGCATCACATAATGTTCACAGGGTAATGGTTCAAACTTGAGAGCATCATCTAGGAGCCACATGGAAATACACCTAAGAACAACTCCTGAGAGTCACACAACGTTACACTCCTAGAGAGACACTTGAAATCCACACATCCATTAGATGTTACAACTAAAGCAAGTTATATTTTAATTGCTATTGGTGTTACATTAGTTGGCAAGTGAAATAAGTTTTGGTGCAATATAACGAAGTCCAAAAGCATTAGCATTTGAAATGCTTCCTTTCCCCCATACAAACATACAAGTGGCAAAAGCATAACTATATATCGAGAGTTTGAAAGGAGCACAATCTATAGTGGAAGACATCAAGTGCAAACACAAAGTAGTAGCAATAAGTTCAAGATATTTGTGCACAACATAGCAGAAGTTAGGTTTTCCAAATTAATTTTTAGAAGCCTAAAGTTTATAAAGTCGGTTTTTTATTTTGGAGAGATAAGCTTATGAAATTTATTTAAGTTTTGGAGAGATAAGTGAAGGTTATGAAATTAATTTATGTTTTAGATTATTAAATATTTTTTTGGAGAATAAATTTAGGGTTTATTTAAGTATTTGAATTAGTTGGAGTGATAAGGATGTCTACAAACTAGTTAATTTTCTTAAGAAGTTTTTTGAAAGGATTTTTGAAAAAATTATTTTGTGAGTTTTATAGAAATATTTGAAAGTAGTAGTGATAAGGTTTTATAAAATTTTGGAGTGATAAGGAATGAAAGTAGTGTATTTGGTTTTTAAAGTATTCAAGTTTTTTGAAGTATATTTAGTATAGTTTTTTTTCAATGAGTTTACACATGTTTTTATGAGGGGTTGTGGTCCCCTCATACTTAGTGGGGTTTGAATCTTGGACATCTCAAAGAGATACCAAATCCCTTACCATTGCAGTAAGCTTGCAACTTAGTTTAGTTTTATTTTTAAATTTTTGAAAATTAAGAGTTTTTTAATTTTTGCAAATGTATTCATTTGGGAGATAAAAGGTATTCAACACCAAACTTAGAAAAATATAAATTTGTAAAATTTTAATTAGTTTCTGAACTAAGGATTTTTAAGGTGATCTACAATAAAATTGATTATTGCAACATGACAATAAAAGACAAAAAACAAAGAAAAGCAGTCAAAAATATTTTACAAGTTTTCTCTCAAGAAGCTGTTGAAGATGAAAAATATGTGTCTAGTGCAATCATGGAATATTTACAATCTATTCTTGAATAAGGAAAAAAGGGAGAATTTTTAATACTTCAACAATGCATGCAAAGTGTTCTTAATGATGCCAATGATTTTTATGAAAATTTTGTTACTATACCTATTAGTCTATGGAAAACAATCTACAAGGGAATAATCACTCTAAATGTTTCCAAGATAAGAAAGCAAGGAAAGGTTGAAGAATTAGGGAATAAACCAATGATGAAATATGTTTGTTGTGATACAAATGATTTAAGGCCTATGATAGCAAATGAATGTTGTGATACCATAGAATTAAAACCAATGATTGTTGATGCATGTTGTGATACTAGTGATCTTTATCAAGATATAAAAGAAAATTATGACACAAGCTTTGATACTTCCAACTTGGAATTCATAAAAAAGACATATGAACTTGATCCAATAATAGATGTTGCATGTGATTCAAAGAATATAGTTCATGAAGATAAAAAGTGTGCAAACAATATGTGTGATAAATAACATTGTAATAAAGACTTCAAATATTTAGAAAACAAATGTGAATATTGTGGTAGGCATGGACAAAAGATAGAAAGAACTTGGAATCTTCATTGTTGCTAAATTCATGGGGGAACAAATCATTCTCAAAGCCATTGTTGGTACAAAGAAAATAATATTTTTGAATGGATATACACAATGACAAGAAAAGTTATTAATGGATTTCCTCATAAATATTTTTCAAAGTTTAGATATGGGCACAAGAAAGGTATGAACTTCTTCAACAAAATGTTTAGAAGGAAAATAGTAGCAATGCCAAAGTCGAACTCAAAGTCAAGCAAGAAGGTGAACTTGATGGATCTCAAGTAGAGGTTAGTGAACAATACAAAGTCACTTGAAGATTGAAAGTGAAGACTATGATTGAAGACTAAAGTATTCAATAACCAACTAATGTAATATAGGGGGTGTTGGAGTCTATTACATTATTTGGTACATGCTAATGTACCTTCATGGTACAATTATAAATAATATATTAGGGATAAGTCATAGTTTAGAGTATGAGTATTATTTCCCATTTATGTAAGTGTGAATGTGTAGGATATGCACAAGTGTCTTGTAAAGTTGTAATATGCAAGAATGCATAAGTGTCAGGTGAGTGAGTGTGCAAATGTAAGTTGAGTTTGTGTGCACAAGTGTATATGTAAGAGTTCAAATATGTTATGTAAATATGTGAACAAGTGTCTTAGGATATAGTCTACAAAGTGAAGGTCAAGAGTCATGTTTAGGTGTGCATACAACATAGTGTCAAATGTTTATCAAGTATGCAAGTGTTAAGTAGATAAGCCAAGATTCATGAGACTTGGCATATGGAAAGGAATAGTCAAGTATCCAAAGCGTCATTCTACTATGGCTATATAGTACTCCATAGAAGAATAAGTTAGCATCTACATCTTATCAACAATATCATATCATATTTGTAAGAGAAAGACGAGTAATAAAGATTGCATACATTTTGAGCAATTAATATTGTAAGTTGTTCTACATGCTTTGTATATGTATGATTAATTTTATTTGCATTCATATTGTTGCTTATTATTGAATGTTATTTGATATATTATTAGCCTTGATTTACATATTAATTTGCTCATATTTCCCTACTCATATCTATATTTTGACCTTATTATATTGTGGATACATTATATTAGATCTTATGATATTTGTGGTAGTATTAAGGCTTAAAAAATCATTAGAAATCCTTATACATGGGTGTAACTTCCCTCTATACATGGAATTTCTCAATTTCAATATTTATAGTTAACAATAGTGACAAATAGGGTTAAAAAAAAGTGAAAAAAATCACAGAACAAAATATTTTCTTATTTTTCCTTGACGATTTATAAGGTCAATGCCCAAACATTGTTATGACAACTATAGTAGGCTATAGACATGGTATCTTAACATGAAAAATTTACCTATAAATGCAAGTTGGAGGTATCATTTATACCAAATACTATGAGTTTACTTAAGTACGTGTTTGATTTGTGAAAAAATGAGGTGTCGGCCATTGCCAAAAATGTGACTTTTACAATGAAAATTTGCTATATTTTTTTAATTTTTTAAAAATATTCACTATAGTTTATTTTAAATTTTTTGATAAATATAGGAAAAATTGAATAAAATAATTTATTTCTAAGGTAGTCATATGCAAATATGACCTTTACGAGTTTTGAGCCTTTGAACTTTGTTTTAAAGCTTTCATATTCCTTTTCAAACAATTGCCAACTCCCCTATTTGATAATTCATGCTTTGAAAATATGGTAAAAGAGACTTTAATGCATCAAATATTTTTTAATTTCTTATTTCAAAGGTCTTTATGTACCTTCTACATAGTGACTGGTAGGACCCAATTTATTTGTAAGAGCTCACAATAGGAAAAAGTGCCATGTTGACAGGGGTGGCCTTCACATTGTTTAACTCATTGTCTTGTAATCAACATCCAATAGCAATGCTCAAGTCATATTGGACTTGCATCCATGTGGCACCCAATGGCAACTCTTCCTTGATGACATACTAAAAAATTAATAATATAACCACCTAGTGGTTATTGTTCTGCATGATAGAAATGCTTTGAAGGAAAATAAGGAGAGGATGACAAAATGATGGAGAGAACATATCAACTTTAGAAGAACAAAGAGGACGACTCTCAACGCAAAATGTGCATAGAGCATAGTATAAATGTAGATGAAGATAACAAAATTAGGTTTAAAAAATGAGTGCAAAATAAAATGAAACAATACACTTTATAGGACTATGAGTGTTTATGTAGAATACTTTATAATGAAGATGTTTTTGGGATATGAGTGATAAGTAGAAGATAGGTGATAGGTAGGTGATGGGTGTTTTTGAGCAGTTTTCAAGTGAAAGAGAGATGTTTCACGAGCATCATTAATGATAGTCACCAGGTCAAGATCTACTTCTAAAAACAATTCAATATATCTTTATTTCCTACATATTCCTTGCAAATTCTCTTTGACTAGAAATTTGTAATAAGCTTGATGGAATTTTTTAAGAAGCATACCAAGACAGTAATGAGAACCTATGTGCAAGAAGGGAATGACAAATTTTGGGTAATGGAGAGTTTTTTATTTGATACCAAATGATGGAATTGAGTAGCAAGGAATGCATTATTTAATCAAATCCATCTACAAAGCATCAAGTTATATATAAGTATGTATCTATTGGTTTCTCAAGAGAGCTTTGGTGCTTTGGAGACTAGGATGTCTCTTCATATTCTAGTGCTTCAAGGATGTAAAGCAAATAATGTAATAATAATCTCTAACATTTTTTAAGTTATATGTGGCTCTTATTAGGACCACTTCTATCAAAATATCAAAAATCACATTTATATTAGATCAATTAGATTATATCCAACTTGTCTTTCCATCAATGATACCATGGAAGTTGGAACATTGTGGGAAATGCATAGGTTATATGATGGAAGTTTGACCTATATTTGAGACAACTATTTACTGGATCAACAACAATGATGTAGTGGTGAGGTAGCATCACATAGCATTTGAAATATGAGTAACTTGGGTTTGACCTATTTCTCATCCTTCTTGGGCATCCTTTTCAAGGACACATTTGATAGTTCATTAACAAATAGTAACACTTTGTGAAAGGTTTAAATAAGGGCATCATGGCATATGCATCACACTATCTAATTGAAATGGGATTTAATTACTTTGTGTTACACATGTTGAGAATTTTGAATGTATAAAAATGAAGAAGTTACAATGTAGTTGTTGAACCAGGGAATTGTCTTAAGTTCTAATTTAGTGTTTGTACCCCAATTCTAGTTTCAACAAAGTTGGAAGGGAGTGCCAATGGATCCTCCCAACTTTTGGATTTAGGCCTACTCCCCATTGACCTCATAAAATACTCCTATGCTAACCTACGCTAACTCCATGAAAAGTAAAGTGCAAAAAATAAACATGCATGAAAGATTAAGGGTGCGAGTGATTCAAATAGAATATAGGTTTAAATCATAAAAATGAAAGTGTGTGTAATCAATCAACACATGAGAATTAAAACAACATCAATATTCCCCTATTCATTTGATATATAATTGATAAGTGAATGACAAGATGGGTAAAAGGGTAATGCTTCAATCACCGCACACTTAGCAAACCAAGAGGGTGGTGAAACTGATGGAATACATAAGGACTTGCTTATTTTTTACAATCTCATGAGGTCAAAGCACAATGTGTATTTCACAAAGAGTAGTAAATTCTCATGGCCAAAATATGTTTACCATGGATTGATCCTATTTATTGTTGGAGTTTACCCTTGAGTTACTTGGGGTGAAGATTTGTTACTCCTAGTAAAAGTAAATATTTAGTGGCATCTTTAGAAAATGATGCACCTCCAAATGTAACATGACTCCAAACATACCTTTGACATGCTTAGAAGGCTTTCAAATGAATTATTTTGCCACTAAAAGTTTAAAAAGTCATTTTCCAAAGTTTCTCCTTAGGATCCATGCCTTTAAATTTACCCCTAGTGGTTGTTGAGTGAATTGCTCCACTTTGCTTAGCAAATCGCTAAAATTTGTGAATGAATCGCTCTTGGAAGCTAATTAGATCATTTTTCTAGTGAACCACTCTTAAGCCAATCAATTCATTGGCATATTGATCTTAAACAATCTTGAGCAAACTGGTCTAATTTGGAGACAACCAAATTTTTTTAATTTTTTAGATTTATGTTGTTTTGCAATGTTGTCCTTGAGTTTGCAAGATTTATTTTATATAGATGATCCCTTAGTAATAGAAGGTAGTAGTCCAGATACACATTTCTAGTGACTTTGCAAGGCACCAAGCTTGATTGGAAAGAGATCCCAAATATTTCCTTTATCCTTGGGTATGGAATTTACAAATTTAGAATCCTTGCTACAAAATTATAAAATTGTAAGTCATCTTCTTTAGCCCAAGTTCAAAATTATCTCCTAGTTAGTGTGTAAGGGTACATCTTGATCATCCATATTTCAGCATTCAACTCATCATGTTGATCATTTGAGAGGCTCTTTTGTTGATCCTCTTTAATCCTTGACTTTCCTAATTGGCTTTCTAGTTCAATGATCTCCTTTGAAGCACCAAATAACATTATCTATGGATATCTCTACTTTGGCTTTCTCTTCCTCCATGGAATTGACAACATCTATGGAGTTGTTCTTGATCGGAGAGTACCTCAAGAAATCCTTTATTTAGCAGTTCCAACATCTCCTTTCTTAATTCTTCATAGTCATTCCAAGGGCATCATAGGTAGATTGCACCACTAGAGTCTCATTTACTTGTAGGTTATATCTTCAACTATGTTTTTACCATATTCTTATTTGATCTACCTATCTACTTCATTTGGTTATTTGAATGGGGACCTCTTTAATGTACTTTTTCTTGTGTGCTATATCCTTTTTCACCAAGTTAGGGAATGGCTAATAGATATTAAGGGTGAGGTGCTCCTTCATAGTGTGAATTACCTTGGATAGCTTAGACACTATTAGAGGAAATAATATAATCTTATTTATAGTGACCATCATACAAATGAAGATGAGGATATTATTTTTATGGAATGACATGGATGATGATGTGGACCGAGTGGTGATGGATGATAAAAATATTGATATGATAACGCGTGGGTTGACAAAACAACACTTACAGTGTGGGGGAAAACCAAAGTATGGAAGATGGTGATAAAAATAATGATATAGAAAATTGAAGAGGAGATAACATGTGAGACTACTTTATATTTTGAATAGGTAAACCTACTAGTGACTTTAATACTAGGGTTGTGCTTATTTGAGGTGGGATGGGTGCAATGAAAGAAATTAGTAAGATTTAAAAGTGGAAGTAGAATAAAGAAGAAAAGAGAGAAGATAAATGGAGAAGAAAGAGGTGATGAAAGTTAAGTAAAGATGGTTGTGGAAAAATGATGGAAGAAGTTTATGCTTCCAAAATAGTAGCTTCCATTCTTTCCACTCTTTTTCCTTACACAAACTTTCTTCTCTCTTTATGGCCATATCTCATTTCTCTTTATTATTTTATCCTTTATTTCCCTAAGTTATAAAAGATCTCATGGTCTGAGTCATTTTTACCAATCCTCATGTTAACAATTATTTCTAAGACTACAAAGTCAACAAGGTATATCTTAGACTCCACCTTGACCATTGGGTTGCAAGGTCAAAAGGAAAAAAAAACTCCTACTTACCCTAATATAGTATAGATCTCAGGCACTACCTTGTTATTATTGTATTCCTAGGTTGGCTTCTCATCTTACTAGTTTTGGAAAGAAACCACTAATCTTGGAATAAAGGGAAGAAAAGAAGTGGGAACCTAATTGTATCTTACAATATTTTCACTTAGGTGAGGGGGATTTTTTTTTAAAGAGTCTACATAAATAAACAACTATTTCTTTGAGTGAAAGAGAATCGTGTTTACAAGCTCAAAAAATATTTTTCAACCCTTCTAATGTCAATGTTCCATTCAATGTTTTCCAACCTCTATGTAAACATAGTAAGTTAGATAGCATTAGTGGTGCATATAAAGTGCCTTTCCAAAGGGGGATTCCCTAATTTAGAGCCTCATGAGTACATTCTAGGAGATAGTATGTTTCTTCACTAAAATAATTAGAATATTGAGTGATTGTTGTGGTCTAGAAAGTTGGAACTTTTTCTCTTATCATTCCCTCATGATCTACCTCTTGTTTCCAACTATTTTGAAAATGATATCTCCTTTTAACTCTAAAGTGGTGGGTGGTTGTTAGAATTTATACAATTGTAATAGTCTCTCTAATTTTTACCTCATTCCATGATGGATTTTGATCACTATTAATTAGCTTAGGCCTCTACCTTTGTGCAACAAGGTAATATAGCATTACACAGTAGTAATGGTTCCTTTTATTATTGTTCCTTGACCAACTCTATGTCATTCTAATGGATTGAGAAACAAGTAGAAGTATATTTTCATAACTCCTCAAAGCAATCAAGTTGTACATATATATACATGAAAATGTCTCTTGAGTTAAAGGGACTCTTTATGTTCCCTATTCTATCATAGATCAATACTTTATTTCTTGCCTATTCAATTTTCCATAAAATAATGTAATAATAATTATCTGACATCCACCCCTTATTGCATTATTTGATATACAAAGTAAATTCAAAACAATTCAAATTTGATACATGCAAGTGCCTTTGTGAAAATACAAGTTGATCTCTGGAGGGAATGTACTTGAGCTATATTTGGTGATTTTGAACTTATTTTAAAATGATATTGAGCTTTAATGTGCTTTTATATTTCATGAAATACTAAATTCTTGATTGATTTTAGAACACCTTAATTATCACAATTCAACAAGGTTGGTCATTTTTTGCACACTCCCATTTCTAACAATATGCTTTGTAACCAAATTGCTTCACATGTAGCTCCTCGTGCAGAAAAATATTTTACCTCTATGGATGATAAAGTCATTCCATGTTGTTTTTTTCTATGCCACAAGAAAGGTCCACATCCTAGATGGAACATGTGTTTAGATGTTTACTTTCTATCATCTACATATCTAACATAATCTAAGTTTGTAGGAGAAATTTATCATTCTTCCTATATTTCAGGCCATATTTTAATGTACCATGTACATAATGTAATATCCTCTTTGCATACTTCAAATGACTCTCCTTAGGATCCTATATGAATCTTAAAAAATATATTACAACAAAATTGATGTCAGGTCTGGTGTTTGTCAGGTATATGAGACTCTTGATCAATTGATGATAAAGAGTAGTAGATACTTGAGGTGATTTATAATACATATATAGTTGTATTTCTTGCTCCATTGGTGTCATCATCTTTTTACAATTTTTTATCCTATATTTTTTTAGTATTGTCTTGGCATATTTTATCCATGTGATTATAATGTGATTTTTTCTTTGCCAAACTTCCAAGCCAAGACTAGTGTAGAAACTCCAAATTTTTCATGTCAAATAATGTTTTAAATTCACCCTTCACATCATTCACTAATTTTTTTGAACTACCACTAATGATCAAATCATCAACATAGAGCGTAAGGATCACTATCTCGTTTCCAATTTTCTTAACATAGAGATATGAATTGAAGGGATTTTTGGTAAATCCATGCTATAAAAGGTGATCATTAGTTTTGATATACTAGGCTCTAGAAGCCTGCTTCATCCCATATAGTGAATTTTTCAATCTAGAATTTTTTTAGCATTTCCCATTGTCAAAAAAGTCTTCAAGTTGTATCCTGTATACTTCTCATTTAAGATCGCCATTGAGAAAGGCACTTTTGGCATCCATTTGATGACTTTTATAGCCAAACTACATTGTTAGTGCAAATAGTGCTTGGATGGTGGTCAATTTTGTTGTAGGTGTAAATGTCTCTTCATAGTCTATTCTTTCCTTATATGTGTATCCTTTTGCAATAAACCATACCTTATATTTATTAATGGATTTTTCTACCTTATATTTGATTTTGAAAACCCACTTGCAACTTTTGGGCTTCTTTCCTTCTAGTAAATCAATGAGATCCCATATTTCATTCTTCATCAGAGATATGTATTTTGCTTCCATGGCTTCCTTTCATTGTGGAAAACTTAATGCTTCCTTTACTAAGGTTGGTTTTGCATTTTCCATTATAGAAGTCAACAGGCCCAAATTTACCCCCTGCCATGTACTACTATGAGTATGTGCTAATGTAGAGGTTAGATTAGGTGGTACATCAAGCTTAGTATCTTTGAGAATATTTGTGAGATATTTTGAAGTTTTTCTTTGTTATGGTGGAGCATCCACTACCGATTTTGCTTCACGTTCATTATCCAATTCTAACTCTGACTCATCTTCTAGAACTTCTTCACAAACTTCATCATTTAACTCAATGCTCACAACAAGAGATGTAGAATCTTCAAACTCCTTAAAATATTCAACATTTATCCTATTTCTAAATTCTTAATCAAACACCACATCCCTACTTATATGTATATTATTGGTAAATGGATCAATCAGTCGATAAGTTTTTGATACCTCATCATATCTAAGAAATGTGCAAGGCAGAGTTTTGACATCTAGCTTGGTTCTCTTTTGTTTTGGCACATGCATGTATGTCTTATTTCCAAAGACCTTTAATATGAGCAACTAATGAATTTCTCTAAGACCAATATTCTTTAGGTATAATCCCTTGAAGTGCCTTTATTCATGCTCTATTTTGAAGGTACACCGTAATAGAGATAACTTCAATCCAATACTACTACTATAGACTAAATCCTATGAACATGCAACAAAAACATTTCATGATTAGATGGCTTCTTCTCTTAGCAACCCCATTTTTTTGTGGGGTGTAGGTGATAATAATTTGTTATTTTATCCTATTTTGTGTGAAAAATCTTGAAAACTTATTATATGTATATTCCCTCCTCGATCTAAGTGGTGGATTCAACTAACCTTTTTTATTTTCAACAAGCTTCTTGAAGCGTTGGAAAATCATGAAGGCATTTGACATGAATGGTAGGAAATATATCCATATATTTCATGAGTAGTCATTAATAAATAACTAAAAGTACCTATGTCCACCATAATTGGTTGGTAAGGATCCACACAAATCAGTTTGTATGACATCCGATGATCCTCTTGCTCTATGAGTGCTAATATTAAAAGGTACTCAATGTTGTGTTCCTACTAAACAACTTTAGCATACTGACAATGTGGGTGAAAGTTTTGATAGATCTTTCACCAAATAAAATTACCATTTTTGTGATGAAACATATATTTTTATCATCGATCATCTAGAATTTGATTGCCATGTCTCAAATCTAGAATTTTTGACATAGATAGCAAGTTGTTTGCTAATATTGGTTTATATAGTACATTTTCAATCATGCATTTGCCATCAGTTAGATTGAGAGGTATATTTTCCACTTTTTTAACATGATAGGTCTTATCATCAACAACAATGACTAGTTCCTATATTTGGCTTGTAAGGAGTCAAACCATACTTTACCCACAATCATGTGCTTGCTAGCACTTGAATATTTCTACCAAAATTGATCCTTTGGTTTTATCATTGCCTTGGACATCAAGACCTTATGTTCCAGATTAGATTCCTATTAAAAAACTAGTTTTGGTTCTTCATGTGTACATACATTTATTATTGTTTAGGGTATGGTTTGAACTGCATCTTTTTCTTAGTTTTAGACTTGACCCCCTTGAGTCATGGAGTGATATCGATAATATTTTGTATCATGTCCTTCTCTTTCATAGATATGATAGTACCTACTTTATTTTGAGGTTGCTTCCATGATGATGATGAAGATGAGAAAGGATTCTTTTATGGTTTTTTTTTTAAATGAGTGCATTATTTGTCAACTAGCCCCTCAATTAATTGGTTGCTTCCTCCCATTAAAGCATGTTCACCAATTCATCAAAAGATGACTTTCTATTTGATACTTGCAGTGAATTAATTAGCACTCAAAAATAATCTAATAGGGCTCTAAGTATGATGGATACTAAGAGACTATCTTCTACTACTTATCCCATGGTGTTCAATCTCACTTTCAATTATGCAACTCTATGAAGAAATTCTTCAATGATTTCTCCATCTTGTACTCTTAGTATGTGAAGTTAAGACTAAAGGTGAGGAATTGTTGATTCATTATTCCCGTCATATATGGTAGAAAGCATATCCCATGCATCCTTGGACATTCATGCTTCATAAATGTGTGGTTGAATGACATCTACTATGGAAATGATGATGATCATTAGTGCTTTGGCATCTACTTCATCAAACTACTATTGTGCCTCTTCATCTTCTTTAGGCCAAGTTATTTTTCTAGTGATAATGTCCCAGAGTTTCTCAACCACTAGGATGGTCCTCATCTTGGTCTTCCATGGTCCAAAATTTGGACCTTTGAATAGTTGTGATTCTTTTGATGTTTCCATGGTGAGGGTTCCTTATGACTCCCAAAATGGTCCCCCTTTCAATATACCACCAGTCTGATATATTGAACCTTTCTATATACCCGTCCTTCCTATATCTTGTCGGTATGTGGAAAAACTAGTCCTCTTGATATATACAATTGTACGTGAGAGAAACCTAAGGTACATGAAAGATAATGATATAGGTACTAGGGTAATATGGAAAGAGATTCACCCTATCTATGACACCTGCTTAAATAGAAATCCTTGTATATGGGCATAACTTCCCTATATACTTGGAATTTCTTAATTTTAGGATTCATATCTAGCAATAATGATGAATAAGGTAAAACATGAAGTGAAAGAATAAATAAATGATGTTCTTATTTATCCTTGATGATTTATAGGGTCAATGCTTAGATGTTATTATGGCATATTTATTAGGCTATAGACATAAGAGCTTAACATGACAACTTTACCTGTAAATGCAAGCTAGAGGTATCATTTATACCAAATGTTATTATTTGTACTTAAGCACATGAGTATTTTTAAGCAAATTGTTCAAACAAATTTGAAGGTGTCGGTCACCACCAAAAATGCTCCTTTACACAAAAAAAATTATTCTCTATTTTTAATTTTAACAAAAAAAATCACTATAGTCTATCTTTCAATTTTTTTAAGAGCTATAGGTATTGACAAAAAGTAAAATAATTCCTTTCAAAAATGTCTTTGATGGTTTTAATCCCTTGGCTTCTACTTTTAATAATCCATAATTTGTTCAAACTTGCCAACTCCCATATTAAAAAAATGACTTTGATCGTCTTTTAATTTAAAAATATCTCCTCCTTATCCAATGCACTTCGTGTGAATTGAAATAAAATTCCTCCACTTTGATCTATTCTCCCAGCAAAACGACCTCCTTCCAACACCTTCAAAATTATTATGTAAAAAAAATAGTGACTGCAAGAATGTGATAAATTGTCAAATAGCTCTTATATAGATCTCAATGACCATGGTCTCTTCTTTGTTGAGTAGCTCTTAGAAAGAGCTCAATGACCATGGATTATTCTTTGTTTAACTCTCAAATAGTGCTCAATGACCATGGCTTCTTCTTAATTGAATAACTATTATATAGAGCTTAGTGACCTTCTTTTTTGGCAGGCTTAATAAACATTCTTTCTAGTAGACTTAGCATCTCCCTTTTTCTAGTGAGATTAACATGTCCCTTTTTCCAGTGAGCTTAATGTTTCACTTTTTTCTATGATCTGAACACTGGGCTCTTCATTGGCATGTCATATTTTTAGGTGATGTCTTCTATCTTAACATCTCAAACGTCTATAAACATGCTACCAATTATATCTTTTAGATGCACCACGGGTAAACACAAAGGAGAAAATCAACTTTCTCAATGTCAACCTTTGAAAAATATATTATCATATCACCGAACTCTTCAACTTTGTAGAAAAATAATGCCAAGAGATACAAGAGAGATTTTTTTTTAAATTGATGGGTCACAAAAAGGAACCTCAGATTCAAGAGGAGAGGCTTCTCAGAGTAAGGCATATTTGAAGGAACCTCAGGTTGCAAAAGAGTCTTATTAGAGGAAGAATAATTCGAGCAAGGAATAATTTTCAACTACTTTATGAAATTTGTGTAATTGAACACAATGTATTTGATAAGGAAGAGTGTCTTTGAGACTTGTAGAATACATTTAATATCTTCAACAAGAATGACAATGAATAAATATCTACAAAAAAAATAGAAGGTTTTCAAGGGCATGGACAAGTAATAAAATAAGTATCGACAAATAGGTATCAACTATGATGGGAAAATATGATATGAACTTTAGGGTGCCAGTGGATGGAAGGCATCGACATTATCAACTATGTGTTTGCTTTGATACCAGTGATGGATCGAGCAACAAAAATTTTTTATTTTATTAACTTCTCAAAGCAATCCGACTGTACATATATATACATAAAAATATCTCTTGGGTTCAATATATTCTTTATGTTACCTATTCTATCAGAGATCAACACTCCATTTCTTGCCTCTTCAATTTTCCCTCAAATAATGTAATAATAATTATCTAACATATCCTTCAAAGTATTGGATTATTGGGATACAAATTTTACCGTGGTTGTACTTCCCAATATTAAAAGAAAATGCCCCATTGATAGAATCATGGCTTCTCTATTACTCAATATAACTCATTTATATGGAATCACTTGAATAATATTAGGGGTAATTGGTGTTTGCTTTCAAGAATTTATCCTCAAAGAGAAGTACTTCTTCACAAAAGGGCCCTCATGCAATTTCTCCAAACCTTGCAAGCCTAGCTTTCTTAAGGACTAAATTGTATTTTTCATATCCAGGCTTAGTTTCTTCCTTTGTTATGTCCTCATCCTCTAGCATAAATTCCAACTCTGATCAGAACCCCTCATATTTTGGTTGCATACTTATATCTACTTCTTCTATAGGATCATCTTCCTCTAAAGAAAAATTAAATATCTTAAATTTTAGGAGAAAAAATATTTCACCTTTCTTTGATGATTTATGAATATTACACATGTCGACATCTTGGATAGGAAGGTAACTTTTGGCAACCTTAGGGACCTTTGGTGTCACAACCAATTGTACCTCACATGAAGTCTTAGGAACTTGATATTTTTCTTCTTAAATATCCTCGTCGATGAAGCATGGAAGGGAACTCACATGTCCATTATTTAGTCTTTCGAGTGCTTCCTTCTCCTCCATGTTCTAGCGTATTCCTCTTTCTGCTACTCCTCTATGCTTCAATTAATAATTTGAGGAAGGAATCAATACTTTATGATCTAATTGTGTTTTTTTATTTTTTATCCCTATAGATAGAACATCCTTAAAGGAGAAGCCATGTCCTTTATATTTTGGCTTAAGTTGTCCTCCTATTACAGACTCTTATTTTTTCAAAGTAAACACCTCACATTCTTCTATGAACTCTGATTATGTATCTAAGAAAGGATCAAATGATTTATGATATTCTTCACCTTCATTTCTTCATCATCAAAATATTTATTTTTAATATCAAGGCTTTATTCAAACCATTGGAGAGATGCCCCTTGATGGAAGAGTGAGGGTTTCACCATAAGAATTGTTGGTCTATTTTTACAATAAGCTTCCATTGTCACCTTAGGTTTCTTTCCTATTTGAAGGGGATGTACTTCTTGTATAGTGGTATGAGGATCTTTTAGAAAATTGTTTATCAATGTGCTTTGAGTAGGGAGGTAATGACCACTCATTTTAGGTGCTCTAGAAGTTACACAGGCTTGTGTCACATTGACTTGAGGTGCAACCACTTGATTTACCATTGGTTGTTCATCATAGGTTGTCTAACCATTATTGAATTAATGACAATAGGCTAGTTTGCTATTGTAAGTTTGACTAATGCTTGTTGATTCATTGCTTAATCATAGTGGATTATTGTGGCACAACTTGGATTATGTGGTATTTTGCAAGTAGGGTGCCAAAAATTTATATTCATATTGCTTGTGTCATTATGCATCTAATTAGTCATTGAATTATTTTCCTTATAGAGTTATCTAAATTGAAGGGTCTTGTTATAGGCTAGAACTTCATCATGAGTAGGGGTTGTTAAGCCTTATTGTTGGGTAACTTTTCTTATTGAATTCTCCAATTCTCTTCTTTAATATCATCATCTAATTATCCAATTGAGTGTCATAAGTATACCCTCAAGTTGGTACAAAAACTAATGCTCTTAGGAAACTTGAATTTGTGGGGTCACCTATTATTGATGAGTTTGAGTTGAATAACATTTGGTATGTGGGTTGTTCTATTTGAGCATATGTTGGTTGTTGTTGAGGGTATTAAATCCATTGTTGGTTTGACACAACTTGATAACTTGGTTCTATAGAAACTATTGTTGGCCTTAGGGAATCTATGAGTATTGAGGTATTTTAGGACTTTGAGCCTATGATATATTTTATGCCTTTTGAGTATTCTCCCATGGTTGAATCACTAAAATGCTTCTTGAAGCTCAAATATGTTGAATATAGGATCAAAGCTCATATGCTCACCCTTATTTGAGAGGTGGGGTTTAGGGCAGTGTCCGAATTTTTTGGGAAGGAAGAAACTGAAGAAGGGGAAATGATTTGAAATACATTATTATTTATTCAAAGAAGAAAACAAGAGATAATCTCTAATGTAAAGAGTTGGATGTGAAGAGTTGTTGTTGATAGTGCTAAGATGAGATGTTATAAAATGTGTGAAATTTAATGTAATGAGATTTATAGTTATGATGAACAAATAAAATACCAATAGTATCATTAAACTAATGTAAGTAGTGCTACGTATTGTAGTAGTTTTTGAAACAAATTGCTCACTTGAGTTTTTTGAAGTTAGCAGTAGTCACCATCTCATAAAGCATTACCCTAGATGTTCCAATATATGTACCTACATAGAAAAAGTTTTGGGGTCAAAATTTTAAACTTAAATAATTTACCTACAAACTAGAGCATTTCACTTACAATTTCAAGTGATTCACTAGCAAATTTTGACTTAGTAAAATTTTGCTTGTAAAATGGAGCAATTCGCTTGCGATTTCAAGCAATTCACTCAATTTTTAAACTTAGCAAAAATATCAGATAAAGGGGTCCAAACAATTTGCTCAAATAAAATCACTTCAAAATTGGAGTGAAACACCTTCTTAAGAGGAAGAAAAAATAATCACGTCTTTCCTAGTCACTATGTTCTTAGATTTAGAGCAACTCGCTCTTCGAATATGAGGTTTTACTATTTTTTGGAGCAAAACACTTACAAATTTGTCTATTGGTAAAATGACTTAGAATTTGTCTTAAATATTTTTTGTTTATGACAGATGCATATTCAAGGTTAGATTTGAGGTTTGATGATTCCGTAGTGTTGTTGTCATTGCCTCTACAAAAAAATTAAAATTTTGGAGTTTTTATCGAAGTTGCCATTTAGAAAGTACCTCAAAAAAAAATAACAAAAATGGTAAATTTTTAAGGTTAATTTGATACTGGGCTTGATAAATTAAGTCCCTGACCTAGACAAATTCAAATTGTAAAAATGCAAGAAATTATAAGCAAATTGCTTGCAAATCACTTGTAATATAGAGCAAATTGTAGAATTAGATAGGCAATTTTTTAGGTGATTGGTTCAAATAGAGCAAATCGCTCCAAATTTGGAATGAATCACTTCCCTTAATTGGTCTTAGCAAAGTCTTGGTCAATCTTGAGCCAATATTTTTGTTCATGGTGAATTCAAATTTGGTACAAAAATTGAGGAGTTTTAGCTAATCTAGACAAAATTTGAGGAATAATGGGGTTGGTCCCACTAGGCATGCCAAAGACTATGTTGAACTAGGGAATTGTCCTAATTTATAATTTACTATTTGTGCCCTAATTCTAGTTTCAACAAAGTTGGAAAGGAGTTCCAATGGCTCCTCCCAACCTCCAGATTTAGGCTAGCTCTCCATTGTCCTTGTGAAATACTCCTATGCTAACCTACAATAATTACATGAAAAGTAAAGTGTGGAAAATAAACATGCATGAAACATTAAGGGTGTGAGTGATTCAAATAGAATACGGGTTTAAACCATAACAAGAAAAGAGTATGTGATCAATCGATACATGAGAATTTGAATAACATCAATGTTATACCATTCATTAGATATGAAAATGATAAGCAAATGATAAGGTGTGCAAAAGGGCAATGCCTCAATCACCATGCATGTAGCAAACCAGGAGGGTGGTTGGACTTATGGAATGCATAAGGACTTGCCAATTTCTTACATTCTTATAAGGTCAAAGCACAATATGAATTTCATAGATTAATAGCTCTAAATTCTCATAGCCAAAAAATGTTTACAATGGAGCCCATGAATCCTATTTATAGTTGGAGTTTACTCTTGAGTTGCCTAGGGTAAGAAATTGTTACTCCTAGTAAAAGAAAATATTTGGGGACATCTTTAGCAAAATGATGCATCTCCAAATGTTACATAACTCCAAACATACATTTAATAGGTTTAGAAGGCTTCCAAAATGAGCTAGTGCACTACTAAAAGACAAAAATGTTGCTTTCCAAATATTCTCCTTGAGATCTATGCCTTTTTGTTTTACCCCTATTAGTTGTCAATAAATTCACTCCTATTAGCGAATGAATCACTAGTATTTGGGGGTGAATCTCTCCTACAATCTAATCAACTCATTTTACACGAATATTGCTCTTAATCCAATTGGGTCACTTCATGAGGGTATCACTCTTGAGTCGATTGGTCTTGCGCAAATCAACCCACTTTGGAGACTTGGCCAAACTTTATCAATTTTGTAGACATATGTTGTTTTACAATGTTGTCCCTGGGTTTACAAAATCTATTTTCTATAGCTAATTCCTTGGAATTAGAAGATAGTTGTTGAGCTACTATAGTAGTACAAAGCCATGTTAGGATGATGATATTATCAAGACAAAGGTTCCAATTTGACTCACCCTTATATAATTTATTATTGGTTGTTATGTTGGATAACTTGGTTTAAGATTATGAAGTGTTGTTAGCAGGAATATCACAAGTTCAAGACTCATTATTTGTTGATAACCATTTTGTTGTTTAGTATTCTAGAAAACTTGGTATTCTTGTATTTTATCTTTGTATAGGCCTTTATAGAGGAACTAATCATATGATATAGTCGAATTGGTACTAATGCAAATGACTGATTATTAGATTGCTAGGATGCATATGTTATCCCTTCCAACAACATAGGTCCCATCAAATATATGTAATAGTAAACCAAGTATTAACACTAACAACACCTTGGGCATGACTGCTAGTGAAAAACATGGCAAAGAATTTATAGCCAATCCTCTATAGTTTAAACCCTATATTTACCTTATGATAGTGATAGATGACATCATGTATATATAAATTAGACTTCCCTTGCCCAAGTGGCAACTTTGGTATATGATCATAGATAAAACTGCTGCATGTACTAAAACTTCCATAGTGGCTATGCAATAGGTCAAAGAAAGGAGGGAGTTATTAAAGTACTTGACATAATTGTTGGTGTTGTGGTTTTCTTGGTATAACTAGTCTCATTTGGATCTTATAATCGACATGGAAATCATGGTTGCTAACATAGTGATTAGGTGGACAGATAACACAAATATTTTTCTAGAAAAAATAGAATTCAATCAATCCAATCAAGACACGTGTCCTTTCTCTCTGAATTGTATCCCTAGTGAATAAAAAATAAAGAAAAAAATTGGTAGAGTTTCATTGGCTTACTTAATGACATGTGGCATTATGCAGTTTGTCAGAGGTACATTTGGAACTTTGAATATTTTTTGCCACAATTTTCATGATCTAAGGGGTAAACTTCTAAAGCCCATAACTTTTGCATTCAAAAGCATTTTGAACCTTTTTTAGTGTGCATAGTTTTTCAAACCCATTATAGTGGAGGCATCTATTCTATTCTATCATGACAATAAAATAAGATAATATTGTAGGAGTTTCATGGACCACTTATCGCCATCATTACTATCCCTTTTTTGGACTCCAAATCTAGGAGGGACATGACACTTGACACAACATTGTTCCAATCATATGCACAAACTTGGTAAGGTCCCCTCATCTTCCCCTTTATTCAAAGAGAATGGTTTTGGTGGTGTGGTAACTAGGACAAGTGATATCAACAAATTTGACATGGGTGCACTAGCTATGACTTAAGGCACATGAGTCCCAATTGATAAAATATGAGATACATATATGACATATTACTCCTATACACATGGGTATGGGCATTGACAAATATTATGAGCTTGCTTCTCTTACCAAGGGTAAGGATATTGATTATTGTTGTGAGATTGTTCTTTTGCTCACAAGCAAGACAATTGATATTAGTAATATAGCTGGTCCTCTAACTAAGGACAACCATTTTTATGATGTGATGAGAGTATACATTTGATGGTCAACACAAGATATGCCTTGCTCCTATGGGGTTATCTTCGATACAATGGATTGATTTTTTAGATTCTCTTGCTTCTATTCATTAAATGGATCCTGTTTGAGGTTTCTTCTCTCTTACTACTTATTATGGATGGAAAATGCTCTAGACTACATTCCAACATGTCTATCCTCATGGGAAAGTTCAAGAGAGGATATCTTTGCAACAACTATCCAATTTTAAGATCGTTGGTCAAGTCATTTATTTTTCATTATATGTTGATTATCTTCTCAAGGAAATCTCAATCTCATGGATTCAAAATTTGGAGTTATGACTTCATATCCATGGGATATTTGTATCTCCAACAGGTCAACTATAATAGCTAATGACCTTTATGATCAAGATCATGGTCAAGGAAGTTTTTGTTAGAGTATTAAAGCATCTTGGAGCTGTAGGGGAGGTGTTCTTTGTATGTGCGTGGAAGTGTCCAATATCTCTCATAACTATAATAAAGCCCTAGGAGCTTCTTATGTGACTAAAGGGACATCTTCATACAATAGACTTCTATGTGATGTAGTAAGGTTCATATATTACTTGGAGGTTCAAATATTTTTAGGTTCGTTCGAGCATCCATTACCATATCTAATATCTTCTCTCCTTGGCCCCCAACCTCAAATTATGGAGGGTGTTGGAATATGGTAATAGGACCTTATTGGCCAAGGTCGACACGATATGATGTGAGCTTATAATCAATCGTGATGTAAGCCTATGGGTAATATTGATGTAAGCCTATGAGTAGTGATTTTTTGTATTCACCCCTAGTGGAATCAATTAAAATGCTTGTATGATTAGCCTTGGCTAAATATTTATTAAGGATTTAGAAAGGTATGGTTGAACTTAACTTAATCTTGAGCATTTTGTCATATTAGGCTAAATCTAATATGCAATTATATATGTTGGAGATTTTTTAATGCTATAAATACCTTTCAACCACACTCTCAATTGTATTAGTGTCAAAATATTTATTCGATGGAAGTGACTATCTTTGGCATCTACAAACACCCATAAATTCTCTCTCTCTCTCTCTCTCACACACACACACACAAGACTTGTGGTGGATGTTGTTTTGGTTCATTTCAAGAAGTCATTGTATAATTTGGCATTGCAATGATATCCTCCATACTACTTTCTTTATAAAGGATAAAATCTATAATATACTTTCATTTGTATTGCAAGGCGATGATCTTCTACTACTTGAGAAAAATGGAGACGATTTGTTTGGATTAAAGTTATTCTCTTCCATTGTATTCATTTTAACATTGCCTCCACATCTTCATTCACATAAATATTTACTTCTAAATTTGAACTTGCATATTGCATTTTCTCATCTCTTGTAATTTTCTTGATTTTTCTTTGGTTATAATTCCTCAACTTTTGCATCCTTTTTAGTTTCTTTTATTGTTTTTTAAATTGGTGAAATGAGATTGAAATGGACCCCACTCATATTACATCATGACCACATAGTGGTATCCCAATGACTTGCTAATTATTGGTAAGATTTAAACCTAGGCCTTCTTCTTGAAATTCAAGGAACTTAATCGGTTAAGCTCATGTGATTTGATTTTTTTTAATGTTTGCTCTGAATGAACATTGCCATTTTATGAGGCAAACATTTTTTTTGGCTACATTTTTGAGAGTGGATAATCCTTAATCTAAGCTAGTTTCTATTATAATAAAATCTCCTTCTTTCATATGTTTGTCTCAATGTTGAATTTTTGATTTCCTCTTTCTCAATCATTTTCACTTTTCAATCTCTTGCTATGTGTTTGATCTCATAATATTTGCATAATCGAAATGCAATATTTTCATAACCCACTTGTTGATCTCATTCTCTTTATTCAAATTTAATCTTGAAGGATTTTTGCAAAGGTTTTAAAATATCTATGTAATACATATTTCTGTATATATAACATGTTTTTGCTTCTCAAAAGTTAGCACCTCCTAGATGAATTTCCTTAGAGTATTCTCAATATTCTTCAAAACCTAATTAATGATAAGCTAATATGAAAGTCTAAAATGCGTAACTCACTTCAGAAGCCTTTTAAAGGTTGCTATCTCTACAAAAGAGTTCTTACTCTACAGTCTTAAATACAAAGCCATCTCTGCCTCTAAACCATAAGCCTTCATCCATTATTTTATCCCTAACTTTTTGAACTGAAGAAGACGACGAAAAAAGATCCTATTAGAAGAAAAACCATAACTATTATAAACTCAATCTCCACTTCCATTTAGTCCATTTTCAATCTTCAAATAAGTTGAAGAGTACCCATTTAACTTACATATTAACCCATTGCTTAAGAACCATTATATTAAATACTCATCATCTCAACAAATTGAAAAGTAACCATTTAACTTGCATATTAACCCTTCGCTATTAAAAACTATTATATCAAATATTCGATCATCTCAACTTGATAATCACTTCTATTCAAACATCTACCATTTAAATGAAAATTAACTTAAATTTATCCTTCCACTTTTTTATTTTTTTCATAAAAAAACATCCTTACTTCCAGCTCAAAAATTCTTATTTTTAATTTTCATTTTTTATTTACTACCTTTTCCTCATAAGAATCCATACTCTAACCTCTTTCAATATCTAGAGGAAGAAATTAGTTGCTCGCCCTGCGTCCTTGACTCCGTACTCAAATTTTTATACTCTTATACAATATACATAAATGCTCCGTACTCAAATTCTTATACTCTTATACAATATACATAAACTATAAACTGAAGGATAAATAACAAATTGATCAAACGGTACTTGAAGGTGCAGTGGTTTAGGCTTTGGTTTTTCTTCGAGAGGTCTAAGGTTCAAACAGTAACATGGGTAATTATGACATGAGTAAGTGTATAAGGGGATGGATGTGTGTCCCTTCTCTGATGAATTATTGTAACAAGTTGGAATTCTTAATTAAAATCTCATATCTTAATATTAAAAAAAAAATCAGTCAAACGGATAAATAAAAAATGAACGGATAAATAACGACAAGAAAGAGCGTCTTCTAGTTCATCCTCTGCTCAATCTGTACGCAGACGTCTGCACATCCTGGTGATTTTTGGAAATGGATGCACTCATGAACCCGCTACGAATTGGAAATGAAATTAACTTAAAACTTTTCAATCCGCTTTTTCCGTCCATTTCCAACACAAGATTTAGTTCACGCTCCATTAAGTGTATTGTCACATGTTCATCTACTCTAACAACCACTCCTACTGTTACTAAGTTGCAGAGACGACCGCAAAACGTAGACGGAGAATTTTACGTCAGTAAGTCAGAATTCTTCTCCTCCTTTTTCTTTTCATCAGATTTTGTGTGCATATTTTAATTACAGCAGAAGTAGAAGGATCATCGTTCTTACCTGAGTTGGGAGTGTATTTGTGTTTTTTGTAGACCATGAGTGCATAGACTGCGATGTATGTCGGTGGATGGCCCCTGTAAGTACATTTTTAGTTAATGAATGAACAAATATGGAAATATTTAAATTTATGCATCAGAATTTTATTTTTGACAACAACCAGGTGTAAAAGAAAGCAGCAAACCCTACCTTTATTATCTCAAAAGAATTGTATGGTATTTACTCAGAAGGTTGTGGCTTGAGAATCTTTTATAATTCCTGGTCCAGAGTATCTGCTTTCTGCATAAGGTTGATTTGCTGATGTCATCATTTTAATTAATTAAATTAATTATTATTGTTATTTTTTAAATATAAATTTGCTGTATGAGATTGAAACGGCCCATCAGTATTACATCACGACCATGTTATGATAGCACCAGTATTATATTATGAACATGTTATAACAATAGTTTGGCAATTATGTTTGTATCATGTTATTCTCTGAAAGTCAGGGTAGCCTTCTATAGTCAATGTATTTAACTGACAAAGCTCATACCATTTGGTATTATCGTCACTTTAATTATGCATAAGCATTGAGCTCATGCCAGTTGATATCATCATCACTATAATTCCGCATACGTTCCTGAAATTTTTCAAGACAAGCCTTTGAGGATAGTCCAAAATCTTTCTTCTGAGAGAATTGGCTAGAGGGCTTTTTCCTTTTACGTGTCACCATGAATGTGGCAAGTCACCTAGAGGAGCAATCAGGCCAGGGGTAGTTTGGTCTTCCTATTTGTTATTTTAATTTTTCAGCCTCCGTCGTTATGCTTTATCGTGATCTGAAAGTTAAGGTTAAGGTAATTTTCACGTCGCAGGCCTAGTCCAGCATCCCTGGTTCGGATTATTTTTAGGCTCAAGTCAATTTGCATAATGGGACCGTTGAAATATGGGAGGAATTTCCCATGAAAAATACCCAGCACCCCTGGTTTGGATTATTTTTAGGCTCAAGTCATATTATGCTTTAGTTTGCATAATGGGACCATTGAAATATGTGAGGAACTCCCCATGAAAAATATCAGACATAGGACGATTAACACAGGTTTAGAATTAGAACTTTCCAACTATAAACTTCAGCGCAACACCTTGATCCTTTGGAAGCAAGAGAAAAAGCCACATATACTGATAAAAAAGCAGGCTTTCAACTAAGACACCTAAGGTCCCACATGAAAAATATCCCCAGGAGGAGAGGGTTGAGGAACAATCTCCATAAGAAGAGAATACACTTTGTTAAGGGCAAAAGCAAGATAGACAAAAACATACCACCAGATATTGCCATCCAAGATACAAGCTGTGAACCACCAGTTCTCAGAAGGAGCATTTGAGCCTTCTTAAGATTCCAATACGAGAACAATTGCCTCCAATAACCCTCTGAACCATACAGCTATTGCAGGAACAACCGTAACATCCTGAATAGTACTAACTTTTCAATCACTAGTGAGCCTAGCTAGAAGCAAACCACATAACATCAAACTAGAAATTTAAATTCTTACTCTGCCATGTCTTCACTTCATTAATCCACAAGAAGTAATAATTTTCCTTGTGACAAGATGCATCCCAACCATAAAGCTGCTTCAGGAAAGCTTACATGTGTTCCTCTTAAAGCACATGAGATGAGTGTTGAAAATCATCCATCTTAAATGCAAAGGCTAACATTTGGCAACCATTAGTTAGTCTTCTTAACAAGTAGTAATTAAGAAAGGATAAGTCATTGAACCTTGGGAAGACCATTTTTATTGATAGAGAATAGTTATTCAGTGGTATAGTCCTTGAAAGTTCTCATTGCTTCACCCTTCCTAATTGTCATCTCCACCCCTTCATTTGGCTTGTGACCAGGTGCTTTTTATTGCCCCCTATCTTCATGTTGTCAGAATAACAAATTTAGATACTTTAGAAAGTGATGTAATGTCTTGAACTACTGAGTTCATCTTCCACTTTGGTTGGCCATCTCTAGAAATGGTTTAGTGACTACTTTGTGATGATTTCCACCTCTAAAGTTAGCCAGTCGTACGAGATAGTGTTAAACTTTTGGCCACAATGTTTGAAGTCTGTCTATTCCAAATAGAAGATTAGGTTAACGTTATCCTTACAATCCCTTGTAAAGCCTCATTGCCCATCCCAGCTTGGATTCTCATTAGCTTCTTTGTGAAAGTTAAACTTTTGTCTCCATTCTTTGTTGGGAGGGATTACTGAGGAGGCACCTTAATTATTCTTTTGAGTGCACATTGCGACTTTTTAAATTTTTCCCTCATTTAATTTGTGCCTAAAAGTATTTTATTGGAGTTTATAAAATTTACATTTTTTATTGATGAATTTTATCATATCAATTTATTAAATTATTAACTAGATTTCAGCTGTCAAATCAAAAGAACTGATGTAGATTATTACCAAATCTGTCAGTTGTTTTCCATTTCATGAAGAGCTGATGTAGATTTGAAATTATTGTTTCTGGTGCAGGAAACATTCCAAAGGATTGATGGGCAGTCAGCAGTATCCAAACAACCAACCTCTTGTAAAGAAAGAACAGCTGCTCTGCAGGTCTATTAAACTTCAAATAGAAATTCTGAGCACAGTGTACATGCCCTCTGAATATTTATAATTAAAGAAAATTTAAAGAAATAAATTATTCTATAAAATTCTACTATGATTTGCATTGCTTTCAACTTTAGAATACAGGGATTTACACAAAATTCTTAAAAATTGCATTTTATTATTAATCCTTGCACCTCGTGTATATTTGATTTAGACATAGTTTATAGAAAAATGTAAATGTGCTTATGGGTCAGTGAACATTCTAACAGCAAGAGAGTAATAAACATACACATAGAATCTGCTATACATTCCATATTGCACAAGAGAACAAGAACAGAAAAAATTCTTACAATTGATGCTGTTTAGAATGAAAGGGAACTCACATAAATATACAAACATCAAAAGGTGCTAAGAGAGGGTATGTTACCCTTCACCACAGCCCATCAGCACTAATTATCAAGATAATCAGATTTTAGTTATAAAAATACAAAACAACCATCACAGCTTTTACAAAAAAATTGGCTGGTATTTTATTAAAAAGTTCTGATTTGGAAAACTAATTCTTTTAGAAATGTTTTAAAACAGTAGTTGACCCAAAATTAGCCTATAGACTTTTCCATGTCTATAATACATATGATATAATGGTCATCTCAGCTATCTATTCAATAATAGACAAGGATTATAATTATTGAAAGATGTACAATGGACATTTGAGCTCCTTAATTTATAGAGATTGCTAGCATACCATCCTTTTATGATATTCTGTCAGTAAAGCTATGTTTCCTGTTTTCTTTAAATTATTTATTTAATTTTTTTAAATTAAGACATTTTTTCTGTTTCCTAATTCTTACCAAGTGATATATATGAAAGACCACTTTTGCAATTGGTTGATTGGGATCCAAAATGTTTGGTATGTATGATGAGCAGATGATGGGTGTCGGAGAATCCATCATTCTAAAGGAAGGGAGAAATTTATAGATAATCAACACTTTACTGAAGAGGAATGACTGACTTAAGTGATGATTTGATGCTTACAATGAGAAAATAAAATGCCTTTATATAGGTTCAAGGTGGTGAGGGATACAAAAGTTGGCCTCAACAACACATTAGAAAATAATAAAAAAATATTTTCAATGGTACATATACAATCTGGCCATAATTCAACTATAAAAGATGCCAAAGGGTCTGACAAGTAGGTTTACATATTCTATATCATCCACTTGAACACAGCTTGAATGGTTTAGGAAGGTGGCTTTACACCAACATCCCCCTCTAAATGGCATGTATGTCTAATTCTGCTTCTCGTGGCTTTATAAGATGTCAAATCTTGAGGGATACTATGCCATCCTGTTGGATGGAATGCTACATAGCTTTTATCTATGTCTAATTCTGCTTCTCGTGGCTTTATAAGATGTCAAATCTCGAGGGATACTATGCCATCCTGTTGGATGGAATGCTACATAGCTTTTATCTACTAGAATAATCTACATCTAGAAAAGTTAGATTGTCATGATCATCAGGATCATGAGTATTGGATTGTGGGCATCTTGTCACACAAGTACACGTTTTAAGGATGTTCATCACACCACTACAGGATCCATGCCAAAATACCTGATCCAAAAACCGGGTCTTGAACCATGAAAGCAAAGTGCAGTCCCCAAATTTCCTGTGATGCAAGAGTTTCCATAAGTGCAAGTGTCAATGAGATCAATGACCTTCAAAAAGAAAAAACGATTCACATCTACTCGTGCTACAATAGCCTTCCAAACACAATTAGGTAGGCCATTATGATATAAAATAAGAAAAAAGGGCCATGCTTAATAAATTTGTACATCTCCTTCCAAAGCACACAATCTGATATTTATCTAAGCATAGCTCATCAATCAATTAATCACATAATGTGGTTACCCCATGAAATGCCCCATATATGCAAAAGGTGACTTATGACAAAACATAGCTATGGAAATCATTGAAAAGGATCCATAAAGGAGCAAACACATATTTATAACATCCTTATAACAAAGCACAAAATTTCTATGATCTAACATCAATCCTTCCACAATCCATCTTTGATTATTTCCCCTCTCTGGAGAACCATAGCTTCACAACAAATTATACTTCTTCAAATAATCATATCAATCTGAAGAGTACCTAAGCTAATAGGGGCAATGCGCCAAGATCATAATAACTAATAAGATTCATCTGTATAACAGTAAGACACATGAACACATGAGTCTAATGCGCCAACAACTCAAAATGAACACTTTCTCTTCTCAATAGTAGAGTTGAGCATAGATTGCACATACAAGAAATGGGACAGAAATTAGATAGTCACGACCTCTTACACATGCACATAAACGTAAAAATGAAAAATGGGATAGTTCGATGTCTTTTTCCACTCTTTCCACCAGCTTTCTGTTCATTTCATCCACCTTTCAAAATTTGCATAAGGCAAAGGATGTAATGAAAATTCACTACAGATCTGGCGACTCACAAGGGCCTTCTTGCTTGCTGAAAGAGAATTTAGAAATGTTACCATCATCCTTGGCCGCAGAGTCAAAATTGAAAAAATAAAAAAATAAAACAGAAAAGAATGCAAAGGAAAGAATAAGTAACATTACAAAACTGGCAGCTTGTCCAGCGCTTGCTTAATCTCTGTCCACTCCTCATCTCAAGGACACCGGATTTGTCTGAAGTATTCGTAGACCGTTTCTAGTTCAAATTGGTTATCGCAGAGAAGTTCCTTGTTTGATTTGCGACTTCATGCATTTAAGTCCTTAATTCTGCCAACAGTCCTATTGCCCAAGCCAAGTCCTCTGCGATAGGAGGGTCTGACTATCCTTCAATGTGGGAGACATCCTCCTTGTGCTACCTTATCAATTGCAAATACTCCTGCTTTAAAAAGAGCCTTCCAGCTTTGCTCTAAGGAGAAGGAAGTCCTCTCTGCACTAAAGAGTCAATCTGGCCTTTTAGCTTCCCAATGGTAGAGAATAAGGCTGTTACTTGGTCTGCACATTGCTGTGTTACCTGCTCCTTTAGGAGGAGATTGATCACCTTCTGCACTATCGCCTTCCTGCTTTGAATCCCGGTGGACACCAACTCGGAGTTTGATACCATGGCTAGTTTTGCTCGATAAATGTTAGCCTCATCAGATTTTGGGGCGATTTTATTGAGGCTATGCTCAACCTCATTGCTTGATTGAAGACCTTGATCAATGGCTACATCAATGAATTCAAATAATTGGAATAGCACCACTGCAATATTAATGATCTCATCCCACTAGGTGTCACTAGCTTCCTTGACGAGGCTTTGCTCCAACTCGCTTTTTTGCCTAACCTCCTCCAACTGCTTTTGTAGAGCATCTCTCTCTTGATTGAACTGAGCTTCCCAACTGGCGAGCCTATTTAAGAGGCTTTTTATTAGCTCTTCCTTTTCTCTTAAGAGAGATCCTGACGACTGCTCCATTAACCGCTTAACTAGCATGTTTATTTGACTTTGAAGTGCTTTGACCTCCACTTGCAAGTTGCTTAGAGTTTTCTTTACCTACTCCAACTCCCTTTATTTCTTTGCCAACCTCCAGCTTAATGACTCATATTCATGTGCAACCATCTTTTTGGTTGCCCGCATGAGTTGCACCCTATCTTGAGGCAGGGCATCTTTTTAGGTCAAGCCCAACCGTCGCCACTTGCCAATCTTGTTCTGTCATTTTTCCTAGTTTTAATACCAGTGGGTCTCTCTTTGTGAACAATATCACTTTTTTCTAGGGGTGAAGTGGCTGATTATCTGAGACGTAGTTGTCTGTTGCACTAACTTGGCTTGCTTCTTTTGGTTGTGCTAGGTCGTTTGCTACTGAATCCTCTGAAATTTTTGCCATGGGCTCAAGTCTGGCACGACTTCTTGTGAACCTTCTTGCTGCCTCGAAGGTGACAAAAATGCAGACAATGGATTGAATAATGGAAGCACTGAAGGAGGAATTGGAGAGGTAGGAGCACATGAGATTGGAGTAATTCGGGAAGGCTACGTTAATTGCAGCGCTTCCTGACTAGAGAAGGTTGCAAGAATAGTAGGGGAGGAGATAGCTTTGGTGGTAGAAATGCTAGGAGCTTGGGCTGTTGGGGCTAATACTGACTTTGGGGCTAGTGATTTACCTGCAGGAGAGGATGATAGGGTAGATACAAAAGTTCCGCTGGTGCTTAACTCTGGCTTGCCGACATCTTTTTTCTTTTTCTTTGCTTTAGCAGGGCTGGCTGTCGATTCCGCCTTCTGCTTTTCTTTCCTTTGGGTCTCTTGTTGCGGAGTCTCTTGTTGGGGAGTGTGTTGTGTTGGGGAAGGTAGCACTGTAGTTCTTGTGGGAGTAGCAGTAGCTGGGCCTTCTCTCGGAACTTCAGATTGAGGTTCCTGAGTCCCTTATTTCACTGCTCTTGCCCTTTTTATCTATTGGAGTGTTTCCATGCTCACCTCTTCTTCACTTCCTTGCTCTGAACCTGAGCTTTCAACATCTGGGTGCTCTACGTTGTAGTACTGCTGAACTTATCATCTGCAGACAATGTGCCTAACCCTTTTTCCTTTTTACCAATTTGTTGTCGTATTACCCACAAAGCTTCAATCTTATGCTCTTTCTAGTGTATTTTTCTTAGAGCATTTTTCTTTTTTTTACTGGTTTTGCTATGTGGGTTGACTTTACATGTTTCTTGGTAGAAAGATTCATATTTTCTAAGCTTTGGAGGAGGCTTCACGAGTGAGCTCAGGGGACTTGTGCCAGTTTCATCTGCTGGATTCCTTAGAACGTCGATATCTGGCCTTCGCTCATGTTCAAATGTTGGTCCTTTGATGTTCTTCATAGATGCAACAAACCTTCCTTGAGGGTCATAATTTGAGTTATCCTCCACCTGCTTAAGCCGAAGTTCCTTCAGCTTGTCATCTGCAATAGAAGCCACTTTCCTCCTTTGTAGGAGCATTCTTCCTAGGCTGACAAGAGTCTTATAATATGTTGTTTTTGCCTTCCCCCTCCCTTATTTGTTTTCAATTATATTCAATTGCGAGAATGTTTCCAGAGGAAAAACTTTGTCTGGAACAAATTTCGGTGACAGGTATAAGGGGAAACTGAAACAATGCATTCTAACGATGGTACCTTCCTCAACAAAGTACCAATCCCTAGGAATTACCCCTCCTAAAAATGAGCGACATTTTTCTGAGATGCGCTTAGGTTGAGAGCTTTTTAACAATGCAATGACCAGAGCAAAGAAGTAATCTATGAAAGAATAATAAGAAAGATTCTTAATCAGAGCCCCTGTCCAGGAATGTATGGACAACTCATGACCATTTACATTTATCCACTTTGGGTTCAAATCTAGAAATGCTTTCGGATCCTAAAACAAAATTAAATGTGCCAGAAATGATGAGTGCTTGAACACCCAAGTGGCTGCAAAATTAGTCAATCCATGTATCTGCTCAACAATAAGCTCAGCGAAGTCCAAAGTGAATTGCGCGTTTTTAGGTATGTGCCTCATCTTATTCAGGACACCTAGTTGGGTGGAGACCACTTGTTTATCATGCTCCAACCCAAATATGAAGGCCAACATTCTCAATGCGTCTCTTGCATTCCTCTCAAACATATTGAGTGGCTGAGCACCTTCCGAAACTAGATCATTTGGGCTCAGTTCTCTACATTCAGTGCTTAGGAAGTTCTTGACTTGGTCTAGGAGTGCATTGAAAGTTTTATCCTCTTCTTCCATATTAATATGATGTTCCCCGAAGAACACAAGCTTATACTGAGAGGGGGGGGGGGGAGGGGTGAATAGTATAAGACCACTTTTTACTTTTCTTTCCCAAACAATATTATCCAATATAATCAATGGCAATATCAATAGCAATAACCAAAGCAATGCACAAATCATCACACACAATAGAGACACCAATTTAACGTGGTTCACCCAATGTGGGCTACTCCACGGAGAAAATATTTCACTAATATTTTCTCAATAAATCTCTTGGGAATCCTTTCCCCATTAAAATGTTTATGGACCTCTGTCCAAAGGAGACACCAATCCCCTAATCAAGTTTGTGGATCTCTATCCACAGGAGAACTCCTTTCTCCTTAGCTCTGATCGGTGATCTTCTAGAAGAATTGTTGCCCCCACTGCTCTGGCTAATGGATCTCTATCCACTGAAGACACCTGTCCTCACTGCCCTGGCTAATGGATCTCTATCCACTAGAGACTGTCGTCCTCTATACTCTGTCACCTTCAAAGCTCTGTCTCAAATCTGCACTAAACACAGTCCTTTGGTCTAGCACAAATCTGCTCAATCTCTGTCTCTGGTCTGGCACAAACCTGTGTCCTCAAATCTGCACCAAACTCTGTCCTCAAATCTATACTAAACACAGTCCTTCAGTCTAGCACAAATTTGTCCTCAATCTCTGTCCTCTGATATGCACTAAACACAATCCTTTGGTCTAGCACAAATCTGTCCTCAATCTCTGTCCTCTGATCTGCACTAAACATAGTCCTTCGGTCTAGCACAAATCTGTCCTCAATCTCTGTCCTCTGATCTGCACTAAACACAGTCCTTCGGTATAGCACAAATTTGTCCTCAATCTCTGTCCTCAAGCCTTAACACAAAGCTTGAATCAATCTCAAATCAACTCGCTAGATCTGCCCCAAACCTTAACTCAAGGTTTGAACAAATCAATCAATCAACTCTGCTCACAAGTCTTCTCAAAGACTTGTCTCAATTCTGCCTTGTAAGCTTCCACAAAAGCTCACACTAATCTGTCCACAAGTCCTCTCTAGAACTTGTCCAAATCTTCTCAAAAAGTCCTCACTAGAACTTGTCCAAATCTGCGCAACAAGTCCTCACTAGAATTTGTCCAAATCTGCTCAATAAGTCCTCACTAGAACTTATCCAAACTTATCCAATTCTGCTCTCAATATGTATTGTAAGCTTTCACAAAAGCTTACACAAATCTGTCCACAAGTCTTCTCAAAGACTTGCCTCAAATCTGCTCAACAAGTCCACACTAGAACTTGTCCAATCTCATAGAAACATAAGGAGAATTGTTAGAGACTCAATATGCTTCACATTCATCACAATGCTTAATTACTTTCAATCATTCTTTTAGAAACATATGGAGAATTGTTAGAGACTCAATATGCTTCACATTCACCTCAATGCTCAATCACTTTCAATCACTCTTTTAGAAACATATAGAGACTCAATATGCTTCACATTCACCTCAATGCTCAATCACTCTCAATCACTCTTTTAGAAACATATAGAGAATTGTTAGAGACTCTATATGCTTCACACTCACAAAGTCTCTCTCTTTTATCACAGAAACATATAGAGAATTGTTAGAGACTCAATATGTTTCACACTCATCAACACTCAACCTCTTTCTCAATTCAATTCAGAATATAGAACAATTTGTTTCATAGAACTTGAACAATTCACTTTAACGCATTCACTTGACTAGGCTCAATCAACTCTACTCAACCAATCACTCAATGAAGTAATCCTTGCTCACATACCCTAGTCCAAGCATATGAATACTCACTCAAATATTTTCAACAATGCTTATCAATCAATCTCACATAACAATGATACTCATGTTCTTTCCAAACCCTAGTTCAAGTTCTTCACTCAACCATTCACTTCAACAACAATGCTTATAAACCAATCTCACATAACAATGATACTCATGTTCTTTTCAAACCCTAGTTCAAGTTCTTCACTCAACCATTCACTTCAACAACAATGCTTATAAAACAAGGTGCATAGCATTCACTTCACAATAGCTCAACAACTCAATAAGGAATCTAATCAAGTCCTTTTCACTCCAAAGTTGTTTTCCAGAAAACCAACCAATCAACTCAACTAAGGAAGAATGTGCCCATACCTTTTTATTGATGCAGAAGTAGACCCCACAAATCTGCCACAATCATAAACACTTCTTTGCCAAACTCAAGGAGGTTAGAAGATAATAATATTTCTCACAATACAAAATAATATCAAACACAAATACACCTTATCACTCCATATTTAAAATAACATCAACACCTTAAACAGATTAGAACAATTTCTTTCACAATAATCCCTTTGGCAAAAAGTCCTTTAACATAAAAACAATATCTTAAAAAGGCTTACTCCTCCAATATGCAAATATAACAATTAGGACTTTATTTTAAAATTAAAATCAAACTCCTTATAACTCCCTTCACTATTTTACCATTAAAAATCACCACAAAACATTAACCTTAATTAATCCTTATGCCTCCCAACTACCTCACGTCAAACCTTAGGGCAATAAAAAATTAAATTAAAAAATGTACCTTTGCCCTTAGTGGGTTTTAAACCCACGACGCTGCCTCCCCAAGCGCCCTAGCCACAGCCTTGGCTGCCGCGTGAGCTAGGCGCTCACGTGAGAGCTAGAGTGCGCACGCACTCTATTACCTCCTCTACTTCCGCCGAACAGAGACGCAAAAAGACAAACCTCCAAACTTGCTGCCGTCGGGTTTCGAACCCGTAACCACTTTGCCACAAGCGCCAAGCCAAATGCCACCTGAGCTAGCCATCGGATGGTGCTAGAAGCCAAGCACTTCAACGTTTTAAGCACACCGAAATTTGGGTTTACACAGCGCACAAGCTCTTTTCACAAAAATCATGGATGCATAGATCGAGACTCCAAGCTAAGGTTTGGCTAAGGTATAAATACCTTATGCCCTTGTTCCCATGCACGTCGGTGGAAATGAATTCGTTGGGGGTTGACGCTTACGTTTAAACTTCGAAATATTTAATTTATAATTATTTAAATTCACTAGAATTTAAATATTATAAATTAATATTTAAATCTTTTGGCTTTATTAAAGATTAAAGCCTCCTTAGGTTTTACCACTTTGAATTTAAATATTTATAAATTAAAATATTAGGACTTCCTTGGGTTTTTATAAAAACCTTTTATTTTTGCTCATCCATGGTTTAATAAAAACCTTTTACTTATGCTTCACATAATATTAAAAATAAATATTATGAAGCTTTTTTGCCATCAACCTTTTGCATTGCTCCTTTTGACCTTTGACATCAACAATAACTTATTCCTTGACATTAATGACAACTTCATTCCTTGACATCAATGACAACTTTGACTCAAAATGTCCAACAGTTCCCCCTCTAGCAAAAGTAGCATCTGTTAGACGATATATCCAACAATGTTTATTTTGAAATGCCCATCCAAAGACTTGATTTCTTGGGTGCTAGGTTCATAAAATTTGGCACATGTTGCAATTAACTCATAGCAGATGTGGATTTCGGGCACTAGGTACTATGCTAGGTAATTGCTTTAAATCTTCGACCCGAAGCTTGTCAGTTGAGTGGCCCTTAATCATTGCCTTGCACCTTCCCTCAGACTCTTAGTCCTTTTTGAAAGTTTGGGTTTTGAGAATTTTGTAGTTGGGTCTTTCAGTACTTCAATGTTGGAGGAATAGGTTGGAACATGTACCTTTGGAGCCTCTGATGAATGGACCACCTCTAGTTTGGAACCACTGGCCTTGGAAGCTATTACACGGCTAGACATTCTCTTCTCCATTTTTGTTTGAGAATTATGTGCCTTTGTTTTCTTCTGCATTCTTTCTGCAACTATGCTCTTCAATGATCTTCCGTGCTTAAGAAAATTTCCAAGTGCTCTGAGTTTGGTAAAGATGGTGTTGGATGGGGAAGGATCCTTTAGAGAAAGTTTCCTTCTTGCTTTGCACATTTGCCACCTTTGTTCGCGTGCCATGCATTTATGACCCCATGCTCATTAGGTTGCGGTAGGAAGCTCGCCACCTTGTGTGATCAATTCTTTTCCCTTATAGAGCTACCTCCAAAGATCTTTACACATTCTAATGCAGATTCATTCCCTGCTCATTATTGCTCAATCCTTCATGCTAGTGCTTTTTGCTTTAACCAAGGTTGAGGTGGATGTTGTTTCGATATTCGATGCACCTATTTGCGCATGGAGGCATTACTTCCACCTCACAAGATAGCTTGGTGGAGAAAAAAAGAACAACCATTTTCTTTTCACAGCTGGCCATTCCCAAAGCCTCTTGATTGGCTTTCCAACATTGGCGTTTTTCTCAAATAGTCGCCCTGAATTTAGATATTGTCTATTGATTGGCTCAATCGGTCGACCTTCATCAATGCTTGTCACCGTTCTGACACCTTCAATAGTTGCGGTAATATTCAACCGATTTGGAAACCTATGACTGATTTTGCTTTTTGAATTTATGGAGATCCAAGTTGTTGCTCTGGATCGTAGGAGACTTGGCTTCCTGCTTATGTTGGAAGTTTCTTGCTATGTTGTTGACCATTGACATTTGAATTCTTCTTGGTTTTCCAGCGGAACTTCCATATTGGCGCAAAATGATTCTCAGGACTTTTGATATGACCTTGTCGGAGGTTATCTGGAATAGCACGAACTATGGTTTGACTCATCTAATAAGAGCATTTGACGTAGCCTGATGATTTTTCAATGCTTTAATGATTAATCCTACACAAGGCAACTGAGAAAAAACAAAACCTTATATATATATATATATATACACACACCACTATCTTGTTTACGGGCCGTTAATCCAGACCCAAGGCATTCGCCACTCCTTTCGGCACGACCAAAGTGCTTGCCTTGGAATCTACCATAAAATTATGGATCAACTTGTCTTTGTAGATGAGGGTCAAATAGAAGGGGAGGGGCTTTGGCCTGCTTACTCTAGGAGCAGATATTTGCAAGACTGCAGGTGCCTTCTGCTGTATCCGCTCCTTTTGCTCTTCCAGCACCTTCTTTAGATTCTCCTTTTGCTTAGGAATGGACAAGATATCCCAAATGGCCATAGCCACAGTGGACTTTTTCAAATGGTCAACCACGCTGAATGATCCAAGGGAGCTAGTCTTCTAAGAGGCACTTGACATCTATTGAGCTTTAGGCTTGTCTATCATTGTTGGAGGGAGTTTCATTGGTTCTGATTGGGTAAGTGTGTTGTTTCAAGTCCTCTGGAGCTCTTGACTTGCTAACTACCGGAGGTTCCGGTGCGCTCTGTTTTGGTGGTATTGCGGCAAAGGATTCCTTTCTAGGCTCAGCTGGCCTTCTTCGAGTATCTAGGGTTGTCTGATTGCTCTTTGCCTACTCTTCCACCACCCGCTTTGTGGACCTTGTCACATAGTCCAATCAGACCTGTGGTCTGCTGGATTGCCCGTTGCATCAGATACTGCATATACCTCCTCTTCGTCCCATGTTACTAGGACTTGCTCCAAAGGCATGCCACCTAGCTCAGGGAGGGATGAGGCAGCGAAAGGTTGACTTGCTGCTTGTACCTAAACTCCTGAATAAGAGGTGGAAGCTTGGGCGGGCATCATTTCACTAAATGCCGCTACAGAAGGCTGGGAGCTTTCTCTAGGATAGAGTTGGGTTGAGGAAGCATTTGTAGGTAGGCAGTACCAAGAAGCAGACTCCTCCACATAGTTGTTCTATATAGGGGCTATCTCCCTGGCAGGATTATGCGGTATTTGTTGTAGAGGGGTTGGGACTGCTACTACCTGCTGATTTTGGGGCTGCGCTCGGTCAGTATCCCTATTGGCCTGAAATTGGGGTCTTGGATAGCCATTATAAGGAGGTCTATTGCCCCGGTTGCCTTGCTGGAACGAAGGTTTTGGGTTGCTCTGATACTGGAACCTCTGGGCGTTTTGTTGCCTCCTCATAGACAAAGTGTTGTCTATGAGGAGGCAACAAAACTCGAGTTGTCTGAAGCACAGGGAATTGGAATACGAAGGGGGGCAGAGACCGTAGGAATGACCAGTGTTTGCTGAAAGGTCCTTGGGTGAATGACTTGAGGAGGCTGGTATGGAGATTGTACACTGGGAAACAGAGACATGGGGGGCCTAGGAGCTAGCCTTCCAATTTGGATCAGATCGTGTTCAGCCTGGATAGCTATGTCATAGGCATCTGGCAGAGAATTTCCCCCTTTGGCCTTGATCATCAAGGAGATTTCAGAATCTAAGGCCTTCAAATAATAAATAAATGCCATACCTGGGCGGGGATGAATCTCAATAGGTATTCTCTGCCAAGCCTTGTGAAATCTCAGATTAAAGTCATCCATAACCTCCATTGGTGCTCTCTTTATAGTTGACAATTGCTCTAGGAGAGACAGTCCATCTGCCTTCTTTCTGAATCTTTCTATGAAAAAAGCAGCAAGCTGATCCCAATCAACAATGAAGTGTGGTTGAAGTGAGATGTACCACTCACGAGCCTTGCCTCTGAATGAAGCTACCAGCAATCCCAGAGCTACATTTTGCTCTGTTACATTATGAAGTGCACAAAGGCTCATATGCAACTATATTTACTTTTTATATTTTACTCTTTTAATTAAATTATAATGGTGCAGTTCACTTCATCTTTTTGAATTGTTACTTCCAAGCACATTAATGGCTGCCAGCATATTTATTTATGTCCAAGTGTTCTGAGCATTATATTTTGTTCTTCGTGAAACTTTTTTCAAGAAACAAAAACCATTTAAAGTGAATCGAATTTAGTGTATGGAAACCACAATCTTCCATTATGCTGCCATTCATTTACCTTGCTTGTTTTCTGTATAGTAGATTGATTTCTTGGGAATCAGATCAAAACTGTTAATGTTTGAGTCTTGAAATCTTATATTTGTTTGGTTTTATCACATGCATTGATGCCCTAGACCAAATTATGTTCCAATTTATTTATAGTTTATATGTTGTTGAATTGAGTCTGATAATTTTTAGCTTCAATCAGTGAAGTCAAGAGGTGCATCTCCCTGCATGGTATGCCTTTCCCCCATCATATGTTTCTCCAAGACTTGGACACATTTCAAAAGCACCAGGAGATATTAGGAGAATCTGGCTGACACCTATTTGCATTTCCAGAAATGTCTCACAATTTGTGGGTGTTCTATGTTGTATGGAATCCTATCGATTGGTAGCAATTGAAAAAACTTACTCATGGCATGCCCACAAACTTGATCAGTTTTTCTGTTCTTGATTGCATGAATTTTGGCTATCCAATACACTCTATAGATTCAGTTTCTTTTCCCTTTCTCCCTGGGGAATATTTAAGGAAAGTAGGGTTTCCTTTTCTTATTCATTTTCGAAATCTTAGAGATTCCTCATATTTACTTCATTATAGATGAAAAGTTGCAAGCACTCGTTTCCAATACAGTTTGCAATTAGAACATTACTTTACCTGCTAGCTTAGGAGGAACTCATAGAACTTGAGTTTTAGGTTCTAGCATAGTATGTAACTATGTAGTATTAAAAAAAAAAAACAGTAGTATTTTCTTGGCCTTCAATGGGATGTACTGTAATGATTTGATATATATTCTATTTTGGTGTCTTGCTATACCTGTTACTTGGCTAATGTGGCACCAAAAATTGATGTTGACTGCTCAAAACTTTGAGATATTAGACTATTGAATTTGGCAGTTCAAATCCTGGGATGTCTCCATTCTAAATGTGGGCAATTTTCCTTATATTGAAAGGTATTTGTTGCCACATTTTGCACAGGGTGCCATGTTTTTGGTTTCTGAATATGAGCTGCTCTTTTCTTTTCCTTCTCCTCATTTCCCCTCTCTCCGTTTCTCCGTTTCTCCCACTTCCTTCCAATTCCATTCCCCCTTCTTCTTTTCCCTTTCTTCCCCCAGTAAGTTTCCAGAACAAAGGTGTTCTCTGAAAATTCTAAGTGTTGGGGCGACACCCGACTTTGTAGCGAAGTCGGAGTGTGCCCCTCAGTTGGAGCGCAGTAGGAAACCCGAAGTGTGCAAGCAGGCAGGTTCAAGCAAAATCTGACTAAGTGTCAGGGGCGACACCCGACTTCGTAGCGAAGTCGGAGTGTGCCCCTCTTCCTGGGCGCACTGTGGGAATGTTCTGGCGAGAAAACAGCTAAGTGCTGGGGCGCACTCCGACTTCGCTCTTCCTGGGCGCACTGTGGGAATGTTCTGGCGAGAAAACAGCTAAGTGCTGGGGCGACACCCGACTTCGCAGCGAAGTCGGAGTGCGCCCCTTTTCCAGTGCGCAGTCCGAACAGCGGGAGAAAACAGCTAAGTGCTGGGGCGACACCCGACTTTGCAGCGAAGTCGGAGTGCGCCCTTTTTCCAGTGCGCAGTCCGAACAACGGGAGAAAACAGCTAAGTGCTGGGGCGACACCCGACTTTGCAGCGAAGTCGGAGTGCGCCCCTTTTCTAGTGCTCAGTCCGAACAGCGGGAGAAGACAGCAAGCACCGGTGCGACACCCGACTTCGCAGCGAAGTCGGAATCGAAGTCGGGTGTCGCCCCTTTTCCAGTGTGCAGTTCGAACAGCGGGAGAAGACAGCAAGCACCGGTGCGACACCCGACTTCGCAGCGAAGTCGGAGTGTGCCCTCTGACCGGTGCGCAGTTGGGTAAAACTAACTCAGAAATTGCTAAGGCAAGTCAGCCTTCCCAATTGCGCTGTTTTCAAACTGTGCAACCCGGTAGCGCCCGAATCCTGAGCGAAGTTGGATAAGCTGCCTTTCAAGGCAGACACGTGTCATACATCAACATCCGACAAGTATCCACCTTCAGGATTCGAGCCAAGACTTGACCGCACAAGGACAAAGCATGGGCTACACTACCGGCGCCAACTGTCACCGTTTAAACCGATGTGAAGTGCCGTCTGCCGCACCTACCCGCATTCCTGCTGACCGAAGACTTGACCCAACGCGCTGCCACGTAGCTGTACCGCCTTCAGGGACACCATGCTGAAAGGACAATCCTGCCCGACAGAAGTCAGCATCAACAGCTCCTCAACCGCTCCTGTCAGCTACCGTCTTGTCTGGGACTCCGTGCCCATGAATGTAATCGGGGGAAATCGGGCTATAAATACCCACCACATTTTCATTGTAAGGTGGTGGAAGGGGAATATATTGCTAGGGGACAATTGTAGCTGTGCGTTTGCCTCAAATATAAACATACACTTGGCTCTGCTTACTCGTCTTTTATCTTGTATGTTGCCTTTCCTTGTCATTTCTGCCTCATGTTTCTTGTGTCATTGCTTGCGCTTGTACTCGAACTCGGACTCCGGCATTTGGTGGCCAAGTATTCCCTGGAATGCATAGATAGAGTATACATAGGATCGCTGATAGCTGTAGTTTCAATGTATGTTTGTAGATGAATGCTGTTAGTAGTGGTGATTGATTCGTCGCCGTGCTGCTTATTCCCCCCACCCAACTCTAATCACATTTGTAATTTCTTTCTGCACTTTTATCTCTTTCAGTACTTTTATCTCTTTCCTTGCACTCTTATCCTAACCAAACCCCCACAGGAAGCCGGCCTTCTTCGGAGATTGGCACGGAAGGCATTCCTTCCTTCCGGCCTTTCAATCTGGTGGGCGAATCTGGGCGCATTAACAACAAATCCTTTCCTCGTGGCAGATTTGTAACCAACAGTTTCTCTGGCACGCCCGATGGGACTAACGTCCCACGTTTTAAGAGCGAATTTCTAACCCGTCTCCACTTGGCGCCACCAGTTTCCCGGGTTCACACGGTGGGACATGGTAGTTTCCCGCCCCCAAACAGAATCGAAGTACTAGTGCTCGCTTCATTGTTGTTCAAAATCAGAGCACCTGGCGACTCTGCTGATATCTGAACACTCTCTGAGTCCGTAAAGACCGGTCCTAACGCCTTCATGCAAACGAGAAGGTGGCGAGCAAGGAATCCGGGAAACCCGCCTGACTTTTACGAAATCGATCTTGACGCTCTAGGCGAGCGCGTCAAGCTGGCTGATTATCAAGCTCGCGAAGAAGAAATCCAAGAAGAAGCTGAGGCTGAAATCCAAGAAGCCGAAGCTGAAATTGAAAAAGTTCAAGCCGAAGAAGAATCCACATCTTCGGACAGTTCCGATACCGAGTACACTACCGGGTCAGAAGCAGACATGGCTGATCATCAAGACGATGATGACCTCTTCCCGGCGGTGGATTCTACGGGACCTTTGGCCCTAGTCGGACAGCAAGTTGTGCCCCCTGCTGCCCTAAAGTCCATCCCTACGTACGACGGCTATGGCAAGACGACATATGAACACATCCAGGACATTCTTGCCCTGGCTGCGTTACACTCCATTACTGACGAAAGTGTGAAGACCCGTCTGTTGGCCCTTTCCCTAAGGGGAAAGCTTCTCTACTGGTGGAGATCATTGCCAGAGGGATCCATCACAGGGTGGCGATAGTTAGCCGGCAGACTCGTGAAAGGATGCAACGAGTCTGTCGATCCCTCTTCTTTGCCGCATCGGGTCCAAAGTATACGAGAGACACCCCGAGAGGAGGTGTCGACTTCAACATCAGGTTTGCGAGGTCTTGGAAACGAGTGCCTCGCGAACTTCGACCGTCGGCGAGTCGGCCGCTTACTACTACCCGAGATCTTTCAACTCGGACATTTGCCTCGTCGTCGAAGGTTGCCAGAATCAAGACATTCCCCGCTCTGTACGAGGCTGCCCAACAAGCTGAAATGGATATCATTTCCATTGGCAGGCTTCCGCACAGAAAACAGCCGCCCATCCATCTGGATTTTCCCCAATCGCAGTATCCATCAGCTTCTGGTTCGGAGCCATCCACTTCAGGACAACAACCCCAGCAGCAATGGAATCCAGCGCCGGTCGTGAATTCTTACGGCCCGCCGCAAATTCACTATCCACCTCCCCGTCCTCCGCGTTTTCCAGCGCTTCCTGCTCCTCCGCATCATGCACAATATTCAACTCCTCGTCCATTGGCTGTATTGCCTCCCCCAGCTCAGTTGCCGCCACCTCCTAACCATGATATTCAGAATCAAATTCTTTAGGAGGTATGGGCCTTGGCCTCTGGCTATCACACCATGTCCAACGACATGACTGTCCTGAAAAAGAAGCAGGCCCAAATGGACCTGGCTCCAAGGAGGCCATACCCGTCCCCGACATTGACAAAAGATCGGCCCCCCGAGCAACAACTGCAAAGGCGGCCCCCTCCGAGGAATGCTGCCATCGAAGATGAATCTGGTACTCCTGACCAGGTCAACTGGTGCACCACGTGCAATGACCCGCATGCTGAGGAAGACTGTACACTGCATCAACACTACCTCCAGACCTTGGCCGACAGCGCCATTGAGGACGAAGAACTCTACATGATCCTAGGCGATGAAAGTAACTTCGCCGTTTCAGAGGAAGTTCCGATGCCGCCTCCTGCCAAAGAAAACAGAAAGTCTGCCGAAGCTGCAGCAAAGCCCTTAAAGGTGTACGCGAGAAGGGATAAGGCGCAACTTGAGGAGCTACCACCCTACAAGAGGCTGTGGCCCTACGCAGCCAAAGAGAAGACTCCTCCGGCGAAGACTGCCGCAGTCAAGCCCCCCATAGCCAAAGCTCTTCCGGCTAAAGCTCCTGCTATTCAGCCTCCAGTTGAAACCAAAGAACAAGCTCAGGAGAAGCTGAGGTATCCGTCTCTGACCAAGAGACAGAGAGTTGAGGCCACTCAGCAGTACCGGACGAAATATGAGCCGGCAAAAGAAGCGGAAGGAGCTAGCACTTCGGGCTACAACATAGTAGACGAGCTGAAGAGAACCCCCGCAAGAATCAGCATGTATGATGCTCTTCAACTCCCAGGCCAGGTTGATCTGCTACAAGAATCTCTGAAAATTATGAAGAACGACAAGCAGATACAACCCGCTGTCTTGGTGCAACCCCTGACAGTCTCAGCCACTGGGAAGAACAGACCACCTCCCTTCTATCTGTCATTACGGATGCAAGGGCACATAGTACATAACTGCATGGTGGACTCTGGTGCTTCCACAACCGTAATGCCGAGAGCCGTCTGCGACCGAATCGGGATGGAATACACAAGGAGCAGCCAAGGCGTGCTGCAACTAGACGGCACCCCTGTCAAGACAGTCAGTGTCATTAAAGACATCCCTATTCGGCTGCACAAAGCCCTCGACATCGTGGTCATCCAAGAGGTTGTGGTCGTCGACTTGGAACCCTACTTCGGCATGTGTCTCTCTAGGGGGAGTTCACTGCGAAGTTGGGAGGGTATCTGTCTCTGGACTACTCTCACATGGAAGTGCCCTTCAAAGGAAGGAGACTGAAGATTTTCAATGAGAAGCCTTCCACTTTCTTAGTAGAGAAGATACCCGGAGAAGAGCCTGAGGACTGCATGGTTCAGCTGACGGAGGAAGAACTGGTGACAGTGGACATGACGGAGCAAGCTCTCGAACAACTGCAAGTAGAAGATGAATTCTCCTTGCGGGACTTCAACGCCGTGATTGAAACCGAGCAAGGCTGCTACACCATTGTTCAGCTCGAGAGGCTTGACAAGTCAGCCAGAAGAGAAGTAGGACCTGCACTCGAAAAGTTGTGGAGGCTTTGCTTTGACGGCGCACGATGCAAAAATGGCGCCGGTGCTGGAGTACTTTTGGTTTCTCCAACCGGGATCCAGAAGGATTACACCTACAGGCTGGCTTGGAGCTGTACCAACAACGCGGCAGAGTACGAAGCTTTGTGCTTGGGTTTGCGAAAGGCGGAGAGGCTAGGGATTAAACATCTTCAGATCTACGGCGACTCAGAGTTGGTGTGCCACCAGATCACAAATAAGTGCGCCTCCAAAAAGCACTATCTCAAGGCGTATCGAAATCGGGTCTGGGATCTGATGGAGTCTTTTGACTCCTTGAATGTCAATGCTATTTCACGTGAGAAAAACAAGCATGCTGACATTCTGGTGTCTGTTGGAGCCAGGTACGTTCCGGCTGATGACACTGTCCAGAAGCCGAAGCCGGTTTGCACCATTTACAGGCCTTCTGTGCCTGATAAGGACACCCACTGGCAGGTGTTTAACTGTGACGAGGAGATCGTCACATTTTTAATAAATGAATCACTTTCAATCGAAGGTAGAGACCCTGATGACGAGCAATATGAGGGCTTGATACAATTAAAAAATAATCATGTCCCAAAAGGACTGATTACTCTTGAGAGTCTCTTTGATCAGAATGACAGAGCCATATCTCACCGGATCAAAGTAGACCCGAAGCAGTATGCCGACCTGGAGCTAGAACCTGGAAAATCAATCAAGGTTGGAACGGACTGCACCACAGAGGAACTCGAGCAGATCAGAGCATTATGTCGAGAGTTCCCTGACATAGTAGCCTGGTGCTACCAGGACTTGAAGGGGTATGACAGAGATATAATCCAGCATACCATTGAGCTAGAGGATGGCGCCAAGCCATTCCGGCAGAAGCAGAGGGCCGTCAATCCAAAAATCGAGGCCATGATGAAGGCCGAGCTCTTGAAGATGCTGGAGGCCAAAATCATTTACCCCATCAAGCACTCATCCTGGGTTGCGAACTTGGTTCCTGTGAGGAAGAAGAATGGAGACATTCGTCTCTGTGTGGACTTCAGAAATCTGAATCAGGCCTCCCTCAAGGACCATTATCCGCTTCCCCAGATTGATCAGATCCTCCATATAGTTGCTGGAGCCCAGAGATTTTCCCTCTTAGATGGCTTTTCCGGCTACAACCAGATATGGGTCAAGGATGAGGACCAGCACAAGACGGCGTTCACCACCAAATGGGGAACGTTCGCTTATCAGCGCATGCCTTTCGGCTTATCCAATGTTGGCGCCACATTCCAAAGAGCCATGGACCTGGCCTTCTGAGAGCTGCTCAACAAAGTGATCGTCATCTATTTGGATGACATGACTGTTTTCTCTCATAGGCGAGAAGAGCATGTTCCCCACCTGCGGCAAATATTCGAAAGGTGTCGTGAATTCGGCATCTCCATAAACCCGAAGAAGTCTATCTTCGCGGTAAAAGAAGGAAAGCTGCTGGGGCATGTCATCTCCGAAAAGGGCCTAGCCATAGATCCTGATAGAGCAGAGGCCCTCCTCTGCTTGACCGCCCCAATCGACAAGAAAGGGCTGCAGTCCTTCTTCGACCAAATCAACTTCATGCGGAAGTTCATACCAGACTTCGCACAGGTAATCAAGCCCATGGCCGAACTCCTGAAAAAGGACGCTGAGTTCCTATGGATTGAAGAAAGGGAGCAAGCCTTCGAGGAGATCAAAGCTCGAATTGCACAAGCTCCGGTGCTGATAAACCCGGACTACTCCAAGGATTTCATCTTGTACGCGATGGGAGAACCAGAGAGTTACGCCTCAGTCCTGACCCAAAAGGGAGATGATGGCGAGGAACGCCCCATAGCGTTCCTGAGACAAGTGATCCAACCACACGAAGAAAAGTACAACTTTATAGAGCGGCAGGTTCACGCTGTCATGAAATCTCTCCGAAAGTTCAGGCACTTTGTCTCCCAGAGCAAGATCACTGTCTTTGTGATCCACCCAGACATTCGAAGTTTTATTATACAAGGAGAACCGGGTCACAAGAGAGCAGGATGGATTGTTAAAATCCAGGAGTTCGACATCGAAGTGCGGCCAACCAAGCTTATCAGAGGCCGAGCCTTGTGCCAGGAGCTAGCCCAAAGTGCGGCAGCCGCGATATCCACCTGCGAGTGGGAGGATCCAGCAACACGCATCAACCTTGCCAACTCCTTACCCGAGGAATGTGACTGGACAGATGAACTGGTGAGATATTTCTGCACCGGAAAATGTCCAGACCACCTGAATGCCTCACAAAGGAGGTTTCGGCTAGGTGCACTGAAGTACACTCTTCGCCCCGAGGGGCTTTACTTTAAAAACATTGACGGCATCCTGTTGCGGTGCGTCGAAAAGCATACCAGTTCAGGGTCCTTAGAGAATTTCACTCTGGGATGCCTGGGGGTCATCATTCCGCAAGGCCTACGACCTTGAAAATAATCATAGTCGGGTACTACTGGCCCACTCGTTTAGCGTACGCGCATGCGGTCTCGTACCAAGTGTGATCAATGCCGGAGATTTGTCGGCGTAAACGAGAAAAGCACCCCTGCCCCTTCAACCGATCCAAGCCGAGACTCCTTTTCAGCAATGGGGTCTGGACTTCATCGGGGTGATTTCGCCAAACTCTGCAGCGGGACACAAGTTTATTTTAACCGCCACCGACTACTTCACACGGTGGGCAGAGGCGATCCCCACAAGGAACGCCGACCAAGAGACGGTCATCAGATTCCTCGTGAGCTTGATTACCCGTTTCGGGGTCCCCGAGTCGATAGTAACAGACAACGGTCCGGGGTTCGCAGGCGCTGTACTCACGGAGTACACCAGCAAATTTGGCATCTATCACAAGATGTCTTCCAACTACTACCCGCAGGGGAACGGTCTCGCCGAGTCCACCAACAAGAATCTACTGAAGATCATCCGAAGGACAGTGGAGGAAAACAAGAGGACTTGGCACCTACTCCTGGATCGGGCGCTATGGGCGGACAAAATTTCATTCAAAAAGTCCATCAAAACGTCCCCCTATGCACTCGTATATGGCAAAGAAGCTGTCTTGCCAACTCACATTGAAATACCCGCTCTCTGGATGCTTGACGAAGAGAGAAGCAGCGGGGATCCGGTAGAAGACAGGCTTTGCCAACTGCTGTAGTTAGAGGAAGACAGAGAGAAAGCGTACCAGGCCTTCACCAAGCACGCTGAAACAACCCAAGGCTGGTTCGCAAAAGGCACCACCGCCCGAATCGGGGACCTGGTGCTGAAATGGGACTCGTTGAAGGCGAAACCCAGCAACCATGGAAAGTTCGATGCCCTCTGGGAGGGCCCCTATCAGATTGTCCGGGTAAACCAGTTCAACGTGTATGTGCTCCGGGACATGGAGGGACATCCTCTCCCCATTCCCGTCAACGGGTTCCACCTGAAGATGTACCACCATTGAAGGCACCCGGAAGGGTCCTTCCTTGTACAGATTTCCCTTTTTGCTTTCTTTTCCAGTTTTCAGCATGTAAATATTTCAGTTGCTTCTAATTTTAATTTTCCAAGTAGCCCAAGTAAAGTCTGAGGCCAAAGCCCGACTTCGTAGCGAAGTCGGGCAGCGCTCATCAAATGGTGCGAAGTAGGGAAGAAGGCGACTGACAAAAGAGCTAAAATGACTAAGTGTGGCTGCCCAACTCGACTTCGCAGCGAAGTCGGGCTGCGCCCTCGCCAAAGAGCGCAGTTGAATAGCAAACTAAGGAAATGCCAAGGGTCGGACTGCCCCCTTGTTGGTGGGTGAAGTCGGACCGTGCCCGTTTTTCGGGCGAAGTCTGAGTGCGCCCCCATTCTCGGGCGCATCATGAGTGATCCGGTAAAAGAAGCTGAGAACGCCCAATTCTAAGGCGAAGTTCGTGCTTCGCCCGTTTTTCGGGCGAAGTTCGGATTGCGCCCGTTTTTCGGGCGAAGTTCGGATTGCGCCCGAGTTTCGGGCAAAGTTCGCGTTGCGCCCGAATTCCGGGCGAAGTTCAGATTGCGCCCGTTTTTTGGGCGAAGTCCGACAGCGCCCCGAATTTTGGGCGAAGTCCGACTTGCTTGCCATGGAAAACAGCCAAAATCATAAGTGTGGGCCTAGGGCGAAGTTTGACGCAATGCGAAGTTAGGTTGTGGACTTGAAAATTGTTCTTTGAAAGGTGTGCCCGAATGTCGGCGGTGACGTCGTCAGCGGCACAACGTTCAAGGAATTTAAATGATTGCGCAATTACCAAAAAAGATGCATTTAAAGGGTAAGGTGCGTTTTGGGCCAACGACTAATAAAGTACGCTTTTCAAAGAAAAAGGCCCATGCGCAGCCGCCAAAATCATAACGTCTCCACCAACCCAGAGTTAACTGCCCTCATTCCCTCCCTCGCGCCATTAATGTTGTAGTGATTGTCTACAAAAGGGCCCCTGGTACAGCCAGAAAATTCATATTGTTTGAACTGACTACCAGACTGCAAAGAATAAAGCTGACAAGTCCTGAAGCCGTAGCTCCTGCCTCTGTTATTTTGACAAGGATGGACAAGGGGAAAGCACCCGTACAGGCGCAATCTAGTGAAGAATCGCACGAAACTGAAGGGTCTCCGGAGTCGAGCGCTCATGAGAGCGCAGCGCCGCAGAAGGACAAGAAAGCAAAATCCCGAACGAAGAGGCGCGTAGTTGGCCAGACTCCGCCCCCACCAATCAACTGCTTGTCCGGATACAAGGATGGTTCCTTTTCCATCAGTCTTTCGAAGCTGCGCTTGAACATCGCAAAGTGGGTAGATAAGGTTTCCCCTTCTCATCACCTTGGAGCTGCGTATAAATCAAACCTTTACTGGTTCCTGTGCCCTCCAACCCACTAGTGCCCGGAGCTGGTCAAAGCGATTGTTGAATACTATAAACCAGTTGCGCAGCAGGTCTGCGACAACAAAGGAAGGGTGTTGTTCACTCTTTTCCGAGAGAGCGTTCAGCCAGCGTTCGCCCCAGGGCTTCAGTACAGCCTCGACGCAATTATCAGAAGGGTGAACATAGATGAGCAGACCAACAGATTTTCTCAGACGAAGCGGATGAGAGAGTTCTTGGACTCAGAGCTGAAGACTCCGTTGGCGGCTGGACAGTGGTCGACCGGCCCCATACCACTGGACCGATTTGAAAACAGATATATCTGTTAGTCTTACAATGACACTGAGATGGGGGGGTGAATCAGTGTAGCTCTTTTAACTTGAATTTCTAGCTCTTAAAACCGCAGTAATTAAAACTTATTACTAGATACAGGTAGTATAACAAAGAGCATCACACAACACAAGATTTAACGAGGTTCACCAATGTGGCTACTCCTCAAAAATTGACTGCTTGGACTACCATCCAAATCCAGCCTTTTCAAACCACCAACTTTACAATTAATTTACCAGCACCCTACTGGAAGGAGCACCAACCCCTGATGCCAAGCATCAACTTGGACTTCAAATCTGTATCTATAAGTTTGACAGTAAGATACCTTTGCTTTTGTAAGACCTCGACTGATCTATTTCACCTTTGCGTTCTCTGCGCACTTCTGCTTTCTCTGTGCAATCACTTCGCACACTCTGCTTCGTTACAGTCGAACTTCACGACCGCCTTCTCCCTTCTTCGCACTCTGCTTTCTCTGCGAATTTCTCACTTAGCACGATTTGACACGACTTGCTCTCTGCGCACTCCGACCGAACTTCGCACTCTTCGATACACCTTCAATTCTCCAAAAAGCCCTCCTTTTATAACAACATTTTCATGATGAAAACCCTAATCTTAGTCGGCTGTAAACCCTAATCTTAGTCGGCTTTCATAGCAACTGTAAACCCTAATTTTAGTCGGTTGTCATCGGACTTCGTCGGCTTCAACTCAACCGCGAAAAAGCAACATGTCGCGATATCGCGATACTTTTTCTCCTTACGCTTTTTCTTTGCTTCGGCCCCCGAAAATACATGTCGCGATATCGCGACACTTTTTCTCCTTACGCTTTTTCTTTGCTTCGGACCCCGAAAATACATGTCGCGATATCGCGACACTTTTTCTCCTTACGCTTTTTCTTTGCTTCGGCCCCCGAAAATACATGTCGCGATATCGCGACACTTTTTCTCCTTACGCTTTTTCTTTGCTTCGGCCCCCGAAAATACATGTCGCGATATCGCGACACTTTTTCTCCTTACGCTTTTTCTTTGCTTCGGCCCCCGAAAATACATGTCGCGATATCGCGACACTTTTTCTCCTTACGCTTTTTCTTTGCTTCGGCCCCGAAAATACATGTCGCGATATCGCGACACTTTTTCTCCTTGCGCTTTCTCTTTGCTTCTGGCCGCGAAAATACAAAATGTCGCGATATCGCGACATTTTGTCTCCTTGCTCTTTCTCTTAGCTTTGGCCCGCGAAACTGCTACATGTCGCGATATCGCGACACTTTTTCCTTCTGCTTTCTCTCTCCTGTTTTAGTCGCAAAAATGCGACATGTCGCAAAATCGCGACACTTTTCCAACTTTCTCTCTCCTGTTTTAGTCGCAAAAATGCGACATGTCGCGAAATCGCGACACTTTTCCAACTTACTTTCTCTCTCCTGTTTTAGTCGCGAAAATGCGACATGTCGCGAAATCGCGACACTTTTCCAACTTGTTTTTTTTCTTCAAACTTGTTGCGAAATCGCGACACTTTTTCCTGCTTTTTCTTTCTCTTCCAACATGTCGCAAAATCGCGACAGTTTTTCCACTTGCCTCTTTCTCTTCCAACGTGTCGCGAAATCGCGACAGTTTTTCTTGCTTTTTCTCTCTTCCAACACGTCGCGAAATCGCGACAGTTTTTCCACTTGCCTTTTGCTCTTCCAACATGTCGCGAAATCGCGATAGTTTTTCTTGCCTGCTGTATATGTCGCGATATCGCGACACTTTTCTTACTTGTCTTTTTCTTTGATCTTTTGCATAAAGGCAACTTCGGTCTTCTTGGAAAATCACTGTACATACTTTGAATAACCTTTGAACTCCTGTCCACTGCATCTGAACAGCTTTTGAACTTCGCATCCACTGCATCAATAGATCTATCTGACTGTGTTGACAACAATGACAATATCGTTGTTGCACCTTGCTCAACAATCTCCCCCTTTGGAATTGTTGGCAACACATGTGCAGTTTCCTGTAACTCTTCTCCCCCTTTGACAATAATAGCAAAGGGCTACTGCAGACTCCCCTTGAGTCCATGCACAACATTCTCAGGCAAAATTGATTACACTTAGCAACAATCATGAACATGAGCAAAAAAGTAATCAAATACTTAAATGCTCCCCCTGAGAATGTGATCCTTGTAGCTAGTCAATTCTTGGGAAGTGTGACCACTCCCAATTTATTGCGAAGGTACTCAAAAACTTCCTTGGGCAATGGTTTTGTGAAGATATCCGCTACTTGCTCCGTAGTTGGAACAAAATCCAACTTAACCTCACCTTCTCGCAACTTTCTCCTTCAAAAAATGATACCCGATAGCAATGTGTTTTGTGCGTGAATGCATAACCGGATTCTTGGAGATGTTAATGGCACTCGGTGTTATCACACTTAACCGATATTGGCTCATTGAAGCTAATACCAAGATCTTTCAGGGTTTGTTTCATCCACAATACCCGCATACAACATGTTGTCGCCGCAATATATTCTCGCTCTCGTTGTCGATAAAGAAACCGACTCTTGTTTCTTACTCGTGCCATGCGACCAATCTGTCTCCAAGATAGAATGCACCTCCACTGGTACTCTTTCGTCATCTACACATCCTACCCAATCTGCATCCGAGTACGAAATAAGGGTGAAGTCTTTACCTTTCGGATACCATAACCCATACTCCATAGTACCCTTGAGGTACCGAAGAATCCTCTTCACTCTTTGTCACATGAGTCTCTTTGGGATTAGCCTCGAAATCGTGCTACCATGCATACCGCCCGCAAAATATCCGGTCCGGTAGCCGTCGTGCACGATAAGCTACCAATCATCGATCTGTACATGGTTTGATCAACGAGTGGAGATTTGTCATCCTTGCTCAACTTGCGACTCGTCGTCATGGGAGTGCTAACTGGTTTACAATCCTCCATTGTGAACTTTTTAACATCTCTTTCACATATTTAACTTGAGAAATAAATATGCCCTTTTTATTTTGATTAACTTGCAACTCGAGGAAATACGAAAGTTCACCAATCATTGACATTTCAAATTCTTTCTGCATCTTATTTGCTAAATCTTTACACGACTCATCTTTGTTGCTGCCAAATATGATATCATCTACGTATACAACAAGAACAATAAGCTACCCATTTTCTGTTTTGACATACAAATTACTATCCACCATGCCTTTCTTAAACCCTTGTTGAGTGAGATAGTTGTCTAGCCTTGCATACCATGCTCGGGTGCCTGTTTTAAGCCATATAATGCCTTCTTCAACTTGCAAACCAAGTTGGGATCATCACCAAGTTCGAAACCATCTGGTTGCTCAATATAAACCTCTTCTTCAAGTTTCCCATTCAAAAACGCTGATTCCACATCCATTTAATAAACTTTGAAGTTCTTGTAGACTGCTAAAGCTAGAAACATTCTAATTGCCTCTAGTCTAGCTACTGGTGCAAAAGTTTCCTCAAAGTCAATGCCTTCAACTTGTGCATAACCCTTACATACCAATCTTGATTTATTTTTGACTACTTGTCCGTCTTCATTCAATTTGTTTCGAAAAATCCATTTAGTCCCGATTATGTTTTTATTTGCAGGTCTAGGTACTAACTCCCAAGTTTCGTTTTTCTCGATCTGATCTAATTCTTCATTTATTGCCTTCATCCAACTTTCATCTTTACTTGCGTCAGCAACGTTTTTGGGCTCAATGTTGGATAATAGAGAGTAGTTACTACTCTTCTTCTTGTCTGAACACCAACATTGGGGTCTCCAATTATTTGCTCTCTAAGATGATTTTTCACGCAATTCACTGTTTTGAATTTCTTATTTTCTTCCACTTCTGAATCACAACTTATACCATCTGAGTCAATTTTTTGTATCTTTTCGGTTTCATTTTCCTCATCTCCTTCAATAACCTCTTCATAAATTGGGTAGTTCATTTCATAGCTAATTACTCGTTCTCTACCTTCATCAAATTTAACATCGACACTGTCCACAATTTTCTTTAGCCTCTTGTTGTAGCATTTGTAAGCTTTGCTTTTTGACGAATAACCAACAAAAATACCTTCATCCGCTCTATCTTCAAACTTGCGAAGATTATCTTCAGTTCTTTTGATGTAGCACTTGCTGCCAAAATTTTTGAGGTATTTTGCTATTGCCCTTTTATCGAACCACAACTCATAAGGAGTTTTGCTTTCATGTGTTCTCAGCATGTACCTATTTTGGATATATACCGCAGTATGGACTGCTTCTTTCCAAAATCTTTCTGCTACTCTGCTTTCAGTCAACATAGTCCGTGCCATTTCCTGCACAGTCCTGTTCTTTCTTTCTACCACTCCATTCTGCCGAGGTGTCCTGGTCGCTGAAAACTGTCTCCTAAAACCGTATTTTTCACAGTACTCTGTAAACTCCTCTGAAATGAATTCTCCTCTGTCTGATCTTAAACATTTGATCCTCTTTCCTGTTTCATTCTCAACCTGGTTTTTGAAAATCTTGAACATGCTAAGAGCTTCTGATTTATGCTTCAAGAAAAATATCCATGTCATTCGGGAATAGTCATCAATGCACAACATAAAATATTTGTCACCATTTATGCTTTGTGTTCTCATGGGTCCACATAAATCGGTGTGTATTAGTTCCAAAGGTTTGCTTGTGTAGTACTCTTTTGTTTTGAATGTGGCTCTAGTTTGCTTCCCCTTTTGGCATGAAGCACAAATGTTGTTTGCGGTGTTTGTCGATGGTGGGAATATCTCACTGCCCTTTTTGAGATGATTTTTACTAGATTATCAAAACTGATATGACCGAGTCTCTTGTGCCACAACCAATTTTCTTCTTCTTGTCCAATAAAACAAGCTCCTTCTGAAGTTTTTGAGAGCGTGTACAGAGTTGCCGGATGTCCTTGATCCAGCTTGCTATCAATTTTCCATTGTTTGTTTTTCTGACTTCACAACCCTGCTTCTTAAAAACTACTTCATGACCTTTATCACAAATCTGACTTACGCTCAACAAGTTATGTTTCAAACCATCCACAAACAAAACTTCTTCCGACTTAATTTTTCCGTTACTAAGTTTAACTGAACCTTTGCCAACTATCTTAGCTCCATCATTATTTCCAAACTTTACTGAACCACCTTCATATTTCTGTAACTTCTCAAATTTCTGTTTGTCGCCTGTCATATGACTTGAGCATCCACTATCAAGTATCCATGGTACACATTTATTCTGTGCTTTAAATGCTGTTTGTACGATTAAGGATTCATTTTCTTCCTTAAGTCGCTCCTTTTCTTTCAACTCCATTTTGATAGCAGTTTTGGGCTCTTGTTTTGCCTTTCCCTTATCAATAGCTTGTGCATGTTTTCCAGGAAGTTTTATATTTTGTCTCATCCTATTTGGTTGAAATTTTCTTCCCTGAAACTGATTTGATGCAAATGTACTTCTACAGTTTCTTGCAATGTGCCCAAAATTATGACAAATATAGCATTCTACTGTAAAATTCATCTGAGGAGAAAAAACATTTCTATTGGTGAAATTCCTTGGTTTTACATTATATTTGCAGTCTGAGATTTTATGTCCATAGCCATTGCATTTAAAACAGAAACCAGAAAAGGGATAATTGAACCTGGGTGATGGTCTTTGCCATGTTGCCGTAGGAGCCATAGGTCTTCTTCTCCTTTGATGTGTGACATTGGTGAATCCATCATTGTCAATTCTCCTTTCGTGCCTCGGCATTATTGCTTTCTTTTGCATGAGACGTTTTTCCTTGATCAACCTGTTTCTTATCTTCATTGTTTATGGATTTTACATTTCGGCCTTTGATCTATTTGATGATTCTCCTTTGACGAAACCCAGACCAAATTTGATGCCTGCAGGCCTTTGGTCATTTATAATCTTATCCAGCTTCATAGAACCTTCTTCGCGTTTGTGATAGCAACTAATTTTGTGATTCATCCCTTCTATCTGCGTCCGTAAACCAATATTCTCTTCTTCAAGTTTGCAAGCAATAATCTATTTTCATGGTAATTTGTACTTCGAGATCTTCGGATATTTTTTTGTATTCTTCATGCTCGTACTTTCAGATCGGTTATGATTTCGTTTGCATCCTCAAGCCTTTTTGAAATTTTCTTATTCTCTTTCCTCTCTCGTTTTCAACTCTTCAAGTGCGGGAGATCAACTCACCTTCTAGATCTACTTCGACCTCGGGGTTTTCACCACATACTTCGTAGTTCACTCCTTCATCCTTTTCTCGATCTTACTTCTTCAAAAGCCATGAAAAGAGCTTCACTTGTTTCCTCTTCAGAATCCTCACCGGAGCTGTCTTCTGATGAGCTGGCATTCCTGGAGATGAAACTTCTCTTCTTGAAATTGCTTTTTCTGAAATTCGTTTTCTTCTTCCAGTCACTTCTTTCTTGGTGTGATCCTTCATCATTTTTGTTCTTCTTATTAAGTGGACATTTAGACGCAAAATGCCCAACGTCTTCACAGTTGAAACATTTAAACGGCAGCTTTCCTTTGTATTTTCCGTTTCCCGTTTTTAGTTTTTTAACAAAGTTTACTTCCATTTCATCTGATGTCTCTTCTTCCTCGGACTCTTGTTTTGCATTTTTATTTTTAAGGGCTTTAAAAGCTGCTTCTTTGTCTGTGGGCTTAGATCTTCCTATCCTCATCTCATATGCAGTCAAAGAACCAAACATCTCATCTATACTAAAGAAATTTAGATTTTTAGCTTCTTCTATCGCTGAGACTTTAGAATCAAACCTTTGAGGAAGAGATCTTAATACCTTTTTCACAACGACAGTCTCCAATATCCTCGCCGAGTCCTCTGATCGTATTAATGATTCCATTAACTCTCAGCATATATGCCTGAATGTTTTCATCGTCATTCATCTTTAATGATTCGAACTGAGCTCGATGTGTCTGTAACTTGGCCTCCTTGATCTTATCGTCTCCTTCATGAATACTCCTCAGTTTGTCCCATATTTCTTTTGCCATTTTACAACTCATGATCTTAACTAGTTCACTGTCTGCTAATCTGCACATGAGAGCATTCTTTGCTTTTGAGTTATTTTCAAACAGTTTCTTTTCGTCAGCCTCTTTTGGAGGAGTGATGGGTATTGTGTATCCTCTGACTACTGAATCTCAGATGTCGTATCCCAAAGCACAGAGATATGTCTGCATCCTGATTCTCCAGAACGCGTAATTAGATTCGTCAAACAATGATGCTTTGTTTGATGAGAAACCTTTTTCTCCTTGCTCTTTCTCTTAGCTTTGGCCTGCGAAACTGCTACATGTCGCGATATCGCGACACTTTTTCCTTCTGCTTTCTCTCTCCTGTTTTAGTCGCGAAAATACGACATGTCGTGAAATCGCAACACTTTTCCAACTTACTTTCTCTCTCCTGTTTTAGTCGCGAAAATGCGACATGTCGCGAAATCGCGACACTTTTCCAACTTACTTTCTCTCTCCTGTTTTAGTCGCGAAAATGCGACATGTCGCGAAATCGCGACACTTTTCCAACTTGTTTTTTTTCTTCAAACTTGTCACGAAATCGTGACACTTTTTCCTGCTTTTTCTTTCTCTTCTAACATGTCGCGAAATCGCGACACTTTTTCCACTTGCCTCTTTCTCTTCCAACATGTCGCGAAATCGCGACAGTTTTTCTTGTTTTTTCTCTCTCTTCCAACATGTCGCGAAATCGCGACAGTTTTTCCACTTGCCTTTTGCTCTTCCAACATGTCGCGAAATCGTGACAGTTTTTCTTGCCTGCTGTATATGTCACGATATCGTGACACTTTTCTTACTTGTCTTTTTCTTTGATCTTTTGCATAAAGGCAACTTCGGTCTTCTTGGAAAATCACTGTACATACTCTGAATAACCTTTGAACTCCTGTCCACTGCATCTGAACAACTTTTGAACTTCGCATCCACTGCATCTGAACAACTTTTGAACTTCGCATCCACTGCATCCATAGATCTATCTGACTGTGTTGACAACAATGACAATACTGTTGCTGCACCTTGCTCAACAATATCTATATCATCCTGGCATGGGTCCTCGGCTGCGACTCTGACAGAGTGGTGCGGCCTTTCCAGCTGGCGATGGCCGAGTGTATCCTGCACGAAGAATTCTACGACTCCACGGCACAGAAAAGTGGAAAGCGCCCTATCTTCTTCGACTGGGCAGATTGGTAAGCATATGCGATACACTCGAGCCTGGTAAAACTGCAGCAGAAGTAGTCGATGGACTTCCGGTTTTGCTCCTTCCTCACATGGCTGTGCCTGTATCACATGCATCACCGGATGAACGTCCCTGACTTGAAGAAAGTGAGCGAACAAGGAGAGCCGCTCCCAGTGTACGAGTGGACTGAGGTTCTGTACCGGAAGGGCTCGTTCTATGATTTTAACATCCAATTCATGGGTCAGGTTATGGGATTGTTCAACCGCGGCGCGTCTCGACCACCGGCAGCCATGACCAAATACTTGCTGAACAACGAGTTCGGGGATACCTTCAGGCTGACTCAGGGCATCATTGTCCGAATTTACGGGTTCAAGGGAAAGCCGTGCTTGCTGCCCTACTTCTGCACTGACCATCAGTTCGGGATGGAAGTTGCTCGGCAGATGGACTATGTTGAAGAGGAATTTGGCCAAGGCAAAAAGAAGGGTCACATATTTCAATATCCTATGACCTGGGCCAATATTCAAGTTTTCGAGATCGTGCAACACGTTTACCTTGAATGGGAGCTGATTGATATGGGCCTGATAATGTTGCCGCAATGCTGGAAGTACGACCCCATCGGGGTCCGGGGAAAATTCACTCACATTTGTCCTAGGGCTGAAATCATGAATGAAAGAAGAAACAGGACAGATGCAGACCTCAACTGGCGCATTCATTTGATGCAATCATGGCCACCATGGCATGATTTTTACTGCGAAGAGGTCACATATGATCCAGAGCAAAACCCAGATCATCGGATGGAGGCGGTTGGCTTCAAAAGGCTCCTCGCTAAGGTGGTGCCACTCAACTGGCATAAGGACAAAATCCTCGAATGCTGGAAGATGAGGTGTCGCACGCAGCACGACAAATCAAGCCGGAAGAACCTTGTTGTTGATGATGAGTTTTCGGCACTTTATGACGAACACATCGACATGTGGCACCCCTTTGAATTTCACAATTGCGTTCCTCGAGGCGCAAATATAAGGTATAAAAGGAGGGCCACCTCTCAGCCATCATCAACTCCCGCGACTTCTAGCACGACTCCAACAAGCAGCCAAGTGGGCCCAATGCAGCTTGTTGCTCCCGTGGCGGTGCCCGAGGCGGCGCAGAGTTTAGAACGATTAACTCCTGAGCTAGCTTCTCCATCAGAAAAGGCGTCTGCGCTCCCAGCCAGTAGACCAAGTGCGGCGAATATTTTCCCAACGTGACCCAGGTACAAGTTTACCGTGGGGACATCAACACTTGCCGCCCCTTTGCTGTCTCTTTCTTCTGGACCAACCACGGCGCCCGGAGAGAAGCAGAGGAAGAAGGCTGAAAAGACCAAGCAGCCTAAGGAGCCAGTACAATGATCAGCCGCAGTGCAGTCGCAAGTAGCGGCGCCAGAGGTTGTCTCTATAGACAGCCCCGAACCAGAAGCAGACACCCCGGCTGCAACCATCCCTTCAGCGTCGGCTCAGGCGGAGCCCGCAAGTACGTCCTCTGTTCCCATTGCCCAAGTCCGCGTCAGCCCTGTAAAAACCGCCTCTCCCACTTCATCAGGGCAAGCCCTAGCCGTGCCTTCCGCTTCTCAAGCTACCCAACCGTCTAGCGGCCCGCACTCATTTGACCAGTTTGCTCAGGATCCTAACGCCTTTCAATCACTAAGTCAAACCCTAGAACCGTCACCCACAGCTAGTGCTGAAGCTGCTCCCTCATCTCCGCATCTTTTGCCCCAGCCGTCCGAAACCCTACCGGTGCCCTCCACCCAAATTCCCGTCACCCCTAGGACCCAGTCACCCTCAAAGACTGCTACCCCCTCTGGTATCCCTCCTACTTCACTATTCGCGGGAAAAATGCCGCAGCAAGCTCAGGCGTTGGAAGACCTCAATTTCTTGGACATTACCGAGGACCAGCCTCTGGCAGTAAGAGCCGTGGGGGGATCAACCTCCTTTCTCCAGGGCGTCAAGCGCAGAAGGGCCGAAGAGATAGCCGCCCCGGTCAAGCGAACCAAGTTTGACCTAGATCGGAGAGTGCTTACAACAGAAAAGCTAATTCCTAAGGTGAAGAAGCCTCTCCGTGACATGACCGAGGCAGACTACGAGCTCCAGACGAAGGAAAAGAGCTTTGACGACATCAACGAGGAATACGAGATCCGCGGTATTCGTCGTAGAACAGACAATCTCCTTGTCAAGCATCTCGAAACCCAGGAGGCGCTTTTCCAGCTGCAAAATACCATAAGGCAGCTCGAGGAGGATTTGGCGAAGGCTACTGCGCAGCTGGGATCAGCGCAACAGGAAATAGAAGAACTCAAAGCCCAGCTGGCCGCCTCTCAGGAGGAGGCCGCAAAGCAGACCCAGACAGCCGTTCGGCTGTCTGAAGAAAGAAGAGCGGCACTAGAGCAAGTTTCGCAGCTCCAAGATCAGCTGAAACAGGCGCAGTCGCAGCTTGTAGAGAAAGCATCACAAGCGACGACCTTTTCCAAGAGCAAGGCAAAGGAAATGCGCGCTAGTCTGCTACAAGGTTGCAAACCCAACCTTGTTAAATCCTTATCAGTTCTGGACTTCGTGTCTAGGATTGAAGAAGTGTCTGCCCAGGGAAAGCCTGTGGTAGAGGAAGCCGAACACCAGGCGAGGCAATGGCTGGACCTGGCTATAAAACTTGAGGAGTTCGAGCGCAAAGGCTTCCAAATCGCCCCCATGTCCCAACTTGCCTCAGAGTGGGCAGATGCAAGGGTGACCTTGCACACTTATTTTGCCAGGACAGAGAATATTAGGGCTACCAGGAAGGCGCTGGACGCCTTAGAGCATGAAAGACACATTCTTCTGGCTCCCTTTCATATTCTGTCCGAGCACGGGTGCCCGAGCTACATCAGAGATGGTGAGTTCCTCACCCTTGAACAGGTTAAAAAGAACTGGCTGTCCTTCGAAGCAGATACAACTGAAATTGATAGCTGGACAGAGCCAGTTCAAGAAGTTCAGGTCAGCCAAATGGTGTCCAAGTACTGCAAGATCAACTCTTCCCTTGAAGAGTTGGGAAAAAGATATAACACCATTGACCTGCACGCGGTCGCTGCATTCCACGCAATACTCAGAGAGATCAGCGACCCCTCACCCTTCCAAGGCGCAGTCTGGGATCAAGCTAAGGCTGCGTTTGAATGCATATGCAGGCGGGAGGCCAAAAGTGGAGAACCTTCAGATTCAGAAGGCGAGACTGAGGAAGCAACTGGTGAAAGTGAACCTGAAGAAGAACAGTTGCCCCGAGGGAAGCGACCAGAGCAGCAGAAGGCAGGGGAAGGAAGTTCCTCTGCACCCAACGGATAAAGGCAGGGTTCTTTGCGTCGAGGCGAGCTTGACCCCCCGCGAGCCGCCAAGAATGTTGCCACATTTTGCACAGGGTGCCATGTTTTTGGTTTCTGAATATGAGCAGCTCTTTTCTTTTCCTTCTCCTCATTTCCCCTCTCTCTGTTTCTCCCTTTCTCCCTCTTCCTTCAAATTCCATTCCCCCTTCTTCTTTTCCCTTTCTTCCCCCAGTAAGTTTCCAGAACAGAGGTGTTCTCTGAAAATTCTAAGTGTTGGGGTGACACCCGACTGCAGTCGAAGTCGGAACGCAGGTGTTCTCCGAAAATTCTAAGTGTTGGGCGACACCCGACTTCGCAGACGAAGTCGGAGTGCGCCCTCGCTTGGAGCGCAAGAGGAAACCCGAAGTGTGCAAGCGAGCGAGTTCAAGCAAAATCCGACTAAGTGTCGGGGTAGACACTCGACTTCGCAGACGAGTCGGAGTGCGCCCCTCTTCCTGGGCGCACTGTGGGAATGTTCTGGCGAGAAAACAGCTAAGTGCTGGGGCGACACCCGACTTCCCAGCGAAGTTGGAGTGCGCCCCTTTTCCAGTGCGCAGTCCGAACAGCGGGAGAAAACAGCTAAGTGCTGGGGCGACACCCGACTTCGCAGCGAAGTCGGAGTGTGCCCCTTTTCCAGTGCGCAGTCCGAACAGCGGGAGAAAACAGCTAAGTGCTGGGGCGACACCTGACTTCGCAACGAAGTTGGAGTGCGCCCCTTTTCCAGTGCGCAGTCCGAACAGCGGGAGAAGACATCAAGCACCGGTGTGACACCCGACTTCACAACGAAGTCGGAGTGCGCCCTCTGACCGGTGCGCAGTTGGGTAAAACTAACTCAGAAATTGCTAAGGCAAGTCAGCCTTCCCAACTGCGCTGTTTTCAAACTGCGCAACCCGGTAGCGCCCGAATCCTGAGCGAAGTTGGATAAGCTGCCTTTCAAGGCAGACACGTGTCATACATCAGCATCCGACAAGTATCCACCTTCGGGATTCGAGCCAAGACTTGACCGCACAAGGACAAAGCATGGGCTACACTACCGGCACCAACTATCACCGTTTAAACCGATGTGAAGTGCCGTCTGCCGCACCTACCCGCATTCCTGCTGACCGAAGGCTTGACCCAACGCGCTGCCACGTAGCTGTACCGCCTTCAGGGACACCATGCTGAAAGGACAGTCTTGCCCGACAGAAGTCAGCATCAACAGCTCCTCAGCCGCTCGTGTCAGCTACTGTCTTGTCTGGGACTCCGTGCCCACGAATGTAATCGGGGGGAAACTGGGCTATAAATACCCACCACATTTTCATTGTAAGGTGGTGGAAGGGGAATATATTGCTAGGGGGACAATTGTAGTCGTGCGTTTGCCTCAAATATAAACATACACTTGGCTCTCGTTTATTGTCTTTTATCTTGTATACTGCCTCTCCTTGTCATTTCTGCCTCATGTTTCTTGTGTCATTGCTTGCGCTTGTACTCGAACTCGGACTCCGGCATTTGGTGGCCAAGTATTCCCTGGAATGCATAGATAGAGGATACATAGGATCGCTGATAGCTGTAGTTTCAATGTATGTTTGTAGATGAATGCTGTTAGTAGTGGTGATTGATTCGTCGCCGTGCTGCTTATTCCCCCCACCCAACTCTAATCACATTTGTAATTTCTTTTTGCACTTTTATCTCTTTCAGTACTTTTATCTCTTTCCCTGCACTCTTATCCTAACCAAACCCCCACAGGAAGCCGGCCTTCTCCGGAGATTGGCACGGAAGGCATTCCTTCCTTCCGGCCTTTCAATCTGGTGGGCGAATCTGGGCGCATTAACAACAAATCCTTTCCTCATGGCAGATTCGTAACCAACAGTATTGTTTTTAAAAAAAAATTAAAAGATAGCTTATGAAAAGGACTTAATGGGGCAGTTGCTTAGAGCTGGTGCTCAATCACATAACATTAGTATTTATTAGAGTAAATTGTTGATTAAAAGCAAAATGCCTCAAAGGTTACTTAAAGTTTGCAATGGGTTGGTTATGAGATTTAAAATCATTGCATACACAATCTGTATACAATAGACATCAGAAGAAAATTAATCATCCAACAAAATGTTGAGCAAATAGAGTAACGTTTCTTTAATTATCATGCAAATGGATGATTTGTGGTTATAACATTCAGTCATACACACGATAAGATTATTTTGGCTATGAAATATACTGGCATCAATGGAAGATTTCACACTAATCATTTCATAAATTTTGCATCTGGATCAACTTCCAATGGCACATAACTCATATCAAGCTCAATTCATTCTTACACTGAGCTTTAGTACATAGTTTTGCAAATACTAAAAGCAGCTATTTATGGTTTGCAGGCTTTGCTATCTTGTCCAGTGGCATCCATACGTACTGAGAAACCTCCATCTGATATTTTAGAAGTTCACTCCACCATGCCTCTTGCAATTGATGAAAGGGGTCTTCCAGTGAGAATTGTCTTTAACAATTTGATGTTTACTTTCTTCATTCATTCTCTACATTTATGCTTTTGATCTTTAATTTAATTCTCATTTGTTCCTCTTCAGTTTGCAATTCCTTTGCAACAGGATAATTAATAAAGACGAAGAATTAATCAACACATTCACACTTTGTACTTTGTATCTAATCATTTGGTATTATTGAGTGTATATAGGGTGTATATCACTGTGGCTATCATTCCAAAAAGTCCTATGGTGCAACTTCTTACCTAATCAAACATCCAGAGGGAAACATCCTTGTTGACAGGTATTGTTAGTATGCTATGTTGCACCCATATTATTTCTGCTGGACATTATAATTGAATTCAATGACACCAAATTCCAATAAATGTATTTTCATTATCTTATTTACTTCGCACCATATTATATGCAAAATCCTAACTCTCATAATTAGATTGCAAGATATATTTATTTATATCAGTATAAAGCATCTCAAAAGCAACTATGGAGGAGCATTTGGATTGTGTTAAATGTCTTGATCTAGGAACTAGTTTAATTTATAACAAGTTAGGAATTTCTAGTAAAATTAAGTCTTGGTAGATATTCAAATTTGTCAAAAATTATGAAGATGTAAGCCATGAAAGAAACTTCTTATGATGTAATGCATGTAGCAATTTATACCTCCATCTATAATGATCCTAGATGAGTAATTGAATGTTGCATGGGTTTGAGCAGAGAGAGCCTTTCTTGAAGGATATCTTTGTGTGAAGTAATAATGCCATGTGGCTCTCTAGGGGGACTCATCTAAGTTTTGTACCTTCAATATTGTATTAGGATACATGGAGATAAGGCCATCATGTTGACCAAAAGTCCTTGATGTTTATGTCTTTAATGTTGAAGAGTGTATAATCAATGTTAGTAGAAAATATGCTTTGTGGTCTATGAGAAAACATGGTTAATACCTACTAGTAGTAAGAATTGTTTTAACTACTTAGAAGTGAAGGTGTGGTCAACATTTTCCTGATAACAAAGGCCTTCCTAAGCATTTTTACGGGAAAAAGACTTGAAGGCTTGACTAGGAGCTGATAATGCCTTCTAAAATAGTATACGACAGACCCAGTTGATTGTATATGTGGGACAGTATAGAGCTCACTTATAATGAACATTGGAAGATCCTTCAGACAAAAGTTATTCCTCATTTAAAAATGAGTGCAGATTATTTAAAGAACTAGGAGCTGAAGGGGTACACCTATCTTGTTGGGGCCAATGGATATATGCCTCTATTTGAGAAATACAAGTCTCCAATGAACATTGAACTTCCAGTTGTTATTGGTCTACTCACAGACAATGATTAGAGTTAAAAGGGTGTGCCACCAAACTGGGGCTTATGACAGTATGCCATTGTTACAAAATTCAAAAAGTACAGTGTTTATTCTGAGAGTAAGGTTGGAAGATAAGACAAGACCACCACAGTGAGAACACTTTGGACTTGACTAGAAAAGTGGAAAGCTTCATTCCTACCATTTAATGACTTGCAAATTTTAAATGGCCTGAGATAATTACGATATGTGTAACATGGTGGTTATTGAACAATATTCACGTTTATCATGGACATAAGATTACAGGAGGGTAGTGATAGATCTAGATAATCACAAGCAAATGATTAATTTTAGATGAGAAAAAGTTAAGATTTTTATTAATTTTTTTCCTCCTTTTTGGTTGGTATCTATGTAAGAGAAGTATTTCCTAGTGTCACATTCATGGAATGGTTACAAATTAACCAACACTTAGGTTTGACATAAACTGTAAGTATATAGCATATTCCACAGGCACATGATAAGTGTAATAAAGCACAAACATAAAATACACAACATAAGGTGTTCATCCTTTCCTCCTTGCTTAGAAATTGTCCTCAATTTCTATTGTGCGTATAAAAATTGTATCTTCAAAGTGAATTGAAAGGTTAAATATAGATTGTGAAGGCAAATGAACTTTTTTGGCTGACGACATACATGACAGTGTACTTTTGCATGGGGATCAAGGTCATAATACCATGTGGAAGTGTCTTTAAAGAGCAGATGCTGAAAACTGGAAACAGTACTCTATAGAATAGTAAATTTTATACCTGCCATGAAGTGTCAACTAGGAATCCATCTTATGAGATACCAATGCAATATGCACACTATGCAGACAATAATTCCTAGACTGCAGTGGCAATTACTCTAATACAATCAAGATCAATAATAAACTTGTGCAGTAAGGGAGTACAAATGGACGCTTGCAGCAACATTCTAAGCAAAAGAATCATTACCATCCACAATGCTGAAGGATCCAACGCAGGATCAAAGGATTTACATAGGGGAGTTCTAAAGGCTATGAGGGCCATACCTGGTGATACAGGGCCCTCTCCTATTACCTCAAGGCACACTCTTAACATCCAAATTGAAACTATTGGAAGTAAAGAAGAAATTGGTGTCTACAAGGCTTGATATACTATCCAAGAGAACTAAAAGGCCTACAGACTGAACCTGAAAATATTCATGTTCTTGTATTTGTAAAAGGAGCACTAACAACTGACTTTGCAGGTGGTGGAGAGTTCTGTCCTATATATAGGACAGGGGTGGACTAACTTTGTTAGTCCGTGGGTATGACTACAACGAGCCATATAGGCCGGTGGTTTTGGTTTCCTTTCTTTGCCCATTTACCACTTTTCTGCCACCTTCCTTGACATTTTTGCTTGCTAACTCTTCCAAAACCCTGAAATAAGGATAGAGTCGCAATTAAGGGACGTTTTGACACGCATCCCCCAAAGCACGTGCCCTAAAAATTGACGGTGCCAAGACTGGCACTTTAAATGGGGAGCTTGATCTTCAGATGAATTTCAGGGTTTTTGATGTACGACTATGATCCCAGCGTGCTTTTACACCTAGGGTTCAAACGACGCATCATTTGAATCGACGATTATGATTTTATGACCCCTAAAGGGAGAAAATCAGTTGTCAGATCTAAAGGAAAAGTTATTTTCATTTCACCCACTATAAATATCCATCTCATCTCATTTCTCACCAAATCATTACCAAACATCTACAAAATGTCTGCTATAATTCTTATGCTCTTGCTAACATTGCTCTCAACTCTATCCTTTGTTGCTACCACGACACACAATCTCCTCTCTCTCTCTCTCTTGCGTTCTTGCAAGTACAACCCAAGCCATTGGTTGCTGGTTCTCTACCTTCCATAGAGAAGGATAGGATGCTCTACTAGCATTTGCAGCCAAAGGTTATTGTTTGTCGTTCGAGGACCAGTTTCCAAGGCAAGTCAAACCCTTTGCAAACATTCTAGGTGTGATCTCTCCTTATTTACTATGGTGATGATGCAAGCAAGTTAGAATAGGAGGGAGTGTTTTATACTTAGTATGAGATGATTTGGTCCTTGATGCCCTAGGTGCCAAGTAATTTGTTTGTATTGCATTAGGATTAGCCCTAGCTTTCACTTCATTGTGGAGAATCTTAGTATGGTTTACTCTTGAATGACCTATTTCATTTATGTTTGGATTAAGATAGTTATCAGCTTTGATTGTTTTTTTACTATTATATATCTTAGTTCAAGCATTTTGGTTGAACTTGTATTAATTCGAGTGATTGTATGAGATATTTGTTTTTCCCACAAACATTTTGGTGAACCTGACATGAAATCTGCCTTTGAAGGCCTTTGTTTCCATTTCTGAGCCCCTAGGGTTTAGTAGGTTTGCTACCGTAGGTTTTGTTTTAGCGGTTGCTCTTAGTTGAAAGCTGAATAATATTGCTGTAGTTCTCCTCTTTCTCCTAGGGATGCCTTGAAAATCTAATTTTGTTCACTGTGAGGGTTTTCTGTAGTTTGCTTGCTCAAGGTTAGAGGTTTTGGTAAAATCCTAGTTGCTCTTGAGTAGGTCTCCTACTTACCTTGTAGCTCCTCCTGCTTCTTCCAAGGGCTTTGGAATTATTACTAGGTTTAAAAAGAAGCAAATACTTGAGTCCTTAGAAATAAAAGAGGATCTCCCATAGTCTATTCCTCATGAAAATTACACTGTTCATTCTTTTGCGCATAACTGAGATCATAAACTTCGAATTAGGCATTGGACATAGAGATTCTGATTCTAAAGAAGAAAAAGACCCTAATATTGATGTTGACGAACCTTATAGATCTGTCGTAGGGTCCCAAAAGCATTTGGAGCGTTTGCATTAGGTAGCAATGACGAGTGATGTGTTGAACTGGGATCGCCCCTTAATGAGGCATTCGCAGCAAGGCCAAAGGTTGCCTCTAAATGTGGTGATTGCAGAAAAACAATCACATGCCTGAGTATAGAAGTAATATCTGAAGGATTCTCGCAAGGATCCAACAAATCTGACCTTCCAAATAGTATCAGCAGGATTATGTGTATTCAGACTCAGACTCTTAAACACATGCCAATGGTTTTCAAATTTCTGCATTGAATTAATCCTTAAATGCATGAGCTTCTGTTCATTAGAGTGATATTCATGATTGATATCTCCAAGAAATTCTCGGATTATCTGAACTATAAGTTCCTGTGTAGGCCAATGTGCTATTATATTGATTAATTGCTTGTTTCTTTAAAACTGGAAACATCTTCCCATTATTAATTACAAATTTGTGAGTAAATATAGCCTCATTTTGAATGGATTAGAAAATACTATAAAAATAACAGGATGCAATGTAGTTTGCTTTGTAAATGCAGGTTACATAATGCTTTAAAGGCTCTTAAGAAACATAAGCAGACTTCTATGCATAAACTATAGTTTTTCAATATAGTTCGAATAGAAAGCTTTTATGCATGAACTTATTTGGCTTTAAACTGTCTGTTGATCTGCTTTGAAATTCAGTTGATTTTTTCTCACTTGTGCAACCCCAGCTATAGTGCCATTACGTTGATTACTTGTTTATGTTAAAGTTGTTATGGCTTTCTATCACTACCTACAAAGTTGGAATAAATATAAGCCCTTCTGTAAATGAATTAGAGGATCCTATAAACATAGTATGATACGAAATAGTTTGTTTTGTAGATGCAGATTGAATTATGCCTTGGAGAATTTTGAGAAACATAAGCAAAGTTCTTTTTGCATAAACTTAAGCTTTTCAATATAGTTCAAACAAAAATATTTTATGCATGCACTTATTTGGCTTTGAACCGTCTGTTGATGTGCTTTGACATTCAGTTGATCCTTTCTCATCTGTGCAGCCCCAGCTATAAAGGAAAGCTTGCAAGCCAAATAGAAGCATTGGGTGGGGCTCGCTACATGTTCCTTACCCACAGGCAAGCCACAGTATACGTATTGGTACCTATTCCTATATTCTTTTTTGGATATTTTCTTTTGAACTTGGATAGCCTAATGTGCTCAATCTGATTAAATTTACAGAGATGATGTGGCTGATAATGATAAGTGGGCAAGACGTTTATCTTGTGATCGCATATTGCATAAATATGAGGTAAAATGGGAGGACCTTTCTATTTGGAAACTCTTGGAGTTAAATCTGCATTTACTTTTTCTTTTTATTTCAAGATTGCTCAGACACCAGATTTAGAGGATGCTTCAAGATGTTATAATATATTGCTTTGTTCTTGCAATCATTTGTCTTTTCCATTATCATTTACAAAGAAGTACCCATCTTAGCAAATTTCTACGTCATCTTAATTATTGTTTCATAAATTACTTGTTTAACTAATAACCTCAACTGATCTCTACCCTCCTCTAAAAAGTCTCCAAGCAGAATCCTTAATAATGTTACTGTAATAAGTCTTTTACATTACACGGTAACATGTAAAAAATAGAAGCATTCTGGCTAATTTGAGGGTGATGGAAAAAAAAAGGAATAGAAGCATTAGCAAGGAATAATTTTTTTGTGATTTTAATCATAATTTTAATTTATTAAATAGTTTCATGCATTCTTATCCATTAAGATATCCTGCAAGCACATGCTTGAAAAATGATAGCTATGCATGGCTACCTTAAATGCAAGAGAGTCCACTGCAAGATAAGCACTCCTATTATATTTAAGGATAATGGTTAGCTTACATGATGAACAGAACTGAATTATGCTTATTATTTGTATGCACAGTACTAGATTTCTATTACCACACTTGCATTTTATTACCTTATGATAAAATGATAAGGTAGAATCAATTTTTACTTGTATATAAACGCTATCTAAAAATGTAGGATAATATATCCTTGCATAGGCTCTAAAAAATAACTCACTGTCAATTCCAACATTAACTTGATGGCGTATGATGGTTTAATGCTCCTTTTGCAACTCCATACACAAAATATAACACTACGGACCAGTTTGGAAACACAAGCATTGTTAATTATCAAAGACCACAACATAATAATCCATCAGGCCAGTTTGCCATTTACTTCTACATTATTTCTCACAAGAAATTATTCCATAAGTTCTTTGAAAGTCCTAATACTGCTCCAACATTCATTGACAATCAATATAACAAGTAGACTGGTGTTACTAATCCAATATCCAATGCCTTTGAACCTAGATGCAATTTGTCTTGAGTGTGGGGATGCAGAGATGTACACTTGATGTTGCTGCAGCAAAATCCTATATTCACATGTCGTTTTGGATTTATTTCCTGAAGCAAAAAATACACATCAATCAGAATTGATCATTTGGATGTTTTTAAATAATATATTGTAATATTTACTACATATAAAAAATCTCATCGTAAATAATGTCATTGGGAATAAAATACTAATATACTAAAACTTATACAGAATATATATATGCGTAACATATATAAATGCATATGTTCAAGATGGTCTAGCAGCCCTAGTCTCTTTACTGTAGGTTACCCTAGTGTCTTTACTTGAGTTTATCGTCATAGTACTTTTTTTGTTACTACAGTGCATTATAACAGCTCTTTTTGGCAAGTCCCATTGACCTACTTTGGTCATCCATGGACATTAATAGAATTTTCTCATCTGCAGTGGTCAGGAAGGAGAAATTACCACAATGAGGATTTGGGTCCACTTAATGCTAGGCTTTCTTCTTTGCATTCATTTAGCTTGATGATAGGCAAAAACAGGACGAGGCTAAGTGGAAATGTTGGGTGAATTCCATGGAATAGTATAGTTAAGACAATAACACTTAGCTGAGGTTGGCGGTGCAAGAGGTTGCTGCTGTGCACTTCAATCATTGCTGCAGTTGGATGCTCCAACCATTGCTGTAGTTGGACACTCCAAGATGCTGCTATAGGGTGCTTCTGTTGATTGTTGTCACTGGCACATCATCAATAGCAGAATGTGTGTCTATATAGAATCTAGATAATGGATAATTATATATCATTTTGTTCCTCTATAGATTGATGCATGTTCTACTATGTAAGGGGTGACGACTGCAAAGACGTGATATTAATAATTAGAACCAATAAGCAAAGTTACCAGGAACAGAAGGGGGTTGGAGGTTTATTTTTTTCCCTGGGAAAGGTTATATTCAATTCGAAATATGTGCTAAAAATGAGTTTATACCATAATAAAATTCTAAAATGCATCTCAGCTCAACATTGCCTGCTGTGTATCATCTCAACAATGTCCGCATCCCTCTGTCGATGGTGTCTCAGCTTACGGTCTCAATGGTGGCCCTGCAAATCTTTGAGAGGAATAGTTTGACCTGGTTTTGATTAGTTGTCTAGGATTTGGGAATTAATGATTGCAAGGTAGATTCTGTGTGTTTAATTTTTCTTTTAATTGTTATTGTTTTTAAAAAATGTATACTTTTTAAGATATTATAAAGTTAAAAAAAAGGTGGGTGGATCCCGGTAACTGCTTCTAAGCGGATGCTGGGTAGTTATTTTTATTTTGTTGTATTAATTTCAAGTTTATTGTTAATAGATTTTTGCTTACTTGTTTATCTTGAGGTAGGAAATGGACCACCGGCCTTTGGGCACACTATTAATTGTACCTTCTTCAACCACAATGCTAATATTTAAAGGATAACTCCTGTCCATTACAACTTATGTATAAGTAATAGTTAATTTCAAAGAATCATTTCAACATGCATCTAATCAAGAGGGGAGAACCATGCAAAAACTAATAACATTCAACCCCGGTCAAGCAGCGGTAGGGGGATCCCACATGATAAAGAGCTCTTCTCTGTAATTTTTTTTTTTCATCATTATCTGTCCTGAAGATGGGTCAAGAGTTATGACCAATGTTGATTCTGTAAGTCTTAAACACAGGTTTTTCCAGAAGATTTGTCTTTCATTTATTGTGCATTGTGTAAATCTATGTTTTCTTAGCCTTGAAGTTACTGCTCATTCACAAATATTATCAAGCATTTTAGAAGATGAATTGCAAAGCAAGCTAACAGACAAGGAAAAGGAATGAAAAATACAGACCAATCCTTGGAATCAGTCAAGCAGAGACCTAATGTAGAATTCTGTTGGGCAGATTGCTACTAGTTCAGATGGTTTGTTAAAAAAGAACTGTCGTACATTGGCTGATGATTGTAGCACAGTGGTGGTATTCTGCAGTTGGAGGAACAATTATGAATGACAGAGTAGGTTGACCAAACAAATCATCAACATGCAGTCTAGACGGCCTGCAACACAATATCTCCGATGGCCCTGCACAACACAGTATTCAGATGGCCTAGTTTGCAGTCCAGACGGCCTTGCACAGCAGTTAGACAACTTGCCCTTTAGGTCAGATGACTTAGGCTTGCATGGGACAGCCTGGATTTGGGTCTAGATGGCCCTATAACTGAATAGAAACAGTTCGGAATATCTATCTATAGCAATAGCATCTAGATGCAAACACATACAATAAACATACACAATGGCAATGGCTGAATAGTGTAATTGATATTAACAAGGACACATCTGTGTATTACACTCATGCCTATACGGATGCACACTTCAACATCTGTGTACAGCATCTACCTTGTGCATACAGTGTACTCTCTTTGCCATTTTACAGCTTCTCTAATATGTCTTTGATGGGGGTACCCGCTCAAATGATTGAGGGGGTCTATTTAAACTTATGGGAAGGTAGTTTTTCTCAACTACCAACCTGACACCTCACCACTCACATTACATTTGTCATGCATTTACATTTCGTTTCATCTCCAACTACAAGACAAACTGCATGACAACTAAACAACTAATGACTCATCCGTACATAACTAACACTTCACTCAACATTACACATTATTGCATGAAATATTACATCATAACTTTATAACATCAAATATATCAAAACTATATCAAAACTTTATCATGTGCGTACTTGACTTCCAATGCACATTCCTATTTTTGAACTTGAGGTGGTAAGTCAAAACTAGTGTCTACTGCTACCCTCCCCTCTAGATTGATCGACGCCCTCATCGATGAGTGTTGTTGCTTCTAGGAGCTCTGACCGTGTTGAGGATGAAGTACTCAAATAGGTATTCCTCCTAGCTCCTAAAACTACAGCTTTAATGTGTCAGTTTCTCTCTTCAACTGCTTTGCATAGGCCTGGTAACGAGCCCATAGGAAGCCATTTGATGTGACTTCTGCTCGATTTCATCTAGCCTAGCCTTCAATTCAGCTTTAACTCTTGTAAATAAAAAACAACTGATGTTGGCAATGGGAAGGGATTTTCAGAAAAAACCCTCTCCGGCACAATTTTTGCTTCTCGACAACTTTGAATTCCTTCTACTTACTTGTCTGCTCTTGCAATGCAACTTTCTTTCTCCTTAGGGAAATCTCTAGTACTGCAGATCTAGTTTGCTTTTGTGCAATGGCTGTTACTTGGAAAATTTTAGTCTGTACGACCTGTGTTCTTCTCTTCCTACAATGCTTGGTTCTTGCTCCTCTTGGCTTCCCTCCAGTATTGAGCGTTTGAATGCGTAATGGCCAGCTCATGGCATCTATTTATAATATGAAAGTAGGGGGACAACCGGCTTGTATGCAGCTATCTTAACTACCACTTCACCTTCCTTAACTGTTCCATGAAATTGGATGTTTTGCATGTTTCGTCTTATTCATTCTATTTCCGTCACCTTGCACATAGCAATTTTGTACCTTTTCCATGTGGCAACTTCATTTTTTTCCTTTGCTCTGCTTGGACGACTCTGGCTACCAAACGACCTACCTGATTGTCCATATAGCTTGTCCTTTGGCCTTGTTGGGTGACTTGTTTGCCTAGACGGTCTTCTTTGTTGATTTAGACGACCTTATCTGATTGACTACTGTCTTGGTCTATCAAATTGTTGCTCTAGATGGCTTTGGTGGCTAGGCTGTCCACCTCCCCATCCCGTATGTCTTCTTTGTCATTGACTCTGTTGTGACGGTCTTCCAAGCTCCATTTCAATTGCTTTAGTCCTTTGTTCTTCCAACAACTCCACTTCTTTGGACCACCTGCCTTCTCCCCTTTCAACTTCTCTTTTGTCGGACGACCTTGCCATCACTGTTGGTCGAACTGATTCTTCAAACGGTCTAGTTGTAGTTTGCATCGAATTTCTTCCTCCCAAATGGCTTTTGGCAGATTCAGACTGTCTTGCCCTCAAATTTGATGGACCAAGGGTCATTCAAGGTCTCTTGTTATCTCCTAGATGGCCAAGGTATGGCCCAGACGACCCACCCTACTGGTTGTACAACAACAACCTATGGGCAGTTTGAGGGAAATTTCTTCCCCTCAAACGTTGAAAAGGAAGCCAGATGGCTTCCCCCCTCGACCTGGCTAATCTGGGCAGTTTGGGGATCCTAATGGGCCCTCTCAAGCATGCCTTGGGTCATTCGGTAGCCTATGCAGACCACTTAGACTTCCCAAGGAAACATTTAAATTTGCTGGTGGATCCTGAGTTCTCCAATTTATCCGCCTTCCTACCACAAAGGTATTTCCGTTTTGAGGTACTTGCAACATCCCCACATTCGGCAATAAGTTCTCATTGCCTTTTGATTAAGCAACTTGTCTCCTTGGTGTTCCTCACCTCACCCTTCTTCTGAGTTCCAAGCTAAAATTGACGTTACTCCAGTCTTCATCATCACTGCTTAAACTCCTCAAGGTTACACTACTAGATTCCTATCCTAAGTTCCCAACTCCTACTCCACTTGGCAATTTTTATTGAGGTACTTGTGGATATCACGTCATTCCATTTCGCTTGATGTAGGTCTACTAGTTGAATTGTGAGTCTGTCTTCAAAAACTCAACTTCTTGCGCATAATCATCAATTCCCAACACTTGCTTGTCTGTTGCGCACCCCTGAAGGTCTCCTTTGAACTCGTCCCTTCTCTGGAAAAAATTCTACCAACTGCTTGAATATCCTACTGCATCCTCAATAGCTCTTGTGCATGTTGCTTGTTGGTCTAAAAATCTACCAAAGGTTAAAATATGCGCCCTGAGACTTTGACCAAGATTGAAAGACCTTGAAGAAGCGAAGCTTCAAGCGTCAATCTTTAGAGTAGGCCGGTTCCTCTTAAATCCTAACTAGCTGATCCTAAAAATAGGGGGGTGAAAAGGGTGCCGAAAGGGAGCTGTATCTAGAACTTTTAATGGTGCAGATTTAGCAACATCAAAATACATTATGTATAAAACCACCTACTATTGAATCATGAGCAGATCACCTAACATATCAGCTTGTCACTGTCACTTACAGAAAGTACTATTCAATTATTTATCTAAATGTTACTCATTCCAGTACTAAAACATGCAAATACAATAAAATCCAGTGAGCAAAATAACTATTGCATACATTCAATCAACATTAAACAAAAATGAGTATCAATTCATACACACTTTCAGTAGAAAATTGGACAAGAGATTAAACAACAATCTGATATTTATTCAACAGAGGCGTAGAGCTCATACAATAATGCAAATTGTAAATACTAAAGAGCCGACCTCTAGAACCTCTTACATTCTAGTATATATAGCTTTACAATTCATTCTGTTGCTTGGATTTCATTGCCTTGAGAGTGGATGTTGTTATGTTAAGGGACTTGCCAGCCTACGTGCATTTCTGCCAGTCTGTTCTATTGCAACTGATTTGGGCGGACTACGCTGACGTGGCCACATCAGGTTCCATATGAAGAAGTGGAGGCTGAGTTGTGCACATCTTGTCCCTAGGATTGTCTGATAGATCTGTTATTCCATTAACTGTCTCATGCTTGCCTACTCACACGAGTGTCAATGAGTGGCTTGGTTGTTGGATTCTCTTGACAGTAGACCCAAAGCATCTGACATGCTATGACAGTGACCACTTTACTCCTTGGATGATGCCAAAAATCTGAGTTTTTCCTGCTAACCTTCTGACAGGCGTTAAATATTCATTTTGCCTTGCTATTATGTAATTTTCTTATTATTGCCAGGCGACAAATTTTGATCCTCTTGTCATTATTTGACTGTCGGATGCCGGGGCCTTGGTACCCTTCTACTGCAGCTGGAGGCGTAAGACTTTCAGCTCATCCCTTGCTTTTCGTCGGGCGATGGAGATGTGGTACTTGTCTGTTGGCCATCCCATACTTGGCCAAAATTGGCTCTTTGATCTTCGCTAGGCAACAGGGTTTTGGTACCCATTTGCTGCCGCTAGGGGTACAAAAAGTCCGACACTCTCAACACTTAGCCGATTTTGCACTTTTGTTGCTTGTTTCCAGGCGACGGGATGTTGCCTGTGGAGGTACAAAATCTCCGACGGTCTTCACACTTAGCCATTTTTGGCTTCTTTTAACATTTGCCGGGCAACGGGTTTTTGGTACCCATCCATAGCTAGTGGAGGTACAAAATCTTTGGCGGTCTTCACACAACCATTTTTGGCTCCTTTTAACATCTACCAGGCGACGAAGATGTGGTACATGTCTATAGCCAGTGGAGGTACAAATTCTCCGACAACCTCCACACTTAGCCAATTTTTGCCCTTGAGCATCTGTTGGGCGATGGGATTCCAGTACCCGTCCACAGCCAATGGAGGTACAAAATCTCTGGCAGGCTTCACACTTAGCCATTTTTGGCTCCTTTTAACATTTGTTGGGCGACGGGTTTATGGTACTCAACTACAGCTAGTGAAGGTGCAAAATCTCCAGTGGCCTTCACCCTTAAGCCAATGTTTGCTCCTTGAGCATCTGTTGGGCAATGGGTTTTTGGTACCCGTCCGCTGCTAGTGGAGGTACAAAATAACTGACAGTCTAGCCACTTTTTGCTCCTTGAGCATTTGTCGGGCAATAGGTTTTTGGTACCCGTCCACAGCCAGTGGAGGTACATCTCTGGTAGTCTTCACACTAAGCCAATTTTTGCTTCATTTGCTCCTGGTCAGGTGACGGGTTTTGGTACTCATCTGCTATCAACCGTAGTACAAAACTTCCGGCAGCCCCTTGACTTGAACCAATTTTGCTTTGCTTGTTGGCAGGTGATGGGATTTTGGTATTGGCCCGCCACTGTTGGAGGTACAAAACCTTCGGCAACTTCCATACTTGGTCAAAAATGGCTCCTCACGCTCTTAGCCTAGCGACGGGATTTTGGTACTTGCCTGCTGACTATTTGAGTACAGAATGTCCAACGAGCTCCATACTTAGTTGATTTTGAGCCTTTTGCTTCCCGCCAAGCGTCGAAGTTTCGAGACTCGTCTGTCGACCGCCTGGGTACAAAATGTCCGACGATTGCTAGACTTAGCTATTTTTTTTTCTCTTGCTGCTTTTTGCTGTTCCACACAAAAGTGCATGTGGGTGATGACCAAAAATACCCACATTCTTGGCAACTCACAGGGGAATTTACATTCATGGAAGTTAAAGACCTAGATAATCCTATTTTTACTTGTAATAGGACATGAAACGGAAAACTAGCTAAAGACAAGACAATGAAGAAAATCATATACTAAGTATTTGCCGCAAAGGAAGAAAGACCTATAGTTGTGAGATGGAGAGGATGCATACAGATCGGCAGAAATTTTGTGTAAAAAGGAGGCAAATTGGTAATGCAAAAGACATGTTTGAGGATAAGGATAGGGACAGGTCCTTGGACACAATGTTCTTATAAAAATATGACGAAGAAAATGGAAGCTACCGACAATTTATGGGCGAAAGAGGGAGAGATTGTGCAAGGGGATACTTGGAGCATGGGACACCCCCCCAAAACAAATCTTCATGAGCATACTTCACCACAGCTTGCAACTGTTTTAGGTCCAAGCAAGGTGCCTTAGGAAGTCACCATTTTTCTACTTTATGCTTTTCTCGTGCTTTCTCATCTTTTCTACGCAGTTGAGCAGAAATTTCTCTTCTTTGTCGCTTGCAGTCACGCAGACCTTCATTTTTCTCTTCAGGCTCATTCTTGGCACTGAGAAGCAATTCTTTGGATTTTAGAAATAGGTGTGGCCTTATATAGAACCCAACACTAAGCTTCACTTGTGCTATCTGACAACTATATCATGATTGCAATTCTAGCACTCCTTTTAAAGTAATCTTGATCTTATGTGAATTTGATGCTCACATGCCATGTTTGATATCTCCTATCAAACTGAATCTTTTACAGCTCTGCCATTTTGTACTTTGCTTGCATCATGTCTTCAGACAGAGTGTGCTATGACACTTCTTTGGCTTCATTTGTCACTTTAGCTCATGTCACTTTCAATCCTTACACCCTTTTCTGTCTTATACATTACAACTGTACAAGTGCAAAACTGTAGGAATGCAAAACTATTGTATACATAATTTCATTGTACATCCCCCTTTTCTGGGGGCTTGACTGGCTTATCCAGTTGTTGAGATCCCCCTTCTACAGCCGCTCTTGATGACTCACCATGTTTTGTGATTGACTGAGTTGGTAGTTTTGTAGGGATTTGCAATATTTGGCACATCTTACTTCATGTCTCCGGGGAAGGTAGTGGAATCCCTTTGAGCTCACGTAAGATATTTTGCAGTCTATAATAATTCCCATAGGGAGGATTGTTGTATCTTCTGGCCATTTCCTCTGACTAGGCTAGAAGGTGAGAAAGCCTGTGGAATATGGCGAAAACCTTCTTCATTACCAGTGGTTCTGGTAGTGACTTGATCTCTCTTTCATCCTAGAGCTGCTGATCCAATAACTGGCTGATTTGCTCTTCTGCATAAAATTGCCTTTTATCATCCCAAAAGCCTGGTGCACCAAGTGCCTTGATCTCCTTAGCAACCCTACTCATCTCATCAGTCTCTTTTCTAAGGGCACATAGCATTTTCTCTCCTTCATGAATTAATTCAGTCCCATGGTAAACCTGATGAGCTCCAAGTCCTGCATTCTTCTAGATATTTGTCAGACTGCTTCTCCACTTGAGGATTTTTTTCTTTATTTCTTAGCATTCACCTGACTATCTGTGCTTCCAGGATTTGCTCAACAGGTCTATCTTGCCTTTGCCCAACTCTTGCTTTGCCTCCATAGACACCTTGGTGGTTTCCTTTATTTTCTCTATGAAAGGGGGAAAAGCTTGTAGGGTAACCCCTTTGATTTTTTCCCAATAATGTCTTCTGATCTGCTTGAGCCAATCCTTCGATATCTCCTGGCCATGGGGTTTCTCCTTTTCTTGTTGCAGTTCTGCCTGAGTAGTAGCCAAAGCCTCCTCTTGCTGTTGCAGCTTAGATTTTAGCTCCGAGAGTACTCAATCTTGTTGCTGCATATAGCTTTTAGCCACTTGTAGCTCTTCCTCCAGGCTCTTAATTTTTTGATCTTTCTGCTATAATTCTTCCTTAGAAGGGGTATCATCAATGATCCTCTTTAGCTCCTAGATTTCATTTTTAAGAGCATCTTGCTCTATCTTTTCTTTGCTCAATTTCAATTCTAGGGCTTCAATCTTCTTTTCAGCAGTTTTTTTTTTATCTGTTGCCTTGTAGGAATAGTGTATCTGCTTCAATATGAAGGCTTTGGAGTGTCTCCATTTTTGAAATTTTAGAGATATCTTGACTATGCATCTCTATTTGGTAGTCTTTTGGCCTCATTTCTATAGCTGCTTTCTTGACCTTTGGGCGGGCAATAACTTTTACCCTTTCTTCTGTAACAGGGTCTACTATATCATAGGTCAAGGTGACTACTTCCTCGGCCTTTTCTTGCTGTTGTTGCTCTTCTATCCATTTTTTGTTGTCCTCCACATTTTGGATGATGGAGAATACCTCTGAAAGTGGATCTTCAGAGGCGAGGGGAAGAAAAGGGGTAGCTAAAAATGCAGGTATTGGAGTCAGCGGATATGTCATGCTAGTTTTTACAGGGGTTAAGGCTTTCTTGGAGCATTGGGCCCTTTTGCATAGTGGATGGAGTGGAAGCTTGCGTTGGGGAATTTTGTGAAGGAGGTGTTGGTGGCTGGTGGGATGATTGTGATTGTTGAATTTGTAATGGGGTTTGGGTTGGTGTCGAGATGATCTCAAGTGAAGCGGAGGACTGACCAGAGTCATGAGAAGAGGAAGATTGAGTAGGAAAAGTTATAAAAAACTTACCTGTTCCTTGCGCCTCTGACTTCAACTCCACTGTTTTGGTTGCTTTAGCTTCAGCTGCCTCAATTGCGGCCTAGGTTCTTTGTACTTCTCTCAGCCATTGCCTATTTGACTCAATTCTCTTTGTATCAGAATCTCCAGAACTTGGATGGCCTTTTCGTTTCATGCCTGGCTTGGGGCTTTGCTTAGATAATCCTGTTTACATCGCTGATTGTGCCCCAAAAGGTTTAGGAGCGCTTGATCTTCTAGTATATTCAACCGGGTGTACTCCCTTAGCACCAACAACGTATTCATCCTCAATTTGTTGAGGTCGGGGTAGTGATTCTTTCTCAAAGTCATCGTAGTCAATTATGGGAGCAGCTTTAGATTGCGGCTGGACTCCCGTCTTTGTTTCTTCCTCTTCCTTTGAGTCTTCTAACACTTTGACTTTTGGGAAGATTTCCTTCTCATGTTCCTTTCTCTAGCTAATATACTTCACATCGAACTCTTTGACAAATTTCTTGTCTGTGTCGTTTGGGTAAGCATTCTCAAGTTCGTCTCGTTCTCATTGTGAAATCTACCATTCGTCTATCTTATACTCCTCCCAGCCAAGATCATCTATAATCGTCTAAATGAGCTCAAAGCTAATCCATTGATCTTTGTTTCTTTTCGGATAAAAAATTCTCTTGTACTCATGCCATGTCCTCCATGGTGGCCTCTCTTGCATCTTCATGATATCTAACAATGCTTCTTGGTTGTTAGCCAAATTCTTGAAATTCTTGATGTTGACCATTGGCATATGCTCAATGCAAATTGCAGTAATTCTTCGCGAATTGAATTTGAGCTCTCTTTATAATGGTTAGTTGTGAGGTAGGCTAGTGCGTGACCATTAATCCTTGCATGCAGAGGATTACACGTACCTATGAAGATTTGTTCGGGATTAACACTGCAACTGAACATTATGATACATGCTTTTGGAAGTTATGTCGCCTGCCAATAAAGCTATGACAAATTTTAAATTTTTTTGACAATTCAAGTGAATTTTGCCGATAAATTAGGCACGCGTCCTCGGAAACACTTATGATAGCCTTTAACTACCATTGTGCTTCATGACTAGCCATCATGAGGAAATGTGATGAAATTTTTTAAATCATGTGTCCTCAACCATATGAATGCTGCAAGTTAAGCTCTGATGGGTTATTTGTGATTTCGCGAGCCAATCAGACGTTGCCTCTTCTGAGCACTACTGACAATTGAACTATTATGTACAAGTATTTACATGCGCAACTATTTGCATTTGTACAAGTCGACTGCACGCATTTTATGGATAGTGCTTCATGTATTGGTCGTTTACTGGTATCGGTAATATGCGACCATCCAGATCACGAAGCTGAAAAGCATTTAAATCCATTCTTTGTTCTATTAAAAACGGCCCAAACCACATGGATTCAAATTTGTCGTGTGCACCTGGCTTAGCTCGATCCACGTCCCATTTAAGTACGAGATCTTCATTAAATGCTTTTGAGGCTGCATTTTTGTCAAACCAACGCTTGATAGTTGTCTGATGATGCCGAAGATTATCATATGCCTTTTCACACTTTTCTTCCAGCAACATTAATTCCGCCATTCTCCTTTCCATTGGCTGAGCATTGTTTGGGTCTTTCATTAATAAATTTCAAGGCCGACGGTTTTAAGTTGATGGGTAAAACTACTTCCTTTCCGTACACCAAAGAATATGGTGAGGTTTTCAATGCCTTTTTCACCGTTATCCTGTCAACCCATAGTGCTTGATTAAGCAACAAATGCCAACTCCGCGGATTATCCTCAATTTTGCGTTTAATCATTTTTAATAGATTTTGTTTGTGGATTTTGCTAATCCGTTTCCCTGAGGATAATAATTGGAAGACGCATTCCAATATATATTATATTTTCTCGTAAAATCCATGGTTTTCCTGCCAATGAAAGACTTGACATTGTCTGAAACAATTGTAGCTGGGATTTCGAATCTAGTGATCAGCCTTTCCAAAAAATCAATAACCGTATCTTGGTCTGCATGCTTGGTAGCTTCAGCTTCTGACCACTTAGTGAAATAATCCGTTGCAGTCAAGATATACTTGTCCTGTAGATGAATTGGGATTAATTACCCCAATAAAATCCAACCCCCATTGTTGGAAGGGTTCTTCTATGATTATTGGCTGCAGAGGCATTGTCGAATGTTTGTTTTTGCCTACAAATCTTTGGCATTTGTCACATGACGTAGCTATTTTGAATGCGTCTAAAAATATAGTGGGCCAGTAATATTCGGCTTGGAGAATTTTTGCAGTTGTGGTTTGTCCGAAATAGTGCTCACCCAAGAAACCAGCATCAAACTCTTTTAAGACCTCTTTTGCTTTGCCCGGATGCAAACATCTCAACAATACGCCTTCAAAATTCCTCTGATACAGGATGTCGTTAATTACAACATAATTCCTGGACTACAACCTATATCTGTGTCTCTGAGAGGTAGTGAGATCATCTGGACATCTGCTGGAATCAAAATAATGCATCAATTGTTCAATCTAGGTTTCCGGATTTGTTTGTGTGATTTCCGGCAAAGGAGTTTGTGGCTCTTCTATCAGCTTGTTTATATTCTGCAGTGCTGATTCTGCAAATTGCTGACATAGCGCCTTCCCTCTCACAAGCTTAGTTGGTTTGATTTCTACGTCATACTCCTGAATTTTCGTAAGCCAACCGACTCGTTTGTTGCCCAATTCTCCTTGAATTAGGAAGTTTTGGACATCTGAGTGCACCACATACACCATTGTCTTGCTTTGAGACACAAAGTGCCTGAAAAAACTTTTTCAGAGATTTTATCACTGCATAGACTTGCTTTTCTATAAAATTATATCTTTCTTCATGAGCATGCAGGGTCTTGCTTAGGAAAGCTATAGGCTGCTCATCATCTCCCTCCCTCTTTTGAGTGAGGACAGCTGCATAACTCTCCTCTGCACCAAATACGTATAGAATAAAATCCTTGGTGTAGTCTTGATTAATCAGCACTGGAGCCTTAGAAATGGCTTCTTTGATATTTTTGAAGGCATTCTTTTTGTCCTTCATCCACTTGAATTCAGCCTGCTTCTTCAGCATTTCTATCATGGGTTTAATGATCTGAGCAAAATCTGAGATAAACTTCTGCACAAAGTTAATCTGTTCAAAAAATGATTGTAGGCCCTTCTTATTTAGCGGCAGTGGTAGTGCCATTATAGCTTTAACCCTATCCGGGTCGATAGCTAGCCTTGTTTCGAACACGTCCTAACAATTGTCCTTCCTGTACAACAAAAATTGACTTCTTCAGGTTAAATGAAACACCAAATTATCTGTATTTTTGGAATACCAGTCGAAGATGTTCAGCGGGCATTTCCTTTTGGTGAGAGAAGACCGTAATATCGTCTAGATAAATCACTATTATCTTGTTTACCAACTCTCCAAATGCTAGGTCCATTGCCCTCAAAAAGGTGGCACCAACATTAGATAGACCAAAGGGCATCCATTGATATGCAAAAATTCCCCACTTGGTGGTGAACGTAGTCTTGTATTGGTCTTCTTCTTGGACCCATACCTGATTAAAACCAGGGAATCCATCTAGCAGAGAGAACCTCTTTGCTCCAGCTACATTGTGCAATATTTGATCAATTTGGGGCAGAGGGTAGTGGTCTTTCAATGAAGCCTTATTAAGGTTCCGAAAATCTACATAGAGGTGAATATCACCATTTTTCTTTCTTACCAGCACAAGATTTGCTACCCATGTAGAGTGCTTAATTGGATAGATAATTTTAGCATTCAAGAGCTTCAACAACTCTTGCTTCATCAAAGCCTCTATCTTTGGATTGACTAGTCATTGCTTTTGCTGGAAAGGTTTAGCATCTGGTATGAGTTCAATAGTGTGTTGAATAGTTTCTTTGCTGTAAACTTTGAGATCATCATAAGTCCATGCTATAATGTCACTGAACTCTTTGCATAAGTCTAGAATTTGATTAACTTCATCTTCAAAGCAATGCACTCCTACTTTAAGATGCTTCCCAGGCTCAATCTCAATTTCTTTATAGCCCTATTTATCAATTTCCATTTTGTGAGCAGCCGACCAATCACTGCTATCACTGCTATCAAATAAGCTCTCTAAGGTGATCAATCCTTTTGGGATGTGATTTTTTTTCAGCTGTATTAAATTTTCTTCTTCTTCATCTTCCTGCAGCTTGTTGGATTCACTCTTTGAATCAGAAAGTCCACAATTTGTTCATCATTGTCAAAAATCTGCTTGAATGTGTCTTTATCTTGCATTGATGGCCTATATACCAGCTTGATTATCTTGGATCTGCATACTACATTAGACATCGGATAATAATTAGCTCCAAGAGAAGCTAATGTGTTAGCATGAGTTTCTGTTCTCTAGGAACAACTATTATGTTGAGTGCTTCAAAGTTTTCCAATATGTCCCAGACTCTATTTACTTACGCCTTAAGGTAGTGTTGTTTGCTAATGCAACGTTCCGTAACCTGATTAACAATCAGCTCTGAATCTCCATGGATAAATAGCTGCTTGATTCCCAAATTTTCAGCTTTCTTAAGGCCTAGGCATAATGCTTCATATTCTGCTACATTGTTTGTGCAGCTCCATGCAAGCCTATATGAGAAAGCCTTTTCTATTCTAGTTGGTGAAATCGTACTATCCTAGCTCCAACACTGTTTTTGCATCTTGCTACATCAAAATAGAGCCTCCACAATGCATCTTGCCGCGACATCTTCTTTGATGCGGCTGAGGCCTTCCTTTCCTTCGTTTTTAATTGAATAGGTGTGAATTCCGGTTTCAATCTTGTCATTGAAGTCCTTTAATGAGAACTGATCTTCTGTTTGCAATTCATCGATGATATCCTCCATCAAATGAGTTTCTTCAGTCATCATGCTAACTGTACTGGCTTGCTGATCTTGTTCTTCAATCCTCTCTATGTGATAGGTGGATGGCTTTTCAGAGAATATTTTCACTCTTTTGCCTTTGTATGGAATCTCCATATGTGAATAGTCAAGATATAGATATCCACCTAGTTTAGCTATGAATTCCCTGGAGAGGCACATTCCAAAGTAAGGCTCTAAGTCCACTACCACCACTTCTTGAATGACTATTATCTGCGGCATTTTGTGCAGCACCATAGGTATATCTTTAATTACTCCCACAGTTTTTATAGGAGTACCATCCAACTGTAACACACCAGGACTACTCCTGGTATATTCCATGCCCATTATTTCACACACAACTTTGGGCATCACTATTGTTGCTGCTCCAGAATCGATCATGCAACTATGCAAAACCCATCCTTCCATGCGTAGGAACAAATAGAATGGTGACAACCAGTTTTTTCCCATCTCTGAGGTGGGATTTCCTTGAGCTAAATTGAGCTCCGATTGATGCTTACCTTGATGCTTGATGGATTTTAAAGAGGCTTGAAGCAAGTCAATTTGCCCCAAAATTAGCAAAGCATCATACATGCTAGCTTTAGATGGTGTTGTTGTCACATTTTGCACGGGGTGCAATGTTTTCAATTTTTGTAAGAGAGCTGCTCTTCCTTCTCCCCCTTTCTCTCTGTTCCCTACATTCTCATTCTTCTCAAAATTGACAGCAGTTGCCCTGAAAAATGGCTAAGTGTCAGGGCATGCTGAGGAGTTCGGGTTTTTTCGGGCCATAAACAGGGGTGATAAAATGGACAAAATGAGCCCTGGATATTTTATTATTGCAGATCTCCTCGCAAGCTTTCCAACGATATATTATAATAGGCGATCGGGTCAGCGGATCAAAAGTTATGGCCCCGGGAAGCTGAACCAGGAAACCCAGCTTTGGTGCGAAGTGCGCACTTCGCTCAGTTTTGGTGCGAAGTCCGACTTCGCCCCTCTTTCTGGGCGCACCTTGTAACTGGCAGGCTGGCAGGCTGACAAAGAAGAATGATAACTGCCGGAGCAGGTCCGTACAGCGGCAGACACCAGTGTTCACCTGTGCGCAGCCCGACTTTTCAGCAAAGCCGGAATGCGCCCTTGACAGGTGAACAGTAGGGGAACAAATCCGGAATTTGACCAAGGCGTGAAGGCCTTCCCAACTGCACTGTTTTCTGCCCACGCATCCCAAGGAGCTCCGATCCCAAGTGAAGATAGATAGACTGCCCTTCAAGGCAGACATGTGTCACACAAAGATAACCCATCATACGACAAGTGTCCAGCCTTCGGGATTTGAACCAAGACCGCCGACCAAAAGGGATAAGTATGGGCTGCACCGCCCGTGTCGCAGCCTCATTTAAGACCGATGAGAGTTTCCACCGCCTCGCCTACCCACATTTCGTCAATATAAAGTTCTACCCAACGCGCCGCCACGTGGCCGTTCAACCTTCGGGGAGACCATGCCGAGGGTACGACCCACTCGACAGAGGTCAAGATCGGCAGCTCCGCGGCCGCTTTTGTCGCCTAATGTTTGATCGGGACGTTGTGCCCATTAATGTAACGGGGGAACTTTGGGCTATAAATAGCCACCACGTTTTCATTGTAAAGTGGTGGAAGGGGAATGTTTGTTAGGGAACTACCATGCTTATTGTAACCGTGCTTCTGTTTATGAATATAATCTGTATGCCTGGTTCTCGTTTCTACCGTCTTTATTCTTTTATGTCGTCTTTCATTATATGCCTTAGGCCCACCCGTGTCGCCGCTCGTTAATTCACTTTGGCATTTGGCGATCGGGTTCCTCTAGCATTGCTTGTTTAAAGCACCTTCTCGTACTTCATTATTTAAAGCATTCATTATAAATGTGGTAGCAGCTCCATCGCTTATGTGTGACGTTGCTGGCCCGTATCCGGTGATTGATGCGATCCCCCGCCGTTAGTTCCTTGTAGGGAATGTTTGCTAGGGAGCCATTGAAGCCGTGCGGTTAAACTCTCTACCTAACACATATACCGGCTCGACATCTCTAGGTTTACTTTCTACCCCCGTCGCTGTACGTATCCGGTGATTGATACGATCCCCTCGCCGTTAGTTCCTTGTAGGGAATGTTTGCTAGGGAGCTATTGAAGCCGTGCATACGCTGCTGGTGTATCGGAAGTACGCCTAGGTTTTGCGGTTCCTTGTCATGCTTTGTGTTTGTATGCAGTAAGTAGCGGTGATTGGTGTGTTCCCGTACTGTTAGTTCCCCCCCACCAACCTTTGGACATATTTGTATCTCTTTCTGTACATTTGTCTCTTTCCGTTCATTTATTTCTTTCCCGTTCCCTTTAGCTTAAATCACCCCCCCAAAAGGAGCCGGCCTTCTCCGGAGATTGGCCCGGAAGGCATCTCTTCCTTCCGGCCTTTCAATGTTGGTTCGCGGGTCCAGGGCGCAATAGCAGCAAATCCTTTCCTCGTGGCGGATTCGTGACCAACAGTTTTTGGCACGCCCGGTGGGACTCTTTGTCTCGCATTTGGAAGATCTCAAGCTCGTCCTTGTTCGGGCTGACAGTTTCTTTCCAAATGCTTGGTGGGACAAGGAGGTTTCTCACCCCCAAACAGAATTGAAGCACTGGTGCTCGCTTCATTGCTGTTCAAAATCAGAGCACCTGGCGACTCTGCACGTTCATATTCTCTGAGTCCGAAAGACCGGTCCTAACGCCTTCGTTCAAGCAAGAAGGTGGCGAGCGAGGAACCCGGGAAACCAGCCTGACTTTGCGAAATTGATACCAACGCTCCAGGCGAGCGCGTCAGGCTGGCTGATTACCAAGCTCGCATAGACGAATCAGTGAGGTGAGACGATCAGTCTCCATATTTTAAGGAAGCCCGAGTTGGTGAATCTTTGGCTTGCCTTCATCTGGCAAAATCACCTGGCGACTCCGACTGAGCTGAAGATCCAGATTTCTTGATCGCAGACGCCCTTTTTTAAGCTAATAGAAGACACCCCGAGGAATCAAGGTTTGGTGAGCAGCCTTGACCTCATAAGCGGAGAAATGAATGTTCACCTACAGTCTCCACCATGGTAGTATTGGCTCCAACCATCACCGCAACCGGCACCCGAAGAGGGCTCCCGTCTCGAAAAATCTCCTTGCCACATTGTTCATCAATTGTACGGGTACCGGCATGAATGACAATCTGCCACGTTGCACCATGTTCGCGACCCGGCAAGCTTTGGGAGGCCAGCCGGACTTCAAAGATCATCTGAAGTATAATCAGATCTGGTCCGGGTACTGCAAGTTCACCGGATAGGCAACCAAAGCTAGATTTGTGTGGCGGCATGCCAGTAATGCCGCAAAATTTTGTGTAAATAATCCGGCTATTATTTAAAGTTTTAGTTGTTTCCTTATTTCAGTCTGTGCAGTTTTTTCTTTTTAAGTGTTCCGAGGAGGCAGTTGCCGGAGGTGGATCTGAAGAGCAGTTGCAGCGTGGGTGACTCTGTTGCCCAATGGATGAAGGCATGGGTTCTTTGCGCCGAGGCGAGCTCGACACCCCGCGAGCCGCCGTAAATGTTGTCACATTTTGCACGGGGTGCAATGTTTTCAATTTTTGTAAGAGAGCCGCTCTTCCTTCTCCCCCCTTTCTCTCTCGTCCCTACATTCTCATTCTTCTCAAAATTGACAAGGACTTGCCCCGAAAAATGGCTAAGTGTCGTGGCATGCTGAGGTGTTCGGGTTTTTCGGGCCATAAACAGGGGCGATAAAATGGACAAAATGAGCCCTGGATATTTTATTATTGCAGATCTCCTCGCAAGCTTTCCAACGATATATTATAATAGGCGATCGGGTCGCCGGATCAAAAGTTATGGCCCCGGGAAGCCGAACCAGGAAACCCAGTTTTTTGTGCGAAGTTCGCACTTCGCCCGCTTTGGTGCGAGTGCGCACTTCGCCCGCTTTGGTGCGAGTGCGACTTCGCCCGCTTTGGTGCGAAGTCCGACTTCGCCCTCTTCTCGGGCGCACCTTGTAATCGGCAAGTCGGGCAGTTGACAAAGAAGAATGATAACCGCCGGAGCAGGTCCGTACAGCGGCAGACACCAGTGTTCACCTGTGCGCAGCCCGACTTTTCAGCAAAGCCGGAATGCGCCCTTGACAGGTGAACAGTAGGGGAACAAATCCGGAATTTGACCAAGGCGTGAAGGCCTTCCCAACTGCACTGTTTTCTGCCCACGCATCCCAAGGAGCTCCGATCCCAAGCGAAGATAGATAGACTGCCCTTCAAGGCAGACATGTGTCACACAAAGATAACCCATCATACGACAAGTGTCCAGCTTCGGGATTTGAACCAAGACTCGCCGACCAAAAGGGATAAGTATGGGCTGCACCGCCCGTGTCGCAGCCTCATTTAAGACCGATGAGAGTTTCCACCGCCTCGCCTACCCACATTTCTCGTCAATATAAAGTTCTACCCAACGCGCCGCCACGTGGCCGTTCAACCTTCGGGGAGACCATGCCGAGGGTACACCCACTCGACAGAGGTCAAGCATCGGCAGCTCCGCGGCCGCTTTTGTCGCCTAATGTTTGACTGGGACGTTGTGCCCATTAATGTAACGGGGGGAACTTTGGGCTATAAATAGCCACCACGTTTTCATTGTAAAGTGGTGGAAGGGGAATGTTTGTTAGGGAACTACCATGCTTATTGTAACCGTGCTTCTGCTTATGAATACAACTCGTATGCCCGGTTCTGTTTCTACCGTCTTTATTCTTTTATGTCGTCTTTCATTATATGCCTTAGGCCCACCCGTGTCGCCGCTCGTTAATTCACTTTGGCATTTGGCGATCGGGTTCCTCTAGCATTGCTTGCTTAAAGCACCTTCTCGTACTTCATTATTTAAAGCATTCATTATAAATTTGGTAGCAGTTCCATCGGTTATGTGTGACGTTGCTGGCCCGTATCCGGTGATTGATGCGATCCCCCGCCGTTAGTTCCTTGTAGGGAATGTTTGCTAGGGAGCCATTGAAGCCGTGCGGTTAAACTCTCTACCTAACACATATACCGGCTCGACATCTCTAGGTTTACTTTCTACCCCCGTCGCTGTACGTATCCGGTGATTGATACGATCCCTCGCCGTTAGTTCCTTGTAGGGAATGTTTGCTAGGGAGCTATTGAAGCCGTGCATACGCCGCCGGTGTATCGGAAGTACGCCTAGGTTTTGCGCTCCTTGTCATGCTCGTGTTTGTATGCAGTAGGTAGCGGTGATTGGTGTGTTCCCGCATCGTTAGTTCCCCCCCACCAACCTTTGGACATATTTGTATCTCTTTCTGTACATTTGTCTCTTTCCGTTCATTTATTTCTTTCCTGTTCCCTTTAGCTTAAATCAAGCCCCCCAAAAGGAGCCGGCCTTCTCCGGAGATTGGCCCGGAAGGCATCTCTTCCTTCCGGCCTTTCAATGTTGGTTCGCGGGTCCAGGGCGCAATAGCAGCAAATCCTTTCCTCGTGGCGGATTCGTGACCAACAGTGTCTTCTTCAATTCCTCAACTATGTTGAAGTTGTGAGATTCTAATTGCTTTGTTTGTTCTTTTCTAGGCTCGTTAAATCTAGTCCGATACTCATGGGCTGCTTCAATTCTCTGATGCTTAGTAACTAAAGGATACCTGAGCTTCTCTCTACCCTGCTCTTGAGTGTCAGCTTCTTTTCTCGGCATTTTTTCTTTGTCCGGATTTTGCGTTGAAGATGGTCTTGATTTATTGTTGTTTTTTCTCATCCATAGCCTACCTTCTCTCTTCAGTCTGCTGCCATCCGACACCATTGAAGGCTCGCTTTTCTTTCGTTCTCCATATGGACAAATAGTTTATGCATTTGTAGGTGTAGGTAAAGGTAGTCATTGGCAGAAGCGAAGGAGAACTCAGAAAATGTTGTGACCAGTGACACACTGCTTCTCATGTTTGGTCGTTTCGTCTTGAGTGTCTGCTTCTTTTCTTGGCATTTGTTCTTGATCCGGATTTTCTGTTGAAGATGGTCTTTACTTATGAGCGGCTTTCTTCTTTGATTGATCCTTTTGTTTAGAAGGCATCTTGAAAAGGTCCATTGTTTTAGGATCAACTTGCAAGGGCTTTTTCCCTGATCTTGTCAAGAATGCCACTTGCTCCATTGATGGCATCATGAAGTTATGATTCATTTCTCTAAGCATATTTACATGCCCTTTTTGGGCTCTTTCAGCTTTCTCTATTTTAATTTTTTGTATATGATATTGATGCATCATGCACGAACTTTCACCGTGAGGATCATTACATGTTGAACACCAGTAATCTGACTCAGAGGTTGAAGTGGACGGTTCAGCTTCCTGATTGCTATACACTGTATTAGATTTTTTAGTAACTTTGTTGGTAGAAGTGGTTGCTTGATCCTTTATTACATATGGAAATATTTTGGGTTGAAAATTTCTCTCAGCCTCTCTCCTTTTCATAGAAGTAAATTCATTTGTCAGATTCTTCATAGCTATAGCTATTTCTTGCAAGGCTGCCATTTGGGGATCTAGGGCTGGTAATGCAAGCACAAGAAGAGGTGCTGGTGGAGTTGGCCATGTTGGGAAATTGTTGGTCGGAGGCACTACTGGAAAGGAATTTTTTCTAGCAAGGGCTTGTGATTGTTGTTGGTGGAATTCTGGAAATAATGGCATTATAGTCTTGGGAGGCAGTTTGTCTATAGCAATTAAATATTTCTCCACCTTTAATGCTTCTTGGAAGATAGCCGAGAATGTAAACACATTTGATTGCCTTATGCCAAGCCTAAATCTGAACTAAAAGCCCTTGGATAATAATACATCACTTGTTCATTAGTTGGCCTAAGACCTTGAGGTACTCTTTTCCATGTCTGACTAAATCTAATGCTGAAATCCATTATTTCTTCCTGCGGATGCCTTTGTATCACGGTAAACTGTGTTAGCAGAGAGAATGGATTTGCTTGTTCATTAAATTCCTCCACTAATTTGCCAACCAACCATGCCCATGAAGTTATACTGAGATCCGACAGGGTTCTATACTAGTATAGCATTTTTCCTTTCAATGATATTACTAATAGTCTTATAATGATATCTTCATCCAGAATGTTATGTATAGCAGCTAATGATGCGACATCCTGACAGTGCTCATATGCATTTTTCCCGGTACCATCATATGTTGGTATTGCTTTTAATGCTGCCTAGGGAATTCGATTCTACAGAGGTAGATTTCGAGGTCCTGAATTATTCCAGTTCAGGAAATTCTGTGGATTCTAATTCTGATTCTGAGCCACTGATGGTGATGGGTCTGAAGGTATTGAAGAGGTATCATCTGTGTGATATTGTTCTTCCAAAAGATTTGAAGAGGAAGATGAATTGGAAGAGGTGCTAGAGTGTTGTCTCCTGAAAGCATAGGAAGGCAATTCTAGGAATTCTATTGGTTTATCCAACCTTCTAGCTGCTTGTCTTGTGATCATAATTGGGAATCACAGAGTAGCTAAAACTCTAAGGTTTAAGCTCAATTTTATGTATATCTGGGTTTTCTAAATGAGCGGAGTCGCTAGGTGATTGGGAAATGATCTACTAGAACAGAGTATTACCAAAACTCTGATCTATCAGAATGTGGGTTTGCGTCCCTCCAGGCGTGCCAAAAACTGTTGGTTTGAAAATCTGCCTAAGGTTAAAATATGCACCTTGAGATTTTGACCAAGATTGAAAGACCTTGAAGAAGTGAAGCTTCAAGCATCAATCTTCGGAGTAGGCTGGTTCCTCTTAAATCCTAACTAGCTAATCCTAAAAATAGGGGGGTGAAAAGGGTGCTGAAAGAAATAAAGGGAGCTGTAGCTAGAACTTATAATGGTGCAGATTTAGCAACATCAAAATACATTATGTATAAAACCACCTACTATTGAATCATGAGCAGATCACCTAACATATTAGCTTGTCATCGTCACTTACAGAAAGTACTATTCAATTATTTATCTAAATGTTACTCATTCCAATACTAAAACATGCAGATACAATAAAAATCCAATGAGCAAAATAACTATTGCATACATTCAATTAACATTAAACAGAAATGAGTATCAATTCATACATCTTTTAGCAGGAAATTAGACGAGATTAAACAACAATCTGATCTTTATTCAGCAGAGGCGTAGAGCTCATACAATAATAAATTGTAAATACTAAAGAGCTGATCCTTAGAACCTCTTACATTCTAGTATATATAGCTTTACAATTCATTCTGTTGCTTGGCTTTCATTGCCTTGAGAGTGGATGTTGTTATGTTAGGGGACTTGCCAGCCTACGTGCATTTCTGCCAGTTTGTTTTGTTGCAATTGATTTTGGTGGACTATGCTGACGTGGCTGCATCAGGTTCCATATGAAGAAGTGGAGGCTAAGCTGTGCACATCTGGTTCCTGCGATTGTTTGATAGATCTGTTATGCTGTTAGCCGTCTCATGCTTACCTGCCCGCATGAGTGTTAGTGAGTGGCCTGGTTGTTGGATTCTCCTGAAAGCAGACTCAAACCACCCAACGTGCTATGATAGTGACCGCTTTACTCCTTGGATGATGCCAAAAATTTGAGTGTTGCTTGTTAACCTTTTGACGAGCGTTAAATCTTCATTCCACCTTGCTATTATGTATTTTTCTTATTACTGCTAAGTGACGGATTTTGATCCTCTTGTCATTATTTGACTTCTGGGTGTCGGGGCCTTGGTACCCTTCTGTTGCCGTTGGAGGCATAAAGACTTACGGCTCATCCCTTGCTTTTCGTTGGGCGACGGAGATGTGGTACTTGTCTTCTGGCCATAGAAGTACAAAACTTCCGGAGCATCCCATACTTGGCCAAAACTGGCTCTTTGATCTTCGTCGGGCGACGGGGTTTTGGTCCCCATTCGCCACCACCAAGGGTACAAACAGTCCAGTGCTCTCAACACTTAGTCCATTTTGCACTTTTGCTACTTGTTGTCGAGCGACGGGATTTTGGTACCTTTCCACTGCTTGTGGAGTTACAAAATCTCCAGCGGTCTTCGCACTTGGCCATTTTTGGCTCCTTTTAACATTTGTTGAGCGATGGGTTTTTGGTATCCGTCCACAGCTAGTGGAGGTACAAAAGCTTCGGCGGTCTTCACACTTAGCCAATGGAGGTACAAAATCTTCGACAACCTCCATTTTTGGCTCCTTTTAACATCTGTCGGGCAGTGGAGATGTGGTACATGTCTACAGCCAATGGAGGTACAAAATCTCCCACAGCCTCCACACTTAGCCAATTAATTGCTCCTTGAGCATCTGTTGGGTGACGGGATTTTGGTACCCATCCACAGCCAGTGGAGGTACAAAATCTCCTATAGTTTTCACACTTAGCCAATTTTGGCTCCTTTTAGCATTTGTCGAGCGATGGGTTTTTGGTAACCGATAGCAGCTAGTGAAGGTACAAAATTTCCAGCAGCCTGGACACTTAGCCAATTTTTGCTCCTTGAGCATCTGTCAGGCGATAGGTTTTTAGTATCCATCCGCAGCCAGTAGAGGTACAAAATCTCCGACAGCCTTCACACTTAGCCACTTTTTGCTCCTTGAGCATCTGTCGGGCGACAAGTTTTTTGTACCCGTCTACAACTAGTGGAGGTACAAAATCTCCTATAGTCTTCACACTTAGCCAATTTTTGCTCCATTTGCTCCTCGTTGAGCGATGGGGTTTTGGTACTCATCTGCTATCATCCGTGGTACAAAACTTTCGACGGCCCCTTGATTTGAACCAATTTTGCTTTGCTTGTTGGTGGGTGATGAGATTTTGGTATCGGCCCACCACTGTTGGAGGTACTAAACCTCCGACAACCTCGATACTTGGTCAAAAACAGCTCCTCGTGCTCTTAGCCTGGTGATAGGATTTTGGTACCTGCTTGCTGACTGTTTGAGTACAGAATGTCCGGCGAGCTCCATAGTTGATTTTGCGCCTCTTGCTTCCCGCCAAGTGTTGGAGTTTTGGGACCTGTCTGTCGATCGCCTAGGTACAAAATGTTCGATGATCGCACAAAAGTGAATGTGGGTGATGACCAAAAATACTCACATTGTCTCTCTGTAACTCCACGATTTGGTTGTTCAGTTGCTCACTATGTTCATGCAATTTGCTGTGTTTCCTCCTGCATTTTTTGTTGTGCATGTCCAATGGCTGCAAGCAAACTCATCCCTTCATATTCACTTCCTTCACTTCGAGGTTCTTGCTTTGGCGGTTCTCCTTGTCCAACATACATCTTTGTCATTCGTTGTATGTTTTCCACTTTCAATGATCTTAGTCTCTCTTCTTCAACATTCGAGAATCTAACATGCACACAAATTCATCTACACTCCGTAGATTGAGGTTGCAATTCCTCCTTTTCAATGACTAATTGCATGTCCACTTCTTGCTTGTGTTCTCCTCCTCATAGAGCCATGCCAGTTGTTCCACAAGTTCATTGTCATCTAAGTCACTGTTATTGTTATAAACCTCAATTCTTATTAACATAAATTATTCACTGTTATGCAGAAATATCAAACATCCATCCACAAATAATATTCCACAAAAATAATCCATACAAAAAAATAGAGATAGATAATATCCTTGAGGTAGGGCAACACCAAATATTACTCCTTAAGGAAGGAATCACTTCAATCTCCTCTCCATGAGCGAAGACTATTACAAAGAATACTTGATATGACTTGCTTACAATAGCAATATTTGTTCTTTTTATAACCCTCTTCCTAAACCCTTCATCTCCCTTATCCCACTCATTATTATAATAAAATATTAAAATATAATCACCCTTGGGTTATGTGTGGCCCATGCCATAATACCCATATACAATATAATATTATATTCCCCACATTCCTATCCCTAGGTACCTAACATTCCACCCTCCTTACAAAAATGTTTTGTCCTCAAAACATAGGAAGAAACTAAATAATATGATCTTCTAAGCAATGTTGACAACTGGTACCAATCTTGATTATCCCTCCATCCAAGTGAAATTTTGATCGGTGGTAGTCTGCAAGGATGCCAAGCTGTCCTTGTGCCATTTGAATACCCATAGTTTTTGCTCCTATGGCTCCATGTATGTCCATTGTAGTTCTTCGGTTGCTCTATGCCTTGTCTCCATGATTGTAGCCTCTCATGATGGTGTGGATGGCGATATGCTACAATCTTAGCATACTATTATACTTGACTCTTCTTTCTTGCTTCCCTTTTTTGGTTTGTCCCTTGCTTTTGCTTCTTCCTTGATTTCTGCTACAGCCTCCTCCTCAGACTCTATTTCAGGTTTTTCTGATTGTTCTTCAATTCGTTCTCTTGCAATTGCTTCCTAGTTTTCCCTTAATCTAATGATTACTATTATACTTTCCAGTGAATATTGGCAAAATCTAATGATTTAAAAAATTTCAACCATTCCCAAGCGTTACTATTATACTTTCCAGTGAATATTAGCATGACCTCAACCCCTAAATTTTTTTCCCAATGCAGTTAGGGTTTTAATAAACTAGAATTTATCAAAAATAAAATTTCTCAAATCTCATCTATTTCTTTCAATAAACAATTAAATCTGCAGATTTTCTTCAAAACAAAACAAATGGTAGCTGATTTGCTTACTTGGATTGGGGGATATGTTTTTTTTCTCTTTTGACGAATTTTCTGCATAGCCAAAAAACAACATAAATAACTCAACTTCAAACAACCAAACTCCCTCAATACTTATCAGAATTTAACAAGTGACCAGTCGTTTTTTAAGTAATCAAAAAGATCTAGACAATCTGACAATGATTGCTAGAAAAAAAAATATGAATTTTTTTCTTTTGAATTTTTTTTCGAGCAACCAAAAAACAACATAAATAATCCAACTTTAAACAGCCACAATTTCCTCAACACTTATCAGAATTTAACAAATAACTAGTCGTTTTTGTAGTACTCAAAAAAATCTACATGCTAGTGCAAGAATCTTCTGAAAATGATGGCTGAAAAAAAAAAGATAAAGCTCCCACAAGTTGAGGAATTTTTGTGGAAAAAATTGCCCTAGCTCTGCAAAAACAATCCCACTTTGCTAGAATTGCTGCTCTAATACCAATTGTTATAAACCTCATTTCTTATTAACATAATTAGTCACCATCATGTAGAAATATCAATCATCCATTTATAGATAATACTCCACAGAAATAATCCACACAAAAAGATAGAGATAAATAATACCCCTGAGATAGGGCAACATCAAATATTATTTCTTAAGAAAGGAATCGCTCCAATCTCAACTCATCGAGCCAAGATTATTACAAAAAATACTTGATATGACTTGCTTACGATGGCAATGTCCCTTCTTTTTATAACCCTCTTCTTAAACCCTTCATCTCCCTTATCCCACTCATTATTATTATAAACTATTAAAATATAATCACCCTTGGGTTATGACTTGATTCTTCGACTTCCTAAATCAAGATTCCTTGGAAGGATCCTGAAGATTGACTTGGTGTAACTGTTAGCCTATCCATACTTGTTCCTTCATCCATCAGTTCCAAATTCACCATATTCATTTTTGTTTGCATCCCGTACGATTTCAACTTTGAATCGTTAACTGTCTCACGACACGTCTTGTCTAGTTTCTTCAACCTCATTGCACTATTGAGCATCACCTCCTCTACTTGGAAGGGTCCAAGCCATAAAGTCTTCAACTTCCCTGTCTTAACCTCTCTCTTGTCATTAAACTTCATTACTAAGTCACCTTCCTTCAAGTTTATCTTCTTCAGGTGCTTACTGTACCAACTTCCAACGATGACGGGGCAACCTCCATGGCCCATTGTGCCATCACTCTCTTCTCATCTAGCTTGACGAGTTCCATTAGCCTCTCCTCTAGGCTGTCCTAGTCACATTGATGGTTCTATACCGCCACCCTCAGGCTAGGTACTAGAAATTCCATCGACACGACTACCTCCTATTTGTACATCAACTAGAACGAAATGTGGTTAGTTGTTAGCTTAAACATAGTCCTGGATGCCCATAGGACTGGTTGCAATATCTCTTCCCAATCAGCATCTTTAATCTCGCACGTCTTATACATTATGGAAACTAAGACCTTGCTTGTTGCTTCTACTTGCCCATTTGCTCTGGGGTAATAAAAACTAGACATCTAATGATTGATCTTAAACTCTGTGATCAGCTTGTAAATAATTCCGTTGACAAAGTGCTCTCCGTGATCACTCGTCAACTGAAGAGGTATGCCGAATCTCGTAATCGCTTTCTCAGACAAGAATTGCGCACGTGCTCTTTGCAGAATTGTCAGGCAATGCCCTTTCTTTGACCCACCTCATCAAAAATTTAGTCTACGTCTTTGTTTGCTGATCTTTAATGGTCCAACAAAATCTAGACCCCACGTCTCAAACAACTCCTACGATTATGACAGTAATGGCATGAAGTCCCTCCTCAACGACTTCCCAACTCTCTGGCATGCATTGCATGCGGTCATGAACTCCGCATCACGATAGAGGGTAGGCCACCACAGCCCTGCCAGAAGCACCTTCCTCATGGTCACATCTGGCCCCATATGCCCTCTTGCTAGCCCTTCGTGAGCTTCCTTCAATGCTAAATTCATTTCCTTGTCCATTACACATCTCTACTATATTCCATCGAGTCCGATTTTATATAGTAAACCAACTATCAATTGAAATGGTGCTGATTTGATGATCTTTTTATTCTTTGTTGTTGTCAACTCTTTTGGTAGCTCTCTTGTCCACAAGTTTCATCCATGTACTTGTACCATGATGGTAGCACAATGATTGAGAACAAATGAGGATTTGGAAATTCATCCAACACTTCTCCCTCCATAGGCTTTCCTAAGGAAATTCTTGACAACTAAACCGCTATAACGTGTTTCTTCCCTAGTCTCACTACCACTCGAAAAACAAACTCCTGCAACATGGTGAGCCACCTGCTATCTCGTCCATGGATAGTTGGCTTGTTGATCAGGTATAACAATGCCTGATGATCTACATGAAAAGTGAGGTTGGCAAGAAGATAATGTCTATATTTTTGAATTACGTACACCATCCCCAAGGCTTCCTACTTCATAGTGCAATAGTTTTTCTCTACTCGAGACAACTGAATAGAAAAATATATGGGCTGATCCAATCCATATTGCCCCTTGTGGGCCAGCCCGCATCCAATCGTGAAATTGGACGCATCTATGTGGACATAAAACTCCATTTTCCAATCCAGAAACACCAGAATGGGTGCGCAAACCAAATTTACCTTCAGGTCCTCAAAGGCCTTTTGATGCTTCGTCATCCACTTGAAAGGAACACTTTTGCACATCAACACATCTAGAGGGTGTGAAAGTTGTACGAAGTTTTTGATGAAATGCTAATAGTACCCGACATGCCCCAAAAAGGGACTTCAATGAACTCACGTCGTATGGCTCTTCCATGCTCATCACAACTTGTATATTGTTAGGATTGGTCTTCAACCCCTCTTTACACACCATATGTCCTAGCAACTTCCCATACGGTACCAACAATTTACAGTGTTACCGTTTCGGTCCCCCTAGACCCCTGGATTCGGACACGGTTCGTATCCGTTTCGGACCCGGTTACGGTCCGACTGTGGGTCCGTCCAGGATTCTGCCCGAGGGACCCAGATATGGTCGACCGTATCCGGGTCCCTTAGGCGGGAACCGGTTCAACGGGTTCCCTATGGGTCCGTCCAGGGTTCTGCCCGGGAGACCTGGATACGACCGGGGCCGTCCAAGGGAGAACCGCAACTGTATCCGGGTCCCCTAGGCGGGAACTGGTTCAACGGGTTCCCTATGGGTCCGTCCAGGGTTCCGCCCGGGAGACCCGGATACGACCGGGGCCGTCCAAGGGAGAACCGGTTCTCGCCCAAGAGACCCGGATATGGTCGGGTCCGTCCGGGTCTCCCTTGGACGGACCCGGTCGTATCCGGGTCTCCCAGGCGGAACCCTGGACGGACCCACAGGGAACCCGTTGAATAAAATAATATTAAAAATAATAATAAATATTACTTTAAAAATTAAATACTTAAATTTGAATATAAAAAATTAAAATAAAAAAAATCTAAGACCCACTCCCACGTACTCCACCTACTTCCCTTTACTCCCGTTGCAAGTGGCATGGCGAAGTAAAAAAACATGACCAAGCTGCTAATTCAACCATTCGTCAAGTGAAACCTAGCTCGCGACGCAGAGAACTCCTCACACTCCTCCATAGCTCGCGGTGAATTCCTCCAAATCCTAGCTTGCTGCTGGTCAGGTATGTTAGCTTTTCCTCTACAATGTGTTAGATTAATATTAGAAAGTAAAGATAAATTTTATAAAAATGTAGAAATTAAACATTAAACCAGTTCAAAACAATTTAAGAACAGAAACCCTCCTTCGGCCCTTTTCGCCCTTCTCTCCTCTGCGAAAACAATTTAAGAACAGAAACCCTCCTTCGGCCCTTCTGGCCCTCTCCTCTGCGAAAACAATTTAAAAACAGAAACCCTCCTTCAGCCCTTCTCTCCTCTGTGAAAACAATTTATGAACAGAAACAGAAACAGAAACCCTCACGCAGAACTTCGAACAATTTAAAAACAGAACTTCGAAAACAATTTATGAACAATTTAAAAACAGAAACCCTCGCGCAGAACTTCGAAATCCCTCACGTAGAACTTTGTCGCTTCTGTTCTCGGAGTCTAGCCAGCTCTTGAAGGGTTGATTAGAAAATATTATAAATTTTAAATTTATACAGAAACAGAAACAGAAACCCTCACGTAGAACTTTGAACAATTTAAAAACAAAACTTCGAAAACAATTTATGAACAATTTAAAAACAGAAACCCTCGTGCAGAACTTCGTCGCTTCTGTTCTCGGAGTCTAGCCAGCTCTTGAAGGGTTGATTAGAAAATATTATAAATTTTAAATTTATAATGGGTATGAACTATGATATATTCACCTGGATTTCACACCTAGATTTAAGAGACGAAGCCACGTAGCTTCTAATTTAAGATTTTGAAATTCTTTATTGCAAGCTACTTAGATTTTATGTTTGTAAATCAAAACCCATGAGGCCTTTCCAAATATGTTAGAACTTAGAAGTGAAACATATGTCATAAGGTAAATAAGTCAGGTAAAATAAGACGGATTGTAATTATATATTAATATATTATAAATTTATATGTATTTTTATGGTCACAAACTCATTGACATACATACGTAAAAAGAAAGAAAGGAATAGCTTCCCAACCAACCCATGGTTCGATGAAGATTGCAAAAAAATGCGAAGATTACTAAAGGAACCAACGGGTAAAACAAGAGCAAACAAAAAAGCATATGAGAAACTGGTAAGGGCAAAAAAAGAAGAATACACTAGAACAAGGAGGAAAAAATTGATTTACTTAGGGAAGCATGAACCAAAGAAATTTTGGAAGGAACTAAGCGTGAAAAGGATGCAAACTGAAAATAACATAGCAGTTAATCAATGGTTGGAGTATTCAAAAAAACTATATCAGTGTAGTAACCAGCAGGAGACACCCCCTACTATCATTGTCAAGAAAGAACTTTTCACAATTGAAGACATTATTCAAGGGATAAAAAAGTTAGCAACTGGTAAAGCCCGTGACATAGACAATCTTCAAGCAGAGCATATAAAATGGGGGGTAGATATCTTGGCACCGCAAATCAAAGAAATTTTCAATGAGGTCATACAAAATGGCTTCCCTATTGAGTGGACAACTAGCTTGACCATTCCTTTGTTTAAAAGTGGAGATGTAAATAATCCCTCAAACTATCGAACTATCATGATCAACCCTCTCTTTGCAAAGTTGTTTGGGAGTATGATAGAGCGTAGGATCAACATATGGGCAGAAGAAAAGGGAAAGAGAGCAAAGGGGCAAGCAGGTTTTAGGCCCAAGCACTCAACTATTGATCACTGTATCACGCTTAGACACAGTGGAAAAAATATGGGACAAAAAAGAGGAGGCTTTTTGTTGTTTTGTAGACTTCAAAAAGGCATTTGACACAGTGCCAAGGAAAAAATTATGGAGCAGAATGGAAGAGCTAGAGGTTCCAATTCACTACAGGGCAGCAGTTCACGGACTATATGAGCATGTAAAGGCTAGAATCGGAACACGGGAAGGGTTATCTGAATGTTTTGGTAGTGACATAGGTGTCAAACAAGGTTGCCTTCTATCTCCGACCTTATTTGGGCTGTACATTGACAAGTTAGAAGAATGGATAAACAAATTTGGGGGAGAGGGTGTGCATTTAGCCAACTATGTGGTAAAACTCCTCATGTATGCAGATGATGTAATTCTTGTGGCCAAAATAGCCAAAGATCTAGAAGATCACCTTCAAGCTCTAGAACTCTTTTGTAAAGAAGTTGGGATGCAGGTGAACACGAGCAAAACAAAAATTATGATTTTTTCAACAAAAAAGAAGCAACAACTCAAATTTCAGTTTGCAGGAGAACCGCTTGATGTAGTAGTAGAATACAAATACCTGGGCATAGACTTTCATGACAAACTTAATTGGAATACATGTAGGATGAAAAGAACTCAACGTGGTTGGAGAGCACTATATGCACTTCAAAACAGGTGTAGGAATGCCGAGTTGTGGGACTGGAAGACCACCAAGGTCTTATTTGGCCTACTTGTTACACCGGTTCTGTTGTATGGTTGCGAGGTGTGGGCTAGTGGCACAACAAATGCAAAATGGAGGCAAATAGAAAGGATTCAAAAATATCTAATCACAAAATTTCTCAAAATTAAGGCCACAACCCCTTATGAAATTATTCTAGCTGAAATTGGAATGCTCCCTTTAGAAGCAATTGCTATGACCAAGCTGTTATGTTACTTGAAAAAAACTGAAAACATGGCAAATGATAAATGGCCTAGGGCAGCGAGGGATGAAGAGTTGCATAGGCGAAAGAATACATGGATGAAACAAAATCAGAAATGGATAAAACGTTGGGAAATCAACATAAATGAATGCCCAAATGTCAACAAAGACATAAAAAATTATGTGAATGAAAAGTTCAGAAGTGGAATGTGGAAAAATGCAAGCAGGAAAAAACAATATTATATTGCAAATTTTAACCCAACGTATGACCACAAGGAAAAAGCGTATATAGGCGCTGAAATCAAGTGGAAGGAAAAAATACTCATTGCTCAGATAAGGACTGTTGGTCACGAATCCGCCACGAGGAAAGGATTTGCTGCTATTGCGCCCTGGACCCGCGAACCAACATTGAAAGGCCGGAAGGAAGAGATGCCTTCCGGGCCGATCTCCGGAGAAGGCCGGCTCCTTTTGGGGGGGTTTCTGATTTAAGCTAAAGGGAACAGGAAAGAAATAAATGAACCGAAAGAGACAAATGTACAGAAAGAGATTACAAATATGTCCAAAGGTTGGTGGGGGGAACTAACAGTATGGGAACACACCAATCACCGCTACTTACTGCATACAAACACAAAGTATGGCAAGGAACCGCAAAACCTAGGTGTACTGCCGATACACAAGCAGTGTATGCACAGCTTCAATGGCTCCCTAGCAAACATTCCCTACAAGGAACTAACAAAGAGGGATCGTATCAATCACCGTGATACTTACACCGACAGTGGGTAGAAAGTAAACCTAGAGATGTCGTGAGCTGTGTATATGTGTTAGGCAGAGAGTTTAACCGCACAGCCTCAATGGCTCCCTAGCAAACATTCCCTACAAGGAACTAACAGCTAGGGATCGCATCAATCACCGTGATACGGGCCAGCAACGTCACACATAACTGATGGAACTGCTACCACATCTATTATATGAATGCTTTAAATTAATGAAGTACAAAAGGTGCTTTAAACAAGCAATGCTAGAGGAACCTGATCGCCAAATGCCGAAATGAATCAACGAGCCGCAACACAGGTGGGCCTAAGGCATATAATGAAAGACAGCATAAAAGAATAAAGACAGGAGAATGGTAACCGGGCATACAGATTGTATTCATAAGCAGAAGCACGGTTACAGTAAGCACAGTAGTTCCCTAACAAACATTCCCCTTCCACCACCTACAATGAAAACGTGGTGGCTATTTATAGCCCAAAGTTCCCTCCGTTACATTAATGGGCACAACGTCCCAGTCAAACATTAGCTGACAAAAGCAGCCGCGGAACTGCTGATGCTGACCTCTGTCAGGCTGGACTGTACCCTCGGCATGGTCTCCCTGAAGGTTGAACAGCCACGTGGCAGCGCGTTGGGTAGAACTTTATATTGACAGAAATGTGGGTAGCTGAGGCAGGTGGAAACTCAGATCAGCTTTGAATGAGGCTACTGACACAGGCGGTGCAGCCCATACTTATCCCTTTTGGTCGGCAGCTTTGGTTCAAATCCCGAAGTCGGACACTTGTCGTATGATGGGTTATGTCAGTGACACATGTCCGCCTTGAAGGGCGCCTATCTATCTTCGCTTGGGATCGGAGCTCCTTGGGATGCGTGGGCAGAAAACAAGCAGTTGGGAAGGCCTTCACGCCTTGGTCAAATTCCGGGTTTGTTCCCCTCACCGTACACCCGTCAAGGGCGCATTCCGCTCTCGCTGAAAAGTCGGGCTGCGCACATGTGAACACCGGTGTCTCGCGCCGTACGGACTCGCTCCGGCAGCTATCATTCTTCTTTGTCACCGCCACCGCTAGCTACAAGGTGCGCCCAGAAAGAGGGGCGAAGTCCGACTTCGCACCAAAACTGGGCGAAGTGCGCACTTCGCACCAAAAAACTGGGTTTCCTGGTTCAGCTTCCCGGGGCCATAACTTTTGATCCGCTGACCCGATCGCCTATTATAATATATCGTTGGAAAGCTTGCGAGAAGATCTCGCAATAATAAAATATCCAGGGCTCATTTTGTCCATTTTATCGCCCCGTTTATGGCCCGCAAAAGCCCGAATACCTCAACATGCCCCGACACTTAGCTATTTTTCAGTGGCAAGCGTCGTCAATTTTGAGAAGAATGAGAATGCAGGGAAGAGAGAGAAAGGGGGGAGAAGGAAGAGCAGCTCTCTTACAAAAAATTGAAAACATTGCACCCCGTGCAAAATGTGACAACATTTCCGCGGCCCGCGGGTATCGAGCTCGCCTCAGCGCAAAGAATCCATGCCTTCATCCATTGGGCAACAGAGTCACCCACGCTACAACTGCTCTTCAGATCCACCTCCGGCAACTGCCTCCTCGGAACACTTAAAAAGAAAACACTACACAGACTGAAATAAGAAAAACAACTAAAACTTTAAATAATAGCCGGATTATTTACACAAAATTTTGCGGCGCTATTGGCATGCCGCCACCACAAATCTAGCTTTGGTTGCCTATCCGGTGAACCTGCAGTGCCCGGACCAGATCTGATTGTACTTCAGATGATCTTTGAAGTCCGACTAGCCTTCCAAAGCTTGCCAGGTTGCGAACATGGTGCAACGTGGCAGATTGTCATTCATGCCGGTACCCGTACAATTGATGAACAATGTGGCAAGGAGATTTTTCAGATGGGAGCCCTCTTCGGGTACCGGTTGCGGTGATGGTTGGAGCCAATACCACCACGGTGGAGACTGTAGGTGAACATTCATTTCTCCGCTTGTGAGGTCAAGGCCGCTCACCAAACCTTGATTCCTCCGGGTGTCTTCTATTAGCTTAAAAAAGGGCGCCCGCGATCAAGAAATCTGGATCTTCACTCACCGGAGTCGCCAGTGATTTTGCCGGATGAAGGCAAGCCAAAGATTCACCAACTCGGGCTTCCTTAAAATATGGAGACCGATCGTCTCACCTCACCGATTCGTCTATGCGAGCTTGGTAATCACCGACCGACGCGCTCGCCTGGAGCGTTGGTATCAATTTCGCAAAGTCAGGCTGGTTTCCCAGGTTCCTCGCTCGCCACCTTCTTGCTTGAACGAAGGCGTTAGGACCGGTCTTTCGGACTCAGAGAATATGAATGTGCGTAGTCGCCAGTGTGCTCGATTTTGAACAAGAATGAAGCGAGCACCAAGTGCTTCAATTCTCGTTTGGGGGTGAGAAACCTCCTTGTCCCACCAAGCATTCGTAAAGAAACCGTCACCCGAATGAGGACGAGCTTGAGATCTTCCAAATGCGAGACAAAGGGTCCCACCGGCGTGCCAAAACCGTTGGTCACGAATCCGCCACGAGGAAAGGATTTGTCGCTATTGCGCCCGGACCCGCGAACCAACATTGAAAGGCCGGAAGGAAGAGATGCCTTCCGGGCCGATCTCCGGAGAAGGCCGGCTCCTTTTGGGGGGGTTTCTGATTTAAGCTAAAGGGAACAGGAAAGAAATAAATGAACTGAAAGAGACAAATGTACAGAAAGAGATTACAAATATGTCCAAAGGTTGGTGGGGGGAACTAACAGTATGGGAACACACCAATCACCGCTACTTACTGCATACAAAAACAAAGTATGGCAAGGAACCGCAAAACCTAGGCGTACTGCCGATACACAAGCAGTATATGCACAACTTCAATGGCTCCCTAGCAAACATTCCCTACAAGGAACTAACAGCAGGGGATCGTATCAATCACCAGATACGTACACTGACAGGGGTAGAAAGTAAACCTAGAGATGTCAGAGCCAGGTATATGTGTTAGGCAGAGAGTTTAACCGCACAGCTTCAATGGCTCCCTAGCAAACATTCCCTACAAGGAACTAATAGCAGGGGATCGCATCAATCACCAGATACGGGCCAGCAACGTCACACATAACTGATGGAACTGCTACCACATCTATTATATGAATGCTTTAAATTAATGAAGTACAGAAGGTGCTTTAAACAAGCAATGCTAGAGGAACCCGATCGCAAAATGCCGAAATGAATCAACGATCCGCGACACAGGTGGGCCTAAGGCATATAATGAAAGACAAAGATAAAAGAATAAAGACAAGAGAATGTAACTGTGCATACAGATTGTATTCATAAGCGTAAGCACGGTTACATATAAGCACAATAGTTCCCTAACAAACATTCCCCTTCCACCACTTACAATGAAAACGTGGTGGCTATTTATAGCCCAAAGTTCCCTCCGTTACATTAATGGGCACAACGTCCCAGTCAAACATTAGCTGACAAAAGCAGCCGCGGAACTGCTGATGCTGACCTCTGTCAGGCTGGACTGTACTCTCGGCATGGTCTCCCTGAAGGTTGAACAGCCACGTGGCAGCGCGTTGGGTAGAACTTTATATTGACAAAAATGTGGGTAGCTGAGGCAGGTGGAAACTCTCATCAGTCTTAAATGAGGCAGCTGACACAGACGATGCAGCCCATACTTATCCCTTTTGGTCGGCAGTTTTGGTTCAAATCCCGAAGTCGGACACTTGTCATATGATGGGTTATGTCATGTGACACATGTCTGCCTTGAAGGGCAGTCTATCTATCTTCGCTTGGGATCGGAGCTCCTTGGGATGCGTGGGCAGAAAACAGTGCAGTTGGGAAGGCCTTCACGCCTTGGTCAAATTTCGGGTTTGTTCCCCTACTGTACACCTGTCAAGGGCGCATTCCGGCTCTCTGAAAAGTCGGGCCGCGCACAGTGAACACCGGTGTCCGCACTGTACGGACTCGCTCCGGCAGCTATCATTCTTCTTTGTCACCCGCCACCGCGCGCTACAAGGTGCGCCCAGAAAGAGGGGCGAAGTCGGACTTCGCACCAAAACTGGGCGAAGTGCGCACTTCGCACAAAAATTGGGCGAAGTACGCACTTCGCACCAAAAACTGGGTTTCCTGGTTCAGCTTTCCGGGGCCATAACTTTTGATCCGCTGACCCGATCGCCTATTATAATATATCGTTGGAAAGCTTGCGAGAAGATCTGCAATAATAAAATATCCAGGGCTCATTTTGTCCATTTTATCGCCCTCGTTTATGGCCCGCAAAAGCCCGAACACCTCAACATGCCCCGACACTTAGCCATTTTTCAGGGCAAGTGCTGTCAATTTTGAGAAGAATGAGAATGCAGGCAAGAGAGAGAAAGGGGGGAGAAGGAAGAGCAGCTCTCTTACAAAAATTGAAAACATTGCACCCCGTGCAAAATGTGACAACAAGGACTAGCTCTCATAGGCTTAGATGTGAAACAGGGAGATGGACAACGCCCAAAGAACAATGGGAAGAAAGGATATGTACTCTATGCAGCACAGGGGCAGTAGAGACAGAGGAACACTTCATCTATAAATGCCCGAGTTTTTCAGATATCCGTGACAAATACAAAGAAACACTTGGGAACGAGTTTATGGCAGATTTATTTGAAGACAATAAAATAAAAAAGTTGGGGAATTGCTAACACAAATGAGCAGGAGAAGGAACAACCTTCTCAAAGATATTAAAGATCATATGATATGATTTGAGTAATTGTACTTCCATATTTGAGGTCACATAGACCATATTTGGGTCTCGCAAACATAAGTAAAATCTTTCATTTCATTTCATTTCATGTAAGACCTAACTAATGCGTTATCCCACATAATTTTTTTACAATTTATAATAAAATAAAAAGATGTATTATGGTTAATGTGTTTGGTAGATAAATTTCATAGACTTTGGATAAAAAGATATATTATAAAAAGATGTATTATAATATAGATGGATAAATAATTTTTAAAAATTAAGTTATATGGATAGCGCATGGGTTTGGGTTTGGGCTTTATAATTTTTACTAAATTTTAATTTTAATTTTTTATTGAGTAAATACTTCTTATACATATACATATCCGCCGTGGGAATTGAACCCGGGTCACATCACCGATAATGCAAGTGGCATCCATAATTTTTTAATATTTATAAACATTGTTATATCCAAAGTTATATCGAACCGATGCGCTATATCCGAGGTGCATCCGTCTTTAAATATTATAACTTATAATAATTAAATATTTAAAAATAATTTAATATTATAACATTGTTATATCCAAAGTTTTATTCTTTAAATATTATAACTTATAATAATTAAATATTTAAAAATAATTTAATATTATAACATTGTTATATCCAAAGTTTTATTTAACCAAAGGTTCGTTCGTCTTTAAATATTATAACTTATAATTAAATATTTAAAAATAATTTAATATTATAACATTGTTATATCCAAAGTTTTATCTAACCAAAGGTCCGTCCGTCTTTAATATTTATAATTTTTTAATATTTATAAACAAAGTTATATGGATAGCGCATCGGTTTGGGCTTTGGGGCTTTGGCTTTTCTTCGGGAGGTCCAAGGTTTAAACCTAAATAACATTTTAATAATTATAACTTATAATTAAATATTTGAAAATAATTTTTTAATATTTATAAACAACAACAATATTTAAAAAAAAATAGATTTATAATTTAATCTAAATCATATTTAATTTTTTTTTTTTTGAAAAAAAAATCATATTTAATTTTTTAACTTAAATCTTTTCATGTTTTAATTTTGTTCTTGAAAACTAAACTTAATAGTTAAACCTTATAAGTTATAACTTAGTCTCAATATTATATTTTAATTTTTATGGTACTTGTTAAATTTTAAATTTATAAATTATTACCAAACGAAAAAAAAAAAAAAATTTCTCACAACTTATCATTTTAATTTTCTAGCTACCATTCCTTATTTTAGGTTCAAAGTTCATCTTGTAAAGGACAGATTTTTAGACATTTAGTTTTCACTTGCAGAGTATAAATTAGAATGGCAACAAGTGCAAGCTCAGTAGGCAAGTCCCGATTTAGAATTGATCCAAAAGCCCCACTATGAAAATATGTCACTATGTTAGAGCAGATTCCAGGGGGTGGGGGCTACATATGAGTTTGTAATACCTGCAATGTTCGGTATAGTAGCTCATATAGCCGAGTGAAAGCTCGTTTGTGTGCTCTACCTGGCCAAGGCATCAGAGCTTGCCCAGGGTCAAAAGATGCACCGGTGCCAACATCTGTGATCATGCAATACATAAAAGAACAAGAAGACGCAGATGCTTTAGCTACTTTACAATCAGGTCATCCTTTGGCAAAGAAAAGATCTCGATTGAAGAAGCCAACTACTACCCCACCTCATGCTGGCAACCCATTTGTGGTTGCACCCCATCCATTTTCAGCCACACCTTCCACACATGAAGAGGATTCTTCTCTTTCACGGAAAAGAACAAAGGGACCTGTTGGTCACGAATCCGCCACGAGGAAAGGATTTGTCGCTATTGCGCCCTGGACCCGCGAACCAACATTGAAAGGCCGGAAGGAAGGGATGCCTTCCGGGCCGATCTCCGGAGAAGGCCGGCTCCTTTTGGGGGGGACTTGATTTAAGCTAAAGGGAACAGGAAAGAAATAAATGAACGGAAAGAGACAAATGTACAGAAAGAGATACAAATATGTCCAAAGGTTGGTGGGGGGGAACTAACAGTACGGGAACACACCAATCACCGCTACTTACTGCATACAAACACAGAGCATGACAAGGAACTGCAAAACCTAGGCGTACTTCCGATACACCAGCAGCGTATGCACAGCTTCAATGGCTCCCTAACAAACATTCCCTACAAGGAACTAACAGCAGGGGATCGCATCAATCACCAGATACGGGCCAGCAACGTCACACACAACTGATGGAACTGCTACTAAATTTATAATGAATGCTTTAAATAATGAAGTACAGAAGGTGCTTTAAGCAAGCAATGCTAGAGGAACCTGATCGCCAAATGCCAAAGTGAATTAACGAGCAGCGACACAGGTGGGCCTAAGGCATATAATGAAAGACAACATAAAAGAATAAAGACAGTAGAACAGAACCAGGCATACAGATTGTATTCATAAGCAGAAGCACGGTTACAGTAAGCACAGTAGTTCCCTAACAAACATTCCCCTTCCACCACTTACAATGAAAACGTGGTGGCTATTTATAGCCCAAAGTTCCCTCCGTTACATTAATGGGCACAACGTCCCAGTCAAACATTAGCTGACAAAAGCAGCCGCGGAACTCGCCGATGCTCGACCTCTGTCGAGTCGGATCGTACCCTCGGCATGGTCTCCCTGAAGGTTGAACAGCCACGTGGCAGCGCGTTGGGTAGAACTTTATATTGACAGAAATGTGGGTAGCTGAGGCAGGTGGAAACTCACGTCAGTCTTAAATGAGGCAGCTGGCATAAGTAGTGCGGCCCATACTTATCCCTTTTGGTCGGCAGTCTTGGTTCAAATCCCGAAGCTGGACACTTGTCGTATGATGGATTATGTTGTGTGACACATGTCTGCCTTGAAGGGCAGTCTATCTATCTTCGCTTGGGATCGGAGCTCCTTGGGATGCGTGGGCGTAAAACGAGTGCGATTGGGAAGGCCTTCACGCCTTGGTCAAATTCCGGGTTTGTTCCCCTACCGTACACTCGTCAAGGGCGCATTCCGGCTCTGCTGAAAAGTCGAGCTGCGCACAGGTGAACACTGGTGTCTGCCGCTGTACGGACCTGCTCCGGCAGTTATCATTCTTCTTTGTCAGCCTGCCAGCCTGCCAGTTACAAGGTGCGCCCAGAAAGAGGGGCGAAGTCGGACTTCGCACCAAAACTGGGCGAAGTGCGCACTTCGCACCAAAACTGGGCGAAGTGCGCACTTCGCACAAAAAACTGGGTTTCCTGGTTCAGCTTCCCGGGGCCATAACTTTTGATCCGCTGACCCGATCGCCTATTATAATATATCGTTGGAAAGCTTGCGAGAAGATCTGCAATAATAAAATATCCAGGGCTCATTTTGTCCATTTTATCGCCCCTGTTTATGGCCCGCAAAAAACCCGAACACCTCAAAGATACCCCGACACTTAGCCATTTTTCAGGGCAAGTGTCGTCAATTTTGAGAAGAATGAGAATGTAGGGAACAGAGAGAAAGGGGGGAGAAGGAAGAGCAGCTCTCTTACAAAAATTGAAAACATTGCACCCCGTGCAAAATGTGACAACAGGACCATTGGAGAAGGCATTCCAAAACGAGTCTAGGGACATTGCAGATCAGATGATTGCACGTTGCGTGTATGCCAACGACTTATCTTTCAATGTGGTTAGATCACCATATTGGCAAGATATGGTGAAAGCCATTAATGAGGCTCCAAAAGGGTGCCAAGGCCCAGGGTATGAGAAGGTGCGCACCACTTTGTTGAAAAAGGAAAAAAAAATTATAGAAGATTCATTGCAGCCCATCAGAGATTCATGGGTTGAAACAGGGTTGTCCATCGTTTTTGATGGATGGAAAGATGCACAAAATCGCCCTTTGATAAATGTCATTGCAATAAGTCCCAAGGGGGCAATGTTTTTGAAAGCAGTTGATTGTGAAGGGCAAGTGAAAGATGCCTAATTCATTGCTAATATTTTTATTGAAGCAATAGAATCGGTGGGCTCTCAAAACGTTGTCCAAGTCATAACGGACAATGCCAAAAACTGTAGAGCAGCAGGGATTTTGGTGGAGGCAAGGTACGAACATATATTTTGGACACCTTGTGCTGCCCATTCACTCAACTTAATACTGCAAAAGTTGGGGAAACAAATTGAATGGATAAAAGAAATTTATGCCAAGGCCGAAGATATTCAGATGTTTGTGACAAACCATCACATGTCGCAAGCTATCTTCAAGCAATTCTCAAAATTGGAGGTGTTAAAGGTAAGAATTTTGTATAATGATTTTTAGTTTGTTTTAAATTTTGAAAACATTTTTGTTTTGTTGTCTAATTTTTTATTTTATTTTACTAGGTTACTGAGACTCGATTTGCCTCGCACACAATCGTCTTGAGGCGACTTGTGCAAGTGCGAGAGGCATTGCAAAGTATGGTTGTTAGTAACCTTTGGAGTGTATGGCGGCAGTCAAGCACTGAGAGGGCACAAAAAATAAAGATGTTGATCCTTAATGATGATTGGTGGGGTCGTGTTGATTACTTGCTCAAAATAACTGAGCCTGTCATAAGCATGATCCTATTTGTAGAGATGAATCAGCCATGTTTAGAGAGGTATATGATGGGATCGACTCAATGATTGAGAAGATCAAAGCCATCATCAATGCAAAAGAGCAAGATCCCCATGAGATATTTTTCAAACAAGTGCAGTCATTTGTAATTGAGCGGTGGAATAAAATGACGACTCCCTTGCATCTCCTTGCCTTCGCATTGAGTCCCAGATTTTATAGTAGTGAAATCCTTTCTTTGCCTAGTAGAGTTGCACCATATAGAGATATTGAAGTTAGTGAAGGGTAGAAGGTAGCATTCAGAAGGCTATATCCCAATCCTGAGATTGAGGACATAGTTTCAGCTGAGTTTGCAGACTTCATTTCCTCCGTAGGACATAGCCTTGGTGCTTGTCGCGACAAATACAAAAAGGATGCTCATATGTGGTGGTATTTGCATGGGCAAACAACCCCAACCTTGCAACCACTTGCAATCAAAATATTATCATAGGTTTATAAATTTTGAACTCTATTTTTATAGGTATAAATTTCAATTTTTTATTTTGCATTAGTTTTGAAAAAATTTCACTTGTGATTTTCTTAATAGGTTGCAAGTTCGTCTTCATCCGAGCGGAATTGGAGTACATACTCCTTTATCCACTCGTAGAAGCGCAACAAGCTAGCAGCAAAGAAGGCTGAGGAGTTAGTCTATGTGCATTCCAATTTGCACCTTTTATCACATATTAAATCAAACTATAGGGAAGGGCCAACAAAGCATTGGGATGTCAGGGCAGAAGATGTTGATTTAGATGCTTCCCACTCCCATGATTTATTACTTGACATAGAGACTTTGGCTTCGCTAAGCCAATCGAGTGGTGTTGGTGCTGGTGCTGGTGCTAGTGGGAGTGGGAGTGGGAGTGCTAGTGCTAGTGCTAGTGTTACTGCTACTGCTTGTGGTTCTAATGAATCACATGTTGATGTTGATGCTTCTGATGAAGACATTGAAGATGAATATTAAAATATTTGATATTTCAATATGTGATAGTGTTGATGTGGTTCATTAAAAATGCAAGTAGCCCAATTGTGATAGTGTTTGTACAATGTGAAATGCTTAGCAAATGTTGATTTAGTAAATGAAAATGTTGATTTAGTAAATTAATACATGATGTTGATTTAGTAAATTAATATATGATTTTTATTAATTTTTGTACGACCGAACCCAAGACAAAAAAATTGTCATATCGGTGAATCGAGTTCTTCAAACCCAAACCCGAATCCAAAACGAACCGGTAACATTGAGAATTTACACTTCTTTGGATTCAAGGATGGTCAAAAATTCATACAAAACCGCATACACTCCTCCAACGCCTTCAGATGCTCTTCCTTCCTTTTGTACAATGACCAATCATCCAAGAATACTTTGAATTTGCCCATTGACATTTGTTCAAAAATATACAAATTATCCTCTAAAATTTGGCAGGGGCATTGCACATACCAAAAGACATCCAATTATATGCATAAATCCCATTGTCGACAATGAAAGTGGTCTTCAGTCTATCTTCCTTGGCGATACTGATTTGATTTTAGCCTGAGAATCCATCCAAAAATGAATAGATCTTGTGCCCTGCTACCTCTAGAATCAAATCAGTAAATGGTATGGGCAAGGGATCCTTGATGGTCACTGCATTCAAACTTTGAAAATCCACACAGATACGGATCTGGTTACTCTCCTTCAAATTGATGACATCCACTCACTCACTGTCACTATGAAGGTTATTCCAACATCCAACATCTCTTCTCAATCTCTGCATTGAGCAAGGCCACATACTTTGGGTTCATTCGGTATGGGATTCTCCTTACAAGTTGTGCACTAGGAACTAATGAAATCTGATGCATACATATCTCAAGTGGAATCCCATGGAGATCCTTATATGTCAATGCACCCTATATTGCATAAAGATATTAAAATCCATTGCTTTTAAAACTGGAACCCACTCGTATCCACAATGAATCATCTTCTCCTTTCCTTTGCTAAGATTCACCTGCAACATTTTCGGTCCTTCATACTTTATGTTGGCAGGTTCTGTTGCCACTTTGCCACATTGAAAGGGTGTGTTGGCTTTTCATCAATCTGTGCATCACCAACACTGTACTCTGCAAAGTTTCGTGGAAAGGTCCACTTCTCTTCCTCTTCAACTTTTGTTGTTGGCTTGGCATTGTGATTGCATTCGCCGACTTTGTACACACTATGTGATGCTTCATCTTGGATATCTTCTTCCACATTAATATGCATGTAGGTTGGATGGAAAACTTCATAGTCTTCCATCTGCCAATGTAGAAGTCTGCTATTTGAGTGCCCCTCATCTTCCTCGCACTCTTTCAACTCCAACAACCCTTCATTCAGTTCTTGTCTGTTTATATTGTCTTTTCTCCTTTGACAATGAACTTATGGATTCATCGGATGTTGCCAACTCCTCGCTCATGGACATATTCTTCAAATTAATGACATGCTTGTGTTGGCCTTTCTTGAAAGTCAGTTACCCTTCTCCCAATTGTGATTCACTTTTGTTGTGCGTAGCTACCCACATCCCAACAATTCATTGTAGGCTGGTTTTTGCATAGCGATCACCACAAAATCCATGATGAATATTTGATTGGCAATCTTCATCTTCTGTGCAGTCAACACTCCTTTCATCTCTATGCCATATTGATCCTCGCCATACAGTCGAAAGTTGGGAGACCACAAGAATGGTGCCCCCAAGTCCTTCCATGTCTTTTCGGGCAATCCATTTATACTCGAACCTCCATCAACTATTCACTTGCGTCAACCAGTCGTTTAGCAACTTTATATGGATCGGTGTTATTTTCTTCCCGACATCAATCATTAATATTTTCAAGTCAATATACCGATCTCTTGCTATTCTTCTGACCCTCGATCTGCATCGCGACTCCTCCACTACTTTTGTCTACACCATCTCTCCTACCGTTGTGTACAACTCCAGTATTGTGCACAGTAAGTTGGATACTTTCACTTTGACATTTGTATTCAGCACTTGCACAACCTACTATTGTGTTGACCATAGTAGATAAAATCGGAATTGGGTAGTAAACCGGCTGGGGACAAAATTGGTAAAAATCGGAATCGTCAAAAAATCGGGGAAAAAATTGGCAAAAAAAATGAAGAAAACGTTTTTTTTTTTAATTTTTTTTTTTCATGCATATTATAATGAATTAACATTATGCAAATCAAATATTGCAATAAAAACAACAATTCAAGTCAAGACATCATACAAGGCTCAAGCTTTAAGTACACATGAAAGTGACAAAAGTTCACAAAACACATCCTGTATTGCTTATAATATGAAAAGGTACAAATTACAAAATGTGTCAAGACTCAAAATGCCGCAATAGACCCACTATCTATTGTCTTCCTTTTCCCCTTGTCCTAACATAATCCCTAGTCTCTCTTGCTTGATGTGTGTTTGTAGATGCTTGTGTCGCTTCTCGTGCTAAGGCCTCTTCTTGGTCCCTTGCTGCCATCTCCTCCGCTAGGGTCTCATAGTTATTATTAGAGTTCCAAGCATTAACCATTCAAATGAACAGGTGCGAATACAACATGATAGGAGTGGAACGAACTTATAGTTCGTTCAACGAACTCGTCAACCACCTAGGCGCTAATAGGATATTAGCGCTACATCAAACATAATGTAATACCTAAACTAAAATGAAGGTCTAGGCTAACATCCCCCCTTATTACATTATTTGGAAATACAAAGAGCATTGCGAAACAATTCAAATTTGACACGTGCAAGTGCCTTAGTGAAAATGTCTGCAACTTGCTCATCAGTGGGAATGTACTGGAGTTGTATGTGGTGCTTTGGAACTTCATCTCGAATGAAATGACACATTGAGTGTCAATGTGTTTGGTACGCTCATGAAAGACTGGATTCTTGACAAGATTCAAAACACCTTGATTGTCGCAAAACAAATGAAGTGGAAGATTCTTTGGAAGACCCATGTTTGTAAGAATGCGACTTAACCATATCATCTCGCAGACTGCTCCACTTGCTGCGCGATATTCTGCCTCTGTAGAAGATAAAGCAACCACTTGCTGCTTCTTACTGTGCCAAGAGACAGGTCCAGATCCAAGATGGAAAATGTATCCAGAAGTTGATTTCCGATCATCAATGGATCCGGCATAGTTCGAGTCCGTGTATCCCTGTAAGAAGAAATGGTCATTCTTCTTGTACTCCAGGCCATAGTCTGTACTACCACGGACATAATGAAGAACTCTCTTTGCTGCTTTCCAATGACTCACCTTAGGTTCCTGCATGAACCTTGAAAGATAACCCACAACAAAACTAAGATCTGGCCTGGTGTTTGTTAGATATATGAGACTCCCAATCAGTTGGCGATAGAGAGTACCATCTACCTGTGGAGATTTATCATATCGCGATAACTTAAGCCTTGGCTCCATTGGAGTCGCTTTAGACTTGCAATCAGTCATGCGATATTTTTCAACCAATGTCTTGGCATACTTCTTTTGTGTTACTTTGATATGATTCTTTTTTGAGTCACTTCTAAACCAAGACAATAGTGAAGAAGTCCTAGATCTGTCATTTCAAAAGATTGTTTCAAATCATCTTTCACTGCATCAATCATGTTCTCTGAACTGCCAGTGATGATCAGATCATCCACATAGAGTACCAAAATCACTATGTCAGAACCATTGTTCTTGATATAGAGATTAGCATCTGAAGGACTTCTTTTGAATCCATGTTGCAATAGGTGATTGTCTATTTTGATGTACCAAGCTCGTGGAGCTTGTTTTAACCCATACAAAGATTTGACCAACTTGCAAACTTTCTGTTCTTGGCCTTCAACCACAAATCCTTCTGGTTGGGTCATGTACACTTCTTCTTGCAGGTCACCATTCAAGAAGGCACTTTTTACATCCATCTGATGTAACTTCCACCCGAACTGAGCTGCCATGGCACAAAGTACTCGAATGGTAGTCATTTTTGTAGTGGGGGCAAAAGTCTCTTCATAATCTATGCCTTCTTTCTGAGCATAGCCCTTTGCAACAAGACGGGCCTTATGCTTATCAATAGTACCATCTGCCTTATACTTCACTTTGAACACCCATTTGCAGCCAATGGGCTTCTTTCCTGAAGGCAGATTAACTAGCTTCCATGTGTTATTTTTCATGAGAGATGTATGTTCAAGCATCCATAGCAGCCTTCCACTGAGGCTCACTAAGTGCATCTTGAACTGTTGTGGGTTCATTCTCATCCAATGCAGACATATAAACCCTTTCATCATCCATATCTGCTTCTCTGTCTTCCTCTGCATCTACAGATAGTTCATCAAACTGTTGGCAAAGCTCGTCAACCTCTGAAGTTGATGCCTCTGCTCTCATCTGTTGAGTCATGCTGCGAGTACAAGGTCGATCTAGAGTTAGATCTGGAAGTGAAGTCAACTTTGAATCTCTCAATGTGCTAGTATACCATTTTGGAACCTTGTTCTGTGGGGGTGGAGTCTCTTTCTTAGGCTCCTCTTCATCCAGGTATACAGTTGTAGATGTGTTATCTGATGTGAAAGCTTCATCAAATACCACGTCTCTACTGGTGTGTGTTTTCTTGGTCATAGGATCTATCAACCGATATCCCTTTGAATGCTCATCGTAACCAAGAAAAATACATTGCAAGGTTTTCTCATCTAACTTCTTCCTCTTCTGTTTTGGAATGTGCATGAATGCCTTACATCCAAAAACCCTTAGATGAGAAATGGAGGGTTTCCTACCACTCCATGCTTCTTGTGGAGTCATGCCCTGTAGAGCTTTTGTGGGTGCTCTATTCAGGAGGTACGATGTTGTATTCATTGCTTCTGCCCAATACTCATGCTCAAGATGTGCCCCCTTAAGCATACAACGAACCATTTCCATGATGGAACGGTTCCTCCTCTCAGCAACTCCATTTTGTTGTGGAGTATAGGTTGTTGTCAGCTGTCTCTTAATCCCATGTGCATTCAGAAATGATGAAAATTCTTTGGAGGTATATTCCCCCCCTCGATCTGAGCGGAGGGTCTTTATGGAACATCCTGACTCCTCAACATGCTTCTTGAACTGCTGAAAGTACAGAAATGCCTCTGACTTCAATTGTAGAAAGAAAACCCACATCTTCCGTGAGTAATCATCAACAAACAATTGAAAATACCTCTTTCCACCATAGTTGTTTGGCATAGGACCGCACAGATCGGTGTGTACCAACTCCAAAGGTTTCTTAGCTCGTGAAGAGCTGACCTCAAACGGTACCCGGTGTTGCTTCCCTGCTAAGCAATCCGAGCAAACTAGCAATGTGGATGAAAGGTTGGGAAGGCCTTTCACCATCTCATATTTGCTCAACTCGAGCAAATATCCTGAACTCAGATGCCCATATCTCTTGTGCCAAAGAGAAGTGGCCTCCTTTGTGTTTGCCGCCATGGCAACATGAGGCGTAGAAATGGCATCTAAGATAAACAAGCCATGCTTGTATGAACCTGTTGCTACATGCTTTCCCTTTCTGGTGATGAAGCATCTCTTTCTGCCATCCTCAACACTGAAAACAACATCCATGTTTCTATCCAAGATCTGAGGGACGGACAACAAATTGTTTGCCAATCCAGGAACATAGAGAACCTTCTCAATCTGACATTTGCCATCTGGAAGAGTGACAGAAACATCTCCTTCACCCTGGACTCGGTAGGTCTTATCATCAACGATTGTCACTGGCTTGCCTTCCTTTGCCTCAAATGTCTCAAACCACGATCTATCACCAGTCATGTGTTTATTGGCACCGGAATCAATATACCACACTGCATCCTTCTGTTGAGAAGATGTGTGGGTCATGAGCACCTTGTGTGCTCTCTCAGAGTCTGAGTCCGATTCCTCATAAGCAACATTTCCCTTGGGTTGCTTATTCTTCTTCTATGGTTTGTATTTCCCTTTTCCCTTTTTCTTGTGATCTTGGTCATTGGGTTGTTTATTCTTAAACCAACACCTGTTGGTGTCATGGTTATCCATATCACAGATTTTGCAATATTTCTTTTCTTTCTGTTGAGGTTGTTTCCCTTTTCCTTTTGATGAAGATCCTCCCTTTGAAAGTTACCTTGCTTCCTTCCCCCTTGTTTGGAGTAAAGTGCATTATCTGGCACTTCATCTCTCTGAAGCTGATTTGCCTCCTCAGTTTGAAGCAAATTTACCAATTCCACAAAGGTAACTTGTCTACCAGACACTTGTAGAGATGTGATCAACACCTTGTAGGATTCTGGCAAAGCTCTCAAGATGACTGAGGTCAAGAGAGTATCTGCCACTGTCTCTCCCATAGCATTCAATTTGGCTTTCAATTCCGCCACTCTGCATAGGAACAGTTCAACTGTCTCACCAGATTTCATACTCAGTGTATGTAGTTGAGATTGAAGGTTAAGAATAGTGGACTGATTCTTCCCTTCATAAATGGTAATCAAAGCATCCCAAGCTTCTTTACCAGATTTTGCATCACAAATATGAGGTTGGACCTCATCTGTAGTAGCAAGCAGAATAAACATGAGACACCTTCTATCCTTCTTATCAAATGCCTCTTGATCTGTCCCTGGTGTTGTAGGACGTTTTGTAGTGCCAGTCACTACATCCCACAAATCTTCAACCTGAAGGATAGCTCTCATCTTTGTCTTCCATGGTGCAAAATTAGAACCTTTGAGCAACTGTGAATCTGATAGATATTTGTGAACAATGGCCATTGTGAAGGTTCCTTATAACACCAAATGGTCCCCCTTTCTTTATACTTACAAAGAGTACGTGAAAGGGAATTCAATCAAATTGATGGCACTTGCCTCAAAACCCTTCCGAAAAAGGATGATGAGTTGGAGGAGTTTAAGCCAAACAATCAGAAAGAATTAGGGTATTAAATGGAGTGAATATCAAAACTGGCTTTCCTTATTTCTCCTCGACGATTTATAGAGAACAATAGCTCAGACGTCGTTGTTGCAGCTATGTTAGGCGTTAGATACAGTAGCCCAAAGCACGACAACATTACCTGTAAGTGTGGGCCAGAGGTACCATATATACCGAACACTGCGGTGCAATAAATTGCACAAATAGGTGTAAAATTTGGGGTCTTTTCTTTGCTTTGTATATTTTACCTTATGATTGAAATGCAAAAAAACAGGAAATTTAAATGCAAAAACAATCACAAGTGCCCACAAATTTAAACACTTAGGTGTCGGTTTCCACCGAAAATGCACCTATTACAATGCCAATTTTTAGTTTGTTACAATGATTTTTGCAAAATATTTGAGGTTTTGGTTTGCAAAAAATGATATTCAAATCCACAATTTTCTTCCCCCTTTGTCTTAGAATTTTGCAAGAGAAAAATGCTTTTATTCCCCCCTTTTTGTTGCAAAATAAACAAGGATGAAAAATTGTGATATACCCTTTCAAATTGCAAAAGAAACTATATTTTCTTATCCCTCCATGGAAAAAATTAGTTCCTTTTCTTTAGGGTTTAGTGGCAACAAAACAAAAGGTGTGCTTTGAAGGAAAACAAAAAAATAATGCCTTATCCCTCCAAAAAAAAAAACTTGTCTTTTTGTTGTTAAAAAAAATTGCCACTATCCTTTGCTTTCTTGTTTCAAAGGTTTTAATTGCAAAAATTAAAAAATGAAAAATATTGCAATTAAAAATAACCTAAGGTATTTATCAAAAAAATACCTTAAATATCTCCCGCTTGCAAAACTTTTGTGTTTAGAGGCGGTGGGGTTTGAACCCCCGACGTTCTGCCTCTCGAACAACTTAACTGGAGTCACCCGACCATCCCGACCAAACAGCCGGATGAAATCTTAAAGGCACGAATGGCCTTTTCTCTACACGACCAACCAAATATTAAAAAAAAAATATGATTGTGCGCCTGGGGAGATTCGAACCACAATCCTCCAATCCGCCAGTGCCTACGCACGAAGCGTCAGACCACCTCCCCTGCTGAGGCGGATAAAACCATTAAGGCATAATGTGGCCTTGAGGCTGCATGCCCGAAATATTAAAAAAAATCACGGCTTTCACAGCTTGTGAGCGCCAATCAATTTGCGCTTCACCGCCTGGGACAGTTGTCACATCCGCCAAAGAATTTTTTTTTTTTTTTAAATTTTAGCGTATTAGCAGCTCTGAATGCCTCCCGTCTCCACCATGGATCGAACATTTTCCAATCTGGAGAGTAGTCAGAAGTAGTCAGAATCGAGGTCTGCAACAAGGGTCAACGATCAAGGCTGTCATTGCGCCAATCAATATGCTCCTTCTGCAAACGATTCAGCGGTCTCCTTCCCGCAAAAATTATTTGTTTTTTTAAAAACGATCACAAATAGACCATGCTTGTTTGCTGTCACCAATCGCTGCGACAGTTCTTCGAATCGGTCAGGTTATGGAGTGAAGCCTGTGTTAGAGTAGCGATTGTCAGGTTTATATCACATTGCCCAAAACCATGTTGGCTTTGATACCATATTAGAGTTCCAAGCATTAACCATTCAAATGAACAAGCGTGAATATATACAACATTATAGGAGTGGAACGAACTTATAATTCGTTCAACGAACTGCTCAACCACCTAGGCGCTAATAGGATATTAGCGCAACATCAAACATAATGTAATACCTAAACTAAAATGAAGGTCTAGGCTAACTGTTATGCAATTCTTACATGCTGAATAGAGGCTCTTGCTGTACCTAGAAGTTCAACTAGATGAGGAAAGGGACAAAAAAAAATACTATAAGATATGCTTTTAAACGAAGAGGAGGAGAGGAGAAAAAGGTCCCACCGAGATTTGAACTACTACCTGCTGCTCTTGTGCTTCTGCATCCGTGATCCATTCAGATGATGGATCAATGTCGCTTAGGTCAATGGGCTCAATATTTGTTTTTTCAAAAGATTTTTGGTAGATACGAAGGTTGTAGTGCACAAACACAAGATCATTTAACCTTTCTTGTGTAAGTCTGTTGCGCTGCTTGGAGTGTATGTGCTCAAACATACTCCAATTGCGCTCACAACCTGAAGAGTTACATGGTTGAGATAATATTCTAACCGCCATGTGCCCCAAATTGGGCGTAAAATCACCAAAGTCCTTCCACCATAAATCTAGAAACAACAACAAAAGCAAAATTAATATTTCACATGTAATAGCTTAAAAGTTTAAATTTTAAAACAAAATCAAAAGACAATAAATAATAATTCGATGAGGTTTATGGTTTACCTGGCCTCAATTTATTAATAGCATTTTTGCATTGCACAAATGGGAATTGGCGACCATGACATGCCTTATATTTTTGAATCTTGGCACGTGTTTCATTGCACAATTGTGGATTCATGGCGAACACGCGGTCAATGCAATCTTGAAGGCCAATCTTGACCTCATAATCAGCACGGAATGTGGTCTCATAAACGAATTTGGGGTTCAAATAGTAACCCGCTGCATGAAGAGGGCTATGGATTTGTGATGTCCATCCGTTATCAGTGATGGTCCAAATGGCATCATATTTGGTGTGGTTATGTTCATAAATTGCAGCAATGGCCTCTTTCGCCCTATCCATAGCCTCATATACAAAACCCATTGGAAATTGTTCTCCATCAACAAGACAAAGAATCTTCAACAATGGCTCTGAGACCTGGAAAAAAAAAATGAAAAAATAATTTAAAGAAAAATATTTTACAACATAAATAAAATAAAACAAATTAATAAGCGTAGTCTTGTACCCTTGATGGTCTCATCCATGGCCATCCAAAAGTCCTCAAACAAACAAATATAAAAATTTTGCTCCTCAGATGATATGCGGTATCTTGCAGCTGCTTCATAATTCCACTCATCACTCACAAACATTTGTTTTAGTGATCCTTTTGCATCATAAATGCTTTGCAATATCACAAAGTTTGTGGCGAAGCATGTAATGCTAGGCTGCATTAGCTCCCTCCCATTGGTAAATCGCCTCATGAGGCTAAGGACCCATGAATGGTTGTAAAAGAATTTTGTGATGGCCTTAGCCTTCCCTACAACCTCTGTTACCCAAGGTAATTTCCCAATGTCCTCAAGAAGCAAATCAAGACAATGGGCTGCACATGGGGTCCAAAAAATGGTGAGGAATCTCTCCTCCAAAATCCTCCCGACTGCCTTAGATGTTGTTGCGTTGTCCGTGATGATTTGGACAATATTCTCCTCCCCAACCTCCAAGACAACCTCCTCCAACAATCCTGCAAGCATTTCGACACTCTTAACATGTGCCAATGCATCTACTGACCTAAGGAATGCAGTTTCTTTTGCAGATGCAACCAAGAAATTAATCAGGGTTCTTCTCCTCCCATCTGTCCAACCATCAGACATGATAGTGCAACCCTTGGTTCTCCACACCTGACGCTGGTTGTCAAGCACAACCTGAAGTAAAAAAAAAGTTTAGTCATGCACATTGCATATTGAATTTATCATATTAATATATATAAAAATAAAATAGTCACGCCATATATATATATATATTTAGTCAAGCACAATGACACAACCTGAATGTTGTCCACAGATTGTTGAAGGAGAGGGCCCCTAAGGTCATCATAAGTTGGCACCTTAAATCATGTGTCGCAGATTGCGACGACATCTATCATGCGGTGCCAGTATGGAGACCTTGCCACATTGAAGGGAATGTCAAAATAGTACCAAAAAGTGGCAATGGTTGTCCTTGTTGCAGTGTGCTTCTCTTGGTTCGACGTGGCCATACCCTCAAGCATGGATTGTGTCCTTGTCCCTAGCACAGAACGGTCTAACTCTTAAAGAGGAGTATCTAGTCCCACTAGCTCCTTGTGCACTTGAAGGACTCAAACTACTTTGTCGAAAGTACCGCTTAAGGTTGCCACTAGCACGACCACCTCGGGAGGGGGGGATGAAATGACATTGCTATAACTTCTTTTGTTACTAGTGTTTTCATCTGCCGCAGTGATCATGGCATTTACTTTGTTTTTAACATCTTCTGGCACCTTATCACATATTGCTATATTATTTCCTGATAATCGTGTCAAATGTTATTTGAGGCGAAAACGCCTACTGAATAATGATTGCCACAAAAATTGCATTTAAAATGGTTTTTTGTTTGCCCTTGCATTGCATACGCCCATGTTGGATCCAATGGTTTCATTTTTTATATGCCTGCACATGGAAACAAGTTAGTGACAACAAAGTTACAAATCACTTGAAAAAAAGGAAAATAAAAAGGCTAGGGTTTAGGCCCTTTAGGGTTTAAAATCGAAACATTGAGTCATTGACAGCTGAAAAATAGGCTTGCATACATAGTTATTAGGCAGTAAAATTTACTTGAAAAGAGAAGAAAAAAAAACTAAACCCTAAAAAAACTACAATTTTAGAACAGCCCTAACCTAATTTCAAACAGCCCTAACCTAATTTAGAACAACCCTAACCCTAAAAAAGAGAAGAAACATAATTACAATATGTTAGCGTATTTTGTCTATATTACATTATTTAGCTTACTGTTACAACTCCTATAACAGTTCGTTGTTCTAACATGGCATCAGAGCTAGTCTGAGAGAATAGGCGGAAATATTATTTTTGCAGCAGAGCTGGTCTGGAGAAAGCGGAAGATTGGTCTGGAGATAACGGAAGCTTGCCTGGAGAACTCGGAAGCACGCGTGAAGGCCTGGAGATAGCGGAAGAAGAGCTGGAATTTTTTTTCTAAGGTTTCGAACTTAGAAATCAGACAAATAAAAATAAAATTTTTCACGCCAGCCGTGCGCCCACCCAGGCGCCACCCTCGGGCCACTCCAGCCACGCACCACCCGCGGGCCACTCCACCCGAGCACCAACCCGACCACTTTACCACTTTACCACTTTACAATATTGATAGGCAGCAATATTTACTTAAAAGATAAGAAAAAAGACTCCTAAAGGACCTAAGCCCTTACAAAAAAAAACCCTAAAAAAATTAAATGTTTAAAAAATATTGATAGGAATCAGGATAGCTAATAATTTGGCTTGCATATATCAATTTATTATCTATTTACAAGGAGTACAAAAAAAAACTAAACCCAAAACCCTAGACTAGGGTTTTGGGTTCAGGGTTTTAAATTTGAGAACAACCCTAACCTAATTTCAAACAGCAATAATCTAATTTCAAACAAGCCCTAATCTATTTTAAAAATAAATAAAAGAGTTTAAAAAAAATTTATGACCTTGAATGAATCTTCTGGCTGGATGTTGGCTACCGGATTCCTTCACACCGCAATCGATCGCGCTCCTAGGATGCCTTGGCGTAGTTGGTCGGGGTGGTAGCAAGGTGGGAGGGTTTGTTTTCCTCTTTGCAAGAGCTTAGGAGACAGAATGAAAATAAAAAGTTACTTTTTCCTTTTATCGGCCGCAATCTCTACCCGCGCGATTGTGGCCGATTTAGCCAATTTTTTGAAACAATCGGCAAAAAATCGTCAATGACTCGACTGACTCGCGATACGATGCCGATTAAATCGGCTCGGCAATGAGATCTGATTAAATTGCGATTTTGACGATTTTTTGATTATTTTCTCAACTATGGTGTTGACATCTCATCTGCAATTGTGATGGGTTCTTTCAATTTCTTTTCTTGACTCAATCTCTCCTAATTGGTCTTTTGCATTTCTTCAATTTGAACACATGCTTCTTGCCATTTCTCCTCCTTGGTAGGATTTGGGTATTGCTCCATTCTCTTTGCTTGTGCCCGAGTTATTGCTAGCATGTGCTTCTCTTGTTGTTGTTGGTGGTCCTGCTGAGGCTCCCCAATGTCAATGAAATTGACATTCTGCGAGTTACTTATACTCGCCTTCTTTGGACAATTTGCTTCCTTGTGGTTGCCAGGTTCCCATTGCTCCCTCCTATTAGGGCATTCGTACAATTGTGTACATAGTGTCCCCACTCTTGACATCTTTGACAATGTATAATTTGTCTTCCATCCAAGTCATATTGTAATCGACCCTCTCCTCCTACAAATTGATTCCCTTGTTGTGGTTGCTTTATTCCTTGGCAGTTATTCTGGTATCTACTGCTTGTTGCTCCTTGTCCGCTTTTCGAAGTGCTTGTTTTTTTGTCTTTGACATGCTTTTGTACCATCAACATCTAGTGCCTTGCACTTCTCAAATTAAATGGGCAGTCTACAATAGCATGCCCCACGACCTTGCAAATTTTATAAAATGCCTTCTTTGGATAGTTGACATTGTTGTGTCCCTTTGATTTACAATCACAACACCATATGTCCTATTTTCCCTTCTTCACCTTCACGTCATTGGTCATGCATTCCAGGTCCTTCTGCATGGCCTGGATCATGGCGCTCAAGTCATTGCGGGCACTGTCTCAATTATCATCCTGATGATGACTCATTCTTCCTCCTCTGGTTGCTACTGTCTTCACTTTGCTTTCCAGATTCAGCCCTCTGTCAAAAGCTTCTTAATAGGTGGTTGGCGGAACCACCTTCATATTCTTCTTATAATGTGGTAGAATGCCATCTAGGAATCATCACTTTTGTAGCCCATTTGTCAGCTTGGCCTCCCTCTTTGTTCCTTCAAACGACAATTATATGACTGTTGCCACATTTTGCACGGGGTGCCATGTCTTCGGTTTTTTTTGTAAGGATGCTGCTCTCCCTTCCCTCTTCCTTCTCTCCCTTTCTCCACTATCCCCTTTCTTCCCTGCCATCAGTTTCATTCTCTTCATTCCCCCCTTCTCCTTCTTCTGACTGTTTCTCCAAGAGGGCAAAAGGCCCTAAATTTTCTAAGTGTTGGTATTGCGCAACCCGACTTCGCAGCGAAGTCGGGCTGCGCCCTTAATTTTGAGCGCACTTGGGGAGCCGACGTGCGGAGAGCTGAACCCAATTTTTCTAAGTATAGAGCGAACCCCGACTTCGCAGCGAAGTCGGGTTGCGCTCTCAGTTTTGTGCGCACCTGGGCATCAGTGGAGCCCTAAATTTTCTAAGTGTTGGGTGCGCAACCCGACTTCGCAGCGAAGTCGGGCTGCGCCCTCAAGTTCATGCGCAGTTGGGCGACTCATCTGAAGAAGCGGCTAAGTGTTGGGTGCGCAACCCGACTTCGCAGCGAAGTCGGGGTTCGCTCACTTACCTGCGCGCACTCGGGCAAAGAATGTTGAAGCCAGCCCAAAAATTTTCTAAGGCACGGAGGCCTCCCCAACTGCGCTACTTCCCCCTTGCGTTGCCTGGTTGCGCTCCAATTCTGGGCGAAGTCGGGCAAGAAAGGAAATACGAGCTCCTAAGGCAGATTTTTCCCCTTATCAGATTCTGACAGGTGTCCAACCTCGAGATTCGAGTAAGAGATGTGACGGAAGGTGTGCGAGCGTGAACTGATTTATTGTACTTCAGCTGCCCTCAGTCAAGCTGACTCGGAGCATCATCCCCACACCGCCACGTAGCTGCCGATTTTTCAGGTGGACCTTGCTGCAAGCACGTTCCATGCCGGCAGAGGTCAACATCAGCCGCTTTTTGCCGCTTTTGTCAGCTTTGTCAACTTTTTCAGTTATTGTCAGGTCTGGGATCCTGTGCCCAACGATGTAATGGGGGGAAATTTACGCTATAAATAGCTCGGCAATATCATTGTAAAAGGGTGGAAGGGGGATATATTGCTAGGGAACCACTGTAGCTGTGCGTTTGCTTCTAAATACAGAATATACTTGGCTCTATTGACTGTTCTTATCTTGTATGCTGCCTTTACTTAGCATTTCTGCCTCATGTTGCTTATGTTATTGCTTACTGTTATTCTGCTTTCTGGATATCGGTATTTAATAGTTAAGTATTCCTGGAATGCAAAGGTAGAGGATACATAGGATGAATGACATTGATAGTTTCTGCAACATATCTTGTGTTTAATTGTTGTTAGTAGTGGTGATTGGTTGTTGTTGTGCTGCTTATCCTCCCCACCCATAACAATCACATTTATATTTCTTTCTGCATTTCTAATTTCTTTCCTGCACTCTGAGCTTAAAACCAATTGAGAAAACATAGGAAGTCGGCCTCCTCCGGAGATTGGCACGGAAGGCATTCCTTCCTTCCGGCCTTTCAATCTGCTGGGCGAATCTAGGGCGCATTACACTAAATCCTATCCTAGTGGCAGATTCGTAACCAACAGTTTCTCTGGCACGCCCGGTGGGACACGGGAGTTTCCCACCCCAAAACAGAATCGAAGCATTGGTGTTCGCTTCATTGTTGTCAAATCAGAACACCTGGCGACTCTGCAAGTACCTGAATATTCTCTGAGTCCGTGAGACCGGTCCAAGCGCCTTCATGCATACAAGAAGGTGGAGAGCAAGGAACCCGGGAAACCAGCCTGATCTCTACGAAATCGACATCAACGCTCCTGGAGAGCGCGTAAGGTTGGCTGACTACCAAGCTCACCTAAACGAACTCGAAGCTGAGATTGAAGAAGCCGAGATCGAAGAAGCTGAAGTCGGAGAGGCCGAAATTGAAGAACAACCTACAACTTCGGACAACACTGATACCGAGTATACGACCGAAGAGGAAGAAGACATGGCTGCCCAACAAAATGATGACGACCTCTTCCCAGCAGTTGACTCCACAGGGCCCTTGGCTCTAGTTGGACAAGAGGTTGTGCCCCCAGCTGCCTTGAAATCCATTCCTACTTACGATGGCTCTGGGAAAACGAGCATACGAGCACATCCAAGACATTCTGGCCTTGGCTGCACTGCACTCTATCACGAGTGAGAGTGTTAAGACCCGTCTATTGTCCCTTTCTCTGAGAGGGAAGCTTCTCTCCTGGTAGAGATCTTTGCCAGAAGGAGCTATCACGGGATGGCCCCAGTTAGCAGGCAGGCTAGTAAAGGGATGCAACGAGTCCGCTGATCCCTCTTCATTGCTTCATCAGTTCCAAAGTATTCAACGCCATCCGCAAGAGGAGATATCGGACTTCAACGTGAGGTTTGCGAGGTCCTGGAAGAGAGTACCTCGCGAACTGCGACCTCCGGCGGGACAAGCTGCGCACTATTACCTGAGGTCTTTCAATTCGGATATTTGCCTACTTCTCAAGATAGCCCGGGTCGACACTTTCCCTGCCCTATATGAAGCTGCCCAACAAGCAGAATTAGACATAATCTCTATAGGCAGACTTCCACATAGAATGCAGCCTCCCATTTACCCTGATTTCCCTCAGTCACAATACCCATCGGCGTCTGGTGTAATGCCATCCTCGTCAAATCAGTACCCCCAGCAGCCATGGAATCCAGCGCCGGTTATAAACCCCTATGGTCAGCCTCAGATCCATTATCCTAATCCGCCACCTCCACCTCCGCAGTATCCCGCACTCCCCGCTCCCCCTCATTACGCGGCGTATTCTGCACCTCCACCATTAGCTGCAATACCTCCGCCGGCCCGGCCGGCGCCTGCTGATAATGATATTCAGAATAAAATCCTTCAGGAGGTACGGGCTCTGGCCTCTGGTTATCATACTATTTCCAATGATATGACAATAATGAAGAAGAAGCAAGCCCAGATGGAGTTTCTTCCGAGGAGACCATATCCTCCCCCTGCGCTAACAAAAGATCAAGCTGCGCAAGCGCAAAGGCCCCCGGCGAGGAATGCTGCCAATGAGGTTCAACCAGGCACTTCTGACCAGGTTAACTGGTGCTCCACATGCAACGATCCACATGGAGAGGAGGGTTGCATGCTGCATCAACATTATCTTCAGACCCTTGCGGGCAGCGCCATGGAGGACGAAGCATACATGATCCTGGACGATGAAGGCAACTTTGCAGTCCCAGAAGAAGATCCTGTGTCACTCTTGACCAAGGAAGGCAAAAGGCCCATTGAGGCTGCCACGGCCCAAACGAAGCCGTTGAAAGTATACGCCAGAAGGGAGAGGACGCAACCTGCTGGGCTACCACCCGACAAGTCACCTTTACCTCCTACGACCAAAGAGAGGTTCCCGACGCTCAAGGCTCCCGCGATGAAGGCTCCCGCAGCCCAACCTCTAGCCGAAACAAAAGAACAAGCTCAAGAGAAGCTGAGGTATCCATCGCTGACGAAGAGACAGAGAGTCGAAGCCACGCAAGCAATACCGAACCAGGTATGAGCCAGCGAAAGAGATAGAGGGAGCCGACACTTCAACCTACAATATAGTTGATGAGCTCAAAAAGACCCCGGCAAAGATAAGTATGTACGAGGCTCTTCTGCTCCCAGGGCAAGTAGACCTATTGCAGGAATCCTTGAAGAGCGTGAAAGATGGAAAGCCGACGCAGCCTGCTGTGTTAGCTCAGCCCTTGACAGTATCTGCTACTGGGAAAAACAGGCCGCCACCTTTCTATCTGTCTTTGCGAATGGAGGGCTATATAGTACACAACTGCATGGTGGATTCTGGTGCTTCCACTACTGTCATGCCGAGGGCCGTCTGCGAAGAGATTGGTATGGAATACACAAGGAGCAGCCAAGGTGTGCTGCAGCTAGACGACACTCCTGTCAAGACAGTTGGTGTCATCAAAGATATCCCGATCCGACTGCATAAAGCCCTCGACATAGTGGTCATCCAAGAGGTCGTGGTGGTTGACTTGGAACCCTACTTCGGCATGTGTCTCTCTAGGGAGTTCACTGCGAAGCTGGGTGGATATCTGTCTCTGGATTATTCACATATGGAAGTGCCCTTCAAAGGAAGAAGATTGAAGATCTATAATGAAAAGCCTTCCACATTTCTGGTAGAGAAGATACCTGGGGAAGAGCAGCAGAGCGGCATGGTTCATCTGACAACTGAAGAACTGGTAGAGGTGGATATGGCAGAAGAGGCCCTCGAGCTGTTACAAGTGGAGGATGAGTTCTCCTTGCTAGACTTCAATGCCATGATTGAGACCGAGCAAGGTTGTTACTCCGTCACCCAGCCTGAAAGACTTGACCAGTCGGCAAAGAAAGATGTTGGACCTGCCCCAGAAAAGCTATGGAAGTTGTACTTTGATGGCGCCCGATGCAAGAATGGCGCCGGTGCAGGTGTACTTCTGGTTTCCCCATCCGGGATCCAAAAAGACTACACTTACAGGCTGGCTTGGAGTTGCACTAACAACGCGGCGGAGTATGAGGCTTTGTGTTTGGGTTTGAGAAAGGCGGAGAGACTGGGGATAAAGCATTTGCAGATCTTTGGCGACTCAGAGCTGGTGTGCAACCAGATTACGAATAAGTGCGCCTCCAAGAAGCATTACCTCAAGGCGTACCGCAACCGTGTCTGGGATCTGATGGAGTCATTCGACTCTTTGAATGTCAAAGCCATATCTCGTGAGAAGAATAAGCATGCTGACATTCTGGCGTCTGTTGGAGCCAGGTACGTCCCGGCTGATGACACTGTCCAGAAGCCGAAGCCGGTTCGTACCATCTACAGGCCTTCTGTGCCTGATAAAGACACCCACTGGCAGGTGTTCGACTGTGACGAGGATATCGTCACCTTTTTGATAAACGAAGCGAGTACAATCGAAGGTAGAGACCCTGATGACGAGCAATACGAGGGGTTGATACAGTTAAAAAATAATCATGTCCCGAAAGGACTGATTACTCTGGAGAGTCTCTTTGATCAGAACGATAGAGCCATATCCCACAGAATCAAAGTGGACCCCAAGCAGTACATGGACCTGGAACTGGAACCTGGAAAAGTGATCAAGGTCGGGGCAGACTGCACTGAAAAGGAGCTAGAGCAGATCAGATCTTTATGCGAAGAGTTCCCTGATATTGTGGCCTGGTGCTACCAAGACTTGAAGGGGTATGACAGAGAGATGATCCAGCATACTATAGAGCTGGAAGATAATGCAAAGCCTTTCCGGCAGAAGCAAAGGGCGGTGAACCCGAAAATTGAAGCCATGATGAAAGCGGAACTCTTGAAGATGCTGGAGGCCAAGATCATCTACCCCATCAAGCACTCATCTTGGGTCGCAAATCTGGTCCCTGTGAGAAAAAAGAATGGAGACATCCGCCTCTGCGTGGATTTCAGAAACCTCAATCAGGCTTCATTGAAGGATCATTATCCGCTTCCCCAAATTGATCAAATCCTCCACGTAGTTGCTGGAGCTCAGAGATTCTCTCTCTTGGACGGGTTCTCTGGATATAACCAAATATGGGTGAAGGACGAAGATCAGCACAAGACAACGTTCACCACCAAATGGGGAACGTTTGCATATCAGCGCATGCCCTTCGGCCTTTCTAACGCCGGTGCTACATTTCAAAGGGCTATGGACTTGGCGTTCCGGGAGCTGCTCAACAAGGTCATTGTCATCTATTTGGATGACATGATTGTGTTTTCACATAAGAGAGAGGACCATGCCTCCCACTTGCGGCAAATATTTGAGAGATGTCGTGAGTTCGGCATTTCCATCAACCCGAAGAAGTCAGTCTTCGCGGTAAAGGAAGGCAAGCTGCTGGGACATGTTATTTCTGAGAAGGGCCTTGCAGTTGATCCTGACAGAGCAGAAGCTCTTCTTCGCTTATCCATCCCAGTTGACAAGAAGGGGCTACAATCATTTTTTGGCCAAATCAACTTCGTGAGGAAGTTTGTACCGGACTTCGCACAAGTGATCAAGCCCATGGCCGAGCTCCTAAAAAAGAATGCTGAATTCTTGTGGATTGACGAAAGAAAGCAAGCCTTCGAAGAAATCAAGGCCAGAATCGCGCAAGCTCCAGTATTAATAAATCCAGACTACTCCAAGGATTTCATCCTGTACGCGGTGGGAGAGCCCGAGAGCTACGCCGCAGTCCTGACTCAGAAGGGAGATGATGGCGAGGAGCGCCCCATAGCGTTCCTAAGTCAGGTGATTCAGCCGCACGAAGAAAAGTACAATTTTATTGAGCGGCAAGTGCACGCAGTCATGAGATCTCTCAGAAAGTTCAAGCACTTTGTCTCCCAGAGCCGGATAACTATCTTTGTGATACATCCGGATGTCAGAAATTTCATTATCCAAGGGGAGCCAGGTCACAAGAGGGCAGGATGGATAGCTAAAATCCAAGAGTTTGACATAGAGGTACGACCAACGAAGCTAATCCGAGGTCGGGCTCTATGCCAAGAGTTGGCCCGAAGTGCTGCAGCTGAAATCTCTGCCTGCCAGTGGGAGGATCCAATGACGGAAATTAACCTTGCCAACTCCTTATCAGAGGAGAGTGACTGGACGAATGACCTGGTGTGGTATTTTAGCACAGGGAGATGTCCAGATCATCTCAACGCCTCACAAAGAAGGAGGTTTAGGCTGAATGCCTTGAAATATGTACTGCGCCCGAGGGGCTGTATTTTAAAAATATTGACGGCATCCTGTTGCGGTGCGTCAAGGAATCAGACAAGCCAAAGGTTCTCGGAGAGTTCCACTCTGGGATGCCCGGAGGACATCATTCAGGAAGGCCTACGGCCTTGAAGATTATCAGAGCCGGCTATTATTGGCCCACCCTCTTCACAGACGCACATGCAGTCTGTGTAAAATGTGAAAAATGTCAGAGGTTCGCCGGCAGAAATAGGAAGGCACCCTTGCCCCTCCAGCCAATTCAAGCCGAGACTCCGTTTCAGCAGTGGGGTCTGGACTTCGTCGGGACCATCACGCCCAACTCTTCGGCGGGACATAAGTTCATCCTTACAGCCACTGATTATTTCACTCGGTGGGCTGAGGCGATTCCTACTAAGCATGCAGACCAGGAAACGGTCATTGGGTTCCTTGAGAGCCTCATTACCCGTTTCGGGGTCCCAGAGGCAATAGTTACAGACAACGGTCCAGGGTTCGCAGGCGCTGTACTCACGGAGTTCACCAGCAAATACGGCATCTACCACAAGATGTCCTCAAACTACTATCCGCAGGGGAATGGCCTGGCCGAGTCCACTAACAAGAATCTGTTGAAGATTATAAAAAAGACAGTAGAAAGGAACAAGAGGTCGTGGCACCTACTTCTGGACCGGGCGTTATGGGCGGATCGCATATCTTTCAAGAAATCTATCAAGACGTCCCCCTACGCGCTTGTATACGGCAAGGAGGCAGTTCTGCCTACCCACATAGAAATGCCCGCACTCTGGTTGTTAGATGAAGAGAAAGGCGACGGGGATCCAGTGGATGTCAGACTTTGTCAACTGTTGCAGCTAGAAGAGGAAAGGGAGAAGGCATATCAGGCCTTTACCAAACATGCCGAGGCAACTCAGAGCTGGTTTGCAAAAGGGACCACCACCCGAGTTTTCAGAATCGGGGACTTAGTGCTCAAGTGGGATTCACTCAAAGCGAAGCCGGGCAACCATGACAAATTTGATGCCTTCTGGGAAGGCCCCTATCAGATCGCTCGGGTAAACCAATTCAACGCGTTCGTGCTCAGGGACATGGAGGGACAACTTCTCCCGATCCCTGTTAATGGCTTCCACCTGAAGGCCTATCACCACTGAAGGTTGCCGAGAGGTCCTTCCTTGTACATACTTTTCTCATTTATTTCCTGCAGTTCAGTTTATTTCAGAATGTAAATATTTCTTTCAGTTATTCAGTTTTCAGCTTTTGAATCCGAAAAGGGCTAAGTGTGAGAAAAGAAGCAAAATTTTGCGCTGCTAAAAGTCTGACCAAGGCAGAAAATCGCCCGACTTCGCAGCGAAGTCGGGCGTCGCTCTATGAATTGTGCGATGTCGGGAGTTTGGGAGAGAAAAAAGCAAACAAAAAAGCCTCAAATTTTTCTAAGTGCTGGGTGCGCAACCCGACTTCGCAGCGAAGTCGGGCTGCGCACCATCTTGGGAGCGCAGCGGCAGCAAGGAAAACAAAAATCGCCTAAGTGTCGAATCCCTACTGCGCAACATTTTCCGGGCGAAGTCGGATTGCGCACATTTTTTGAGCGAAGCCCGGTTGCGCTCTCAGTTTTGGGCGCACTTCGAACGACCCGTCAGGGAGAACAAGGGGCATGACGAAAATTATTCTAAGTGTGGGTCCCAGAGGGCGCACTGTGCATAGCGCGAAGTTAGACCGCGTTCCTTCTTGGGCCCTTGGCCAGAGTCTCCCTCGAAGTGTGTGCCCAAGCGGCGGCGGTGACGTCATTGGAAGCACGAGGTTCAAAATTTTTAAGGAATGATTGCGCGGATTTCAAAGCAGATGTCATTAAGAAGTGAGCGCATTAGGACCAACCGCGTACGAGGTGCGCCTTCCAATGAAAAATCCCACGCGCGGCCGCCGAGGAATAACGGCGCTTTCTACCTACTTCGGGCAAATCACTTTAAATCCCTCCTCGCGCCATTAATGTTGTGTTTCCATTCCTAGAAAAGGGCCCTGGCGTACTCAGAACACCTGAATTATCAGTGTAAATCAGAGCTGCGCGGTTAAGAGGAAGAAAGGTGCAGAATTAAGGTCTGCGGCGACTGAAATTCCTGTCTCTGCCACCATGAGCGAAGAACAGAAAATGGACAAGGGGAAAGCGCCAATGCAGCCGCAGTCCAGCGATACAGAGCAGGAGGCTGAGGAACGCACGGAGTCCAGCGCTCATGAGAGCGAAGCGCCACAAGAGCAGACAAGGAAATCCAGGTCGAGGCGAAGCAAAGGGCAAGGTCCTCCGCCGCCGCCCGTCAATCGCCTGGCCGAGTATAAAGATGGCGAGTACTCCATTAGCCTCACCAAGCTGCGGCCCAATATTGCAAAGTGGGCAGGCAAAGTCTCGCCCTCGCACCATGTCGGAGCTGCGTATAAGTCGAACCTATACTGGTTCTTGTGCCCTCCCGTCCACCACTGCCGGGAGCTGGTTGAGTCAATTGTGACATATTACAAACCAGCTACCCGGCAAGTCTGCGACTACCAAGGAAGGGTGTTGTTCACCCTCTTCAAAGAAAGCGTCCAGCCAGCCTTCGCCCCGGGGCTCCAGTACGACCCCGATGCCATTGTCAGAAGAATTAACTTGGATGAGCAGGCGGGCAGATTCATTCAGAGCAGAAGGATGAGAGAGTTTCTCGATTCAGAGCTGAAGTCCCCACTGCCAGCAGGACAATGGCCGTCAGGTCCCATACCCCTGGAGAGGTTCGAAAACAAGTACATTTATATTATCCTTGCATGGGTCCTTGGCTGCGGCACGGACAGAATGGTGCACCCGTATCAGCTGGCACTCGCGGAGTGTATCTTACATGGAGAGTTTTATGACTCCACTGCGCAAAGAAGCGGAAGGCGCCCGATTTTCTTTGATTGGGCAGATTGGGTGGCGTATGCCATACATTCAAACCTGGTCAGGATACAGCAGAAGCAGACAACCGAGTTCCGACACTGCTCATTCCTCACATGGTTGTGCCTTTACCACACGCACTACCGAATCAAAGTGCCTGATCTAAAGAGGGTAAATGAGAAGGGAGCGCCGCTGCCGGTGTACGAGTGGACGGAAGCCCTGTACAGAAGAGGGTCTTACTACGACTTCAATTTTAAATTTTTAGGTATGACCCTGGCGCTGTTCAACGGCAAGGCATCTCGCCCTCCTCTGGCCATGACGAACTACCTGAGGAAATACAAATGCGGGGATACTTTCCGGTTGACTCAGGGCGTTGTTATCAGAATCTACGGATTCAAAGGGAAGTCGTTCTTGCTGCCCTATTTTTGCACTGAGCATCAGTTCGGCATGGAGACATCGCGGCAAATGGACTATGTCGAAGAGGAATTCGGCCAGGGAAAGAAGAGAGGCCATATTTTTAAGTATCCTATTACCTGGGCGAACATTCAAGTCCATGAAATTGGGCAGCACATCTACCTAGAACAGGAACTCCTCAACATGGGCTTGATACAGTTACCACAACGCTGGAAATACGACCCGATTGGGGTCAGGGGAAAGTTTGTACATATTTGCCCCCGAGCAGAAATCATGGAGGAGAGGTGCAACAAAACAGGCGCAGACCTGGAATGGCACATCGAACGGATGCAATCATGGCCACCATGGCAGGACTTTTACTGTGTGGAGGTGGAGTATGATCCGGAGCGCAATCCAGATCACAGGTTAGACTCGGCGGGTTTCAGAAAATTCCTCACGAAGGTGACGCCCCTCAGCTGGGAAAAGGACAAAATCATTGAATGTTGGAAGATGAGGTGTCGCACGCAACACGATAAGTCTAACCGGAAGACATTGGCCATAGATGATGAGTTTTCGGCCTTATATGATAAATACGCCGGCAAATGGGAGTCGTTCGCGTTTCGAGATTGCGTCCCCCTAGGCGCCAGGAAGAGGTATAAAAGGAAACCCCCACCACAACAATTGTCCATTCGAAAACCTCCCAGCAAGGCGCCAACAAGCAGTCAGGTGGGCCCAATGTTGTCTCCAGCTCCCGAAACGTCGCCACAAAAGGAACAGGAGCCAGAAAGGTCAACCGGTGAAGCAGTGCCTCAAAAAGAAAAGGCGCCAGAAGGGTCAACCGGTGGGCCAGCGGTAGTGGGCGTCCCTCCGTCAAAGCCCAAGTACAAATTTACCGTGGGAGCGCCATTGCCCGCCGCACCAACCGCCTCCGCCTCCTCCGAGCAAACTGCCGCTCCAGGAGAAAAGAAGAGAAAAAGGGGCGAGAAGACCAAGATAAAGCGGCCGAAAAAAGAGGTTGCGCAGCAAACAACAGCGGCCCCACGAGCAGAAGCAGCCGCGCCAGAAATCATCTCTCTGGATAGTCCAGGGAAAGAAGCAGAGGTCTGGGCAGCAGGCGTCCTCCAAGCACCGGCTCAGGCGGAGCCCGCAGGTACGTCCTCTTCCCCGGTTACCCAAATCCCAGTTGGCCCTGCCGTAACACCTTCCCCCTCTGTATCAGGGCAAGCCTTAGTCGCATCATCCCTGTCGCCTATCTCCCAGTCCTTCCGCAGTCCCCATTCTTTCGAACATTTTGCCCAGGACCCGAACGTTTTCCAAACCCTGGGTCAAACCCTAGACCCCTCATCCGCGGCCAGTGCTGAAGCCGTACCTACATCGCCGCGCCGCTCACCCACATCATTCAAAACCCCGTCTCCACCTCCCACTCAGCCGCCCGTTTCCCCTAGGACCCGGTCGCCCTTGAAAGCGGCCTCATCTTCTGGAATATCTCCTGCTTCATTGTTTGCAGGAAGGATGCCGCAGCAGGATTTGGCCTCGGCGTACCCTATGCTGGCAGAGTTGGACCTCATGGGAGAACAGCTGCAAATCACGGACGATCAGCCCCTAGCCGCAAAGGCCGCAGGATGTTCCGCCTCTTTCCTCCAGGGCGTCAAACGAAGAAGAGCCGAGGAGATAGCCGCCCCGGTGAAGCGCACCAAGTTTGACTTGGACAGGAGGGTGTTGCGAACCGAGAAATTGATCCCTAAAGTTAAGAAGCCTCTCCGGGAGATGACCGAGGCCGATTATGAACACCGGATCAAGGAGAAGAATTTCGATGATATAAGCGAAGAATACGAAATCAATGGTATTCGTCGCAGGACTGATAATCTCCTTGTTAAGCGACTCGAGAATCAAGAGAAGTTGTTTCAGCTTCAGAACAACTCGAGACAGCTGGAGGAAGATCTGGCCAAGGCCACCACGCGGCTGGAGTCTGCCCAGAAAGAGATTGAAGACTTGAAAGCTCAGCTCGCCGCGTCCCAGCAGGAGGCTACAGCACAAAGGAAGACGGCCGAACAGCTGTCGGAAGAAAAGAAGGCAGCACTAGAACATATTTCCCAGCTGCAAGATTCGCTGAAGCAGACCCAATCTCAGCTGAAGGAGAAGGCGTCCCAGGCGGCTGCCTTTTCGAAAAACAAGATCAAGGAGATGCGGGCTGGTTTGCTGCAGGGCTGCAGGGCTAATGTGGTCAGGTCCCTGTCCGTCCTGGATTTCGCATCCAAGATCCAAGAAGTATCTGCCCAGGGAAAGCCTGCGGTAGAGGAGGCCGAACGCCAAGCGAAGCAGTGGCTGGACTTGGCGATAAAACTTGAAGAGTTTGCGCGCAAGGGCCTCCGATTCCCCCTATGTCCCAGATTGCCCTAGATTGGGCGGATGCAAGGGTAACCTTGCATAATTATTTTGAAAAACGGAGAAGATCAGGGCCGCCGGGAAGATGCTGGACGTGCTGAACCATGAAATGAATATCTGCCTGGCCCCCTTCAACACTCTTTCTGCGCTCGGATTTCCGAGCTTTGTCAAAGATGGGGAGTTTCTGCCCCTTGAACAAGTAAAGCTAGATTGGCTGTCTTTCGAGGCAGATACATCAGAAATTGATGGCTGGACTGAGCCAGTCCAGGAGACGCAGGTGACCCAAATGGTGTCGAGGTTTTGCAAGATTAACACCTCCCTTCAGGAGCTGGGAGAGAGGTATGACACCATCGATGTGCACATGGTTGCGGCATTTAGAGCAGCGCTGAAAGATGTCAGCGATTTAGAGCCCTTCCAGGCAGCGGCTTGGGATCAGGCCAAGACCGCATACAAGCACGTCCGCGAGCGGGAGCAACCTGCCGAGCAAGAGGGCGATGGTGGTGAGCATTCAGATTCAGAGAGAGAAGAAGAAGAAGGGTCAGAAGAAGAGACTGCTGAAAGTGAGCCCGAAGAAGAACAGTTACCCAAGAAGGGGACTCAGCAGCAGCAGGAGCAGCAGGATGCAGGGGAAGGGAGTTCCTCTGCGCCCAAAGGATAAAGGCCTGGTTCGTTGCATCGAGGCGAGCTCGACACCCCGCGAGCCGCCAGGAATGTTGCCACATTTTGCACGGGGTGCCATGTCTTCGGTTTTTTTTGTAAGGATGCTGCTCTCCCTTCCCTCTTCCTTCTCTCCCTTTCTCCACTATCCCCTTTCTTCCCTGCCATCAGTTTCATTCTCTTCATTTCCCCCCCCCTCCTTCTGACTGTTTCTCCAAGAGGGCAAAAGGCCCTAAATTTGACTAAGTGTTGGTATTGCGCAACCCGACTTCGCAGCGAAGTCGGGCTGCGCCCTTAATTTTGAGCGCACTTGGGGAGCCAACGTGCGGAGAGCTGAACCCAATTTTTCTAAGTATAGAGCGAACCCCGACTTCGCAGCGAAGTCGGGTTGCGCTCTCAGTTTTGTGCGCACCTGGGCATCAGTGGAGCCCTAAAAATTCTAAGTGTTGGGTGCGCAACCCGACTTCGCAGCGAAGTCGGGCTGCGCCCTCAAGTTCATGCGCAGTTGGGCGACTCATCTCGAAGAAACGGCTAAGTGTTGCGCAACCCGACTTCGCAACGAAGTCGGGGTTCGCTCACTTACCTGCGCGCACTCGGGCAAAGAATGTTGAAGCCAGCCCAGAAATTTTCTAAGGCACGGAGGCCTCCCCAACTGCGCTACTTCCCCCTTGCGCTGCCTGGTTGCGCTCCAATTCTGGGCGAAGTCGGGCAAGAAAGGAAATACGAGCTCCTAAGGCAGATTTTTCCCCTTATCAGATTCTGACAGGTGTCCAGCCTCGAGATTCGAGTCAGAGATGTGACGGGAGGTGTGCGAGCGTGAACTGACTTATTGTACTTAAGCTGCCCTCAGTCAAGCTGACTCGGAGCATCATCCCCACACCGCCACGTAGCTGCTGATCTTTCAGGTGGACCTTGCTGCAAGCACGTTCCATGCCGGCAGAGGTCAACATCAGCCGCTTTTTGCCGCTTTTGTCAGCTTTGTCAGCTTTTTCAGTTATTGTCAGGTCTGGGATCCTGTGCCCAACGATGTAATGGGGGGAAATTTACGCTATAAATAGCTCGGCAATATCATTGTAAAAGGGTGGAAGGGGGATATATTGCTAGGGAACCACTGTAGCTGTGCGTTTGCTTCTAAATACAAAATATACTTGGCTCTATTGACTGTTCTTATCTTGTATGCTGCCTTTACTTAGCATTTCTGCCTCATGTTGCTTATGTTATTGCTTACTGTTATTCTGCTTTCTGGATATCGGTATTTAATAGTTAAGTATTCCTGGAATGCAAAGGTAGAGGATACATAGGATGAATGGCATTGATAGTTTCTGCAACATATCTTGTGTTTAATTGTTGTTAGTAGTGGTGATTGGTTGTTGTTGTGTTGCTTATCCTCCCCACCCATAACAATCACATTTATATTTCTTTCTGCATTTCTAATTTCTTTCCTGCACTCTGAGCTTAAAACCAATTGAGAAAACATAGGAAGCCGGCCTCCTCCGGAGATTGGCACGGAAGGCATTCCTTCCTTCCGGCCTTTCAATCTGCTGGGCGAATCTAGGGCGCATTACACTAAATCCTATCCTAGTGGCAGATTCGTAACCAACAATGACTTGATATTCTCATCCTTTTGCTTGGTCTAGTAGATCTCGCCGATGATCTCGATGTCGTCATGAATTAGTCTGAATTCCTTATTGAATTCATTCAACTCAATCTAGTATGTAAAGGGTTCTCTTTTCAGGTGCCAATCAATTTCTAATCCACGCAATGTTGCTAGGAACAATCTTAGCCATGTATCTTCGTCGGTCACACCATTCGCCTTCCATATCGTCTTGCACATTCTAATATGGTATTTGGGTTCTCTCCCGTCTTGTTAGGATCCCATCCTAACCCTTAATGTAATAACTTCCATGATGTAATAATTCCTAAATAACGTGGGTAGTACCCATGATTAATATTTTGTAATGTTCTAAGTTTTAGCTTATATAGTGCCTATGACAAATGGCACCCTTTTTATGTAACACATGGTAGATAGGTTATGTAAGGTGGCCTTGTGCATGTAATTCGAGTGGCATTGTGCATGTAATTCGAGTGGCACTATGCATGTAATTCGGGTGGCATTATGCATGTAATCCAGGTGGCATTTTGCATGTAAGCCAACCATGGAAGGGAACTCTTTAAATACCCGAGAAGGCACCAATGTATTCATATTTTTGCAAATTAATGAAGTGTTGAAGGAGGTTGCCCCCTCGAAGAGGCCTGCGATTCTATCTTATTGTGAGATTGTTCCTTTATGCAAATTTTTGTTATAATGTGTATTTTGTTCTGAATATTAATATGATGTTTATGTGAGTTTATTTCCAAGCAATTGTGTGAGAGTGTGTTTATTTGAGTTTATTTTATAGTAGGATCCTAACAAGTGGTATCAGAGCGCTTTCCAGGGCCAAGTTCTGCTGCAACAGTAACGATTCTTGCCTGTTAGGTATAATCCTCTGTTATTTTCGTGTAATTTTTTTTTACTATTATCAAAAAAAAAAAAAGACAAATACCAGTCAAAAAAAAAATAGTCCTTTTTAGTTGAGTAGGTAGAAACCCTGTGCGGGGGTTTTAAAATATCGTGAAGGATCTGTCGTTATTGGCTAAGCTAGATAGCCCATACAACGTCTAGTGAAGTGAGGGGCGATCAGGCTCCAATACCCAGGCCTCGTAAAGAACTCGCGCACGGACTTGAGCTCCCACGCATCTTCGGGTGTATCGGGAGACCATTCTAGGGTTAACAAAATTTTATCCAATAGGAAGCTTATCGGCCTTGTATCATCCATAGTCCACGGGACACAACATCCCGGACGATTACCCTCCCGTACTGTCAGAGAGGCAGATAGTGTGCTCAAGGGTATGTGTGGAATCCTCCTTGGGTAGTGGCCTGAAATATTGGTCCGAGCACTATTGTTCGTCACTGCGGTATAACAGAGGGCCTATGGGTGTTACATACTCCTTTACTTAGCATACCCTGGTTCTGTTAAAACTTCAACCTGCAACAAAATCACAAACCAAAACTCCTTGTTTGTAAACCTGCATTCCAAATTCCCAAAAGTGAGCATATGAGAAAGGAATCCTCTACCAAAAAAATAACATACATTGCATGGATTCGGGATAGAATATGAGGGTGACAGTTAAGTTGACAGTCTGGAGAATAACAGTCAAATTTACAGTGGCAGTAATAGTGAGGTCAGTCAGGTCACAGTCAGGTCAGAGACTGCAGTTTTCAGTGTCAGAACAGAACTGTCATAACAGTAACCTACACAATACAGAGAATCTTCAGACTAGTGAGGTAAGCAATGTCAGAGAGACTGTCCAAGCTGAGCAAAACAGTGAGCGAGTGACCAGAGACCAATTATAGATAGTGCTCCAGTACCCAACTTTTGCACTGTAGCTCAAAATCAAAAACTGTAAACACCGTTAGACTCGGCAAAACAGGAGATAAAAAAAAGTCTGGGGTGCCCAAAAGTAGTGTTGTGGGATATAGCTCATTGTGACCACCTCTTCGATCTGATCGTTTTGATATATAGCACCCAAGCACTTTTTTGGACACTTACTAAAAATAGTAAGTCCTGAAACCCAATTCTAATTTTAGTAACTAGTCACAAAAGGTTCCAAAATGGCCCAGGGTACCCGTGGACATCAAAAAGAGCTAGAACAGATGGACTCCTTAACCAAAGCCATTGAGAATTTGAACTTGGCAATTTTCTCCATAAGGGAAGAGGTCCAAGGTCTTCGTCTAGATCATGAGGCCACTAGCGCTCGCTTAGAAGAAACACTGATAAATGTGGGTAGCAAGTTACATAAGGGACCACTCAAAACAGAACACCAGGCTGAAAACTCTACAAGGAATGACCATGACCCATCCTTTAAAATGCCAAAATTGGACTTCCCTCGATTTAATGGGAAGGATGTTGATGGGTGGTTATGTAGGGTTGATCAATTCTTTAGACTTCATAATGTTCCCATATATCATCGAGTTCAGATGGCTTCCTTCAATTTGGAATCTGAGGCTCTACACTGGTTCCAATGGTTACGTAATTCCAACCCAAATCTCTCTTGGGAGGAATTTGAGTCCCAACTACTGACCCGATTTGGGCCTAGTGAGTATGAGGACTTCACAGGGGCCTTGACCAAACTACAACAAACATCCTCGGTCCGTGATTACCAAACTCAATTTGAAAAATTGGCCAATAAGACAAGAGGATTGACGGAAGGGTTCTTCACGAGTTGTTTTATCAGTGGGTTAAAAGGGGATCTCCAAGCTGAAGTAAAGATGTTGAAACCACATTCCATGATGGAAGCTATCAGTTTGGCCCGTCTGGCCGAATCTAAACTCTCAAACCAAAGGCGCCCCCGCGGTTTCCTCCAAACCGACCTTCATTTCCTTTTCGAACCCAAAATTCAGTGGATAGTAAACCTACTACACCCAAGCGACTGACTACAGAGGAGATGGATGCACGTCGTGCCCAAGGCTTATGTTATAATTGTGATGAAAAGTTTTTTAAAGGACATAAGTGTGCAAACAAAAGACTGTTCTTGATAGATGTTGAGGAACCTACTAACACTGACCGGAGTGATGAGGATGAGGACCCCCTTGAAACACCTTCTCCACAGGAAGAAGATACACAGGGGTCTGAGGCAGAGATTTCAGTCCATGCTCTTGCAGGCATTACCACTCCACAAACCATGAAAGTTGTGGGATTTTTCAAGGGCCAACGTCTTACCATCCTTATTGATTCAGGCAGCACACACAACTTCATTGATCCTAGAGTTGCTAAGCAGGAAAATTGCTATATCCACACTTGTAATTCATTCGAGGTCATGGTAGCCAATGGGGGAACATTACCTTGTAAAGGAAAATGCCGCAATGTCAAGATCAGGATAGGGGACTATGAACTCAAGCAGGACATGTTTGCCCTCCAGCTTGGGAGGATGTGATATGGTTTTGGGATCTCAATGGTTGAGTACGTTGGGCACTATCAGTTGGAACTTTGCAGAACTCTGGATGCAATTCTCCCAAAATGGACAAACACACTTACTCAAGGGCTCCCCTATAGGAACACCTCACCTCATTAGTTCCAATCGTATGGAGAAAGTGCTAAAGAAATCAAAACGTGGGGTCATTGCACAACTCTTCTCCATCCAACCAACCACTTCACTAATGGCTGAAATTCCATCAGACCTACAACTAGTTCTACACAAACATGATGTTGTCTTTGCAGAACCAACTACACTACCACCGCGTCGCTCTCACGACCATGCTATCCCATTGCTCCCGGGTAGTGCACCACCAAATATCAGGCCATACAGGTACCCTCATGCCATGAAATCAGAACTGGAAAAATTGGTACAGGAATTACTCAAGGCTGGTGTCATCCGGCCTAGTACTAGCCCCTACTCCTCGCCTGTCCTACTTGTTCCCAAGAAAGATGGCTCATGGCGCCTATGTATTGACTACCGAGAACTCAACAAGACTACGGTCAAGGATAAATTTCCTATTCCAGTGGTTGATGAATTACTCGATGAACTACACGGGACCATGTATTTCACCAAGCTTGATCTCCGCTCTGGCTACCATCAGATCCGGCTCAAGGATGAGGACATCCCCAAAACTGCCTTTCGCACTCATGAAGGTCATTATGAATTCTTGGTAATGCCATTTGGTCTCACAAATGCTCCTTCTACATTCCAAAGTCTTATGAACAACATCTTTCGGCCCTTTCTACGGAAGTTCATCCTTGTGTTCTTCGATGACATCTTGATTTACAACCGCACATGGGAAGAGCACCTCAATCATGTGGATCAAACTTTACAGCTGTTGGTCACCCATCACCTTTTTGCCAAAAGGTCCAAGTGTTCCTTTGGTCTTATTGAAGTAGAGTATCTGGGACACATTGTCTCACAGGATGGCGTCAAGGTTGACCCTAAGAAGATTCAAGCAGTTCAAGAGTGGCCGAAACCTCGCACCCTCAAGGGACTTCGAGGATTTTTAGGGCTTACAGGCTATTATCGCAAATTTGTCTACAATTATGGGAAGATAGCTGCCCCCCTCACCTCCATGTTGAAAAAATATTCCTTCACTTGGACAAGGCCTGCTGACCAAGCCTTCATTGAACTCAAGCATGCTATGACCACCACTCCCGTCTTAGCCATGCCAGATTTCTCTAAACCATTTGTCATTGAAAGTGATGCTTCTGGTCGTGGTATTGGGGCAGTATTGATGCAAGAAGGACGACCTGTGGCTTTTACTAGCAAGGCACTCTCTGATCGTAATCTGGGGAAATCCACATATGCTAAGGAAATGTTAGCCATATTGCATGCAGTCACACATTGGCGACCTTACCTCATTGGGCGTCACTTCTCCATCAAAACCGACCATCAAAGTCTCAAATATTTTTTGGAACAAAGAGTTGCCACGCCTGACCAACAAAAGTGGGTGTCTAAACTCATGGGCTATGATTATGATATCACCTACAAAAAGGGAAAGGAGAATATTGTGGCTGATGCTCTTTCTCGCCAAATGGAGACCGTAAGTATGTTGTGTGCCATCTCAGCACCACTTCCCCAATGGATTGATTCCTTGCGTCAAGAAGCACGTCAGGATGCAGATTTGCAAGCTTTGATAGCCTCACTAATGGATGATCCAGATTCTGCACCAGGATATAATTGGAATGGCCATGATCTGCGCTACCATCAACGCCTGGTTCTACCTCATAAGTCCCCACTTCGAGAGCTCCTCATGAAGGAATTGCATGCCACTCCCTCTGCAGGCCATTCAGGGTTCCTTAAAACATATGAGCGACTCAAGCGCACCTTCTTTTGGAAAGGTATGAAACGGGACATCCGCTCTTTTGTTGCTGCTTGTGACACATGTCAAAGGATGAAAGGTGAAACAGTGCGCTCTCCGGGCACTCTTCAGCCATTGCCTATCCCGGATCAGGTTTGGACCGACATTTCCATGGACTTTATAGAAGGGCTCCCTAAATCTGGAGGCAAGTCAGTTATTTTCGTGGTAGTGGACCGCCTTTCAAAATATGCTCACTTTTGTGCCCTTGCCCATCCTTATACAACATCCATTGTTGCACAAATTTTTCTTGACTCCATCTTTCGCCTTCATGGCATGCCCACCTCCATTGTATCTGATCGTGATCCCACCTTCACTAGTCATTTTTGGCAAGAGTTGTTTAAGTTGTAGGGGACTCAGCTCAAAATGAGTTCAGCCTACCATCCGCAAACGGATGGTCAAACAGAAGTTGTTAATAAATGCTTGGAAACCTACCTTCGCTGCTTTGTCTCAGATCATCCCACTCAATGGGCCAAATGGCTATCCTTGGCCGAATGGTGGTACAACACTTCCTATCATACCGCAACCAAACTCACACCATTTGAAGCAGTCTATGGGCGCCTTCCACCTACGCCTTCCTCTTACATTCCTGGCAGCTCCAAGGTCCAGGCCGTCGACAACACTCTGAGTCAACACACCGAGGTCCTTCGCCAACTTAAGCAGAATTTGAACATGGCCCGGAATCGGATGCGCCAACAAGCTGATCAAGCATCGTTCTGAGCGTAGTTTTGATGTAGGTGATATGGTCTTCCTTCGCTTGCAGCCATACAAACAATCATCCCTACAACTTCGCAGGTGCTAGAAGCTTGCTGCAAAATACTATGGTCCTTACCAAGTTCTACAAAGGATTGGCCCCATAGCTTACAAATTGGCGCTCCCACCTACTTCCAAGCTTCATCCTGTTTTTCATGTTTCCGCTCTCAAGAAAGTTGTGGGCACACAGTTACAGGTTCAATCCACACTTCCCGAATTGGATGAAGAAGGCTCCATATTACTTGAACTTGAGCAGTTTTTGGATCGTCGGACTCGCACTCTTCGCAACCGTACAATTACAGAGATCCTGGTTCGATGGCATGGGCTTCAACCTGAAGATGCTACATGGGAATCTCTCCACCAACTCCAGCAACAGTTTCCTCATTTCAGCTTTGAGGACAAAGCTTCTTCAAGGGGAAGGACATGTTAGGATCCCCTCCTAAGACAAATGGCACCCTTTTCTATGTAACACATGGTAGATAGGTTATGTAAGGTGGCCTTGTGCATGTAATTCGAGTGGCATTGTGCATGTAATTCGAGTGGCACTATGCATGTAATTCGGGTGGCATTATGCATGTAATCCAGGTGGCATTTTGCATGTAAGCCAACCATGGAAGGGAACTCTTTAAATACCCGAGAAGGCACCAATGTATTCATCTTTTTGCAAATTAATGAAGTGTTGAAGGAGGTTGCCCCCTCGAAGAGGCCTGCGATTCTATCTTATTGTGATATTGTTCCTTTATGCAAATTTCTGTTATAATGTGTATTTTGTTCTGAATATTAATATGATGTTTATGTGAGTTTATTTCCAAGCAATTGTGTGAGTGTGTGTTTATTTGAGTTTATTTTATAGTAGGATCCTAACACGTCTCCTATAGGCTATAAACTTTGGGCACTTTTGTTTGGCCCTTCAACAAACTATCTTCAGCCGCTTCCTTATGCACTTACATTTTGCGAATACACAAGCATTGGTTTTGGTCTGTTAAGATCCTACTATAAAATATACTAAACAACACACTCTCAACTCAAATAAACACACTCTCACACATTTGCTTGGAAATAAACTCACAGAAACATTATAATAGTATTCAGAATTAAATGAATATGATAACAGAAATTACTTAAAAGGAACAATCTCACAACAGATAGAATCGCAGGCCTCTTCGAGGGGGCAACCTCCTTCAACACTTCATTAATTTGCAAAAAGATGATTACATTGGTGCCTTTTCGGGTATTTAAAGAGTTTCCTTCCAAGGTTGCCTTACATGCAAAACGCCACCTGGATTACATGCATAATGCCACCCGAATTACATGCATAGTGCCACTTTGAATTACATGCACAATGCCTCTCGAATTACATGCATAGTGCCACCCGAATTACATGCATAGTGCCACTTTGAATTACATGCACAATGCCTCTCGAATTACATACAATGCCACTCGAATTACATGCACAAGGCCACCTTACCTAACCTATCTACCATGTGTTACATAGAAAAGGGTGCCATTTGTCATAGGCACTACCTAAGCTAAAACTTAGAACATTACAAAATATTAATCATGGGTACTACCCACGTTCACTAGGAATTATTACATCAAGGAAGTTATTACATTAAGGGTTAGGACGAGATCCTAACATGCCCTTCTCCTTGAAGAAGCTTTGTCCTCAAAGCTGAAAATGAGGAAGCCGTTGTCGGAGTTGATGGAGAGACTCCCATGTAGCATCCTCAGGTTGAAGCCCATGCCACTGAACAAGGACCTCCGTAATGGTACGGTTGCGCAGAGTGCGAGTTCGACGATCCAGCAGCTGCTCAAGTGCAAGTAAGATGGAGCCTTCTTCATCCAATTCGGGGAGTGTTGATTGAACCTGTACCTTTGTGCCCACAACTTTCTTGAGAAGGGAAACATGAAAAACAGGGTGGAGCTTGGAAGTGGGGGGAAGAGCCAATTTGTAAACTGTAGGGCCAATCCGTTGTAGAACCTAATAAGGACCATAGAATTTTGGAGCGAGCTTCGACACCTTCGAAGTTGTAGGGAAGATTGTTTGTATGGCTGCAAGCGAAGGAAGACCATATCACCCACATCAAAACTGCGCTCAGAACGATGTTGATCAGCTTGTTGGCGCATCCGATTCTGGGCCATGTTCAAATTTTGCTTGAGTTGGCGGAGGACCTCGGTGTGTTGACTCAAAGCATTGTCAACGGCTTGGACCTTGGAGCTACCCGGAATGTAGGAGGAAGGCGTGAGTGGAGGGCGCCCGTAAACTGCCTCAAACAGTGTGAGTTTGGTGGCGGTATGATAGGAAGTGTTGTACCACCATTCGGCCAAAGAAAGCCATTTTACCCAATGAGTAGGATGATCGGAGGCAAAGCAGTGAAGGTAGGTTTCCAAGCATTTATTAACAACCTCTGTTTGACCATCCGTTTGCGGATGGTAGGCTGAACTCATTTTGAGCTGAGTCCCCTACAACTTAAACAACTCTTGCCAAAAATTGCTAGTAAAGGTGGGATCACGATCAGATACAATGGAGGTGGGCATGCCATGAAGGCGAAAGATGGAGTCAAGAAAAATTTGGGCAATAGTGGATGCTGTGTAAGGATGGGTTAGGGCACAAAAGTGAGCATACTTTGAAAGGCGGTCCACTACCACAAAAATAACTGACTTGCCTCCAAATTTAGGTAGCCCTTCTATGAAGTCCATGGTTCATGGAGATGTCAGTCCACACCTGCTCTGGGATCGGCAATGGTTGAAGAGTGCCCGGAGAGCGCATTGTTTCCCCTTTCATCCTTTGACATGTGTCGCAGTCAGCTACAAAAGAGCGAATGTCCTGTTCCATACCTTTCCAAAAGAAGGTGCGTTTGAGTCGCTCATAAGTTTTTAGGAACCCTGAATGGCCAGCAGATGGAGTAGCATGTGATTCCTTCATGAGGAGCTCTCGAAGTGGGGACTTAGGAGGAAGAACCGAGCGTTGATGGTAACGCAAATCCTGGCCATCCCAACTATATCCTGGTGTAGACTCTGGATCATCCATAAGTGAAGCAACCAAGTCTTTCAAATTTGCATCCTGAAGTATTTCTTGATGTAAGGGCTCAATCCATTGGGGCAATGGTGCAGAAATGGCACACAACATACTAAGGGTCTCAAATTGGCGAGAGAGAGCATCCACCACAAGATTCTCCTTTCCTTTTTTGTACGTGATGTCATAATCGTAGCCCATGAGTTTTGATACCCACTTTTGTTGCTCGGGGGTGGCAACCCGTTGTTCTAGAAAGTATTTCAGACTCGGTGGTCAGGCTTTGATGGAGAAATGGCGCCCAATGAGGTAAGGTCGCCAATGCGGGATCGTATGCAATATTGCCAACATTTCCTTGGCATATGTGGATTTCCCTATATTGTGATCAGATAGGACTTTGCTGGTGAAAGCCAAAGGGCGTCCTTCTTGCATCAATACCGCCCCAATAGCACGACCAGAAGCGTCACTTTCAATGACAAATTTTTTAGAGAAGTCTGGCATGGCTAAAACCGGAGTGGTGGTCATGGCATGCTTGAGTTCCAGGAATGCTTGCTCAGTCGGCCCTATCCAAGTAAAAGAATCCTTCTTCAACATGGAGGTGAGGGGGGCGGCTATCTTTCCATAATTACAAACAAATTTACGGTAATAGCCTGTAAGCCCTAAAAATCCTCGAAGTCCCTTGAGAGTGTGAGGTTTCGGCCATTCTTGGACTCGCTTGGATCTTCTTAGGGTCAACCTTGACACCATCCTTTGAGACAATGTGTCCCAGATACTCCACTTCGATCAAACCAAAGGAACACTTGGACCTTTTTGCAAACAGTTGATGGTCGGCCAATAGTTGTAGGGTTTGATCTACATGCTTGAGATGCTCTTCCCATGTGTGATTGTAAATCAAGATGTCATCAAAGAACACAAGGATGAACTTCCGCAAAAAGGGCGAAAGATGTTGTTCATCAGGCTTTGAAATGTGGAAGGAGCATTTGTGAGACCAAATGGCATTACCAAGAATTCATAATGACCTTCATGAGTGCGCAAAGCAGTTTTAGGAATATCTTCATCCCTGAGCCGGATCTGATGGTACCCAGAGCGAAGGTCTAGCTTGGTGAAGTACATGGTCCCATGTAATTCATCAACCACAGGGATAGAAAATTTATCCTTGACAGTTATCTTGTTGAGTTCCCGGTAGTCAATATACAGTCGCCGACAGTTATCTTGTTGAGTTCTTAGTAGTCAATATACAGTCGCCAGGAGCCATCCTTCTTGAGGACCAGTAAGACTGGTGCAGAGTAGGGACTAGTACTAGGCCGAATGATACTCGCCTTGAGTAATTCCTGTATCATTGTCTCAATCTCTGACTTCATGGCATGAGGGTACCTGTATGGTTAATATTGGGAGGTGCACTATCCGACAATAATGGAATGGCATGGTCGTGAGAGCGATGCGGTGGTAGTGTAGTTGGTTCCGCAAAGATGGCCTCATGTTTGTGGAGAATCGCATTGCAGGTCTGATGGGGTTTCACCCATTTGAGAGGTGGATGGTTGGATGGAGAATAGTTGTGCAATGACCCCACGTGATGATTTCTTTAGCAATTTCTCCATGCCATTTGAACTAATAATTTGAGGTGTTCCTGCTAGGGAGCCCTTGATGATGTGTGTTTGTCCGTTTTGGGAGAATTGCATCCAGAGTTCGGCAAAGTTCCAATTGATAGTGCCCAATGTACTCAACCATTGAGATCCCAAAACAATATCACATCCGCCCAACTGGAGGGCAAATATGTCTTGCTTGAGTTCATAGTCCCCTATCTTGATTTTAACATTGCGACATTTTCCTTTACAAGGTAAGGTTCCCCCATTGGCTACCATGACCTCAAAGGAATTACAAGTGTGGATATAGCAATTTGCCTGCTAAGCAACTCTAGGGTCAATGAAGTTGTGCGTGCTTCCCGAATCCATAAGGATGGAAAGACGTTGGCCCTTGAAAAATCCCGCAACCTTCATGGTTTGTGGAGTAGTAATGCCTGCAAGAGCATGGACTGTAATTGCTGTCTCAGGTTCCTGTTTCACTTCTTCTTGTGGAGAAGGTGTTTCCGGAGGGTCCTCATCCTCATCACTCTGGTCAGAGTTATCAGGTTCTTCAACATCTATCAAGAACAATTTTTTGTGTGCACACTTATGCCCTTTAAAAAACTTTTCATCACAATTGTAGCATAATCCTTGGGCACGACGTGCATCCATCTCTTTTGTGGTTAGGCGCTTGGGTGCAGCAGGTTTATTATCAACCGGGTGTTGGGATCGAGAAGGAAATGAAGGTCTATTTTGAGGAAACTTTGATGGGCGCCTTTGGGCAGAGAGTTTAGATTCGGCCAAACGGGCCAAACTGAAAGCTTCCATCATAGTTTGTGGTTTCAACATTCTTACTTCCGCTTGGAGTTCCCCTTTCAACCCACTGATTTAACAACTCTGGAATAACCCTTTATTCAATCCTCTTGTCTTATTGGCCAATTTTTCAAATTGAGCTTGGTATTCACTGGATCGACCTTGTTTGTTGTAGTTTGGTCAAGGCCCCTGTAAAGTCCTCATACTCACTAGGACCAAATCGAGTGAGTAGTTGGGATTCAAAATTCTCCCAAGAGAGATTTGGGTTGGCAATACGTAACCATTGAAACCAGTGTAGAGCCTCAGATTCCAAGTTAAAGGAAGCCATCTGGACTCGATGGAATATGGGGACATTATGAAGTCTAAAGAATTGATCAACCCTACATAGCCACCCATCAACATCCTTCCCACTAAATTTGGGAAAGTCCAATTTGGGCATTTTAAAGGATGGATCATGGTCATGATTCCTTACAGAACCCTCAGCTTGGTGTTCTATTTTGGGTGGTCCTCTTTTTAGTTTGTTGTCTACTTCTATCAATGCTTCTTCTAAGCGGTTACTAGTGGCCTCATGCTCTAGGCGAAGACCTTGGACTTCTTCCCTTATGGAGTGAAAAGCCGAGTGCAAGTTCTCAATGGCTTTTGTTAAGGATTCCAAGTGGTCTAGTTCTTTTTGATGTCCACGGGTACCCTGGGCCATTTTGAAACCTTTTGTGACCAGTTACTAAAAATAGAATTGAGTTTTTAGGACTTACTATTTTTAGTAAGTGCCCAAAAAGTGCTTGGGTGCTATATATCAAAACGATCAGCTTGAGGAGGTGGTCACAATGAGCTATATCTCTCAACACTACTTTTTGGCACCCCAAACTTTTTTTTTTTTTTTTTTGAGATCTCTTGTTTTGCTTAGTCTAACGGTGTTTGCAGTTTTTGATTCTGAGCTACAGAGCAAAAGTTGAGTACTGGAGCACTATCTATAACTGGCCTCGTGTCATGCTCTCACTGGTTGGCCCAGCCTCGACAGCTCTCTAACACTCACCGACCTCACTAGCCCCAAGATTCTCTCGTATTTTGGAAGTGATCGTATGAGCGACTTCTGTTCGACCCGAAAATCGTAAATTTTGACTCGATCGTGCTGACCTCTCTCGACTCGATCGTGATCGCTACTTGTAAATTTGATCGTTATTCTCCGGATCGTCGACTTAAGTGTCACCCTCATGGTCTATCCTGAATGCATGTACTTTATGTTATTTTTTTGGTAGAGGACTCCTTTCTCATATGCTCACTTTTGGGGATTTGAAATGCAGGTTTACGAATAGGGAGGTTCGGTTTTTTTTTTCGTTTTTTACAGGTTGAAGTTTTAACAGAACCAGGGAATGCTAGGTAGAGGAGTATGTACCACCCATAGGCCCTCTATTATACCGAAAGTGACGAACAATAGTGCTCGGACCAATATTTCAGGCCACTACTCAAGGAGGATTCCACACATACCCTTGAGCACACTACCTGACAATACGGGAGGGTAATCGTCCAGGATGCTGTGTCCTGTAGACTATGAGTAATACAAGGCCGAAAAGCTTCCTAATGGCTAAAAGTTTGTTTAAACCTAGATGGTCTCCCGATACACCCGAAGATACGTGGGAGCTCAATTCCGTGCGAGAGTTCTGTCGGAGGCCTGGGTATTGGAGCCTGATCACCCCTCACTTCACTAGATGCTTTATGGGCTATCTAGCTTAGCCAATAACGACAGATCCTTCGCGATATTTTAAAACCCCCGACATAGGGTTTCTACCTACTCAACTAAAAAGATTTTTTTTTTTTGGTCTGGAAAAAAAAAATGCATGTATTTTTTGGATTTTTTTTTTTTAATAAAGAAAAATAGGAACGGAAAAAACACATAATTTATACCTAACATGCGGATTGGATGGCAAGAATCGTTGCAGTTGCAGCAGAACTTGGCCTTGGAAAGCGCTCTGATACCACTTGTTAAGATCCTACTATAAAATATACTAAACAACACACTCTCAACTCAAATAAACACACTCTCACACATTTGCTTGGAAATAAACTCACGAAAACATTATAACAGTATTCAGAATTAAATGCATATGATAACAGAAATTACTTAAAAGGAACAATCTCACAATAGATAGAATCGCAGGTCTCTTTGAGGGGGCAACCTCCTTCAACACTTCATTAATTTGCAAAAAGATGATTACATTGGTGCCTTTTCGGGTATTTAAAGAGTTTCCTTCCAAGGTTGGCTTACATGCAAAATGCCACTTGGATTACATGCATAATGCCACCTGAATTACATGCATAGTGCCACTTTGAATTACATGCACAATGCCACTCGAATTACATGCATAATGCCACTCGAATTACATGCACAAGGCCACCTTACCTAACCTATCTACCATGTGTTACATAGAAAAGGGTGTCATTTGTCATAGGCACTACCTAAGCTAAAACTTAGAACATTACAAAATATTAATCATGGGTACTACCCACGTTCACTAGGAATTATTACATCAAGGAAGTTATTACATTAAGGGTTAGGATGAGATCCTAACATGGTCTTTCAAGCACACTGCCCTTGTGCTTGACTCTTGTCCTTTGCACATCTAGGCATCTCTTCCACACTTGTGTTGGTGTCACTAGTTGCTCCGACTTGTCTTGCACACGATCCATGTTAGCGCATCCTTCACCAGTTGCATGAACGTTCTCATCAGCCCGATCCTCATTTGCATGCTATGACACCACTTGTGTGTCATCCTCTGTTAAAAACAACGTTTGCCACCTTTTGCGTTCTTCGTCCAAACTTCCCTCCTTGAGAGGGTTCCACACTCACTCAACTTCTGGCGCTTGTATCTCCTTGCCCGCAAGCTTTGTCAACAGTCCACCTCATGCAAGTCTTCCTCACCAACAAGAAGTCCTTGTGCTCTACACATCCACGCTTTCCTCATTCAATGTATTTTAAATGTTGTCAATGATAGAAATTCTGACTTTAATATTAGAACAGGAATGGCACGGTTTTTTATAGAAGTAAAAAATATTTTACTGAGTGAAGCATAATTCCTCAGCAAAATTACAAAATCCAGAGTTTCAACATAGCTTTTTACCAATCTGAAAATCTATAAACAAAAAAACTAATTGGGCACCTTGTTGGAAGGGCAAAAGAGTGATTAGCTTTCCAGAAACCAGATACAATAACTGCAATATATAGTGTTGAAGATTAAAGCATTAGTTATGCCTAGCTTTATAATTTTCGTTGGGGAACATATCCAGACCACATATAATTATATAGTCTTAAATTGGACAAACAACTGACTATATTGGATTCATAAAAACACAAGAAATCTAATCCTTGTTATATCAATTGGTGGTTTATCCTTTCGATTAATTTTAATGGCAGTTGCTTACACCATAACTGCTTCATTAGTTCCCTTGCTTTTTACTTCATTGGGAGTCTTCAATATCATCCTCATCATTTTAGCTATGAATTGGAACAATAACCTAAAATAATCTTATAATCTTTGTATCATTAAGGAGGAACGTGCCTGCATACCATCTAATATGATCATAGAAGACCCTGGCATGCTCTTCAAAGTTATTTTTAAATGCAGCTTTAGACTTGGTATCTTAAACAGCCATCCACAATTTCCAAGGAATTTGACTTGTGCACCTTTGGCTTGCTATATTTCCTCTTTTAACCCTGAAATGTTCCTTGGAATGCTTGGAATTACATCTGTCATTTTGTGAGGCATACTCCAGTTATATGAAGAATATTCTCACTATCATTAGGTTTCAAATGGCTGTATTGTCTTTCTTATTCACTCAGAGGTGGATGGTTATTGTATTGAATCAACATAGATCATCTTGTTGATATGGAAAAGTGGTTGTATAAATTGCTTCAATTTCAATTCATCTGAATGAGGACATCCCTGATGCCAAATAAATTGACAATCCTCATGCTACCTTATTAATTGGAGTTAAATCCTTGGGGCCTTAAATATTTTTCATTTGTTTCTTTTGTGTATTAGATAGAACCTCATACTGCAAATGTAGAAACAAAGCTTGAAGGTCAAGGACCATGGAGTCTTGGCCCTGACATCGATCTCATTTTTACACCAGGTCATACTGAGGTAAGTGACAGAAATATAGGCCATTTAATCTTTCTAAATGCAACTGCATGATATATTGCTTTTTCCTTTTACTCTGGTATTCTGATGAAGAGCCTGAAAATAGAATTTACTTTGTTCCTTCCCTGGGCTAAAATGTTACATGGAAAAATCGCCAGGGATCTGTCTCACTTTTCTATAAGCCACTTAAGGCCCTGTTCACAGGGGATCATCTTTTCTCTTCACCTAATGGTGAATTGGTCTATTCGGAGATTTATAACTTCTACTCAGGTAGAACATAAAATCTTTCTCTTTTTGATGCTAGTGACTCCTGTTAATTTGCAGAGCAACTTTCTATTAGACCCAATTTGAGCATTACTGAGAAATGGTGATATTTTCTACTTACAATGTATTGATTCAACCCACTAATGCAGTTGAAAAACAACTGGAGAACATCCATGCTCTTTTAAAATTGGACTTTCTCTGGATTTTGCCAGGTTAGAATTTTTTTATGCAGTTCTTTGGAAAGCCTACCAGAGCTATTAGTTAAGGTGTTATGAATCAATATAGAGTATTTGATATATTCTTAATGACAAATTTTACTACCAATGCATCAAACTTATTTGTCACAGGCCATGGTAGGAGGATTCAATTCAAGAGCATTGCTGAAAAAAATGCAGCAATTGAAAAACTGCTTCAGAAGACTGCTTTCAATGGATATTGTCTTCAATTAGTTTGAGTTTTGTGCTGTAAATGATTGAGGATGGCGAGGCTTTCTTACTAATGACAAAGACAACAAAGTATCTGATTTATTAATGCCCAGTTTCTATGGGAGTATACTAGTGTTGGAATGTTGTATATAGAATAAGGGTGCACTAAGAACATTCATAATAGTAAGCTACATAACCATTGGCTTTGTATATAATGGGAAAATTTGACATTATTATTTTGTCAATTAATTCATTTATGAGAACATATGATAAGACTTGACTTTTTTAAGGATTTGTCCCTTTACTTAAAAGTCATGTGATTATGTTTCATCTTCTATCAATCAATTAATGTCCTGAAGCATAAATATGACTGTTTCTTCAACATTTGACACCACATTTAAGTTTTTAGTTTGATTCCTATTGAATGAACACAGACCTTATTCCTTTTTAGAGGATGTATATGAATGCTGAGGACAGCGAACAGTTTAACATCTCAATATAGACAATGGTTGCTGTAGTTTTAGAATATAAGGACTGAAAATTTTTAGAATTACGAAGAATTGGAGAACGTGTGAAAATATTTTTCTTCTGCTATCTGATTACATGTATTATTTGTAAGAGCCCTCCTTCCCATTCTGGCAAGGAATTGGAGAATGTTGAAAAGAGTAACGTGTTCTACTATGTCTTGAATGACAGGAATAACTGAAGGCTCGTATTGGAGATTACTGGTATATTTCACATTTCTTTTGCTTAGTAATTGTACTTCTACTAAATGCAGGTTTAAATACCTGCCATCAAGATTGCAGACGAGCCACAAATGGTATACTAGTAGATATCTGCAGATGTAAAGTAAAAACATGACATGAATAAGCCAAAGAAAAATATGTCAACTATTAGTTCATTAAGAGTATTTACACAAATCTGATGAAATTTCTGCCTCTTTTGTGTCCAACACCATTTAGGAGATAAAGATAGCACAATCTGTTCAGCTTCCTTCGATAAAATCACAAGCTCCAAAATACCCAGACAATTGTAAATTGCTACATAAACTTTTAGGCAGAGGTTAAAATTGCGTCCAAAGGTCAATGCTATTATCCGCAGTAGTTCATTCCTCCTATGGATTACTTTCAACATGTGCAGTTGTACATTGCATTGCATCCTTAAGAAGTTGTTGAATCTTCTCTCTTGCAAGGGGTTCTTGTCATCCTCCATTTATTTTGTGAGTATGAGAGCACTGGCCACTATCATTAACAACTTGAGGTGTATTTCTAGGTCAACTTATTCATATTACATCACTAGCAGGATACTTTGTAATGTTCATAATTTCTTGGAAGGTCAGCAGCTCTGTTTATCTAACAAAACTCTTATTAGCATCATGCCTCCCCTTACTCATCACAAGATGGCTTCACCAAATGGAGGATGTAGCAAAACTTAATCCCAATACCAAGGAGGAATCATCCCACCGTTGTAGGGATGAAAGGAAAACTTTTGTTCAAAAGGGGAGTCTTTAGGTTCATTGGCTTGTGGGACGTCTTGGAAGCCGATTGGAAATCATGGCAGCTGCCGAGAATCCATTTTAACCTGCATTTTAGTTGTAAATGTGGTTGGTAGGATTCAATCCCTGGGTAAGCCTAAGTTGAGAGCTAAATTGTCTACCTCATTGGTTTCTAATAAGTTGTATCAGATGGCTGAAATAGGTTCGTAATAGGATTTAATCCCTGGTTAAGCCTAAGTTGAGAGCTAAATTGTCCACTTCATGTAAAATGTTGAAATATTGGCACTGGTCAGCTGGTAACAGAATGAGCAGGCCAGCAGTCAAGATCTTTAGTGGGTCATCCTTCTCTTGCACTAGTTGCCTCTATGCTGAATGACAAGTGGAAAGTTAATTATGTTAAATCCTTGTGGAGAAAAATTTGTGCCCAGGTCTAAACATTTGACACTTCCATGTCTCACAAGTTGCTTGCATGGAGGATTGTGCAACTTCAACTTTCCTACAAGGTCAAACTTGCTAAGTTTGGTATCTTTGTACCCAACTTTGCCAACTGTGGTCGCCCAGAAACACTCGAGCACATTTTCTGGACCTGTAAATCATCCAAGGTTGTGTGGAACAAAGTTCAATTTGATTGCCCAGTCATATTTGATAGACGGTTGAAATGGAGAGGTTGCACTCGGGGTTAATAAGGAGCTTGATAATTTTTTTAAGTCCTTTATGTAGCTTGTTCTTGGTCACATATGATTCATGAGGAGTCGCAATAATTTCATTGGCTTTACACTTTGTCTGAAATTTGCAGTTTTGAGATTGTATTCTAACAGCTTGTTATAGGTGACTACATTGGTAGATACTCTCAAGGATACAAAATAGGTGGCAAAGGATAGGACTCGATCTTTGTTTGTGCCTCTTGGAGTATAATTCAAGATTGATCAAGGCTTCTTGTATGAGCTTTAAGATATAGTAGATGATAATTCCTTTAGTGAAATGTGTTCATTAAAAGAGTACTAACAACTGAATTGCAGGTGGTGGAGAGCCCCATCCTCCTAATATGGGTTAGGGGTGGACTAATTTTATTAGTCCTTGGGTAGGATCATTAGTCCTTGGGTAGGATGATGGCAAGCCATGTTGGCTAAAGGTTTTGGTTATGTTGAGTCCTAATTGTTGTTTTCTGCCATCTTTTTCTTGTCATTTTGTTCACTAACTTTTCATAAAACACTAAATAAGGATATGGGTGCGATTAAGGGATGTGTTGACACGTGTCTCCCAAAGCACGTCCATACAGTCAATGGTGTTGTGATCTTCTCTTTAAGAGGCAATCATGGTTGTTGATCATGTTTTAGGGTTTTTGTCATTCCATCCAAACCCTAGTGTGTTTACATTCTTAGGGTTAAGATGATGCATCGTAACAATAAATGCTTACGATAGCCCCAAGGGTGTAATCCAAGAAGTTATCTTTCTGTCATTAAATATTATTTTCCTTTTGTCGTTTCATCATCAATACATGGACTATTCAACATATCCATTCGCTCTTTGAAATCCCTTTTTGCCTTTGCTATTGTTGTAGCACGTGACCTTTCTGTTCGATCCATCTCTTTTGTCCTTAAAGGTAGAAGTTAAGCCATTGATCACTGGTTTACTACCTTCCACGGATGAGGACGAGGTGCTCCACTAAGCTTTGCAACCAAAGATCAAAGTTGTAGACTATAGACCAATATCAAGGCATCTTGAATTATTTTCGTATATCCCAAGTGTGGCCCTTCCTTATTGCTATGGTGATGTCGTAAGTTAGGATGATTGATTTGAATATTTATTTATTGTTATTCTTGTTAAATATTGTTGTTGATGTTTCATCCTTGATGTCCTAGGGCATCAAGTATTGTTTTCTACACTAAGACTAGGGTTTGAATATTCTGTGAATGGTTTTGGTGTAGTGAATATACTTGTGTCCATTTCCTTTTATTCCCTTTGATTGGAATAGCAATAAATATGTTTTGGAATTTGCACTTATCATTATGTTGCTTTGTTGTTTTAATTAAAATTTTTTGCATTTTTTGTAAGCGTTCTAGTAGCTTTATGAGTTATGTTGATTTCCAACAACATTTGGTGAACCTGGCGTGAAACCTGCCTTTTTAGGCATTTATCTTCCAACTTTCAACCATTAGGGCTTAGTAGGATAGCTATCCTAAATGTTGATTTTAGTTGTAGACTACTCTAATGTTTATGTAGCTTTCCTCTCTTATGGTTTCTTCTGAATAATCAATTTTGTTTTAGATGTGATAGTTTTAATAGGTCTTTATTTTTGTAGTTTGCTTAAAGCTTGGTGCTTGTCTAAACCCCAGTTGCTATTGAGTAGTTTTCTTCCTACCTTATTGGCTCCCCCTACTTCTTCATTAGGTGTTGCCATAGTCACCAAATCTAGAAAGAAACAAATCCGAGAAAATGAAGAGGACTTGGATTATTCCCTTCCCCCAATTAACAATCACATTTAACATCATCATCATCCTTTTAACCATGAAGAAGACATGCACATAGAAGACTTCACAACTAAGGAAGAGGAATATGATGAAGATCATAAGGACCCTACTAAGGATTAGGATGAGTCTAACAACCCATCCCTAATTGAGGTCAAGGGTATAATCATAGAGGTAGTCTAAATATGTAAAGTAATGAAGTTCAGGCATACAAACCCATATAAGGTAATCAAGGATATAATCAAGGAGGGGGTCAAAGTAATTCAAGTCAAAATTGCACTCATCCTCCAAACCAAAATATTTCTTCTAACAATGCACAAGGTGCTACCCACATAAATCAAGTGTTTTCTCAAGTAAGTCCAAATGGGGAACATTTGGGGCCAATCCAATTTGACCCATTATGTCAATATACTTGAAGTGTAATATGAAATAGTCACATCAAAATAACAAATTGTTGTTGTTAGTAGAAGTGCACCTCAATTTAAGAAAAAACAACCTTCTAAAGAGGAAAGAGAAAAACAAGACAAGGCTAAGGATAGTCTGTCTAGGCAACAGTAATCCAACAATTTAGTGGCAAGATTCCAAACCCTCCCCTTGGTCACAAGGGAACCTAGTAAAAAAGAAATGTCTACTAATGCAAAAAAAATCCAGTAAGACCTTAACCAATTCTATGAATGTTTTTGCCAATGAAAAGAATGATAAACCATGATTGCCTCTTAAAGCTACAATATCAACTCCCATCGCAAAAAAACGAATGGATCCATGTTAGTATAAAAAAACATTGCTCAAAACAATCATGAATAAGACAAAAATGCAGGACATTATGGAGGAATTGTATGCAATGCCTTGTAAGGTCCCATTTATGGAATTACTTAAACCTATTAAAAACAGATATTGACAGAACTACAAGATGAAATGAAGATATTAACACCTAAGGTTCCTAATGTGATGTCTACCATTGTAGGGCCTTATGAAGTGCAATTTATTCAATCCTATAGAGAAAATATTTGCATTGATGCATACACTAGCTCTGTCTTGGTCATAAACTTTTCCCTCAAAAACATGATTGCAACAGATTATTTAGAAAGGGCCAATGATCTGCCATTGATGATTAATGTGATTTATAATGCTATGGTGTTCCATAGGACCTTGTTTGATGAAGGGAGTGGTAGTTGTTGTATGTCATTGTTCTTGATATATCACCTTAAGATTCCTCGAGAGCATATCTTGTCTACCAGAAATCATTGCTATGCTTACAATGGTCATCCTCAAGACCAGGTTGCCCATTTTTCTAGGACCTAAGGGAGTCAAAGTGAAATTTATGGTATTTGACTTTAAGACCTGTTGAGTGTATATTTTGCCCAATTGCAAAATACCACCACATGCAGAGTATTGAACAGAAAACTCTCTCTTGAAAAGAAACCAAATGACAAACATTCAACTTCTCCAAGGTTCTGGTAAAATATCTAAAATATTACAATAATGCCAGAAATAATTCAATGATGCATGTGACCATAAACAAGGGGCCTTTGCTGGTTCTAAACAATGCTTAGTGATTGAAAGATCTAACTAAAAGCAAATGTAAAATAAAAGTAGTTCTTTTTAGGGTTTTTTAAATTGGTGCTACCCTGAATCCCTGTTAGTAAAGTATTTTATCTTCACTTAAAAGGTTTCAAATGATAAAATGTGGAATTTTCCACCTTATTTTAATGCCCGTGCCTTTAAGATGAAGTAAATTTTAGATAGTGGGTTCATTTTATCTTCCTTATGTTGATGCCACTACCCTAATAGTGATTAGTAGAAGTTAGCATGTTAGCAATGTTAGCAAAGTTAGCTTTCACTTCTTATCTTAACTTAATGTGAAATTGTAGGTTAGTATCCCTCCTAAACCATGTGTTTTATCTAAAAATTTAGATTAATGAAGTTTGGAGGTGCAGAAATTCTAGAAAATGACCAGAATGAAAACAACTTGAAAGCTTAACAATTCTGGAAATGGACCAGAATAGAAATGAAACTGAAATGAAATTAGCAAAAATTCTGGAAAAGGACCAGAATGGAAATAAAAGAAAATGAAATTCTGGATGGACCAGAATGGAATGATTGAGTGCTTGAAATAAAATGAACTTAAAAAAAAAAAAAAAAATAAATAAATAAAAATGCAAATTTGGTTAGCTGAAAAAGTCAAATTCTGAATCAGTTTAGCAAGCTCCTCCCTGCAAAATCCCAAGTTATGAGGTAATCATAAAACAACCTGAATTAATGGACCTGCAACATAAGCACAATACCATTAAATCAAGTGCGAGACTCAAAGGAAACATAGAGAAACTGCATCATCTTGACCTTCGCCTATTGCAACCCATTTCATGGCATAAGACAATGGCTAGAAGTCACTAAAATGCAGAAATGATAAGACACTAAAAACGTTAGTTTTATGATAAAAACCCTCCTTTTGATTTTGCTCACAAAAGTTTGCTACTCTTTCAAAATTTGAAAATGCTCTTTCTTATTGCTTTTCGGAATGTTACATCATTTCCAAGCCCCCTCTAAAAAGGTAGGATAGCAAGGTATAAATAATGCTTGGAAGTCCTTTCGCTTCAGCTTCTTTCATAATCAAAATAATGAATGGATATAAGAAGATAATCCATCATCATTTTTTGTGATTTAATACAATAAAAATAACACTTCTAAACATTTTTTTTAAACAATAATAAAACCAACAAAAAACATAGCCTTGCATGACTCCTTATGTCTCCCCTTTCTCTTATCACATAAGCATTCTACCCAAGAACACCCCTTTGCATCCATCAAAATGAATGATAAAAAAAAAACATTTAACTCTACCTTATAACCCCTACGATTTTAAACTTCCTTTAAAACATTGAATGTAATCAAACCACATTCACATAAATTAAAATAAGGTAGGCCAATCTTATTCAATGAAATTTTTATTGTTGCTCTTCGAAACCAAGACCCGATGGTATCCCTTCGAAGCCATACCCACGTGCCCAAGGACTGGGATGGCATTCCCCATCCTGGGCACTTTGGTGTCCACATAACCAAATGATGCCATCATGTTATTGATGCAACCATGGCGTTGTCCAATACGTCACCATGGTGCTACGATCGACGCAGCCATGGCATTGTCCAATGCGTTGCCATGGTGATGCGATCGACGTAGCCATGGCACTGTCCAATGCATTGCCATGGTGCTACACAAGCCATGTGCTGTTAAACCACAATGCCATGTCACTACCATCGATCTATGCAGCCATGGCTACCAACCTCACATCACCATGGTGCTATCGAGCTCGCACTCATGCTGCACAACAAAAAAATCTCCATGCACTCGAGGCAGGCCTTTAACTCCATCGATTAGGGTTATAGGTTGCCCTAATAATGCTTCTCTATCCTTGTTCGATGGCATGCCTCTATTTCACTATCAAATATGGCGCCTTACGTGTTGTCCTCCTAAAACCCTAATGCTATCTTTGGATTTCTTCCTTGTCGACGTTACTCCATGACGTCTCATGCCGCCATGGCATCAAACATTTTTGAAATAGCCACCCTTGCCTTCAAACATTTTTGAATGGCCACCATCGCCTTCTCCTGCAATCACACGCAATATGATTAAACATTACCTTAAATATTATTATCATATCCTTTGTAAAGTATATTATAATAATATTATTATATACAATATAATAATTATTATAATAATAATATTTTAGAACATTATAATATAATCTTAATAATATTACTATTATGTACATAATATAATTAATGCAATTATATTATGTAGATAATAGCATATTACTTTCTATCTCAATCTCTTTGTCCCTTTTGCATTCTCTTATTGTTTTAGGTAATGTTTTGGTCAGGCCTTGCTTTGTTGAACACATTCCATCACTTTAGACAATATGAAGAACATTAAACTCTATTTATCAAAATGGATTTTAATTAATCTAAACATTAATGCCTAGATTAATTAATCATTTAAATATCAAATAACTAACTAAAAAAAATCATTAAAATAAAATGGTAAAACATCACTATTCTTATAAGCCCAAAGAAAACCAAAAACCTTTAATACCAAAACATGACAAGTGGGTCCCCAAGAAGTTTGGGGTAGTTGTGGAAACTCCACAACAAAATGGTGACTCTGCTAGGAAATGCTCCTGAGCATTTCGGTGAGAACCCAAAAAGAAAATCTGAAAACACACTCCAAACCAGGAAGCAACAAGCGTCAGCAAATGCATGAATAATGTCAATAGACTCATAAGAACAACAAAATATTAGAATCATGCAATATTAGCTCTGTGTGTGTGAAGCACTTCACACCTTATTGTTTGTAACTTTTCGGTATTGCATCACCAATTTTACTTGACTAGAATTATTGCAAAGAATATGGAGAGCTTTGAGGGTAAAAATTTTTATAGCATGGGCAACACATTCTATGGTGGCTTGAGCAAACACCTCAAAATGTCTAACCATATTAGGATCAAATGTGTGTGCGATGAATTCATTGACCAGATCTGGGGCTTGGTTATGAGCCGTCATCATCAAGGACCAGTGTGTGCAAGTGGACCTTAGAGCTTTGGGGAATTGGATTCTCAACCAAGGTGTGATGAGAATATAACCCTATCCTTTACTGCTCTCATATTTGACCAAAATAATTAAACCGGTTATGGATGAGGTCATCAGACTAATCTATCCTCATGGCGGACATAAATCTCAACCTTACGAGAGTCATGTCACCAGGCATGAGTGTACTCCACTGCCAGTCAAGCGTCTATAGCCCCGGTGGAGGTTAACCCCATAGTCCAGTCCTCTTTGCTTGGCTTTGCTCTATATATATTTTTTTAAAGAATTTTGGGGATGACTACCCATCCTTCTGAGGGGGCAAGTAGTACGATCCTTACAATTCAGTTTAGAGTTTTGGGGAATCGGATTCTCAACCAAGGTGTGATGAGAATTTGACCCTATCCTTACTACTCTGATTTGTAAATCATGCTAGTGGTGATAACCACTATTTTATGAGCATAAATATTGTAGTGATAAAAACCACTATTCATGGACTATGTGCAGGGCGGGATAGACCAGAATTACCTTTTCGCCTCACATCCCCATCCAAGTATGGTTTCATATTATTTTACCCAAGATGTTGGACATGGACAGAAATGTGATAGACCCAAGGCAACTTCGGCAACAACTTCCAAACCTAAGATCTTCTTAGTGTTCTTTGTGCCTTTGATCCCAAGATAATTGGACATCACTTTCAGTGTTTGGGTTTAGCATATGGAGGTGGATTGGTCATGATGTTTATGTAATAAGAATGTGCCTTTGAGACATGGGTGGATGATATGCAAAATCAAAGACTTCATGCTTCATGAGTTGCAACCAATATTCACATGTTCAAGCCTTTTTGCCATATGATTCCAATGTTTCACATCCTTTTAGTCTTGGTTGACATTCGTATACACATAGGCTGACCTCTTACTCCTACAATCAAATCCAAAACTGGACAACCTTGACATACTAAAAACTCCTGAAATCAAAGAAACAAGATCAAATAAACAGGAAATAAAACTGACAAGACAAACAATCAAACAAGTTGATTAGTGTACATATAATACAATGACTCTACCCTTAGGCCTGAAAATAATGCTTTAAATGAAGGCCATTGATGGGTAAGGCCAAATATTTTCCATCCAAGGTTTTTAATCTGAAACTATTTTCACCTAGGACTTCGGATATTAGATAGGGTCCCAGCCACAAGCAATCAAACTTTTCATGTTCTCCTTTTTTCTCATGCCTTTTATCCCACAACAAAACTAAATCTGAAACTTTAAAGACCTTAATTTTGGACCGTTTATCAAACCACATTTTGATTATGTCTTGATGTTTGCTGAAATGGAGCATGGCTTCCTCCCTCTTCTCATCAAGATGCATTAATTGGGTTAATCTGGTTTCAAGTTTATTATCAGTCCCAATATAGTCTTTTATAAAATGTAAAGTTTGCAACTTCAGATTAGTGGGAAAAATAGGGTCTTGCCCATAGACTAAGTGATAAGGAGATGTCCCAATTGACTCCTTGCTTCTGGTCCTATCTGCCCAAAGGGCAAATTTTAACTTACTATGCCAATCTCTAGGGTTCTTTTCAAGTAATTTTTTGATTATGCATAATAAATTTTTATTTGATGATTCTGCCAAACCATTGCCTTGGGGGTAATAATTGGAAGAGAATTTTAGACTCACCTTATTGTCGTACGCCCAATTTGCAAATTCTAAAGAGGAAAAGGCAGAACCATTGTCACTTACTATGGAGTTAGGCATTCCAAAATGAGTGACTATGTTTTCCTCTAGAAATCTAATCACAACCTCGGAGGTGGCATTCTTAGTAGGTATAGCCTCTATCCACCTCGTGCAATAATCAGTAGTGGTGAGGATGAACTTATGGGAATCGGACGAGTTAGGATTTATCACCCCAACAAAGTCTAATCCCCATTGTGCAAATGGTCTCGTCTCTACCATTGACTGCAATGACATTGCTGCATTCCGCTCTCTGTTGGCTGCCACTTGGCATATGTGACATGTTCTTACATGTGCATGTGCATCTTTAAACAAGTGGGGCCAATAATACCCAACTCTAAGAATCTAGTGTGTTGTCACGTTTGTTGACCCATGTCCAGTTCCATACTTACCATGGAAGTCTTTGAGTACTTGGGTTGCTTCCTCTTGAGTAATGCAATGAAGGAAAATTCCTTCATGATTCTTCCTGTACAACACACCAGATTTAATCCAAAATCTAGCTGATTTTAAATGCAGTGCCCTATGCTGAGTGGAATTCAAATGAGAAGGGCACTTACCATGCAACAAAAAATATACAATATCTACGTACCATTCCTCTGTAGTGATATCATTAACCTCGTAGTTTTGGCACGTTATTGAAGGGTCAATTTCTGTGATAGCCTTGACCAAACCTTGTCCATGCACTATCTTCATGGGCTTTATCTCTAAGTCAAATTATTGAAGGGTGGAAAGCCATTTCCCCCTTCTTTCACCTAGCTCACTCTGTAAGAACATGGACTTTACTGCAGGGTCAGGAACTATAGCAAAAACTTTACTATGCACAATGTAATGCCTGAATTTTTTAATAGTTTTAAACAAGGCATACATTTGCTTGTCTAGGACAGAATACCTCAGTTTCACGTCCTTCAAAGGAGAACTCAGAAAGGCTATAGGATTTTCAATGTTGTCTTCACTTTTCTGAGTTAACACACTTGCAAAAGAATGATCTGAAGCAAATGTGTAAACATAAAATGGTTTAGCATAGTCTGGACTAATGAGAATAGGGGCTTTGGAAATAGCATCCTTGATGCTTGTGAAGGCATCCCTATTCTCACTGGTCCACTTTATCTGAACATATTTTTTCAGCATGTCATTTAGGGGCTTGGCGATCTCGGAAAAACCTGAAATGAATTTTCTCACAAAGTTAATCTTACCAAAAAAGGACCTAAGCTCCTTTTTGCTATTGGGATGAGGAATATCCCGGATAGCGGCTATCCACTCTAGGTCTATAGCAATCCCATATTTTAAAATGACATGTCCTAACAACTTACCCTCCGTTACCCCAAAGATGCACTTTTTTGGATTTAGGGAAATTCCATGTTCCCTGCACCTTTGGAGCACTTTCCTCAAGTCTCTAACATGATCTTCCCTCTTCTTGGAGAAGACAGGAATATCATCCACATAGACAATAATGCACTTACCAATGAGCCCCTTGAATGCAAAATCCATGGCTCTTTGGAAAGTGGCTCCAACGTTCAACAAACCAAACGACATCCTCCGGTAGGCAAATGTTCCCCACTTCATGGTGAAGGTCATCTTCATCCTATCATTTGGATGTATGAGAATTTGATTATATCCTAAGTATCCATCCAAGAATGACATCATTTCAGACCCATTTACCTTTTGGAGTATCTCATCAATGGTGGGTAATGGGTAATTGTCTTTTTGGCAAGCTTTGTTCAGATTTCTAAAATCTATGCACAACCGAATCTCTCCACTCTTCTTCCTAACAGGGACAAGATTAGCCACCCATGTGGAATGCCTAATAGGGAAGATGATTTTGGCTTCCAATAGCCTCTTCACTTCCTTCTCTATCAGGGGCTCTAGGATTGGGTTAACCATTCTCTATCTCTGTCTAAAAGGCTTGGAATCAGGCTTCAAAGGAATAGTATGCATGATTACATTCGGGTCATAAGTTTTCAGCTCTTCATAGCTCCAAGCTATGCAATCAATGTATTCTCCTAAAACCTGAGCTATTGACTCCTTCTCTCATTGTGTGCATGCCTTTGCAATGAACACTTCACGTGGATCTACTGCACTCCCCAAATTGACTAAATTGCATGATTCCTTGGGGGATGGTATTTTTCTTTCTTTTTTCTTTTGATATCCAATATCAAACAACTTTTCTAGAGAGGCCCTATCACTTGGCATCTCATTCCATACTCCGGTTGTTCCTACTTCTACTTGCCTCCTCTCTTCTTCGTCTATAACCTGATTTTCAAATATACCAGAATTAGTGACAAAACTAAAAATGTGTCTATCACTATCAAAGACCTATAAATTCATGACATTGTCTGGTATGGAGGGGCAAGGCACTAGCTCTATGGAAATTTTTTTACATTTTTTATGGTCAGCAGGTGAAAGCATGTTGGCCGCTACGGCTAACGAATCAGCCATTTTATTATTTTTTCTTGAGATGAGGGAAATATTGAAAGCATCAAACTCATTAATTAATTCCCTCACTCTGGTTTTATAGAGGTTCAACCTCTTGTCTCTATAGGTATACTGCTCCTTGACCTATTTGACTACTAACTCTGAGTCTCCCAATGCCTTAAGGCATTTTACCTTTTCTCTTAGGGCCAACTGAAGTCCAAAAATTAGGGCTTCATACTCCGCCACATTATTGGTGGCTAGGAACTGTAATCTATAGGCAACAAGCAAAGGCTTACTACCAGGACATGTGAGCTCTATCCTAGCTCCCACACCTTGTTTTGATTTGGACCCATCAAACTTTAGGGTCCACACCCTCTTGTTTTCTTCCAAAGTACAATGGTAAAGATTATCATTTTGGGACCCTTCGGCTATGTCCTCTATGTCAAAATTGTAAACCCCCAATTCTATTTTAGTAAACTGAATCTCATTGGGTTTATTATACTCTGTAATCATCTCCCTAAGTCTGGGCTCTCTGTCTACCCAGATTTGGTTTGCAACTCCTCTCCATGGCAACCACATATGGGAGGAATCAGTCACCACATAACCATTGAGATTTCTGCTCCAATCCCTGCCCAAAACCATGCCATACTTGGCAGCAATATTTAGCACAAGGATATCCATGTAATGTTGGACCCTAGGCTCTGAGTTGATCTGAACTAGGACATATTTTACAACACCTACTACATCCACCATAGATCTATCCAATTGGACCACTTTGCTATTCGAATGAACAGGCTTAAGTCCTAGATTTTGGCTTATCTCAAGAGGCATGATGTTGGCCGAGGCACCAGAATCAATCAAATAGTTGTGTAAATTCTTGCCTATGATCCTAACAGTTATGAGAAAATGGGGGACCTCTGGTTTCTCTTTCATCATAGCAAGTTGGGGTTCTACAGATTTAACCTCATGAATTTGACTCGAGGAATTCAATCTCTTCCCCATGATTTTATCCTACCCCAACAATTGAGAGACCTCATACATTGAGATATTGGCCTTGGTCCTTTTCATGTCTTCTTCCAAGTCATAAGTGGATGTTCCAGGATTTGACACTTTTGGCATTGTCCTAGGTGCTTCCAACAATGGAGGTGGTGGATTCACATCACCTTTTGTATCAGGAGGAACTAAAGGGTTGTTTGGGGGAGTAGAGGAGGTTTTGGGATCCTTAGAACTCCTAGTAAAATACTTGTGATTAGCTTTCCCAAAATGTCTAGCGGCCTAGGCTTCCAAAGCTTCATTCTCTTCCTCTCCTAACACATTCATATCTTCCTCCATCTCATCATTTTCTAAATAATGGATGACTTTAGACACCAAAGCGTCTGACTTTCTATGGCAATAGTGATGCATTTCCTCATCACATGACTCTGACTCATCACAATCCCCTAACGCATCGGCCTGATTGGCTATCAGATTGGGTACGCACCCATTGTTAGGTTACGTATTGTATGGTCCTGTTCTCCTATGGTCATGGTTTCGATTGGGCATGGGATTTTGGGCAACTTGCTTCTATAACCGAATGATGTCATTGCCCTATTTGATGGTCATTCTCTTGAGCTCTTCCAGCTCAGAATTGGATCCTTGTGGCTGGGACATGACAGCCCCAGATCCACTGACATTTTTGACATTAGCAACCTCTAGATTAGGCACTAAGGTTTGAATCTAGGTGTTTTGGGTCCACCATGGACCCTTGGCCTGAAGAGGTGCAACCATGGGATATGCATTTGAGGTTTGAGTACTACTCACCTCAAATCTTGGCAAGGTTATCTGATTAGCAACCATTATTTGTGGAGTGGGTGGAATGGCAGCACTAGGGTATGTCAAAAAATATGGAAGCATGGGAGTGAATGGGTATGACTGATGATATGGCAAAGCATTCATCATGGGCATCTGAGGTGTCACAACTTGATTCATCATGGCAAATTGATTGTAAGGGCCATATTGCCCTAACATGGGAAATTGAGGCATAGTGCCACCTTGCGGTGTCATTTGTTGCTCAATAGTCATGGCTTCAACATAGGCTAAGGCCAACATTGTAACTTGAGGATTTCTCCTAGTAAACATGGTTGTCATCGGGTCTAAGGCTGCGAGGTATAATTGCAATGCCACAACAACGTCTATTGCAAAATGATGAGTCACGTTTGTGTAAAGCTTTTGGAATATGGCATTAAATGTTTTGATAGGTTCATTAGGATACCTCTTGCATGACACGAATTGGTTATACATGATGGTAGGATCTAGAAATGACCTAAATTGATTAACAAAGGTAGCTTCCAACTGGGCCCAAGATGTAATGGACCCTGCAGGAAGATTCTTGTACCATTCATGAGCCATTTGGTCAAAGCTATTAGGGAAGAGTCGACAAGTGACGTCTTCATGACTGACTCCCTGCCTAATCATATGATCCTTGTAAATTTGAATGTGCTCTTCAGCTGAAATGGGACCATCATGGAAAAACTTAGGGATAGACCTCTCAAGGTGCCTAGGTATGTCATGGACATCCCTAGGTATACTTAACGGAGAACTTTGGGTACCAAACCAGGGAACTGGTTGTTGTTGCTATTGTTGTTGGGCCATATTAACCAAAGGTAATGACCCTACTAAAGCAGTTGACACACTCGGGATGACGGAGATGGGTACACTTGATGTAGCTCTTGCGGTGGAACTAATGGGTGCACACCCACTAAAGGTATTCAGATTCAGAGGTCTGAGAGCTAGCCTTTCCAAATCTTGGCAAAGCGTCTCTAAACCTAATGTATCAGAAGGCTCAGACGGGATTTCGATCCCCTAGATTTTGTATCTCGGTTTCCTAGGTTTGGGAGAAAGACTTTGAAAAATGGTTTCCTCAGTGGTTTTGGACCTAGTAGCAATGCGTCTAGGTGGGTCCAGCCTAGGAAACTTAAATCTATTCTATTAAGGCTTCTCACAAACTAGTCAAGAGTAACATGTTGCACCTGCAAACACAATATTGTTGAATCAAAACTGACCACGTTAGCATTAGCAAGGACTAAATCACAAAGCATAAAAGAAGGCCCTCCTTCTAGCACCAAAAATGTTGAGTGTATATTTTTCCCAATTGCAAAATACCACCACATGCAGAGTATTGAACATAAAACTCTCTCTTGAAAAGAAACCAAATGACAAACATTCAACTTCTCCAAGGTTCTAGTAAAATATCTAAAAGATTACAATAATGCCAGAAATAATTCAATGATGCATGTGACCATAAACAAGGGGCCTTTGTTGGTTCTAAACAATGCTTAGTGATTGAAAGATCTAACTAAAAGCAAATGTAAAATAAAAGTAGTTCTTTTTAGGGTTTTTTAAATTGGTGCTACCCTGAATCCCTATTAGTAAAGTATTTTATCTTCACTTAAAAGGTTTCAAATGATAAAATGTGGAATTTTCCACCTTATTTTAATGCCCGTGCCTTTAAGATGAAGTAAATTTTAGATAGTGGGTTCATTTTATCTTCCTTATGTTGATGCCACTACCCTAATAGTGATTAGTAGAAGTTAGCATGTTAGCAATGTTAGCAAAGTTAGCTTTCACTTCTTATCTTAACTTAATGTGAAATTGTAGGTTAGTATCCCTCCTAAACCATGTGTTTTATCTAAAAATTTAGATTAATGAAGTTTGGAGGTGCAAAAATTCTGGAAAATGACCAGAATGAAAACAACTTGAAAGCTTAACAATTCTAGAAATGGACAGAATAGAAATGAAACTAAAATGAAATTAGCAAAAATTTTGGAAAAGGACCAGAATGGAAATAAAAATAAAATGAAATTTTGGATGGACCAGAATGGAATGATTGAGTGCTTGAAATAAAATGAACTTAAAAATAAATAAATAAATAAAAATGCAAATTTGGTTAGCTGAAAAAGTCAAATTCTGAATCAGTTTAGCAAGCTCCTCCCTACAAAATCCCAAGTTATGAGGTAATCATAAAACAACCTGAATTAATGGACCTGCAACATAAGCACAATACCATTAAATCAAGTGTGAGACTCAAAGGAAACATAGAGAAACTGCATCATCTTGACCTTCGCCTATTGCAACCCATTTCATGGCATAAGACAATGGCTAGAAGTCACTAAAATGCAGAAATGATAAGACACTAAAAACGTTAGTTTTATGATAAAAACCCTCCTTTTGATTTTGCTCACAAAAGTTTGCTACTCTTTCAAAATTTGAAAATGCTCTTTCTTATTGCTTTTCGGAATGTTACATCATTTCCAGCCCCCTCTAAAAAGGTAGGATAGCAAGGTATAAATAATGCTTGGAAGTCCTTTCGCTTCAGCTTCTTTCACAATCAAAATAATGAATGGATATAAGAAGATAATCCATCATCATTTTCTATGATTTAATACAATAAAAATAACACTTCTAAACATTTTTTTTAAACAATAATAAAACCAACAAAAAACATAGCCTTGCATGACTCCTTATGTCTCCCCTTTCTCTTATCACATAAGCATTCTACCCAAGAACACCCCTTTGCATCCATCAAAATGAATGATAAAAAAAAACATTTAACTCTACCTTATAACCCCTACGATTTTAAACTTCCTTTAAAACATTGAATGTAATCAAACCACATTCACATAAATTAAAATAAGGTAGGCCAATCTTATTCAGCAAAATTTTCGTTGTTGCTCTTCGAAACCAAGACCCGATGGTATCCCTTCAAAGCCATACCCACGTGCCCAAGGATTGGGATGGCATTCCCCATCCTAGGCACTTTGGTGTCCACATAACCAAATGATGCCATCATGTTATTGATGCAGCCATGGCGTTGTCCAATACGTCGCCATGGTGCTGTGATCGACGTAGCCATGGCATTGTCCAATGCGTTGCCATGGTGATGCGATCAATGCAGCCATGGCACTATCCAATGCATTGCCATGGTGCTATACCATGGTGTTGTTAAACCCACAACCATGGTGCTACCATCGATCTATGCAGCCATGGCACTACCAACCTCACATCGCCATGGTGTTGTCGAGCTCGCACTCATGCTACGCAACAAAAAAATCTCCATGCACTCGAGGCAGGCCTTTAACTCCATCGATTAGGGTTACAAGTTGCCCTAATAATGCTTCTCTATCCTTGTTCGATGACATGCCTCTATTTCACTATCAAATATGGTGCCTTACGTGTTGTCCTCCTAAAACCCTAACGCTATCTTTGGATTTCTTCCTTGTCGACATTACTCCATGATGTCTCACGCCGCCATGGCATCGAACATTTTTAGAATAGCCACCCTTGCCTTCGAACATTTTTGAATGGCCACCATCGCCTTCTCCTACAATCACACGCAATATGATTAAACATTACCTTAAATATTATTATCATATCCTTTGTAAAGTATATTATAATAATATTATTATATACAATATAATAATATTATTATAATAATAATATTTTAGAACATTATAATATAATATTAATAATATTACTATTATGTACATAATATAATTAATGCAATTATATTATGTAGATAATAGCATATTACTTTCTATCTCAATCTCTTTGTCCCTTTTGCATTCTCTTATTGTTTTAGGTAATGTTTTGGTCAGGCCTTGCTTTGTTGAACACATTCCGTCACTTTAGACAATATGAAGAACATTAAACTCTATTTATCAAAATGGATTTTAATTAATCTAAGCATTAATGCCTAGATTAATTAATCATTTAAATATCAAATAACTAACTAAAAAAAAATCATTAAAATAAAATGGTAAAACATCACTATTCTTATAAGCCCAAAGAAAACCAAAAACCTTTAATACCAAAACATGACAAGTGGGTCCCCAAGAAGTTTGGGGTAGTTGTGGAAACTCCACAACAAGACCAATTATAACATATTGTTGGGTAGGCCATTGACAAATAAATGAGAGCAGTTTTCTCCTTTGCATGTCATTGTAAAAAATATGATGTAGATACTTGGGGTCCTTCCCTTCCTAATAATGATAGTTGTTTTATTCCTTCTACAGATGAAACTCAAAAAGTTTCCATCTATGAACATGAACAACAATGGCCCTCTGGGAGGAAGTTATACATGGGGCATCCTAAATTTCATTTATAATACCCTTAGGATAGTTATGAACCAAAGTATAACCAAACTAACATAAATTATATCACTCCTCTCCCAGAAGAAATATTTGACAAGTTTCCATCATTGTTAAAGCCTAAAAAGAGAAATATTGTCTTGTTTTATTAACACTTGACTAAATTACACAAACCTCATGAGGAAGCTACAAAAGTAAAGTATGTAACTTACGTTGCAAATAATGATAACTTGGGAGAAGAAAATGATAGTGATAATGACATGAATCATGCTTATAACACTGAAACAAAGAGCGCTTCTTCTAATACTCATGTTTCTAATGTTGGGATGAGACATTATATAATAGGTTCATTGAAGTTCCTGTTTTGAATGATGATGATTTTTATTCAGATATAAATGTATCCAATGTGTCTAGTAGAGGACAATAACATATATGCCTATTGCATGCTTAGAAATGATGAATGTAGTAGTTATAAAGCTAAGCTAGATAGGTGTAGGAATGTTACTATTGTTGTCGTTTCTATAGTAAGGTTTCACATTTTAATCACGAAATAAGAATAATCTACTTACCACATTTAACTCCAGCAAAATAATTCATTTCTAAAACTATTATATAGAAAAGTCCGTCATTTTATCCCTTTTAAGTCTAATTTCCTTATTGTCTATGTTTATGAAGAATGTTTTCTTCCTAAAGTTGTATATCTGGAAAATTTATGGCTATGTTTTGCAAGACCATGATCATCATTTAAAGTGACCATCTCAACTAAACCTGATTCCCCTATATTTGTCTTCTTAATTCAAGATGTGAGGCTGACTGTTTGCTCTCAAGTTTGCCCATAACATCAGATTTGCTTGATTGTTTTAGACCGTGTTTCGCTAAACCACAATCACCACTTAATGAGATGATCATAGTTTACATAGATTTACAAGGTATAGTGTTTGAGCAACATGTTTCATCTATTTCATCCTACCCATTTCCATATCTAGAGATATTCTTCTATTCATATATACTATCAAAGAAGTGGCTTGAAAGATTGATTGATCCTACATCCTGTTGTTCAGATAAACACTTCATTAAAGCAAATTTTTCTCTAGAATTCAAAGCCAAGATAGTCATGGCCATCTTGGTCAATGTTTACAAATATTTAGAGTCATATCCTCGTCCTCACATTCCTATTTCCCATACTTTTCAAAAACATGCTCAAATCTTATCTAGGCTAAGAGGAAAAAGACAAGATGTTGAGCTTGAGTTAGAGATACAATACAATATCCTCTGTATTCCTAATTTGCTTAATAATGAAACTATCTTTGAGTTCTTGTATGCAAGAGAGGATTGAATCCTATGTCAATATTATAATAAAGGGTTTATTAAGGACATTAATCTATACTAGGGCCATCATAAATGGTATGATTATGTTTTCCATGTCAAAGTGACCCTTGATTTTGAGAATCTCCTTCCTGCTCTAAACCATTTCAAAGAAGGCAATGCCATAAATGTTGATCCAACCATAGATTTTGACATAGCTTATTAGAGCTTCCATGCCTAGTTAAAATTGGGGTAAACTTATCTATAGAAGAGTAGGTCATATTTACTAACTTACTTAGAGAATACAAAAATGTCTTTGCCTAGGAATATTCTAACATGCTTGGGATGGTTGAGGATCTTGTTTTTGACAACATTGTTACTTATGAGGATGTTAATTATGTTAGACAAATACAAATAAATGTATTCCCCTCTTATCCAAGACGTGTAAAATAGAAATTCAAAAATTGTTAGATGTCAATTTCATTAGACCCAATGATTCTTTGAGGTGGGTGTCTAACATTGTTCCTATTAAAAATGAAGATAAGAATGTTATCCAAATTTGTTGTGAATTTTGAAACAAAAATCTAGTTTTTCCTAAGGATAACTTCCTTTTACCTTAAATAAATGCTACATTATATCATGAGGTATGAGATGTTATCCTTTATGGATGGCTATTTAGGGTATAATCAAATCTTGATTGCCCTTGAGGATTAATCTAAAACAAATTTTACTATAATCAGGATGCATTTTGTTGTGTTATCATACCTTTTGGACTAAAAAGTATTGGAGCAACTTATTAGTGGGCCATGACAATAGTCTTTCATGATCTAATTGGTAAGATAGTTAAGTCCTATGTATGTGACCTTTAGGTGAGTTTGAGAAATAAGCTTATCATCTTACACCTTCATGTTATTTTTGAGCAATCATACCATTATAAGGTTAGGCTTAGCCCAAAGAAATGTGTTTTTGGTGTCAATAGTGGTAAACATTTAAAATTTATGGTGTTTAATAGTGGCATAGATGTGGACCATGATTAAATAAAGGCCACTAATATTATATCTCCCCCATGCACTATCAAAGATATCAAATATTTATTGGAAAACTTGGTGCAACTAGACAATTTATCCCTAACTTAGCATTCAAAACCTATCCATTAATCAATTACTTGAAAAGGATGTGGATTTCAAGTGGGACAAGAGCTATGATAATTCCTTTCTTGAATTCAAATAATTTCTTTTGAAACCTCCAACTCTCCACTTTCCAACAGAGATAAGCCTTTTTTTTTGTACACATCAGCTACTCAACTATCCTTGGGAGTTGACCTTACTCAACAAGATGACAATAACAAGGAGTGTGTCGTGTATTATAATTTATAATGCTTTTGATAGAAACTAAATATACTCCCATGGAAAAATGATTGGTCATTTATTTTGCTTACAAATATTTAAGGCATTATATGCTTTATTAAATGACTTATGTGGTCATTAAGACAAATCTCTTAAGACACTTCAAAAGCAATATATTCCTAGTGATACCCAATACAAAAAAGGGATAACCACAATAATTTTATGTCCATATTGTCACCCAAAATATTTTCAACAAGTAATTGTTGATCAATTGGCAACTACTCCTAATCCAACTTAGCGAGCTTTAAATGAAGCTTTGAGAGATGACATAATGGTTATTTCTTGTGTTTGTAATGACTTTATTATATTTCCTTCCTCCATTGCTTCTATTCTCATTTAAGAATCCAACCCTTATACTCTTACTAATAAATAAAAGGTCGTCCTTGAGTCTTATGAATCCCCTAAGAGCTTGTATGAGTCTAAGGCTAAGGAAAAGGATGATGGAATAAAATCTAAAATGGACCTCTATCCTGACACTTGGACCCTTCACTTTGATGGTACTAAAAATAATTTTGAAGTAGGAGATGACATTTTTCTCAAGTCTCCATCTAGCCTAGTTGTTCCTATAACATTTTGCTTAAACTTTTATGGCATTACCGATAATGTCATGGAATATGTAGCTTTAATCTTAGGGCTCCTGATTTCCAATTGAGTGAATGCTCAACACAACAAAGTGCTAGGATATTCTCAAGTTGTGGCCCATTAAATATCAGGCGAGTATTCTATCAAAGCCCCATATTTAATTCCTTACCATAAAGTAGCTAAAAACTTCTTTATATTTTTTTATTTGTTTCTATTGAGTATTTCCCAAGAGGAAAAAATCTTGAGGCTAACTTTGTAGCCGCTTTGGATACCACATAGAAATATCAATGAAAATAATTTTGTGGTAACAAACCTTTCTTTTTTTTTATCGAAGGATTGATGGATGGTCATTCAATTGAGGTCAATTTAATTGATCATCAAATTCCTTTTGAGGACCCTTGGTATGGATATATCCTATGTTTCCTTGATAATCAAACCTACCCAGTACATGCTAATGGTAAGTAAATGCCCTCCATTCATAGGATGTATTTTCGATATGTGGCTCTTGGTGGAGTATTATACTTTAGAAATCCCAATTGTGAGTACGATGCCTTACTGAGTCAAGGTACATAAAGCTCTATTTGATGTCCATAATGGTGACTATGATGGATACTTTAATGGTCATTCCATGACTTGTAAACTTTTACAAATAGGTTACTTTTGGCCTATGATGGAATTTGATGCTAAAAACTATGTTAAATAATGTGACAAATGTTAGTTTCACAAAGATAGATTCATGCCCCAGTCTTGGTTTTTCATCCAATTGAGCTTCCTTGGCCTTTTTCTACATGGGGTCTTAACTTTGTAGGACCTATCTCTATTGTTCCCTTTAATCGACACAATTTTACTATCATAGCCACTAAATATTTCACAAAGAGGGTGCAAGTTACACCTCTAACTATTTAAACTACACTCATTGTGTCCAAGTTTATTTTAATTAGACTAGGTGTTGTTTTGGTGTCCCCTCTACCACAATCTCAAATAATGAAACCCCATTTAAAAATAAATAAATAAGAGAGCTTACCATAAAGATAAAAATTCAATATTATTTTTCCATGCCTTAGTATCTACAAGGGAATGGTCAAGTTCTAGTAATGAGATTTTAGTCAACATGTTAAAAAATACTAAAAAAAATGATACTTAAAGTTGTATTTGGTATTGTGGGCATACTATACCAGTATTCAGATGTCTATAGAGGCAACTCTTTTTTCTCACGTCTATGATACTAAAGTTGTTTTACCACTTGAAATTGAATTGATTTTTGTATGTTTCTCAAAAATATTTATGAGTCATGATGAGTACCATCAAGAGTATCATGAGACTTGTCTCATCGAACTCACTATTTTTGATGAGAGGCATCTTCATGCACTTAGAGCACAACCAAGTCTATAAGAATCATGTTGCAAAATAACATAATAAAAAAATATGTCATCATGATTCCATTATGGAGGACCTTGTCCTTAAATCTAACATTATGGATGGAGGACCTTGTCCTTAAATCTAACAATATGGATGAAAAATGCAAGAGCAAGTTTATCCAAAAATGCCATGGTCAATATACCATTAAAGAATTATGTGGGTTTAAGGCAATGACGATGTCCAAATTATGCAAGTTTTAAGAAAACTTGAAAATTAAGCTATAACAAAAAAAAATTAAGTGTTTTGTGGGTTCACGTATGTTTTGGCCATACAATATTTAAAATTATTCATCATAGTTAGAAAATATTATGTCTAGGTAATATCCTTCACTAACGAAAAAAAAAAATTGAACCATCATCATCTACCTCTTGCTAGGTCACAAGTTTGTTAGAGGAAACTATCAACTATCCCTACCAAGAAATATGAGAATGTTGGTTAGAGGAAGCTATCAACTATCCCTCCCAAGAAATATAGGAATGTATGTGGTTAGAAACTACCACTCACTGACATGAACCATAAAGTCCAAGAGTTACCATTCTCACATGCATGCATGATGATTATTAGCAATATGTACAATGCATGAATATTGAAGCAGTTTGTAACAATTGGTATTAGAGCAGGTTGGCCATCCTGTCGAGGTGACAACGATGAAAGGCAGAGTCTGGTAGATGCTCAAGAGATGCCATAACAGAGAGGTATTCATTTCATTGAAAACTCTCTCTAAAAATCCACCTGCACCTCGCTCCGACTGTGGACCCTCCGTTGTGAAAAGGGTCAATCTAGAAAGCCCGAACGGTATTCATCAGCCGTACCGTACGACTCTCTACTAATGGACGGCTGCTTATGCTGCGTATTGTGTCAGAACGTCTGGATATAAAAGACAACCTTGTTATTTCTGTTTCGATAAGCCCTCACAATCTTCGAGTTTTAACGTCCAATGATAAGAATACGTGATCTCTAAGGGGAGTAGACACAACTCAGTGCATTTGTGTTTGAATGTCAAATGAAAGAAGAAAAAGACAGTGCTAATACCCACGTTTGCTTATCAAAATTTGTTTGAAAATCCAGTGATTGCTGCCTGCCGTTGGAAAGACCATGACGCCTGGGTGTATCCATTGACATCAAGATTGCAGTTTTAGAATGTGTGAGATCCTTTGATATTGGAGATAAAATTGCTTTCAAGAGCGCTGGTTCGAACTCGAGAAGTAGCAGTGCCGGTGACGACGATTGGACGACATGGAGGAATTTGCATCGAGAGGTGCATCAATAAAACATAGCTGTCTTTGCCTAAGTTTTTGGAGAGGAAAGACTATTGTCTTCCGGCCACCTATACGAAGCAAGCTACGTAGAGCCAAGAATGATGTAAGTAATATAAAAAATGTGATAATTCACCTTCCATGAATTAGTATATGGGTGAACTTTTAAATCATGGCAGGTGAAAATGTGTTTTTAATTGTAAAGCGTGGTTTTTTTTTAAGTTTTGGTTTGTGAAGTTGGAAATTTTGTAGAGTAATTTTTTTTTTAAAGAGTATTATTGGTGTTGCTCAAGATCATATTAAATATGCATAATAATACTTTTCATAAGAATACATGATATGGTGAATGATTTATTGTTAATGAGAAAAAAGGTTCATAACAATTGGTATCAGAAGGTTTTTTTATAGAGTTAAGGTATATTTATTCAAAAAAAACATTCTATTTTGCAAAAATTGTTCCATCATGTAGATCGTTTTGACTACTACAAAAATGACTACTCATTTGTTAAATTCCGATAAGTATTAAAGAAGTTATGGTTGTTTGAATTTGGGTTATTTATGTTGTTTTTTGATTGCACATATCAATTTTTTAGCAATCCTTTTCAAAAGCTTTTTACTCCATTGTGTATATTATTTTGAATACTACAAAAATGATTGCTCATTTATCAAAATTTGATAACTATTAAAGGAGTTATAGTTGTTCGAAATTGGGCTTTTGAGGTTGTATTTGGGTTGTGCGAAAACTTTATTGAAAGGCAAAAGAATTATATTTCTCAATTAAGGTAAAGAAATCAGTTGTTTGTTTTTTTTTGAAGAAAATCAGTAGATGTAATTGTTGAAGAAAAATAATAGAAGAGATTTGATAAAACAAAATTTTGGTTATTTGAAACCCTTTCAACTTTGTGAAAAAACAAAATTTTGGTTTAAGGTCATGGAGTTACATATATTCATTAGAAATGATGATAGTGATGCTAGGGAATGGTTGATGAAGTAGATAGAATTTTCTTTAATTTTTTTAAAGATAGATTGAATATTTGGAATTACTTGGGAAGAGAAGTTTATTCTTGGTTTTCAAACTTTGTGCAAGCCCATAAATATATATACATAGGAAGAATTTAAAGTTGCATTTTTAAGCAAATGAAGATCACATAAAAAGATAATAATATGGAGGCAAAATAAGGCACATCTTTGGTGTCCAATAGAACAAACAATAGTCAGAAAGAATTGTTGGAATCTAAAAATTCTATTTTGCAAGTTCATGGTTGCATTCAAAATAAAAAAGTTATTGTTTCCATAAACCCTAGCAACAAACATAATTTCATCTATAAGGACTTGGCTAAGAGTTTGCAGGTTTCAACAACAAAAATTAAATGCATAAAGCTTGAGGGTGAGGATGTTCAAATTTTTTAATATTTGAATATCACAATGGATAAATACGTTTTAAGTTCAAATTTTTATTCTATTGAGATGGATGATATGGATATTGTTCTTGGTTATAGTTGTATTCTTTGGGCACTATTAACATAAATGTGCAAAAGAAATTTATGAAATTATGGTATAGAAAAAAGAAGATAACTTTGCAAGATATTTCTCAACTTAGAGAGCAAAGATCAAGCGATTACTAGGAAACCATGTGGGAGAACAAATTGAAGAACAAACAAAAGAACTTGGAATAGAATTTGATGAGGTTTTGGAAGAGATCAAAGATGAAGCTAAACCAATGTTCAAAAAGGGCTAAAGGAGAGGAGTAAGATAGAAGAGCATAAAATAGAGGGGAGCATATCATCATCCACATCACCATGAGAGGCAACAAAAATGGAAATAGATTTTATGAGAACAAAAGAAATACAAGGGACATACATGGAATTGAAAGAGCAAAAACTATGGGTATTCAAATGGAACAATGGCAACTTGGCATCATCATAGATTACCACCAATCAAGATTTCACTTGGATGGAGGGGTAATCAAGATTGGTACCAATTATCAACATCACTTAGAATATCATATTATTTAGTATCTCTCTATGTTTCAAGGATGAAAAATTTCTATAAGGGAGACAAAATGTTAGGTACCTAAGTATATGCATGTGGGGATATAATAATATTGTATTATGTCACAAAAAATTATAATAACATATAACATAGTTCCATATTATAATATTATGCACTTTGAAACTCATGAAATGTGAATCACCACATGGATGACCTTTTAACTCATGGAAGGTGAACCATCACATCCATGTATAAAGAAAGATGTACCCCCAATTGTAAAGGAAGTCATATAAAGTATTTTTGTTAGAGTATTGGCTCATTGAGCTAAAGATCTTATGAAGTGAATCATTCCTTAACGAGTATAATTTGTGTTTCCGTACCTCAAGGGTATTATCTATCTCTATTTTATTGTGTGAATTGTTACTGTAGAATTTATTATGGATGCATGTTTTATATTTTTGCATATGGGCAGATGATTTATTGTTCATGAGAAGAGACGTTCATAACAAAATCAAGAATTAAGACATGAGTATAGGCTTATCTATACTCATTGGAAAGCTCTCTTTGAGAAGAATCAAGTGGAATTTAAAATTTCCACTTTTGTGAAGGTTTAAAATAGTCAATGATGCACCAAAAGTTCCAGGTATTGCAAGAAGGTATTTAAAATTGTGGTAAGACAATACGTGTCAAAATTGTTTTCTTGTCAAGAGGGGCCTTAACTAACATATAGCAAAACATGGAAAAGGCAAAGAGGAAGCAAGAAAAGAAGCAAGCTAATATTCAAGAATATGCATTACCAAAAGTTACTAAATATGCAAGTTGAAAATTATAAGTATATGACACAAGATACTAATACCCAAGAAGCTAATAAAGAGAAGCTAGTTGAACTTCTAATACCATTAGAATCAATAAAATATTTTCAAAATATTGTTAAAGAAGCTAAAGATGGAAACTTCCTAACATTTAAGTGTTATTTACTCTCCATTCTAAATGACTACTTTGAAGATGTTTTTACACTACCTATTCATGTAGGGTTAATAATGTACAAGGCATTAGTCACTCTTAATGTCCTTAAAAAGCAATACAAAAGAAAAGAAGAAATAATTAAAATATTAAAAAATAAGTCCATGATGACAAATGCTTGTTGTGACACAAGTGATTTCAAGCCCAAGATGATAAATGTTGGTTGTGATGCAAGTGATATTATTCAAAAGATAGATATCAATTATGATATATGGTATTAAAGGTCCATAGACAATTGTTGTGACCTTGTTAAAATATAAGATACAATTTGTGACACAAGTGATTTGAAGATTATTTGTAAATACAAAGACAATGCAAAATATGGTTGTGTTGGTCATGATAAAGGCCTTGTTGCCATAAATGATTGTGACAATGAGTGTGTAAGCAATAGTGACGGTAAAACTTCAATTTGTTTGGAAGATCATTGTGATGATGAGATATCATATTTGAAATGATGACAAAAATCATAGTAGAGATGAATTTTTTTATGCTTGAATGATAATGAAAGAGAACAAAGCAGTGATGAAGAATTTTGAAGCTTTGAAAAGTATACCAAAGTATTGGTTCTAAACTACTAGCAAAAATGGGATACAATGAAAAAGGATTGGGAAAGAATGGACAAGGTATCAAAATACCCATAATCCCACATATAAGACCAAAGAATGAAGGTCTTGGATACATTGGTCAAGCAAGAACCAATGATAATAAATTTATGAAAAGAGAAACATATGATGAATCTCCTAAGATGAATTGTTGCAGTCATTGTGAAAATTTGGACATGCAACAAATAGGTTTTAGAATCTGCATCCATGTAAATTTTGTGGAAGTACTAAACATTGTCAAGAAAATTATTGACTATGAATGGATGGATGGATATATCCAAATAAGACAAAATAAAGAAAATGTTGAATGGTTTCTATAGAAGGAGACCAAATTTGGTGAAAGAAAAACATCACAATTTGAGAAGAATGAAAGTATAAAAAGAAAAATATCTTGAGAAACTTAAGATGATCCAAGCAATGCTTGGAATAACTGCAGTGGAATGTTATTCTGGTAATTTCGAGAGGTAATGATCGAAAGGTATATTGATTCAAGAATAGTAGTGGTCCCTATTCACAAGGACACATCGACATATAATATATTTTTTATACTAGGAGTGCATTATCAATAGTACTCAAATCTCCTTAAATTTTGTGTAAGTGCAAAGTTTGCATTGAGGGCGGAAGAAAGACCAATTCTTCCCAATGCTCACTTCATTATATTGGTAAGCATCGACAAGGATATCACTCTAGAAAATCTTGTGTCGTGTCCCTCGATAATCTTCGTAATGATTCCTCAGGAACCTATACTATGTGCAATTTTCTTCCCCTTCTGGGGATCCTCAAAATCTATCACACATCCTCTAGTGTGATGGTCATCTCCCCTATGGGTAACCGAAAGGTAGATTACTTTGGATATCATATCTCGACCAGTACCATTAGTAGCACCCTATTGGCCTTAACCTGAGGTATCTCTACCAAATGCAATAGTCCCACCGCCCATAGGATGTCTCTGTCAATTGTTGAATGTTCTCACAACATCTTCTAGGATGTTTGGTTGTCACTCCCTACTCTTGACCACACCTAGTTGCAAAAACAAAATTCATAAAATTTAATTAGTTTCACATCATAACATAAAATTAATAAAATCATAAAATAATCACACATTACTAATCACATTGTTCTCTTCTCTTCTCTCTAATTTATTTCCTCTCTATCTTTTGCTTTTCCTCTTCTTTTTTTCCCTCTCTTTTCCTTCTTCTGTGATTTTGTGTCCCTTCCTTTTCAGGCACGAAACCACGAATTTGCAATTGGTTTTAAATACCGTGAATTTTTTGCTCACTAAGATCTGATTGAATTCACAATCAACCATACAAATTTGCATCAGGGCCCATGCGACAAATTCTTCTAAAAATAATAAAATGCTTAAAAATCTAATCTAACCTAGTCTAAAGGGTGATATTCAATGCTTACCCATCCTCTCTTTGTTGTGTCGGCCTTGCCTCTTACAATGGTTGCATGGTGCGTCACAAGCATCATCTCTATGTTTTCTCCAAAGATATTACCCTCCCCTCCCCTTTTATCCTTCTCTTTCTCTCTCCTCTTTTTCTTTTTTCTTTTTCTTGTTTCTTCTTTGTTAATTTGTGTCTGCCATTTCGAGTTTCTTTAGGAGTTTTACATTCCTTATGAAACTTGAGGGGACACCTCGGCCTTGGAGGTATTGATGCCATCATTGTCTTGTAAAGCATGTAAAATTTCAAAGTGTTTGAAATAACACCATTTTTGCACCATCCCTTTGCCTAAACCTACTACCCTTTTTAGTGTTTGTCATTTTTAGCTTGTAAGTTTTTATAGATTTCTTTGATGCATTTATTAGGCCATAAATGCATCAAAGAGGGAGAAAAATGTAGACACAAAAAATTTGCCCATCCAAATGAGTTAATTCTCCCTTAAAGTGCTTAAGAAGCCACTTAAAGTTGCTAAGCATAATTTTTGAGCTCCCCACCCCTTAGTTCAACCCTCTTCTCTAGCCTTGTCGAATACATGATTGTCCAAGACGGGGCATGAATTCGATCAAGCCACCTAAGCGCCAATTTGACCTCTAATAATTAGATTTTGTGAATTTGTGTCATCCAAGATCGATCTTAAATTTGACATCTTTGAGTTTTACCCTCAAAACCCTAAGTCCTACATCGTCTTTTGTGTTGTCGTCCCTAAACCTAGTCTTTAGTGTTTTTGTTTTCTCTCCTAAGCCCTCCAAACTTTATATAAATAGAAGGGTTGAAATCCTATTTTCATAACAAATGCTCTCTGAATGTTCTCTCGAATGCTCTGTCGATGTTATGCTTTTGTGCTACCTTGTGATATTGCCTCTTTTCTTTTTGTGTGATCGTTGACATAGCTGCTTTGGGTGAGCGAGTGGAAGAGCTTTTGACGATGGATCGTGTGCGAAACTCATCTTTTATTTTTCCATGCCTTAGTATCTACAAGGGAATGGTCAAGTTCTAGTGATGAGATTTTAGTCAACATATTAAAAAAGACTACAAAATAATGATACTTAAAGTTGTATTTGGTATTGTGGGCATACTACACCAATATTCAGATGTCTATAGAGGCAACTTTTTTTTCTCACCTCTATGGTACTAAAGTTGTTTTACCACTTGAAATTGAATTGATTTTTATATGTTTCTCAAAAATATTTGTTAAGTCATGACAGGTACCATCAAAAGTATCATGAGGCTTGCCTCATTGAACTCACTATTGTTGATGAGAGGCATCTTCATGCACTTGAGCACAACCAAGTCTATAAGAGTCATGTTGCAAAATAACATAATAAGAAAGTATGTCATCATGATTCCATTATGGAGGACCTTGTTCTTAAACCTAAGAATATGAATGAAAAATACAAAGGTAAGTTTATCCAAAAATGATATGGTCCATATACAATTAAAAAATTATGTGGATCAAAGGCAACGACAATATCCAAATTATGCAAGTTTTAAGAAAACTTGAAAATTTAACTATTGATTTTTTTTAGTGTTTTGTAGGTTTATGTATGTTTTGGCTACACAATATTTGAAATTAATCCATCATAGTTAGAAAATATTATGTTTAGGTAGTACCCTTCGTCAGGGAGTACCCTTCATTAGATGACAAAAAAAAAATTAAGTGAGCCATCATCTACTTCTTACTGTGACAAACAAGTTGGTTAGAGGAAGCTATCAACTATCCCTTCCAAGAAATATGTAAATGTATGTGGTTCAGTGACATGAACCATAAAGTCCAGGAGTTCCATCCTCACATGCATGATGATTAAGCAATATGTACAATGCAAGAATATTGAAGCAGTTTGTAACAATTGGTATCAGAGCAGGTTGGTCATCCTGTCCAGTTGACAATGATGAAAGGCAGAGAGTCTGGTAGATGCTCAAGAGATGCCATAACAGAGAGGTATTCATTTCATTGAAAACTCTCTCTAAAAATCCAACTGCACCTCGCTCCGACTGTGGACCCTCCATTGTGAAAAGGGTCAATCTAGAAAGCCTGAACGGTATTCATCAGCCGTACCGTACGACTCTCTACTGATGGACGGTTTGCGTATGCTGCGTATTGTGTCAGAACGTCTGGATATAAAAGACAACCTCGTTATTTTTGTTTCGATAAGCCCTCCAAATATTCATGTTTTAACGTCCAAGGATAAGAATACGTGGTCTCTAAGGGGAGTAGACACAATTCAGTGCATTTGCGTTTGAACGTCAAAATGAAAGAAGAAAAAGACAGTGCTAATACCTACGTTTGCTTATCGAAATTGTTTGAAAATCCAGTGATTGTTGCCTGCCGTTGGAAAGACCATGACGCCTGGGTGTATCGATTGACATCAAGAAGATTGTCGTTTTAGAATCTGTGAGATCCTTTGATATTGGAGATAAAATTGCTTTCAAGAGCGCTGGTTCGAACTCGAGAGGTAGCGGTTCCGGTGACGATGATTGGACGACATAGACGAATTTGCATGGAGAGGTGCATCAATCAAACATAGGTGTCTTTGCCTAAGTTTTTGGAGACGAAAGACTATTGTCTTCCGGCCACCGTGGTGCTAAGAATGATAGTAAGTATAAAAATGTGATAATTCACCTTCCATAAATTAATACAGGTGAATTATTATATGGGTGAACTAAACTATTATATTTTTTTGGAACGAAAAAGAGGGAAAAAAAATTGTTAATGAATGATTAGGCTTTTTTATATAAAAAAAAAGGTGGAAAAGATTATATTCCATTATGGTTCCAAACTAACCACCATGGATAGGATATGCAAAAAATACCAAAATATATCATAAAGTTGAGATACAATGAGCCCACGGCTAACAAAATATCATAACTATGCTTTAACTAAACATAACTGCAGAGAGTCAGACTTTGGTAGAAGTGTGGGGCGGTGCATCTGCCTCATCCAGTTTCATGTAATGCCAACCTGCATTGGAAGATACGAAAATGACCCAACCATCATCATTGGGTCCCTTATCATCACTACCAACACCTCTTATCATTACCACCAACAAAAGGCCCATTGGCCCATCACTATCCCGAAGCATTCATTATTGTATCTCCTTATATTAAGAAATATGTATTTTAATTGTAAAGTAAGTCATATGAAGTGGTTTTCTTTTTTAAAAAGTTTTGGTTTGTGAAGTTGGAGATTTTGTAGAGTGATGCTTTCTTTAAGAAGTATCTGCCTCATCCAGTTCCATGTAATGCCAACCTGCATTGGAAGATACGGGAATGATCCAACCATCATCATTGGGTCCCTTATCATCACCACCAACACCCCTTATCATTACCACCAACAAAAGGCCCATTGGCACATCACTATCCGGAAGCATTCATTATTGTATCTCCTTATATTAAGAAATATGTATTTTAATTGTAAAGTAAGTCATATGAAGTGGTTTTCTTTTTAAAGAGTTTTGGTTTGTGAAGTTGGAGATTTTGTAGAGTGATTCTTTCTCTAAGGAGTATTATTGGTGTTGTCCTACCTCAAACAGATCATATCAAATATGCATAATAATACTTTTCATAAGAATGCATGATATTTTTTCATATAGGTGAATGATATATTGTTAATGAAAAGAAAGGTTCATAACAATTGGTATAAGTAGGTTTTTGTATAGAGTTAGGGTACATTTTTTTTCAAAAAAACATTCCAATTTGTTGGTACCATAATTGTTCCATCATGTAGATCGTTTTTAGTAATACAAAAATGACTACTCATTAGTTAAATTTCGATAAGTATTGAAGAAGTTATGGTTGTTTGAAGTTAGGTTATTTATGTTGTTTTTTTATTGCACATTAATTTTTTTAGCAGTCCTTTTCAAAAAAAATTGCTCCATTGTGTATATTCTTTTGAATACTACAAAAACGGTTGCTCATTTATCAAATTTTGATAACTATTAAAGGAGTCATAGTTTTCAAAGTTGGGTTTTTGAGGTTGTATTTGGGTTGTGCGAAAAATTTATTTAAAGGCAAAAGAATTATATTTCTCAATCGAGGTAAAAAAATCAGTTGTTTTTTTTGTTTTGAAGAAAAATTGTAGATGTAATTGTTGAAGACGAGATTTGATTAATTTTATTTTTAAAATTTGTTGGTTATTTGAAACCCTTGCGACTTTGTGAAAAAACAAAATTTTGGTTTGAGGTCATGGATGTAATGTCCCTTTCCAGGCTTGTCTTTTGTGAGAATGCTCTCAGAGGATGTTGGGGTTTCGCCAGATGGTTGTATGCCTTTGGATGCCAGTTTTTCGGGGACATTCTGAGATTTGAGGGAGGACTTACTATTTATAGTAAGTCGGTGATTCAGGTTTCTGGCCGAATTGATTGCAGAATGTTGTTCTTCGCCGAATTGGGTATCCAGATATATCTTCAGTTGATTGACTAGACCCGTTTGGTTATCAGTGCAGGGAACTTACTATTTTTAGTAAGTTGGTTTTGGCGGAGCGGAAGTCCTACGAGTGGCTAGTTTGGCCAAATGGGTACTCATTTCTATCTTCGGATGTGAGTTTGGATGAGCGGTCATGGAGTTTTTAATCGTCGAAGTTATAATTATTATAAAGTCATTAAATTATTATATTATTCTCCTAAGTATGACTTTATAATTTGTTAGGGGGCTTATGAGTACTCATTTTGAAGGAAATAATGTATATTTTAATGTGGTTTTATTAATGCCTAGCTTGGACGCCACTTTGGGAGATTATAATATGATTAAGTGATATTGTGGAGTTAAGTCATTATATGTGCTCATTAGTAAATGAATTATTGACATAAAGCAAGTAAAAAAGAAAGAAGTTTAATCCCACATTCTACCCACATTGGGTCGACCAACTCGAGAAAAGAATAAATAGAGGTTGTGAGAGCATTTGAAGACATCTTTGGTTATTACATTTCATGTTTGGAGAAAGGAGCTTGCTTGCAGCAGAGTTTGCAGGAAGATATCCAGCTTGTTTGTGACGAAAAACCACAGGCAAGGGCAGATTTGGCTTGTTTGGAGACGAAACCCTCCAGCAGGAACATCACTTTTGGGATTGCAAGATATCCTTGGAGTGATTGTGGCATTTCCGTGACGGGGAATGATTTGAGCTTCAAAGTGGCGAGGTTGTTGATGAGTTTTGGGGTGCACTTGGTGCCATTTTTAGAGTTACTTCAGATTGCAGATGTTTCCAGTGAGGCCAAACCATTAGAGGCTATTTTGAATTAGATTGCTTGGGTTTTGAAGAAGCTTGTATTGCTGATTATTCATAGTTTTTGATCAGCTTATCAGCCGTACACTTCAGCAGTTTGGAAGGGATCTATGTCATTTGTGAAGGGTTTTTAACAGGTCGTACCAGTTGCAGTGAAGGGCGTGCACTTATTGAGGCCAAACGCCTCCCATTTGGAGTATTCATTGTGTTGTATGAGGTCTTCTCTTTGTTGGACAGCCAAACAACAATTAGTATGCTGGAGAAATTGTATTACAAGCATATTTAATGAATATATAAGTTTGTTGTTGCTGGTGTTAACTTCCAGAATTATATCAGGCCTTTAGATCTCTGGGTACACTTATCCTTGTACAATTTCCTTCATTGGGTTTGCTCAATATCATTAGAAGAAGTTTGTGCTTAAATTTCGTAGTCATTGGAGGAGTAGTTTTTAAGATACAAGCATTTCTAGTTTGCTGCTATTTTTATTTCCAGAATTTGTATTATTGCAAAAAGTATAAAAAATTCATATTTGCATAAATCACGTGATATCAAAGCAATCAGCAAACAAGACATTCAAGTTTTCAGTTTGGAACCCAAGATCGGAACCTGGCTCTTTGGGTGGCAAATTTATTTGCCTTCGAAAGGGGTAGGACATTACAGTGGTATCAGAGCCTAGGCTCTACCTGCCGACTGTTCGGGGTTTCATTACATTTTTAGGGCTTTTATCAATTTTGCCAAATTTTCAGGTTTTTTTGGTGAGATAATGGTTTGAGGTTATTTGCTTAAAATTTGTTTGAACGATTCTTAGTTTTTTGATTTTAAATCTAGGTTTTAGGGTTTGAATTGGTTGATTGAGGTGAATACCTACATTATATTTCGGGACTTTGTGTATTATGTGAATATCATTATTAGGCATTCTACACTGTGGAAGCCTCAAATTAATTTCAGATTCATGGCGTCTATTAATGACTGGACTAAGAGACAATGGGAGTGGGATAATACCTAGCATGAGATAGAGCGATCCCTCAAAAGTTTCAAGATGTAATGATGAAAATTTCTCTACCAACAGGTGCTCCTCCAGTCAAGATTGAACCTTTATACACTGAGTTGCCAATACAAGTTGGAATTAAAAGAGATGAGCTTGTTGTCCCAGCAAGAATTGACAAAGGGAAACAGAAGTTGGTGGGTAAAGCAGTAGCTTCGAAAGTTTCACAGGATAGAAGACCTCCTCACATAAGCAAAAATCAGTTAAGGAGAGAACGACGATGTTTCAATTGCAGAAAGGAGTGGACATTCGGTCATGTTTGTGAAACTAACTGTGATAGTAATTTGTTGCAGCCATCTATGATTCAGGACAGCGGAACAGTTGAATGGATAATTGATGCTTCATCTCAGGAGGTAAACAATATAGTGACTCAAAATGATTTAAGTAGTGATGAGTTGCTAGAAGATAGTTTGTCACAGGACGAACGCATATCAGAGTTTCAGGATGACTCGGTCAAGGAGCAACTTGATGATGAGGCAGTAGTTGTGGGTTTACATGCAGAACAATCCATTGATAGTTATAGCAGGTTGAGTAACCATTATGATGACCATTACAATGTTCCTGAAGATCCTAAGTACGATGAATTGGAAGTTTATGACGATTCTTCTTTGAGTTCAGAGATAGAGAGGATCAACAGGTTGTTGGATGGTGAACCGGATAACCCACAGGTCCCAGGATTGGAGAGTGGAGATGAATTTCCTTTTGATCATGGTGCTGATTTCGATGAAGATGAAGTTAATTCATCTTGCGGATCCACTTCAGGAGAAGTATACAATAGAGGTGTGGACCAGGAGTTAGCTGATTTCAAAACAGCAGTTGTTGATGACTCTTGGGATGAGAATGAATCAGACCTAACTTCAGTTTATGTAGTTGGGGAATGTAGTGTTAAGAGGGATAATAATTTTGATCATCATGCTAAGTATAACAAATCAGAAAAATTCTTGTGTGCTGCTGATTGCGATTTAGAACCAGAAGCAAAGCAAACTTGGAAGGATAAATTGCAGGTTACAGATGAAAAAATTGTTAAGACTTTATCTTTTTTGGATAGCACACATCAATTTGTGGAGTATCTCTTGTGGACAGCCCAACTCAGGGATAGACAAGAGGGGTTGATAGATGGTTCCTCTATTACTAGTGCACAAACAATCAAAATGCAAACTGTTAAGCAAGCTTTGGAAGTGATAAAATCCGATTATATACAGTTGTTGGCAGATAGGGACTTGGCTGTCCAAACACTCAGAGAGAGAGAGATTCATTTATGAGCTTAGCTTGGAGCTGAGTTTAGCTCATCTCTCTCTTGACCAAGCGGGAATTTCATCACCTGTCATGACTACTTCAAAGAGTGCAGAACGTGATACAAGGTGCACAATAATCCAACCGTTGATCGAAGAGGTTCATAAGATCGGACGTGACGGAGAGTTGCATAGTAACAACAGTGAGGGTGATGCAACTTCTGAAGTTGATCAAACTTCTCCCGATTCATGCATAATGGATGGTGAGGGTGATTCTTCCGAGTTTCCCATAGAGCCTGTCGGAGAAGTGCGCATGGATTGCATTGGGAGGTATGCTCACCATTTCTCTTTCAGTTCACATATGGAGAAATTATTCATGACATATTCAAATGAGAAGAAGAGCTGCGATACAAATTTTTTTGTATCCCCTTGGCATGAGGCGATCTCTTCTTCAGATGCAAAATCATTTCTCTGTTGGTTCCCCAGCATATCAGATCCTGATGAGTTTCAGATTGGGCTACAGAGTAGTTCAGTTGTAATCAGTGTGGCACAACAGAAGCTTCCAGTTGTGAGGAATGACAGGTTACCAGCTTGGCTATGGGACCCGGGTATTGGTTTGCATTTCGGGTTGCTTCATCAGCTAGTGCAGTTTGACTGGGTCAATTTTGACAGGGTTGAGCAACAGCTTTATAGTGAGTCATTCTGCAGTTTCATTTGGGATCCCGGCATACAGATAGTATGGAGGGAAGTTCTTTCAGGAAGCTGCAGGATTTATCTCAGTTGGAGATATGGAGCTCTTCGGTTCATCTGGGATCCAGGGATCACATGGCAGTTGTCATTGAGATTGTTATGTGATGAGATTGGATTGCTTGGGGACAAGCAATCTCGGGGAGGGAGGACTGTAATGTCCCTTTCCAGGCTTGTCTTTTGTGAGAATGCTCTCAGAGGATGTTGGGGTTTCGCCAGATGGTTGTATGCCTTTGGATGCCAGTTTTTCGGGGACATTCTGAGATTTGAGGGAGGACTTACTATTTATAGTAAGTCGGTGATTCAAGTTTCTGGCCGAATTGACTGCAGAATGTTGTTCTTCGCCGAATTGGGTATCCAGATATATCTTCAGTTGATTGACTAGACCCGTTTGGTTATCAGTGCAGGGAACTTACTATTTTTAGTAAGTTGGTTTTGGCGGAGCGGAAGTCCTACGAGTGGCTAGTTTGGCCAAATGGGTACTCATTTCTATCTTCGGATGTGAGTTTGGATGAGCGGTCATGGAGTTTTTAATCGTCGAAGTTATAATTATTATAAAGTCATTAAATTATTATATTATTCTCCTAAGTATGACTTTATAATTTGTTAGGGGGCTTATGAGTACTCATTTTGAAGGAAATAATGTATATTTTAATGTGGTTTTATTAATGCCTAGCTTGGACGCCACTTTGGGAGATTATAATATGATTAAGTGATATTGTGGAGTTAAGTCATTATATGTGCTCATTAGTAAATGAATTATTGACATAAAGCAAGTAAAAAAGAAAGAAGTTTAATCCCACATTCTACCCACATTGGGTCGACCAACTCGAGAAAAGAATAAATAGAGGTTGTGAGAGCATTTGAAGACATCTTTGGTTATTACATTTCATGTTTGGAGAAAGGAGCTTGCTTGCAGCAGAGTTTGCAGGAAGATATCCAACTTGTTTGTGATGAAAAACCACAGGCAAGGGCAGATTTGGCTTGTTTGGAGACGAAACCCTCCAGCAGGAACATCACTTTTGGGATTGCAAGATATCCTTGGAGTGATTGTGGCATTTCCGTGACGGGGAATGATTTGAGCTTCAAAGTGGCAGGTTGTTGATGAGTTTTGGGGTGCACTTGGTGCCATTTTTAGAGTTACTTCAGATTGCAGATGTTTCCAGTGAGGCCAAACCATTAGAGGCTATTTTGAATTAGATTGCTTGGGTTTTGAAGAAGCTTGTATTGCTGATTATTCATAGTTTTTGATCAGCTTATCAGTCATACACTTCAGCAGTTTGGAAGGGATCTATGTCATTTGTGAAGGGTTTTTAACAGGTCGTACCAGTTGCAGTGAAGGGCGTGCACTTATTGAGGCCAAACGCCTCCCATTTGGAGTATTCATTGTGTTGTATGAGGTCTTCTCTTTGTTGGACAGCCAAACAACAATTAGTATGCTGGAGAAATTGTATTACAAGCATATTTAATGAATATATAAGTTTGTTGTTGTTGGTGTTAACTTCCAGAATTATATCAGGCCTTTAGATCTCCGGGTACACTTATCCTTGTACAATTTCCTTCATTGGGTTTGCTCAATATCATTAGAAGAAGTTTGTGCTTAAATTTCGTAGTCATTGGAGGAGTAGTTTTTAAGATACAAGCATTTCTAGTTTGCTGCTATTTTTATTTCCAGAATTTGTATTATTGCAAAAAGTATAAAAAATTCATATTTGCATAAATCACGTGATATCAAAGCAATCAACAAACAAGACATTCAAGTTTTCAGTTTGGAACCCAAGATCGGAACCTGGCTCTTTGGGTGGCAAATTTATTTGCCTTCGAAAGGGGTAGGACATTACAATGGAGTTATATATATTCATTAGAAATTATGATAGTGATGCCAGGGAATGGTTGATGACGTGGAAAGAATTTTCTTTGATTTTTTTTAAATATAGATTGAAGATTTGGAATTATTTGGGAGGGGAAGTTTAATTTTAGTTTTCAAACTTTGTGCAAGCCCATAAATATATATACATAGGAAGAATTTAAATTTGCTTTTTTAAGCAAATGGGGATCACAAAAAAATATAATAATATGGAGGTAAAAGAAGGCACATCTTTGGTGTCCAACAGAACAAACAATGGTCAAAAAGAATTGTTGGAATCTAAAAATTTTATTTTGCAATTTCATGGTTGCATTCAAATTAAAAAAGTTATTGTTTCCATAAACGCTAGCAACAAACATAACTTCATCAATAAGGACTTGGCTAAGAGTTTGTAGGTTTCAACAACAAAAATTAAATACATAAAGCTTGAGGGTGAGGATGTTCAAATTTTTTAAGATTTGAATATCACAATGGATAAATATGTTTTAAGTTCAAATTTTTATTCTATTGATATGGGTGATATGGATATTGTTCTTGGTTATAGTTGTATTCTTTAGGCACTGTTAACATAAAATGTGCAAAAGAAATAAATGAAATTATGGTATAGAAAAAAGAAGATAACTTTGCAATATGTTTCTCAACTTAGAGAGCAAAGACCAAGGGATTACTAGGAAACCATGTGGGAGAACAAATTGAAGAACAAACAAAAGAACTTGGAATCGAATTTGAGGAGGTTGTGGCAGATATCAAAGATGAAGCTAAACCAATGTTAAAAAAAGAGCTAAAGGAGAGGAGTAAGAGAGAAGAGCATAAAATAGAGGGGAGCATATCATCATCCACATCACCATGAGAGGCAACAATCATGGAAATAGAGTTTATGAGAACAAAAGAAATATGAGGGACATACATGGAATCAAAAGAGCAAAAACTATGGGTATTCAAATGGCACAAGGGCAACTTGGCATCATCATAGATTACCACCAATCAAGATTTCACTTGGATGGAGGGATAATCAATATTGGTACCAATTATCAACATCACTTAGAAGATCATATTATTTAGTATCTCTCTATGTTTCAAGGATGAAACATTTCTATAAGGGAGACAAAATGTTAGGTACCTAAGTATATGCACATGGGGATATAATATAATATTGTATTATGGCATGGGTCAAAACAAATTATAATAATATATAACATAGTTCCATATTATAATATTATGCACTTTGAAACTCATGGAAGGTGAATCACCACATGGATGACCTTCTTGGAAGGTGAACCATCACATCCATGTATAAAGAAATATGTACCCCTAATTTTAATGCAATTCATATAAAGTATTTTTGTAAGAGTATTGGCTCATGGAGCTAAATATCTTGTGAAGTGATTCATTCCTTAAGGAGTATAATTTGTGTTTCCCTACCTCAAGGGTATTATCTATCTCTATTTTATTGTGTGAATTGTTACTATAGAATTTATTATAGATGCATATTTGATATTTTTGCATATGGGCAGATGATTTATTGTTAATGAAAAGAGACATTCATAAAAAATCAAGAATTAAGACATGAGTATAGGCTTATCTATACTCATTGGAAATATATCTTTGAGAAGAATAAAGTGGAATTGAAAATTTCCACTTTTGTGAAGGTTTAAAATAGTCAATGATGCACCAAAAGTTCCAGGTATTACAAGAAGGTATTTAAATTTGTGGTAAGCCAATACGTGTCAAAATTGTTTGCTTGTCAAGAGGGACCTTAACTAACATATAGCAAAAAATGGAAAAAGGCAAAGAGAAAGCAAGAAAATAAGCAAACTAATATTCAAGAATATGCATCACTAGAAGTTACAATAGAGATGCAAGTTGAAAATCATAAGTATATGACACAAGATACTAATACCCAAGAAGCTAATAAAGAGAAGATAGTTGAATTTCTAATACCAAATGAAGTATTTTCAAAATATTGTTAAAGAAGCTAAATATGAAAACTTCATAACATTTAAGTGTTATTTACTCTCCATTCTAAATGACTGCGTTGAAGATGTTTTTACACTACCTATTGATGTAGGGTTAATAATGTACAAGGCATTAGTCACTCTTAATGTCCTTAAAGAGCAATACAAAAGGAAAGAGGAAATAATTAAAAGGTTAAAAGATAAGTTCATGATGGCAAATGCTTGTTGTGACACAAGTGATCTCAAGCCCAAGATGACAAATGTTGGTTGTGATACAAGTGATCTTCTTCAAAATATAGATATCAATTGTGATATATGGGATTTGAAGCCCATAGACAATTGTTGTGACCTTGACCTTGTTCAAAGACAAGGTGCAATTTGTGACACAAGTGATTTGAAGATTATTCGTAAATACAAAGGTAATGCAAAATATGGTTGTGTTTGGTCATGATAAAGGTCTTGTTGCCATAATTGATTGTGACAATGATTGTGTAAGCAATAGTGACGGTAAAAATTCAATTTGTGTGGAAGATCATTGTGATGATGAGATATCATATTTGAAAAATGATGAAAATGAATGATAATGAAAGAGATCAAAGCAGTGATGAAGAATTTGGAAGCTTTGAAAATCATACCAAAGTATTGGTTTTAAACTACTAGAAAAAATGGGATACAATGAAAAATGATTGGGAAATAATGGACAAGGTACCAAAATACCCATAATCCCACATGTAGGACCAAAGAATGAAGGGCGTGGATAGATTGGTCAAGAAAGAACCAATGATAACAAATTTATAAAAATAAAAACATATGATGAATCTCCTAGGATGAATTGTTGCAGTCATTATGAATATTTGGACATGCAACTAATAGGTTTTGGAATTTGCATCCATGTAAATTTTGTGGAAGTACTAAACAATGTCAATAAAATTGTTGACATGATAAAAAGATTGATAAACTATGTGTTGATTATGGATGGATGGATGGATGTCTCCAAATAAGACAAAATAAAGAAAATGTTGAATGCTTTCTATAGAAGGAGACCAAATTTGGTGAAAGAAAAGCATCACAATTTGAGAAGAATGAAAGTATAAAAAGAAAAATATCTTGAGAAACTTAAGATTATCCAAGCAATGCTTAGAATACCTGTAGTGGAATGTTATTAAGGTAATTCCTAGAGGCAAGATCGAAAGGTAGATTGATTCAAGAATAGTAGTGGTTCATATTCACAAGGACACATATCAACATATAATCTATATTTTACACAAGGAGTGCATTATCAATAGTACTCAAGTTTTCATAAATTTTGTGTAAATGCAAAGTTTGCATTGAGGATGAAAGAAAGACCAATTATTTCCAATGCTCACTTCATTATATTGGTAAGCATCAACATGGAGATCGCTCTAGCAGATCTCATTATGGGTCCTTCGATAATATTCGTAATGATGCCTCAGGAACTTATGTTGTGTACAATTCTCTCCCCCTTATGGTGATCCTCAAGATCTATCACACATCCTCTAGTGTGATGGTCATCTCCCCTATGGGTAACTGAAAGGTAGATGACTTTGGATATCATCTCTTGGTCAGTGCCATTAGTAGCATCCTATTAGCCTTAACCTGAGGCATCTCTACCAAATGCAACAGTCCCATCGCCCATAGGGCATCTCTGTCAGTTGTTTAATGTTCTCACAGCATCCTCTAGGATGTCTGGTTGTCACTCCCTACTCTCGAGCACACCTAGTTGCAAAAACAAAATTCATAAAATTTAATTAGTTTCACATCATAACATAAAATTAGTAAAATCGTGCAATAATCACACACTACTAATCACACTGTTCTCTTCTCTCTAATTTCTTTTGCTTTTTCTCTTCTTTTTTTCCCTCTTTTCCTTCTTTTATGATTTTGTGCCTTCCTTTTCAGGCATGAAACCACGAATTTGCAACTGGTTTTAGAAGACCGTGAATTTGTTGCTCACTAAGATCCGATCAAATTCGCGATCAACCATGCAAATTCGCATCAGGGCCTGTGCAACAAATTCTTCTAAAAATGAAAAAATAAGAAAATGCTTATAAATCTAATATAACCTAGTCTAAAGGGTGATATTCAATGCTTATCCATCCTCGCTTTGTTGTGTCGGCTTTACCTCTTACAACGGTTGCATGGTGCATCGAAAGCGTCATCTCTATGTTTTCTCCAAAGATCTTACCCTACCCTCCCCTTTTATCCTTCTATTTCTCTCTCCTCTATTTATTTTTTCTTTTTTTTGTTTCTTCTTCGTTAATTTGTGTCTACCATTTCGAGTTTCTTCAAGAATTTTGCATTCCTTATGAAACTTGAGGGGGCACCTCGGCCTTGGAGGCATTGATGCCATCATTGCCTCGTAAAGCATGCAAAATTTCAAAGTGTTTGAAATAACACCATTTTTGCACCATCCCTCTGCCTAAACCTGCTACCCTTTTAGTATTTGTCATTTTTAGCTTGTAAGTGTTTATAGCTTTCTTTAATGCATTTATTAGGCCATAAATGCATCAAAGAGGGGGAAAAATGTAGACACAAAAAATTGACCCATCCAAATGAGTTAATTCTCTCTTAAAGTGCTTAAGAAGCCACTCAAAGTTGCTAAGCATAATTTTTGAGCTCCCCACCCCTTAGTTCAACCCTTTTCTCTAGCCTTGTCGAATGTGTGATTGTCCACGACAAGGCATGAAGTTGGTCAGGCCGCCTAAGCACCAATTTGACCTCTAACGATCAGATTTTGTGAATTTGTGATCGTCCAAGATCGACCTTAAATTTGACATCTTAAATTTTTACCCTCAAAACCCTAGTTCTGCATCGCCTTTTGTGTTGTCATCCCTAAAACTAGTCTTTAGTGTTTTTGTTTTCTCGCCTAGGCCCTCCAAACCTTTTATAAATAGAAGGTTTGGAATTCCAAATTTCATAACAAATGCTCTATGAATGTTCTCTCGAATGCTTTGTCGATGTTATGATTTTGTGCTACCTTATGATCTCGCCTCCTTTCTTTTTGTGTGATCATTGACATAGCTGCTTTGGGTGAGCAAGTGGAAGAGCTTTTGATGATGGATCGTGTGAGACTTATCTTTTGTTTTGTAAATAAAGGGGGAGAGGTCCACCATTTTGGTTGTTGCCTTCATTCTTTCTCATTGCTCTTTTGCTTTCAACATAGTTAATTAGATTCTTTTGCGTCATTAGTTTAGTTCATTTATTTCTATTAGATAGGGTTTTATTGCACTCTCTGCATTCATTCTTCTTAATAAAGTAGACTTAAAATTCACTTTTTGTTGCATTTATATCAGTGTTATACACATTATTGTGTTCATTTTATTGCATTCTAAATCACAAATTGCATTTCTGCTTAATCATTCACATTAACATCGAGGTCATTTTGTGTATTGTTTTAGCTACATTTAGATTGTTCAAATTGCACATAGTTGTTCACTCTTTTTATCTCCTATCCCTTTTTTAGTTGCTAATCTATCATTTTTTTATCCTTAGATTGCATTTTCTTGCCTTCATATTTCATTTATTTTCTTTTGTTGCAATTTTGCAACCCTTCTGTATGGAGCACAAATTCGGAAAAACCCTTGGTTTCGTTAATGTTATTTATATATTTTAAAATTTGCATTTGCCCCTTGGTTTCGTTAATGTTATTTCTATATTTTAAAATTTGCATTTGCCCCTTATAGGGTGCAATTTCGTAAAGCATAGTTTTGTAGGATCTCCTTCGTTCTATGATTGCCTTCTTGTTGTCTTGTGAATTGTTAGTTGCTCGTTACGAAGCATGAATTCGATTGCAAGGACTTAGGGGCAAGTTTCTATTCCTAAAATCCTTGTTTCATTTTATGCTTTTCAGTATTCTATTTTTGTTGTGCCCTTTTTGTTCGTACTCTATCATCTGTTGTATTATATTTTGTTTTTCAAAACCTACTTCTATTTATTATTGTCTTTCATACTATACAGTTTTGCTTCTTTTTGCATTGTCTTTCTCTTTCCTTTCTCTTGTGTTATTCTATATTCTACTACATTATGTTCTACTTCCAAAATCCTCATTATTTTCATCTTTGTGTTTCATATTATACAACTTTGTTTTGTCAGTTAGAGGGCTAGAACATCAAATAAAACAAAATTTTAAACAACTCCCTTCAATATATTAGAACATGAAATACATACATGTATTTATAGGGAAGAAAGAAAGGGAGGCATGGAGGGATAAGGGGATAGAATTACGGTGAGAGAAGGGAGGCGGAATAATAGGGAGGAAAGGAGAATGCGAGAGGAGAGGAGAGAATATAGGGAGAGGGGATTAATAAAAAATCATGCTGACATATTATATTGCCGAAAAACCACTATTGCTTTCACACTGAGGCCAAAAAAACCAGATATTTCTAGGCCTTAACCCTCTTCACATTTGCAAAATTCTCCCCCTTAAAGTTGAGAGGACTGACTACACAGTCTCTCAGCTTTATAAATTGAGCTTTAGCCATCGCTTTGGTGAAGATATCTGCGACGTTCTCCAAAGTGCAGCAAAATTTTAGCTCAACAATTTCATGCTCCACCATGTCTCGGATGAAGTGGTACTTCATATCAAAATGTTTCGTTTTGCTATGGTGGATCGGATTGTATGCCAACTGAATGGCACTGATGTTGTCATAGTAAATCTTGTTCGGACCACTTTGTTGTTCTCCAATCTCTTCCAACACTTTTCTTAACCAAAGGGCCTGAGTACTAGCATATGTGACTGCTATATACTCAGCTTCTGTAGAAGACAAAGCTACCACAGTTTGCTTTTTTGAACTCCATGTTATTAGTCCTGATCCCAGACTAAAATAGTTCCCTGAAGTTGATTTTCTGTCATCAATATTGCTGCCCCAATCACTATCACTGAAGCCTACAAGCTTGATAGTGTTACATTTATGGTACTGGATTCCAAAATCCAATGTACCCTTCACATATCTGAGAATTCTCTTAGTTGCTTGCAAATGCAGCTCGGATGGGCTAGCCATAAATCGAGAGACAAGAGAAACAACATACTGAATATCAGGTCTGGTGTTGGCGAGAAACATCAAACTCCCAACCATGCTCCTGAAAGTGGTCACGTCAACTTTTGGTGCTCCATCATCTTTGCTTAATTGGATCCCATGTCCAACAGGAGTTGCAACTGGTTTGCAATGCTCCATAGCAAACTTCTTGATCATGTCCCGAGCATACTTATGTTGATAGATGAAGATCCCTGTATCTGACTGATGAACTTCCATTCCAAGGAAGTAGTGCATTAAGCCGAGATCTTTCATCTCAAACTGCTTCATCATGGAGCGTTTGAACTCCATATTCACTTTTTCATTACTACCCATGAATATGAGATCATCCACATATAAGCAAACTATGAGGATGTCGTTACCTTGCTTCAGGTAGTAAAGGGTGGGTTCATTTCTACTTTTGGTGAACCCAAAATCTTTAAAGTACCCATCAATGCGTGAGTACCAAGCTCGTGATGCCTGCTTGAGGCCATAGAGTGCCTTTTTTAGTCTGTAAACAAGGTGCTCCTTACCTTGCTCTTGAAATCCTTGAGGTTGCTCAACATACACCTCCTCTATCAAGTACCCATTGAGAAAGGCACTCTTAACATCCATGTGTTGGATTTTCCAACCCTTGTGAGCAGCTAAAGCAAGAACTGTTCTGATGGTCTCCTGTCGGGCTACAGGAGCAAATGTCTCTTCATAATCAATACCATACTTCTATGTAAATCCTTTTGCAACCAATATTGCTTTGTGTCTTTCAATGCTTCCATCAGCATTGAATTTGGTCTTGAAGACCCATTTGCATCCAACACACTTCTTTCCTTTAGGAAGCTTTACCAGCTCCCAAGTGTCATTGTTTTTTATAGAGGTTATCTCCTCTTTCATGGCATCTTGCCAAATTTTTTGAGTACATGCCTTCTCATAACTAGAAGGTTCAAGTTGTGCGCTAGTTAACAAAGCATAGTTAACTACATCTCCCCGAGGTTCTTGGGAGTCATCATCACCATACAAATGCATATTTTCAAGTCTTTGCAAAACATAACTCATTTCACTAGCTTGACTTCTAGTATATCTTCTTGAAAATCTTTTATCCAACATCTGATAAGATGGATGATGTTGGAGAGTTCTCTTACCTCTAGATGGAGAATCAATATCCATTGGTGAGGAACTGACTGACCTTTGTGGAGAAGGACTTGGTGAAGAAGATGATGAACTGGATGTAGAATGTCTGCTTGGGCTTGGAGGAGGAGACTTCTTGCCTTTCTGTGGTGCTTGTTGAATTTGTGAAGAACCTGCATCATGAGATTCAACATCACTATAAATTTGGGGATGTCCCCATTCTCCCCCTTCATCAAAAATCACATCCCTGGAAAGTATTATCTTTCGAGTCCTGGGATTGTAGAGTCTGTAAGCTTTTGTGGTCTCACAGTACCCTACAAAAATGCATGCTTGACTCTTAGGATCGAGCTTCTTCCTCTGCTCATCAGGAATGTGTGAGTAAGCCAGTGAACCAAACACTCTGAAATGCTTGACATTTGGTTTCTTACCATACCATGCTTGGTAAGGAGTTTTCCCTTTCAAACTTGAAGTAGGGCTCCTATTCAAAATATACACATTGGTCCTGGATGCATCTGCCCAATACATATTACTCAAATGCTTCGTTTGAAGCATAGATCTTGCCATCTCTACAATGGTGTGGTTCTTTCTTTCAGCCACACCATTCTATTGTGGAGTATAGGCAGCAATGAACTGCCTCTTTATTCCATGTTTTTTACAAAAATTCAAAAATTCATTTGAGGAGTATTCTCCTCCTTTATCTGATCTGAGACACTTAACAGAATATCCACTCTCATTTTCAACTCTTGTTTTAAAATCTATGAAGCAGTCAAATGCTTCATCTTTATGCTTCAAAAAATATATCCAACACATTCTTGAAAAATCATCAATGAAAAGAAGAAAGTAAGAGTTGTTACCAATGCTCTTGGTCTGCATTGGACCACAGATGTCCGAATGCACTAGCTGGAGTGGATAACTGGCCCGCCATGCTTACCCTTGAGGAAATTTGGTTCTAGCGTGCTTGCCCAAGGCACAACCTTCACAGACTTCCTTATTGTCCTGAACTTTAGGAAGTCCGGTCACCATCGCTTGAGAAGTTAACATCTTCAAACTGGCTGAATTCAGATGACCGTATCTCAAGTGCCACAATACACTTGGATTTGAAATAGCAACATTTGCCAATTGATCTCCTCCTGGCTGGCCAAAATTCAAAGGGAATAACTTGTTCTTAGTCATTGGAACCTATGTAATGACTCTATTACTATCATTTTTATCAAAAATGATACATTTACCCTCATCAAATAGCAACTTATAGTTTTTCTCCAACATTTGACCAACACTAAGAAGATTGTGTTGGAGATGAGGTGTGTAATAGATATCATTCACCTGTTTGATGCCCTCTTTTGTTGGAACCTCCAAGGCTCCAATGCCTTCAACCGCCAATGACTTGTCGTCTCCTAACTTGATGTTGGATTTGTAGGAAGAATCCAGGGTAGCAAAGAGTTCTTCTTTGCCACTCATATGATTTGAACACCCAGTGTCCAAAATCTAGGTGTCATTCAGGTTACGATATGACTGGCCATATGAGAGAAAGAGATTTGAGGTCCCTTCCTCTTCTCCAAAATTGCCATACTGACTTCTATGGCTGTTGTTGCTTCCTTGTGAGGGTTTTGACCAGCAGTCACGAGCGAAGTGGCCAGGTTTGCCACAATTGTAGCAAACTTGCTTTGACTTGTCACTTCCTTTTCCTTGACCTGGATGCTTTCCTTTGTTCTATTGACCACCTCTATTTTGACCTCCACCTCTGTTTGAAGATCCTCCTCTGCTTGGGGTTCCACCTCGTGGACTATTCCTACCTCTTCCTCTTTGTTGACCTCTGCCATGACCTCTACCTTGGCCTTTTCCTTCTTGTGAAGCGAAGGCTTTGTCATCACCTCCGTGGCTGGTGGAAGGAGATTCCTGCAATCTCTCTTCATGTGAAAGGAGAGAACCAATTAGTGCATCAAAAGAAAGAGTAGTCAAATCTTTCGACTCTTCAATAATGATTGCTACATGATTCCACTTGGGAAGAAGTGTTCGCAATACTTTCTTCACCACAACCTCAGGCTTAATCTCATCACCTAGAGTGATCATTTTATCTACCACGACTTTGACTCACACGCAGTAGTCTCCTATTTTCTCATTCTCCTGCATTTTGAGATTTTCAAAATCTCTCTTCAGTGTTTGAAGTCTGACCTATTTTACTTGATCACTACCTTGAAAGCTTTCCTTCAAAGCTTTCCAAGCATCTTGAGCTGTTACACAGGATGCTATTCTAGGAAAGATACTTTTATCTAGGGCTGCTTGTAAATGGTACAGGGCATAGGAATTATTTTTTTGGGCTTCTTTCTTGGCTTTTCTATCGGCAACACTTAAAGCAGACCAGTCAGCAGTAGAGGGTTCTATGTAACCCTCTTCAATTATTTCCCATAAACCTTTACCTATCAACATAGTTTTCATCTTTATTGACCAGTATTCATAATCACTACCATTAAATTCAGGAATTGGGAGATTTGAATTTGAGGCCATTTCTACTACTTGAAAGCAAACTTTGATTTGACTAAAAATAGGAAGTACAAAGCAATTACAGATTCAAATCAAATCTAGATTTCTTAATTCTCTCACTGATTTCATGTTCCTCTTGTTGTGGATTGCCCAGTTCTGGAGGCCCAAAATTGTCTGCAATGGAATCCTCGTCGTCACTGATGACGATGATTTCAGGAACTGCTATTGGCTCGACCTCTATTGGCTCAAGCTCTGCTGGCTCAGGAGAGCGTGGGGTATAGCTCTCACTGGATTGTTCCTCAGGCTCAAATGCAACTGAATCGGACTCCTCCACTCATTGTCCAAAAATATTGTCCTCTGAGTCAGCCTCGTATCCTGAATCGGGCTTCCTCTGGTGGGCTATTACTGAATTCTGCAGTTGACTGAATACAGTATGTATTCCGTCTCGCCGGACCCGCTCATCAAAAGACTCAGCTGATTCTCTCCTCAGTAGAGAGCATAGGGCGTGGTAACATCCGGTTGACCGGATCATCTACTCATCATGGCAAAAATTTAGCTGAGTTGCATATATCAATTTCCAGATTGCACAAAATTTTTAAATCTCCAGGAAAAACAATTTTCCTTTCCTCAAAGTTTAAAGGTTTTCAATTTTTTTTTTATAAAGTCTTTATAAAAAAAATTTAATAATTTTTCTTTATATCCTTAATTATTTTTTAAACAAAAAATAATAATTAAAAATATAAATTTAAAAACTATTAAATTAATTTAAAAACTTTTAAAAAATAAATTATAAACTAAAACCTTTTAAAAAAAACTTTTTTAAGCGGTTCGAACCTCTGACCGCTAGCTTGCACACAAGGAGATTAGCCGCAACATCACGTGGGCCATGTTTGAACTATCTTGCACCCGAAGCTTCTTATCAAACCCGCCAAAATATTAATAAAACAAAAAATTAAAAAACTTTGCTATTGTCTCGGTGAGTTTCGAACCCGAGACTCCCCTTATATCACGCAATTGCCTTTACCGTGCGCGCTACGCACTTGCTTGAAACTATTAACAAAGCAAGTATTATATAAAGTGCGTGCACGATTGAAAATTATAAAAAAATAAAAAATAGATTGTCCCACATGCACCGGGATGGGGAGGTTTTAGAGGTTTTTATACGCGTTCGCCCGCGTATAGCATCGATTGCCTTCGGGCAATCGAACCAATCCAACCTTTTGCCCAGTCACTCTTCTTGACGAACTGCTACACGCCACGTGGCGTCCACTACTTGCCAAACACCTCGCCACGTCAACACCTCCCTTGCCCAGCTCATTGTCGACTCAACATTCTTCCTCGCCTGCCATGTGTTGCTACTGCCACCTCACCACTGTTAGTTCCTCGAGTTGTGTTCCCAATCTGCACCTGCCACCTGGCACCTCGAAATGCATGCCCAACTCTTGATGGCTACCACCTCAGCCCTGCGTCAGCTTTCCTCGATTTGCGTGCCCAGTCAGCGCCACATGCCCTGCGCCCAGTCAGTGCCACATGTTACCTTGAAATTTATGCCTCCCCATGTGCGCCTCGGTCAACATGCTCGGTCTCTCTCTGCGTGGACCTCCTATCCACCTCCTGACGCACCTTGAAAACTGTGCGTGGACCTCTTGTCCTTACGGCCTCGAAAATCGAGCTCCTGGTACGTTGGCTCTGATACTAGTGTCAGTTAGAGGGCCAGAACATCAAATAAAAAAATAATTTTAAACAACTCCCTTCAATATATTAGAACATGAAATACATACATGTATTTATAGGGAAGAAATAAAGGGAGGCGTGGAGGGATAAGGGGATAGAATGACGACGAGAGAAGGGAGGCGAAATAATAGGGAGGAAAGGAGAATGCGAGAGGAGAGGAGAGAATATAGGGAGAGGGGATTAATAAAAAATTGTGCCGACATATTATATGGCCAACAAACCACTATTGCTTTCACAGTGAGGCCAAAAAAACTAGATATTTCTAGGCCTTAACCCTCTTCACATTTGCAACATGTTTCTCTTCTATTTGCACTATGTTTTCTGTGTTCTATCCTGCAATCTGCTACATTTTGTTTACTTGTTTCCAAAGGTCAACAATTACTTTTCATTTTGAATGGTCAACTAAAAGGACCTAGGGGGCTTGACTACTGTGCCTCCAAGCTTAGTCTTATAGCGGCCTAAGTAGGCCCCCAAACACTGACCATTCTTTTTCCAAGCTTTAGTTGTTTTGCAGGTCTGCTCGAATTCGTGATCGAGACTTTCAAGATGTGAATTTGGATTCGCGGTTGCAAGATTCAGAGCACAAATTTGGAGCAGACCTGCAAAACAACCGCATAGCATCTGAATCCTGACTCCATGCCTCCCTGGCTACATATTAGATGATCAATTAATAAATAAACATATTAGATGGTCAATCAATGAAGGGAATCATGCAAAATTTTGATCTAATGCTTGGTTGAAGCCTTATCCTCTTAGGACTAACTCAAAATGACATTAGGTGGTAGGAACCAAGGGTTCCTAGCACAATAATTTAATAAAGGATAAATAAATAAATAGAATCACTTTTAGATACGAATCGCCTTTTGCATTGGTTTGGGAAATCCCTCCAATGGGTTTAAACAAATATATATTCTTCTTCTTGGATGATTTGTGTGAATGGCCAACCTAATATATATATCTACCCTAAAGCTATGTTGGTGAAGAGATGTGATGGTTCACGTTATGAAGAGATGTGATGGTTCACTTTATGAGTTAATAATATAATAATTAAATAATTAATAATACTAACTAATACTAACTAATAATGTTAGGATGGAGGATCCTAACATGCCACCCTCCTTAAAAAGAGCTTTGTCCTCAAAGCTCAAAGTGAGGAGCTTTGTCCTTTGTTTTCCAAGAAGGATTTGCGTAAGTTCTTGGACTCTTTTAATGTCATCCTTCCGTAGGCAGGGATATCAAGAAGGATGAAGCGTTAACGGGGGATTGCCAGAAATATTAGTAAATGTGTGATGATGAGGGAAGGGCAATCCTTGGGGTTCTTCGAACACCTTAGAATGATGCATAAAAAGAGGTGGTAAAACTTCTACATTCTCCTATTGTTCCCTAGGAGAGGCAATGGAGGAGTGTGCAGTCACCTTTCTACCTTGTTTTTGAATAGGTTTGACCTTGTGGTGATAACTCACTATTGAAGAGGAAATTGAGTGTAGTTCTTGTAGAGTGCATGTTTGGCCATAATGAGTCACTTTGGGAATGTCTACCTCATCCTTGCCTAATGCATCGATCACTTCTGGCATATCAATTGTATTGCCTTCATTGTTGTGATCAAGTGCTTTGGGTATTGCTTGCTCATTATCCTTATTTTCCACATCTTCATTATATTTCTCATCTTCCTTATCTTCCTCATCTTCCTCACGTGCAATTTCTTCATTTTCCTGTGCTTCCATAAAATTTTCAATGCACTTACTAATAGTATTTTCTATAATATTTTCGAAATGTTGCACACTAAAAATATTTTCTATAATATTTTCGAAATGTTGCCAATCTGGTTGAGGCAATTCCCAAAATTTTGCCTTCAATTTCTGAACTTCTTCCTTAAATTTTTGGTCTCATATGGTTGGATCCATAATGCTTTGATACCAGATGGTAGGAACCAAGGGTTCCTAGCACAATAATTTAATAAAGGAGAAATAAATAAATAGAATCACTTTTAGATACGAATCGCCTTTTGCATTGGTTTGGGAAATCCCTCCAATGGGTTTAAACAAATATATATTCTTCTTCTTGGATGATTTGTGTGAATGGCCAACCTAATATATATATCTACCCTAAAGCTACATTGGTGAAGAGACGTGATGGTTCACGTTATGAAGAGATGTGATGGTTCACTTTATGAGTTAATAATATAATAATTAAATGATTAATAATACTAACTAATACTAACTAATAATGTTAGGATGGAGGATCCTAACATGCCACCCTCCTTAAAAAGAGCTTTGTCCTCAAAGCTCAAAGTGAGGAGCTTTGTCCTTTGTTTTCCAAGAAGGATTTGCGTAAGTTCTTGGACTCTTTTAATGTCATCCTTCCGTAGGCAGGGATATCAAGAAGGATGAAGCGTTAACGGGGGATTGCCGGAAATATTAGTAAATGTGTGATGATGAGGGAAGGGCAATCCTTGGGGTTCTTCGAACACCTTAGAATGATGCATAAAAAGAGGTGGTAAAACTTCTACATTCTCCTATTGTTCTCTATGATACGCAATGGAGGAGTGTGCAGTCACCTTTTTACCTTGTTTTTGAATAGGTTTGACCCTGTGGTGATAACTCACTATTGAAGAGGAAATTGAGTGTAGTTCTTGTAGAGTGCATGTTTGGCCATAATGAGTCACTTTGGGAATGTCTACCTCATCCTTGCCTAATGCATCGATCACTTATGGCATATCAACCGTATTGCCTTCATTATTGTGATCAGGTGCTTTGGGTATTGCTTGCTCATTATCCTCATTTTCCACATCTTCATTATCTTTCTCATCTTCCTCACGTGCAATTTCTTCATTTTCCTGTGCTTCCATAAAATTTTCAATGCACTTACTAATAGTATTTTCTATAATATTTTCGAAATGTTGCACACTAAAAATATTTTCTATAATATTTTCGAAATGTTGCCAATCTGGTTGAGGCAATTCCCAAAATTTTGCCTTCAATTTCTGAACTTCTTCCTTAAATTTTTGGTCTCATATGGTTGGATCCATAATGCTTTGATACCAGATGGTAGGAACCAAGGGTTCCTAGCACAATAATTTAATAAAGGAGAAATAAATAAATAGAATCGCTTTTCAATACGAATCGCCTTTTGCATTGGTTTGGGAAATCCCTCCAATGGGTTTAAACAAATATATATTCTTCTTGGATGATTTGTGTGAATGGCCAACCTAATATATATATATATATATATATATATATATATATATATATATATATATATATATATATATCCTAAAGCTACGTTGGTGAAGAGATGTGATGGTTCACTTTATGAGTTAATAATATAGTAATTAAATGATTAATAATACTAACTAATAATGTTAAGATGGAGGATCCTAACATTAGGCATGCTTAGCTTGTAAGGTCCAATGGTTAAAGACTATATTAACATGAGCAACAATTCTGAGTCATGGATTCTCTTAATAACCTTGTTGAAGGAGAGGAACTTTAACAAATTGCAAATAAACTTTAAAAACAGTTTTAGGAGTTTTATTTGTAGATATTTACACACAAGGGTGAGTTGATTTAAAATCTATTAAAAAATAGCAAATACTCGATCAAGTTGAGATATGAGAATTTAGAGCAATCAAAATTTCCTACTCCCAAAGACTTTCCTTTGAGTAATGTTTGGTCACTAGAGGCTCTTCCTAAGGCGTCAAAATTCCTTGGTTAGCATTTTTAAGTAAGATTATTTCAAGAGTCTAAAAAGAAAAGGATATCATAAACCTTTCAAATATGCCTTCTGTGAGAAGAATTTTAAAACATCAAATCATTTACTCTTTTATTGTCTCTTTCAAGAGAGTCTACAGAGAAGAGGATATCATAGACCTTTCAAATATAACTTGTGTGAGAAAGATTTGAAAATATCAAATCATTTACTTCTTCATTGTCCCTTTTGCCTAAACCATTTGATGTTACTTCTTTAAAATATGAAAATATATTGGGTAAGATTGACCCTCCCATTAGTTGTTGGAATTTATGACTTGAAAAAAAAAATTTAAATTACCTCTTGCACAATATTTACAAATATGACCATGAGTTGTTAGAATTTATGATTTGAAAAAAACACTAAAATTTTTAAATTCTCTTGTAAAATATTTACATATATGATGCTCATCATAGGAAGTCTCAAGTGCAAAAAAAAAGTGGTGACAACTTAGTTACAAGATTTGTACATAACAACATTAAAACAAAGGATCTACTTCAATCTATGTTCAAATAAATATATCCAAAAATTAGGTTTAACAAAATTAATTTTAATGGTGCTTCTAAAGGTATTCTATGAAAAGCCAATGAAGATGGTATTTTTTGAAACAACTAAGGTAATATTATTTTCACTTACACATAATCGAAAGTTCCAAAGTATAAAAAGGCTAGAGCACTTCTTACTAGAATTAAAATTGAATTAGACATACGATAGGATAAAAATATATTTCAATCGAGGAAGATTCTCAAATTATCACTAATGCTATCAACAAAAATAGGTGTAGAGATTGGATAAAAAACAATATTATTGTTGATGTTCATCAACTATTTTTGGAAGCAATCTTTGGAAGATGAGAGCATATTTATAAAGAAGGAAATCGGATAACAAATAATTTAGTCTATCTTAACATTGATAGCAAAAAATTTAGTCAATCTCCACATTGATCTTCATTTTAAAGAAATTTTAATTTTGAAAGATAACTGATCAGGCAAGATTCTCTTAATAAAAATGAAGTTAAAAAATTGATCGTGGTAATATAACACCACTAGGAAGAATATACTTGATAGAAAATAAAAATAAAATTATTTTAGATATGATTAATTGACTTAACCACAAATTTAATATTTTGATATTTTAATAAAATGACACCAATAATAATTAAAGACACAAATAACTTACTACAAAATATAAATAACTTGTTAAAAAATACAGGTATATTTGTAAAAAAAATCTAAGGATGTCAAAAGCAACTTTCGAGATATATTAGTTCTTAAAATTATTCCATTCAGTTGTTAAAGTAAATACTACATGGGACGTTGAAATGAATAACTAAGCTGTCCTGCCAAAAAATATGACAAATCAATACGAAGTTCGCAATCATCCAAGATAAATCTCCACTTTGCGTTTATCACATTTAATTAAATTTTTAATTTAAGTAATTTGATTTTCTCTACACACAAAATAATACGGTGTTCGTAATACGACATCCCCTTGCTTTTGGGTTGAATCATATTTGATTTTGAACTTGTCTGATAGACTTGCTATGATTTTATCATTTATTTGACTTAACAATTATTCCATGGTTGCTGACATAAAACTTTATCAATAGGCAACAATCACCAGTCATTTAGAAAACAATCCATCAACTGCAATCCACACGATTGGAAAAAGTTAAAACGTGTTTTCAAATAGTCCAATACAACACCAAACTTTTCTTCTGCAAAGCCCTCTGTCACTCAGAATGAAATTCACGTGCCTAAGACGGGTTAAAATTGTACCTATTATCAAATGGCATTGGCTTGACTGGTTTTACTCAATATTTAAGAGGTTTGAATTTCACCAAGTGATATATGGATGATATACATGCTGTTATATTACCATTTCGTGACAATGTTGTAATATGAGTGGGACTCGCGACAATGTTGTAATATGGTGGTTCCAGTTTCAATTCCAAATAACCAATTGAAAAAAAAAAATTTGAACCTGTTTGTTTTCAATTCCAAATAACCAATTGAAAAAAAAAAAAAAATTGGACCTGTTTGTTTTCTGGGGCAAAGATACAATTGGAATCTAACTTTCATTTATCCTTTCTTCTGTTTTTCTGTTTGATATTTTCAATATTGGCGAGATCCATATGCATTGGTTAGGCATACTTGTTTCTGATGAAATGCATCTAGGATATGGGTGCGTCACATATGCACCTTTAAAGCCCGTTGGTGCACCCACTAATCATATGCATATTATAAGCAAGATTGTATGCTTTGCCTGGCCATTTTCAGGCAAGTTTCTACATAAACTAAAAATGCAATGGCAAATGAACATAAAATACCTTCATTTCATGAGTTTAACTTAATCTCCTTGTTCTTCACAAAATAAATCTATGAAAATATCAACAATATCCTAAACATACAGGGGCATTCTATGAAGTTAAAACGGCACAGAAACTTTCCCATGTATACCAGCCATATTTGAAACTTAACAAATTCAGCAGCCATTAAAATCTCTCTTAGAAATGGCTTATAATCCAAGAACACCAAAGCTAGAGGACTAAATATGATCTATTTCAGGCACAAATATGCTGGAGGGTAAGCTAAACTAGTAAGCAAGAAAACCCATTTCTTCTAACCCATGTAAACCAGATGTATTTGAGACTCTTAACACTCTTAGCAGCCATTAAAACCTCTCTTAGAATGGCTTATAATCCATGTACACCAAAGCTACAGGACTAAGTATGAACTATTTAAGGCACCAATTTGTTCAAATCTTTGGAATATCAGAACATCAAAATACAATAGAAATTCGGACGTTTCTGTATCTTCCATTTAGATCATTTGCACGACCACATAAAACACCCAGAATGTGTTGGCCGATCTTAATCTGGTTTTACAAGACTTCTATTGATTGTTATGTGTCACAATTTCCAATAAAGCATAGAAATCAATATTCACAAATCTTCTTATTTGTTTGGAGTTTGGATATTATAGACCAGAATTAAAAATTCAAAAGGTGAAGGAAATATAGATGTTCACCCAACAGTTAAGGGGAAAATCACTGCTTTTGTCATGGAGATAATGTGCATTTATGCATTATCAAATGGCATTAGCTCAACCAATTAAATTCCTCAACTTTCAAAGAGACACAGGTTCAAATCTTCCAAAGTGATACATGCATAATTGTCAAGCTATTGTAACATCACTTTGTCAAGCTATTGTAACATCACTATGTGGTCACGATATTATACAAGTGGTGCCGTTTCAATGCCATATAAAATTTTTTAAAAAATGTGCATTTCTACATTGCAGCAAAAATAAATAACTTCACTACTTCATTCATTCAACATATCCATGAAAACAGAAACACTTCTCAATTCAGAAACAAATCATGTGTTTATTTGTTATCAGTTTTCAAATCCTATAAAATCACTTGAATTCCTAAGGCGTAACCTCAACGATGCAAAAATATCACAGCACAGGGCATGCTATTGTCTAAAAAATTGTTGAACAAAATAGTACTCATTAGATAACAAGACATCATGTTCATGAGAAAATACTATTTTTTGCTCAAAAAGTATAAATCAGAAACCATGAATTATTTATAAACCGTTTTATCTTAACACACTGATTCTATTGTAAGCACACAATACACAAACAGGGCTTCTCTACCTGCCTCATTATGGTTCCCCCACATTATGTTTCTCACATGCTTCCTATAGACCAGTCCCCAAAAACTAACCATACCATTTTCACTTTATTTAAAATTGGAATAAAAATCTAAGATTTCATATAGCAACTTAGCTTTTTCCATGCCATTATCCACATAACTCAGACAACTAATAATATTAGCAATTTTTCCCTAAAGTTGTTGCCAATTGTCAGACCTAATGGTCTGAGCTTTCAACATGCAAATGTAATTCAAAGAACATTACTGCAGTATTAACTTTCTGTTCATAAGAAATACTAAAACTAAAGGAGTCCACCGTATAACCTATGATGAGGGACAAATAAGAAAGAGCATCTCACATCTTATGGTACATTCCAAACATAAACTATTTGTAGAATAAATGCATAAGAAAGCATAACTCCATTACTGCAGTATAACCTAATAATATTAGCAAAACTAAAGGAGTCCATTTGGTATTTATTATTAACTCCATTTCCATGCCATTATCCACATGACTCAGACAACTAATAACATTAGCAATTCTTCCCTAAAGTTGTTGCCAATTGTCAGACCTAATGGTCTGAGCTTTCAACATGCAAATGTAATTCAAAGAACATTACTGCAGTATTAACTTCCTGTTAATAAGAAATACCAAAACTAAAGGAGTCCACCATATAACCTATCATCAGGGACATATAAGAAAGAGCATCTCACATCTTATGGTACATTCCAAACATAAACTATTTGTAGAATAAATGCATAAGAAAGCATAACTCCATTATATGGTATTAATTTCACATTCTATGACAAGCTTGAAGATTTCAAGATCATATAACAAGCCCAGATTTTCAAGAATATAATGGATGGCCCACTAAAATTGAACTTTTGCCACAAATGCATGCATCAGTTACATCTTACACAAGAAAAGCTCAAAAGAAACCTAAATCAGATGTGGTCATGACAACTAAGCTCGTATTAGAAAGTTCAGAAAGTTAGAACGCATTGAGAACTTAATCAAGAAAACAAAAGGCCACTCTCATGAGAGAAAAGATGTCACTTCAAGAATCAACTGGATGGAAGTACTTGTAATGCAGAAATGAAGATGCACAGACAACAACAAAGATTAAGAAATATGCTTGCTAGTATATTTAATACTGGCATGCAAGATTTATCTATGTCCATTTTTACATTATCAAAATAGAACAAACATTCATTTCATTTAACAAAGTTCCATCAGGCACTGGAAAAATGCAGCAACACCTAAACATTCTATTCTTAAAAACTGACATCAAAAGTTGCAAAACTTGGCATAGTATTATTTAAATCCAAATTTGAGGTTGAAGTAAGAGCACAGGAATCCACAATTCTTATCTACTTGGCCTTACAATATTTGTTTTTAAAAGCAGATATTGGGTGCTGAAGTGGGCAGGAGTTTCTATCATTGAGGAGTGAACCGAGCAAAGAATCCTAATTTCTAACATCTTCATAGAAATAAATACTCCAACAGTTTAAATCATAGCCTGCAATACTGTGATGTTAAAATACAAGGCTGGCATGACAAGGCCAGCCCACAAATGATTTATCCATACTCTTCTGGAAACCATCTCCTGTACTGAGAGTAGCAGGCACCACCAAAAAAAACATTGTTGAATTTTAAAAAGTGTCAGAAAAATCAGTACAAGATTGTCAAAAGTGCTTCTATTGATGCATCTTAAAAGTAAAATCTGAAGCAAGGATGTACCAATTGCAATTAGCTTGCCCGATCGCCAGATGCTGGGTATGGCCTAAACCTTGCATCTACGACTCTCTGCGTTTGTCGGCCTGTCGCACCATATCCAGGAGACCCATTTACACCAGCATCAGGTTGGACTGGACCACCCATGGCATAGGCACTATTAGGGGCGCCAACTATACCACCACCAGATGGAGGAGCATTATACGAATCCCCATATCCTGGACCACCATAGACATCACCTGCACCCCCCTGATACCCAGCATTAACACCACCAGCAGCGGCAGCAGGAGCCACATAAGCACCAGTACCAGTGGCACCACCATATCCACCACTATAGGTGGCATCGCCACCACCTCCATACCCATAGCCGGCATTACCTCCAGCAGTTTGACCAGTGGGCATTGCAGAGGCCCAAGGGCCACTTGCTCCTCCTGGTGCTGCTGCTGCATAACCCCCAGCCATTGGAGCACTTGCATAAGGGGCTGCAGCTCCTGCACCATAAGCTGGATTCCCATAGCCAGCTCCATAAGCTCCTCCTGCATACCCTACAGGGGCCCCACCATACGCAGGTGGTGGAGGAGCAGCAGCTGCTGCTGGAGCTCCATATCCTCCTCCATTGACACCAGGTGCAGCATACCCCCCAGCGAAATATCCTTGAACAGCACCCCCATATGGAGGGTACCCACCTCTGCCCGCTTGGGGTGGTGGCGGTGCCCCATATCTGCTATTTGGCGGAGCACCAAATCCACCAGCAGGGCTAGATCTGGCCCTTGCACTTCCTGGAGACATTTCCTTGGGCAGGGCCCTCTTCACCTCCACCATCTTGTCATGAAGCTGATGGAAGGTCTTCATTACCACCTTGTCCACTGCCTCTTCTGAGTCAAATGTGATAAACCCAAAACCCCTGGGCCTCTGTGAAACATGGTCATACATTACAACAACGTCTGTAATGCTCCCAAACTGCTCAAAATACTTCCTGAAATCATCCTCCGTCACGGTGGGAGCTAGACCGCCCACAAAGATTTTTTTGGTCCGAGGACCCACTCCCATATTGCTGCCGCTGTTCTTCAGTTGGGCATTTCTCTGCTGCTCTTCTCTTGGCACTGCCCTCTTCAGTTCAACCTAATAAATACAATACCTATCAAAACCTTGAAAACACAATACCTACCCATCCCCACACAACAAAACCTTAAAACCTAACACGCAAACCCTAAACCCGAACCCTCGAAAATCAATCAAAAATTCGTGCGGGTGTGAACCACTCGACCAGAAACCCTTGTGGGTGTCAAGATTCCAATCAACAATTTAAAATGGGCATTTGAAAAATGCATACCTGTCTACCGTCTATGGTGTGTTTATCCTGCAAAACTCGATCCACGACATTTGGGTCTGCGAATCCGATAAACCCGAATCCTCTAGCTCGCCCAGTCATCCTGTCCCTCATAATAACAGTCTCCGCAACCTCGCCATAGCCCTTGAAATAATCCTTGAGGGTTTCTTCATTTGTCTCCCATGAAATGCCACCAATAAAAACCTTTCCCTGCTCTGTATCCATCACTACCAACACCCCAAAGAAACCAAAGGGAAGAAAAACAATTTTAAAAAGAAGAGAAAATCCCTGTGAAGGAAAGACAGCAGCTTCAAAAGGTCAGATCAAAGGACAACGAATGAATGAACGAAACAAGAATAGGAACAGGATCAGGAAAAAGAATCAGGGACCCAAGTGAAGCAACTCTGTAGTGTTCTCTTATGGACCCACTCGCTCCTCCTTCTCGAACTCGGGAAGATCTATACTAAGGATATCTATATCCCTTATTAGGCCCCCGCTAGCCTGCCCACCCTAGCTTAACAGATCCTTGCAAGTTTTTTATTGGGTTTTTTATATAGACCCTCGCCAAGCTTAACAGATCTTTGGAAGTGTTTATTGGGATTTTTTTATGTTTAAATAGACCCTCACCCATGAATTTTATATTTATATATTTTTTATTTAATTAGTATAAAACAAACCTTACAAATGAGAATTCTTATTTTACCTACATTTTAGTAAGATTGAAAGTTACACCGTTCTTAACTATATTTATTTTATTTTACTACATTTTTAGGAAGATGGAAAGTTACACCGTTCTTAACTATATTTAAGTTTATTTTTGAGGATGAGGTTTATATTGAACCTCTACCAAAATTCAAATAGAAGGCCGACATCGTTATGTGCAACAAATCGAGGGTTAAAGACGGTCCTATGGCGTATTCATTTTTCTAGCCATAATTTTTTAGGCAAAGCAAAATCACAAATACAAGTCGTAGGGTTTTTTTAAGCTCATTTGCCCTGTGATAAGGTTTACTTAATAGGCTTCCTTTCCTCTTCAAAGGAAAACTCTTAAAAGGGTTTTTCAATCTTTTTTTATTTCCTAAATAATTTGGACATTTGTTAATAATATTGGTGGATTGAGATGTATATATATAAATATTAAAATTAAATAGTTAAGATATACGATCTTTTATAAAGAAAAGTTATTTTTTTTAAATATTTAGTTTGGGTATGTTTGTGGGGTTGGCCTTCTTATTTTTTTATCAATGATGTTGTAAATTTAATAACATATGCTATGATTGAAATTTAATACTTATTTATTTATAGAAATGTAAATTTAATTCTTAGTATTAAAATCAAATAATTAAAACATGTGATTTTTAAAGAAAAATCATCTTCTTTAGGTTTAATTCTGAGTGAAAATAAAAGTTATATTAATATATATATATATATATAGAAAGGCCAATAGATGCTTCCACCTCATTTTTCAAATGAATTGTATATGAGTGGTAGATGTTTAAATTATTTCATCTTATTATAAATAAAAAAATTATTATTTTTTTTTTAATTTTTTATGAATATGTTTAAATATAAAGGTTTTATTTCATTTTTTTTACAAAGGAATTGTATATAAGTGATGGATGTTTAAATTTTAAGTGAGTTTTTTTTTATTTGTTTATTGTGAGAAACTCTCACCCCTTACACACTCGTCACGTCATGTCATGGTTTGAATAAAATTTAAGTGAGTTATTTAGACTTTATAAATAAAATTTATAGTAAATTACTAAAAAACTTTAATTAAATATTTGAAAAGATTTGTGTTATTGTTGTTTTTCAACATAAAAATATGGGAATTTGTATTTTTTTTTGTTATAAACTTATATAGGAGAGTTGGTCACAATCACACTATTTTTAGTAACTGACAAGCGCAAGGTTCAAACCATAGGGGCTACTTCCCATCAAACCTATTTCGCCTTGTTATTGTTAATTTGGTGTGAAAAGGACTACCATTTGTTCAGGATTCATACTGTCATCATCGGTCTAACATGCACTCAGAGGATTCAGATCAAACTATTACCTTTGCAAATAAGTTGCTTCCAAGGTTTGAACCTGAGTGTCTTCTTAATAAGTGTCTGGTCAAATTGCCAATCCATCTTCGAGGACTCAGTTGTTAAAATGTGGAAATTTGTAAGTCAAATATTCTAGTCAATCATACTTCAAATTTGTGAACAGTAAATATATTTCTTTTAATTTATTTTATTTCTTTTAAGTGAAAATTTTATTTGAAAATATCCACACCTTATTGGCAAGTTCTGAGGTCCGGAGTTCAAGCCTGACGGCCTGCGTTGGATACAAAAAAAAACTCGTCTAACTTGAGAGGTATACCCGGATGGGATAAGCTCGGTGGAACGAAAAGTTCTAATCCCTAGGAGATAAGGGAATGGTTTTCCTTAACATAAGATTTTTTTCAAGAGGTCCAAGGTTCAAACCATGGGTGAGTGTGTGGTGGTTGTGTATTAAATTCCTTATTGATAAGCATAGCTCTCGGCTTTAGGAGGGGTCATGGTTGAGGGGAGCATGATCAGCCCTGTGCATTGGTAGTAGGGGTTTCTCACACTAACCAAAAAAATAAAAATATATTTGAAAATATAAATATTTTTATTTATTTTTATATTAAATTAATATTTAAAATATTTTATTAAATGACATGACCTTAATCTATTAAATCCTTAAACTTTCAAGGAGAAGAATAAGGTTCAAATCTTGCAAAGTGATACATGCATAATTGTTAAGTTGTCATAATAACATGTAGTGACTATATAATATAGTATAGCCCTTTCAATTTCATATAGTAAGGAAGTGTCTTTTCTTGTTTTAGAAAGCAATTCTTTTAAATGTGAAGTTCGAAGGTTCAAATCTTGCAAAGTGATACATGCATAATCGTTAAGTTGTTGTAATAACATGTAGTGACGATATAATATAGTATAGCTCTTTCAATTTCATATAGTGAGGAAGTGTCTTTTCTTGTTTTAGAAAGCAAGTCTTTTGAGTGTGAAGTATGAAGTAAGTGTGAATAAGGAGAAGCATCGTCTTTTTTAGTTTTAGATATTTGAAATTTTTTAAAAACTAAAGGCTTCTTATAAAGAAATTTTAGGTAGCATTGTAGGAAAGTCATTTTTTAATGTCTCGTGTGGAAAGGATGTCCTGACTAGAAGTATGTATGCCCTAGTTGGGGATAAGAGGAAGAGAAAATCTATGGCAAACCCTATCCAAGTAGCAAATATTACACTAGAAGTGATTATTAAGGAAGATATGGTCGAGCATGACATAATGGTCCTTAAAAGTAAAGGGTTAATATGTAAGTTCCATGGATACTAGTTAAATTTTTTCAAAATTCAAAATTATATCAAATTGAAGTGGAGATTGAATTCAAATTACTCCATGATTTTCTTTCAAGAGGATTTTTTTCATCTTCTCCAATTAAAGAATTAGGGATAAAACAATGGTTGGTGGCCTATGGTTTAGGAGGAGAGATGCATTATATTTAAGACCATGGAGTGAGAATTTTTATGGAGGCATAAACTATTTTTTTGAAATTTTGAAAAAAAACTTGTATTAAGACATAGATCAATTACAATGTGGGAAGAGCCTCTTCCCAGCCGAGGTCCGAGAGGACACAGTCATACAATAGTAAAGGAAGAACTGCACCGGAGCCAATTTTCGTGAACCAAAAACTAGCTGCCATGGGGTCCCCCATCGTACTCTATTTTTCGAAGGTCATTAGCTCAAGGACCTTTCAAGACCCTGTCTAATCACCTCATCCTCAATATCCATGTCACTGTGCAACTGAACTCCAACCTCCTTTTTCGCACCCATCTTAGCCAGAAAGTCAGCCGCTTTGTTCAAATCTCTACTCGCATAAAGCTGGGATCACGTCCTCCAATTCCTTCCATAATTCTTTAATTTGGGTAACAAGAGCCCTCAACCTCCAAGCTTTCAGATCAAAGTTCCTCATGCAGTCTAGAGCTCCAACCATTATTTGCGAGTCTGATTCAAGAATAATCCTGCGGTGGCCATGTTTCATTGCCCAAACAGAAGCGAGACTTGATGGCAATGGCTTCGGCTTCATTGTTAGTGGTTCTTCCCAGGCCTTGCAATTCCCAATAGAGCACAGTCCCAGCATGGTTTCGGCACACCACTCCAATTTTGGCTCTACCCGGATTGCCTTTTGCGGCTCCATCAGTATTGATTTTAATCCAACCTTCAGGGGGAGGTTTCCAACAATTTATGTCCTGTCCCTCTTGCAGTTCAACGCGTTCTTCCATAGCTCCAATGTCAATTTGAGCTTCCTCCTCAACATGAACAGCCACAGTTTTGGTAACCTTGCTCCAAATGGTCTGCCAAACCCCGTCTAGAGCGGTAAAAGTTTCTCTAAAAATTTTGGCATTTCTTTCCAGCCATACTTGCCACCAGATAAAGCTTAAACCGAGCTCCCGGCCAATACGAAGAGCTTTAGATTTGAATCTACCTTTCTGCCATTTTGCCCAGATATTCATCCGGTTTAGGTCACCACTTACTTGAATTTTAAAGTATGCAAACCAACGCAGCCAAATATGTCGGGTGAAAGGGCAACCAAACAACAAATGGTCAGCAGTTTCCTCGCTCTTGTAGCATAGTACACATTGAGAAGGGCCGATGATACCTTTTGATCTGAGATTATCAAAAGTGAGGATTCCATTGTGCATGCACTTGCCAGACAAAAAAGTTAACTTTCGGCCGGCCTTTAGAGTGCCAGATTTTCCTCCAGTCCTCAACCTGAAAAGTATGAGGGGGGGCTGCGGGAGAATGCTGTCATATCCGTCCTTTCTTGTATAGACGCCAAGACTCCCAAAGCCCCAAGCTAATTCATCCTCCACGTCTCCCCCTGTAAGAAATATTTCTGTCAGAATTTTAGTCATGATGGGAGTCAAATCCGGAGGGATTGAAATGGGCCACTCATCCAACTTCTTGAACTGCTTAAACTTACACTCCCCCAGCTGAGTAGTTGTGAAATAACTTTCAATACGGATCCATCCCTTGGCTTCAATGGCTGCTTTTATTGGCTGTAATTCTGGAAATTCAGCAATGATGGGTGGGAACTGATCCCAAGAATCTGTCCAGAAACGAGCCTTCTCCCCTCTTCCCACTTTCCAAAATAAGCGGTCTTTAACAACCTGAGACCCTAACTTGAGAGCCTGCCAAACTAGGGACCCAGTACCATCCAAGGGGATGCGAGCTACATCGTTTGGGTTGGCCCTGTCCCAGGTATTTGCTAGTTAGGATTCTACTGAAAAGGGAGGTGGGTTGGGAGATCCATCTCCGAGTACGACTTTCCAGCCAAAGCTTTATTATTCGGCTTAGATTTTCTCAAACCCGGACCTCCTTTAACCTTGGGGTGGGTAACTTTGTCCCGACCCACTAAGGCCCACTTTCTCTCTCCCTTTGCTCCTTCCCATAAAAACTTTCTAGCCATCCTGTCCAACTCTTTCCATATTGTAATCGGGGCAGCCGGGATAGAGAATTTGTAAATTGGCATGGCTTGAATGACTGACTGTAAGAACGTTAATCTGCCACCATAACTTAACCACTTGTGAGACCAGTGATTAATTTTGTCCTTGATACACTCCAGTAGATTCCTCCATGTGTCTAATTTTAGCTTCTTAAAGTGCAAGGGGACCCCCAAGTAAACCACTGGGAGAGAAGTCCTTGTGAATCCCAGGATTTCTAAAATTTTGTTATGAAGCCTTTGCTCCAGATTAAAAAAAACCACTTTGGATTTCTTGTCATTAATGACCTGTTGAGTAGCCCTGAGATAGACATTAAGAGTATCCCTAATCATTCTTGCTTCCCTGAAGCTGGCCACTCCCACCAAACCAGTGTCATCCACAAACTGCAGGTGCGTTAAAACTTCGTCACCCACCATGATACCCAATAATCTACCTTGTTGTCTTCTCCTCAAGAAAAGTCTGCCAAGACCTTCGGCCAAAATGAGAAAAAGATAAGGAGAACATGGATCCCCACGGCGTAGTCCCCGAGTAGCTCCAAATGGTTGCGAAGGAAGGCCCTTGATTAGCATAGAGTAAGTCGGGGTAGAGACACAGCTCATGACCCACTCTATCCAGTCTTGAGAGAAACCAAAGGCTGCCATCATTTTAGCCAGGAAACTCCATTCAACCCTGTCATAAGCCTTTGACATGTCCAGTTTTATGAACATCCCTTTATTACCAGAAGTGTGCATTGAATGGATTGCTTCCTGGGCCACAACCACCCCATCCAAAATCTGTCGTCCCTCAACAAAACCCCCTTGCTCAGAGGAGACAATGTTGTGAAGAAGAGGTTTTAGGCGCTCAGCCATTACCTTTGTGATTATTTTGTACAACACATTACATAAGGCAATAGGCCTATAATCTGAAATATGAACCCCCTCCTCCCCTTTTGGAATTAAGGTAATGAAAGTGTGGTTTATAGCTTTAAGCATTCTCTTATTTTCTCTGGACTCTTCTACAACAGCCATTACATCTTCCTCTAAGTAGTCCCAGAAAGCCTGAAAAAACTCAATTGGGAAGCCGTATGGACCTGGAGTTTTACCAGTGCTCATTCCAAAGACCACAGTTTTCAATTCATCTCTATCAATGGGTTTGAGGAGGGCCTGATTTTCATCCTCAGAAATAACAGCAGGTATGACAGAAATAACTTCATTTTGGGCCTCTACATCTTGTACCACACTTTCCTTAAAAAGCTTAGAAAAATAATCCATAGCATGGGAATGCATACACGGAAGTGTATCAAAGGAATGACCGTTCTCATCTTGAAGGGCCTCCATCTTGTTCATCTGTCTTCGAGCACAAGCAGTTCGATGGAAGAATTTTGTATTTCTGTCCCCTTCTAATAACCAGGTGGTTCTTGCTCTCTGCTTCCAATAGGTCTCCTCCTGGTTGTCAATGTCCTCAACCGTTGTACGCAGGGCATCATCCTCAACTTTGAGCTGGTCTGTAATTACTCCTTCTCTGAACTATTTTTGGACCTCATCCCATCGGCCACCAAAGGAGCTCTTTGGGCACGGAAGTCTGTTTTATTAGCACGCCTCCAATACTTCAACTGAGTTTTGACATATTGTAGTTGTTTGTGGATTCTGAACATTGCTCTCCCATAAGCTGGGCGGCCTTCTTCCCACCACTGTGGAATTTTCTCCCGAAGTTCTTCTTTTTGAAGCCAAAAATTCTCAAATCTGAAAGGTTTGTGATGCTGCCCCATCCTAGTCCCGCCTTCCAACAGAATGGGACAGTGATCTGAAACTGGGCCTTCTAAAATCTAAAAATTTATATTCCATTTTACAAACGCCTCCTCTGAAACCAGAAAATGATCTAGCTTAACCTTCCTGCTATGTGGCTCCCACCTTTTATTAGTCCAAGTGTAGTTAATGCCAGGACATTTAATGTCCACTAAGTGCAAAGCCTGGACTTGGGCAATCATGAAACGGTCCCCTGGGTCCAAAAATGGTGTTCCCCCTTCCTGATCTCTAGAAGATAATTTAGCGTTAAAGTCCCCCGCTATAATCCAGTCTAGATCTTCCCTTGAGGTTCGCATGTTATGCACAACCTTCCACTGCCGCCTATGACCATCTAGGTTTTGAGACCCATAAAAGTTTGTGATTAGAACGTGTTCCGCGGTGACATTATTCCTAAAAAGAGAAGTGAGAACACCCCTCCGGGCAAGATGTTCTATTGCAGACCATTCAAGAGAGTTCCACAGAGTAACAATCCCCCTGAGGCACCTTGGGCAGCCACATCCATATGACCAGCACCCCTCCAAATTCTGTTGACTGTTTTGGACATAAGATCTAATGACATCTTAGTCTCCTGTAAAAGCAAAAAATTAGTATTACGATTCTCTAAAAGTCTTCGAACAACAGATTGATGGGTTCTGTTGTTTAAACCCCTCACATTCCATGATTGTATAATCATTGGTTACCCTAGGAGCAATAAGAGTCTATTGGCCTCACCGATCCTCCCGTGATCAGTTTGTCTCCTTGGACTGCTAGCAACTCCTTATTGGATCTTCTACCTACTCCCTGAGAATTGTTGTTTTTTGATCTTTTTTCTACCTGGGTTATCCCCAAAGTTGGCCTTTCCCTGTTCTTCTCTGCTATTCCCATGCTGACATCCTGAGATACTGTCTGCTCCTGGTTATGCACTACTAAAGCCCCTGAACACACTTGTTGTGATACCTCACAGAGTTCAACTACCTGTTGTATGACGGGAGGAGATGAGAGGGGGAGTTGCACGGGAATATTAGAATTTTCCTTATTACCCTCCATGCCCTCCATAAATTGTTCCTCTTCGTCAACCAGTGACTTAAATATCTCATACCTATTGGCAGGTCTGAGATGGGATTGCTCCTTTCCCTCTTTTTTCTTTGTTCGTATTTTTCTTCTGGGTTGTTCAAAACCCTCTCTTTGAGCTTCCTGGCCCTGAACGGTGCTATTAGAATCTTTATTAAGTGTTGCCTTATCCTCTTTAGGCAGGTTTGGCATTCCTAAAGGGGCCTCCATTTTAGCATTCATATTATTAGGGCAGAAATGGGCCAAATGTCCATGTTTGTGACAAACCCTACATCTAAAGGGTAGGGCCTCATAGTCCAATTGTTGAATCCAGGAGAGTCCTGCCAATTCAATTTCCATCTCTACCGGCAAAGGTTGGCTGAGATCCATCTCCACACATATTCTTGCATACACCGCCATGCTCCCTTCAATTGTGTCTCTGGCAACACCCAGATGTCTTCCAATAGAATTGCCAATCCTTGCCAACACCTGCTCACTCCAGAATTCCATTGGAAGAGCATATAGTCGGATCCATACTGGGACAGCAGTAGGTTCAACTCGGGGATCGAATCCCACTCTCCATGGTTGAACAAATAGCCCTGTCGGGCCATGATTTTTCTTCTTTGACTCGAAAGCCCTATTTCTATCGGCCAAAGACGAAAAGCTAACAATAAAATATCCATTGCTAATAAACCACAATGAATACTCATCGTGAGGCTCCCAGTTTTGGCGGATCCAAGAGTGCAAAAAATTCAGGGAAGGACGTATACCCATGAACTTGCAGATTAAATCGTGATTAGCTCTGTAAATGACTGATTCTTCAACCATACTTGGCTCGATGACAATTTTTGGCCTGGTTTCGACCTGCGGCAAACATCCATTCACACGATGTGTTGTCGACCTATTCCCAGCAGTCGTGAAGAGCATTTTATATGCCATTTTTTGAGCTTCGTCGTTCTTTGGAGGAGATTTTTCTTTAAACAAATCTGCGTATGAGTTGCTACTCCCTGGAAAAGGAGCCGGAGAAGTCCCCATTGGACCCTCCTGGGGCACCAATCTAGCCTTCAGATCCACCGTACCCCGAAAGCACTTCTGCAATCCAGCTGATGCCCTAGATTTTTTGAAGTTCTAGAAAACCCATCCACCAGTGTGGAGGCATAAACTATTAAAAGGCGTCACGTGTCAATTAGGCATTTTGGATTTCCTTATCAACTTATCAATAACAAGGTTTTGAAGAATATTGGAAATACTCTAGGGAAAATCATCCAAGAGGATCCAACTACTTAAGAGCAAAGACATGTTGTATACATCAGGATATGCGTTGTCATGGATATTTTAAAATCTTTGTCCTACTCCATTAATATTGAATCTAAATTAAGAGAATGGAATCAACAAGTGAATTATGAAACCATTACATTATGATGTCACAATGTTATAAAATTGGACACATGACAAAATATTACAAAGTGAAAACAATAGAGAAATAGAAAATTTTGGACATGAGACAAACTTCACTATAAAGCAAGGAGATCATTTCATGCTAGAATTTGGATCAGATCAAGGATTTTCCACTACCAATAAAGTGGTAAAGAAATTCCTTCATCATCAAATGGCAAAGCCCATTATGGTTTATTTCGATCAATCATTAAAAGAAACAAATAAGGACACAAGGGATGAGGAAGTATAAAGTGCATTCAAATTCGAAAGGATTTAAAGAGGTGAAGGAAGATGGGGAGACAAATTTTAAAACAAAAGAGGCAAAAGTAGTCAAGGTTAATCTAGGTAAATCATTTTCATTTTCCTCAAGTAGTATTAAATCCTCTCATTTCAATAACAATAAAAGTAGTATAGAGTGTATTTCTTGCACTTTAGGGTTTGAAGTGTAGTGTAATAAAGAAAAAATATGTAGAATAGTCATGGAAATGATCTAGAGAATATATAGTCACTTGTTTATACCTCTTCTTTCCTTGTTGTTTGCTTCTAAAGATTACTATTCTCCTTCTTCAATGCCTCTAGCTCTTGTTGTAATTGGGACATTTGATTTTTCTTATCCTTTCCTAATTATTTTAATGTTTATGCATTATCCTAGTCTTACTTCTTATACCTTTCTACCTCACATGTTTCCTACACATAGCTAATGGCCATAACTTTTAATTATTTTGTTATTTGTGCAATCTAGAAGAGGTCAACCCTTGATAGGTCTAGAGTAGATAGTTTGGCTATAAATTTAATTGGAGTTGTGGATGGACCACTTGGATCTGCCAATAGTACTTTTATTTTAATAAAAATGTTAGATTTCATAGTACTATCCATAAACAAATGGACTCAAAAGATTACCCATAATTGCTTGAAAAAAATACACAAAGTGAAGAACATAAAATATAGGTGTGCTTATGGACACCAAATAATCTCACTATTAAATGAATAGAATTACTCTTCAGCATATAGCAAAATGGTTGGTATGATGGGGTATTTATACCCAAATACAAGTTACCTTTAGGTAAAGGTTGTGAGACCAACCTTCGAAGATAAAATAAGAAAAATATTACAAAAGTACCTTTTTCAAGGTTTTCATGGGCTCAAAGGTCTAACATAAACAACATAATGCAAAATTTAGTCATGGCCTCATGAGAAACTTAACCACCATGTATTCTAGCATCCTCCCTTAAGATGAATGTGGAACATAAAGAGAGATCCTTACTTGTCATCTCTCCTTAAAGGACACCCTCCTACCTTAAGTAGCTCCTACATGTGCACATAAGTGACCTTGGGCATGTTCTTGGTTAAAATTTCCAGTGTTTGCTCTAATAAAGGCGTAAAAGCTAGATCAAGAATCCCATATTCATGAAACCATCTCACAAAGTGCATCCAAATCTCTATGTGCTTCATCCACTGATGAAATATCAGATTGTAGATAAGCTATACGATGCTAATTATTATGTCAAAGAGTAATTGGAAAACTTTGAGTAATGTTGATCTCCAAAATTATTAGTATCCACCTAATAGGCTTAGTTGCCTCATTGGAAACATGATTTTTAGCCTCCATAAAAGACTTAAATATAGTGGATTGGCACCTAGAACACTAAGAAATAAGACTAGATCCCAAACAAAATATAAAGCCTATGGTGAACCATCACTCATCCAAATCACCATCCCAAATAGCATCTAAAAATCCTATCAAAATTATAAGGGATTTGATAGAGTAGTAAATACCATTTGATAAGTCCCTTGGATGTATTTGAGAATCCTCTTAGTTGTTGTCTAGTGAATCTCTTGGGGCACTTGCATATACATGAAACAATAACTAATAGTAAAAGCTATATTAGGTCTAGTATGAGTAAGGTAGATAAGTCCACCCACAGGAGACCGATACAACATAGCATCCACCAAAGTAGTGGTACAATTAGCCCTAAGATTCAGGCTTGAAGTAAATGGAGTATGAGTGCACTTGCAATCCTCCATCATAAAATGTTGAAGAAGATCCAAAGCATACTTGGGCTATGAAACAGTGATACCAAAAATTGTTTTATCAATTTGAATCCCCAAAAGATAATGCAAAAATTCTAAATTTGTCATCTCAAAAGTGGAATTAAGCCATGAATTTATATCCTAGATCAAAGTAGAAGGGTTGCTAGTGATAAGAAGATAATTAATATACAAAATAATCACCAAAGTTTTCCCATATTGATGTTTGATGTAAACATCATGTTCGACCTCATATTGTTGAAACCCACAACTAAGGAAAAGGGAATGTATCTTCTCATGCCATGTGTAAGGATCCTGGTTAAGTCCATACAAGGACCTAGTCAGATGATCAACTAAAGGAGTAGGGCCCTCAAGATCAAAACAATGTGGTTACTACATGTAGATGTCCTCATGAAGCTCTCCATGTAGAAATAAAATCATGTCCATCTAGTCTACCTTCCATTCAAATGTGGTAGTGATAAAGAGAATCATTGTGGCTAATTCCATTCTAACCACTAGAGCAAATATCTTGTAATAGTCCACTCCCTCCTATTAAGAGAGTACCTTAGAAACAAATTTTACCTTGTGCTTCTCCACATGACCATCCAAAGTATACTTTTGGTCCTATAGATCTATTTATAGCCAAAACATTATTTCCTTATGGAAGAGGAACCACTTCCCAAATCATGTTCTTCATCAAAACCTCATATTTTTTCAACATAGCATATTCCTACTTTGGTTGTCCCTTGACCTAATAATATGTGAGAGGATCCTAAGAATTATTAACCTTTAAGATCAATTATTGAGAGGGATCCTTTTGATATCACTCGAGATAAAATAGACTAAGCATCCTTCAAAAGCATCTTAACCCACTTAGGTGTTGGATAGAATAAGAAATAATCATGTGCACTTTGTGACAATGCAACATTAGAAGCTAAAAATTAAGAATCCAACTCAAAATCACCACAAACCTTATCATGGAAAGTTGAAAAATTTTGAATTTATTTGTCATATTCAACATACCCTAAATCTAGAAAAGAAGGTGCTACCTGTGGTGTTGCCAATGAAGAGGTCAAATCAATAGGTAATGGAACTCTCATCGAAGATTAAGATGAAAATATTCTCTAATGGGAATAAATCCAACCAAAATATTGAAAGAAGCAATTAAATTTGAGATGGTCAAAGGATCAAAAGAGTCATATTTCAAAATCTCAAGTGATGGGGTGGAAGAAGCACCTAGAAGAACCTCATAAGAATGACATCTCTCTATATCAAAACCTTATGCCTTTAAGGATCATAAATATGATATGCATTTGAGGTATCTAAATAACCCATAAAAATACACTTGTGACTCTTTGATGCATCCTTCTTTTATAGATCCTTGGGTACATGATCCCATGTTGAATACCCAAAGATACTAAATTAGGACACATCACACTTATCTCTTATCAATATCTCAAGAGTTATCATACCTCAAACTAACTTGGTAGGAACTTTGTTGATGATGTGTGCTTCACAAGTGATGACCTCACCCCATAAATAATGATTCATCTCCTTGGTGTGAATCATACATCATACCATCTCTACGATCACCTTATTTTTCCTTTCAACAACACCATTCTATTCAAGAGTATAATGAACATCCTTCTAATATGCAATCATGTAAGAAGCCAAACAATCATGAAAGGCTTGACTAATATACTCATTTCATCCATCTATGATGTGGAAAATCCACAAAGAAGGCACACACTAAAGACCCAAAAATGAACTAATTATTATTGTGTAGAAAGGGCCTATAAATAGGCGAGTTCAATACAATTGGATAAGAACATATTGTGGATAAGAACATATTATCCAAAATCTTATCCATACAAAATAGAAACTATATCCATATACAACAAAATAGAAAGTTTTACGTGTCATTCCTTATCATTCCTCCCCACCGTAAGAGCATTGGGCTCCAATGCGGTCAAAAGGGAAGGAAAGTCATGAACCATCTGGCTATGAGAGATCCATCGGGCCTGATGTGGTAGTTGTCCTCGTTTGGCCACAAGGTAGGAAGTCGAAGATCCCTGGCGAGTGTGGCGCGTCCTGGTGTCAAAAAGATGATCATTCTCCAAAGGAAACTGGAAGTCAGGTACAATATCAGTAGGATGACTAATGACAGGGTCTGTCTCCAATGTAGACTCATGGTATGGTCGGAGCAAGTCAACATTGATGACATCATGGATGCCCAAGTGTGTTGGAAGATCAAGCCAAAAAGCATTCTCGGACACCTGTTGTACAATAGTGTATGGCCCAAAGCGAATGGGTTTGATCTTGCTATGGGCCGTCCCCTGGAACCTGCTATGATCAAGGTGCAACCAAACTCTATCTCCCACCTGGAAATGATGTGGAACACGGTGTTTGTCCATGGCTTTCTTTTGTTGCTGTTGGGTTTTCTGCAAAATGGAAACAATGTTAGAGTGAAGCTGTTGCAAATGGTGGATGAAGGAATGGGCTTTGTCTTGCTCTTTTTTCATATGGGTTGTGATAGGAGATGGAAGGGACAAGGGTAACTCATAAGGTGCTAAGGGTTGAAAACCTAGACATACTTCAAAGGGTGAGTGACCTGTGGAGGAATGGACAACCCGATTATATGCATGCTCAATGTGGGTAAGACTCAAATCCCATTTGGCTGGAGATGAATGGTGAAAAATACGAAGACTTTGGACAAGAGTACGGTTGACTACTTCAGTTTGACCATCGGTTTGAGGATGAAAAGCTATGGAAAAGTTAAGAGACACCCCTAAAAGTTTCCAAAATGAACGCCAGAAGTGATCGATAAAAAAAAAACACGGTCAGAGACAATACTAGTGGGTAGACCAAAGGAACGCCAGACAGTATCAAAGAAGAGTTGGGCTAAGTTGGCAGTGGAACTGGTTTTTCTACAAGGGATGAACTTAGCCATTTTACTGAATCGATCAACTATGACAAAAACACAGTCATGCTGATGGACTGTCTTAGGAAAACCACTGACTAGATCCATTGAAATACTTTCCCACGGACGAGATGCAATGGGCAAAGGCATGCTGAGGCCGAGCTTCCTGTTGGATGGCTTGGATTTGCAACAAGTGGCACACTGCCTCAAATACCTCAAAACATCACGCTGCATGTGGGGCCAGTAGAAGAATCTCTGCAAGTGATGAAGAGTTTTATGCTTGCCAAAATGTCCACCATAAAGGGTAGAATGTGCCTCCTTAATAAGGGATTGTCGAGACTCAGAGGGTACACAAAGTTTGTCCAGGCGGTAAAGCAAACCATCCTTAAGATGATAATCTTGAAAAGGGGTCAAATTTGAAGAGGAAGGATGGTGTAAATGCTTAAAAACTATGGCAAAGTCATGGTCATGAGGATACAAAGAAGGCCAAGACTAAAATCCCAAGTGTGAGGTAGTAACAATAGTCAAAGCATGGGAGGAAGGAGGATGACTTAGGCAATCAACCACAGAATTTGTACTACCCTTTTTGTATTTTATGACAAGGTGGAATTGTTGAAGGTAAGAAGCCCATTTCATGTGGTGAGCTTCTTGGATTTTATTCTGAGATTGGAGAAACTGCAAAGGCAAATGATCTGTATGAACAATGGTTTCTTTGCCTAAGAGGTAATGATGCCAATATTTGATAGCTTGGACTAAGGCATAAAGCTCTTTGTCATATGTAGAATAATTTTGCTTGGCAATGGAAAAGGACTCTGAATGATAAGCAATAGGATGACCATTTTGTTTGAGGACAACACCAAGGGCAAATTGAGAAGCATCAGTTTCAATCTCAAAAGGTTGTCTAAGGTCAGGAATAACGAGAACAGGAGCAGAACAAAGCTTATCTTTCAAAGTGGAAAATGCATGGGAATGGGCAGGAGTCCAATGGAAAACAAATTTTGCCTTAGTCAAATTATGCAAAGGAGTAGCAATGGTGGAATAGCCTGGAATAAACTTGCGGTAGAAGTTGGCTAGGCCAAGGAAACTTCGTAACTCAGTGGCAGTGGTAGGAGTAGGCCAATTAAGGAGGACTTCTACTTTGCTAGGATCCACCTGAATACCTTGCTCATCAATGATAAAGCCAAGGTAGGAAATAGAATTTTGCCCAAAAGAGCACTTAGGCAAATTGGCATACAATTGATGTTGTTGAAGGATGGAAAGAACATGATCCAGATGCTGCAAATGGGTCTCCCATGTAGGAGAAAATATGAGAATATCATCAAGATATATGATTACATATCTATCCAAACAGTCTCTGAAAACTTCATTCATGAGCCTCATGAAGGTAGCAGGAGCATTGGTGAGGCCAAAGGGCATAACAAGCCATTCAAAAAGACCCATATTTGTTTTGAAAGTTGTCTTCCATGTATCTTCAGCCTGGATGCGGACCTGATGATATCCACTTTTGAGATCAATCTTAGTGAAAAACTTGGCTCCCTGAAGTTGGTCTAAGAGATCATCAATACGAGGGAGTGGATATCTATTTTTTATTGTGATTTTATTAAGTGCTCGAAAATCAATGCAAAGATGCCAAGTGCCATATTTTTTTAGAACAAGAAGAATAGGAGAGGCACAAGGAGAAATGCTTGGTTTAATGAAACCTTTATCTAGCAGGTCCTGAATTTGCTTCTTTATTTCATCATATTGCAAAAGTGATTGCCTGTACATGGGGGCATTAGGAAGAGGTGCAGCTGGAACTATATCAATAGTGTGGTTAATGGCCCTTTCTAGAGGTAAGCAAGTGGGCTCTTGAAAAACACTTTGATATTTGTGCAATATGTTATCAATTGCTTTGGGTCTATTGGATTTAGAAGTTGTTGCTGAAAAGTGCTTATGTTGTGGATGAATGAAAATGAGAGCAAGTGCCTATGCTTGATTGGCTGCTTTGCATGCTTGTCTACAACTTAGCAATAGATTATTGGAGTGCTTGGTAGGTTCTTGAATTGAGTGAATGAGATAGTGCTTATTATCTTGTTGCAATGTGTATGTATTTTTGTAAGCATCATATGTAGCACGCCTATCATATTGATAGGGCTTACCAAGCAAAAGACCACAACAATCCATTGGGGTCACATCACAAGTGACCTTATCTCTGAACTTTGGACCAAAGGCAAATGCAAGAGTGCATGTGTGTGTAATCTGTGAAGAGGTCTCACTATCCTTCCATCCAAGGGAGTAAGGATGAGGATGTGGAGAAGTAGGGAGCTTGAGCTTATCGACAATGGACTGCGCGATCAAGTTCTTTTGCGAGCCATTATCGATGATACAATCGACTACAAAGTCATGGCATGCAAATGAGCACGCATGATGAAGAGATTGTCACGGTCTCGAGCATCAGAATGATGATTCATTACAAGATTGAGTTTTCCTTTCAACTCCTCATAGACCTTCTCTTCACCAGTAGTCTTGATGGGGTTATCATTGGTTCCCTCATCAGACTGTACAAACAAGGTCTTCTTCTTCTGCAATTGTCTACATTCAGATTTAAGATACCCTTTTCATTTACAATAATTACAAAATTTTTGAGACTTAGCATTAGAAGAAGAAGAAGAAGCATGAAATATATTCTTAGAAGTAGAGTACTGAGAAGGAGTGGGAGTAGGAGAAGAATGAGAAGGGGGAAAGTAGGAAGAGCTCCGTGGTGCCTATTGTTGAGGACGAGGTGATGGCTTTGAACCTCCTGAAGAGTAGTGGTTCCCCTTGTGTTGTGCTGCAAACTTCTCCTCTGCAAGTTGTGCCTATTTGAAAACATCATCAAGAGTTGTACAAGAAGTGTACTTGATTTCTCGATAAAAGTGTGCGAGAAGACCACTTTTGAATTTGGCAATAAGGGAAGTAGTGGGATCTGAAATGCGAAGCAACACGCGTAATCTATTGAATTGATGGACATAGTCCTGAATGGACTGATTCTTGCCCTAACGAAGGTGAAGCCAATGGTTGAGGAGATCATCATCATAGTTGGATGGATAAAAAGTGGCTTTCAAGGCCGTAACCAAAGCATCCCAAGTTGAGATGGGGTTCTGAGTTCCTTGGCATTCGGTAATGAGAACCTTAGCCATGCCAGAGAGTTTGAGCTTGGAAAATGGAACTTTTTCATCGTCCAGGGTTTGAGTGAATTCAAACCAAGTCTCCATATCTAAGATCCAGGTATTGAGGACATCAGGATCCCTAGAGCCTTCGTAGATCTTGACTTCACATTTAGGAGAATGAGTATGAGAGGGGGAGGAAGAATGTGATTGGATATCTCTAACAGTGTCGGCCAAAGAAAGAACTAAGGCAGTAACCTCAACTAATTTTTCTGCTACATTGGCAGCCATAGGTCTAGGTGGAGCCAGTGAAAGACTATGATGCCCACTAAATAAAAGATAACAAGCTTTTTTTTTTACAAAGCTTGTTTACAATAAAAGCTAAAAAGCTTTGAAAAATAAAAATTGACCGACAATTTTTTTTTTAACCTTCTCCTCTCTTTCTTTATTTTCTTTTCTTTTTGTTTTTTATTTTTATTTTACAATAAAATCTAAAAAGATTTAAATAAATAAATTTATATATGTGAAGAAAAGATTTTTTTTTTATTATTTATAAATGAAAAGGCATAGCCTTTATACCTATGCATTCACAAGAGGGAAAAAGGCAACGGATGCGCACGTTCGTGCAGAGAAGAGCTGCAACCAATGCAGGTAGAGAGAACGACAACCAATGTAGACAATGTTGCAATAACCGAGGTAAGAAACAGTGCAGTGACCGAGGCAATGTCAGTGTGATGGCGATAGACAATGCACGTGAGCTAATCTACAACAAGTCTGACCAGTCAATGCACAACATAAACCATAGTGAGCAACAATGTCAACAAGGAGGCAAAAGGCGACGAGCACCTACAATGATGGTCTGTGAAGGACAATGTAACAGGTGACAAAAACAAGCAACAAAAATGTGTAGACTGTGTGAAAGCAACGAATGTGGACAAGGCTGCAAAAAAAAATTCACAGAGTGGGGAAGCAGTGTTGATGTCAACACAGCCGATGTGGATGACGCTCAATGGGGTGAAATAGATCAAAGTGTGGGCAAAAATAAAAAGGACCGAATATAGAGGCAAGAAAGGTCGTGGCAGAGATTACAACCAAAGGCAATTGCGAAAACGATCTCACCCTGTAAAAATATATGCTCTAAAACCAACTGATGTGGAACACCACAAGAAGGGTTACACACTCAAGACCCAAAAATGAACTAATTATTATTGTGTAGGAAGGGCCTAGATGAGTTCAATACAATTGGATAAGGACATATTGTGGATAAGAACAGATTGTCCAAAATCTTATCCATGCAAAATAGAAACTATATCCATATACAACAAAATAGAAAGTTTTATGTGTCATTCCTTATCAATCTATCATTAGACATTTGATTTTTTCTATCTAGCTAATTCTCAACAAGAGCCTTGAAGGTATTGAATCTATCAAAGACCTCATCCTTAGTGCAAATAGTATACAACCACACATATATAGAAAAATTATCAATAAAGAGGAGTAAGTACCTATTTCTTGAAATATATGGTGTACCCATAGGTCCATAAATATCACTATGTATAATATCCAAGGGATGAGAGGCTTATCTTGCAATCCCTTTTAGAAAAGTCTACCTATGATGCTTCCCTATAATACATCCCTTACATGCACCACTTGGAGGGAATATGTATGGAAGTCCAATGGATATATGATGTTGAGTGAATAACTCAAAGATATATAGATGAGATGCCCAAACCTATGATGCCACTTTTGAATCTCATTATCTACATGTGCACCCATAGCAAAAAAATATTTAATTCTAGAAGAGGAAACAAAAAAGGTTGACCTTTAATCCAACTTATACGTTTGGTTAAACTCATCCCAATAGCTAGAAGCAATAGTTTTAACATAGTTTTTAACATCCACAGTACCATAGGCCATGATATGATCCTCATGGAGGATGTTATTTACCTAATATATGGTTATCCAACCATATTCTGGTTACTAAAGCATGGTGTACAACCCTAAACATCGTAGGATTCAAACCTTGAACCTTTATTCAAAGTTTCAAAGTCTCCACCATTAGGCCACTTAGATTGTACAACAATATGCATGTTAAATGGGTCTATATACCTTATGCATTAATTAAATGTATGCTAGTACCTACTTAATATAGTTCTTGTGACATCAAATTACATAGTGTAGGTTTTATCTACACCTCGAATTGTCAAAGCTGAAATATTAGATGGTACACCTATGATAATTAATTCCTAAGCTTAGTCTCCTCATAATTTCATCTTGAAGTATGTGAATTATCATATTACTTTTAAATATTTGGTCATCTTCAAGGTCTTCATCATCCTCTATAAATTCTAGATCTATATTCTAATTTATGATGCCATCTTCATCTAGCTTGTGTAGTAGGTAGTTGCAATATGGATAATTTTTAATCTTGATCACCTTCCCATCCTTAACTACATTCATGTGGGTTTAATCTATTTCTAAGTAACCATCTAACAACTTGCATGTCTATTCCTCTAGATAGCAACATAGCAAAGTATGGAGGAAGGTTGACAATTATTACTTTTTACACTACTACCAACTATGGGTATCTAGCTATGGTCAAGATTAGGTCCTTAAGAACTTCTACTACATTTACCCTAGTGTTGTCCATTTGGATAATATTCCTAGTCATTTTGGTATACTATAGAACCATCTCTTTAAAAATAATTGTTGTCATAATTGTTAATATTGTCCTTGAATCTACTATACAAATTAACAAATACTTTTTAATTTTGCATGTTGCATAAAAAGGAGGTGAATTTAGTGTTTTAGGCTTTGGGGCATTTAGTATATCAGTTGCATAGACTTGAATATCTACTAGATGCTATGCTATCAAGTTTTATTACTCAATTATGTTGGTCTAAGCAAGCTTTGATTGCTTATTCTTGGTGTAACTCCTTTCTTATTCTTCCAAAGCTTCTTTGGAGTAAATCCCATTGACTAGACAAAACTAATACCTCTAATATATTTTAGCATTTTTTTATTTCTTCTTTGATGTTGAAATTGAATTCTATAGAGGTACTCTCACTTTGTCCTATGAACTTTTGATATTGCCTTGTGGATATTGCATGACTTTTATCAGTGAAATATGGATGCTTCATTTACTGTTCAACCTCCTTTTAAATCTAATCTATTTTCCTATTACTCTTTTTATCCATAGCTTATCTATCATTCCTTTATTCATTTTGTCTATTTTAAGTTATTTTTCTTTATCTATATATCTATCCTTACTAGTTTATGCTTCTACCTTTTCTATTTGAGGTGCATGCATGGCATTATTTTTGTAATTTTATTTTTCTTTTGTTTCTCCTATTGTGTTGCTACTAGACCTCTATCTTTCAAGTGTAATGGTGGCCTCCCTCTCCTAAGCACCATTGTATCCTTACTTGCTTTTGTCTATTTTCTAGTGGATTGCTCTTTGAAACTTTCCTTTCATCCCTAGTCTCAACCCCTTTTTGATTAGCACATATGATATCATATCCAAGGGTTGACTCTTCATCTATATCCATAGCACTAACAGTGACAAAGATAGGATTATTGGGGTTGGATAAGGCAAGAAGTAATTGTTAAGATTAAGGTTGTTGGTATAGAGACTACTTGATCTAAGATGGAGACCTGTTAGGCTTGGTATTTTTTATTATACTGGATTATTTGAGAATACCTAATGGCTCCAACATAATTTATAGGATCATGCCCCTCATTGCATAAAAGCACCATGCTAGGTTAACATCTAAATTGATAGTCAATATATGGTTGCAAGTTTGATTTATTACTTAATTAGCAACTTGTTGAAACACCTAATATTTCTAAGATACGAGGTCTTTCATGGTTTCTAATTTTGATGCTATTGCTACAATTTTGTTTTAGTATTATTTTGAAATATCAAAGTTTTGATCACTTCCACCATCTAGCTTATCACAAAATTATTAGTCGACTTATTGTTCATGTTGGATGGAGTAGGAGGGGATGGAAGTTATGGTTGAAAAGTGATAGTGTATGATATTTTTTGGCTAGGATGTGTAATAATATATGGCAATAGATATGGATTAGAAGGACATTTAACTAAGGATTTAGAATGGAAAAAATGGAGGGTGTAGAACTAGGCACTGGTGTATTTTGATTTATATGGGTTGTATAGGCCATCAATGGACCAAGACGTAGTTTCCCTACTCTAATATAATGTCTTATACCCAACTACCTCTTCAAAAGCTATAACTATAATATGATGATTAACACTACAAATCATCAAAGCTTATATCAGTCTATAAACCTTTGATGTAGTAATGCAATGCTTATTATTTATTTGGCCCAATATTTTATGGAATAAAATTTAAGGTTCTTAAGAATATAGTATTAAAATAATATATGTTTTCTTTAAGGATACCTTTGTATCATGTTTAATTGGAAAAAACCAAAATAACCATTACCCATACTACCAAATCTATGCATAAAATATTCTATAATTGGTGTCCAATTTGTAACATAATAAATGGTTAACTCTCTATACCATAATGTAGCCTTATCATGAAGAGAGTAGATTAGTAAATCTACATTATATCCTCTTGGATGTAATGGATCAAGTTGAGTGTTAACAACTCACTGAGATGATCCAATGCCATATTATTCGTACTTCCATCGAAGGTAGAAAATGCTTTCATAGCTACTAGGGGAATAAGATACTAAGCCACTACATTTAATGGTCCTTGGTAGGTCCATTTGGGAAGTTGAATTTGTGGCATAGAAGTGTAGACACCAAAACAACACCAATCCGATTATGTGATTGCAAACACGGATCACCTTAGCACACACAACCCCAAGGGCAGCCCCCAGAGGTTAAACAATGGTCCTAACCACTCTCACAGTAGTTTTGGAAGGTCAAAAATCATTTTGGCACCTTCAAGCACTTTGATCAATATTCGTTCCACCCAGGGACAAATTCAAACTGGGATTCGCTCCTCCCATGGATGAATTCATAATTCGCTCCAGGGTGGGGCAAATTACAGGTTTGACGGGAAAAAAGTCAAATCTTGACAAATGGTAGCTTAGACCCACCACTTAATGTTTCCTTCATTGCATGGGAGTGTGGGTGAGTGTTTTCGAGCATTAGAGGCTGTTACAAGGGCAGTCATGAAGTCCCTATTCAAGGAGGAATCTCCTTCCTCTTGGGAAGGCATGATTGCCAAGTGGCACCTCTGCATGCCCAATTCAAGAGACCTCCAGGTCTATAAATTGGTGAGTTTCCTCACCCCAAAAAGGAGAGAGTAAGAGCATTTTTGAGCAATGAAGTGCTGCCATTTTACTTCCCCATACATCCTTGTGCGATTTGTGCCTTTCACATCCTTGATCTCTTTTAGAGAGGAGGTCATTGGGTGACTATTGGAAGGACGAATATTGAGCCCAAAACCCGACACTTGACCACAGTATACCAACAAATTTGCCGACAACACCTTGTAAGAGATTTTGGACCCATCCTAAGTGGATTGGTGCCAAAATCAGACCCCAAACGGTGGGTGGCCCGCCTGGGCGCCCCCGCATTGCTGCAGGCCTAATCGCCCTTTTTAGGAATGATTGGGAACATGTGGCAGATTTTCCTTTCTATAATTTTCATTTTTGCATCCAATTATATGATGCTTAGATAGGTTGTCATTTAAATTTCATCTCGTTTTGAACAATTTTGATCATGTTTCTATCTTCGTTCGCTTTTACTAACTTGCAGGTAGCATCATCAAATTACTATTGATGGAGGTCAAACTGGGAAAATCCGACCATCTGGGTTTTCCCAAAATACCCCCAATTAGCTAACCCCAAATTTGCAAGTCTTTTGGAGCTTACTAGGCAGGACATTTGGGACAGTACCTTTTCGGCATTTTGTTGTAGGTAAATTCGTCCCTCCCCGGAGCGAATTCAAATCGGCGAGGAATTTCTTGACTGTTCTTTTTACAGTGCCCTCCTGGTGATGTCTTGATGCCCCTATAAAATTTTTAGAGCCTTTGGATTCATTTTAGTCATAGTTTAATTCATTTCTCTCATTCACTTATCGTAGGCTTAGGGATTGCATGCTTTTTTTATCCGTAGGTGCTATTGATTATCTTTTGTTTCTTTGAACGTAGGATCAAAACATCGGAGGAGCAGCAAGGAATCAAAATTCATAGACACAAGTGACGACGACATTTTGGTCCACCCATCTTACATGTGGGCATGCGAAAGAAGGATGGCTATCCATGGATGTAACCAAGAGATGACTTTAACGCTCCTCGCCCCTGAAAAGGGAGGATGCGAATTGTAATCGAATTGGGAAATACATCAATAAAAGAAAAGGGTTGTTATTTCATTTGGGTTTCAATTCATGCTTTCTCCATTTCATGCATTTTTAATTCATAGGATTTAGTGTTAAGTTTAGTTCCGTTTTGCATCGTGCTTGGAGTTTTTCATTTTTTGTTTTCGTATCCTCGTGCTTTCAGTGGCGATCACGGTGGGATGCACTATGAAGAGCCCCTTTGGATGCCCATTATGAGTGGCCACCACATGATGAAGTGCTAGAGTGGCATAGTTTCCATGAGGAGAGGCCACACGATGATGGCATCCCTCCTTTGCCCCCCATAACTGTTAGAACCAATAGACAAAATCTAGAGTGCAAGACTCTTCAAACCGGGTGAACTAACTCTGCCTGCCCCTTTCACACATATGAAAGGGAGCATGAGGAAGATGATTACATTCCTCAAGGGCAATATACAACGTAGGGGCCATGCGCCTCTGCACCAACTAGATACCATGATCATCCACTAAGGCCAGAGCCTCGGGTGAATGTCGCCAACCTCGACAGAGGGAAGCGACCTATTGAGATCTCGGATCATCATGACCGAGGTAAGTGCATAGGAGAGGCATCTAGGCCTCCTAGGCTCAATATGGCAAAAAAAATCGACCTGGAAGTCACCAGACATGCCGCCCGCCAAGCGTAGATCATGTGGCTTGAGCGTGACCAACAGTAGCTAGAGCATTTATATCGCCTTAGCAAAGAGCGCATTAGGCGCCAAACAGATGAGCTGCTACATAACCCGGTGCCTAAAAGGGTTCCAACCCCGTGCACCCAAGGGGCAAAACCATATGAGAGGCATAATCCCTTGGTGCGAGATAGGTCTCCGTGAACTTACCAAGTGTTGCCTTTGAGACCTCCTAGACCTGAGCGGGAGGCCATTCCTCGAAACAACGATGGGTACCCTCCGCGGGGACCCACCCTAGGTCATAGGTATCACCTAGAGATTCCTTAGGAAGCTTATGAGGAGTATGATCAAGAATATGAGCGGGCCAAAACACCCTACCTAGGCGGAGGAGTTGCCATCCGGCCACCCCTTCAGAGGCCTCAAGTCTCCCACAACCCACAATGGGAGCAAACCAAAGAGGAAGAAATTAAATCTTTCGATGCATACAAAGCACTGCTAGAGCATCTGGAGTCTGTGGAAACCAAAAATTTTGGGCCCTAAAATCCCACTTTATGCCAGCTCCGTAGTCATCCTATGCATCCATTAGTGCCAACACCTCCTTACCCTGAGCACTTTAAGTTGCCTCAGTTGGCAACATTTAGAGGTGAGGAAGATGCTCAAGAGCATGTGACGAGATTCCTGAGCCAATGCTTCGGCATTCAGGACAATGATGCTTTGTTATTGAGAACATTTATAACCACATTCGTAGGCCCTGCCTCGGATTGGTTTACCCAATTACCAAAGCACAACATCAAAAACTTAGATCAGTTAGTGGATGCGTTCCTCGAACACTTCACCTTCAATACCAAGAAGAAGGCATCACTAAGTGACTTAGCTAGCCTTAAGAAGTATGAGGAGGAGACCATGGCGGCCTACGGGAATCGATGGAGGACATTGCTTTCGAAGCTGCCCTACCTCCCTCCTATGTCCGACCTCAAATGTTCTCCAAAATTTGTTTGAGATCGATCTCTATGCTATTGCAGTTGCAGCAATATGCCACCCTAGAAGAAGGTCTGGCACAAGCCAGAATTATTGAAGAGATCAAAATACAGGATGGCAAGATAGCCAAGCCTAAGAAAAAAGAGTGGACTAAAAACACTAAAGTTGGGACCACACAACAAAAACCCGTTGTGGTTAACCAAGTTGCAATCAACGTCCCTAAACCTGTGCAAGCAACTCAGCCTCAAAAGGCTAATTATCAGGTAGTGCCTCCCAACAACTATGATAGAGAAAATCAGAGGCAAGAACAGAGTCAACAGCATCGCCCTAGGTGACAATTCACACCCTACACAAAGTCCAGGGAATCCTTGTTTGACCGCTTGTTAGCGGCAAACCTGATCAACCTGCCAGAGATTCAGACTATAGATCCCAATGCACCCAAGCCTAAGGGGTATAGAGAGGACTTGTACTGCAGGTTCCATAGGCGGCAGGGACATGACCTAAATGCCTATTGGAAATTTAAGGGCTTGGTGCAAGACCTGATTGATAACAAGACACTAGCGGTGGATAATCCCGTCGCACCAAGCAATCAACAAATGGAGGTCTTCAAAGACCCCTTGCCTACTCATGCTCCATAGGAAAAGACCCTACAAGTTAACGAGGTCACACAGAACTGCCCCATGTAGGGGTATGTAGGGATGATCAATATAGTGACTCGAAATAGGAGGTATCCGAGCATGAATGCTCCTGCGACAGCTGCAGGAGAGGTGCCAACAACATCGCAACCACAACAGCACCTTGCACAACCTCCTCCACCTAGGCCGGTGGCCACACTTCGGACCAAACTCACTCAGAGTTTGAGGACCACATCAGCTAGGCTCTCCATATACGAGCTTATACAACAATCTCTAATGGATATTTTGAAAGCCATCGAGTTGCAGCCCCATGAGACAAATTCTTTCAACAACTTTGTGGGACATGTAAAACGATGCACTGAGCCGATCATCACATTTTGAGAAGATGAATTGAGATCAGTGACTGATGACATGGTGGATCCACCCCTGCACATTATCGCGTGGGTCAACGGGATCCCATACAAGAGGGTGTTGATAGACACTGGCTCGTCCAGCAACATCATCACAACCGTGGCTCTCAAACATCTGAAGTTGCTCGCATCTCACATCACAACTTCCACCTACACTCTGCGAGCATTCAATGATGCAATCTACTCGACAGTTGGCACAATAGTCCTACCAATCCAAGTGGGACAAAAGACCATACCTACATTGTGCCACATATTGGAGGGTGAGATGGCCTACAACATCTTGTTGGGCCGGCCATGGATCAGGGACATGAAGTGTGTCCCTTCGATAGCTCACCAATGTTTAAAGTATACATTTGAAGGGGAGGTGCATGTAGTCCCGACGGACTTGGAACCCTTCAAGTATTGTAATGCGGTGCAGATGATGCCACAATCGACCCTGCCATCAACACATTTGGATTTCCAGTTAAATCCATCTAAACAGGGTACGATTCCATAGGCATCCCCGTTAGCAAGTTCTTCAAAATCCCAGTCGGGTTCATCTTCATCGTCTGGTCCTCCACCAACGACACCATCTATGGGGGCCAAACAGAAGGACAAAGGGAAGAAACCCCTGGAAGAGGCAAAACCTTTGGAAGAGACACTGCCATTAGTATCAACTATCTCTATGGAGGAAATGCCTAGCCGAATGGAAGTCGAGGCTCCTAGTCCACCCGACATGGAGTGGACTCAAGGAGAACTTCCATTCCCTCCCCCTCAACCGCCAACGATCAATGTTGAAATGGCCAATACGGGCCTGGGGGAGTATCTAGTGTGGAATATTGTAGCAACACCCACACTAGAGTCCATGCAGGACATGGGGAGACCTCGCCTTCCCATTGGCACTATTGTTCCCCTAGGCTACCCGTCGAACCAGACAAATTTTGTGTATGGGGGCCTTGATCATGGCATTGCACCATGCACGCAAGAGGACGAAGATGAAGAGCCTTTTGCTGAAAATGTCAATTATTTGTCTAACCCAGACTTTGCTCTGAGATACCTTGGCCAATGCAATTGGCACGGATATGGGTTAGGCAGATATGAGCAAGGGATACGTGTTCTTTGCCAACCAAGATACCAAATGCCATATGACAAGTCAGGGGTAGGGTTCAACCACCCCCTCCCCTTGGACATCTTGGTGGAGAACATGCAAGGCCTAGGGATAGGCAACAAGGGGGGATTGGCATCAGATCCATATGCCAACCCTAACACCACATATACATTGAGGGATTATCTCCCATTAATGGCAATCAACCTTGTTGGCCCTAGCAATCCCTTCCCTTCGCTCGAGAGAGGAGAAAGCTCGAGAGCTCATTTTCAGGGAGAGTCTAGACAATGTCAAGAAGGGTCCTCAGAGGATGAATCAGAGTATGAACTAGCATCATATGACCCCTTCGAATCAGATAGCGATCACTCACAGGTGATCCCCATGGATGATTATCAAGAAAGCCTCTTGACAATGTTCCCCTTGGATGCTCCCATCGAGCAAGCACCACTCCAAGGAAATCAAGTCCCCCCGTAGAGAGCGGAACAACCTAGGTGGGGCCAGATCAATTTGCTTGAGCAAGGCGAGCCTTTAATGCCACAAGCAGTCGGAGCCAACGAAGGCCTTTGGATCTTCGATAGTGATTATGAAGATGAAATAGAGATGACATATCTTAATCACATGCGACAGATGCAGCGACCATATCCCTTGGAGATTAATGACATGTTCGAACAATTAAACATAAGGCTTGGGCATGAGTGGTACGTAGACCCAGCGTGGTGGGACCAAGTGTTGGATCCGCTACTCTGGGCATACGAAGCATACCTTCCACCTAGAGACCCTATAGTGCCATCAGTGCCGAGGGTAGACCCTATCTTCTTATCCGCACATAGGGCCGATCCATTCGTGCCCGTCCCTCTAGAGCCAGATCCAGAGCATAGAGAGCATCCAGGATGTTCGAGCAACCACACCCGTGGTAATGGAGACCAAAATCATTCCATCAACATGATCTCCATTGACTTAACCACCCCCATCCATAATCCGACCGATCCAACATAGTCATTGTCTCTAGACATAGATGCCATAGACTAGGATCGCGTCAATTCCCCTCCATCCCCATCCGAGTACTGGCCTTTCGGTGAAATGCTTCATTTTACCCTTGGGCCAACTCAGGATATCTTCCATGCTGAAGAGGGACCCGAGGTTCCTAACGATGATCTAAACTCAGCAAATGATATCCACTTGATCCCAACTCCACATCAGTTGGAAGACGGATCCCACATGTCGGTCGAGGAGACGACTGACGTAGACATCGGCTCAGATCCAATGAATCCATAGATCATCAAGCTAGGGGTAAGTTTATCCCTCGAAGAGCAAGCCGACTACATTGCCCTTCTCAAAGAGAAGAAGGAGGTTTTTGCATGGTCATACAAAGACATGCCGGGACTAGATCCGTAGCTAGTCATGCATAATCTAACGCTTGATCCGACAGTCAAGCCAGTTAAGCAAAAACTACGCAAGATGCACCCAAAAGTGGCCTTGATGGTCAAAGATGAATTGCAAAAGCTGTTGGATGCATAGTTTGTCATCTACGTGGATTATCCACCATGGCTGTCCAACATGGTGCCCATCAAGAAGCCCGACGGGAGGATTCGCATATGCACTAATTTTTGAGATCTAAACAAAGTGAGTCCTAAGGATGATTTTCCCTTGCCGAGCATCGATGCATTGGTAGACGCTACAGTGGGTCACGAAATGCTTTCCCTCATGGATGGTTTCTCGGGATACAATCAGATTTGTATCAATCTCGAGGACCAGCTAAAAATGGCATTCACAACGCCTTGGGGAACATTTTGTTATAAGGTCATGCCTTTTGGCCTTAAAAATGTTGGTGCCACCTACCAACGTGCCATGACATACATCTTCCATGATTACATGCACAAGACTTTGGAAGATTACATGGATGATTTGTTGGCCAAATCTCTTTTGCGCCCGGATCATCTCGGTGACTTAAGCAAGATCCTCGATCGCCTCATGGAGCATAAAGTCAGACTGAATCCCAAGAAGTGCATTTTTGGCATCACATCTGGAAAGCTCTTGGGTTTCATAGTCTCAAAATGAGGCATCGAGGTGGACCCAAACAAAGTCAAGGCAATCCTTGAAATGCTTCCCCCAACTACCATCAAGCAGCTCAAAAGCCTGCAGGGAAAGGTCGCGTCGATCAAGCGCTTCATAGCGCAGCTATCTGACAAGTGCCGACCAATGAACAAATTGTTGCACAAGGGGGTAGCATTTCACTAGGATGACGAGTGCCGATCAGCCTTTGATGACATCAAACAATACTTGGCTTCATCGCCAGTATTGGCACCACCTAGACCAGGAGTGTCATTCTACTTATACATCTCAGCTACTGAGGTGGCACTGGGAGCCATGTTAGCCCAGAAGAATGAACTTCACAGAGAATAGGCTACTTACTATCTTAGCCGCACCCTGGTCAACTATGAACTTAACTATGCATACGTTGAAAAACTCTGCTTGGCAGTGGTGTTTGCTACCAAAAAGTTGTGCCATTACATGCTGAGCAACAAGACGTATGTTGTGTCTAAGGAGAATCCATTGCGGTACATGATGAGTCGTACTTATCATAGTAGTCGCACGACAAAATGGATCATGTTGTTGATGGAATTTGACATAGAGTTTATCGGACAAAAATCCATAAAAGGTCAGGTCATAGCCGATCAACTAGCGAGAGGCTCCTCTCGAAGACGATCAGCCTCTGACCATAGAACTACCCGATGATGGGGTCTTCCATGTCTCGGAATCACCAGATTCTGATGAGCCTGAGTCACGAGCCGACATAACCCTATTTTTTGATGGTTCTAAATGTGAGCAAGGTGGTGGCACGGGAATAGTATTCTTCACACCGCAGGGTGCTCCAATGCCCTTGTCATTTAAATTAAATTTCCCATGCACCAACAATAATGCAGAGTATGAAGCCTTGCTCATAGGTCTTCAGACAACAATCACCATGAACATTAAACGATTGAACATCTTTGGTGATTCGCTGTTAATCGTCAACCAAGTCAAAGGGGTATTCCAATGCAAATGCCCAGTTCTACAGGCCTACAAAGCCCTAGTGGATAAATTCTTGGCAAAGCTTGAATGGTACGACATCGAGGCACTCCCTCGGTCATCGAATCATTTTGTGAACACTATGGCCTCCTTGGGGTCACTAATCCCGCAAGACATTTCTGGTGATATGACAACCATTCAAGTCAAAACACTATCGCAATCAGCGATGGAGCGAGCAAGCTCTGATTTAACGCCAGGAATCCACTTGATCCAGATTGAGCCGTCCATGGACAGGTTCTCTTGAATCCACGATCATTTGAATCATGCCAACTAGGGGTCCTTGTTCTCCCCTACTCCCATTAATAGCAATACAACGCTATTCTTGCAAGTTCTCTCCCGCTCAGCTTTTTCTAGGGATGAACTTCAAGAGGGATTGGTTGTTCATACCGTCGAGGCTTTCGATCAATAGGATTGGTATGCACCCATCAGGGACTACCTCAAGTTAGGTAACCTCCCGCTTGGATTGACGCATGCCGCAAAATGATCATTCAAATAGAAAGCGGCAAAGCATGTCTTTTTAGGAGACATTTTGTACCATCGGAGCTATGAAGGGATTCTCCTCCGTTGCTTGGACCAGCAGGAGTCCTCTTGGGCAATCACCCAAGCACACGACGGTACATGCGGTGGCCACTTCAGTGGTATGGCCATCGCAAAGTGCATTCTTCGCATGGGCTATTATTGGCCATCTTTAGAGCGAGATTGTTGCGCATATGTGTAGAAGTGCGTGAAGTGTCAACATCATGCAAATTTGACACACGTACCTTCCTAGGCCTTGCAGCCGATCCAGTCGGCTTGGCCATTTTCGTAGTGGGGCTTAGATCTCATCGAAAAGATCTCCCCTGCATCGTTCGACCGTCACACGTTTATCATAACGGCCACAGAGTATTTCACCAAGTGGGTGGAAGCGGTTCCGCTAACCTCTACGACTGGACCCCGCATTGTGGAGTTCATTTTGCATAACATCATATGTCATTTTGGTATTCCATCCAAGATAATCTCGGATAATGGGACGTCATTCAAGAACAAATATGTGCGTGCTTTGACCACAAAGTACAAAATTCAGCATAGTTTTTTGACACCCTATTATCCGTAGGAAAATGGGCAAGCAGAGGCGTCAAACAAAATGCTAGTTGCCATCCTCAAAAAGATAGTCGTAGATAATCATAAGGATTGGCACATTCAGATCCCACTTGCCCTGTGGGCTTATCGCACTAGCATTCGGACACCCACTGGGGCAACTCCATTTTCGCTGGTGTATGGCTCCGAGGCAGTCATGCCTCTCGAGTTGGAGATTCCTTCCCTGCGCATATCAATGCACGAGTTCATCGATGATGACACTGCACGGCAGGCCCGGTTAGACCAGCTTACGTTGCTTGATGAACGACGTGTTAATGCTCTCGAGCATTTACGTATCTATCAAGAGTGACTTAAGAAAGCATACAACATGAAAGTTCACCTGAGGGACTTTCAGGTTGGTGACTTGGTCTTGAAAGAGAACCAACAGAACTCTAGTTTGCCGTCCCATCTAAGGGACAAGTTCATGGCAAATTGGTTAGGTCCCTATGTAATTGATAGCAAAATAGGACCTGGAACATACCGGCTAGCCTCTCTTGACGGAATCAAGGAACTAGAACCCTTGAACATCAGTCATTTGAGGCCATTCCATATTTAAAAGAGCCATAGCCCAACCCAAAAAGCTCCAAGGATTTCCATAATCGCTTGGTCAACCCAAAAAGCTCCAAGGATTCCCATAATCGCTTGGTCAACCCAAAAATGCTCCAAGGATTCCCATAATCGCTTGGTCAACCCAAAAAGCTCCAAGGATTTCCATAATCGCTTGGTCAACCCAAAACGGCTCCAAGGATTCCCATAGTCGCTTGGTCAACCCAAAAGGCTCCAAGGATTCCCATAATCGCTTGGTCAACCCAAAAGGCCCCAAGGATTCCCATAATCGCTTGGTCAACCAAAAAAGCTCCAAGGATTCCCATAATCGCTTGGTCAACCCAAAAAGCTCCAAGGATTTCCATAATCGCTTGGTCAACCCAAAAAGCTCCAAGGATTTCCATAATTGCTTGGTCAACCCAAAAGCTCCAAGGATTCCCATAATCGCTTGGTCAACCCAAAAGTTCCAAGGATTCCTTAATCGCTTGGTCAAAAACAAGAAAATTCAAAAACAATAAAATCATCAAAAATAACAAAAATTTGCATCTCATTTCCATGCATACGCAAAATCATCATAACAATACAGAGTTCTTTTTGCATCTCACCTTCATATTCACAAAAATCAATCCATCAAAAACACAAAAATATATAGCCGCATTAAGCATCACATCCATACATTGCATATTTGTGGTCATAAAGGTCAAAGCACCATAGACTGTCATTACTTGGCAAAACCATCATCTTCTACATTTTTCCACTTTATCAATAGCTCATCACCTATAACCGCCATTCACGTTATTCTCCCACATCATAGTCAGTTGTTTTCTAATGTATCGAGAGTTTTTCGTCATTCAGTCGTCATTAGCTTTCTAGCCACATACTGTACCAAGTCAGACATATTTTACGAAGGTAGAATTCTACTTGGATCACACCTTGTTACGTAGCATCCCAACACAAGTTAAAACATATAACAAAATTCCCAAGTTGTGTGAACGAAAGATGAAACCTTGCAAAGCAATCCAGGTCACCATAAGAGAAACGGCTATCTTGCTCATCCCCCTATGCGAATGACCCCAAGAATGCTGAGAGTTGGCAAAAGGACAAGCATCCTCCCTACCCAATTCCCCAAGAATCCCAAGTTCTCAAAAAGTTGCAAACATCATAAAATTTTGCAAAAGTCAAAACTCCAAAAAATTTGACATCACCACCAAAGTGCATACATCAAAAGGCACATACAATAGTGATTCTCATCACTCACTATCCCAAATCCCTTGCTCAAAAGAAAAAAAATAATAATAAAATAAAATAAAATAAAGTGATTTTTATCACTACAAAAAGAGCAAGTATCCCAATACAATTGAAGAAAAGAAGGGAGTCGAACTTGAATCCCTAGAACTCTCAACATTTCGATGGGTCATGAGGCAAACCTCAGTATCAGTTTGGTTGATAGCCTATCGGTCATCGGTGGTAAACCTCCCGCATGACGATATATCTGTCACATTAACTTGTGTGCAGATCAATGTTTGCATGTGGATGAGCTAGCTTATGGTATCCTACGATAGCACCGTAGATTAATCTGACTAAACACAACAAAGGAGTTAGTGGAGCTAATCAGGTGATCCTCAGTACAGGTTTGGTTGATAGCCTATCTAGCACTGGCGGTATCCTGACAAACACCACATAAATGAACTCAATTGCACACACAGGGATGTGAAATAACTTGGTCAAAGACAAGTCCGATTCATACCTTGGTCAAAAGTCTTGTACGATACAACTACAGTCATGGCTAGATAGTTAAAACATCTGAGTCTCAGAAAACCTTAACATACCTTCTAAACCAACTTGCCATCTTTCATTCTCCCATCGCCAAAAAAAAAACATGTATGCCTATAAAGCTATTCACCGCAGCAATCGCCTAGGACAAAAAGCCATAAAGTTCTAAATAGTCTATGGTATGACTACCACACATTATAAATTCAATTCATCCACTCCATTTGCATATCATATCAATTACAAACATTCACATTTTTAGCACAACATATGCATTCATCACTATAACTTAACATGCATACATCCATATTCATCAATCATCATGCATAAAATCAAATCATCACATGTGCATAAAAAAAATAAAGTCATGTATATATATCATCAAAAATGCCCGTAGGCTACAAAGAACTGGTCCTGTGACCCCGCAACAAAATCCAAAAGCTCAAAACCCCCAAGCCTAAGGCGTCGGCCACCATGATCATGTAGGATCGGTGCGACGGGAACTACCCTCCGCCTCCCCCCCCCCCCCCCCCCACATAATCTCTCCCATCCACCACTACGTGTCCAACCTCCCGATGAGTCACATGTTAAATAGGCCCATCTCCTGCAATTCTTCTCCCAACACCCCCATCTCAAACCACCATCACACCAGAATCCCACCCATTTGGCAGTCAACCTCTGCCATCTCCACTAGACCATCCACCCCCAACTCCTCCCCATGCCCAAAGCATCATATCAGTACAACTGTCTGCTGATCATGTAATGATGTTCTGATTGGTAGTCCATCTATCGAAATCCACAAAATTCGATAGACATCCTCCAAAGTCACTATCATCTCCCCTATTGGGAGATGGAAGGTGTTAGTCCGAGGATCCCACAAGTTGATTAGGGCCGTCAGATAGGCCCGATCCCCAATCACTAGCTCCAACTGAGTCACCTGCTTGAGCCCAAGGGCATCAAGCCACTCCCAATTGCCACAGTTAGCGCCTCCCATGCTTCAAAAAAATAGTAGGTACACGATACCGGCTCTTCACAACCTGCAAAAGAAAACAAAATAAAAACATTAAAATAAAAAAAAATTTTCACACTAGTTTTATTTCTTTTAATATTTCACTAATTTTATTTTCAATTCTAAATTTGAAAAACAAAATAACAAACAAAATGAAACCAATAACTTGCGGTTTAAAAAAAAAAAACTATAATACAAGAAACTAATAAAGAGGGAACACTTACTGGTCTCGCTTCGGCTCCACCGCTCGATCTGGTTCGTGCACTCATGGTGGCGAGAGAAATTCGGCAGTGCTTCGCTTCGTAGAATTGACCTCCTCCTCCCCAGAGCTCCAAATCGCAAGAAAATTCGAGTGCAAATGAGCCCAAACCCTAGTTTTGGCCTTTAAATAGGCTTTTTGAGCTCATATTCGTTCCTCCCTGGGATGAGCACTCTGGTTAGCACTCATCCCACCCTGGAATGAATACTCAATAGGAATTCATCCCACCCCGGGATGAATTCAGAGCAAAAATTTCAAAAAACAACAAAAATGAACAAAAATGCACCAAAAACAACTAATAAACTTGCCCAATGAGAGTGCTTTTGCACTTGACATTCCGGGCATGCAAAATAGATGTTGGGGTCACAAATCCTCACTATCCTACTCCCTAAGAAGGCTACCATAGCCGGACCACTCCACGGGAAGACGGATCTTCAAGAATTTCATCCCCAAACGGCGTCCCCAAAAGGGTCAAAACCCACCCAAAAATAGCAATAGAGTTGCCGAACGAAGGCACCTTCGCGCCTGACATTCTTGGCATCCAAAACAGACATTGGGGTTATAAATCGTCACCATCCTACTCCCTAAGAAGGCCACCATGGCCGGACCGCTCCACGGGAAGACAAATTTTTGACAATTTCAGCTCCAAAAGGCGTCGCCAAAAGGGTTAACACCCACCAAAAATAGGTCTAAATGTCGGAAAACTGCACACACATTCAAAGATAAATCTCTGAAGGCACCCTTACCTAAGTCATCTTGGGTCAAGCGACTCATCACTTTTCTCATGTCGGTCATTCCCTCATCGATTCGTCGCTTGAGGGGGTAGTCACACTTAGTCACCAATCAACAAAAACACACCCAATCATGGAAATGGCATGCATTCAAAGAATCATTGACAAAGACAATCATGCTCCTGCTTGGGGTAGTAAAAAAGCAATAATCACAAGCTGATCAAATCACTTGGCATTCGTGAATCATGAACTCAAGGTTCCCACAGACAAAAGGTTGTGCCCTTTGCCTATTCATGATTGATCAATGTCCAAGCTCAAGTAACACCTCACCGAAAAAGGTTAACACTTGAATTGAGTTCCTTCGCTCGTCAAAGGCAAGGATTCAAGAATGCATGCCCTTTCCATACTTGGGGCATCAAAATTTGGTTAGGTTACTAAGAAACCCTAATCATTAGTGCTTTGGTTATCTATTTTTGCTCGACGCTGTGCCTTGCAAAACGCATCCCAAAAAGGGGCATCTGTAGACACCAAAACAACACCAATACGATTATGTGACTGCAAACACAGATCACATTGGCACACAAAGCCCCAGGGCAGCCCCTAGAGGTTAAACAATGGTCCTAACCACTCTCACAATAGTTTTGGAAGGTCAAAAATCATTTTGGCACCTTCAGGCACTTTGCTCAATATCCGTTCCACCCAGGGATGAATTCAAATTGGGATTCGCCCCACCTAGGGATGAATTCACAATTCACTCCAGGGTGGGGCGAATTATAGGTTTGACGGGCAAAAAGTCAAATCTTGACAAATGGTAGCTCGGATCCACCACTTAACGCCTCCTTCATTTCATGGGAGCATGGGTGAGCGTTTTCTAGCATTAGAGGCTATTACAGGGGCAGTCATGAAGCCCCTAATCAGGGAGGAATCTCCCTCCCCCTGGGAAGGGCATGGTTGCCAAGTGGCGCCTCTGCATGCTCATCCCAAGAGACCTCTAGGTCTATAAATTGGTGGGTTTTCTCACCCCAAAGGGAGGAGAGGAAGAGCAATTTGGAGCAATGAAGTGCTGCCATTTTATTTCCCCATACATCCTTGTGCGATTTGTGCCTTCTACATCCTTGATCTCTTTTAGAGAGGAGGTCATTGGGTGACTATTGGAAGGTTGAATCTTGAGCCCAAAACCCAACATTTGGCCACAATATCCCACCCAATTTTCCAACAATACCACACAAGAGGTTTTGGACCCATCCCAAGTGGATTGGTGCCGAAATCAGGCCCCAAACGGTGGGCGGCCTGCTCGGGCGCCCCTCCCACTATTGCTGAGTACTAATCGCCCCCTTTTAGGAACGATTGGGAATTCCATGGCAGATTTTCCTTTCTTCATTTTCATTTTTGCATTCAATTCTATGATGCTTAGATAGGTTGTCATTTGAATTTCGTCTCGTTTTGAACAATTTTGATCATATTTCTATCTTTGCTCGCTTTTACTAACCTGTAGGTAGCATCATCAAATTCCCATTGATGGAGGCCAAATTGGGAAAATCTAACCATCTGGGTCTTCCCAAAATGCCCCCAATTAGCTAACCCCAAGTTTTTAGGTCTTTTGGAGCTTCCTAGGCAGGACATTTGGGACAATACCTTTTCGGCATTTTGTTGCAGGTGAATTCGTCCCTCCCCAGAGCGAATTCAAATCGGTGAGGAATTTCCTGACTGTTCTTTTTGTAGGGCCCTCCTGGTGGTGTCTTGATGCCCCTGTCAAATTTTCAGAGCATTTGGATTCATTTTAGTCATAGTTTAATTCATTTTTCTCATTCACTTATCGTAGGCTTGGGGATTGCATGTTTTGTTTCATCCGCAGGTGCTACTAACTATTTATTGTTCCTTTGAATGCAGGATCAGAACATCGGAGGAGCAGCAAGGAATCAACATTCGTAGACACAAGCGGCGGTGACGTTTTGGTCCGCCCATCTTACATGTGGGCACGCGGAAGAAGGAAAGGCACCCATGGATGTAACCAAGAACGATGACTTTAACGCTCCTCGCCCCTGGAAAGGGAGGATGCGAATTGTAACCGAGTTGTGAAATACATCAATAAAAGAAAAGGGTTGTCTTCTTTATTTCACTTGTGTTTCATTTTGATTCGCTCATGCCTTTCTCCATTTCATGCATTTTTAATTCGTAGGATTTAGCGTTAAGTTTAGTTCCTTTTTGCATCGTGCTTGGAGTTTTTCCTTTTTTGTTTTCGTATCCTTGTGCTTTCAAGAAGGTGCCCTAAGATTAATATTTTGAGGAGATTGACCATATGGCTAATATAGGTTCAGATAAGGATATATCTTATAATTATGAGGTGGATATGGGGTACCGAGTGTATAAGTATGAAGAATAGTAAGGTAGAGGATAATGAGGTTGAAAATTTCGATAACCTTATTATCAATTTGGAGGAGGCTATATATTTAGATATGGAGGAGGCTATATATTTAGATGTGGAGGAGGATATTGCAAGATTTATTGTAGGTTTTATTTCTTGAATAATCAGAGGTGGTGTTTTCCCCTAGGTGGTTTCTTAGGACACCTATGACCCCATTTTTCTAATTGTTGCTTTTAGACATTGAGAAAGACCTTGGTCTTGGTTTGGAAAAATTTACTATAAGGACCCTATTTTTGGAGCCATGGATTGACTTGATAAAATGTTAGATGTATTTGAAAAACTAGATACATGTGGGATTCATGAAGAAGCAATGCTTGTAGGAGGAATATTTTGGGTACTAGACATGAGAGGTGGATTCATGCTACTATCGTAGTATTGGCTTCCAAAGAGTGGATTATTAGTGATGTTATTCACATCGATTGGTACATTGTAAAGGGGGTTTGTGTGTTAAGGATGGACCTATATTGGACTAGATTTGGTTTACTAAAGTGGACAAGTAAATCATTTATTGTCTTAAGAAATCAATTTCTTAAGGCATGATATTTTGATTAACAAGGCTAGACATTGGGATATTTCCTTTTGAGGAAACAATATTTTTTTTTGAAAAAATTGAAAATACTTGTATTAAAACAAATATCAGTTACAAAAGGGAGTAAAAACATCCCTATAAAGAACAAAGAAACAAGATTACAAGCGCAGAGCGCAAAAAGACAACACTTTCCACCGCAGAGTGCAAAAATTCAACAAGGCACAAAAACGTGACATGTCGCAAAATCGTGACATGTCGTGATATCACGACAGTCAGACCAGCCTTGGCCACGCCAGAGCAGCAAGTCACGAAATTGTGACATGTCGTGAAATCGTGACAGCCAGACCCCGCGACACCTAATCACCAAAAGTGTCACGAAATCACGACGGCTTTTCCCCTTGGCGCCCAATCACCAAAGGTGTCGCGATATCGCGACGAGTTTTCCCAATGGCGCTTGATCTCCAAAAGTGTCACGAAATCACGACGAGTTTTCCCCTCAGCGCCCATCCTTCAAAAGTGTTTTGAGGAAACAATATTAAACACAAGTCTCCTCAATTATATTGTTTGGATGCACCCACATGATAGTTTGTTCTTTCCTTTTCCCCTTCACATTCTTTTAATGATGCACAACTATCTTTACAAATTAATGTTGTTTTTCTAATATTTGTGTTTTTGAGTATGCATTCATATACATGTATGTACAAGCATGTATAGATAGAGTTTCATGGTCAAAATTGATTAAATTTTGAAAATTGGCTTGTGTAGCAATTCAACTACAAATTGAAGCAATTTGTTCACAAAGTCAAGTGATTCACCTATAATTTTAGATGATTTGCTAATAGGAATTGAATTAGTAGAATTTTGCTTGGGGAGCAATTCACTAGTGAAATGGAGTGATTTAGTTACAAAGTCAAGTGGTTTGCTTGTGATTTTGGATAATTTGTTAGTAATTTTGAATGACAACCCAAGTGGAGTGTTTCATTGACAATATCATTTGGGCTTGTAAGAGCTTCAAAAGTTCCTTCTTCACTATTGCCTCAATTTTAGGGTTAACAAGTCATTGCTTTTTTTTTAAAAGGCTTACCACCTAGCTCTAACTCAATAAAATGCTCTATGATTTTACAGTCATAAAACTTGAGATATTTGTATGACCATACAATTATGTTCTCATACTTTCCATAGAGCTCTTTGAAAAGGCCCATTTCTTCTTGAGTGTAATATTTTCCAAGAAACACATTATTTCCTTCATCCACTTCAATAGAATAATATGGGGAGGACTTCATTTTAAGTCTTTTTTTGACTTGTACTATCATCTAGGTTAAACAAACTCTCCAAAGTTATAAATCCTTGGATAGTTGATTCATATTTAGTTGTATGACCTCAAATTTGATTTTGTCCTCATACTCATTTTTTTTAGTATATTAGGATTCTTTGATAAGGATTTATATGATTTGATCATCATTGTTAAAGACATACCAATGATCAAAATTATTATGGATGTCTAGTTTGAAGACTACCTCCAACTCTTTTGGTTTATCTGACATATCAAAGGTGGGTTCGAATCTAGTTACCATGTCTACCAACTCATCTACCTTTGTATTAAATTCTCTAGAAATTACTTTGATCTTATATGTGTAAAAAATTCCTATAAAATCTTAGACCTTATGCTTGTATGACTTCAAGTGTTTGTTATTTGTGGTGTATTGAGAATTAACCTACTCTATAATTAGTTCAAAGTCACTATATTTTCTTAGGTATTTAATTCCCTACTTCTCATCCTTTCTTAAGCTAGTACAATGTGATTCATACTTTGCCACATTCTTGGTACAATTGAATAACAATATGCATGCAAATGCATTTGTGTACCTTGCAGGTCTATGGATTGAATGTCAATGCCTACCCTATTTCTATTTTTAGCACCATAAAAGTACATTGTCCAAGTTCTATGCACTTCTTGATTTGTCAGGGCTAAGAAATTAGATAGTATTTCTATGATGAGATAGCTTCCTAGTCTAGTCTCCTTCTAGTCAGCCTCTAAATATTATTCACCTTGTAGTACACTAATTATCATGTCAAATTTTGAGATTTATTTATATTTGAGATACTCATCATCCTCTATGAATTCAGTGAGCTCATTCCATTTTAAAGTGCCTTCTTCATCTAGTTTAAGCAATAAATAGTTACAAGGTGGAGCAATTTTTATTTTGATCATATTTTTCATCTTTAGTCATGTTCATAGGGGCATAATCCATTGCCAAGTAACCATCCCCTAACAACTTGTGTGTCCACTCTCTGGATGGTAACATATCAATATATAGAGGGAGGTCAACAACTATCACTTTGCACTAGTATGAACTTTGGATGTCTAGATATGGTCATAACTAGGTCTTTAAGGACCCCTACTACACTCACCCTAGTGTCATCCATTTAGATTGAGTGCCTAGCTATTTTGGTATAAGGAAAATCATCTCTTCACAAATTACTTTAGTCATTACTGTCATTATTACCCCCAAATCAACTATACAACTCCTTGGTATATAGTTTTCAATTTTTAGGATCACATAAAATGATGGAGGTTTAATGTATTAGGATTTATGAAATTCAATATATTAGTCAAATTGACTTGAATATCCTCCAGATGCTCTAGTATCATTTTTTTGTTATTTTTATTGAATTAAGTAGGTTCTAGCTATTTACCCTTAGCATAACTCCTCTCCTACTCTCTTAAAGCCTCTTGGAGTAAATCCTATTTTCCAAGAAGAGACAATCCTCTAACATGATTTAGCAAGCGTCCTTTTCATATCCTATATGATGTTAAACTTAAACTCCATAGAGGTACTCTGACTTCATGCTGTGATTGTTTGATATTGCCTTATAGCTATCACACAAAATTCATTGGTCAGGGATAGGTTTTAGTCATTCATCAACCTCTTTCTAAAGTTGAACTCTTTTCTTATTACTTGTTAGAGTATATTACATCATTTGGGTCATGTAAATGTACCACCTTTGGTACATAGCTAGAGTAGAAGATTACTTTAGGGGGTAGTTAGCTAGTTACTTCAAGCAATGTAATAAATGCACAAGTGTCAATGTGCAAGTTGTAAATGTGCAAGGTGTCCCCTTGTACAACTAGGTAGAGTGTTGGCCAAGGAATCCATCTTCCTATATAAAGGGCCTCATAGTGAGTGATTATATATCGTTGTAGGTAGTAGTAGGTATAGTGGGTAGATCACCATATAGATTGGTGATGGAGTACAATGTAGTTCTTTAGCATCAGTACTGGAGTGTCCATTCCTCCATACTGCATTGTAATATTTTTATCACTTTCCATTAATAGCATATTTTAGTGTTATTGTAGAATTCCATTATCTTACATTTTTGCATATCTTGCATCCTATGATTGCATTCTCCCATAGCATACATTATCAAAAGCTAATAGTGGTATCAGAGCCATGATAGATCGATAGGAATAGGGAGAGCCACAAGGGACCACCATTGTGACTATCAAACTAAACTCTACTACATATTTGCAAACAAGACCTACCGTTGTGCGCTGTTGCATGCAAACACCACTACGAGAGAGATTGAAGGAGAGAAGCAAATCTTAGTTCCAAAATTTCTGAGATTGCATTTGGCTAGAGTCTTTCCACATAGTTGTAGAAAAACTCGTGAAGACTAGGACTCAACATTCATTCCACTAGATTGACAAATCAACTAGTGAAGATTATATTTCTCATTATTCATCATACTAATACTTTGTTGCAGGAAAAGGAGATTCTAGGAACCTGAGGGAAGTCCTATTGCAGACCTACACATTGCAGAAGAAGAAAAGGCCATAGAAGCCTTGTTCTAAATTTGAGGAAGAGACTCCAAAGAAGAGTCCTAGAAGATTGGAGGTTGGTGATCTCCATAGAAGACTGAAGATCTGAATATTATAGAAGATAAGAAAAATACCAAAGTAACCATACTGTATATTGAAGAGACTCTAGAGTAGAGTCTAGAAGAAGATAGGATATTGGTGATCTCCATCAAATATTGCAGATAGCATATTGAAGACTTCTTCTAGAAGAAGTTGAAGAAGACCCACAAAAGGTCTCATTGAAGAACTTCCAATCTTGGAAGATTGAAGAAGGACTAGCAAGGTCCTGTACCTGATTTTAGAAGTAGTAGATTTTAGAGATCCATGAGAGAGATCTCATTGCCAACACTTCCACAATAGAAGGTTGAAGGAAAGGTCTCATTGAGAAGACCAGAGAAGCTACAAGATTGAAGATCTTGGAGAGGTCTCAAGGAGAAACAAGGAGAAGGCTTGGAGAGCCTTATTGCAAAATTTATAGAAACCAACAAAGGAGTTCCTAGGAGAACTCATTGGAGAAATTCACTACCAAGGAGAAGCTCTTGATAGTGAAAGAAATTGGGACAATTATTGCCATCCAATAACAAGCCCAAAGGAGAAATATTTGGCAAGCAGTTTGCCAAATTTTGAGGAAGATTCGTGAAGACCTCAAGACTTTCAGACTCTTGAGAAGAAAGCCTTATTTGAAGTTAGAATTCGACAAGGAGGTTGAAGGAGAACTCAGACAGAAGAAACCTACCAAATCCAAGAAGATTTGGAGATTGCCTTTCATAGCTAAGAAGGCACATTTTGGAGATAGGGTTTGTTGGATCTACAAAAAAATACTGTAGGGGTTCTTGAAAGATATCTCAGCCATGATTTGGAGGAATTCCTACCAAATTTGTGAGATTCAAGGACAACATTATAGTGGATAGATTACCTACTAGAGGGCAGCAATCAAGACAACATTACTAGCTGTAAAACTTTGGAGTTCTAGGCTACATCCTGAAGGAGAAGTTGAAGCCATCTACTACAATTTCAAGGCAAGAAACTAGAAGGGTTCACAGCTACAAGCAACCACCATTCCAAATAGAAACTTGGTGAATCAACTCATCAAGATATTCATCATCTTCAAAGGTCGACAAAGGTAAGCAACTTAGGTGCAAAAGGGGTTCATTACTTGAACACTTATTTGGATTACAACTTAGCTTCATTAAGCACCTTATTAGAATTCAGAAGTTGTAAAATAGAAGGTTGCATTTTAAGTCTTCAAAGGAAGTGCAAAAGTTGGTTATTGTTAAGGGTTATTACCTACACATTGAATAGGAGTCAGATACATCATTCCTAATTACAGAGAAGAAGACTACATTAAGTTATAGGGATTATAGAGCATTCTTTAAGAGTTAGAATTAGTGCATATTACAAGTTACTATTAAGGAGTAATAAGAAGATTGGATTTGCACTATATTAGTTTCTCTTAAAGCTTATTAGAAGTGCACTAAATATTTTAGTGAAAGTGAAAGTTAGTGCAAAAAGGATTACCTCTACTATCATATTGCTTATATGATTATTAGCTTGGATTCATTGTTACTAACTATCCAAGTGAAAGAATTAGATACTAGTGTTGTCTAATAAGAAAGGCAACAACACATTGCTCTCAAGAAGTAAGAGCAAGTAGTGGCCATATCCAAGAAGCAAGGGAAAAGCTTCAAATCAATCTACAACAGTCCTCAAGCTATACAACGAGGAGTAGATCTATCTACACAGCAAGAAGCCATCATATCAAAGGAGGAAATAACATCAATAAAAGAGACAAGGAACTTGGGTGCAAAATAAAGTCTCTTATTCATATTATACAAGTGCACCATATCCCTCCTAAGGAGGACAGAATAGAAAGTGTCTCAAGACACTATACAATAGGTACTCTACGTTCCCTATTGGTGAATCATCAAGGGGAGAAGGAGAGCCAACATAGGGCTCATAAACACCATCTTCTTGGTGTCAAAAAATACCACTCAAAATCGTAGAAGCAAGCAATCTCAAATGATGCCAACCTGCAACAACATAGGAAGACTTGCACTCATTTACAAAGCAAGGAAAACAATAGCAAGGAGAGCAATGTAAAGTGAGTTGAAGGGTATGCAATACTACCTCAATCTAGCACAAAGAAACTACTAGCTAAGGGTAGCATTTGCAATCACTAAAGGAGCACCATAGAACCATCCTCAAAGTGCCTAGAACCATTGAACCAAGAGCCAATGCCTTGAGAAGAATAGCACTTAGTTGTGCCTGAAGGAAGCATTGAGAGCAAGAAAACAGTTGGGTATACATTGGCAAGAGAAGTATATAGGGAGAAAGATGTTGGAGGGAAGCATCTCATGCAAATCACCACTTGTCACTACTAACAGAAGCACTCATATTCCCCAACATCCTCAAGAAATAAAATGCTCACTCCTTGAGCGTTAGAATAATCATTCGGGTGTTACAAGGCATCATCATCATAAAGAAGCATTACAAAATTTCACAACTATGCAGATATCATTCCAAAGAGCATTGAAGCTCACAAGCCATGTGGACACCATCTCAAGAGGTATTAATATCATCTCAAGCATTATTCAAAGAAGCCTATGCCACATGAGAATCATCCAAAGGAGATCATAGCTACATAAGCATTCACCTCCAAGGTGAAGCATACAAGCGAAACCTAAGAAAATTGAGCAACGTTCAAAGGAGAAGAGGTAAGCTTTATTTGGAGTCAAATACTATCATAAACCTGCATTGGAGAAGAGCATTAAATGCTCAATGTCATAAGCACCATTTGAGGGAAATATCAAGCAAGAATAGCATAATGGAAGTGCAAATTTTGAAGGAGAAAGCACGTGGGTGTCTACAACAAAAGTCTTTTGCATAGTGTGGTCAAAGCAGCGAAGGAGTAGCATTGAATGCAAGTAAAAGAGCATTGGACGCTCATCCGCACCAGCCAATGAATACGTTGAAGACTCGAGCTACTCAAGAATACGTTGAGCCACAAGAATTGCTAAGGTAAAGTCCATACTAAATTTTCTTGCTTTAAATCAAAGTGATATTGGAGTTATAAGGGATATAATCAATTTACTATTGCATTTGGTTAACAAGCATTTACCAGCATTAGTAAACTACAAAGCAAGCTTAATTGAAGGTATTAGAATATTCTCATATTTGCAAATAACCAAGTAGGAGAGATAAGGTTGTCAACCTTGGTTAATTCAATATTAATTTGCAAATATAATTATTTTCTAATATTCCAAAAATAGGGAGTTATAAGGCATACTACTTCAAACTATATATATTATATATATATATATATATATAAAATTGGAATTTAGAAAAATTGATCTATTGAATAGAGAAGCGTATAAAAAAGTCTATCATTTACTTAAAGGAGTTGGAATTATATTCATAATACTTGTCTCATACTCAAACTAAAGAGACAAGAAGAAGTCCAACCATAAGAACTCTCAAATTAAGTGCATAGTTCATTAGGAGAGATAAGGTGAAATAGAAGTTGATTATTATTATCTACAAAATATGACAAAATCAACTCAAAAGTGAACTATTATTTACTAAGCTTTATTAAGCTTATAGCTTACTTTAATCACTTGGGAGACATAAGGAATTCTACAAAACCTAAATCTAGAAAGGTTTTAACAAATTGGATCATATACTCAATTTACTTGAGAAAGATATAGTATTCTACAAATCCTTAGTCTAAATATTAAGGAAGCAAAAAGAATACTACACTTCATCTACTAGGGAGACATAAGGTAGTCTACTACAAAGGATCCATCAAAAATATTTCTAAAACAGAAAAAGCTAAAACTAAGAGAGATGTCTACCTCAAGTAATACAATGAACAATGATATGAACAACACTATTAGAAAGGAAAGAGCAAGTGTCATAAAAATTGGAATCAAGAATTTACTGATAAAGTTTGAAGGAGACTTAGACCTTATCTCAAAAAGGATTCATAGTGAAGCCTTAAAAGATAACTTTGAAACCATGGAACATTATCTACATGCTCGACTCACTGAAGCAATTGATAATGGAAAGAGTGACATTCAAATTCCTTTAGAATATGGAAGCATATTATATATGGCACTACTTACATTCAAATGTTATAAGGATGAAAATGTAGAATAGAGAGGATTGATAGAATTACTTAAACTAAAAACAGAAATGGATGAATCATCCCTAGCAAAGATATTTTAATCCTCATGCAGTATTGGTACTTCAAGTTCTACTAACACAAAATCTTATCATGATGCTCTAAGTGTATGTTCATAAGCTTCTATACAGGACATGGAGAAAGATAACAAGGACAAAGGCAAAGAGAAAATACTCTTGCAAGAATATGGTGATAGTACATCCACCTATGAAAGTACTGACTCCAATAAAGAAGAAAAGAGGAACCAATTCAAGGAGGCATATAGTGCAATGTGAATTAAATATAATACAAAGGACCAGATCAAGTTGAAGAACATCTGAAGATAAAAGATCCATATTGAATACTAAAGTCTTCAATACCCAAATAATGTAATATAGGGGGGTGTTAGAGTATATTACATCATTTGGGTCATGTAAATGTACCACCTTTGGTACATAGCTAGAGTAGAAGATTACTTTAGGGGGTAGTTAGCTAGTTACTTCAAGCAATGTAATAAATGCACAAGTGTCAATGTGCAAGTTGTAAATGTGCAAGGTGTCCCCTTGTACAACTAGGTAGAGTGTTGGCCAAGGAATCCATCTTCCTATATAAAGGGCCTCATAGTGAGTGATTATATATCGTTGTAGGTAGTAGTAGGTATAGTGGGTAGATCACCATATAGATTGGTGATGGAGTACAATGTAGTTCTTTAGCATCAGTAATGGAGTGTCCATTCCTCCATACTGCATTGTAACATTTTCGTCACTTTCCATTAATAGCATATTTCAGTGTTATTGCAAAATTCCATTATCTTACATTTTTGCATATCTTGCATCCTATGATTGCATTCTCCCATAGCATACATTATCAAAAGCTAACATTACTCTACTTTTCTATAGGCTTATTTGTCCCTCCATTTCTCCTATTAATTTATGGTTCCTTCTCACTATCTATCTATCTATCCTTGTTGGTTTGCACTTCTCTTTCCTTTTGAGGTGCATTCATGACATCCTTTTATATACTTTTATTTTCCTTTTTTTTTCTCCTATTATGCTACTATTATCCCTTTATCTTTTAAATATAATGGTGGCCTCACTCTCCTAAGTATCGTTGTACCCATGTCTCAATAATTTCTAGTTAATTATTCTTCAAAATATTTTCTCTTACCCCTTATTGATTAACACATATGGCATCATCTTTAAGTGTTGACTCTTCATTTGTCTCTATAGCACTAAAATCAGTTGCATTATTGGGGTTGGGTAAGGTAGGGACTAACTATTGGGGTTGTTGGTATAGAGGTTGATTTACTATAGTGGCTAATCGACCTACGATGATGGCCTATTGAGATTGACATTTTTGATTATATTGGATAATTTGAGAATGAATGATGGTTCCAAAACACTCTATAGGGTAATGTCTACCATTATATGAAAGAGACCACATTGACGCTATCTTTGAATTGATATTCATGATATGGTTGTAAGTTCAACTTGGTATTTTATTAGAACCTTGCTGAGGTACTTGATATTTTGTGAGGTATAGGGTCTTTTGAGGCTATCAATTTTGTGGTTATTGCCACTATTTCCTCTTAGTATTATTTTTATTTATAAAGGTTTTGATCACTTTTACCATCTCACTTATCATAACATTTTTCTTTGTTTCATTATCTATATTAGATGAAGTGAGAAGTACCATAAGTTATGGTTGAAAATATATAGTAATTAAGGTGCTTTAGTCAGGGTAAGTAATGATGTATAGTGATGAAGATAGATTAGTATTTGGATAAGGGTTTGGAATGGGCAAAATGGTGGGTGTAAAACTAGATTCACATGTTCTAGGTAATATGGGCTACATAGGCCATAGATGCAAGAGGTGGTAGTTTTCTACTCTAATTAGAATATATTCTTCCTAGCTTACCTCTTCAAAAGCTATAGATAGTGTATGGTGGTTATCATTACACACCATAAAAGCTAAGATCAAATTGCAAACCCTTGATATAGTGAGGTAATACTTGTTCCTAATTTGTCTTAATATTTTATGGGATTAAATTCAAGGTTCTTATGAATCTATTATTGAAATCATGTATATTTTTGTAAGGTGCCTTTGTATTATGTTTAGTTAATACAAAATAAAATAACCATTTCCCATGCTACCAAATCTACAAAGACAAGGTTCTGCAATTAATTTCCACTTTGTAACAAAACTATCTGGTAATACTTTATACCAAAAGTAACCTTGTCACAAAGAGAGTAGATTAGTAAGCACATCATTATGCACAAAGTGAGTATATTAGTAAGCATACCATTATGTCTTCCTCTTAGATACAATGCATTGACTTGATAATTAATAATTCACTAAGGTGATCCCATGTTGTCTTGTTCGTGTTCCTATCAAAGGTAGGTAAGATTTTATAGTTGCTGAAGGAAGAAAAGAGTAAGCCAATAAATTTAATGGTTCTTGGTAGGTCCAATTAGGAAGATGATTTTGTGGTCTAGGATATACCCCTAGATTATTCAATTGAAAAGGAGGTTGACCATATTATTACTATGGAGTTAGATAAGGATACATTGTATAGTCATGAGGTGGGGTATAGAGGGTACAAAGGATATGGGTATGGAGGATAGTAAGGTGGGGGATAAGGAGGTGGTGGTTTTTGATAACCCCATTGCTAATTTGGAGAAGGCTACATAGTTGGATGTGGAGGAGGGTAATACATATCTTGTTATGGGACTTGTTGATTTGGAGGAGGTGGCCCTTGTATAGTTTACCATGTATAAATGGTTGGAGGTGGTGTTGTCCCCTAGGAAACCTATGATCTCATTTTTCCAGTCAACACTTACACATTTTGGCCAAGGCTTGGGTTTTGGTTTAGCCCTAAAGACCCTATATTTAATGTCACATACTAACTTAGTGGAGTGTTAGATGTATTTGGAAAAGTATACTTTGGTGAGATTTATGTCAAAGAAGTGCTTGTAGGAGGTATGTTTTAGACATTAGAGGTAGGGGTGGATTCATGTTACCAACATAGTATTGGATCCCAAAAAGTGGGTTGTTCATGAGGTTATTGATAGGTATATCAAAAAGAGGTTTTGTATGTGTTAAAGTTGGACCTATATTGTACCAAGTTTGGTTTACTAAATGAGATGAGTAACTCATTTGTTGGACAAAGAAATTAAATTTTGAGGATGTAGAGCTTTAACTGATAATATTGACTATGGGGCTTTTTCTTTTGAGGAAATGGAATTAGACACTAAAATATCCTCAAACTCATCATCCATATGCACCCATGCAATGGTCTATTTATTTCTTTTTCCCTCTACATTTATTTTATTGTATGGAACAATATCAATTGATTGATATTTTTTTCTTGTATATTATATCTTCAAGCATATATTCATAATATTACATGTACAAACATGTATATATAGAGTTTTGGTTAAAATTTAAAAAATTGACAAACTTGCATGTGGAGCGACTACCCATAAAGTCAAGCCATTAGCTTGTAAAATCAAGTGGCTCACTTGTAATTTTAGGATATTCAATAATATGATTTGACTTAGTAAAATTTTGCTTGTGAATCACTTCACCTACAAAATGGAGCAATTTGCTTACATTCTCTCACAAGTTTTAAACTTAAAAATATTTTAAATTAAAAGGTCCAAACAAATTGCTTGGAGAAATCACTTTAAAACTAGAGTGAATTATCATTTTGGGAGGAAGGGAGGAAGAATCTTGTCTTTTCTAGTGAATCATTTTTTAGATTTGGAGTGAATTTCTTGTCAAATTCGACTTGGTAATATTTTATTATTTTGGGAATGAATCGCTCACTGAATTGAGTTAATCACTTATAGTTATATGCTATAGAAAAATGGCTTAGAATATATCATAAATGTGTTTCATCCATGATAGATGTATATTTGAGGTCAGATTCAATGTTTTATGGTGCTTAGATGTTGTTTGTGTCATTGTATTTGTAAAAAAATCAAATTTATAGAGTTTGTATTGGATTCAACATTCACAAAGCACCTACCAAAATTAAGCATAAGTAATGAAGACAATGAATTTTTAAGATCAATTTGAGACTAGGCTTGATAAATCAAGTTATTGGCCTCAATGAATCACTTTGGATTTAACTTGTGGAAGTATAAAAACTTTGGAGTTAATTGCTTACAATTCAGAGTGAATTGCTTGCAAAATAGAGCAAACTACTTTTAGAAATTGACTTGGGTAATTTTTTAGGTAATTTGTAAATTGATCCAAATCTAGAGAAAATCACTTCCTAAAATTAGACTTAGCAAAGATTCACTCAACTTTGAGCCAATCGACTCATCCATGATGAATGCAAATTTGACACACAATCCAAGAAATTTCAACTAAATTAGGCAATATTTGAGGAAAATGAGGGTTGGTTCCACTAGGTGTGTCAGAAACTTTGTTGAACTATGTAATTATATTGACTTATAATTTACTATTTTCACCCTAGGTCTAGTTTCAACAAAGTTGGAAGGGAGTGCTAATCACTTGTTCTAACCTCTGTATTCAGGTTAGCACCCCACTATCCTAAGGGAATACTCCTACGCTAACCTACACTAATTGAATGAAAAATAAAGTGTAGAAAATAAACATGCATGAAAGATTAAGGGTGCAAGTGATTCAAATAAAATACAGGTTTAAACCATAGTAAGGAAAGTGCGTGATCAATTAACATAAAAATTTTTATAGCATCAAATTTATCCCATTCATTAGATTTGAAATTAATAAGCGAATGAAAATATGGGCTAAAAGGGCAATGCCACAATCACCATGCACATAACAAACCAGGAAGGAAGTACCACTAGTAAAATACATAAGGACTTTATAATTCTTTATAATCTCATTATGTTAAAGCACAATATAGGTTTGATAGATTGTAGCTATGAATTCTCATGGCCAACTGATGAATGCAATGGATCCTTAGACTCCTATTTATAGTTTGATTTTACCCCTAAGCTACCTAGGGTGAGAAACAATTATTCCTAGTAAAAGTAAATATTTGGAATTTTTTTTAGGAAAAATATGCACCACAAAATATTACATAGGCTTAGAAGGTATCTAAAATGACTTAGTTCACCACTACATGCCAAAATGTCACTCTCAAAAGATTCACATTGGGATGTGTACCTTTATTTGTACCTCCTCATGACTTTTAAAGTGATTTTCTCTAGTTAGTGAGTGAATCACTTGATTTTGTAAGCAGATTGCTAGTTGTTACTAAGTGGTCCACTCCCTAAAGCCAATCAGACCACTTCACTAGAAAAACACTCATGAGACAATCAAATCCTTTTATAAGTGAATTAGACTTGAGGCAATTTGCACCTATGCTAGACTTCGACCAATTTAGGAGGGTTTTGAGGCATTTATTGCTTGCTTTTCCTATTACATGCTCCTTCAAAAATTATGAATCCCAAGGTACTATTGAAGCACTACAAGTACTCGTAATTTTATCCAAATTTTTTAAAATTTAAAGCACTAGAGTGCCTTAAAATTTAAATAAAAAAATCTCCCTTTCTTCTTTTGATACTCTATTCTAAAACGACTTATGAATTTTTGGATGAAATTATTTACTCTTCTATTGGAAAATTGTTTGAAAAATATTTGTATGACAAAGTTATGGTGCTCTATACTTGCTCTAATTTCATGCTATAATCCACAAAATACTTTTAGAATAGACATAATGATCACAATACCAAAAAAAAAATGAGAGATAAAAAATAGATTGAAAATACATGAAAGAAATAAAAGGTGACTTTAGGCACCCATCACTAAATATAAATAAATTATCATATATAAGTAACAATGGATTAAACACCTTATATAATTACATATATCCCAATAAATATCTGCAATTTCAATTTACAAGATGAACTAAGGGATAATGATATTATAGAATAAATGTCATATTGCATTATACAATATTATGTTGTAGGTTTAGAAAATGCATTCAATCAATGCCTACCTTAGCTGTTGAGTGATACATAATAGATTTTAACCATATAAGTCTATAAATGGTAAATTAGGAAAATATCAGTGAGGATGGTTTGGTGGAAATGAAAAAAGGAGAGGAACACCCTAAAATAGGAGCAAATAGAAAATAAAATAGGATTTTAAAAACAAATATCATAAGCTTTAACGTAAAATAAGACTAATATAAACAAAAGGATTAATTCCCTATTGATAAGTATAGCTCTCAACTTTAGGAGGGGTCATGGTTGGGAGGAGACTGCTCAATCCTGTACGCCTGTCATAGGGGTTTCTCACAATAATCAAATAAAAAAAAAACAAAGATAAAGATGATTTCTTAGAATATTCTGGATATTAATATACCACCAAAAAATAATTATCTAGGAATTAATAGATTATTATAGTCTTAAATTTAATACAATAAATAAATTGAGAAACTAGGGAATGTAAGGATACATTTAAAAATATTCAGAAGATAGATTATTATTTAGTAGTTTCTATAGTGGGGGATTCAAGAGGTGATTCAATGGGATGGAAAAATAAAAAATGTTATGGATAATTGATACAAAAATAAGTAAATGGATTGATAATATTTTTTATAAGAAAGATAAAAATTAGAGTGATAAATGTGTATGCTCTAAGTACATCTATATTTGAGATAAATTTTGGAAGGAACTCAATATATTCATGTCAAATTCAATGATATTGAATTCATAATTTCAATATCTAGATTTAGGAGGGGACTTCAATATAGTTCTATATTCTTCAGAAATTAAGGGTGGTATTCTTGGTTGATTTAGAATAATGGATAATGTATAAATGGATAATGTTGATTCTTTTATTATTATTTTATTAGGGTAAATACAAGTTTTTTGAAAGGACCCATACCTTTTATCAACTGGGGGCACATTGGGGGCATGATAATGATTCAAAAGCTAAAAATATAGATTGATTTGTATTCATAAAACATGACAATTTATAGGCTCCAAGTGCCTTTACAATACCATGGTATGAGCCAAACCATGGGTTCATTACCATGTGCAGGTAAGAGATAAAGGTGTATTTAATATGCAGAATAATATTTAATATGTAAATATCTTTATCTTGCCACGTTATGCCTCATTAATAACTTACAATAATTTATTTAATGCAATACAATGTGCATTCCTATCATTCCTCCCCACTATAGATGCATTGATCCCCAATGCATATAAATAGGAAAGGAGAATCTAGAAAAGATAACAAGATCCAAATGAGGCTAAGGATCCAATAAAGTCACTATAGAAGCTGATACCAAAGAAATGATGTAGTGTTGCCTGATGTGTCTTGTTAGTGAAGATATGTGCTGAGCTAAAAAAATTTATGTGCTAAAATCCACTAAGAGATGAGCTGCTGGAGGGCTTAACAAACTCCAATGCAAAGAAAAATAGAAAGACAACTTCATGATTGAGGAGTACCCATGTGATAGCTATGGATCACATAAAAGAGCCATGGTCATGAACATATCTGAGATAACTCCGTTAGTGAGGAGTACCTGTATGCAAAGTCCATGGTCTAGAGGATAAATCTACTTCCAAAAGAGTCTCTAAAAATGAATGTGGATTGAGAAGTGTCGGGTAAAACTAAAAATGCACTCCTAAGTACAACATTGATTTCTAAAATTGAATTTTGACAACATAAAATTTAGGGTATGATAGGTCAAATCAGACCATTACAAAATGCAAATTTAATGCTTCTATCGAATTCATAACGAAAAGAGATTTCCAACGACTATACATAAGGCTATGTTTGGGTCTGAATAAAGCCTTAATTTATGAGAAAAAGAATAGGGTTCTTTTGGAGAAAAATAAAAGGAAAAAGTTGCCATTTTACAAAAAAGAGAATATTCACAAGGAATATTCTAGGCAATAGATGATCCTTATCACCAATAGCTGGCTCATGATGGTTCAAAAAATTGTGCCAAATGATAAAATCATGCCAAATATGGACTGCTATCAGACACCAAGTATAACAATGCTAACTCTAGCATGGGCTTAAAGCTTAATCATGAACCAGGATGAAGAAAATATTAGTGGGACCAATGTCCTCCATGCTACGAGATGGGAAAATATGTGTCTATGCTTCCAAGTGTTATGGGCTCTGGAAGGATAACCCCTTGTCTAGAACCCAAAAATCGAGCCATGAGAAGGTGGGTCTCATAAATGGTAGCCTATTGCAAGATTTGGGCAATCTCGAGCACTCGCGATTTAGTCTACAGTAGTCTTTTATCTCAGAGTGCAGAATTTTATGTCTATGTACTAATATAAAGTTGGGTGTACGTGTGTCAGTTTATGATCTTGCTTTTAAAATAGATCAAAATTTTGAATTTGGAAATTTGACAACCATGTGAGTAGACTTGGGTTGTTATAGTTGGTATCATAGGGCAACCTACGATTATGTAGACATGGTAGTAGAAATAATCAACACTACGAGTAAAGGTTAATGCTATAGTTAGGTGAATGTGGCAATGAAAGGAATCAACACCACGGGCAACATGAAAGGTACAAAATCAAGAACACGCGATGGGAGGCAACGGGACAACGAGGCAGATGGAAAGGAACATGGGTAGGGCATACAAAAGTAGAATACAGTAGCAATGAGAAATACAAGGTAATAAGGAATCAAGCAATGGGATGAGGGTGGATAGCTAGCGAAAGCTGATTGATAGTTTATATGCACTGTGCCATATTTAAAGGCCAAAAAGGTCTTAATACGACCAATATGGGATAATACCCACGAAAGAATTTTTGAAAAAAAACTCACACGATCAACCAGGAAACAAAACCTATCAATCAAAATCTATTGATAGTGCCAAATATTAGGAAGAAAGGGCGAAAAATAGGAGAAATGATTGAAAATGTCAAATCTTCACCAAAATCATGGAAATTGGTTGAAATTCATGAGATGAGCACTGAAAAATGTAGGTGGTCACCAAAAAATAAGGAAAATAGCCCAAAAATAGGAAATGGACATAAAAAAATGTTGAAGTTACACTGAAAATGGAGGAAGTAGAAATTAAGCATCAAATCATGATCAAAAAACAATAGATCAACACCCGAAGTTGCATAAAATCATCAAAAGTCATCGTAAATCGTCAAATTGAGGTAAATTAGCAGATCAACGCCCTAAAGAGTGCATGAAATCCAAATTTATGTTGTTCATGCAGAGCATCATCAGAATACAATAGATCAACCAATGAAATTGGTAGAATGTTACCCAAAAATAGATTGATGAATGATCGATTGTCAAAAAGTGTAGATCGATGCCGAGAATCAATAGATTAACACCAAGAAATGAAAGAGAACCACCAAAAAGGTGAGATGGTTGCTGAAAGGTGAGATCAGCATTGTGAAACATTTGGTTGGTGTCAAAAAATGGACAAATTATTGAAATATCCATGAGTGCTGGAATGTTCGCCTACGCCTAAAGCAGTGTGATATGTAGGTATGGGTTGATGGTGGTGTGAGGATGTGGTAAAGAAATTTGACATGCATAAGAGCACAAGACCAGACATAAGTGCTGATGTGCATGGATCTTGCATGTGGCTATAGATGATAATCTAGTGAAGAGTTCCCAACCTTTAATTTTTTGTGAAATCTCCACACGTTAGATCATGCACAAAAAAGTTATCTATAATGACGCTAATTGAGAAAATCATCGAGAATGATAGTGGTGTTAGTAGGGTCCATGAGCAATTTATTGACTCTAATGGTGATGTGGGTTATGAGCTTCACAAAACTCCTTATTGGTGTAATTACAGTAATAATTTGGAGTTCAATGTTGTAGGTGGAGATCTATTTTCCAGCTACAATTTGGTATCGATGTTGTTTTGGATCTATGTTGCATAGTAATAGGGAGGTAGCCTATGCAGAGGACTATTATTTACAATAGTTTGGAGGTCTAGAATCATAAAAAATAGCACTAGGAAATGTGTAAAAGGATGTAGGAGCTAGTGGGGGTAGGTATGGAGTATAGAACAATGACGGATGTGGAGTTGGGTGGCTAATGTATCCAATGATAGATAGAAACCGGTATATTGGATCAGCCATGAACAAATAGAAAAGTGCATTTGATGATTGGTGATGGCATAGAGAGTGGCTTCTCCACCCATGATCTTTCTTCAACCTTTCTTTGGGAGGACCTCCAATGTCAATATGTGGCCATTATCTCAGGTCATAATGTTTGTATTCGGGTAGCCATATTGCCAACGATTGTCAAACGGGATAAACCAAAAAATAGATAAACTTGTAGAAGGGGAAGGGGATTTCCACAAGGGAAATCCCCTCATAGAAGTAGGAAAGTTGCTATTATATCAAACTAATAAGGATTCAGAAGCTAAAAATCTAGATTTATTTGTATTCATAAAAATGACAATTTATAGGCTCCAAGTGCCTTTACAATACCATGGTATGATCCAAACCATAGGCTCATTGCCATGCATGGGCAAGCGATAAAGTTGCTTTTAAATGCACAATAATATTTAATGTGCACTATATTTATCTTGCCATGTTATGCCTCATTAATAACTTACAATAAATTATTTAGTGCAATACAATGTGCATCCCTATCATTAATTATAGGGATGCACATGTCTAAACCAACAAGACACATCAAACAACACACTACATCAGTTATTTGACATCAGCTTCTATAGTAACTTTATTGGATCCTTAGCCTCATTTGGCTCTTGTTCTCTTTTCCAGATTATCCTTTCCTATTTGTATGCATTGGGGACCAAGACATCTATAGTGGGGAGGAATGATAGAGATGCACATTGATTGATTGATTGTAAGTTATTATTGAGGCATACCATGACAAGATAAAGATAGTGCATATTTAACATGCACTATATTTATCTTGCCATGTTATACCTCATTAATAACTTACAATAAATTATTTAATGCAATACAATGTGCATCCCTATCACAAACTTCAACAACCTCCATAGAGGAGTTAAATATTTATAGTCATGTTACCTCTTTTACCACATAATCAAGGCATCTAGAAATTTCTACTAGTAAATTGATGCCTCAATTGGTCTTTCCTAGATAAATACCTTTTCCAAACATTGAAGGAGGAACCATTTATAATTTGGATCCTTCCACTTCTAATTTTGTAGGCCTATTTAACCTTAATAGTTTTGTAACAATGACCATACCTAATTTAATAAATCCCTCAACTAACCCATCCAACACTTATTCAAATACTTTTTCATTTCAACCTTTGCAAACCAATCTGTTGGTCAACATTCCAAAAATTTTTCCATCCTCACAAAATCCCTCAACTTCAATAAATCAACTTTTGGCTGAGGTTCAAGCTCTTATGTCATAGGTCCAACAATTAACCCAATATGCGTCTTTGCTTCAAAGGTTCATTCTAAGAATAAATTTATGCATTTGATGATATGTGTAACCAAATTTTATATTTTATTGTAGCTAATTAACCTTTCCCCCACCCTTTTAAATTTCCTAAGCTTCCCAAATATGATGGTTCAGGTGATCCTATAAATTATATAAAATTTTTCATGTTTGCTTGCAATAGCATAGCATATAATCAGCTTTTATTGTTAAAGGTATTCCCACAAAGTCTTGTAGGAATGGTATTAGAATGGTATATCCAACTACCATGACATTATTTTAAGAGCTTTAGGGAATTAGGTCAAAATTTTGTTCAACAATTTACCATAGACATAGCCACCCTTGCTGACTTATACCAACTAAAACAAGAAAAGGAAGAAAGTCTAAAATTTCTTGAAAAGATGGAGGTCATTGGTAGCAAAACTAGAATACAAGCCTTCTCCAGAAGACCTCCTTAGTATTTTCAAAAAAAAGCTCAATGAACACCTCTCCCATCATCTCAAAATGACCATAATACCTTCCTTCAAACATGCCATTTAATTGGCTAAGCAAGTAGAGTCTTCATGTTAGGAACCTACTATTAAAAATAAACACACACACAAATACTACAAATAAACATAAACACTAAAAAAAACTATAGAAATATACACATAGAAATGAATAATCTCACAAATAGCACTAAATCACAAGCCTCTTTGAGGGGGATACCTCCTTTAATAATTTCATTCAATTATGCAAAAAGCTACATACATTCATACCCCTCAGTGTTTTAAATATTTCATCTACTACCTAACTCTCAAGGTTGGCTTACATGCAAAATGCCACCCAATATAGAATCTCCTACCTACAAAATAGTTACATTCTTGATAATGATTATATATGATGACACCACTTGTCTAGGCACTTCTAGAGTTACAACTATTACAAAATATTTTAAAATATTATCATGGGTGTTCCCCATATTTAAAAAATATTATTATGGGTATTCTCACATGTTCACAAGGAATTTTACATCATAGTGTTAGGGTGGGGTCCTAACATGTGCTTCCCCTTTGAAAATCTTTGTATTCAAATATGAAGGTGAGGAAACTATTGTTGAAAATGGTGAAGAGGTTCCCACATAACATATTTAGGTTATAAGCTACACCATTGGACAAGAACATTGGTGATGATATTCTAGCAAAGGGTATGCGATCTATAGTCGAGAATGCATTCAGGTTCAAGAATTATGGAACCCTCCTTATTCAATTCTAGAAGTGTAGACTACACTTGGACCTTGTTTCCAATAACTTTCTTGAGGGAAAATACATGGAAGACTGGATGAAGTTTGGGACTAATCATAAGGGCCAATTTGTACATGGTCAATCTGATCCATTGCAACACCTGATAAGGCCCATAATATTTTGAGGTAAGTTTCTAACAACCTCAAAGCTAGAGAGAGGATTTTTTGTATGATTGCAAGTGAAGAAAAATTATGTCTCCAACATCAAAGCTATGTTTAGTGTGGTGTTGATCAACTTGTTGTTTCATACGATTCTGAGCCACTTACATATTGACCTTGAGTTGGTGAAGAATAGCGCCATGCTAGCGAAGAGTTGAATACATAGTCTAAAATTTGAAGCTACCAAGAATGTAAGATGGCACTGGTGGAGGCTAACCATAAATTAATTCAAAGGGAATCACCTTAGTGGCAGTGTGGTATGTTGTGTTATACCACCATTCAGCTAAGGGAAGCCACTTGTCCTGTTGAGTGGTATTTTCACCCAATTGTGAAAGTACACTCTCCCTTAGGATTTGGATTCCAAATCCCCTCTTGCAAAGAAGTTAAACAAACAACTTCTCCAAGGTCTCCGTTATATTAGCATTTGCATATGTGCATTAGTAATCTCAAATAAAGATATTCAATTTAAATGCTTGGAACACCTTAGTGATTGCAAGTAAGTGTAAACAAGGGGCAATGTTGGTTTATTTTACCATGAAACTTTAGTGATTGTTCATTGAACCAAAATAAATCAAATGTGAGTTGGCCCTCATATGACCACGATGTAGTGCTTTAATTCCTTTTATCTTGATGGTTTTAAAATAGTTTTTATCTTGCATTAAATCCTCAATGATGAATAGGGTCTTCACATGTAGCTTCAAAATGTCACTTTAACTTATCCCTCTTAAATGAAATCAAATTTTCATCAAGATGAACAATTAAGTGCTTTAAGGCAAAGACCTTCAATATAATACTCAAATTACCCCTCTTTCGTAAAATTAGAATTTTTATGAAGAAAGGGTAATTTTAGGCCCAAAATGGGAATTTGTGAAAATGCCATAAAACATAACTCCTTCAATGAAATTGGAATTTCCATGAAGGGAATGTCATCATAGGCTCATGAGTGCAAAATAAAACTGGAAAAATGAAATTTGACCTTAAAATAGAAATTTTCTATTTTCGGATTTTTAAAATCTGTGACAAAACAACAACTTCGATGAATTTTTAAAAATACTAAACAACTCCGAAAATGAAATTTCAAAGTGCGTATTGGAAGTCTGAACTATAACCTACGCAATGGTGAAATTATTTTTAGATTTTGAAATTTTTTAAATGTTTATTTTAATGCCTGAAAATAAGAAAAAATTCTGAAATTAAAATTTTTGGAAACAGAAAATTAAAAATTTGCATCAAAATAATTGCTGAAAATGCAGCAATGCAAAAGCTCCTTCAGTTTGATAGCACCCCGTCCTGCAAAACCGAATACGTGAGAGTTTCATACATGCAACCTAGCCTATTTGACCTGCAAACAAACACAATCAAAGTAAACTAGGTGTCGGCTCCTAGGGTTTAAAATAATTTCCAGATTACAGACATTCACATGAAATAACCCAAAAACAATGGCATAAATTTCACATACAAATCTGAAATTTGGAAGGAGAAACATAGAACAATTAAAATAGAGCATGCAGAAAATTTCTCATTCTTTCTTGCTAACAAGGCCTGAAATTTCTGAAGAGAAGCTTTCGCATTCAAATTAAAATCCAAGTTTTACAACCCATCTCAAAGTCTGCCGCCATTTGGCCATGCCAAAAGTTCCCCCTTTTTCTTTTGTTCCTTTTCCTATTTTCATGACATTTCAAACCCCAACTGTTCATTTCCCTTTCGTAGGGTTTCGTTTCATTTCCTCCATCTGCGCATTCGTTTCGTCTTCCTTGCTTTTCCACGCGTATCTTTATTTTTAACTTTCGCGTCCCTTCTTCCTTTCTTCCATACGCAATACCCTGCAAATAATTAAAACCAACGTTAAAAAAAACAAAAACTTTACTTTACTTAAACTAACATGGAAAAATTAAAAATTAAAACTTAAAAAAAAACAAAAAAGCTAAAAAAAAAAAATCCTACCACTACATACTACTTAAAGCTAAATAAAAAGTGCTTTAAAAGCTTTAAGAGTTATACGTGGCCACCATGAAAAAAATATATATATATATATATATATATATATATATATATATATATATATATATATATATATTTATTTTTTTATATTTTATATATATATATATATATATATATATATATATATATTATTTTTATTTATTTATCTTTTCTTTTTTCTTTTTTTTCTTGTTTTATTTATTTATTTATTTTTTTAATTCATTTTTTTTTAGTTTATTTATTTTTTTAAACATGAATTAACCCAAAAGTTAATGTTTGAATTATAAACACTTTAATAAACCTATAAAAAAGAAAAAGACAAAAACCACACCAAAATTTATCAAAAAAAATGTGGGTCCCCAAGCTTTGGGGCTAGTTGTGAAACAGATCACAACAAATGGCGACTCTGCTTGGGAAATGCTCCTGAGCATTTCGATGAGAACCCAAAAAGAAAACCTGAAAACACACTTCAAAACTTTAACACAAGCGTCAACAAATATCCAAAGAATGCCAATAGATCAGAAATACATGAAACATCAGAATCGCTAAGCATCAGCTCGGTGTGTGCAGTGTGCTTCATTCCCTACCGTTTGAAACTCGATCAACATTCCATTGTCAGTTTTACTTATGATTTGTATGCAAGGCTATGAATGATTTGTGTAGGATTTGATACATGATGAAGATGCTAGAGATGTAACAACCTGCTTTATAAATGCTCAAACCTTCTAATATCATGGACAAACATATTAAAGATGTCAAACCCTCTTAGGACCAAATATATGTGTACTGAATTAATTTACTAGATCCCAAAGTTGGTTATGTGTCACTACCATCTTGAACCCATGTGCAAGTGTAAGTGAAATCAAAGCTTTGGGGAATAGGATTCCCAACCTAAGCGAGATGGGAATTTGACCCTATCCTTACTACTCTGATCTGGAGTTCATTACCTCATCTTGAAAAAAATGATTTAACCTGTTATGGATGAAATGGTCAGGCTAGTCTATCCATATGAGCAATCAGTGGTCTTGCTTTTAGGCAAGACATGTTGCCACGCATGAGCATACTTAACCCCATAATCCATGACTTAGCTTTCATTCATTCTTTTCTCTCTCTTTTTCTTTGGACCTTTGGGATGACTACCCATCCTTGCCAGGGACATGTAGTACGATCCCTCCAATCCAATATTAAGATGAAATGGAAAATATTATCTTTACTTTTATTGCTTGGACCTTTGGGATGACTACCCATCCTTTGCAGAGGACATGTAGTACGATCCTTCCAATCCAAGCTTTATGATGAAATGGGAAAAATGGAAGCTTTGGGGAATCGGATTCTCAACCTAAGCGAGATGAGAATTATGTCCTATCCTTACTACTCCATGTAGGTCAAATCATAGCTTTGGGGAGTTGGATCCTCAACCTAAGTTCGATGAGGATTTAACCCTATCCTTACTACTCTGGTTTTAGGCTTTAAGCTTTTATGGGAGTGGTAAAAACCACTTTTTCAAGGATTATGTTGCATGATAGGACAAACATGAAATATTCTTTTCACCTCACCTTTTCATCCAAGTATGGTTTTGACCATTTTGCTCAAGATTCTTTTAATGTGCATGGAATGTGCTTGGTTCAAGATAGTTTGGGCAGCAGTTCCCAACCTTAGGATCCTTTTAATATATGTTATGTAATAATCCTAAGAGGATTCAACACCTTCTCAATGATTGCACATGGAATGAAAATGTAACTGAGATGACATGTATATGCAATGAGGAATGAGATATGAATGCACTGCTTCTTTTGAAATTTGGCTGGAATATATCATCTACTTTATCATAATGTGTAAAACTGACCACTTCATGCGTCACAAGATTCAAACGATATTATTTAAATGTTTGTGTTACTTGTGGAGCTTTCTACAACACAATTCCAATGTTTCATATTCTCCTGATTTTAGGCATAAGTTGACATCTCAAAAAACACATTTTTTTTTTTTTATAAACAAACCAAAAAAATCCAAAGGGTCAACACACAACTTAAATCCAAATCCAAAAAGCAATCCCAAAATGAAACTTGAAAACACAAACCAAAGCCAAAATCAAAATATAATACAAGATGATGCAAAGCTTGGATTATCACTTTCCTGGATCCCAAACATGATTAGAACATTTCAAAAGACATATGTCACAATACACATGCCAAATGTTGTAGGAATCCAACAACAATAAGATCATACCAAGCAATGCAACAAATTTCAACTTCCCTCTCTCACCCCACCAATTAAATTTAGTTCCATTAGTATTCATATAGGTGAGAATCAAAATTTTAAATTGATCAGACAATGATTGATTTTCAATTTTATCATGTCTATTCTTTAAAGTGCAAATTTCATCATTCCATTCATAATTTAGAAGTAGGCTTTCCTTTTCAAATGTGAGATATTGCAAACAAGAGCCTATTTCTAAAAGTCTTGCATTCAAAATATTTTTCAAGATTTTAAAGCAATCAAAATCAATCAAGACTTGACAAACATCACCAAGATTTGACATTTCATCATTAATGACATTAGCATCCAAAGGGACATCATGTAATCCATCACTTGAAATTTTGGTAGCTACTACCAAAGGTAAAGATTTCACCTTGTCATCCATACTCAACCCATCATGGTTAGAATTTACCACAACTTGATTTCTTCCTCATTGTCTTCTTCATCATCCAACACCTGTTCAAAAACACCAAAGTTAGGCACCCAATCAAACATGCATCCATCTTTTTCAAAACAAGAGCCTAGTTTTTCAAGATATGTGTCGCGTGACACCTTTCCATGATCAATGGCTTGAGTTGCCTCAAAATTCATATTTTCATTAGGATCATCAACAGTATCAAACCCACACCACTTAGGTTTTGTAATTTCATCATTTTGAGATGGCATGGACATTGTAGAAACAATAGGTGGATCAAGATTTTCTATTTCTTGCCCCTCAAGGGGAACAAAAACAATTGATTCTCCTTCTTGATCCATGGTAGTAACATCATTATCCTTCTCAAACCTTTGATGAGATTCCAATCCTTCTTCCAAAACATTTTCAGATTGCACAGGACTTGTAATATCCTCATGTGAAAGGGCAATTGTATCATCCTGCATATCAATAGGCACACAAATTTCATTAGCAGTTTTGGAGTGAGCATACTCTTCCCAAGAATCATGATGATCATCTTTCAAAATCAAATCGTGATGCTCACTTATTTCTTCTTTATCTTTTAATTCATCAACATGTTTCTCATCAAATTTATCTTCACCTTCCTTAGATGGTTCAATTACTTCCAAAATTGGGTTATTGCTTGTATTCAAATTGATAAGGCTATCATAATCCACATGTGTAACCCATGATTCAATTTTATCACAATTTGGAAGGTGTGGATCTTCTTGGTCATCATTTTCAACAATGTCATCCAAAACCGATTCATCCTCATAGGATTCATCTTTTGGTGAGTCAAGGGTTTCCAATTTGTCACATGTTTCAATACTAGTTGGATCTAGTACTCCTCCCTTGCCTAAAATCATATTCTTGTGAAAATCATTAAAATTGATTTTAGAAGCATCTTTTGAATCAAGATGAGTATCTTGAAGTTGATTCATACTTAAGAAAGATGGTTGATCTTGCATAGTAGGTTGAGGATTTTGAAATTGATTGAAGCTTGGGAATGATTGTTGATTCTGAAATTGATTCACACTTGAACTTGGTTGAGGTGGATAAATCATTGGGTGGGTAAAGGAAGTATTAAATGATTGAAGATTACATGATCCAAAACCCACACCATAATTTTGACAACTCAATTGTTGCTCAATTGCCATTGCTTGAGTATAGGCTTGAGACAAAGATGTGATTAGGGGCATCCCTCGCAAATATGTGGAAATGAGTGGGTCAAGAGCATTGACATATATTTGGAGAGCCACTTCTTCTTGCAAAACATAACATGTCACTAATTGAGCATATAATCCAAAGAACCTTTCAGAAAATGACTTCACATTTTCACTTGGTCCTTTTTTGATGGTGAAAAATTGCTCATACATGCGGATTGGGTCAACTTGCTTTTTGTTGAATTGATTAAGAAATGTTGTCTCTAATTGAGCCCAAGAAGTGATAGACCCTAAAGGTAGACTTGTAAACCAATCATATGCCACTTTGTCCAAGGTGTAAGGGAACATTTTACAAACAACATCATCATACCAAATTGTTAAGTGATTCACAACAAATTTGAATGCTTGAATATGTTCTTGTGCAGTATTTGTCCCATTAGACGAAAATCGAGGAAGACATCTCTCAAAACCGACGGGCAAATAATGTTGAACTCCTGGTATGTTCAATGGGCTACCTGTCATCCATGGTGAAAACATAGCCATTAGTGAATCTTAAAGAATATAACTTTAATACCCAAATTTTTTTTTTTTTATTTATTTATTTATTTATTTTATTTTTTAACATCAAATCAAATCCCATTATTCCTGTATGAACAATCAAAGCGTTAGAACAATGCATAGCAATTCATGTCCTCCTTTTAACAGTACCAAGTTGTAATATTAAAAGAGGGCTACAGATAATAATCAATAGGGCATGAAATATTCAAAATTTAAATCCCTATAGCATTTAAATCATACTAAAATAAACCAATTCAAGCCCTCCTTCTAGCGCCAAAATGTTGAGTGGTATTTTCACCCAATTGTGAAAGTACACTCTCCCTTAGGATTTGGATTCCAAATCCCCTCTTGCAAAGAAGTTAAACAAACAACTTCTCCAAGGTCTCCGTTATATTAGCATTTGCATATGTGCATTAGTAATCTCAAATAAAGATATTCAATTTAAATGCTTGGAACACCTTAGTGATTGCAAGTAACCGTAAACAAGGGGCAATGTTGGTTTATTTTACCATGAAACTTTAGTGATTGTTCATTGAACCAAAATAAATCAAATGTGAGTTGGCCCTCATATGACCACGATGTAGTGCTTTAATTCCTTTTATCTTGATGGTTTTAAAATAGTTTTTATCTTGCATTAAATCCTCAATGATGAATAGGGTCTTCACATGTAGCTTCAAAATGTCACTTTAACTTATCCCTCTTAAATGAAATCAAATTTTCATCAAGATGAACAATTAAGTGCTTTAAGGCAAAGACCTTCAATATAATACTCAAATTACCCCTCTTTCGTAAAATTAGAATTTTTATGAAGAAAGGGTAATTTTAGGCCCAAAATGGGAATTTGTGAAAATGCCATAAAACATAACTCCTTCAATGAAATTGGAATTTCCATGAAGGGAATGTCATCATAGGCTCATGAGTGCAAAATAAAACTGGAAAAATGAAATTTGACCTTAAAATAGAAATTTTCTATTTTCGGATTTTTAAAATCTGTGACAAAACAACAACTTCGATGAATTTTTAAAAATACTAAACAACTCCGAAAATGAAATTTCAAAGTGCGTATTGGAAGTCTGAACTATAACCTACGCAATGGTGAAATTATTTTTAGATTTTGAAAATTTTTAAATGTTTATTTTAATGCCTGAAAATAAGAAAAAGTTCTGAAATTAAAATTTTTGGAAACAGAAAATTAAAAATTTGCATCAAAATAATTGCTGAAAATGCAGCAATGCAAAAGCTCCTTCAGTTTGATAGCACCCCGTCCTGCAAAACCGAATACGTGAGAGTTTCATACATGCAACCTAGCCTATTTGACCTGCAAACAAACACAATCAAAGTAAACTAGGTGCTGGGCTCCTAGGGTTTAAAATAATTTCCAGATTGCAGACATTCACATGAAATAACCCAAAAACAATGGCATAAATTTCACATACAAATCTGAAATTTGGAAGGAGAAACATAGAACAATTAAAATAGAGCATGCAGAAAATTTCTCATTCTTTCTTGCTAACAAGGCCTGAAATTTCTGAAAAGAAGCTTTCGCATTCAAATTATATTCCAAGTTTACATCTCAAAGTCTGCCGCCATTTGGCCATGCCAAAAGTTCCCCCTTTTTCAATATTTCGTCTCTGTTTTTAAAGAACTTCATAAAAACCCTTCGTTTCCTATTTTGCATGCACATTTCATAGCCCCAAACGCTGTTCATTTCCCTTTCGTAGGGTTTCGTTTCATTTCCTCCATCTGCGCATTCGTTTTGTCTTCCTTGCTTTTCCACGCGTATCTTTATTTTTAACTTTCGCGTCCCTTCTTCCTTTCTTCCATACGCAATACCCTGCAAATAATTAAAACCAACGTTAAAAAAAAACAAAAACTTTACTTTACTTAAACTAACATGGAAAAATTAAAAATTAAAACTTAAAAAAAAACAAAAAAGCTAAAAAAAAAAAATCCTACCACTACATACTACTTAAAGCTAAATAAAAAGTGCTTTAAAAGCTTTAAGAGTTATACGTGGCCACCATGAAAAATATATATATATATATATATATTATCCTTTTTATTTTTATTTTTTTTTTTTATTTTATGTTCATTTGTTTATATATATATATATATATATATATATATATTTTTATTTATTTATCTTTTCTTTTTTCTTTTTTTTTCTTGTTTTATTTATTTATTTATTTTTTTAATTCATTTTTTTTTAGTTTATTTATTTTTTTAAACATGAATTAACCCAAAAGTTAATGTTTGAATTATAAACACTTTAATAAACCTATAAAAAAAGAAAAAGACAAAAACCACACCAAAATTTATCAAAAAAAATGTGGGTCCCCAAGCTTTGGGGCTAGTTGTGAAACAGTCACAACATGTCCCACTATGTAGTATGTTTAGAGGTGAAGCAACGAAGACATATTTCTAGAAATTTATTCACAATTTAAATCTAGCCATCAATTTGAGGGTGATAAATTGAACTTATCTTGAGCTATGTTCTTTACAACTTGAACAAATCCTACCAAAATTGACTAGTGAAGGTAGGATATCTATAAAAGATAATGCATTTAGGTATTCCATGGAGGTAAAATATAGAGTCAAGGAAAGTTTGAGTGACAATGTAGGTGGTGTATGGATGGGATAGGGAACAAAAATGAGTATACTTCATAAGATGATCCACTATCACTAGAATAACTAATTTGCCTCTAGATTTAGGCAACCCTTCAATTAAATTCATAGATATATCCATCCAAAATTTCTCAGGAATCAACAAGGGCAGAAGGGTATCGGGAGAACTCATAGTTTCACCTTTCATATGTTCGAAATGATCACATTCAGCCACAAAAGTATGAATATATTTTTGTATGCCTTGCCAAAAAAATGTATGCTTGGTCCTGGTATAAGTCTTGAGAAACCTTGAATGACCAACTATTGAAGAAGCATGCATTTCCTAAAGAATGAGGTCCTTTATTTATGACTAATTGGGTATGACAATATGATTATGGTACCATAAATCATGGCCATTTAAGTATAGAGAGGGCATGAATGATGATATTCTTGAAGTTGGTGGATGAGAGTTTCCAAAGAGGAATCCTAGATTAGTTCCTCATGTAGTTGATGAATCCATTGAGGATGTGGTATGGATATAACATGTAGCATAACTTTTTCTTCATGTAATCAGGACAAAGCATCTACCACCACATTTTCCTTACCCTTCTTATATATAATATTTTAGTCATAATCCAACAATTTGGAAACCCAATTTTGTTGTTTTGGAGTGGCCACCCATTGTTATAAAAAATATTTGAGACATTTATGATTAGTCTTGATGGAAAAATATCTCCCAATGAGATATGGTTATCAATGATTAATTGCATGTAAAATGACAAGCATTTCTTTCTCATAAGTAGACTCACCTAAATTTTGTCCTAAGAGTTCCTTGCTAGTGAAGGCCAAGGGTCTACCTTCTTGCATTAGAACTACCCCAATGCTAGTGCTCAATGCATCACTTTTAATGATAAAAGGTTTAGATAAATCTGGCATTGCTAACATAGGGTAGTGGTCATGGCATACTTCAAATCAACAAAAGGCTTTTCAATAGGTTCTGTCTATAGAAAAGAATTATTCTTTAGTATGGAAATTAAGGGGGCTACTATATTGCCATAATTCTTCCCAAATTTCTTGTAATAGCATATGAATACCAAGAAACCATGAAGTCCATTTAGGGTATGAGGCTTAGGCCAATCTTGGATAACCTGAATTTTCTTGGGATCAACCTGAACTGACCCAAGTGTTCAACCTCTTTTTGGTCAAAAGAGCATTTGGACATCTTAGCATAAATTTGATGGTAGGAAATTTTTTTGAGTGTTTTATCTAAGTGCTAAATATTCTCTAACCATGAATTACTATAAATCAATGTATCATCAAAATATACTAGAATGAATTTACGAAGGAAAGGGTAAAAAATAGAATTAATTAGACTTTGAAAGGTATAAGGTGCATTGGTTAACCCAAATGGCATAACAAAGAATTCATAATTTTCTTCTTGAGTTTTGAATTTTTTTTTTGGAATATCCTCATCCTTGATGTAAATTTGATGATATCCTAACCACAAATCCAACTTGGAAAATGTTGGGCCCCATGCAACTCATCAAGTAGTTCATCAATCACTGGAATTGGAAATTTATCTTTAATAGTGATCTTATTGAGGTCCTAATAATCAATATATAAGAACCAAGTTCCATCCTTATTTTTTACTAGTAACACTAGAAAAGAATAGGGACAAATGTTGGAATGAATAACCCCCACAACATGAAGCTCTTACACTATTTTATTATTTTTTTATTTTTGAGCATAAGGGTACCTGTATGGATGGAAATTAAGAGGAAGACTACTAGGAAAAAGTTGTATTGCATGGTCATGTGAGTGATGAGGAGGTAGTCCCTTGGGTTCCTCAAAAACTTGAGCATATTTGTTTAATAATCCTTGTAATTGCACTGGATGGTTCTGTTATTTTTCCTTAGGAGTAGCTATAACAAAAAATTGTGCCACCACTTCATGAGAGGACTTTTTTAATAAATTTTCCATATTATGGGTAGAAATAAATTGAGCTACACCAAATTTCATACCATGTAAAGTATATTTCTTCCCCTCTTTATTGAATTTCATCCACAACTCAACAAAATGCCACAAAACTAGTCCTAACATTCTCAACCATTGTGCTCCCAAAACTATATCACACCCACCAAGGAGTAAGGTAAACATGTCTATCTTGAAATTATAGTACCCAAATTAAAATTTGACATTATGATATTTTCCTTTGCATGGGAGGGTGCCTCCATTAGCAATCCTGACTTCAAAGAAATTACATGTAGTAATATAACAATTTCCTTGTTTGGCTATACATGGATCAATAATGTTATATGTACTTCCAGAGTTAATAAGGATGATGACCCATTATCATTTGAAGTAGCCATTCACTTTTATTATTTTGGGAGTGGAAAATCTTGCTAAAGCATGCACATAGATTTTTGGGTGGAAGTATGTGGCTTGATCTGATGTTTTTCCCTCTTGAGGATCCTCCTATTCCTCTAAATATTATGTGGTTGGTGTTTCATCCAAATCTAGGAGATACAATTTTTGCTGCACACACTTATGCCCTCAAGAATACTTTTCATAATAATTAAAACATAACCCTTGGGCCCTTCTATTCTCCATATCTTCATGGGTTAATTTTTTATAGTTAGTGATTTGGTGGTGGGACTTATCATGACTTTGGGTGAAAAAGGTAGTCAAGATTGAGGAAATTTAGTGATATGGCATCGAGCCTTGAATTTATCTTCTACTACTTTAGCCAATTATATTTTCTAGTATAATGTTTGTGGCCTTGCCATTTTAACCTTAGTCACAAAACAACTTTGAAAGAAGTCAACACCTAAACTAGTGGTATGAATGGATAATTTCTCAAACTTAGTTTGGTACTCTTGAACAATTGAAGTTTGTTTTAGTTTTGTACGGGATCCAGTAAAATCTTCAAACTCACTAGGACCAAAGCTAGCGAGTATATGATTCTCAAATAATTGCCACGAGAGGTCAATTTTGATCTTCCTAAGCCACTAAAACCAATGTAGTGCATCTTACTAAAAATTGAAAGATGCAGACCTAAGAAAGAAGAAAAATGATTTTCATATAATCTATTAATATAGTGCAGACTAGGATAGAGGGTGATGAAGGGATGGAGGGAGCAGGACCAGGATTAGGGACAACAACAGGATCTAGAGCAATGGGATTTGGAGCAGTGGCAGGTCTAGGGGTGGGTTCAGGCCAGGATGGGCTCGTCATTAGACCCCACCAGGTGTCTAGGGGCCTAAGCCCCAAAGGCAAAAAGGGTTCCTCTGGGGGCCCCTCCCTAGACAAAGAACCACCTGACAAAGTCATTGAGGAATCTACCCTCGGGGGGTCCAACAAACCCTCATTTGTGTAGATCTTGGCGGGAGAGTCCAGTCATCCTCGGGCCCCATCCTCGGGGCTCTCCTTGGTAGGGATGCACATTTCGATCAAGGATGACATGTTTTCATCCTTCGTGTCAGGTTCCTCTTCCTCCTTGGTCGAGAAATTCATTGGGGGTCACCCGAATATGGAAACCATACGCCGGTGGGCTTTCTCCAAATGGAAAACCATAGGCAACATGCAGATCATTGCCCTATCGAAGGGGTTCTTCCTCATCAAGCTTAACAACAGGGAAGACACAAGCAGGATTCTCATGGGCGGGCCCTGGTTCCTAGGGCGTAGAAGCCTCTTCCTCAGGCGTTGGGCTGTCGATTTCAACCCCAACACTTAGAGCATAAACTATGCCTCGATCTGGGTCAGACTGCCTGATCTCCCCTTCCACCTCTAGTGGGAGGACGTGCTCAGACTCATCGCCCAGGCCATAGGGGAACTCATGGCTTTTGACTCAACCACCAAGGCTGGATCCCATATGGTCCATGCCAGGTTATGCGTAACTACGAACCTTGAATCGAAGCTCCCATCCTCGGTCACCATCTCATTGGGATCCTATTTTTGGTGCCAAACCCTAGAATATGAAAATAAACCAACCTTTTGCACCCACTGCAACATGCAGGGGCATCTCCCCAATCAGTGCCCCCTCTCTAAGAAGCCTGAAGCTCCAGCTCCGGAGGATCCCCCTCCGAAGGCGCCGTCCCACGATAGGTTCCCCTCCCGCGGCCCCCCCGAGGCGGGCGCCCTCCTCACAGACATCCACCCTAGGAGTGGCGCGGGAATATGGCTGCTCCAGCCGACAAAGGAAAACAGAAGGTTGACCCCATCCCGACGGACGATCAAAACCAGGTATGCACCAACCCTGACCCCAACCTCGAGGTTTCATCTATGGCCCTACGATGTCCTAAGGAACTTCCCCACCAGCCTGACGGTCCTCCCAAACCCCCTTTCTCCCAGGTGACCTCCTCGATCGAGTCCCTCCCCTCCCATCCCCGGTCGAGGGTGATCCCACCCTAGAGCCAACCCCAAAAAGCCTCCTTGAGCATCCCGCGCCTCCCCCCTCATCGAGGACCCTCCATATTCTGATGATCCCCCACCCCCCTAAACCTCTCCCTCCCTCCTCAGGCTTTCTCAGAAGTCAGATCAGAGGCATCCGAGGGTGATGACGATGGCAGCCCGACCTTCTCCCAGTCCACCCCTGAAGGGTTCAGCCCCAAATGGACTCGCAACAAAAAATTTGCAACGGATTTTGGAAGCAAGAAGAAAAGAGGTTGGCCCACTCTCGGAGAACAGCGTATCAAGCAAGCAGAGGATGAGATTTCCAATGGCCTCTAGATGACCCTCCTGGTTGATGCCCTCAGCCTCTCGAAAGAAGAACTCCTGAGATCCAAACCTCCCACCCAATAGGGGAAGGGAGGCAAGCGACCCCCCAAGGGTGTCAGATGAAGATCATTACCTAGAATGCAAGAGGGCTCAATGGAGCCCCCATGAGGCGCATCCTAGCCCAGCTCCATAGGGACCATAAACCTACTATTCTGCTTCTCCAAGAAACCAAGCTTGACGAATCATCCTCCCCCAAGGTTGCCAAGGTGATCTGGAACAATGGTGACTCCCTCTCTACCCCGGCCCTCGGCTCCGTAGGGGGCTGATGTGCCTATGGGACCCGGGCACAGTCGAAGGAAGATTGATCTCGTCCTCTCCCAGAATCCTCAACGTCATGTTTCACAGCCTGGAGTCAGGGCAGACCTGGATCCTCTCCAACATCTATACCCCCAACAGCCCGGTCGAAAGAGCCTCCCTGTGGAATGAAGTCAGCCTCATGAGAGAGGCATTCGCACCCCTCCCCTGGATCCTGGTGGGCGACTTCAATAGCCCCCTCTTCCCCTCAGACAAATGTGGGGGAACAGTCTTGAACTCCAGAAGCATGGAGGACTTTGGGGAGTTCACTGATGCCAATGAGCTCATGGATGTTCACCTAAAGGGTGCCAAGTTCACATGGAGCAACAGACGAGCAGGGGCCAACCTCATATAGGTCAAGCTAGATAGAGTGTTCCTGTCCAGGGAGGCCATTCCCCTATTTTTTGATGCCACCCTCCTGGCCCTTCCCAAAATAGCATCGGATCACAACCCCCTCCTCTTCGAAGCTGGTAGACACCCTCCCCACAAGCGCCCTTTTTGGTTCGAGTCCATGTGGTTTCACCACCCCGACTTCAAGGATCAAGTGGGCAGGTGGTGGAGCCATCCCACCATGGGGCACCCCACAGGACAACTCTACCAGAAGCTGAGGGTTCTAAAGGACAACCTCAAGGTCTGGAATAGGGAGGTGTTCAAAAATATCTTCGAGAGCAAGGAGATTCTGAAGAAAAAATTGGAAGACCTTCAGTGCAAATTCTAGGATGGAAGTGAGGATCCAGGCTCGAGGGAGGAGGAACAAAGAGTCCTAGCTGAATACCATAATATTTTGGCTAGGGAGGAGACCTTTTGGAGGTAGAAGTTGAGAGCCCTCTAGCTCAAAGATGATGATGCCAACACCAAAATTTTCCATACTTCCACCCTCAAAAATTGGAGCACCAACAAAATCACTGAGCTCATTTGCAGTGACGACAGGACCACGAGGGATGAGGAAGAAATCAGATCAGAGGCAACTAGCTTCTACCAGGAGCTCCTCGACACTGATTCCCAGCCTTCCCCCCAAGCGATCATGACCCTCCTCGAGCACATCCCCCCTCTATTTCCCCTGAGACCAATGAGGTGCTTCTCAGCCCTCTCATAGATGGGGAGATCAGAGCGGCCCTGTTCTCCATGAAACCAGATGCTGCCCTAGGCCTAGATGGCTTCCCTCCCCGCTTCTTCTAGACCTTCTAGGACCTGGTCGGCCAAGAGGTGTGTGCTACTGTTTGAGACCTCCAGTTCACCAGATCCATCCCTAGAGGCATTAATTCCACTTTCATCACCCTGATCCCCAAAACCTCGATGACCAAATCCCTATCAGACTTCCACCCCATTAGCCTATGCAATGTCCTCTACAAGATCCTCACCAAGGCCCTAGAGAATAGATTCAAAGACATCCTCCCCCTTATCATTGCCCCCTATCAGGGGAGCTCTATCAAAGGAAGAGTGATCACAGACGGGATCATCATCATCCATGAGGTCCTCCACTCAGCTTCCCTTGCCAAAAGACCAGCATTTCTCCTCAAGCTGGACATGAACAAAGCCTTCGACAGGGTCAGCTGGGAGTTCCTCACCAATGGCCTCCTCAAATTTGCCTTCCACCCCTCCTAGGTTGATCTCATCAAGCGGTGCATGTCATCCCCATGGTTCTCGATTTTGGTCAATGGATCCCCAGTTGGCTTCTTTCCCAATGCCAGAGGGCTCTGGTAGGGTGACCCTCTATCCCCCATCCTTTTCATCATTCTGGGGAGAGGCCCTAGGATGCACCATCTCGAGTGCAACCAGAAGTGGGCTCATCTCTGGAATCAGACCGGCTTCAGGCTTGGCCCCGGTGTCCCACCAATAGTTTGTGGATGACACCATCTTAGCTACCATCGCTTCGGTGGCTCAAGCTAAAGTCATCAAGTAGATTCTTCACCTGTATGAGGAGGCAACCAGGTAGAAAATCAACCTTCGAAAAAGCAAAATTTACTTCATCCACACTCCCTCGGCTAGGCAGGCTAAGATAGCCCAGATTCTGGGATGCTCCTCGAACACCCTCCCCACCACCTACCTTGGGCTTCCCCTATTCATGGGTTTCCCCTCCAAGGCCCTGTGGAGTAACCTGGTCAAAATAATCCAGAAGAAGTTGACCTCGTGGAAAGGGCATCTCCTCTCTCAGGTGGGCAAAGCCACCCTCATGTCCGCCTATCTCCAAAGCATCCCGATGTACTTCATGTCCATTTTTAAAATCTTGACCTCGATTGGTGCCCGCATCGAGCAGATCCAGAAGCACTTCTTATGGTCTAGAAGCGAAGAGAAGAAGAGGATTTCGCTAGTCGCATGGCCCCTGGTCTATCGCCCCAAAGATGAAGGTGGGATCGGCCTCCATCGGGTTTCCCTGATGAACAAAGCCCTCTTGGCCAAGCATGCCTGGAAGGTTTTCACCAACTTCTCGATCGAGTGGGTTAGCATTGTAAGAAGGAAATACCTCCAACAACACCCCTTCCTCAGTGACCATCAGCCCCGGGATGGATCTACCTTTTAGAAATCCCTGACCCACACAAAGGACCTCATCCAAAAAGGAACCAGGTGGATTCTTGGCGATGGGACCAGGATTGACTTCTGGAATGATAGGTGGCTCCGAGATGAGGCCCTGAGAGAAGATACCAACCTCTTGGTCTTGAGACCACACCTGGAGGCCTCCAAAGGACCCAAGGTGGCAGATTTTATCATCAGGGGTCAGGGCAGAGTAGGTTGGGGGCCCATCGAAGTTCCCTAGTTTCCCCATTAGGTCGATAGCCTCTCGGCCCTTCTTGACACTGCTATCATCCCTTCAAGTGAGGGTGAGGACAGGTGTGTTTGGCACGACACCAGCAATGGCTCCTTCTCGATCAAATCTGCCCATGCCCTCCAAAGGGATCCCCAAGAGGCCCATTTCCCAGTCAAGCAGGTGTGGGCTAAGAAGTTGATCCCCAAGATCAACTTCTTCATCTGGACTGCCATCCAAAACAAGATCCTCACCATTGAAAATCTAGCCAAGAGGGGATTCCTGATCCCAAACAGATGCTACTTGTGTTGCACTGATTGGGAGTCGACGACCCATCTCTTCTTCAGATGTCCCTTCTCCTTTGAGGCTCTAGGACATCTCCTCACCTAGTTCTCCATCTAGTGGGTCCCTCTTGGCTCCATCCCTGACCTCTTCATCCAGTGGCCCAATCCCTTTTCCCATCCCACCCTCCGATCCCTCTGGGCCTACTGCCTACCCCACCTGCTCTGGCAACTCTAGCTTGAGCGTAACGATAGAGCTTTCTCCTCCCCACCCTGGGACCCCTAGGCGGTGGCAGTCAAAGTGCTCACCTTTGCGATAGAGAATTCTTACATCCTTCCCCTAGCCTACCCTCCATGGAAGGCGAGCGAGTTAACCCTCCTCAGCTCCCTTGGAGTGCAGACGCTTCCCCCTTGCCCCCATCCCTCCCCCTCTCCTAGAGCCTCTACTAGATGGTCGGCCCCCCTCCCGGGTGGGTCAAGCTAAACTTTGATGGAGTATCTAAAGGCAATCCTGGCCCCTCGAGCATTGGCGGGGTCATCCATGACCACTCAGGGCATTTGATTCTTGCCTACATGGAGTTCCTAGGTATTCAAACCAACAACTTCATGGAAGCTTCGACGCTCCTCCATGGGCTGATCATTCTCCAGGATTCCCCCAGAAGGGTGATCATCGAGGGTGACTCCCTAAACATTATCAATGTCATGACCAAGCAAGGGGATCTATCATGGCGAATAGCCAACATCATCCAAGAAGCCCGAGTCATCCTTCAGGGGCTCCCCCAATTTTCCATTTGCCACGTCTACCATGAAGGGAACAAGCTAGCAGACTTCATGGCCAACTCAATGGCTTCATCAATAGGACTCCGTATCTGGCGGGATGGCTTTCTCGATGACCTATTGGACATGGCATCCCAAGACCAGCCTCCGAACCATGATGCCAACACAGAAGACTAGCATTTTTGATCTCAAGGCCCCATTGACCTAGAGCCCTAGGCCCCACTCTATTTTTTTGGGGGTCGTTGACCTCTGCCCGAAGCTTCCCAAGGTCACCATTTTTGATGGTCTTATCCATAGTAGACACCTCAGCACTAGGCCAGATTCGAGCAGGTCTCACCGCATCCACATTGGCCTCATCATCAGTTCCTTATCTGGCCCCACGCCACCTCAGCCCGCCTGTCATGCCATCCTCATCTTATCCCTACCTCTTTATGCCAAGGTAGTTACCCCATGCAAGCCATCCACCTAGCCCACTCCTAATGCGCCACCTCATCATTCACATCCCAAGGCGCCCACTTCCCATTGGCTTTCTCCCATTAATTACCATGCCTACCACCTTTCTCCCTGTCTCTACCACATTTCGAGTGTGTCGCCCATCTCCCTCGATGTAGAGTCCCGACGCATGCGGTAGCCCTATGCCCCTTCGGCTTCCACCTCACCTATTTCTTCCCTCCCGAGTGCATTCGTCTCACTTCCCCCCAATCTCTTCCCCCTCGATGGCTTCCTATGAGTGTGCTCTCTGGTCGGCTCTGGTCCCCTCCACTGCTTCCCACTGTTGCCTACCTCTGTTTCCACCATGTCCTCATCCAAAGTCATTTACGTCGAGCCCTCTTCCCTCACCCTGAGTGAGTCCGCCAAGGTGTTCATGGACGCCAAGTCCCTTACCCCTTTCCTTCACAAATTTGTAGGCCCCAATGAGGAGATTACCCAGGCCTTCCTCGACACCTGGAACAACGGTGAGGTGGTTGTGAAAGGCATCCATTTTAGGGTAACCAAGGAATTCATGTTCGAAGTTACAAGGCTTCACCACGAAGAAAAAGGGAAGTATATCCGGTGCGACAGGCACAATTGGGAGGAGGAGCTCACCCACTTCCTGGAGCATGGCTGGGACAAGACCACCCTCTTCAGATTGCAGCTACCCAAACCCTTCGATGAGGCCATCGTGCCCATCATGCAATTCATTACCTATGATGACCCTGACCAGAAATTGTGCAACTTCCATCTCAGCTTCGTCAATCATATCCGTGGTGCCACCCTTCTGTGCACTCCCTGGTACTTACTGTACTCCCTCACAATTGCTGTCGAGAAGGCCTAGAAAGCCCACACCCACCCCATCCACCAAGGCCTCATGGCAGTCCTTTACCACCATGCTCTCGCTAACCAGCCCCCTGTCCAGCATATCCCTCCCCTCTCCGCTAATCCCCCTCGGGTCTCCGACCTCATCCAACCCTGAGTCCAAGGCTAGGGAGGGCAGCCCTAGTGACCCCAACAATTCTCCTCCTCCCAAGAAGCGTAGGCCCACCCTAAAGCGGTGGGCGTCGGCTCAGGCCCCTGGTGGCTGTAGTGCCCCAGGTGGTTCTACCCCCGATGGTAGCTCGACCCGGGGGTTCGACCCCTGGCGGCCCCGGTGCTCCTAGTGGAAGCAGATCCTCAAGCAGGCTCAAGAAGCCAAAAGTGGAAAACAAGGGCACCATCGAGATCAGCTCGGACTCAGAGGGTGAATTGGGGGTCTTCCCGATCAGAATTCTCCTGGAAATGGCGATAAACTCTCTGACCTCGATATCCAATGCGGCTTTGACCTCTGTGCACATTTTCAAGGAGCTCCACCGTAGGCTAGGGGTTGGTTTCGACAGGGATGAGAATTAGTCATGCTAGTCCCGTTCCAATGGGGTCCCCCTTCCCGGGGCGATTTTGGTGGTCCAAGTTTTGATGGCGGGGTTTCCAGGCTAGGTTCGAAGCTGGGGCCTTCAACAGGCTTTGCAAGCATGATGTTGTTTCTAGTTTTTTCATTTGAATCAATGTGGGGTTCTGTCCTGTCCCGGAGATAGGTTTCTTTTGTTGGTTGTCGGGGTTCCCGTATCCCTGGTTTTGTTATGGGTGTCCACCCCTGGTCTTTGTGGGGTTCTACCCTGTCCTCGGGACAGGTGACTCTTGTGGGTTGTCTGGGATCCCGGACCCTAGTTTCTGTAATGGGTGTCCACCCCTGGTCTAGCGTGACAGGTTTTTTTGGCATGTTAATGTTGTGGCATATTTTGTAATAAGGTTTTGGGTCCCTTTAAAAAAACCCTCTGTATATAAACTATTACTTATAAAAAAAATTGAAAGATGCAATTGTCAAACACATGTAGCATGGAATATTATGGAGATTGTAATATTATTCTACCTTACAAAGCCACCCCTCAGGATCCTTCCCATCAATTTTTGAGAAGTCTAATTTTGAAAATTTAAATCCATTGTTATCTAGTGCATTTTACTAGTGGTGACTCATATTAGTATCATGTTGATCCTAATGACCCAAGGAATCAAAAGAGTTCAACTATCCCATTCGGTCTTCATTTATTTCTATACCTCGATGACCACAATCATAGTTTCTTGGGCATTTTGGATTTATGTTTTTATCTCATATAAGCTATGGTTGAGTGAGGACCATATTTTTTTGCTCATATTATCCACTTTTTGAGAAATTTGGTTATCTAACTCTTGTTGTCGAGTACCAACAACCATGTTCTCAGAGTTATGTCCTGTTGGTGAGACTTACGAAAAATAAAAAGGTGGTTTTAGGGGGTTAATTTTTTTAGTAAGGAGCCCAAAAAGTGATTTGGGTGCTATATATCATAATGATCATCTCAAGAAGATGATCATAATGAGATATATACTACAACACTAGTTTTGGAAACCCCTATACTTTTTTTGTATTGCTTTTTTGTCAAGTCTACTGGTGTGGTCAATTTTTCCTCTAGAGTCTTGGTTCAAAGTTAGGTTCTATGTTGGCTACTCCTTTTTGACACTCTATCCTATCTGTTATAACTACTAATCACTCTTGACACTATATTATTACCTGCTTGGTCTGAATCTATCACAAATATTCCTTGTCTGTTTAAATTTTTACTATCACAAATAATTATTTTGACACTGATAACTTGATGACCCTATACTGACTGTTACTGATGGAATTTTCTTGATTGTAACTGATACTGACCCCCCTATTTCCTAGTTTCTAACTTTGGTGGTTTCTATTTGCTTATGGTATTCTATAATTTTTGTTTTGATTATTTTTCATGTAAAATTTATAGAATATGGATGTCTCCTTTGTATGCTCAATTTCTATGACAAGGGTATGGTAATAAGTTCAAAATTCATAGAATAATATTTTTGTTGTAGGGAGTTTTTGTTGCAAGTTTGATATTCAACATAACAAGGTATGCTAATCTAGGGTGTATGTACTGCCCATAGGCCCTCTATTATACCACAGTGATGAATGATAGTGCTCAGACCAATATTTTAGGTCACTACTCAAGGAGGATTCCAAACATACCCTTGAGAACACTACACGCCTCTTTTTTAGCATGGGATGGTAATATTCTTGGATGTTGTTTCTAATGTATTGTGGAGAATACAAGGCCACAAATATTTCTAATGGTGAAAAGTATCTCCTAATCCTAACGGGTTTATTTATATACCCAAAGATACGCGAGAGCTCAATTCTATAAACGAGTGTTGTTTGAGGCCTAAGCATTAGAGCTTGATTTCCCCTCACTTCATTATATGCTTTACAAGCAATCTAGCTTAGCCAATAATTACAAATCCTCCATGATATTTTAAAACCTGTAGCACAAGGTTTCTAACCTAGATAACTATTGCAGAAAAAAATAGAGGATGGATTTTTTTCTGGATAAGAAACTAGCAAAAAAAACTAAAACATGAAATCTTATACCTAATAGTTCAAATGGTAGGAACTATCATAGTCATAACAGAACATGATGTTGGAAAGTACTCTAATACCACTTATTATGAATCTACTATTAAAAATAAACACACTCACACAAATACTGCAAATAAACATAAATGCTCAAACGAAACTATGAAAATATAAATGCATAAATGAACAATCTCACAAATAACACTAAATCGTAGGCCTCTTTGAGGGGACAACCTCCTTCAATAATTTCATTCAATTATACAAAAAGCTACATATATAATTTTTTTTTTCAAAAATTACATCTCTCTTCTTTAGATCTTGAGAGTTTACAAATACACTTCTCATATCAATTGAGATACTATAGCTAGAAACCTACATCATTTTACATAAAATGTTTGAATTCTTGATTTTCATTTTTTGGATCTTTTCAAATTTTTGTATGAATACAACTACTCTAGAATTTAGCATCTTTCTTGATATTTTCCTATAGCAGCCTTCACAATGCCAAAATTTCACCTCTACTATCTATACCTTATATCTTAGTAGAGTAATATTTCCAAAACATCGCACAATCATAGTCCTCTTTACCAAATATGGATTGCTAGTTTCCTTCCCGAAACACAAGTGCAACCACAAAAGTTATAAAAAATAGTCTAAATCAAAACACATTAATATTACAAAATAAAGCATATATTACCAATGGAAAACATTAATGTAAATCTTAATCATTAATTGATTTAGGCAATCAACATTTTTTGTCAGCTTCAACTAAACTTTCTACTTCCTCTAACCATGGAAAGGAGACTTCACGATACTCAATCAAAACCCCTCTATTGTCTAGCTTATCTGCACATTTGTTTCCTTCCCTTAATATATGTGTAAACCTAATTTCTTCAAACTCTTTAGCAAGATATTGAATTTCCATAATATCTCTTGTATGTTCCATGGAGCCTTTGCTTTCCTCAAAATTGCATTTATTACTATGAGAGTATCACCTTCCATCCATACTCCATTTCATTTCATTTGTTTATATATTTTTAACCCTTCTAAAGTTTTCCAAGATTCAACTTTATTAGTTGTATTAAATTCACTATTGAAAGCATAATGAGACAAAATATATCCTCTATTATTTCTAATTATTCCTCCTCACCCTGTTGGTCTTGGATATCCTTTACATGCTCCATCAAAATTCAATTTAACCCACTCCCAATCTGGTGGTTTCCACTTTATATTTTTTACCTTCTTTTTGCTTCTCTTGTACCCAACATCATAATTCTATTTAATGACTTGAATCCATCGATCAAGATTATTTGCTTCTAAAAAAGGGACTGGGTGAGTTGATAGGGTTGATTTAGACTTCTCTATGGCTAAATATATCTTCTTTTTCATTACCTCTAAACTACTTTCCTTTCATTTAAATATTCTTCTATTCCTTTTTAGCCATATAGTCTAAAGTATTGTATCTTTTGATATATCCCATATTGTCTGTAAAGCCTCACTTTTATAAGTGCTCTACCATTGCTTTAACCAATATTCAATTCTACTATTCATCACCATGCATTTACTAAACATATTAAGAATCCATTGCCATAGATTCCAGACTATTGAGCAATGTCCCAAGAGATGGTCTATACTCTCCTCCTTATTACTAAATTATTACTAAAAAAACATTGAGAGGAACCATGAAAACCCCTTTTCATAAGGTTATCCTAGGATAAAATTCTTCTATGACCTACTAGCCAAACAGACATTTTGACTTTAGGAATGCTTGGGCTATTTTGAACATCTCTCCATATTCTAGTGACATTATTATTATATTGATGTTGAAAATTATATCCACTTCTAGTTGTGTAATCTCCTGAGCTATTCAACTCCCAAATCAATTTATCCTTAGTACCCCTCGAAATAATCATAATTTTTATCTTTCTATTTAATTGCCTCATAGCATCAATGTCTTGTATACTTGTAAAATAATATTCTTTCCATTTGTATCTTCCTTCTTGACCTTGTACAAAAAGTTTGAAACCTTATAATTGTTTTGTATTGAAGCAATCTCATCCAAGGTTTCAAAACTAGATCTAATTTGAGTAGTATTTTATCACCCCAAGTGTCCATCCAAATAGAAAATTTTCTCCAGTTTCTACCATGAAGAACACAAGCTTATACTGAGAGGGGGGGTGAATAGTATAAGAACACTTTTTACTTTTTCTCTCAAACCAATATATGCAATGTAAAGATAGCAATATCAACAACAATAATCAAATAAATGTACACAACACCACACACAATAGAGACACCACAATTTACGTGGTTCACCCAATGCGGGCTACTCCATGAAGAAAATATTTTACTAAAACTTTCTCAGTTAATATATTGGGAATCCTTTCCCGATTACAATGTTTATGGACCTCTATCCAAAGGAGATGCTGATCCCCTAAATCTAGTTTGTGGATCTCTATCCATAGGAGAACTCATTCTCCTCTACTTTGGCTGGTGATCCTCTAGAAGACTACTACCTCCACTGCATTGGCTTATCTCCAATGAAGACTCTTGTCCCCACTCAGAAGACCTATCCTCACTGCCCTAGCTGATGGATCTCTATCCATAGGAGACTACTGTCCTCTTTGCTCTGTCACCTCCAAAGCTCTATCTCAATTTTGTACTAAACACAGTCCAGTCGATCTAGCACAACTCTGCTTAACTCTTGTACTAAACATAGTCCAGTCGGTCTAGCACAAGTTTGCTCAACAAGCTCACTCAAATTTATACTAAACATAATTCATTCGATCTAGCACAAATCTGCTCAAATATTGTACTAAACATAGTCCAGTCGGTCTAGCACAAGTCCACTCAAATCTACACTAAACACAGTCCAGTTGGTCTAGAACAAATCTGCTCAACTCTTGTACTAAACACAATCCAGTCAGTCTAGCACAAGTCCACTCAAATCTGCACTAAACACAGTCTAGTCAATCTAGCACAAATATGCTCAATAGGTCCACTAATAACCTTCTCAAATCTGCTCAACATATCCACTCAGAACCTACTCAAATCTGCTCAACAGGTCCACTCAGAACATGCTCAAATTTGCTCAATAGGTCCACTCAGAACCTGCTCAAATTTTCTCAATAGGTCCACTTAAAACCTGCTCAAATATACTCATTAGGTCCACTTAGAACCTACTCAAGTATGCTCAATAGGTCCACTTAGAACCTGCTCAAATATGCTCAATAGGTCCACTCAGAACTTGCTCAAATATACTCAATAGGTCCACTCAAAACTCGTCCAATATCATAGAAACATAAATAGAATTGTTAGAGACTCAATATATTCTACACTCAATGCTCAATCACTTTCTCAACTCAAATCAATCTCATAGAAGAATAAAGAGAATTGTTAGAGACTCAATATGTTCTATACTCAAAACTCAATCACTTTCTCAACTCAATATCATAGAAGCATAAAGAGAATTGTTAGAGACTCAATATGTTCTATTATCACAACTCAATTTATTTCACAACTCAAATCAGAATATAGAATAGTTTGTTTCATGGAACTTGAACAATCACTTCATACATCCACTTGACTAGGTTCAATCAACTCTACTCAACCAATCACTCAAGAACCAACTCTCACTCACAAACCCTAGTCCAAGCATGTAACCCCAACTCAAAATGTTTCCAACAATGCTTAACAACAAATCTCACATAACAATGATACTCATGTTCTTTTCAAACTCTAGTTCAAGTTCTTTGCATAACAACTCACTTCAACAACAATGCTCATAAATCAATCTTCACATAATAATGATACTCATGTTATTTCCTAACTCAAGTTCAAGTTCTTTGCACAATCCAATGGCTTCAACAACAATGCTAATAAAATAAGGTTTTAATCACAACACTTAATTCTAGAAAAACCTTGAAGCATTAACTCAAACACTTTTGAAAAGGAAACCCTAATCAAATCCTTTTCACTCCAAAATTAATTTTCAAGAAAGCCAATCAACCAACACAACCAAAGAAGAATTTGCTCATACCTTTTTGCGTGAGAAGGAGTTGATCTCACAAATTTTCCACACTCACAATTTTTTTTTTTCCAATCTCAATAAGGGTTAGAAGACTTTAATAATAACACAATGCAAAATGATGATCCAAAATACACCTTATTACTCCAACTCAAAAAATAACATTCACCATAGTCTTCTTTTAATTGAAAAACCCTTATACAAAAATAATGCTCAAAAGTCTTAATGAGAATTTAATCAATACTTTACTAAAACTTCTTATTACTCCTAAAATAATAAATCTCAAATACCAATCCCTCCAAAATAATCTTCAACAATCATTCACCATAAAATTTATGCCTTAATGTATATTCAAAATAATAATCAATTATTCACCCTTATTCCTCCAACATTAGGCAACTAATAAAAATTAAAATAAAAAATTAGTACCTCATCTTCGGAGGGAATCGAACCCTCAACCTTGCCTCAACACAAGCGCCTTAGCTACGGCCAAAGTCGCTGCACGAGCCACACACTCGTTCGAGATTAAAGAATCACCATGTGCTTCTTAATCTCAAGTCTCCTTCTGCCTTAAGACAAAAGGTCGTGTGCCTCAATAAACACGCCAAATGATGCACCGTGGAGATTCAAACGCAAACCTTCTCACTGCCAGCACCTTTACGCTTTCCAAAATACCACTAGGTCATGCTTGCCCAATGCAATTTTGAGGATGGAAACTTCCTCCTTTATTTGCTTTGCTGCCACGTTTTAAAAAATACACGAGCTCTCTTTTCGCATGCCACCAAATTTTTTATTCGAGCAAGGATGATTGAAACTTAGGACTTTGGGCATATTTATATGCTCCTCCATTGCATTAACGACGTCGACACTCACCATGCTTACTTCCATGAAATCGGTGGTAAAGGCTTCAAATGCCTTTAATTTAAAACCAACCCAACTTTAGGTTTGGGTAAATAAAATTGCCATCAAGCTTTGAAACATTTGCCTTAAACCCAACCTTGGGTTTTATAAAGAATACTTAAACCCTTTTATTTATAAAATATTATAATCAAAATTATAAATATTTTATTTGGGTTTTCTCAAAGTCACTTTAATAATATTATAATAATAATTATAATATTATACCTTTTCATTGTCTCGGATAAATGCTTCCTTGGAAGAAGTAAAACCACTTTCTGACCCATTCTCTTGGGTGTTCACTAAAGATATTTTGACCCATTATGACTTCTATTAAACTTTGCACTTGAATTGGAGAAGAGCTATCATTGGCATCTTGACATCAATGATAACTTTGACTTAGGGACTCAAAATGTCCAATACACCACCAATATTAAACCCTTAAATTATAATATCAATATATTTTTTAAACCATTCCAAAGAGTAGAACCATTTGGAAGAGAGAATGCTATAAATATTAAACTTGGGTCATTGAGATCAACATACTTACTTTAAAGAATTTTTGCCCATTGTCTTTGACTGTACAAACTCCATATAACTTTTTCCATAAGAGCTAATTTTGCATCTGTAAGAACTCTTAAACCAAAACCTCCCCTAGTTTTGTCATCACACAACTTGCTCCATTTCACCAAAGGAAATTTCCTTTTATCATGTAAAATTGACCATAAAAAGGATCACATAATATAGATTACATTTTTTTCAAATGATTTTGGCATAGAATACCATGACATATAATATGTTGGAATGGTTTGTAAGACTGACTTAATTAACTGCACTCTTCCTTGTAACGATAACCATCTACCTTTCCAAGTTGGAAGTTTATTTTAAAATTTACTAATAATTGGATTCCATTCTATCCTCATTCTCCCCTCAAATAAAGGCATTCCTAGATAAGTTGTTGGTAAATTTGCCTCCTCCATTTGAAGCAACCTACAAATTCTTGCTTTGATATTAGGAGTGGTAAGGAAGTAAATTTTGGATTTAGTCCTATTAACTTTTTGCCCTGAACCTTTTTTGTACTCTTTTAAAAAGTTATTCAAAGCTCTCACATCATTTATCCTTACCTTTCCAAAAAGGGTTGTATCATATATAAAATATTGATGTTATTACTAACCTTAAGTCCACTTATAAGCCCATGTTTGTAGGTCTTCTTTAAGTTCCTACTAAGAATTTCTACCATAATAATGAACAAATAAGGAGATAGAAGATCTCCTTGTCTAAGGCCTCTCTTGGATTTAAAATATCCTATCACTAACCCATTGACCAACACTGAATAAGAAACTGTAGAGACACAAGCTTTAATCCATCTAACCCATTTCTTCCCAAAACTAAACTTATCTAAAACTGCAAAAAGAAAATCCTATTTAGCCCTATCATAGGCTTTACTCATATCAAGTTTTAAGATCATAGCTTTATCTTTTCTTAAAGCTTCTGAATGTATAACTTCATTAGCTACTATGATCCCATCCAAAATTTGTCTCCCTTTCACAAATCTTCCTTGCTCTTTCGAAATAATTTTATCTAAAAATAGCCTTAATCTATTTGCCATCACTTTGGAAATAATATTATAAGCTATATTACATAGGCTTATGGGTCTAAAAGAATAAAACAATTCAAAATCCTTATTTTTTGGAATTAGGGTAAGATAAGTTGCTTTTATTTTATAATGAATGTATTGTTTTACCCTAGATTGCTCCACTTCCACCAATAGAGAATCCTTCACTATATCCTAATTATATTGGTAAAAATATTCAAAGAGCCCATATGGACCTAGGTATTTATCCTTATTAAAAGAGAAAAGAGCTAAATGAATTTCTTTTAGAGTAATAGGCTCCATGAGTTTCCTATTATCTTCATTCGTTATAATTGAAGGAACATCTTGAAGAAGTTTATCATTAAGAACTTCGGTATCCTCTGAACCTAGGATAATATGATGAAATGACTTTTCCTCTTTTCTAATATCACTCTGATCTTCAATACAAACCCCTTATATTGATTTAATTCTACTAATTCTAGAAGATGGTCTTTGTACTATAGCCATCCTATGAAAAACTTTGTATTTCTATCTTCTTATTTTAATCAAGTTTGTTTTGATTTTAATATCCAGAATTTCTATTCCTTACTCAAAATATTATGATATTCACTAAGAAAATCCCTTTCCTATGAGTTTGAATTATTATCATCACCTTTTTGAAATTTTGAAAGTTTATCTTTTAGATCTTCTTTCTTCTCAAAAATATTTCCAAAGGTGTTCTTGTTCCATTATTTTAATCTAGATGTCATAGTTTTAATTTGGTTTGAAAGAGCATACAACCCACCATTACCTAAATAATTCCATGTTTGAGCTATCATATCAAAAAATTGAGTATGGTCTTCCCACATCTACTCATATTGAAAATATGATATTTTTTAAATTCACTTACCACCATTGTAACTATTATTGGCCAGTGATCTGAACCAATCCTTGTTAAGGTATTAATTTTAGCACACATTCCTTCATCTAGCCAATGATATGAGAGAACACATCTATATAATTTTTTTGCTATTAGGTTTTGGCCTTGTAGACACTGAATCCTAGCCACTTGCCTTCCATATTTACCTTCTCACCATTTCCACCACCAAATCCTAGCCAATTTACCCACTATTTCTATTTTCCCACCATTTTCGATCATTTATATATATATTTATTTTATGTATATTTAAATATATATTTAATAAATATGTATTTATTTAAGTGAATTAATCCCAACCATCCAATTTCATTTAATCTCGACCATCCATTTACATCAATCCATGCCACACCCTAGATTTATTGTCAACCCTTGGATATGATTTAATCTCAACCACACGATTAGTATCGTTGAAACCCTAGTATGTCTTAGGGTAGATTATAAATAAGAGCTATTTTGATGGCTCAACCCCTGGATTTTTCTATGCCATGAGTTCCTGATTCTTGATTCTAAGTTCCTTGAGTTCCCTAAGTGCTTGAGTCTTATATCAAGCCTTTGATGCCTTAACCCCATTCCATTAATCTCATTTTACCTCCATTACTCGCCATATCCACTGCCATAATCATCCGATATGCTTCTGCAAAATCCCCCATCAATCACCAGGTGCCCACAAGTGCCTCCTCATGAGCTCCAGGTGCTCATGGGTGTTTCCTATAGTTTCCAGGTGCTCACGGGTATTTTATGCTCCCAATTCTAAAGTCCCCCTAGCCTCCAGGTGATACTAGGACATTGCTGCACTAGCCACCTGCATCAGAATTCATGCATAAGAAGACAAAAAGAAGGTAAAACAAATCAACCCTAAATTTATTTATGTCATTGCATGTGTTTATGTTTCTATCCATTTTATTTACTACACTTAGTGTTTTTATTATTTCTTATAGAGGGTCTCACACTGTTGAGCCCTCGCATATACTACTAACTATTTTTTGTGTTATTGTGTGCAGATATGGAGCACTACCTCAGCATCTAGAGTGGCCCAACCTTGGATATATGAAAAGCCCACTCAACCTTATTGGGATTAAGACACATTTGAAGACACCATGACCTTGCTTCTTAAGGATTTAGAGAATCCTAAATTGTTGTATTATTGTATCAAAAGGATTCAAGGATACAAGCTTGTCACAATGGAGTTTATAGGCTCCCCCCATCAATAAATAATTTATTCTATTGTGCAAAATTGTGTTACATTGTATCTTATTTTTTCAAAGCATTGCTTGTAGTGTTAGGTTTTGCATCTTTCAAATGGTGATCATGGTGGGACCAAATGTGTGTGCAGTGGGTTCATTTATCAAATCAAGAGTAAGGTAATGACCCTAGACAATCAATAACCAGTGTGTGTACAAGTGATTTCATTAACTCATCTTGAGTAAATTGGGTAAACTTGTTATGGAGGAAATCAAGAAGCTAGCTTATCCATATGAGTAGTCAGAGGTCTCTTTTAAAAGAGACATGTCACCACACATGAGCATACTCCACTGCCAGTCAAATGTTTATAGCTTTGGTGGAGGCCAACTCCATAGTCCACGATTTTTGTTTTTACTTGAAAGTGCATTTGGAAGTTTGAGACATGTCATAAGGGAGTGTTCCAAACTTAAGAAAGGCTACTATTTGGCTCGATCAAGGCTCATATGAATACGATTGGATAAAGCAAACATACTTTTCATATTTTGACTCTGCATGAGAAATTGTAGATTTAGAGACTATTGAAATAATAAGGGGTTGTCCCTATCCAAAGGAATATTTTGGAATAAAATATCCAAGAGAGGCCATCACATCTATAAATCTGTTAGTCAATCGTGGCAAACTATTTATTTTATACCCTTAAAACTTAGAGAGCACTTCATTGCTACTTCGTGATAAAGCTTAATAGTAGGTTCTTTGCATTGGTATTCTTTGTTTATTTGCTTTACAACAAGTTGAGAATCACCAAATATCCTAATATGGTTAATGCTCATAGCTATGGCTGATTGAAGACCAAATATTAAGGCTCCATACTCTATAGTGTTGTTTGGGTATTGGAAGTCTAGTTTGAATGACAAGGGGATATGTACCCCTTATGGTGTATAAAATATGATTTCAACACCTTGATATTTTGCGCACTTAGAGCCATCAAAGAATAATGTGATATCAACATCTTCCTTCAAAATGACATCTTCTTCTTGTTTAGTGATAGCAAATACCGAATCATTTGGAAGCTCAATAATCAAAGGATGATCACTAGGTAGTGGAGCTTCTACAAGTTGATTGGCTATTACCTACCCTTTAATGGATTTTTGTATAATGAATTCTAGGTCAAATTCAGTGAATAGCACTATCCATTTAGCAGTGTGGGTATTATTGTAAGTGCGAGACATCATGTAACGTAGAGTATTTTCTCTAGCTATGACGTAAGTTGTGTGGGTAAGCATATAATGTTAAAGTTTCTTAGTGGTGAAAACCACTGCTAAGCACAAATTTTCTACATAAGCATATTTAGTTTCATAGCTTACCAATTTTCAACTAATGTAGACAACTTGCTCTTGATATTTTTCATTCTTTTGTGCAAGCATTGTTCCTAATGTAAAGTTCATTGCTGAGATGCAAAGATAAAATGGGATCCTTGGATGAGTAGGAGCTAGGACTGGTAGAGAAGCTAGGTATTGCTTAATGTCATAGAAGGCTTTTTGACATTCATCTTTCCAAGATAATGACACCCCCTTTTGTAGTAGGTGATTGAATGGCCTACATTTGTAAAAAATTTGCACAATAAAACAATGGATTGATTGAATGTTTCCTTGTAAACTATGCAATTCAATTAAGTTAGTTGGGGGAGGCATCTTTAGGATAGCCTTGACCTTGTTAGGGTCCACATCAATGCCTCTTTTGGAGACAATGAATCCTAGAAGTTTGTTGGAGGTAACACCAAAAACACATTTCTTGGGATTCAACCTTACATTATGCTCTAGGAGTTGGTCAAAAACTTTCTCCAATACACCAATATGTTCTTGTCATTTTTTGTATTTAGCCAAGAGATCATCCACGTAGTCTTCTATAATCTTATGCATGTAGTCATGGAAAATGTATGTCATGGCATGTTGATAAGTGGCACCCATATTTTTGAGGCCAAAAGGTATCACCTTGTAACAAAAAGTTCCCCAAGGTGTAGTGAATGTTGTTTTATGTTGGTCATAAAGATTTATTCGAATCTAGTTGTATACTCCATTATATCATTTGTCATTTTGGTATCCCCTCAAAAATTATTTCAGACAATGGCAAGTCTTTCAAGAACAAGGATGTTCAAGCACTTTATGAGAAATACAATATTCAACATAGCTTCTCGACTCCTTATTACCTACAAGAAAATGGACAAGCTGAAGCTTTCAACAAGACCTTAATTGCCATTCTCAATAAAATTTCCAAATAAAATCATAGAGATTGGTATACACAAATTCCCTTGGAATTATGGTCTTATCGAACAAGCATCAATACGCCTACAAGAGCAACACCATTTTCATTGGTCTATGAAGCTGAAGCAATCATACCTCTTGAGCTCGATATCCCTTCCTTGCAAATTTCTTTGTAGGAATTCATAGATGATGACACCGCTAATCAAGCACGTCATGAGCAACTCACAATTCTTGATGAAAGGTGAGTCAATGCTTTAGATCACTTACAAGTTTATCAAGACCACCTCAAATGTGATTACAACGCCAAAGTTTATCTACATGAATTTCAAGTAGGGGATATTTTCCTTAAAGAGAACCAACAAAACACCAATACATTTACACACCTTCATGATGAATTCATGGCTAATTGGTTAGGTCCATACATAATTACACAAAGAGTGGGTAACAGTACTTATAGGATTGCTAGTCTAGAGGGAGAGGAAGAATCTAAACCACTTAATGTTATACACTTGAGAACATTCTATGCATGATTTGATTATTATATATACATGGCTAATACTCAAAAACATCAGCATACATGTCATTCATAACATTGCATTTCATTTTACATATTGCATGTTACACCTTGCATTTCATAATTAATTCATAACATTGCGTCCCACTTGCATTCAACATTCCAAAAATAATGCATTCATCCACATTTCATATTGCATGCCATACATTGCATTCACATCTATATTTTGCATTTCATATTTAGGAATCATTTATTTAGTTCAAGGTATTAATTGGTCCAACAAAAATTCACCTTCGTAAAATCATCCACACCATTCCATAAAAGTCAAATTATCATCCACACAAGACACATTCACAAAATTCCTAGGTGTTTTCAGTCACTCAGCTACTCCTAGTGTTTTAAGCAACCTCCAAAAATCATGTCGAGTTCTCTTAGGACCATTGCACATCTTCACTAAGAAAAATATAGAGTCTGGAACTAATTCCAAAAACATTCTTGAACTAAACACAACTTTTACATCTTAAAAACATCTTGTGTCAAAAAGGGTAACACCATACATGGTATAAACCTTGAAGTGAAAAGGGTCATCCTTGCTAATCCCATCATGCAACATAGTCCATAAGAATAGTGGTTTGCACCACTATCATATTTGCTTCAAAATTAAAAATACAAAGTAGTAAGGATAGGGTAAAATTCTCATCATACTTTGGTTGAGAATCCGATTCCCCAAAGATCTAAATATTTTACATCACACACCACTGATCAATTGGGTTGTAAGGATCATACTACATTTCCAGTCAGGCGGTTAGGTAGTCATCCCAAAAATTCAAGAGATCAAAAACAAAAATTGTGGACTATGGAGTTAGCCTCCATCGGAGCTATAGACACTTGAATGATAGTGGAGTATGCTCATGCGTGGCGACATGTCTCTTTTAAAAGAGACCTCTGATTGCTCATACAGACAAGCTAGCTTGTTGGTTTCATCCATAACAGGTTTACCCAATTTAATCAAGATGAGTTAATGAAATCACTTGCACACACACTGGTTCTTGATTGTGTAGGATCATTACCTTGCTCTTGATTCGGTAAATGAACACACTACACACACATTTGGCCCTAGAAGGATTATGTAATTTTAGTAAATTTGTTTGATGCCACTAGAATGTTTGAGTTTCTATCAAATAGGTATTCTTACATATCAATATCCATATCTTCTTCCATATCAACATCCATATCTTATTCCATATCGACATCCATATCTTCTTTCATGTCAACATCCATGTCACTTCATGAGTCATCCACCCCATATGCCACCAAGTTTGGTGTCCCTAATTAAAAAACAATGCTAGAAAATGGCCAAAACAAATATCTAAACTATAAATGAGCATTAGTCATCCATACATGGCCATATTTCATTAGTTATCCATAACATATCATATACATGTTGCATTAATAATCCATACATGCCATATTGCATTAGTCATCCATAACATATCATATGCATCAATCATAAAAATAAACATGCATTCCACAAAGCATTCACACAAATATATAACACAAAAGGTAAAAGCCACATATATATCAATGAATGCCAAAAGGCTACATACAATGGAGCACCAAGGCTCATATACAAAAAGTGCATCTAAGCACTAGCTACATCCTCTAATAAGACCTCTGTGACCTAGCAGGAGCCTTAGACCTAGTAGAAGCCCTAGATCTAAACTGACTATACCTAGAACCCTCAAATGCAAAGGAGGTTGGAGGATCTGGAAGTGGAATATGATGTTCCATCAACCTATCCTCCAATGCCTCAATATATTTATGCTGAGAGTGAAGTCATTGTATGTCGACCTCATGCCGTTGCTCCCACTCTACTAGCTCTGCTTGGAGAGCTAAAATTTTTGCATCCCACTTTACCACCTACTGCTCAAACTATAACTACTCCTAAATTTGTCCTGGAGCTACATCTCGAACCTCCTCCATCTCCTCCAAATATTTGCTATATCCCCCAACCTTAGGTACTTGTTGCATCACCCATTCATATTCTACCTTTGACTATCAAAGTGAAGGTGTTACTACCTCTTGTAGGCATCTTGGGTCCCCTCACCATGCAACTCTAGGGCACCCTCATCCCTAGCCTCTTGATCGCCACATGCATCATTTGCTCCTCGAGGTGGTACCCATGGTGGCTATGCCGTAAACCATGCATCATACTCTATGGTTATCCTTGCATCCTCCACATATAGAATGTCAACCTACTCATTATCCTCCAAGGCTACCCTCCATGGCTTCGTGCATGGTAGACCTACCTCCTCTCGATACCTCCTGTACTACACTGGCTCATTGAGAACATCCTACCTCATTCCAAATTGGTAGAGTACTCAGATAAACTGAAAGTACTTCACCTCACTCTTGTACCTCCTGATGACCCACCTACCCGACCATAATTGCTGTAGATGCTTTCCATCCCCAATCCACTAGGCACCCAACCATGGCCTCCATACCACTTAAGCAGATGTTAATCCAACCCATAAGTCCCTATACCACTAGCTCATCCTCATAGGATAACTCAGTTGCACCTCCTCCACTGAAGCCCATCATCTAGTGTAGGGCTACTCCCTACCAAACTCCTCCATAGGTAGCCCCTCCGGTCGAGCAACTCTAAAGTGCTTCCATCCCCAACATTGTAGTAGTAGGTTGCAACCCAATCCCTTCCACCCCCGCCTTGTCACCTCATAAAGCTCCCAGTACACCTATGCCAATAAGGTGGGATCCCATGCATACACCTACCTCATGGTGAGCATATCACTCACCACCCCTATTAGGTTCCAAGGGAACCTACACCTAGTGCTATTTAGGGCCACAATGTTGACCAACACAAATATTACCAAAGCTTGGAGGGGATCTAACTCCTTATCCATATACATGGACAAATAGGGGATCCCTCCCCTCTCCACCTTTACCCCCTCAAAAGCATCCCCAAACATCTTCTTCATCTTCATATTTCGGTTGAGGCCAATATCAACCCAGAGACCCTCCATCGGCACCTTGAGTATGCAGTACACATCCTCCAAAATCATAGTCACCTCACTCGTGGGGAGCTGAAATGTCCCCCTATTAGCATCCCACATTTCTTCTAAGGTAGATAGGTACCCCTCATATACCATCACCACATCCAGTTGGGCTACCTCTGCTAGCTCCACCTCCCTGAGTAGCTCCCACTCATCCCTCGTAATCGCCTTCATCATATTGGGGATGTAAGATGAAAAATGGTACCGAGCCTCCAAAAATCTAAGCTGTAGCATAACACAAAATATTTGTTAATAATAAAAAAAAACAACAAAAAATTTGCACAATACATAATAAATCAATGCCTCACCTCGGCAATCCATGCCCCAATAATAGCTCTAACCTCCACACCAGATCCCTCCACCGCCATAGCTTCCATGCTCCAAACACTTCACCTCACTTCACTCCTCACTCACCCTTCACTCCTCAGACACAACTTCTCAAACTCTGTAGATGCACAAATAAGATTCAATCTCACCCAACAAGCTATTTATAGCTACTTCAGGCACTTTGAAGCACCCATGGGCATTTCCTGGCCCGCTAAAGCGCCTATGGACATTTTTGTAGACCACAAGTGCCCACAGACATTTCATGTCAAGATTGACAAAAGCCAAACCATCCCAAAAAAATATCTGACCCTAACCAAATCATTCCAAATTTCATTTTCCCGTGCATTCAATCATTTTATCAGGTTTTGTTTATAACTGCTTTGGATGCATAAATGTCATTTGCAACCACATTGACCATAATTCACCAAATCAATTTCAAAAGTGCCTAAAATGGCTAAAATATTTACAAAATGATCATCATAATTCATGTCATCATTCATACACCATATCCACATAATTTCACATCATCATTTACATATTTTCCAAGCTCACATAACAAATAATTGAATCTTGTATATAGTGAGTTATTCTACACACTTGGCGATTGCAGCGATTTGAGTCCATGCAATTTGGTAAGATGAATAGTTTACAATAAGGACACTTGGTCATGATCATAATAACTTATCTCCTTGATAAAAATTACAATCATATTTGGTATTTCCTCATCTTTCGAGTGAAACATTACCAAGAACAATTTGCACAATCGTTGTCATTGATGTCCTAGTTTGTGAGGCTTAAAACATGGACGAAAACTTAAAAATTCATCATTCAATATCTCCTTAACACCTTAGAGATAGGTACTAGCTAGGATTATTGGTTCTAATTATGGAAATTATCCAAAAATTCACTAGCAGGCCATCCAAGGTTGATACTTTTTATTTTTACATCATCATTTTGCATATCAATGATGTCGAAAAGGCAAACTGTTTCAACAATATCAAATCACCCCAAATTTGGGGACAACCATTTTTGGCTATGAATTTCCCACAACACGATACATATTACATGATCATAGCATCTACACTTGGCAACAAAATCCCTTCCTATTGTTGGGGTAAAAACGGTATCAAATTTTACATCATTCATATTGTCCTCATCACCCCATATTTTGCACAAAACCCTTCATCTATTGGTGCAAAAATAGACACATCACATTTCCCACCACCCCCTTCCCATCATTGGGGTAAAAATGGTATCACATTTTACATCATTCATATCCTGATCACCTCACATTTGCACAAAATACTTTATCTATTGGGGCAAAAAAAAACATATCATATCACATTTTACACCAAACCCCTTCCCACCGTTGGGGCAAAAATGGTATCACATTATCCATCATTCATTTGCACAAATTTTTCAATTGGCTCATGAGATTCATTTGTAACCTCATTCACCAATTGAGGGGGTAAGCTCTCTGAATTCTTTTATTCTTTTATCTTCAAGCTCGTATTCCAACAAGAGAGAGAAGCTACTTCTACACCGGCCAAAATAGGTGTCTCATGTTTTTGCACTGCATTGTATTTCACGCAAAACAATATAAAAAAGAGCATCTATAGAAACTGAATCCTAGCCACTTGCCTTCCATCTTTGCCTTCCCACCATTTCCACCACCAAATCCTAGCCAATTTGCCCACTATTCCTATTTTCTTGTCATTTTCGATCATTATTCACATTTATTTTTATATTTTTATTTTTTATATATTTAAATATAATATTTTATATTATATTTAATAAATATGTATTTATTTAAGTGAATTAATCCCAACCATCCAATTTCATTTAATCTTGACCATCCATTTACATTAATCTATGCCACACCCTAGATTTATTGTCAACCATTGGATATGCTTTAATTTCAACCACACAATTAGTGTCATTGAAACCCTAGTATGTCTTAGGGTAGATTATAAATAAGAGCTATTTTGATGGCTCAACCCTTGGATTTTTCTATGCCCTGAGTTCCTGATTCCTTATTCTAAGTTCCTTGAGTTCCCTAAGTGCTTGAGTCTTATATCAAGCCTTTGGTACCCTAACTTAATTCCATTAATCACATTTCACCTCCCTCGCTCACCATATCCACTACCACAATCTACGTCCTTGTTTGATATGCTTATGTAGAATTCTCCATTAGCCTCCAGGCACCCATGAGTGCCTCCTCATCAACCCCAGGTGCCCATAGGTGTTTCTTGCAGTCTCCAAGTGCCCGTGGGTGTTTTATGCTCCCATTCCTAAAGTCCCCCTAGCCTCGGGTGATGCTAGGGCATCATCGCACTAGCCACCTACATCAGACATCACACATCAAAAGACAACAAGAAGGTAAAATAGATCAACCCTAAATTTATTTATTTCATTGCATGTGTTTATGTTTCTATCCATTTTATTTACAACACTTAGTGTTTTTATTATTGCTTATAGAGGGTCTCACGTTGTGGAGCCCTCACATATACTACTAACTATTTTTTGTGTTATTGTGTGCATATATGGAGCACTACCTCAACATTTGGAGTGGCCCAACCTTGGATATCTGAAAATCCCACTCAAACTTTTTGGGATCAAGACGCGTTTGAAGACACCACGACCTTGATTCTTAGGATTTCGAAGAACCCTAAATTATTGAATTATTATATCAAAAGGATTCAAGGATCCAAGCTTGTAACAATGGAGTTTCTAGGTGCCCCCCATCAATAAGGAATTTATTCTATTGTGCAAACTTGTGTTACCTTGTATCTTATTTTATTCAAAGCATTGCTTGTAGTGTTGTGTTTTGCATATTTTAGGCCTCTCATATTGTTGGTCCAATTATAGTTGTCTTCTTCAAACTCAAATTCGTATATTATTATTTTGAATAGAAGCTAAGAAATATTTCATACTTTGTGTCAATTTCCTAATTTTTCCAAAATTTTCATTTAGCTTGGTTATGGCATTAAAATCTCCAATGATCATGAATCGGGTTTCTTGGTATTTACTTCTCATAAAGGCTTCAATCCCACTCCAAAATTCTAATATACCTGACTAAGTTGTAGGTCCATAGACATTAATAAGGTTGAAACAAATATTTGCAAAGTAGCAAGTGACTAAAGAGGTTCTAGAAGGATTCCAACAAGTTAGAATTCCTGTTGAGTGGTAATTTTGCCCAATTGCAAAACCACACTCACCTTAGGATTTTGATCACAAAACCCTCTCTTGCAAATAAGTTAAATAAAAACAACTTCTCCAAGGTCTTAGCTATATTAGCATTTGCACATGTGTATTAGTAATCTCAATAAAGATATATCAATTCAATGCTAGGAACACCTTAGTGATTGCAAGTAACTGTTAACAAGGGGCATGTGTTGGTTTATTTTACCATGTTATATTAATGATTGTTCATAAAAATTAAAGAAAAAGCAATTGTGATTTGGCCCTCATATGACTACGATGTAGCCTTAATTCCTTTTATCTTGAATGCTTTTAGGTAGATTTTATCTTCCTTTATTAAGTAGATTTTAAACAAGTTTTATCTTGTATTAAATCCTACTTTAAGCATGGAGTAGAAGATTAAATCTTTCTATGAATGTGAATTTAAAATGATGAAAATATCCATTTAAATATAGCTTCTATAATGAAGATAAAGAAAGCCTTTGATGTAATTAATAAATTGTCCCTCTTTGATGAAATTAATTTTCATAAAGAGACACCAATTTATTGCTTTAAAATAATAGCCTCGTAATGTCATTATAAATTATACCTCTTTAATGAAATTCAAATTTTCATAAAGAAGAAATAATTTAATGCTTTAAAATAATAAAATTTGATGTAATGATAAATTACCTCTCTTTGATGAAATCAAAATTTTCATAAAGAAAGGGCAATTTATTGCACTTTAATGATAGTTCATGGAATGCCATCAAAAATCACCCGTATTTTATGAAATTGAGATTTTCATGAAGGGAAGTTCATTTACGTTTGCAAATAACAATGTAAAACTAAAAAAAAAATCCGATTTGCCTTGAAAATGTAAAAAAATAAAAATTTCAAAATTATAAAAACCCTTAAAAACAATAGTTCTAAAAAATGTATATAAAATCGAAATGGCCTCGAAATGAGTTTGAATTTGTTTGGATGAAATTTTGAAGCTCATTCTTCACACCCATGTAATTATTTTTGTCATTTTATTTTTTTCGATTTTTATTTTAATCCTTGAAGTTTTAAAAAAAATTTGCAAAATGAAAAATAAAATTTGGAATAAACTTCAATGCTGAAAACGTAAACATACAAAGCCTTATCAATTTGATGGTACCATGTCCTGAAAAACCGAAGATGTGAGAAACTCTTACATGCAACCTAATATATTCCAACTTGCATTTGCACAATCAAAATAAAATAAGTGCTAACTCCTAAGACACAAAAAATAAATTTCAGACTTCAAAAATTCAATGGTGTGACCATTAACATGCATAAAACAACATCTATAAGCTCAAAATATGACAAAGAAAAGATAACCAATTGAATCCATGCATGCAGAAAATTCTCCTCCTATTTCACAAACAAAATTGCTGATTTTTGAAAAAGCTCTTGCATTAAAAATGATGTTTCCATTTTTACATTGATATTTTGGTAGTATTTCTAGTCTTGCAAAAAGAACCAACCCCTGTTCTCTACTTCGAGGGGGTATTTGAAATCTACCGCAATCCCTTCGTTACATTTTCCTCTTCGATGAAAACAATTCATTTCATTTCCATGGCTTCGAAATGTTCTGTTTTCCTCTCAATGTTCTTTGCTTCCCATTCTTGATGTTTTATTTACGAAACATATTTATTTATAAAACACATGCCTTTTTCTATATTCATAAACTTTATCCCTCGATCAAAGTTTGGTAATGTTTCTCCTATAAAGGGCTTACCTTAGTTTATTAATTCTAAAAAAAACCCTTTTAAAATAATATAGGACCTTTATACCCAAATCCTCATCCATGTGGCAATGGGTACCTTTATATTATATTATTGATATCCTCGATTAGTTTTATCAGAGATGCTATTAATCTGCCCTGTATCTCATCCATTTTTTGTCTGCGCAATCGTTATGATGATCCTGTCGTGCTGCTAATTTTTTTCATAACATAATCTATCCTCCCTCAAAATTTGTTCCACGCTATTCAATTAGAGTTGAGAACATCTGCCACATTGGCCATTATAGCTCTTATGGGGTTTGGTTGTCCACATGCATTCATAAACAAAATGAAATTTACCACAGTCCACTGTTGCATACCTGTCTAACAATGAGCATTCTAATTTTGGTACCTCGTGGGAAAGCCCTTCATTTATAACAGATGATACACATTGTTCCATTGCCTTCCAGACACAGTCTACCTCGGATCTTCCCAGATGACTCTCGATGACATAAAATAACTTTTGTCACTCCCAAATCATTTGAATTATCTCATGCACTATCCGATGGGGTATCCCGATAAATTATTTGAATGTTATTTATTTGCTTTGACCAAAATATATCGTTACACATTCTTTACCATCATGCTTGCTACATCTAGTAGCACTACATCCACATCCTCCATTTGGTTATCATCCACCTCAAACTCCATTTGCTACACCGGTAATGATGACAGAGATGTTAGTCCAAGATAATGATGCCAAGCCTTCAAAATTGATGATGATCCCGCTGTTCACTGCTCCACTTTGTGTGAAAGCATCTACTCAATTTTTATTTATCATTCCATATGTTACACTGTTCATATTATGCTATCGCCAATTTTACCATCCATCTATGTTTCTTCTCTTGGATCCACCTATCTGACCTTTGAAAATTTTGTTTCATGCATGCTATTACGACTATTGGTATAAAATTGATTCCATATCGCCATGCCGGCTCGTCCAGATTATGATGTTATGAAACCTTCATGATCTCATTAATGTATGTGGCTGCATCTAAATTTTATGTCCACCCATCTATCGATGTATCACCACATTTCCTTAAACCTACAATGATTTTATTCATCCTACCATTGCTTTTCTAGGCATCCTCTATTCATGTCTTCGACCTTTGATCCTCAAAAAAATCCTTAGGCTTCACTACTCTATCCACCATTGTAAATTGCTTTCCCAATTTTGATGGTGCCCTAGTGTTTATCTTCACCTTCGAAATCCCTATCGAAGTCTTTATGTCATCCTTCTCCACCATACTCCGTGGCCCCAAAGTAAGTCTGCCATGTGGTAGTATTATCAAAACTATCATCATACCGCCATAGTCAATGTATGTTTCCATGATGGAAATGGATGAAATGACTCCATTCAAAGTGTTTGATTACCATAATCCATGTAGGTAATAGCTTCGTCTTCATTTGTAGACAATATGTCTATCTTCATGCTTACCTTCTATTATTATCCACTGTTCAAGACACTGGGACACTTGCCTTCGATCATATGCATAGAGCGTAGAATCATGGTGACCTAGGACTCAACTGTATCCACCCATGTCCACTTGTGAAATGATATGTAACATCGAATAAACTACTACTATTGTATCGATAGTTAGATACGCTTATGGTCACTATTTTTGAGAGGTGATTGTTGGTCATCAAATCTGCCTAGGAAAGGATTTTGGGTAAATGTATGCGCCCTAGACCTGGACCAACATTGAAAGGCCGAAGGGAAGAGATGCCCCTCGTGCCAATCTCCGGAGAAAGGCCGGCTCCTATGCTAATCTACTTTGGTGTTTTGAGATAAGGGTGCAGGAAAGAGATAAAAGGAGTTAGGGTTAGAGAAAGAAATAAAAAGGGGTAAGGGAAGAGAGATCGGTGATTTAAGGTGGGAAAGAACAGGAAGCACGATCACTAACTGACAACTTGAATAGCAGCAAGGAACACCAAGAATAAATGAAAGAAACGCAACATTAACCTTCCTATGTATCCTCTAGGCGAGCTCACAGGGATTCTCCTTCTCCCTTTCATCGAAATTTAGGGTTCAGAGTAAAGACGATTAGGACAAGTGAATGTAACAGAAACCACAACCCACCAGGCAGCATAAAAGAAAACCAATATTACGTTTTTCCTCTCCTATGTATCCTTCAGACGAGTTTCAGGGTACAGTCCCCAATCGCACACCGGATTCAGGATTCAGAGTCTCAGTATACAAATGAAGAAAGACAAAAGAATCAAGCACAGAAGGCAGCATAAAAGAGAGAAATTGAGCCCAAAGCTCTTTAGTATTAATCGTAGGACATCAAGTTACAACAACTTTCTAGCAGATAGTTCCCCCCTTCTTCATTACAATGCCTAGGTTTTTATAGAGGACCCGACCCTCTGAGTCATAATTACACAGCAAGGAGAAGTACGCCCTCGAGCCTTGAGAATTTGGCTCCCCGAGGCTCTCGTGATCGAGCTCTCAAATCCGTTACCAAAACTGGCAACTGTGACCGGGTCAACCATGGAAAGATGCATTGATGAGCCGTCTGGACGTCCTTGGTCTCCGGGTGCGGTGCTCGAGTGGCCGCCATGCTCGTCGGGCTCTTCATCATGGCTTGATACTTCATTTTCAATTGCCAAAAATGAGCAACGAGCTTACCGGGCACGAAAAAATGCATTTATGAGGCACTTGATCGCCTCGAGAAAATACCCAGCTTGGAGCACGTGCCTTTGAGGTGCTTCGCTACCTTTTCAACTTTGCTTCGCAACGGACCTGTGTCGAAGCAGATTCTCCTTGATTTGCACTTCGCATGGTGAAGCTTCGCAAGACAGCTTCGGGGGTGATGGAGGCCGAAGCATATCTCCTTCGCAAAATGGGGTCTTCACTTCTCGTTGCTTCGCTGTGTCAAAACTGCTTCGGCGTGGTCCTTTGCCCGAAGTAGATACTTCGCTAATGAGTCATTGAGATGCTTCGCCACGATCCTTCATCAAAACTATGGTTCGGGGCATTTCGGCCGAAGTGTATCCCTGCCTTCAAAATGCATCTTCTACCTCGGGTGAAAGTACTTCGCACGAAAGTTTGCCGAAGCAGATGCTTCGCAATGATTTTCGGTGAAGTAGAAATGGTTCGCTGTCGCAGGACCCGAGGTAGATGCTTCGACGGCTTTTCGGTGAAGTGTTTTCAGTACTGCGTTCTTTCAAATTCCGCTTCGCAAAACTTTTGGCCGAAGTAGCCTTTTGAAATGCTTCGGGTGCGAAGCAGTTTCATTCTTCCTCCTTTGTATTTTACTTCGGCAACACCGCTTCGCAAAAATCTCGCCCAAAGTAGCTATTGGAAATGCTTCGGGCCCAAAGTAGTTTTCTTGCCTTAGCCAATTTGGACTACGGTCTGGACCTTCCTTCTTCGGTGAAGTTGTTCTTTTGAATGCCGCTTCGCTCAACTTTCTCCCGAAGTAGTGGTTTGAAGCGCTTCGGGCCCGAAGTTCTTTTTATCGCTATCCTTGTATTCTTCTTCGGCAATACTACTTCGCAAAAATTTCACCCGAAGTAGTGCTGGAAATGCCTCGGGTGCGAAGCTCTTCTCATTTTCTTTCGACGAAGCTCTTTTCTCTAGCCTGCTCGGCGAAGCTCTTTCTTTTTTTATTTTCTATACAAAGGGGTGGCGTTGAAAGCCAAAATTGCTGCAGCTTTTCAAATAACAAAACAACAAAGAAAAAACTTTACAAAACATTGTACAAAATTTTGATTTCCTTTTCTACCCCTTGAGAAATGTGACAAAATTGTCAACATTCTTGGCGGCTCGTGGGGCAACGAGCTCGTCTCGGTGGGAGAACCCCTAGCTTTGATCCATTGGGCCAGAGTCCCCTCCAGATCCTTCTCCTCCTTCTCCCTCTGGGAGTGTTTCCATAGCTGGTTCTCCTTCTTCTTCTGCTTCTTCTTCCTCCTCTGCTCCTTCTTCTTCCTCTTCTGCTCCTTCTTCTGGCGTGGCCTCCTGCTGTGGTGATGGGACAAGACGATCATGGATTTTCTTCATGGTTCGACGAACGTGAGCCCAGACCCCTTTCTGAAATGGTTCTTGGTCTTCGAGTGCCTTGACCAAAACATGGAACCGATCAATCTGCCCTATATCGACATGTTTGATTCTTACACTTAGGTCATTCAGGCAAGCCATGATTTTGCAGTGTCTCAAGATGAAGTCGGTGACTTGTCCTTCTATGACTGGCTCTTCCCACTCATCTATTTTTGAGACGTCACTTTCAAAATGGAGCCACGTCGGCTTAAGTTCTTCCTGGGTGAGAAGGTTCCCATCATCATCTATGAAACTCGAGAAACCTAAGGAAGAAAGGTCCTCGAAGTAACCCATTGATGTGCGCTGCTCCTGCTCAAATATATCTAGGAGGTCCTTCACCTTCTGTGCTTTCTTCACCTTGGAGAAGAAGGCACGAACAGTGGCTTGGGCAGTAGACCAATCCCTAGCCGTTCGACTCATAGCAGCAACCTGCAGGTCCTGATATCTAATACTTTGGACTTCAAAAGCAAGCTTGAGTCGCCTTTTGATTTTTTGGATAACTTCATCTACTATTGGCCCTTTCTTAGCAATGGCATGCTGGGCTTCGATGACATAGATTAAAGTTGATAGGGCACTGGAGGCCCACGATCTGAAACCTTTGAGCAAGTGTGAGCGGATTTCCTTGATTCTGCCTCTGTCGAACAACTCTAGGTTTGCTTTTTTGAACAATTGCTGCTGAGCTTGCAAGATCTTGTTCTCGAGCTCTTTGGCTTTTAGCTCATTTTTGGCCTATTTCTATGCTTGGTGCTCAGCCGAAGACTGCAATTGTAGTATCTACTATTTTAGGGCATGTGTTTCTTTCTTCATTAGTTTACACTGCTCCTGTGAATCCTCCAACTCAGAGCGGATTCTAGCCAACTCTTCCTCCAACTTGATGTTGGCACTCTCTGCTTCAAACCTACGCTGATTGGCAATATTTGCATGCGCTCGAAAAGTCTCGATCCCGACATGCATGGATGCGGATTCATCATCTATATTCAAATGCTCCAGGTCCTTGGTCTTCTCCTAGTAATCATAGTCAGCTGGAGTCATTTCATCCAGAGGCTTCTGGACCTTAGGGACCTTCTTAACCTTATGTAACTTTCCGCCCTTCAAGTCGAAGACAGTGCATTTTTCAACCTGGGCCAGAGATCGCCCTCTTTTCTTCCTTGCCTCCTTCAACATTTTCTCTGTGTTTTGTCGAGCTAAGAGTAGCTTCTCGGCTAAGGGGCATTCCTTTATTAAAGATAAATCTATTTCAAAAAAGGCTGGATCTCCAGCCAAAGGTGTGAACAAATATAAAGAATTAACGGGGAATGATTCCCCAGACGGTTCGGAGACGGGTGTAGCAGGGGCTTTGGCAAGCGGGACTATGCTGTGAGCGATGGGAGAGTGGGCTACGGGGCTTGGCATTGGGACACTGCCTTCACCTTGACTTAGGATTGAAGGAATGGCGGCGTGGGTGGGCGAAGTGGTTTCAACAGGCTTGTCCTGGTCAGACGACTCGGGTGGAGTGGAGCTATGCAGGGTTGGACTGGCAATGGGCAGTATCTGAGTGGGTGATTGACCTTGTAGGGGATGGAGAGATTGATGAGGACCTTCAATCGGGACCACAGTGGACGTGTCGGAGACCAAGGTGAAAGGAAGAGAGTGCATACCTGCGTGCCCTCCTGGCAGAGCGGCCGTGGTGACATCCTGGGTGATTGGCTCTTGTTCCTTTTGGGCTTCAACACTCCCGACCTCCACAACTTCTACTTTGGGGTCTCCTTCTTGTTGGAGGAGCTCCTCCACATCAATGACGTCTATATCAGGGACCGTCTCAGCACTTGGTGGCCCCGCATCTTCGACCTTTGCTTCAGTCGGGCCTGATGTAGGTGATTCGGTAGGAGTACTTGCAGGCTTCGTGCGAGGTCGCTTTGGGTGGCTCGGAGGCACTTGAATTTGCTCTTGCCTCTTTCTTTTCTTTCTCTCCAATGGTTGCTCTGCCTCTTCGATGCTTGTGTCATGGATCTCCGATGGTCCCTATGGTAGTGCTGCTGGCGTAGCTTCGGCCCCTACTTCTTCTTCTTCTTTCGAGGCATCTTTAGCTCCTCCTGGGCTTTCGCCTGATCCTGGGGTAGCTGGGGGAACAAAATCTGCAAAGGATATAGACTTCCAAGTTTCAACATTGGTTTCATAAAGAATCGTGAAGTCTTTATCTGATGCCAAGAGTCCATAAGAGTTCATTTTTTGGTGATGGACTCTCATTATCCACCACTCCCGAAGCTTTTCCTCGCTCCAATCCTTCAATTCCTCCTTTAAATCATCCTTTGCCTTTCTCCAAAATGTGGAGCTTGGAGTTGGGAGGGGGTACTGATCAGGGTCGAACTCGACCTCCATGGGGTAGAACTCATGCCAGGGAGGCAATGTCCTCATCCTCTCCAAATGCCACTCCAGATCTTTCCCATTGGGATTATTCCTTTGTTCCACAATTTCGGGGTGGGGGCAGATGTGGAAATTCTTGAATTTTAAGTGATCCCTCATCACTCCCAAAGGATCATAGAGCCATTGTTGAGGAATCTAGAGTAGGCCAAAATCGGCAAGCTTTTCCTCCAGGAAAACGTTCTATTTTAGGGCAAAGACTTCGATTACGCCCATCCTGAAGGGGAAGTCACAGGTATGTGCCCACTTTCGGCCATGGTCATACACTGAATTTGTAGAGTCGCTCTACCGAGCGACTTCCAATGCGAACTGATATTCGGAGGGGTAGACTGGTAACAGGAAGGGCTTCCCTATGAAACCGAATAGGCGAATCACCAGTCCCTGTGTCAATTGGAAAACATCTCCTTTTTTTCCTGCACCACTCTATCTCTCAAACTGAGGGGCACCCGAGGACAAGAACCTTTCAACAGATGCATGGCGGGTCCCAAAAATTGTTGATTAAAAGAATAATAGGACTCTGTCCTCAATAGGAGGGGAGTCCATTGATACACTGGTAGAGGATTTCCATCCTCGTCGCTTGGAGAAATGGTGATATGGGGGAATCGCTTATGAACCTGGTAGAAATACAACCAGACAAGGAAAGAACAGGGTGCGAAGTACTGGCCCGTTGCCGAATTCTTCATGCTGGTGAGCCTTGTATGCAAGGTTCGGGCCACCCATTCCGCCCAGTCAAAGAAAACTAGGTTGGTGTTTGGCCTTGAAGCATCAGGGGCATAAAATTCCCCTCTCAAAATACATTCGGCCAAAGACACCTGCCAGGGCTGCACTGAAGCATCTGTTGACAAGCCCGCCACCCATGCAATGATGGAGAAAATATCGATGTTTTTGAAGGCCGCCAAGGGTAAGGGCATCTGGGGCAGCTTGTTTGAAGGTAGCCCGCTCTTGAGATTCTCGCGCAGGAATTTCAATATGTAGCTGTTAGAGGTGAATCTCTCCATTTGTTCGCTTAAGATGACATTGCGAACAGAATAGCCCTTGGGCGGACCTTGTTGTGGTGCGAAGGTTGCTTGTACATCTTCCTTCAGGATGGAAAACAATTTGTGACCCGAAGCGTCCAACACTTGCCTGGATGCAGGCTGGTAATTTTGTGCGATAGCATAGATTAGCTCGGGACAATGGTGAGCAGGCGGGGTTAAAAACCAGTAAATCTGAGAGTAATATGCAGCAGCTCTCTTATTTTTTGGGGTGAGTCTGCTTGTCATAAACTCTATGGTGCGTCGGAGGTCGGATACACCCTTAGAGAGCTGTGTGTCTCTAATCTTCTCCCACCCATCAATTGGTGGTTCTACAAGCTGCTCCTCCTCCGAGTCGTCCCCTTCTTCTATTGGCTGCTTTTCGGGGTGAGGGGGGAGACTTAGCTTCTTTGGAGCACGCTTTTTCTCTTCCTTGCCCTTCTTTGTTTTTTAGGGCCTGCAACTTCGGGCTCTTTCCCCTTCTCCTTGGAGTTTTTCTTTCCCATGTTGAAAATGATGGCGGTAGAGTCCTTGATACAGAGAGCTTCAATGCGAACGGCTAGATGCAAAGGGCAGGGGAATTGCAGAGTAACTGAAGGCTCTTAGTCTAGCTCGAACTGATGGATAAATAACCTCCTTCTTGCTAGGACTTCGCATTTTATAACCTAAAAAGGCAACCACCTGAATTTATGGCACCTACTAAAATTAAATTTACACCTCGGACGGAGGAGGCTGTCGTATCCTTTAATTGATTCTGCATCGACGTGGTACACAGGGCCACATGCTTTGATGATTACACTTTGTATTGGAGAAGCAACCTGCTGCCACCTCGTACCTGGGCACGAGCTTTTTCTTTTCTAACTAAATCACCTCGAGAAGTGCTCCACCACCTTTTGCCTTAAATTCACCCACTTTGAACCCTTTTTCGTGGTTGTCGTCTGCACGTTCTTTAAGGCACATTTTAAATTCTCTCGACTCACGTGTTATTGGTTCGACAAAGTAAAAAACAACATTGAAAATGCTTCACGGTGAACCTTTGATGCGGGCTGCATTTTGACACTTCGGGCCCGAAGTATTTCTCCTTCACCACGCTTTGCAAGGACCGCCTACCGAAGATTGTGTTCCTGAAAACCGCTTCGCAAAAGCCCCTTTTAAAATCTACTTCGCAAAACTTCTCTCGAAGTAGCCTGAAATGCTTCGGGTGCGAAGCTCTTTTCGTGCCTTTGTTTGAACTTTGGTTCGGCCCTTTTGAGGGTAAAGTGCTTCGTGAACCTCCTTGCAACTGCTACTTCACATTTAAAATCCTCGAAGGAGATTTTGGAGTGTAGTTCTTGGCTTTTGCATCTCGAAACAGTGTATATACCAAGAGAAATATATATACAAAAGTCTATATACACACATTTTTTTTTTAAAGAGAAATTGTTTCACCTCAGCGATGAAAAGTCTTCAGATGAAGACCATTGACAGAGATCGGCAAAACCTGGCCATCTGCATCTTTGAGGATGAAAGAGTTAGCCGAGTTCACCTTCACAATTTTGAATGGCCCATCCCAGAAGGCGTCCAGCTTGTCATGATTTCCAGGCTTGGCTTTCCAGGAATCCCATTTCCATACCAGATTTCCCACATTGAATGCGCGATTGGATGATTTTTTCTTGAACCAATCTTGGGTGACCTGAGCATGCTTAGCGAAGTTCTGGTAAGCTTCCTCATGATCTTCCTCTAACTGCAATAGCTGAGCTAATCTATTTTCCATTGGGCTAACTTCATCTTCTTCTTCTAGCAGCTGCAGTGCAGGGATCTCTACATGAGTGGGTAAGATAGCCTCCTTGCCATAGACCAAGGCATAAGGTGAAGTCTTGATCGACTTCTTGATAGAAATTTGATCGGCCCACAAGGCCCGATCTAGAAGAAGATGCCAAGTCCTTTTGTTTTGCTCTATAAGCTTCCTTAACACCCTCAACAAGGTTTTGTTGGTGGATTCTGCCAAGCCGTTGCCTTGTGGATAATAATTGGAGGATACTTTATGATATATCCCATATCTATAGAGGAATTCATTGATTTTGGTGCCTGTGAAGCCAGGACCATTGTCCATGATGATTGCTTTGGGGAGGCCGAACCTGGTGATCAAACCTTCTAGGAAGGCTATGACAGTCTCTTGATCTGCGTGCTTCGTAGGGATCGCTTCGACCCACCTGGTGAAGTAGTCAGTCACAATCAGTATGAACTTATGTCCAACGGAGGAGTTCGATGATATGACCCCTATGAAATCCAGCCCCCATTGCTGAAAGGGCGTCTCTACTTGTATCGGTTGGAGAGGCATCGAAGCATTTCTGCTTCGACCGGCGAACTTCTGACACTGCTCGCACCTGCGACAAACTGCGAAGGCATCGACAAAGAGTGTGGGCCAATAATAACCCGCCCTGATGATCTTCAACACCATTGTTCTCCCTACGAAGTGACCTCCAGATAGTCCTGAATGAAATTCTCCCAAGACTCTCCTTTTATCATCATCTTTTATGCACTTAAGAAGAATGCCATCAATGTTTCTAAAAAATAGGCCTTCGGGCGCAGAGTGTATCGGGAGGATCGCATCCTGAAATGCCTTCGCTGCGATGCATTTAGATGCGAAGGACATATGCCGGTGTTGAAGTACTTGATTATCTCACTGACCCAGTCCTTTTCATCCGCTTCCTGGTTTGCGAAGCATCCTTCGGCTGGCGAGTCATCCCATTGAGGTTCTGTTGCTTCGGCCGCTGCGCTCTTCGCCAGTTCTTGACATAATGCGCGACCGCGAACCAGTTTTGTGGGCTTGATCTCAATGTCAAATTCCTGTATCTTGTTCACCCAACCGGCTCTCTTGCTTCCCAACTCTCCTTGGATGATGAAATTGTGCACGTCGGGGTGAATGACAAAGATCGTAACCCGACTCTGGGAGACGAACTGCTTGAACTTCCTGAGAGACTTCATTACTGCATGCACCTGACGCTCTATGAAATTGTATTTCTCTTCATGGGGATTGATCACCTGGCTCAGAAACGTGATGGGATGCTCTTCACCATCTTCCCCCTTTTGTGTCAGGACCGCAGCATAGCTTTCGGGTTCCCCTATGGCATACAAGATAAAATCTCGACTGTAGTCAGGGTTGACCAGGACCGGCGCCTGAGCGATTCGGGCCTTAATCTCTTCGAATGCTTCCCTTCTTTCTTTCGTCCAGATGAATTCGGTGCCCTTCTTCAAAAGATCAGACATTGGCTTGATAACTTGGGTGAAATCGGGGACAAACTTCCTCACGAAGTTGATCTGGCCGAAGAAATATTGAAGTCCTTTCTTGTCTGCTGGGAGTGGGAGCTTCGTTAGAGCCTCGGCTCTGTCGGGATCTACAGTGAGACCCTTTTTTGATATTGCATGTCCCAGCAATTTTCCTTCGTTGACTACGAATATGGACTTCTTCGGATTGATTGATATGCCAAATTCTTGACATTTTTCAAAAATTTGTTGTAGGTGTATGGGGTGATCCTCCCTTTTTTGGGAGAAAATGGTCATGTCATCTAGGTAGATGACGATAACCTTATTCAGAAGCTGGCCAAAAGCTAGATCCATCACCCTCTAGAAAGTGGCACCAGCATTCGAAAGGCCAAATGGCATTCGCTGATAAGCAAATGTTCCCCACTTGGTGGTGAACGTTGTTTTATGCTGGTCTTCGTCCCTGACCCAGATCTGATTGTATCCGGAGAAGCCATCGAGCAGGGAGAAGCGTTGAGCTCCAGCCACTGAGTGCAAAATTTGATCGATTTGTGGAAGAGGATAGTGATCTTTGAGAGAGGCCTGGTTCAGGTTGTGAAAGTCCACACATAACCGTATATCTCCGTTCTTTTTTTTGATAGGGACTAGGTTCGCTACCCAAGAAGAATGTTTGATGGGATAAATTATCTTTGCTTCGAGCATTTTTAGAAGTTTGGCCTTCATCAGGACTTCGATCTTTGGGTTAACCGGCCTTTGCTTTTGTCGGAAGGGTTTGACCCCCTCCTGCAATTCAATTGTGTGCTGGATCAGCCGCCGATCGTATCCTCTGAGGTCTTGGTAGGACCAAGCAATTATGTCGAGAAACTTTCTGCATAGAGTCTGGATCTGTTCTATCTCTTTCGAAGTGCAGTCGGTTCCAACTTTTATTGCTTTTCTAGGTTCAAGCTCTAAATCTTGGTACTGCTTTTCATTGACTTTGATCATATGAGAGAGTGCTCGATCATTCTGATCAAAGAGGCTTTCAAGGGTGATCAGTCCCTTGGGAACGTGGTTATTCTTCAATTGAACCAGCGCTTCATCTTCTTCTTCGTCAGAGCTTCTGTCTTCGACTGTGGCGGCTTCTTGAATCATGAAATTTACAATCTGCTCATCATTGTCAAAGACTTGCCAGTGTAGGTCTCTGTCCGGGATGGAGGGTCTATAGATTAACCTCACTGCTTTGGGCTTGTGCACCATGTCTTCTGCTGGAGAGTACTTGGCTGCGATGGATGCCAGAACATCAGCATGTCGATTCTTTTCTCGTGGGATGGATTGCAGATTGAGAGACTCGAACTGGTCAAACAAGTCCCATACCCTATTGCGGTATGACTTTAAATAATGCTTTTTTGAAGAGCATCTGTTTGTGACCTGGTTGCATACCAGTTCAGAATCTTCAAAGATTTGGAGGTGCTTTATGCCTAACTTGTCAACTTTCTTGAGTCCTAGGCACAATGCTTCATATTCTGCTGCATTGTTGGTGCAGCTCCATGTCAACCGGTAGCAATACTCCTTTTGCTCTCCGGATGGCGATACTAGAAGAATCCCTACCCCAACGCCATTTTTACATCGGGCGCCATCGAAGAACAACTTCCATAGTCCTTCTTGGGCACTTGTTCTATTCTCTGGTTGGGTGTGTTTCTCAGGCTTGGCGATCGCATAACATCCTATCTCGGTTTCTACCATGGCATTAAAGTCTGCCAATGAGAACTCATCTTCATAACTCAGTTGCGCAAGAGATTCCTCATCCAGGTCCACCTGCTCTACTCCCTCCATTATTGCATTCACTGGATCGCTGCTTTCTTCTTCGGAAATCTTCTGCACAAGGAAAGAAGAAGGCTTTTCATTGTAGATCTTCACCTTCTTTCCTTTGAATGGAATTTCCAGATGAGAGTAATCCATGGACAGGTATCCACCCAGCTTTGCTGTGAATTCCCTTGACAAACACATACTGAAGTATGGTTCCAGTTCGACGACCACTACCTCTTGTATGACCGTGATCTGAGGCATCTTATGTAGTCGAATAGGAATGTCTTTGATCACTCCTATAGTCTTCACTGGGGAACCATCCAACTGGAGTACGCCATGGCTGCTTCGCGTATATTCCATTCCTATTTCTTCGTAGACTGCTCTTGGCATGACTGTTGTCGCAGCCCCAGAGTCGATCATACAGTTATGTACAATATACCCTTCCATCTATAGAGACAGGTAGAACGGAGGTGGTCTGTTCTTCCCCATAATGGATGTGGATAGGGTCTGCACAAGAGCAAGTGGTGCTGCCTTTTTTGCTTTAGTCATCTTCAATGATTCTTGCAGTAGGTCTACTTGTCCAGGTAGTTGCAGTGCATCGTACAAGCTAATCTTGGCTGGGATCCTCTTTAACTCCTCTACAATGTTGTAAGACAGGGAACTGAGCACCTCGGGTTCCTTTCTCGGCTCATATCTAGTGTGATACTGCTCCGTAGCTTCAACTCTTTATCGCTTAGTTAGTGAAGGAAACTTGAGCTTTTCCTTAGCCTGCTCTTTAGTTTCTGCCTGAGGTGGTTCGACAGAAGCCTTTTGGGCTTTTTCTTTGATCGGTGCAGGTGGAGGAGCTTCATTCGGGGCCGAAGAAGATGATTGTCCCTTCTTGGGTCGAGCGTGTACTTTTAAGGGAGCCATCTGAGTAGCATCCACTTCTATCGCCTTCTTTCCTCCTCTGGTAAGCACTGCGACTGGCTCTTCTTCGCCAATCGCCAAGTTCTGACTCATTTGCCTGATGACGTTGACTTGACCGCCATGACTACTGCTCGCCAGCGTTTGAACATAGTGTTGGTGCAACATGCAAGTATTCTCTTCATGCGGATCATTGCACGTAGAGCACCAATACACATAATCAGAAGTGCTCGGAGCTTCATCGATCGCAGCATTTCTCACCGAAGCCTTCCCTTGCTGGACTGCTTGATCTTTGGTAAGCGCAGGTGTAGGATAAGATCTTCTCGGTAGGAATTCTTGTTGCGCTTGCTTCTTCTTCACAATGGTCATGTCGTTGGACAACGTCTGAACTATGGAGTTCAGAGACTGCATCTCTTGAAGAATTTTAGCTTGTATATCATCGGCTTTTGGAATGAGTGGCAATGAAGCCATTGTTGGTATTGGAGGTAAGGCAGGGGGTTGAAGTGGTGCTGGCAGTACAGGGAATGCCGAAGTGACAGTAGGCTATGGAGCTAAAAATGTGGGAAAGTGAATTTGTGGAGCAGTAATTTGAGACACAATAGGATTCGGGTTCCAAGATGAGACCGGGAGTGTAGGGGTTATAGAGATCTACGAAGCAGCTATGCTCGCGTATGGGGATTGAGGGAATTCGAGAAGTATGGGCATCGACATCCTTTGGGGAAGCTTGCCCATAGCTATCAAATCCATTTTTGCCTTCTTGGCTAACCCATACAACTCGAGAAAAGTATTAATGTTGGAATATCTTACCATGATACTGATATCAGGGTTGAAAGCTCGAAGGAAATAGTATGTTGCAGCCTCGTCGGTTGGCCGAAGTCCGGTTGGTACTCTCTGCCAGGTTCGAGTGAACCTTACATTGAAGTCTATGATCTCTTCTTGTGGATGTCTCTGGATTGAGGTGAACTGATGCAGGAGAGAGGTAGGATCGGAGGACTCATTGAAACCTTGCATCAATTGCCCGACTAACTGGTCCCATCCCGTAATAGTATCGGGTGGTAAAGATCTATACCAGTAGAGGAGTTTTCCTCTAAGGGAAAGAACCAGAAGCTTTACCATAACTTGCTCCTCTATGATGTCATGGATCGCTGCCAGAGAGATTATGTCCTGGATGTGCTCCAGAGTAGTCTTCCTAGTTCCATCGAACATTGGGATCTTCTTTACAGTAGCGGGTGGCACTTGCCCTTGTCCTGCTAGATTTAGTGGTGACAAAGAATCCCATGATGGGAACCACCTGGGTGGCGGTTGCTACTGCATTTGCTATTGTTGTTGTTGTTGTTGCTATTGTTGTGCCATACTTGCTCCTAGATTTTGAGAAACAGGAATCCCCAAAGCTCCTCCTTGATTGCTAATAGGACGACTAATAGGAATGGAGGCACTAGGATGCTTCGGTGAGTTGGGAGGATTAAGAGGAAAGCTAGCCGTTGTGCTATCAGAAATTAAGCCTTGCTCATCAACAGTGGCCTCTAGCGAGGATGTTCCACGTAATAGTGACTCGGGGGTAACTAACCTAGATCGTTCCCCAAAGGCGTCAATATCTAACTCAAAGAACTCAGTTTCCTCTCCTCTATTCCTAACTCTCCATCTTGTTTGCATGAAGGCACAGACTTTGGTACTGGTCTTTACGACTTAAATATTCTTGGGTAAACAGAGTCGCCAGATGCTAAGAGTCTTTCGGTAATGAGAGCATCGGTTCTCACTACCACTAGTCAGGTGAGACTGATCGGGTCACACCGGGAACTGGTTAGAACTAGTGGCCCCAGTGAAGACGGGTTTGAGATTTGCGCTTAAAATATGGGACCTTGGTCCCACCGGGCATGCCAAAAACTGTTGGTCATCAAATCTGCCTAGGAAAGGATTTTGGGTAAATGTATGCGCCCTAGACCTGGACCAACATTGAAAGGCCGAAGGGAAGAGATGCCCCTCATGCCAATCTCCGGAGAAAGGTCGGCTCCTATGCTAATCTACTTTGGTGTTTTGAGATAAGGGTGCAGGAAAGAGATAAAAGGAGTTAGGGTTAGAGAAAGAAATAAAAAGGGGTAAGGGAAGAGAGATCGATGATTTAAGGTGGGAAAGAACAGGAAGCACGATCACTAACTGACAACTTGAATAGCAACAAGGAACACCAAGAATAAATGAAAGAAATGCAACATTAACCTTCCTATGTATCCTCTGGGTGAGCTCACAAGGATTCTCCTTCTCCCTTTCATCAAAATTTAGGGTTCAGAGTAAAGACGATTAGGACAAGTGAATGTAACAGAAACCACAACCCACCAGGCAACATAAAAGAAAACCAATATTACATTTTTCCTCTCCTATGTATCCTTCAGACGAGTTTCAAGGTACAGTCCCCAATCGCACACCGGATTCAGGATTCAGAGTCTCAGTATACAAATGAAGAAAGACAAAAGAATCAAGCACAGAAGGCAGCATAAAAGAGAGAAATTGAGCCCAAAGCTCTTTAGTATTAATCGTAGGACATCAAGTTACAACAACTTTCTAGCAGATAGTTCCCCCCCTTCTTCATTACAATGCCTGGGTTTTTATAGAGGACCCGACCCTCTGAGTCATAATTACACAGCAAGGAGAAGTACGCCCTCGAGCCTTGAGAATTCGGCTCCCCGAGGCTCTCGTGATCGAGCTCTCAAATCCGTTACCAAAACTAGCAACTGTGACCGGGTCAACCATGGAAAGATGCATTGATGAGCCGTCTGGACGTCCTTGGTCTCTGGGTGCGGTGCTCGAGTGGCCGCCATGCTCGTCGGGCTCTTCATCATGGCTTGATACTTCGTTTTCAATTGCCAAAAATGAGCAACGAGCTTACCGGGCATGAAAAAATGCATTTATGAGGCACTTGATCGCCTCGAGAAAATACCCGGCTTGGAGCGCGTGCCTTTGAGGTGCTTCGCTACCTTTTCAACTTTGCTTCGCAACGGACCTGTGCCGAAGCAGATTCTCCTTGATTTGCACTTCGCATGGTGAAGCTTCGCAAGACAACTTTGGGGGTGATGGAGGCCGAAGCATATCTCCTTCGCAAAATGGGGTCTTCACTTCTCGTTGCTTTGCTGTGTCAAAACTGCTTCGGCGTGGTCCTTTGCCCGAAGTAGATACTTCGCTAATGAGTCATTGAGATGCTTCGCCATGATCCTTCATCAAAACTGTGGTTCGGGGCATTTCGGCCGAAGTGTATCCCTGCCTTCAAAATGCATCTTCTACCTCGGGTGAAAGTACTTCGCATGAAAGTTTGCCGAAGCAGATGCTTCGCAATGATTTTCGATGAAGTAGAAATGGTTCGCTGTCGCAGGACCCGAGGTAGATGCTTCGACGGCTTTTTGGTGAAGTGTTTTCAGTACTGCGTTCTTTCAATCCTTTTTTTTTATTGTCTCCCCCTTTTTTAACACCGCTTCGCAAAAATCTCGCCCGAAGTAGCTGCTAGAAATGCTTCGGGCCCGAAGTAGTTTTCTTGCCTTAGCCAATTTGGACTGTGGTCTGGACCTTCCTTCTTCGACGAAGTTGTTCTTTTGAATGCCGCTTCGCTCAACTTTCTCCCGAAGTAGTGGTTTGAAGCGCTTCGGGCCCGAAGTTCTTTTTATCGCTATCCTTGTATTCTTCTTCGGCAATACTACTTCGCAAAAATTTCACCCGAAGTAGTGCTGGAAATGCCTCGGGTGCGAAGCTCTTCTCGTTTTCTTTCGGTGAAGCTCTTTTCTCTAGCCTGCTCGGCAGCGAAGCTCTTTCTTTTTTATTTTCTATACAAAGGGGTGGCGTTGAAAGCCAAAATTGCTGCAGCTTTTCAAATAACAAAACAACAAAGAAAAAACTTTACAAAACACTGTACAAAATTTTGATTTCCTTTTCTACCCCTTGAGAAATGTGACAAAATTGTCAACAGTGACATCCGTGATGAACCCAAAAAATCATCCACCACTCATTTGTGCAAACCATATCTTTATTTCCCCCATCATTGATATTACTCATTGATGCCCATATAATGTCGTTATCAACCTACCATATATTATACCATCCATCGAGGATCCACCAAATGATCTATGATAAAGCTATTTTCCAAGCTTCGAATCTGCCTATGCCCTAGTATCACTCTGCTGCATATTATCCATGTCAATCCTCGAGCTCACTGTACTTGGGCTCACTGGATGTCTTCTCTAAAGCTACCACTATTCATTTTTCTTGGGTACAAATCCAAAAAATCTAGCCGCTAAACATTCCTCAATGTCGGATAACCTTTAAACAATAAAAAAAAATTAGCGTCCACATTTCATGATAGCAACCTTGAATTGCATCCCAAATTTCCCCATTCTCATCGACCATCGTCATATTTTCCACTACGCTTGTTAGGGTTGGTCTGTTCGAGCTCTCCTATAACCCGTCAAAGATCCATATCGATGTTGTTGTTCGTGTCGTATGCCATATTGTCACTGTCATGCCAACTCAGACCAAGGTCCAAAAACCCTGTGGATGCCATCCTCTCACTCTCGTAAGTCCCTGTTCCTAGTTGCATTGGCATCTTTATCATCGTTGTCATCCTATGTCAACCCGAAACTCATCCTATGTGCCATCCAATAATGCATCATGTCATCTTATTACCTGCATACACCCACAACATAACATCAGGGCAATATTAAAATAAACAATAAAGTAACATGCATAATGAACGCATAGTGTAAACTATATGTATATAAAAGGATAAAGATTTATTATTATATTTTTATTATTATTATTTTTATTATTATTTTTATCTTGATTTTTAATATATATTATTATTATATATTAAATATATAATAATATATATATATATATTCTTTTTATATATTTTTGGCTTTATTTTGTTTATATATATATATTAAGATATATAAATATATAAATATGTTTTTATTTTATACATAATGTGAAATATACAAATGAAAGCAAACCCAAAAAAAAACCATCAAATCACTAACAACAAAATTAATGATAAAAATTGTCAAAAATAAATTGATGATAAAAATCATCGACAATAAACTGACGATAAAAAAATCATCGATGACAAATTGATAATAAAAATATCATCGACAAGAAATTGATGATAAAAAGTCATCCACAACAAATTGACGATAAAAATATTGTCGACAAGAAATTGATGATAAAAAAACATCGATAACAAATTGATGATAACAAATTGATGATAAAAATATCGTTGACAAGAAAATAATGATAAAAAAGCATCAATAACAAATTGACGATAAAAATATTCTTGACAACAAAATGACGATAAAAATATCATCGACAACAAATTGACGATAATTGCAAACCCACAATAAAGCGAAGCATTAGACACTTAAAACAAAAAGCAAACACCCAAATACCAAAACAAATTGTGGGTCACCAATTTTGGGGCAAGTTGTGCGACAGTCACAACAACTCCCCCTACCGCTCCTTCAGAATCCATAGCATCCCATTCACATCTTGCCCAAACTGCTTTCATAGTTTTTGAAACTTCTTCTTTTATCATTTTAGTTTCTGGGATACAAATAAAATCAGGTTTATTACTTAAACATAGGTCCCTAATACACCTATGCTTTGAGGGGGCATTAGCATCCCTTATATTCCATAAGATAATAATCATGTCTCATTAGGGGCTTTTGGTTCCTCCTGTGTATTACCAATATCATTTTGTTGTTTGGTAAAGAGAATTTCAACCAACTTAGTTTGTGTTCATTTCTCTATGTTAGCTCTTGCTTCCTTGGATATTGCTTGATAATTTGAGGGTTTTCCTCTTTTTTCCTTGCCTATATCAAGAGTAGGTATTATTATTCTATTCCTTAAGATTATTTCACAATTTTATTTTTCAACATATTTATCCTCTCATGGCTCTATTATAGAAGCTTTTGATTTGTCCTACTCATTTTCTGGTATTTCCTTACTAATGGCAAAGCTATTAACTTCTAAAACTGCATTTTATTTACCAATTATTTTTTATGAATGGTGCATGGTACTTCAAGAGAGTCTTCAAAATACAATAAGATACATTCCTTAGCTTCATCAAGAATGTTCTTCCTTAAATTAGGATCATACTGAATAGATGATTCCTTGCTAGTATGTTAAAATTGTTGTACTGTGTCCTCTAAGTTTTGATCTACTTTTCTTCCTAGGCTAAAGTCTCAAAAGAGTTGGTATTTCTTCCAATATCCTTCCTTATTGGTCTCCACTATTTTTTCTTCTATTTTCTAGATCTATTTTTTGAAAGTTGAAAACCATCTTCATCCATAACCATTTGTAAATTTCTCTTGCGGTTTTCTAAAAATTATTCTGTTGGGATCTTCTTAGGGCATGATCTCTTAATATGCCCCACATTATGACATATTCTACATCAAATATGTCTTCATAATCTATAGTTTAGGTCCACATATTATCCCCATACTTAAGAATGATTGATTTTGGTAAAGCTTTACTTATATCAATCATGACCAATATTCAAGCATAAATAGCCAAAAATACATCTTTTGTTGTATCTAAAATCTCAAGGAATTCTCCTAGAGTGTTACCTATTTCCTTGAAGGTATCTATTTTCAAAAATTCAATGGGTAACCCAAACATCCAAACCCATATTGGTACTAGGGATATATTTACATTTTTAGATGAAAAGCCTTCATACGAGTGGGTAAGGAAGAGTCCTGCTCTTCCCATAAACCAAGGACCCCCTTTTAGGATTCTTTCTATTTCTTCATTAGAAAAAAAAATAGATAGGAAGAAGCCTTTGGGAAGAAATGATAGAATCACTCTTGGAGACTTCCAATTCCTATCAATCCATTTTCTCAAGACTGAAGCCCCTGGCCAATACCCATTAAATTTACCAAAAACTACCCTATCTTAAAGCAATGACAATCTCTATGAGTTGCGCTTACTAACCTCTACCACTAGAGATGATTCTAAGGATTAAATATAAATCAATCCATGGAAAGGAAACTAAAACTCAAAATCTATTGAAATTTATCTGAAAATCCTATAGCAAATATAATATTTGATAAAAACTTTATAAATTCTTCATGCACAATTTCTAAGATAAAATTAGTTGAAAAATTATTTATCTAGATAGAATTTATTTCCTCATTAAAGCTCTAACTCTTCATTGCTCTTCCCATAATTCAAACCCTAGTTGACAAATATTTGCAATTTTGTTTTTCACGACTTGAAAAATCATCAGCATCCTTGTTCCAAATGGTTGACTTTATATGGTTGTATCTCACTCAATATTACTCCAATTTTTACATATGACCACTCATTTTAAATCTATTCAAATTCTGCACAAGTTGGTCCAAGAATCAACTGAATCGGATAACTCTTCACGAAGATATGACTCCTAAAATATGAGATATTTTCAAGAAAAAACCCTAATAATTTTCACTTTGCAATTTTGCTTTTCCACGCTACATACATTCTTACCCCTCATAGTTTTAAAAATTTCATCTACACCATAACGCTCAAGGTTGGATTACATGCAAAATGCCACCTGAGCTAGAATATCCTACCTACAAAATAATTACATTCTTGATAATGGTTACATATGATATCACCACTTGTCTAGTTGCTTCTAGAGTTACAACTGTTACAAAATATTTCAAAACATTATCATGGGTATTCCCCATATTTACAAAACATTACAAAATATTATTATGGGTATCCCCTCACATTCACAAGGAACATTACATCATAGTGTTAGGATGGTATCCTAACACTTCCCTCATTAGAAATGGAAAGTTAAAATTCCTCATTTGAGGGTGGAGGGTGGGCAGCAATAACAAGTGCTGTGCAGAAGTATTTTAATAAAAAAGGACAATATAAAACAAAAATGCCATAGGAGATGAAGTCATTGACTCTAGGCCAAATAAAAATAATAGAGGTACTATGGTTGCCCTCCAAAAACTTGTTTTAACTAAACAAGAGAGACCTAGAATATAGTACACTAATTTACATTTACCTTCCTTGATAATCTTATAACAAATTTTAGAAATGAAAATAATCAAACTACCACCTGTAAAACCTTTAAATCCAGAAAGGAAAAAACAAAATGAATTTAATGTTTTTAAGCAACGTGCTTATCACCATTTTAATAGACATTTAACTAATATATGCAAAAATATTAAGGGTATTAATAAATATCTTATTGAACAAGTATGAGTCACCTTTAGTGAATCTCAACCTTCTACTTTCTCCAACCAAGATTTGGAAATATTCCAGAACACTTTACCCAATTATGAACAAAAGGCTACCAATAACATACAATACAAAAATGTTTCACCACCTTAGAAAAATATAATTAGGATGATGCTTATAGTTAGATAAAAAAAACATAAAGCTCAAATATCAAATTTGTTTGCTAACCCTCCTTGAAATCCATAGTTTAAACTTGACCACCCCCATGAAAACCAACTTTGGTTTTAAAAACCTATGAGAAAGGGAAATAAACTTTCAACCTTTAGCAACAACTTGAAGATGTACATACAAAAATATTCTTACTCTAATTACTAAAAACTTCCCCCATTCATGGGTAAATACTCTTCAAACTCTTGAATAAGTGGTTCCTCAAAACCTATGTCCATTTGATTTAACCCATGTAGTGGGCACTATGATCATTAATCATGTAACCATCATCTTCTACAAATACGATGTCCCACCACCATCCGTCCTTGGGGAATACCCAGTGCATATTACCTATGATATTGATGATATTTACATTAAAAGAGTCCTAATAGACAATGGATATACTCTTAATGTTTGTAACCTTAAATTCATTAATAATATTGGATAAAATAAATAAGATTTAGAAAAAATTGATGTTGTTATTAAGTCATACAACAATGAAGAACGAGGAGTTGTGGGAACACTAGTCCTCCTTATAAAGGTAAGGCCCTGCATACTCAACAATTTAATCCATGTTGTAACATGTGATCTAATAATATAATCTTCTTATAGGATGATCATGGATTCATGCCATGCAAGAAATCCCTTCTATGCATCATCAATGTTTAAAGTTTGATTACCAAGGATAACTTTACACTATCTCAACACATCCTAATCCTTTTACCTATTGTCAGTCCTTAGATAAGGATAACCCAATCACGCACCTTTGTCCATATTTAAGTGTTGCCCCTACCATAAATAGTGAAACTTAAACATATCCACCCCTTGATTTAGGTAATGACGATCATGAAGCTAGTACTAGTAATCATATTGAAAACATAGAAAAATCATTTAAGGAAGAAAAAATATTGATCCTCAAAGCAAGTTTTTAACATTATACTTAGCTATATTACCCTCATCACCTCAAAATTTAGGAAGGAATTCGTACAAAGAAATGATAGTACAAATAGAAGTATATTTTTTTATGTCGAGACAACTAGTGAAGAGGTTATTCATAGAAATAATACTTGGGTAACCGAATGACATTATACCTCCTACTATATGTCCAAATTATATTTAATACCTACACAAATCTTATTCAACTTTGGGTATTATGATATAGGATTAGGAAAATTTGGGCAAGGAATTAAAGAAACCTTGGAACCCAAACCATGGATAGAGCGATGGAAATTAGGATATTGTTGAGTAATAATTTTGCCCAATTGCAAAACCACACTCACTGTTAGGATTTTGATTAGAAAACCCTCTCTTGCAAAGAAATAAACATTTCTCCAAGGTTCCTTTTACTTAATATGTGCTTGTATGCTTGTGAAAATGTGTCAAATAAGTGCTAGAATACCTTAGTGATTTGCAAACAACTATTAACAAGGGACCTGTGTTGGTATTACTTTATTATGCTATGCTATGAAACTTAAAAAAAATAAAATGTAAATGTGATTGGCCCTCAAATGACCACAATGAAAAGTGATTTAATTCCTTTTATCTTGAAGTATTTGAGGTAGATTTTATCTTCTTTTTTTAAGTAGCTTTTTAACAAATTTTATTTGCCAAAATTTGCTTAAAGAATGAAAGAAAAGACTAAAATCTATCTCCTAAATATGAACATGAAATGATGAATGGGTTCATTTTACCCTGCTTTAAGCATGAAAAGAAAATAAATTTGCATGACTAACTTTGAAAATGTAGTAGCCTTTGGAATACCATATAAATTACCCCCCTTTAATGAAATTATAATTTTCATAAAGGGAAATTAATTTATTGCTTGGAAAACAAGAGTGTCAGCTTGAAATCTAATTCTTCTTAAAAATGTGAAATCATGTAAAGCTTTGAAAATATAAAATTCCTTTTAAAATGCAAACTTTATAATTTTTTTGGAATTTTGAACTTCCTTTAAAAATAAATCGAAATTGATTCAAATAAAACTTTGAAGCTTAATATTGGAATCCGTGCATCTATTTTTTGGATTTTAATTTTTATTTTATTTGCAGAAGTTAAAAAAAATAAAAAATGGTAGGGTTAGAGAAAAATAAAAATAAAACTTAAAATTATGGAATATGGACCAAAATATGGAAATGACCAAAGAAAAACTACTGTAAAAAAATCTGACCTATGCTGCAAAAAATGTTAGTTCTTGAACACAAAACACAACTAGGTTAGACCTGCATCCACACAATCTAAAATCTGGTTATGGCGAGAGTCTAAGGGGTAAAAACATGCATTAAAAATATATAAAACAATACTACCATATTCATGCATAAAACATTATTAAACATAATTCCAATACATCCAGAAAAACATGCAATAAAATCTTATTTTGTTCAAAACCTCTATTCTGCATACAAGGGTGAAATCAAAATATTGGCAGCAGTTTGAGAAACTTCCAATCTTCTTTCATGCTTCCTATTCCAAAATTTCTAGCCCTTGAAACATAGTTTCAATTGACTTTTGTAATTCCCAAAAATGTTTCATTTCTTCTTCGTTATCTCTTTCATTTCATTCACTTGGTAATGCTTAATTTTTTCTCCTTCGACTGGCTTTGTAATGCTTCTTTCATTGGTCGACTAATTATCCGCATGGGTAAGGTAGGTACATAACGACACACATGACATCCATTTATTTTTCCTCACCTTTAATAATTTTCATCTATATTAAGAAAAGAAAAGAAAAGAAAATAAACATTTGCAACAATTTTTTTCCCTTATGAAAATACCTCCTTCCCATTTGTAACATGCCCTTTATTTGACCTTGAAGTGGCATTTATACGTATCTTTACAATGTTATAATTATCACTTGGATCAAATCATCTAGCTAGCAACTGCCCCTGGTTTTAAAGCTACTGTTACCTCCAAAGTTTGAATGTGCAAGATGGTGAAAACCATATAAGCTTGTGCACTTCTTTTGGATGCTCATCAATATTTTATTAACCAACACATCAACTACCTCGTAGGTCTGCATGAATATCTTCAGGTTATAGGTGATTACTACCCATATTCCCCTGAACATTAAACAACACCTGATGTCACCTTATCCTTTATTATATTTTGGTAAACATGCACATATCCATATCATTCACTCTCGAGGTATTTCTCCACAATCATAATCAAAGTCTCCCATAGTCAGCTACATTTATATATGTGTTTTAAAATCGAAACTTCTTTGAACTATCTCCCATATTACTCTGGTAACATTCTTCATTATGAGTTTTACGACCAAAATTAACCACCTGGTGTTCACACCTTTCGGCCATGACCACTTAGGACCCATGTCATAGCTCTAGCATCTATCATACAACATCATTTTCGTGGCTTCCACTGTGACACCATGGATTTATCACCAAAAAATGGCAATTTTCATGTCTACCAACCATTATCTTTGCACATACTCGCACTTTCAACATGAAATCAAGGCTTGTTGAATTGATATTTACTATAATATTTCACGTGATTAATGTGTGGGTTTGTCCTCCATATTCTGCTGTGAGGTCACCATTCGCTTCGGGTCATCAACATAGTCATTGACTATGTAGGTCCATATCCCAGTCTACATTAGGTAATATGCATCACTGGGTGGGCCCAGTATGGGTCCTCATCAAATCCCATTATTCTACGACCCTACCTTTTACCTGCCATGACACCACAACATATAAGCTAAACATTCAATAAAATAAAAACAAAATTTAAATAAACCAAAAATTAAACTCAAAAGACAATAAGAACAAAACTAAATTAACCAACACTTAAAAATAAACAAAAAATAAGACTAAGTTAAATCCTTTTTATTATATTTATTTATTTATTTTTTATTTTTTATTATATTCTTATTTCATTTGTCCTTTTCTTAAATTTGATTTAATCAATTTCAACCACTTGAATTGATTTACTCCAAGGATTGAAATTAATCAAAAAAAAATTTCAACCAAAAGAAAAAAAACTAAAGGAAACTAAAAAGCTATACCAAACAACCTACAAACCTTCATAACACCCCCATTGGCATAGGCCTATCAAAACTATCACTCAAGCAAGACCGAAAGTCCCCAAAACCAAAATTTTAATTTGGGTCCCCAAATTTGGGGCTAGTTGTGAAATTGTCACAATAGATAGAAGCCCCATTGCAACAAATTCAAATCTTGCTCATCATCATTTGATAGTGATGATGAAAATATTTCCTTGAAAAATACAAGAAAACTTTATAGGATAAAGGAGAATATAACTACTCCTCTCTTAGCATCAATACCATAGATATCCTCTATCCTAAATATGATAATCTCTCTGAATCATCATCTCATATCAATAACATTGTGATGCATAAAAATTAATTACTTGATGATTAAAGTGAGGTAGATATTCTTGATAATCAATTTGTTTAGGTGTTTTTGAATCACTTACCATGATAGACATGACTGATATTTCAAAATTATCCAATTTAGATTTAACAACTGTAAACTTGATTGATCTCAAAGATGCGTGAGAAGCCTACACAAACCTCTTAACCAAAATTTAGAATATCTTTGCATGGTATTTTATGCAGACATACCTAGAATAGATCCATCCTTTATTGTGCATCATCTAGATGCTTGCCATGATGTAAAACCTATGAAAAAAACTAAGAAAGATGAACCTAAAAGTAGCATTACTCATTAAAGAGGAGCTTCAAAACTCCTCAAGGTTAAGTTCATCAAAACCATTGATTATTTTGACTAGATAGATAACATAGTACCTATTGCTAAAAAGGAAGGTATTATCCATGTCTGTAATAATTTTAGGGATATCAATAAGAATTGTGCAAAAGATGACTTTACTCTCCTTAACATCAACATGATTTTTTATTTTTCTACTAAGACTAAGATGTTGTATCTTATGGAAGGATTCTCAAGATACAACTAAATATGGATAACACCTAGGGACCAAACCAATACAACTTTCACCATCCCATGGAGAATTTTTTGTTGGCAAGTGATGCATTTTGATCTTAACAATGTTGGAGAAAATTTCTAGTGCACTATGAAATATATCTTCCATGATATGATGCATAATACAATAGAAGCCTATGTTGATGATATAATCATTCATTCAAAAAAATTAGAAGATTATGTCAATGATTTAAGATAAATATTTGATCGCCTAAGACAAGATAAATTTTGTCTTAACCCTATAAATGTGTCTTTGGAGTTACATTAAGGAAATTATTAAGACTCATTATTTCCCATCAAGTAATTGAAGTAGATATAGCTAAGATCTTTGTTATTACAGATATGTCTCCCCCAAAATACATTAATAGAACTTGAAAGTCTTCAAGGGAAATGAAAATCTTTATGATGATTCATTTCCTAACTGGTCTATAATTGCCAACCCTTTTCTAAACTTTTGAGAAAAGGTGTTGAGTTCAAATGATATGATGATTGTCAAAAATATTTTGACACTATCAAGACATATCTCTTATCACCCTTGGTTCTTATCCCACTAGAACCCATAAAACCATTTTTGTTGTATATTTTTGCAACTATTCATGATTTAGAAGTCATGCTAGCTCAATATGATGATCAACACAAAAAAAGAGCAATCTACTACAGTAGTAGAACTCTATCAAGCTACGAGACTCGCTATATTCCCTTGGAAAAACTTTATTTAGCGATAGTTTTTGCCTACCAAAATTTGAGGCATTACATGTTTAATTAAAAGACTATCATAATAGATTGGGTAAATCCCTTAAGGTATCATATGTTAAAACCACATCTTGTGGGTCACACTGCCAAATGGATCATTAATGAGTTTAACATTGGATTCATTAGTAAAAAATCCTTAAAGGGAAAAGTCATAGCTATACTCCTAGTATATTAGAAGCTTATCATCCATAGAGGTTCATTTCCCTAATGAGACTATCTATTTTTTAGAAACTAAGCAGTCTACTTCATGTTCCTTTTATTTTGATGGGGCTAGAAGCACCAAGGGTAGTTTTAAGTCTCCTCATAAAATGTAATTATTCCTTTATCATTTAAGCTTTAATTTTTATGAGCCAAAAATACCATAGAATTCAAAGCCTTAATTCTTGTTCTCTATGCCACTCAAGCTCTAAAGGTCATGACCTTATTCATATTTAAATATTAAAAATTTATCATCAATCAAATAAAATGTACCTATTAAACTAAAGATGATAAACTAAATTGCTATAAAGAAATCATAGATCATTTAATGGTCACCTTTGATACGATTAATATAGATGTCATTCCTAGGTATATTAATCACCACATGGATGTAATGGTGGCCACTACATCCTTGTTCCCTCGGAAATGTAGGATCAATAAGCCACCATTGTCATTCATCAAATCAAGAAACAAATAAATATTACATATAGTCAAATACTCTTATCTATATTTGCTACTAAATCAACAATCCCTTTAAATCCTTGGTAAATACATTTATGCCTTCCTCAAAACGGTATACCAACCAAGGGTCTTAATCATCATGAACATAAAAATATTAGATAATGTACATGTGATTTTATCATCATTTTTGATGTCCTATATAAATGGTCCTTTGAAGACATATTTTTTCATTGTATCAATTCAAAAGAGTAATCAAGTGATACAAGAAGTCCATTATGGCATATGTGGAAGACATTTTAATGAAAAATACATAGCTAAAAATATTCTTAGGTTAGGATATTATTGGCTGTCCATGGAAAAGGACTCTTGTGATTATGTGTACAAGTGTGACAAGTGTCAAAAACATGATAATCCTATATATGCTCCTTCAAAAATATTATAATCCTTATATTCTCCTTGGTATTTCTCTACATAGGTCTTGATATCATAACAAAATAAGTGCTACCTCATTGGATGGTCAAAATTTTATCATTATAACAATCAAATACTTTACCAAGTGGATTGAGGCAATGTCTAGATCTTCTTGCATAGGAATACATGTGTCTCAATTCATTCTTAATGAAATCCTATCTTGTTATGGTATACCTTTAATAATAATTTAAGATAATGAAAATCCTTTTATAAATAAGGACGTAGGCAAACTTTTTATAAATACAAAATCCAACATAAATGGTATACACCCTACTACCCTCAAGGAAATGGCCCAATTGAGGCTTTAAAAAAATCATTATTCACATACTTAAGAAACTCGTAAACAAAATGGGTAGAATTGGAACCTCTAGCTGTACCCTACATTATGGTCCTATTAGACTAGTGTTTGAATGCCAACTAGAGCAATGCCTTACACCTTGGTTTATGGAATTGAGGCTATATTTCCTCTTGAACTTGAAGTTCCTTCTCTTAGGATCTTGCTAAAAGATGCAACTATAAGCAATGAATATTGTCATGCTCATATGAGCTAACTAGAACTATTTAATGAAAAGAGGATACATGCCTTAGAACACCTCTAATTCTATCATCAAATATCAAATGAACCTACAAAAAGAAAAATTGACCTTGTGCATTCAATATTGGGGATATGATCCTCAAAAAATTAGAAAAATACTAATACCTAAAATGAATTAAAGGGTAAATTTGAACCTAACTAGTTAGAGTCATTCATAATAACTGCTAAATACAGTTCAAGAGCTTATCACTTGGTCATTTTATATGAACATGAATTAAAAGAACCAGTGAACATAATGCATCTTAAAAGATACTACATCTACTTTTGTATTTATTTCCTGAACATGTGTCTATATGCATTGATTACCTATCGAATGACTCATTCACTTGCTTGTGTTCATATGCTTGTTTCTTGGTTGCTTGCTAAATATAGAGCCAAGAGATTCATTGGGATCCATGATGATCCTAGTTAGGATATTGAATTGCATTTAGCTAGGTAGTTGAGGTAGCAAATATCTCTAAGGAATATTTATAATTGCATAACTCATCACTTTCTCAATATATCCATCATCTTATGTTCATTATCCCTTCCCACAACTTGCTATCACTCTATGATGATATTGATACTACAAAGTAAATTTATACATGGAATTCAAAAATGGTAGTCTAAGCTAGCAATTTACTTCTTGAATAATTATCTTCCACTTCTAATATCTTCATCAATACCCCCTTTTTTCCCTCTAAACACTTAGGAGGGTTTTACAACCATGTTCAATTTTTGGAAAGAGAGTCATAAAAATGCCAAGCATGAGACTTGACTGTAATTCCTCTCCTAGGTATTTGTAGGACAACCAAGGTAAAAATATCATATTCTACACTTCACAATTTACTACAAATCCTCATATGCAATCTGATTCATATCTATACATAAGAAAAGTAGGGTAGAATTATTCAATTACTAGTAAGTGCTTAAAATACTTAGGAATCCAACAATATTAGATTATTCTATCAAAAATTTTTCTTTGGTATAGGGATCTATATAATGTCCACTTCATCAATCTTACTTGTTATATTACAAAAAATTGGGAGGTGATCACATTACCATATATTGATTGGGAGCTACACAAACATTTATAGATGAGCCAAATACTAGACTAAAGTAGGGCACATCTTCTGGTTGTTTGCAAGATAACTAGGACAAACCAAATCATATCAATATTAAGCATATATATCACAACAATACAATTCATTCTTACACCATAGAAGGATGAGTGATAGAGTTATTCAACACTTGGAAAGTACCTAATACCCTTACACACCCTAATATGGGATAACTCTATCAAATATTTTCCCTTGGTAGAAGGATCTATAAGAAAAAAATTAAATTAAAATCTTCTTTCGATACATCAAATATGATTCATCCATATACCAAAAAAATATATGGTAGAGTTATTCAATGCTTGACAAGTGCCTAAGATACTTACACACCCAACAACATTGGATAACTCTATCAAACCCCATTCCTCGATATATGGGTTTATCATAAAATTCAAATTACGAAGCTAACACAAATTTCTTTTTATTAATTCCCTTGTTGTCTTGTAAAAACTTGGGAGATGTTTGTAGCCACTTTCATTATTTAGTGTGATGTATAATAATAAATGCACTAACTACTAAATGGGATTGGAACTCATCTCTTGACTATTTAGAAGTTGACTGGGGTAAGCATCACTTATATTCAAACATTTTATCCATCACTCAACCTATACTTTGTTTGTTTATAGAAATTTCCCTCACTCTATCAAACAAATGTGATTATGACCACTTGGGAGAGTTAGTATTATATATCTAATGACTCATAATCTTGTAATTGCATTGCATGTATGCTAGTCAATGGATTTATGGATCTACTGATCATTTTATTTTGGAATATTCTAAAAGTGGAGCTTTTACTGTTAAATTTACCTATCTTATTCAAATTCAGACCCTTGATGCTCCTTTTCCTTGTCATATGGTATGGCCCAAACTCCTTATCCCTAAAATTTCCTTTTTATATTGGTTGGAATTTCTTGGGAAATTACTCACTTCTGATAACTTAATGAAGAAAGGAATGTTAATCCCCAACTAGTGCCACCTTTGTATTTTGAATTGGGAATCCATTCAACACCTATTTTTGGAATTCTCTCTCTCTGTCCATCCTTGATAATCTCTTCCAAATATTTAGCATTCCCTAGGCCAAACCACAATATTTCATCGATATTTTTTCCAATGGCCCTCTCTGTTTCACAACTCCCAACATAATTCCATTTAGAAATTTTGTCTCCATCATTTCCTCTGGCAGGTCTAGGTTGAACGTAAAAATAGAGTGTTTTCAATGTCCTGCAAGGATCCTATGTCTATAACCAACATAATTATTTCCTTTGCTAAAGAAAATTCCTAGCTTTCCCCTTCCACCAATTCCACCATTTCAAATTTTGAAACTTCCTTACTGGTTTCCCTCAACATTCCCATTCAAGAAGCTCTTTCTTTAGGTCCCCCCAAAGTGAGGATTAACACCAATTGGATTCCTCCTCAGGAGGGATGGTGGAAACTAAATTTTTATGGAGCTACAAAAGGAAATCCAGGTCTAGCTGGGGTAGGAGGTATACTTTGGGATCACCATGGTGAAACAATTATGGCTTTTGCTAAAAATTTAGGTATTCAATATAATCATTTTGCTGAAGCCAGAGCTTTGTGGAGGGGCCTAACACTATTGCCAACAAATGCCAATAGGGTGATCATTAAGGGTGACTCCCTCAATATAATAAATTACATTAAAAATTAAAAAATTCCATCTTGTAAAGTCAAGAACTATGTGGAAGAAGCTCACAAAACAATAAAGCACCTCCGGGAGCCAATCATCCAACATGCTTTCAGGGAAGCCAACAAAGTGGTTGATGAGTTGGCCAACTTTGGCACTACCATCAATGGCCTAGTCACATGGTCTAATTCCCTTCCTCAAAACATCCTCGAACTGGTCAACAAGGACAAAATTTCTTTCTCCCATAATTTGTGATGCTTGTTTTCGAGGTCCTGCTTTCAAGGTGGCTCAAACTGTTGATGCTACTCATTATTTTTATCCCATTTTATTCTCCTTGGGTCGAGTGTTTGTTGGTTAAAATTTTAGCAAAGCCTTCAATGAGCCCAAGATAAAAAAACTAAAGGAGCATATTAAGCCAAAGGAGATCCCCTATGGGATGAAATATAGCAGCAAGGAAGAAGTCAAGGATTACAACAAGGATCTTGCCTAACTTGTAATGCTGAGGATGGGTTTAAGGATTCATTTGAGGATGGGCACTATTTTATTTTATGTTAGCCTAGGTGGTCTAGATTTCTCTCATTTTTTCTATTGTTTTGGGTGTTATGGGCTGATGCCCCTTTCTTGCTATGTATTCAGAGTCCAACATGAGTCCATGCTGCTTTTGTAACAAGGGTCCGGGACCCTTTCAAAACTTGTTTTAAATGAAATACATAATTTACTTATAAAAAAAATGGATCTATGGGATTAATCCATATTGATTGGTCTATTAGATAGGATTGAGATGAATCATTTCTCATCAAACATGATTTCTTAATATAAATTTCCAATCAAAATTTGTGAGTCAACCAAGACATATTCTTTTCATGCCCTTCAAGCTAATTAAATAATCATGTGATCACCTTTCATATTATTCAAATACTTGATAATTTAGTTTGTGCTTATACCTAAGAAGGATGTATGGTAGAATTATTCGATGCTTGGAAAGTGTCTAGCATACCTACACATAAAAAAACATGGGATAATTATATTAAATATCCTTCCTCAATATAAGAGTCTATCAAAATCCTAATTCATGACACAACACCATATAACCTTTTATTTTCTCTAATATTTGTCAATAAAATTCACCCTTATATCTACGAAGGATGAATGGAAGGATTACCCAATACCTGACAAGTATACTTGTACACCCAATAGTATTGTGTAGTTAGATCAAACATCCTACCTTGGCATAAGCATCTATTAGAAATTTTAAAATTATCAAGCATTGAACTCCTTCTCCCAAAGTAGAGTAGTTACCTAGTTACTTTGCTTTTGTAAATCTATGAAGCATTGTAGACTCACCAAGCAAGGTAACCATGTAATTATGCTATCTTTAATAATTATAAAATAATTCTAGAAAATAGACTTGTCTTCATCTAATATTGATTAAAAACTTTATTTCTATCATAATCAAATATTTTCTATCACATAAATGGTTATCATCATAATCACATGGTTGCATAATTACATATTTGCATAAATGATTGCTTGTCGAATCAAGGGATTACACAAGGATGCAATGATGACAACTAGTAAATATAGCTTACACTTTCACTACACTTGCACTAGGTCTATGATGCTAGAAAATCCCTACCTTTAGGAAATTATCTTACTTGATGCATGCTTTCACCTTCTAGGATTCATCGATGATCCATACTAGCACAAAGGCATCCAATACTAGTGGACTTAAATTTTATTTGTAGAAATTGGTTTTCTAAAATCATATGCTAGCACAAATTTCTCATAATCCTTGATATAAATACATCAATTGGGATTCCATCCCATTTATCTTGTCCCATTTAATGTATTTAAAAAAGTTAACAAACATTTAACTCTAACTACAGAGTGACAATAACCATGGACCATCAACAAAAGTTGGCACAATGATGTTTTCTTTATTAGGTTTTTTATGGGAGACAAGATCATGTTTCTAGTTGCAACCTGAATAATATCATAATTTGAATAATACAAATATTACATCAATCTAACATTGGCATCAAATTCCTCTCTTTAAAAGAGCTAAAACCTAGACATGTTGCTTTGCAATTACATAAAGCATTATAAATATACCTAGAAATATGTCTAGGGATTTTAGCTCCCTCTAAGGATTGTAAAATTTCCTTAACAAATAGTTTTATTAAATGATCATCAAATTTGAATTACAAAAATAAAATAGAAGACTCCCTACTAAGTGGGGGGCATCTATCACAAAGTTATTCACAAGTTCACATCATCTTTAAAGTCCTTAAAATTTACAATGATCCAAGAACACATCATGATTAAATCCCTTGGGATCTACAATGATCTAGGCACACATCATGATTAAATTCCTTTGGATATAAAATTATCCATGAACACATCATGCTTAAAGTCCTTTAGGTATACAAATATCCAAGCACACATCATGCTTAAAGTCCTTTGGATCTAAAATAATCTAGGTACACATCATGATTAAAGTCCTTTGGATCTACAATGCTCTACGAACACTTCATGCTTAAAGTCCTTCAAATATACAATGATCCAGGCACATATCAAGCTTAAATTAATTTTAAATCTACTGCAATCCAAGCACATATCATGTTTAAAGTCCTTTGTATCTACTATGATCCAAGCATATATCAAATACAAATATTGAAGTCCTATGGGAAATACAAATATCATCATACACAAATAAAATCCCTAGCAACCGTAGGTGCTTTTACATAATATTTATCAAATTCCTAACAACCCTGGGCATAACACTTATACCAAAAATTTTCAACTCCTAGAGGTACAAGCAAATCAAGTCCCTAGTATCCCTAGGTGTTTGTACATAATATTTCAAAATATCATGATAAAATATCTAGAAACCCTAGGCACTTGTATAGAATCTTACAAAATATCATGATTAAAGTCCTTTAGACCATCTTGGTCTAGGAAAACAAATATTTCAAAATTCATGAATACCTTATCTCAAGGCAAAACTATCATTGTCATTCAAAAAAATCTCTTATGCCAATAATAAGCATTAGAACATAATCATCAAAGTAAATTTAAACCAACAATTTACCACATCATCATATCATCATACTATCAAAACAACATCAAGACGATAATATAATTTATCAAAGAATAAAACCCCCATAAATATACCAAAGAATAATATATACATAAATTAGGAGGTCTAGTGTATCACAATAGCAAAATAACTATGCTTGACCATAAAATAATTATAAGGACTAATGCATCACAATCAAAAAATTGATGCACAATGTAGGGAAGATTACCTCTACTATGGAGGAACCACCTAATGATACAAGGATCTATAATGAGTAATAATGATATGGTCTACCTCTAGCTCATCCTTGGTAGCATCTAAGCAATAAAACATTGCCAATGCATCTAGGGGTATAATTGATTCCATATCATTCCCTCTCCCATGTCAGTTGGGCCACTTATGCCAATGCTACATCCCTCTATGCTATTTTTGTATATCTCTAAGATGTCTATCCTAGAATCTCTCTCTACTTAAGTAGTGTCCTATTCTAAGGTCACTTGGGCCACCTATGACATAGCTAAATCTCTCTCTAAAATAAAATAAGAAACCTACAAAACTATTTGATCTTGATCACTTTGAAGATGAAAAATCTCTATGGCCATAGCATTAATATTGTACTACATAGTGGATCTCTTAGAATAATCCATCTTTATTATTTTCCTATCGGGGCTTGCTCCTATATCACCTCTCTGAGGAGAGGTTATAGATCTCAATGGTGAAACAATGAGGACTTCCTAAGCTCTCTCTCATAATTACCTCTACATCACCCTAACATTCCTCCTCACAAATAACTTAGGCTCTCATCTAGGTGGATCTAGTATCAACCTCTATGGATGAATGCTTCTAGACCACTACCAATATGCAATAGAGACCCCATATTATCAACACTAGGACCAATTATCAAGGGGTCATTTACATACTCATCTAGAAGTAGTGTGTTATTAGGATAGACCCCTACATACCCATCATCACTCTTTGCCTTCATATACGAATACTCTCCCATATCTAGAAGATATCGATATAGGACAAACTTCCTCAAAAATTGGTCTGGCCAATAGAACTCTCTAGTATAATTGGGACTAGAAATTCATAAAATCTATCAATTTTGAGTAAAATTAAAACCATCCTCTACCCACCCTAGATGCTCTCTCTAGGGTCTCCATACAATTAGGATAGGAACCAAACTATCTATGGCTCATCGTGCCATTGGTAACATGCCCCTAGATGGACAATGACAAATCTCAAAAGTGTGAGCCTATTTATATGCAATTAGAGCACCTACATTTTTCGCATGGCATATTAAACCAAAAGGGTTCTAGATGGTTATATGCTCATAACACCAAACATAGAGGAGAGTACAATATATAAGATTCTTCCCCTCCTTATACATAATCCTAAGCAACATCTTGTATAGCCAAGCCAAAATGAAAATACCCCAAGCATATCTCAAATGCCTATCCTAATCCTCATAATCACACAACACCATCCCTATGGTAAAACTGACTACTCATATCCTTGATAAGTAAACTATAGATAATATTACTCAATAGTGTCATCAATCCATCAATACATATTTTAACAAACAATATATTGATGTGGATCCCATGGCCCATAAGGTAATGATATTCTTGGCCATAGTAGCTTTAAAGGGTTGATATCTAATCCACACTCATCCAAATGAGGATTCCTCAAATAGGAATCCTCAAAATCTTCCACACATCCTCTAGGGTGACAATAATCTCATCCATTAAAAAAACAATGTCCCACACTTTGAGTGCCATCTCTTGGCCAAGGCCATCAATAGGGCACACTCAAAACCTACCTTGGAAATTGCTATATATATCCAAGTCATATTGCATCTAAAAATACCTTGTAAGCATGGGTCATTACCTCAAGAGTGGATGTGAGAGCATGAGAATATCACTCTTTGTGTTCTAAAATGCTCATCTACATCTAATAAACACTCAATAGTCAATTATACATTATTATTTTTAATTTTTTAGGTTCCAAGAAAAATTACCACCAACTTTTAAAATTGTTGTCTAATGAATTCTCTACCTAGCATTTTTTTTTCAAAATGCCATAAATTTGTTACCCAGAAAAAAATTCATTGCTGATGAATTTACCACCTAAAAGGTAAAATCACTACCCAAAACTTAAAAATGAATTTTGAGAGATAAAATAATGAAAATGGGCATATTTTTTGAAGCATATCTATAGGGGTGATCCCTAGAAACCTCCTATCCCTTGAATCATGTCCATGAGGTGAATAGGGCACTACTACTAAGCTATCAAAAAATACCTAAAATTTTTCGTAGAGCTCGTCGTCTAACTCATGCGGTAAAAATGAATTTTGTTTTACCTCATTCTCACCTAATATAGACTCTAGGGACTCCAAAAATAATTTTTCTAGTGCACATCTGCAATCATCACAAAATGCTAAAACCACATACTTATTTCATTTGTAAAATTGAGATCACCAAGAGATACTTTTAAAGTAATTATTAATCAATAAATTCTCAAAAGGAGGAAAAATGTTGACACCCAATTTTTCTCACCCCTTTGCATCCTAATATTCTACAAAATTTTAGGAACCTATCCAAGAATTCTCTCAACCTTCACTATACAAATTTGAGCCTCAAAAATAATTTCACCACCATCCATAGGACAAAATCATTGATGTTGAACTTTTTAGGTTGGTGGTAAACCTTTTTAGAGGTTAAAATTTTGAATTTTCCTTCTTCAACAGTCAAAAATATAAAATTTGCCAGTTAGACAAGTTTGTAGCTACAAAATTTTATAAGAAATGATTCTTCCCCTAAATTTGTAAAATAGTAAATTTCCCATTTAGTAAATTATGCTTATCCATTGCAATTGGGATACGATAATCGTACATCAAGAATCTTTCCAATATTGCATAAAATTTTGATAATGTGATCTTATATTTCTAACCTCCTCAATCCCACTTGCCAATTTAAACATGCTTTTCTAATACAAACTTCCCCACTTGAACTTAGTAACCCTATCTCATCCCTTCACCTCTCATTTTATAAATTCAACCCTTCACTCTTAGATCAAAGCAAATTTTTTATGCAACAATATTTTTCTATGCGACACAAGATTTCTTTACTATAGGACTTTGACATGACATTTTGAAACACATTGCAAGTATATTAGCAAAACTCTGGTTATTTTCTTTATAATATCTTGTCTCCCTTGATCAAAGGTTCCTTTTCAGGGTCACATATGTTGAGATATTACATGTAGGAGTTTTGGATACATAGTAGAAAGGGGAGTTCTCCCATTATGATTATTCTCTATTATTTTAGCTCATCACACTTAATTTTTGTATATTTTTCATGAATTTTATCATCCTAACCTCCTACTTTTAATTACTAGAATTGTTTTCCAAAATATCATTATAGGAATTACAAGAATTAATCATATCTTATTATCTTCATCTTTGGATTATCATCTATCAACTTTTGCATTGTTTTCATCTTTGCAAGCACTCCTTGTAAAATCATTGCCTACAAGACTGTCAAGCGATGAACTTGATTTTACTTACTCTTTGTTTATAGGATCAATAAAATTTATACTTCCTTTAGATATGTAGAATTAGGGTAACCTATTAATCTGATTCATGTGGCTTAAATCACTTTTTACACCTCTGTAAGAAAAATCATTGGTCACATGTTCTATAGGCTATAAAATTATTTTGAGCGTGACAAACCTGTCTTGTAAGTATCAATTATAATTCAGCTAGTCAAATAATAATTCTTTAACTCAAAATTTTTCTTTTCAAGCTTAATTATCATCTTCTTACCAATGAATACTAGCTTTAGTAATATTTTTGTTTTAGTATTTTTAGCCAAGGTCATCTCCCAAGGTTAATATTTTCTTTTGGAAAAAGAATAAGGGGTATGACTACTAGTAAGGAAGATCAATATCTTCCCTAGGATCATAACAAACCCCTTAAAACTATTTCATATTTTTTTCCATTGAAGTCTCTTTTTGTAGGTTCATCGACTATAGTGCAAAATTGCCAATAATAATTATGGTTCATGAGCAACAAAGTTGTAGAGTGGTGATTTAGATTATAGGTCCTAGGTGTAAGATATTCTCTATAAATTTATAGGTCAGAAGGTTTGATGGCAATGATATTGGCTTATACATGACAATTTTGAGGAGGTGTTGAATCATACCATTGTTTTTTGATCCATCAAATATAAAATCATGGGCATTCTCATTTCTTTCTATTTCTTCATTTTGAATTTAGAAAAATATACTATTTGTTTCTTATTTTTATAGCTTTTCAAACATTAAAAGGAGGATCAAGGAATTTAGGTTTGCTTTTATTGAAACCATAACACAACACATAAAATTGATTGAAAATAAAATTAACCTAATATTTTATGTTTTTCCTTTAGGCATCAAATCTAAAAAGGCAATATTGCATCTAGGCTAAATTTGTTTGTTTGCATTGCTCTCTTGATCTCCTACTAAAAATATAAAATTTTATGTCTTGTATATTAAAACACTAGTATAGTTATCAAGAAATTATAAGTGCATATAGGCTAGAATCCATATACTAAATATTGGTTTCATTTTGCATTATATCTAGAATCCTCCTTTTCATTATCTCCTAGATTTAAAAACCTAAGTGATTGCTAAACCAAATAATCAAACATAGATTTAGAGTAAATATCTAAAATACCCTTGGTGAACCATCTCAATCTCAAATCCTTGTCTAAGTGTGACTCACAATATTAGGACCAATGTTCCTAAACCCTATTTCACAATATAAAATCTCTACATTATCATCATCATTATGTGCATCGTTGGGCTAATTAACAACATCCTAACCATATGCACTACTAAAGTGGAAATCCATGAGAGTGTCTACTGGATAATCATGGGTAGCCTATGGATGGGATAAAGGCTTCCAAACCTTGTATATAGAATGAACTAGATTTATAGGTGGTGTATCCCTTATTATGATGCAATATTGTGATCATACTAGTCATATATGTATTATTATATAACTTACAAACTCCATGTCTTGAATATACAACATAAATAGCATCTTGTAAGCCTTACAAAAATATATGTTCAAGAAAGTAAGTTGCTTCCTATCAAAGGTCTATGGATTGATATGATCCTCTAATAATCTTATAACTAATTGTAATACCTCACATGGAATATCAACGAGGGTGGTTCCCAAGAAGAAGACCTAGTAGTGATGCATATTTGGATGGTTTGATCTTACTTGTATATCTTATTGAAGGGTTCTATAATCTTATTCATGTGATTAAAAAGTGATGGGTGAATCTCTTTGACCACCTCCTCTACTTTTACAAAATCAATTGGCTTAAGGGTGAATGTATGTTATTCTAGAACACTTTTGTCCCTTTTAATGCCACTTTAAAAAAAAAAAAAAAGACAATATGCTCAACTTCAACAAAGAATAAGTGATATTTCCATTGTGAATTTAAAGAAGGTGTAAACTAAAGAAATGTTGGATATGTAGTTTAGAATAGGAAAGTAACTTTTCAAGAAATAGTTAGACTTAGTAAATTATGTGTTTTTTCTCAAGGTTCTTACTTTTCAAAATTTAATAAGGACATGCATAGGATGACTCATATGAAATTTTGTATATGATGAGTGTTTTAATCAATTGTTTTTGTATATGTATTCAATATAAAGAGATCAAAGAAAGGGTATAATTTTCAATATATTTTTAAATATATTAATTGTTACTAGTGTTCAAAGTAAGGCATTCTTTTTTTTGGATAGATTGATTATGGAAATGCATCATGGGGGTCCAAACATCAATAAAATATATATTTTTATAGAATGAAAGTATACAAATGGATCAAAGGCATGGATATTTTTTAGAGATTTTTGATGTCATTTTTAGTTTTCTATATTCATTTTAAATTTGAGTATTTAATTTTAAAATATACCTATATTTAGTAAAAATAATGGTAAATCACCTCAAACAAACCAAAAAATATATGTTTTCAGATCTATATTAAAAAATCTATCTAGATTTATAATTTTCTATCAAAAATTCATTCATTTAACCCTTTTTCCAAGCCTTTAAACTTGATTTTTTCTTTTGAACATTTTTCTTAGGCCTCTAATGCCCCCATTGCTTACAAATGTGGTGGTTAAGCTTGACTTGAGATTGTTATTGAATTTTGTATTATGTTATACATATAAACCCTTTAGGCCCTTGTAAACATTAAAAAATGTATTTTTTTTGTAATATTTTATTATTTTAATCCTTAAGGTTGGACACTTAACCTTGACCTAAAGGCAACTTATATATTGGTATAATTACCTCATTATAAAAACTACTTCATCATTATATGAAGTGCAATTATATTATTAAATAGTAATATTATCTTGTGTCCATGGACATCCCCATATATTATGTTCATTATTTTGTGTGTATTTTTTTTCAATAATATTAGGTAATGTGTTAATTTCATTCATTTCTAGAAATTATTATAAAATTCAATATGGTATCAAAGTGGATGTGAATCTCTATTACTTGATTGCTTACTATCAAAAATTTATCTTCTATAGCTTCAATGATAACTATATTTGGAATAGCCAAGAATATTTTTTCTAAAGCTAATGGTTAAATTGAAAGAAGGGTTTTCTTGATAAAATCCCTAGGTCAAATTAGATCACAAAGATCTCACTAGATTTAGTAGATTTGATCTAGGAAATATATTAATTGATAGGTTCCTTTGTTTCTCTCATTTGCATTCAATCATCTTTGTTTATTTTGATTCATGACCAAATGGATGCCTTAGTTTAAGGATTTTTTTTTTTGAGATTTTTTAACAACCTCACTTTTATTTATGATTATTTCAAAAAATCTATTTCTTTTTCACTTTGAGCTTCTCGTATCCAATATAAAAATATATGAAATGATATACTACTTGTACACCATGAAAAAAGAAAAGAAGATGCTAAAATTTTCTAGAAATACCCCTAGTAACAAAGAAACCATGGGTAGGCTTTTGTGCTTAGCAAATACCTTTGAGCCACTTAACAAAGTTGCTAAAATGACATGGCAATTTTTTAATTGTATAGTCATGAAAAATTGTCTCAGTTGAATATGTCTAATAAAAAGGTAATGTAGAGAAAACAATGAAAGATACAAATGAACTGTCAATATTTTTAGATTCTTTACAAAATTTTAGAGAGACCTTAGTTTAGCATTTATGCTTATTCTTCTTCTAGGTACTTCATTTTTTGCATTCAAAAAAATTATCATTTTTCCTCCAATTTTTAAAATCCAAAATTTCAAAAAGAGAATATATCATGGAATATTCCTTGGCATGATGGGTTTAAAATATGTGCATGAACATGCATCATGCTTACACATGCCTACACAATATAAAATATAACAAGGGATATTTGATTGGAATAATTTTGTTGGCACTTATCTTCCAAGGGATGTCTTGGGGATAGTGTATAGATAAACCTATTATAAGGCATCCAAATAATGGAAGAGGTATTGAGTTTAAACCCTTCAAATGACATATCATTCTAAATGATGATCACATTAGCATACTATATAATGATGACATGGTAAGGAATGATAACATGAAAGTATACAATAATGTAGCATCTAATGATATCTTCCATTTTCAAGTTAAATAAGTTGATATGCCACCTACTAATATGGCATATAATGACATGATAGTCCATACAATCCATATACCTAACATGGTTTGATACATAATGGGCTTCATAGAAGTCTATACAATTGAAATATCAATATGTATAACTGACATAGCAAATTAGGTGTGACATGTACCAGGTAACATGGCTATTTGTACAATTAATGTGGCAATCTATATAACTAACATTGTAGATGAGGTGGCATGACACATGGTAGGTGACATAAAAGATAACATAAAATATGATATGGAAAGTGGAGTAGGGGACAACTTGGTAGACCATATGGAAATTGATATGGTAGGCCATACACCACTTATCACATATGAATATGAGATAAGCTAATCAAAATTTGCTAAATCATAAAACTTGGCATTTTATTTGCACAATTAGCAGTAGACTTAGTGAAGCAAAATTTTTGAAGTGAATAAGAATACAAAAAAATTAGTGTGGTTCATAGATTGTAGGGCTAATATAAGCATGACAAGTGGTGTAATTTGGTTTATTAGTACCCTACTTAGTGGCCTACATAATCAACACATAGGTGACAATCCCCTAGTCATTACAAGTGGTATCACATGATTCATTGGTATGTTGTCTAATTAGAACACAATTGTAACCCCCTTAGCCACTCATGTAGTGACACATGGATGCCTCCCATTAACTGTAAGTACTAAAAATAGTTTTAGTTTTTCAAAGGTTTTAGAGGCACTTTGTGTGCTTTTTTGGATAAATTTTTTGGAGCCATAACTTTTGCATATAGAAGCATTTTGATCACTTTTTTCAAATCACATGGTTTTTAAAGATATATGGATTAGTGAATTTATTTATGATCATATTGACATTCAAGATTTTATATTTTAATAGGATAGTTATGAACCAACATGCGCCCTTATTAAATGGTCCAAATTATGTTCCCATAAAATTAAGATTGAAGATTTGCTCTAGAGTAAGGGGTTACTCAAATACATGAATGAGAAGCCTCATGTTACTAATTATTAAGAAACTAAGCAAGTATACAAGGATAATAAGTATGAGGCTCTTATTGTTATAGTTCTTCATGTTGACAAGATCTATGACACTCATGTTAGTAGCACCATTAAACTTGAGTTGCTTATTAAATTTTAGGGACTGTATATTCATATTGGTTCTACATAAATCAGTAGGCTGGAGGCTAATTTTGCTAATTTTTTTGTGGAGTCTATTTATACTATTTATGAGTACATTAGTTGTTTCAAGAAATCGTAAGAAGATATTCAAACTATAAGAGGATTACCTAAGGTTATAGGAGAAGAATAGGAAGTTGTATAGAAGGAGAAGAACATTGAATTGCTTAATATTATCTTTAATAATATTTTAAATATATATTATATGGTTGATATTATATTTAATATGCTTTAAGTGCAGTACCATAATTATCTTTCATCATCTATTGATGAGGTATTCAAGTACTTTTTACATATTTAATCTAAAAGACAAAGACATAAAGCTAAATATGTCATTAATTAGGTCCATCCAAAGGAATCTATTATCAAATATCAAAATTATAAAAACCCAAAACAAAATGACAAGAAGCCTAAGAATCCTTTCAAATATCAAACATATTCAATATTGAAATAAGGAAGTACATAAACCATAATTTTACTAGATTCACATTATGAAGCTTGAGGAAGTAGTAAAAAGGAGGACGTTGATGTTGCTCTCTTATATGCATAGGATGAGGATACCTTTTTCAAAGAGACCTCATAGGCACATGTAGCTATTCAATTTGCACATTGGACAACCACTTATTTTGATGAGTGGATTGTAGACTAAAGGGCGACTAGGCACATCACAAAGCATAATCTCCTATAGGAGTACAACAAATTGTATTTTAGGGAGCGCGTTGTTACTAGAGATGAATCTTATTTTTAGGCTACAACATGTGGAGAAATCAGAACTGGACCTTTTTTTTTATGAGGTGCTTCATATTTCAAATTTTGTCCCTAATATCTTGTCTATTATCATATTATGCATATGAATAATTTTTTTTAATTATGGTCTAATCATTGGGTTACTAAGGATATAGACAATAAAATTTAAATTGTTGCTTCTAGCTATTATGATGAATCAAATAAAAGGTACAAGATGGAAGAAAGCCCCAATTAATTTGTTTCTTCTCCTAGGAAGAAATATGTTGTTGCTATGGTTGCACATGTAATTGTTGAGAGATAAAGATATAACCATAGGCTTGGAAATATTAGCTATAGATCCTTAAGGTACATGAGACATCATTAGATGACCATTGGAATCTCACATATATCTACTATAAGTGGTGCATGTGATGGATGTATTCATGAGAAGCATCATAGAATTTTTTTCCCAAAAGAGGTTGCAAGAAAAGCTACTCACCTCTTAAATATTATATATAGTGACAATTGTGTGCCTATGGGAACACCATATATTTTTGGAAGTAGGTACTTCTTTTAATTAATGATATATCTAGATATATGTGGTTGTATACTATTCACACTAAGGATTAGATATCTGAGAAATTGAAGACCTTCAAAGATCTTGTAGAGGATTAGTTGGATAGAAAAAATAAATTTAAGGATAGATGGGAAAGGTGAATACATAAGTCATGCCTTTCATGAATTTCCATCTCTTCATTAATTGCATGTCATAGGATTGTTCACTATAATATTTATAAAAATTGTGTGGCTAAAAGGAATAACAAGATAATCATTGATATGGCATGATATATGATTTTTTTAATTAGGTGGTAGAAGGGGTTTTGAAAGAGATCCCAAAATTTTTACAAAAAGGATCCAACAACCCTTCCTAGAGAATCTAGGAAGGTAAAAACATAAACAAAACAAAGCATAAATCTACCATCTTGGAAATTAGTAGTTTCCACAGATGCACAAATGTAACAACTAGACACAAAAACACTAGGACCTAGATTGATACACCAAAAAGAAATATACCTCCTCATAGGGGAAGGACAACCCATAGAATAACCTAAAATAGAGATGACATCAACCACCAGAAACATAGGTAAGGATTCCCAAAATCAAATGTTCATCTTGCTAAGCCCAACACCATTATCATTTCTTTGTCCTTCATCTCCCACTCCTCCTAATCCATAAGAATCAATATTTATTTTGCATAGGAGATAGTCATCTACATGGAGTCAATTAGAGATTTCTATAATTTTAGAAGTGTCTACTTGAATGACATGGGGTAAGGTCCAAAGCCTGGAACTGGGGTTCTAGCACCTTCTTAGCACTACTAAAACCTAACATCAACTTTGCTTCTTGGCTAACTGGGTGAATTCCTATGATTTTGAATCTTCAATGCACAGAAGGGCTTTTCCTAGATTTTCCCTCTTAGCCACTAGGCACTTGGACCACCTAGTTCTCTCTTCACTTTATCCTATGCACTTTGGAGGAAAATGAAGAACATAAGCTCATACTGAGAGGGGGGTGAATAGTATAAGATAAAACTTTTACTTTTCTTTCCAAAGCAATAAATTCAAATATTATCAATTACAATAATGAAAAAATGCACAAATCACCACACACATAAGAGACAGATTTAATGTGGTTCACCTAATATGGGCTACATCCACGAAGAAATATTGCTTATAAATTTCTTCAATAAATTTCGTGGGCACCAACCCATAGGAGACACCAATATCCTATTACAATGTTCGTGGGCACCAACCCACAGGAGACACAAATCCCATATGATCAAGTTCATGGGAACCAACCCATAGGAGATACCAATCCCTTCTACTCTGGTTTATGGACACCAATACATAGGAGACACCAATCCCATCTACTCTAGTTTGTGGACACTAATCCATAGGAGACACCAATCCCCTCTCTCAGGTTCATGGACACCAATCCACAGGAGACACAAATCCCATTTGATATGGTTCATGGACACAAATCCATAGGAGACACCAATCCCCTCTCTTAGGTTAATTATCAAATATTTCTTACAAACCTACTCACAAATACTACTCAAATCTGCTCCAAAACCTGCTTGCAAAACTTGCTTAAATCTTCTCCAAAATTTGTTCAGATATCCTGCTCAAACCTAATCTAAATCTTGTATACAAAAAATCCTCATCTATTCCTAAATATTGCATAAAAAATTATGCTCATATATCCCAAATATTGCATAATGATGTCATCAAGTTCTTCACCTATTCTTCAATGTACTTTCCTCAACTAAAGCAATTCAACATATTCTACCTAGAATTAGTTTATATTCACGAACATATAGAGAATAATATGTACTAAAAAATGCCCAATATGTTCTTCACATTCATTAAGTTTGTTTCTTCCACATGTTTCACATAAAATGTAGCTCTAATATAGCACTTGATAATTGACCTTGTAAATGCTTATTTGCACCTTTTCTTCCTTTTGTAGATAGTTGAAAATGTTCTTCTTTTCAATTTAATCCTTTCACACTATTCTTGCACTAGGTGACACTTTGACTTGAATTCAAAGACAATCCTTTCATTTATGTGAGACTCTACTCTTGTACTTCAACACAAAAAATTCATTTCTAACACATTTCAACCTTATACCTCCCAATATATAAAATATTTTTCTCAAATAATCAACACCTTCAAATCTGATCTACCTTTTCACTTTTTCAACTTACTCAACTCCTTTTCTAAAATAAATGATAGCACAATAATTCTTGCATGCAATCATACCTTATAGATCACCATACCTTGTTTGAAATGAATGAACCTTCTTCACTTACATATGCAATATTTTAATATTTGCTTGTCTTCCCCGGTAGCCTGCGTTCACTCTTTCATGAAGTGGTGTATGCCCTAATTCACTGTGCTGCTCTTTCTTATTTCACAATCACTTTGCATAAATTTTGGGTGTGCGTTATATTCTTGGAGTAATGCCTCAACATATTTTCTCATACGTAGAATTCCTAGTAATAATGTGAAACATTCCTTACACTGCAAATCTCCTTAATGCTTCTGTGCATCATCTTTTTACTCTTTCATTTTGGTGCACTTGTCTTGAGTGTTATCCTGTCTCAACAAAAATGACTTCTAACTTTCGGGTTCTAAATGATATCTTATTTGATGATTTAATCAAAAATGTCTATTCAAGAAGACTTTAGACAATCACATCAATTTCTCTATCATGTGCTTCTACATACAGGAATGTAAAGTCTTTCAACACCACAACTAATATAATATCTTCACCCAAAAATATTTCTACCTTACTTTCTCAGCTTTACACCTTACACATTCTTTCAACTGAAAATAGATTAAAAACACATACCCAAAATTTTCTTATTGAGCTTTTGGACCCCTATCACACCTATGTCCTGTGTGCCTTCTTCCTGTGATGAAGTTGTGTACTTTTGTGATGTCTTTACAGCTACACGCTTGATTTATTTTTGTTGTCTCAAACCTACGTTTGCTATCATCTATATCCCATGTGTTGATATTTCCAAAGCTTTCTTCTATGCAACTATTCACTTGACTACTTCACCATAGATATTTCTTTAATCAGATTGCATGCCTTCGATCATCTGCTTCGGAGAACAATCACCCTTGAAAAGCCATGCCTTCTTGTTTCCTATCTGCTGCATTTTGCTTTCTTTCTCTCCATCGTTGCTAAAAGGATTTTTGTTCGTTTTCATCCTATTCCTTTTCTTGAGTCTTGAAACTCAACTTGTGTGTTTTTGTGCTCCTCCAAACAGCTTGCGCATCTCACAAATATTTCTTTTGTTTGCTTTGATATTCTTCATTTTGCAGGTCTTCTCTACTATCTTTTTTTGTTGGGCATCTTTGTTCATCCTGCTTCTTCACTGCCTCCATTCATCGAGGTTCTTCATTACCTTAGTTCACAAGACTTTCTCACTACCTCTATTCACAAGACCTCTTCACTACCTTTTGTTGAGTGGTATTTTCACCCAATTGTGAAAGTACACTCTCCCTTAGGATTTGGGTTCCAAATCCCCTCTTGCAAAGAAGTTAAACAAACAACTTCTCCAAGGTCTCCCCTATATTAGCATTTGCATATGTGTAATGGTAATCTCAAATAAAGATATTCAATTTAAATGCTTGGAACACCTTAGTGATTGCAAGTAACTGTAAACAAGGGGCAATGTTGGTTTATTTTACCATGAAATTTTAGTGATTGTTCATTAAACCAGAATAAACAAATGTGAATCGGCCCAGCAATGAAAATTTCCATTTTCGGATTTTTTAAAGATCTGCAATAAAACAACAACTTCGGTGAATTTTTTAAAATACTAAACAACTCCGAAAATGAAATTTCAAATTGCGTATTTGAAGTATGAAGTATAACCTACGCAATGGTTACATTATTTTTTTTGTATTTTGAAGCCTTTTTTTTATATTTATTTTAATGTCTAAATATTAAAATAAAGTTAAAATTTCTTGAAGTAAAATGCAAAAAAAATGAAAATGCATTCAGTATGATGCTATCCTATTTCGACAAAATCGAAGATATGAGGTTTTCATGCATGCAACCTAACCTATTGGACCTGCAAAACAAGCACAATCCGGATAAGCTAAGTGCTGGCTCCTAAGGATTTAAATGAGGTTTTCGGATTTAAGCATTCGCATGCAACAACCAAGAAAATACTTGCATCAACTACATTTACAAGCCTAAAATCTGAAAAAGGGAAAATAGACATTTAATCTTGCATGCAGAAAATGACTCCTTCTTTCTTGCCCATAAAATGCAAATTTTTGAACAATTCTGCATTAAAAATATGTCCTGTTACAATAGCAGAATCTCTGGTTTTTCTCAAAACCAGCAAAAGGGGAAGAAAAACACTCCACAGCAGGCCCAAAACGGCTAATCACCCTCAACTCTGCAACCCCGCTCCCAGCGGTTTTCGACCCCTGTGCCTGTCTTCGCTTGTGCCTTTAAACTTTCTGCTACGGCTCTCTACTTCGCCTTGTGACGCTTCGTTTCATCTTCCAGATCGATTCGTTTCGTCTCCCGCTCCTTCATTATTCTGGCTTTCTGCTTGGTCGTGAAACGTTCGGTCTTCTCTGCTAACTATAACTGTCGATCTGAAGCATTATCATAACCCTTATGCCTTTGTGCCACGTGTTCAGCGCTTCCCTGCATACTCTGTAACGGCCAGCCATGAATCGCGACAAAAATAGCATGTCGCGATATCGTGACGTTCTTCTGTCAGCAGCTTAACTCTTCTTCATGCATCGCGAAAATGATACATGTCGCGATATCATGACATTTTTCTGCTATCGAGCCATGCAGGTGCAACCTGTCACGAAATCGTGATGCTTTTCTCTATCGTTGGGCTTTGTTGCACTTAGCCGTGAAAACGTGACATGTCACGAAATCATGACATTTTCTCATTTCGTACTGTCTCACTCTTTTCTATCGTGAAATCGTGACACTTTTTCATTTGGCATGTCTTGCTGCTTTATGTCACGAAATCGCGACAATTTTTTGTTTCGTACCACTTGGCTAATCTAGGTCACGAAACTCTGACATGTCACGAAATCATGACATTTTTCATCTTTGCCCTTCATCTCGTCTTCAGGTCACGAAATGGCGACATGTCGCGATATCGCGACAACTTTTCATTCCTGGCTGTCTTACTGCTTTCTGTCGCGAAATCGTGACACCTTTTCATTCCTTTCACTTTGGCAGTTTTCTGTCGTGAAATCGTGACGCTTTTCATTTGGAGCTATCTTGCGGCTTTCTGTCACGAAATCGTGACACTTTTCTATTCCGTACCATCTCGCTTGTCTGAGCCGCGAAAACATGACATGTCATGATATCACGACACTTTTTCATTTTTGGTCGCGACGGAGCAACATGTCGCGATATCGTGACACTTTTTCATTTTTGGCCGTGACGGAGCAACATGTCGTGATATCGTGACAACTTTTTCATTTTTGGCCGTGACGGAGCAACATGTCGTGATATCGTGACACTTTTTCATTTTCGGCCGCGACGGAGCAACATGTCGCGATATCGCGACACTTTTTCATTTTTGTGCAATTTTGCTTTTTTCTTGATTTTTTAGCATCTGGGTCACTGAGGTCTTCTTTGAAAGCATGCAAAAAAGGTGGGTCCCCAATTTTGGGGTGTGTTGTGGATCAGCCACAACAAATGGCGACTCTACTGTCAAATGCTCCTGAGCATTTTGGTGAGAACCCAACCTGGAAGTATACAAACTCGAAAACAGGCATTAGCACATAAGAAATATAAACAAATGCCAATAGATCAGAAATACATGAATCATCAGAATCATTAAGTATCAGCTCGGTGTGTGCAATGTGTTTTCATTCCCTACCGTTTGAACTTGATCAACATTCCATTGTCAGTTTTACTTATGATTTGTATGCAAGGCTATGAATGATTTGTGCAGGATTTGATGCATGATGAAGATGCTAGAGATGTAACAACCTGCTTTATAAATGCTCAAACCTTCTTATATCATGGACAAACATATTAAAGATGTCAAACCCTCTTAGGACCAAATATATGTCTATTAAATTAATTCCTTAGATCCCAAAGTTGGTTATGTGTCACTACCATCTTGAACCCATGTGCAAGTGTACGTGAAATCAGAACTTTGGGGAATAGGATTCCCAACCTAAGCGAGATGGGAATTTAACCCTATCCTTACTATTCTGATTTGGAGTTCATTACCTCATCTTGAACAAAATGATTTAACCTGTTATGGATGAAATGGTCAGGCTAGTCTATCCATATGAGCAATCAGTGGTCTTGCTTTTAGGCAAGACATGTTGCCATGCATGAGCATACTTAACCCCATAATCCATGACTTGGATTTCATTCATTCTTTTCTCTCTCTTTTTTCTTTGGACCTTTGGGATGACTACCCATCCTTGCTAGGGACATGTAGTACGATCCCTCCAATCCAATATTAAGATGAAATGGAAAATATTATCTTTTATCTCTTGGACCTTGGGGATGACTACCCATCCTTTGCAGAGGACACGTAGTACAATCCTTCCAATCCAAGATTGAGATGAAATGGAAAAAATTAGTTTTACTTTTATTGCTTGGACCTTTGGGATGACTACCCATCCTTTGCAGAGGACATGTAGTACGATCCTTCCAATCCAAGCCTTATGATGAAATGGGAAAAATGGAAGCTTTGGGGAATCGGATTCTCAACCTAAGCGAGATGAGAATTAAGTCCTATCCTTACTACTCCATGTAGGTCAAACCAGAGCTTTGGGGAGTTGGATCCTCAACCTAAGTTCGATGAGGATTTAACCCTATCCTTACTACTCTGGTTTTAGGCTTTAAGCTTTATGGGAGTGGTAAAAACCATTGTTTCAAGGATTATGTTGCATGATAGGACAAACATGAAATATTCTTTTCACCTCACCTTTTCATCCAAGTATGGTTTTGACCATTTTGCTCAAGATTCTTTTTAATGTGCATGGAATGTGCTTGGTTCAAGATAGCTTGGGCAGCGGTTCCCAACCTTAGGATCCTTTTAATATATGTTATGTAATAATCCTAAGAGGATTCAACACCTTCTCAATAATTGCCCATGGAATGAAAATGTAACTGAGATGACATGTATATGCAATGTGGAATATGACATGAGATATGAATGCACTACTTCTTTTGGAATATATCATCTATTTTACCATAATGTGCAAAACTGACAACTTCATGCATCACAAGATCCAAACGATATTATTTAAATGTTTGTGTTACTTGTGGAGCTTTCTACAACACAATTCCAATGTTTCATATTCTCCTGATTTTAGGCATAAGTTGACATCTCAAATTTTCTTCTTTTTTATTTTTTTTTTTATCAAAACAAACTAAACATGTCAAATGAAATCAAACACACAACTTAAATCCTAATCCAAATAGCAATCCCAAAATGAAACTTGAAAACACAAACCCAAACCAAAACCAAAATCTATATACAATATAGTACAAGATGATGCCAAGCTTGGACTATTACTTTCCTGGATCCCAAACATGATTAGAACATTTCAAAAGACATATGTCACAATACACATGCCAAATGTTGTAGGAATCCAACAACAATAAGATCAAACCAAGCAATGCAACAAATTTCAACTTGCCATGCTCACCATACCAATTTGATTTAGTTCTATTAGCAACATCATAGGTGAGATTCAAATCAAATTGATTAGACAATGGTTGGTATTCAATTTTATTTTGTCTATTCTTTAAAGTGCAAGTTTCATCATTCCATTCATGATTTAGAAGTAGGCTTTCCTTTTCAAATGTGAGATATTGCAAACAAGAGCCTATTTCTAAAAGTCTTGAATTCAAATTATTTTTTGAGATTTTAAAACCATCAAAATCAATCAAAGCTTGACAAACATCACCAAGATTTGACATTTCATCATCAATGACATTAGCATCCAAAGGGACATCATGTAACCCATCACTTAAAATTTTTGTGGCTACTACCAAAGGTAAAGATTTCACCTTGTCACCCATACTCAACCCATCATGATTAGAATTTATCACAACTTGATGAGTGTTAGTAGCTTTTTATTTTTCTTCATTGTCTTCTTCATCATCCAACACCTGTTCAAAAACACCAAAGTTAGGCACCCAATCAAACATGCGTCCATATTTTTCAAAACAAGAGCCTAATTTTTCAAGATATGTGTCACGTGACACCTTTCCACGATCAATGGCTTGAGTTGCCTCAAAATCCATATTTTCATTAGGATCATCAATAGTATTAAACCCATACCACCTAGGTTTTGTAATTTCATCATTTTGAGATGGCATAGACATTGTAGAAACAATAGGTGGATCAAGATTTTCTATTTCTTGCCCCTCAAGGGGAACAAAAACAATTGATTCTCCTTCTTGATCCATGGTAGTAAAATCATTATCCTTCTCTAACCTTTGATGAGATTCCAACCCTTCTTCCAAAACATTCTCAGATTGTACAGGACTTGTAATATCCTCATGTGAAAGGGCAATTGTATTATCCTGCATATCAATAGGCACACAAATTTCATTAGCAGGTTTGGAGTGAGCATACTCTTCCCAAGAATCATAATGATCATCTTTCAAAATCAAATTGTGATGCTCAACTATTTCTTCATCATATTTTAATTCATCAACATGTTTCTCATCAAATTTATCTTCACCTTCCTTAGATGGTTCAATTACTTCCAAAATTGGGTTATTGCTTGTATTCAAATTGATAAGGCTATCATAATCCACATGTGTAACCCATGATTCACGTTTAACATAATTTGGAAGGTGTGAATTTTCTTGGCCATCATTTTCAACAATGTCATCCAATGTGTCATCCGAAACAGATTCATCCTCATAGAATTCATCTTTTGGTGAGTCAAGGGTTTCCAATCTGTCACATGTTTCAATACTAGTTGGATCTAGTACTCCTCCCTTGCCTAAAATCATATTCTTATGAAAATCATTGAAATTGATTTTAGAAACATCTTTTGAATCAAGATGAGTATTTTGAAGTTGATTCATACTTAAGAAAGATGGTTGATCTTGCATAGTAGGTTGAGGATTTTGAAATTGATTGAAGCTTGGGAATGATTGTTGATTCTGAAATTGATTCACACTTGAACTTGGTTGAGGTGGATAAATCATTGGGTGGGTAAAGGAGGTATTAAATGATTGAAGATTATATGATCCAAAACCCACACCATAATTTTGACAACTCAATTGTTGCTCAATTGCCATTGCTTGAGTATAGGCTTGTGACAAAGATGTGATTTGAGGCATCCCTCGCAAATATGTGGAAATGAGTGGGTCAAGAGCATTTACATATATTTGGAGAGCCATTTCTTCTTGAAGAGCATAAAATGTCACTAATTGAGCATATAATCCAAAGAACCTTTCAGAAAATGACTTCACATTTTCACTTGGTCCTTTTTTAATAGTGAAAAACTGCTGATACATGCGGATTGGGTCAACTTGCTCTTTGTTGAATTGATTAAGAAATGCTGCCTCTAGTTGAGCCCAAGAAGTGATAGACCCTAAGGGCAGACTTGTAAACCAATCATATGCCACTTTGTCCAAGGTGTAAGGGAACATTTTACAAACCACATCATCATACCAAATTGTTAAGTGATTCACAACAAATTTGAATGCTTGAATGTGTTCTCCTGCAATATTTGTCCCGTTAGACAAAAATCGAGGAAGACATCTCTCAAAACCAACGGGAAAATAATGTTGAACTCCTGGTATGTTCAATGGGCTACCTGTCATCCACGGTGAAAACATAGCCATTAGTGAATCTTAAAGAATATAACTTTAATACCCAAAAAAATTCTTTTATTTATTTATTACTTATTTTTTTTTAAAATCAAATCAAATCACATTATTCCTGTATGAACAATCAAAGCGTTAGGAAAGTGCATAGCAATTCATGTCCTCCTTTTGACAGTACAAGGTTGTATTGTTAAAAGAGGGCTAAAGATAATAACCAATAGGGCATGAAATATTCAAAATTTAAATCCCTATAGCATTTAAATCAATCTGAAATAAACCGATTCAGGCCCTCCTTCTAGCGCCAAAATGTTGAGTGGTATTTTCACCCAATTGTGAAAGTACACTCTCCCTTAGGATTTGGGTTCCAAATCCCCTCTTGCAAAGAAGTTAAACAAACAACTTCTCCAAGGTCTCCCCTATATTAGCATTTGCATATGTGTAATGGTAATCTCAAATAAAGATATTCAATTTAAATGCTTGGAACACCTTAGTGATTGCAAGTAACTGTAAACAAGGGGCAATGTTGGTTTATTTTACCATGAAATTTTAGTGATTGTTCATTAAACCAGAATAAACAAATGTGAATCGGCCCAGCAATGAAAATTTCCATTTTCGGATTTTTTAAAGATCTGCAATAAAACAACTTCGGTGAATTTTTTAAAATACTAAACAACTCCGAAAATGAAATTTCAAATTGCGTATTTGAAGTATGAAGTATAACCTACGCAATGGTTACATTATTTTTTTTGTATTTTGAAGCCTTTTTTTTATATTTATTTTAATGTCTAAATATTAAAATAAAGTTAAAATTTCTTGAAGTAAAATGCAGAAAAAATGAAAATGCATTCAGTATGATGCTATCCTATTCCGACAAAACCGAAGATATGAGGTTTTCATGCATGCAACCTAACCTATTGGACCTGCAAAACAAGCACAATCCGGATAAGCTAAGTGTTGGCTCCTAAGGATTTGAATGAGGTTTTCAGATTTAAGCATTCGCATGCAACAACCAAGAAAATACTTGCATCAACTACATTTACAAGCCTAAAATCTGAAAAGGGAAAAATAGACATTTAATCTTGCATGCAGAAAATGACTCCTTCTTTCTTGCCCATAAAATGCAAATTTTTGAACAATTCTGCATTAAAAATATGTCCTGTTACAATAGCAGAATCTCTGGTTTTTCTCAAAACCAACAAAAGGGGAAGAAAAACACTCCACAGCAGGCCCAGAACGGCTAATCACCCTCAACTCTGCAACCCCGCTCGCAGCGGTTTCCGACCCCTATGCCTGTCTTCGCTTGTGCCTTTAAAATTTCTGCTACGGCTCTCTACTTCGCCTTGTGACGCTTCGTTTCATCTTCCAGATCGATTCGTTTCGTCTCTCGCTCCTTCATTATTCTGGCTTTCTGCTTGGTCGTGAAACGTTCGGTCTTCTCTGCTAACTGTAACTGTCGATCTGAAGCATTATCATAACCCTTATGCCTTTGTGCCACGTGTTCAGCGCTTCCTTGCATACTCTGTAATGGCCAGCCATGAATCGTGACAAAAATAGCATGTCGCGATATCGCGACGTTCTTCTGTCAACAGCTTAACTCTTCTTCATGCATCACGAAAATGATACATGTCACGATATCGTGACATTTTTTTGCTATCGGGCCATGCAAGTGCAACCTATCACGAAATCGTGACGCTTTTCTCTATCGCTGGGCTTTGTTGCACTTAGCCGCGAAAATGCGACATGTCACGAAATCGTGATATTTTCTCATTCCGTACTGTCTCGCTCTTTTCTGTCACGAAATCGTGACACTTTTTCATTTGGCATGTCTTGCTGCTTTATGTCACGAAATCGCAAATTTTTTTTTGTTCCGTACCACTTGGCTAATCCAGGTCGCGAAACTCTGACATGTCACGAAATCACGACATTTTTCATCTTTGCCCTTCATCTCATCTTCAAGTCATGAAATGGTGACATGTCGTGATATCGTGACAACTTTTCATTCCTGGCTGTCTTACTGCTTTCTATCGTGAAATCGCGATGCCTTTTCATTCCTTTCACTTTGGCAGTTTTCTATCGCGAAATCGCGATGCTTTTCGTTTGGAGCTGTCTTGCGGCTTTCTGTCATGAAATCGTGACACTTTTCTATTCCGTACCATCTTGCTTGTCTGAGCCACGAAAACGCGACATGTCACGATATCACGACACTTTTTCATTTTTGGCCGTGACGGAGCAACATGTCGCGATATCGACACCTTCATTCTTTGAAATTTCCTCACTACATCCATTCACAATACTTCTCCATTCACAAGGTTTTCATCAATGGATATATTTCGGTGCTTGATCTTCAATTGCCCAACATTGTCTTTTTAAATCATGTTTCAACCTTATATTTATATATCACCTTTCATGTGGTGCCCTAAAAATTTGGCCCACTATAATATTTAAATTTATAATTTAAATATTATAATGTTTGAATATTTAATTTTTTATTCAAACTTTTGTCTCATCACCTTAAAATATCCTTTATAATATTTAAATATTATAATACTTTTCATTGAAATATATTTGCCTTGCTTCACTTGAAATCTATTTGCTTTGCTTCTCATATAGTATTTGCCTTGCTTCCCTTGAACTTATATTTGCCTTGCTTCTCATATATTATTTGCCTTGCTTCACTATGTGCTATTCACCAAAGTCAACCTTTGACATCAATGACAACTCATTAACTCAATAATTCCAACTGAGAATCTACAACCTTAGCTCCAAACCCTAAAATAGGGGTAGCATTGATAGCTTTGCGGCTCATAGAAACACTACCTTTTGAGTTGGAATAATATGAGTAATACACATTAGGGGCTAGAACCCTTGCAAGGAAATTCAAGATGTCTTCCCTTGGTAGGCCTCTTAAATTGACCACATGATCAAAAAACATTTGTACCAATCCTTGGTGGAATGGTTAGGGGCTACACCTTTTTTAAATGTACTCATAAACCTAAACAAGGATTGTAAAAGAAATGAAGGGATGTTAATCCGCCTATTATGATGAATATGATTCAAAAACATGAAATGCAAGCTTTTGAGAATTTCCTAATTCTCATAAAGCATAAAGTATTGCATTACAACTAGCACCACTCTGTCCTAGGGTGCTTTCTAGGGTGCTTTCAATGAGTCTCTCTTAAACCCATTTTGAATTATAACAAGATCTTCTTCCTCATCTAAAAATATTTGGGATTTCCTGGAAAGATAATGTTTTTCTCCATTATGCACAAAGCCATTCGTGAGAAAGTTTGTCATCTCAACAATTAGTAGAATATTAACTTCAAATTTGAGGATTCCAATCTTGACTACCCCATTACACCATGAATAGACCATATGCTTAGCCATATCTCTATGATGTCCATTGAATTTCATCAAACATTGGAAAATATTTCCTTTCTTGAGGATTTTCCTAACATCCTCATCCACTATCAGTGAGCTTGGTTCCAAAATTAAGAAAGCCATTCTTATGAGGAAATTCCTGACATAGGTTCTGACACTTTGAAACAAACTTCTACCACTAATCAAAGCATCACAACCCCTCAAAAATTTTGCTTGAAAAGGGATATCATTCAAGGAAAATAAATAAATCTAAAAAGGATTGTAATTGGGACCATCCCTAATATCCCGTAGCCTCAGATACTCATGAACAAGCTCAAGAAATGGTGGAAATGAGGCACTTTCCCAACCAAATAGCTAGTTAGGATGGTAGGGACTACTATACACAAAGTAGCCAATTGCTTGCATGCCACCTTCATGCTAACTCTTCCACTAGGAGTTGCACCATAGAAAAATCTCTAGTGTAATATTTATGTTCTAGAGTCTTGGCACCCCATCCTAAATAGAAGGGTGGTGATAATCATGGATTGATGATACAAATCCTTGCACATGCTTGAAGAAAACTAGCCTGTCCAAAGCACTACACAAGTGCCACATTGCCACCTTAGCCTACACAAACCTACACTGGATAAAAAATTCCTCTCTGAACCAATTGAGTTGGACCATGATTTCTCATTTTTCCTAGGTGACCCCATGACACAAGGGAAGCCCAACCAAAGTATAACCAAGTCTACCACCCAAAGCCTCTCAATAAAATGATAGCTAATATGTCTTGCTCCACATATCCTCAAGATAATAACATGCACCTCACAAAAATATGTACATAGGTAAATGACCCACCTAATGTGATGATGGTTCCTTCTCACATATTCCTTGGTTTCGAACAAGATATTATAACCAATCAAAATCTACCACCCATGAAATCTCCACCTCAGATCCAAATATCTATCCTTAGTGGCAAAGAGTGAGACATAAATTGAAGACTTACATAGGTGGTATGAATGAAGGATATAAGTTGGCTCCCACTCAATTTTCTCCACCTTTCTAGTGAATATGATATGCCACCTGTGATTTTTCTGCCCTTGATCCCAATCCCCCCTTAAGAGAGTGCAAGCTAGGTTTAAAATCAAATTTAAATTATGAGGGTGATTTAGATCTAAATATTGGACCTGATTCCTTATGACAAACAAAAAAAATAATGCCCAAATTATTCTTGCAAAGTAAGGGTTGCAAGTAAAATTACCTATGTCTGGTTTCATTATCAATGCTATTCAGTCCAACTGTAAACTCTTCTCATCATATAGTGATGTTTTCCTAAGATAGGTTTGGTTTGGCCAAAAATTATATTGATTTTTTTCCTTACCTAAACACATGCTTTATTACTACTACTTCCAGGGATTGGGTTAATATTTGAGCTTTTGCTAACAGGTTTACGATGGTCCAAGAAGGGATCTAAGAACCTTTGAACATGTTGATAATATTGAGAGAGTTACCTTATATAATAACCTTCCTACAACCTAATGACTCTAGCTATGAAACACCTTGGAAAAGCACTTGAGATTCCACAAAATGGTTGGTTTTGCATCCCATATTTTTAGCAAATGCTAGCAAAATATCATCAAATGATTTTTTGATAATACCACCCACTCCAACTGGCCCATTATTACCTTTAGAAACACCATCTAAACTCAATTTAAACCATCCATTAGGGGGGGTTATGTTGGAACTGATTCTTGCATCCGTAGGATTTCAATTGTCACACTACAAGAATCCATTTGAAACCAATGAGCTATTATAGGATATGGTCGACTTGCCTCATGTTTTGCTAAACATAATTATTGCTAAAGAAGACTGCAAAACGAGTAAGGAAACCCCAATGGTAATTCTTTGATTGAGATTCTAATTACACGCTCTAGATTTATATTAAGCTATAAGTATTATTTTTAAAATGACCAAGCATGAAAACAACCAACTGTTATGCCTTATGCAAACCAGTGCCTAGATTCATTGGGTTGTTATAGTAATTTAACAATAATTTTAATATGAAATAGAAAGAAGGGGAGAAGGAAATTCGGCGTTCTTAATATCATTCGAATATCACAATAAAATCAAGATTTAACCAATGAAAGAAACATATATAATGTGTTCAAATAATATAACCCATTACATAGTGACACACAGTACTGAGACAAAGATATGACATGAATAAAATTTAGAATTGTATTGATTTCATAAAATATTACATGTAGAGTGGGCAAAATGCATTTTAACTCTATTTTTCTTAAATAAATACATCAATACAATGAAGAGGAATATGTTCAAATAATGTAACAGGTCTCTACAACTCTCCTTGTTCCAATATGGTAATAGTAGAGTCTCTGAATCCTAGGCTCAAAAATGTAGAAAATTATCTCAGCTTCTTGAGTGCTTTCCAATCACAATCCTGCAAAGCAAAGGGAAGAATAAGAAATGAGAAAGGAAGATAGAAACAGAAGGGGATACAACAAAACAACTAACATGGAAATCAAGTATACCTCTTAGAAAAAATGCTATTCTCTAATTGCTTGATGCAGAATCTCACCACAACTACTTCTTCTTATAGTCTCTGTTCTTGATTCTATTATTTCTAGTTTATTTTTGGCCTTACACTTGTCTTCATATGATTTGATCTCCAAAATTGGTACAACTATCTTCCACTATATTTACCTGCTAGAAATGAAATCTTCTCCTTGAAATTTTCAAATAGTAGTTTATTTTAACTAGTTATGGTGGTCTTGGGAGAACCCATTTTCTCTTGTACCACCTCCTTCACAATTGTTCCCAATGTTTCTTTTTGGACTATCTCTTTAACTATTTCAAAGTTTTTTTCTGTTAGCTCAAGATTTTGTTGTGATGAACCTGTTTCCAGATGCTGACCGAGAGTTCTAATTTCCTTCCCTTTTTGGAATTTTTACAACTTTTCTATTTGCTCAGTCATCAATCTCCATACCTCTATGTCAAATGTGGCTGCAATCCTCAGCATATTTATTTCCTGTAGAATTTTGTTCTTATGTATGGTAATATTGGGTGTGTTTCTTTCATACTGAAAGAGTAACATATCTACAGTGTTTACCATGAATGCTGTTTGTCTAATCATTTCTACTTCATCAACTGTTTCACAATTGAACCTTTCCACGATGCTTTTGAACACTTATTATATATCTATGGCTACTAAGCATTGGTCTAAGGATAAACTAATGTTTGCCAATCTATTTGTTGCATCTCTTATAAAATCATCCATTTCATTCACAACATTGACCCATCTTTCCCGGTTTGGTCCAATAGGGTTGATTTAAAAAACTCAAAATTGAGCTAGATTTTGCTGCCATTATTTGTTATTATTTATCGTCCTTGCAACTCTTCAAAATGATCTCCTATAAAATCCAAGGTAGGGTGAATGATTTCAAAATCTTCTTCTCTTTCTTGCATCAGGGTGAGAATTTCTTGAGCGGTTATTTGAATCACCCTTATTTGTATGAACATTTTAGTAAAGCCCTTGGCATGAGCTCTTATCTTCATTAACATATTTTTATTCATTGTATTAAGATAATAAGCATGATATTGAATTTTTACCATCGAAGGGGGCTGGGTACTGGAGGCATCTCTTCGGTTTAATTCTTCCTGTTGCTTATTTATTAATGCCTTTAGCTCTGCCTTTTCCTTTCCCTATTTCTCCAATTATTTCCTTAGCTCTGTAATTGTTACCATGAATTGATCTATGGCTTGATTTTGCATTGCTTTGAAAAATTTGGACACTTCACCTTCTTTCCCTAGTATCGATGAGCCCTCGATTTCTTCATTAAATCTGAATACTAGTGGGTCTTGCAGAGCAGAAATATTTATCTCTGCAATATATGATATATGCACCTCTAATTTATATTCTTCTATGAACTATCCTCCTATATTCTCCATACCTGCTACTAACTATAATTCTTGTTCATCTGCAACAGTGAAGGTAGTCTTCTCATTTGTTCTTTCTAGAACAACCTTTCTAGAGGGTAAAGACAATTTGTGTTTCTTATTTTCCATAGGAGTTACTTCTTCTTGGTTCTTCACTAGGTGACTTCAAAAAAGGCCACCTAATCCACCAGTTCTTCTAGGATTCATTTGTATTACTGATGGAATTTTAATTTCCTGTCCCTTTATTGTTATAGTGGTAGGGATAGCCATGGGTGCCAATTTATTTACACTTGTTACAGTTAGAACTCTATCAAAAATACAAACTATGGATTTTTTTGAGAGGGGAGACTCCTAAGTTGGTGTTGTTGCAATCTCCTTCTCTTTATCTGTATTCTAGTTTTTGGAAGCTTCTTGGGAAGTGCTTGGTGCTGCTTCTATTCTGAGGTGAGTAATTTTGGAAGGCCCAACCTATTGCTCTACTATATCTGTAGTTTTGAAAGTGAATTCCATCAGATCAATACCCTATTCTTCTATCAACTCTAACAAGGGGTCTTCTTTGATCACTTAGCCTGGTCCTGGTATAATAGGTGCCACAACATCGACTGAAACTTCTCGAAGCCTCCTTAACTCTGTGGGGTAATCATAGGCTTCACAAACCTATGTATTAACCCTCATTTCAGGAGGAAAATCATCGCATACTTTTTGCAAATCTAATCCTTTTTCCATAGCCTCTAATAAGCTTTCTTTTAAAGCATGTTTGCAGTGTAGTATTCGTGTGTATTCTCTTTTCACCATCATTCTGCTGTATGTTCCTTTTAGGTCATAAAATCTCCAAGTTACTTCATCGAATACCCTGTTATCTAGCTCAAACATTCCTTTGAACAAGGAGGTGTAGCCTAAAAATATAAAATATCCAAAGCGACAGGGAAAATTGATCCAGGGAACCTTACCATGTTTCTTCACCAACCTCATATTAGCCTCTTCGACCACTTTCTTGCATAATTCAAAAGCTGCTAGGGATAATAGGCAGTACCTCGGTAGTAATTTAGAGGAAATTTTAGCCCCATATAATCTGATATAAGTAAAACTCTCTGTAAGGAAAAATCCCCAATTTTCTTCTCTTTGATAAAGGCTCTCACCCCTGGCCCTAACCTCCTAGGGACTAATCCTATTAGAACCCAATGAATTTTTACCACGAAATGATCACAAAACCAGCCCATGTGAGTTCTTCCTTCATGTATTCTCTAGAAGCTATTCTGAACATAGGGACTGTCAATGGCTCTTTTACGAGATTCTTTTCCCAATTGACCCGCTATTAAATGGATAAAAAATTGAATATTGTGAAAAATGGGGCATCTCCTACCTCTGTTCGAAAACTACTTTCCTTAATTCTACCATTTCTTTATGCATATGGGTACTTAATTCCAATTTCCAGGTGTATATTGGAGTGTTATGTGCCCTATTGCATTGTGTAGTTGAATATAAAGACATTTTTTTATTCTACTAAGATCCTGTACTCCCAAAACTATGTTTATCATATCACAAAAATCATGGACCCATGGCTTAAAGGTATTTTTCCTAATTGGGAATTTTTTGTCTATTTTTCTCATGTGTATCAAAAAAGTTTTTAAAGACTTCCATATCTGCAAACATACAAGATTAGTGTTCTATTACCTGGTCTACCAGAAAGATGGTATACGCTGTCAATTTGAAAACTTCCTGGAATGCTCGACCTTAATGCTGAACACAGGCCAATTTTTATTGTCCCAAAATGTCCTTGTTATTTCATCATATGCCACCGCCAGCCATAACATCAAGTTTGAGGATAAGTGCACTTTCGGACATACCAACTTCCCAAGGTTGCTGTTCCATATATTATTTCTAGAGAAACCCATTTTTTTCAACCTATGAGCTTTATGAAATAAGTTGGCCATTATCCATGGGGTTCGGTCATCATTCTCTATTACACGAGAAAAAACTATTTATACATGCATTATCGATTTTGTACTACTGGGCTGGAGTAGATATTTTATCAGAGCTGCACTTCTGAGCAAATTCATACATGGTGGTATCAAGAACAGGTGGTCGAGAGATCACAAAGTATGGTGACTTGTTTGTGATGACTTGTACAATTTCTCTGGTGTCTTTGGGTATTAAAACATCTTCCCATGATGTCATTATTATTAAAGTAGCATATAAGGTATTTTTGTGACTGTGAAGCTTGAAAATATTCTTCTATATGTATTTTATGTGTATCAACTTCTGTTATTATCTCACCAGGGTAGTGGAATTGACTATTTTTGGTGAGCTCATATATAGGGTGACAGATAGGGTTCAATAATCTCACACATTTTGTCATTAACATGATACCACCAACTGTTATTTAAAATTGGCCAAATAAATCGTGCCAACACATCCTTTTTTGGGGTTTAGCCTTTATGATGGGTAATGTCCTTCATCCTACGTGTCTTGGGACCTTTTGATTTATGTACCTGTAATCATTAAAACCTTTGCTATTCATCGTTGGAACATTTTTAAGCTAGCATGGAATTGATATGTGTAATGGGGGTGGTTTTCATTTTGAACCTCGTGCCACCTCAGACTTGAACAATAACTAAATTTTTGGGATCGATTATACTTCGCTTCAGACAACAATCACCCCCCAGATATTTACAAGATTTGATATTTGGTGTGAGTGCTTACTGTTATTATCTTGGATGTCCTTAGCTCTTTTGAGTCAACCGTGATCAAGCGCTACCGTTGGATCTGAGTGGAGGTGAGCGCATTCGTTAGATCTATCAAAAGATGTCTGAAATTTAAGCTCTACTTGTTTCAACCTTGACTTGCTTACTATCGTTAGATATTATTGCTCCCGATGAAGCGCTACCATTGATGTCCTTGAACCTGCATGATAATTTGTATACCTATTTGCATATAAAGCTTTGAAATAACATGGTTTATTAATCCTTATTTAATCATGATTATCCAATGTTTATCCCCTTAATTTAAACCTAGGTATCATATAACACGTTTACCCTTCTTTACGATCACCGTTAGATCTTACCATGGTGAAGGCATGACCGTCAGATATTTCGACCATGTGCTCAGTTTACCATAAGATAAAAGGGACAAATAATAAAGTTCTTTAATTAATCAAAAGAAACCTTCTAGCTTAAACCCTGATGACCTTTGCTGATGGGCTATCGTTAGATCAATGTGAATATAGGAGCTGCTGTCAGATTTATATTTTATTTAATACTTTCATTTTTCTTATGTCCTTTTTCTTTCATCATTGACCTTCACATCCATTGATCTTTGGTCTCGTTTGGGCACCGCCATCAGATCTCCTGCAAGGTGCATACTGTATAGCCAAAAACAAAAACCCTTTGATTTTGATTAATCATGATTAAGCCGAAAGGGGAATGATTATTCAACGTATTATACCCTCACCAATTACATAATTAGTTTTCACTTTACCTTCGTCTTACCCAGTATTTTATTGTTTCTTCATTTTGGCACGATCGTCAGATCTGGGTTGATGTTGGTGCAACCGTAGATCTTGGTCAACCTGCGAGTTAGTTACCAAAGGATGCACAATTTTAATTTTGATTTAGCCAAAAGGGGGTGATTATTCAACATTTTAGACCCTTATTAATTCGTTTTAACCAGCTTAATTAATATTTGGAGACTTTAAAATTTTTAATGCATCTTTTGTGAGCGCACCACTGTTAGATCAGATCTCGACCGGGCACTATCGTTTGATCTTTTTAATTAGCTCAACAATTAATCCAAAGGGGGTGCGTACCCTTAATGTTGACTTTAATGTGTGATTTAATTGAAACAAGCACAACCGTTGATTTTGAAATTTATTGAGCACTGCTGGTCGATCCGTCAGAATTGCTCATGGTTTAACTCAAAGTTTGACCTTTTGACTGCTAAATAAAGCTTGAAAAAGAAACTTTTTCTTCCTCTTTTATTTATTTTCTTATGCTCTTTTTTTTATATATATACTGAGAAACTATATGAACAACATGATATCAAAGTAAATAGAGTATGAAAAATTGTAGATCCCTTTTCATTCAATTTGGAAACAAAGGTTAGAATTTTAGAAATCAATGAGTTTTATTTTGAAACATTGTAATGCTTGTTTTAGCTAAGTCATAAGATATGATTACACAATTTTTGTCACAACCGCTTGTTTCATCATATTTTTGCCCATGTGTGTGTTTGTGCATTCTTTTTTATTTCTAAATATTTCAAAACTTTGCCATATCTGAGCAAAATAGTCAAGCCTAATATGTGATTTCACTCTTTAAAAATTTTCACCATTCTGTAGGGCTCCACTGTCGGTCAGGAGTCTATAGCCCCGCTGAAGTTGCTTCTAATTCCATCTTGGTTTTACCCTACTACCATTCAAGTGTCTATAGCCCCGATAGAGGTTTTCAAAGATATCTCAGGCAGTGACTCAATTTTACTTTATTTTTTATTTTTCTTTCTCGTGAGAGAAATACTTGGATATATAAGAAAATTATGCAATAAGTATGCCTAAGTTAAGGATTAGTTTTTGGCTATAAATATGAGTGTAATGATTTTTGGATCAACTACCCTGTCAAAGATAACTCAGTTCTTCAGACCTTTGAAGTCACCTTAAGTAAAATTTGTAAGTGATGCTTGACATGATGTTTTAATCAACTTTGTTTTCTTTCTGTTTTATCTCATATCAAACAACTATTGCATAAACACTCATATTTGGAAAAATTGTAAACCTCATCAGAATCTAAAATAAATCCCCTTTTTTCTTATTGTTTTTGGTGGAATAAATAGTTAGATATACTCATAAAACTAAGATATCATGTGTATAGCAAACTCAGAATTATTTAATAACAAAAGAGAAGCTTAACTAATACACAAAATAACAAAATACATCACTTTGTTTTTGGATTTTTATTTTTCTATATATATTTTTTGTTTTGCTTATTTATTTTTTATTTTTTTAGTACACCTTCAACAGGGATTGTACATTTTGAGGTGTTGGCCATTAATAGGGATAGCCATTATTTCTCCCTGCAAAGTCTGTAGCTTGTATGTATTTTTACTGATAACATGGGAAATTTGATATGGGTCAATCCATTTAGGTTAAAATTTACCTTTTTCACCATGCTTATCATTTTTAGGATCCCAATAGATGACTATATATCCTTGAGAAAAAGGAGTACCCTTAGCTTTATTATTAAACAATTCCATGGTTTTATTGGTTTGTTCCATCATTTTATTAAGGGTCTCTCTTCTTTTCTCTTCTAACAGGACAATTTGATCAAGCCTTATTTGAATGGGATTGGGGTCTTCATGGTCTTTCAATAGGAGGAAAAGTGCTAATTTTTCTATTCTTGGGGGTAACAGGGCTTTATCTCCATATACCATCTCATAAGGGGTTCTCCCTATGTTTCTTTTGACAGACAACCTATCAGCTCATAAAGCAAATTTCAATTCATTATCCCATCCTCTTCTATTCTTCCCTAATGACATTTTCATTCTTGTTATTATGTTTTTATTTTATGACTCAGCTAGGCCATTTCCTTGGGAGTAATAATTAGCAGAATGAGATAATTCAATTCCATATTCAGCACAAAATTCTACCATTTCATATGAAACAAAATACAGTGCATTATCAGTAACCAGTTTTTGAGGAACCCCAAACCTGGTCAAGATGTTTTCTTCTGAGAACTTGATGATAGTGGTAGTAGTAGATGTCCTCAAGGGTGCAGATTCTACCCACTTTGTGAAGTAATATGTTGTAGTTATGATCCACTTGTGCTGTCTGGATAAATTGGGTTTGATATATGCAATCAAATCAATGCCCCATTGGGTGAATTGTGCTTCAATGATTACTGGCTTGAGAGGCATGGCTGCCAGATGCTTATTTCCTATAAAAAATTGGTAGTTATGACAATTTATAATATATTTATATACATATTTAAAAATGGAAGGCAAATAATATCCTACTCTCAAAATTTTATTAGCGGTAGCTCTTGGAGCAAAATGTCCCCCATAAAAACCGTCATGAAATTTATTGATTATTTTTGAGACTTCATTTTCATATAAATAGACTAATAATACTCCATCAGGGTGTTTCCAATATAGCACACCATTCTGTATATAATATTTTTGAGCTTGAAGCTTGATTGACATTATTCTATTTATTGAAATGTCTTTAGAGAATGACAGGGTTTGTAAGTATGACAAAATTTCTTTATACCATTTACACTCAATATTATTGATTCTTCTAAGATCATATACCTCATCTATGGTGAGAATATTTTCAAACCCTTTTCTTTCTTTGTTTGCCAACAATTTAGCTAAACCTTACCCTTTGACAATTTTAACTATTTTGAATTCAACATCATACTATAGAAGCTTTACCATCGACCTTGCTGGTCTTCCTAATGGCTATGTGTTGGCATTTTTGCCACATTGTGTTGATTATCGATTATTCATGCATAAGATGTTGAAATTCTCACTTCTATACAAGTTTTGATGCAAAACAAGCTAAGTCCGAAGACTGTCGTGAAATCGCGACAAAAAGCAGCATGGAGGGCACAGTAGCAAAACCATCGCGATATCGCGACATGTCGCGTTATCGCGGGTCTTTCGAGGAGAGAGAAGTCAAAAGCCAAAGGTGTCACGAAATCGTGACTTGTCATAGTTTCGCGACGCAAAAGGGTAGAAAAGAGCAAAGTCAAAAATTGTCACGATTTCGCGACGTGTTCCAAAATCGCGATCAACACAGTCAATGGCAGCAGGGGGTAAAACCATCGTGAAATCGTGACGCATCGAAAAATCACGGTCAACATGGTCAACGGAGGAAGCACGGAAAAAAGGTAGCGAAATCGTGACATGTCGCATTTTTGCGACTTATAATGGGCATGGAGCAGAGCAAGGTAAAACCGTCGCGAAATCGTGACATAACTAAGCGACAGGCAATGAGACTCAACTTGGTAGCGATATCGCGACAGAATATTGATCACAACGCAAAAGGCGGAAGACGTAGCAAAATCGCTACGTGTTGCGTGGTCGTGGCAAGATGCAGACAGAAAGGCTTAAGGAATGAATACGTCGCGATTTCGTGACATTTGTGGGATAAAGCCAAGCAAGACGAAGACGTAGCGAAATCGCTACGTGTTGCATGGTCACGGTTAAGGTGGATGAAAAAGTTGAAGGCACGAATGGCATCGCGATTTCGTGACACTTTTGTAAATGAGACCAAGCACGAAGCAGACGTCGCGAAATCGTGATAGGAAGTGGTAGCAGTAGAGAACGCAAAAAAACGTCGCGATTTCGCGACACATTGTTGAAGAAGGACCAAGTGCAGAAAGTTGTAGCAAAATCGTGACATGTCGGATTTTCGTGACATAAAAGCAAAGACTGAGCAGTGGGAAGATAGTGTAGCGATTTCGTGACTTGCTTGGTTTTCGCGACCCGGAGATAACGATGAAGGTGCCGACGGAAAGATGTAGCGAAATCGCGCAGTGTCATGTTTTCACGGTTTGAAGCAGCGAAGAGAACAAAAGATGAAGAACGTAGCGAAATCGTGCATTGTCATATTTTCACGGCAACAGAGCAGAAAAAGAGCATAATTGTACGAAACGTCGCGAAATCGTGACGCGTCGCGTTTTCATGGTTCAAGGTAGCGAAGGAGACAAAGGAGCCGAATATGTCACGATTTCGTGACATGGATGATTTTCGCGATTCGAAAGTAAGGAAAGTGTACGGAGCAGAAAGACGTCACGATTTCGTGACCTGTCATGTTTTCGCGACCTGTTATAGTTTCGCGCCAGAATGCAGTTCAAATGGCCCGATGCAGTTTTGTGAGTTTCGATGATTCAAAGCACACCAGAATTAAATGTTTTGCTACTTTTCGATGCGAGCAAGGTAGAAGAACGTGTCCAAGCCATCAGAATTAAAGATTTCCATTATTCAAAGTGGCTGTTCATGGTTTTTCTAACGGTCCAAGCATATTTCAAGAATGACCATTTAATGAAGACGACCGACTCCTTGTTTCGAGGCTGGTTTAAGAGGAGCATTTCCTTGTTTCCGTTGCATAGGTTGTAGATCTCGAGGAAGTCCGTTGCAAGTTTTAAATGTTGTAAAGAAGCAAGACTTCTATATAAAGCAATGTAGATCTCAGAAAAAGGGATCGGGAGTTTGAGAGACAGTGTTGCATGAAAGCTTTCAAGTTGTTTTGCATGAATGAAAGAGACTTGGCCTCTGATTTGGCAAACGTCTTTATGTGTGATCTCCTTCTATTTCATGTATTTCTCAGTTATGCTCATTTTTCTAATTTGCTGTTAGATTCAAATTCTGCATTTGAGTTTGAATGTTGCTATAAGAAAGTGAGTTCTGGAATGCAATTCTGAAGGTTGTTTGCGCAAGATCGTAACTGGATTACGCTGTAGTTTTTATTATTATATGTTGTTCATACACTTGAGGTTTAATTCTTCGAGTTTCTTCCCGATCTAACAAATTTTGCCTACGGCTATATTTCCCATCTCTTTCCATGTATTTCCTGTTTCTTTCTGCACATTTATAATTCCTTTCCAACAACTTTAATCTGAAATCAAACTTAGTTTTAGTAAGGGAACCAGCCCTCTCTGGAGATTGGTCTGGGAGACATCTCTTTCTCCTAGCCTTTCAATGTTGGCCGGGTCTAGGGTGCATAGTTTTTAGAAAATCCTTTCCTGTGGCAGATTCGTGACCAACAGTTTTTGGCACGCCCGGTGGGACAAACTTCTTCTGTCTCAAAAGATCCATAATCGATGAGATTGTAAGTTTCATTGTTTAACACCCGAAGGTATCAAGATTTTGATGAGCTGTCTTGACCTCATAGCAGAGATTTGTAAGTTCATCTGGCGACTCTGACTTAATGGCGATAACCATGAGTTCAGTGGACACCTACTTTTAAAGTTAAAAGAAGATAATGGCAAGGGTAAGTTGTCCTAGATGGGATGATCCTGGCCCTCTGCATCTCCAAATTCGGCACGAGATTCCCAAAAGTGCCCTGAAAGCCCTAACAAAATATAATGGCACCCAAGGAATGGCCCGAGAGCATGTTGAAGATATTGCCGCTTTGTCGACCCTACATGATATAGTTCATGAAGATGTTATGATCAGACTTCTGGTTCTGTCTTTGCAAGGAAGGGCGTTACAGTGGTATAGACTACTCAGGCGTCAAAGCATTAGCTCATGGGATGACCTAGCGGGAGCGCTAATCAGAAGATTCGACGAGGATCTCTTTTATAGCTCTCAGGATCCCTTTCAATTTTTCATGTACATCACGAGAGCACCTCTGGAGAGCATCATGGACTTCAATGTTCGATTCAGCAGAAGTTGGAAGAGAATTCCAGAGATGATCCGACCAACACCCGCCCAAGCCCACTTCTTCTATGTTCGAGCTTTCCATCCGGACATAAGCCTCCTCTTGCTGCAATCAGGTGAACGTAGATTCCCTCAAATATTTGAGGAAGCATTACAAGCGGAGCAACTTTTGCTCTTATCAAGAAAATTACCGTGGGGAGAAGCTCCATTACCTTATCCAATAGTCACTTGTTCCCGTCTATCTCACACAACATTCTTCATCAGCGAGATCCCACATACTGTGCAGGGGCCTGAAATGCAGTTGCATGGAACTCAAGGGGCAAATTTCATCCAAAGCCAACGATGGGAATATGCAAGCACTTTCCCAGCAATGAACCATATGGTTGCTTGCAATGTCTATCAGGAGATGAGCCAAGGAGAGAAACAGATTCAAGTTCCAGAACCTGAGGAGGGCATAACCATGCACAACATGCAAGTATTTAGCCAGAACCTATCGAGTATGCCTCATCAAGAGGAAGAGCCTGAAGAGATCCTGGAGAAAGGACTGTCATTGGACAATTCCTATTATCACACCAAGGGAGTTGGAGGAACCCATTCTCAGTCCACAACCAGGGAACCCTTCAATATGGTGGTATTGGCTTCAGTCATTACTACAACTGGTACCTACAGGAGCCCTTCATGTGGTAAATTTCTTTGCTACATTATTTGTCGATTGTGTGGGTACTGGCATGCAGGATAACTTGCCCATGTCTACAACATGGAGAATTTTAGGAAGAGGTCATCCCAATTTCAAGGACCGACTCAAGTATGATCAGATCTGGTCGGGACACTGTAGATTCATCGGATAACCCTCTAAAACTGGGTTTCTGGTGACGACATGCCAATCATGTCGTAAACTATTGTATATAGCAAAAAAAAAAAAAAAAAGAAAAAAAGAAAAAAAAAGTATTGTTTTCCTCTGTTCACTTCGGCTCTTTTTGCATGCGAGCCCACAGGTACGTATTTCTTTCTTTTTCTTCTTCTTTCCCAATAGTTAGTGGCTTCCTCTCTATTTCTTCCCTTCCCCTCTTTATTCCCTCCTTCTCCTACTCCTTTTTCTTCTGAAGTAATCAAGCCACTGTTGTTGTTTCTTTTCCCCTTTTCTAATATTCCCGGTTCTTCTTTTCCTTTTCTTCTAACTACATTGTTGTTTTAAGCATTTATCCACAGTTCATTTTCCCATTCCACTCTCATTCCATAGCTTACACATTTGTTGATCATCATTCTGTTTCTTCCATTCACCTTCATTTCCCTTTCATAGCAGCCGGTAGCACAGAAGCACTCTGTTCCTGCATCTACCGCCTCACTTTCCCTCACTCCATCATTCCATCATCCACCATTCCATTCCCTAGTTCCCACTCCACTTGTTTCATGCATTTCCATTTTGCAACCCCTGGTGCTTTCATGGAGATTCTTTTACAGCACCTGGTTAGCTCAGCCAAATAGAGATTTACTTGAAGTTTTCGTCATTTAGCAAGAGTTGTTGCAGCAGTCCATCGAGATGTACCCCATCAGCCAGCTTTCTGTTCTCAGTTTTTCTTGACTCTGTTGCCCAATGGATTTAGGTCTGGGATTCATGCATACAACAGAACTGTATACCCCATGAGCCACCAAGAATGTTGGCATTTTTGCCACATTGTGTTGATTATCGATTATTCATGCATAAGATGTTGAAATTCTCACTTCTATACAGGTTTTGATGCAAAAAAAGCCTAAGTCCGAAGACTGTCGCGAAATCACGACAAAAAGCAGCATGGAGGGCACAGTAGCAAAACCATCACGATATCGCGACATGTCGCGTTATCACGGGTCTTTCGAGGAGAGAGAAGTCAAAAGCCAAAGGTGTCGTGAAATCGTGACTTGTCATAGTTTCACGGCGCAAAAGGGCAGAAAAGAGCAAAGTCAAAAACTGTCGCGATTTCACGACGTGTTCCAAAATCGCGGTCAACATAGTCAACGGCAGCAGGGGGTAAAACCATCATGAAATCGCGACGCATCAAAAAATCGTGGTCAACATGGTCAACGAGGGAAGCATGGCAAAAAGGTAGCAAAATCGCGACATGTCGCGTTTTCACGACTTATAATGGGCATGGAGCAGAGCAGGGTAAAACCATCATGAAATCGTGACATAACTAAGCGACAGGCAATGAGACTCAACTTGGTAGCGATATCGCGACAGAATACTGATCACAGCGCAAAAGGCGGAAGACGTAGCGAAATCGCTACGTGTTGCGTGGTCGCGGCAAGATGCAGACAGAAAGGCTTAAGGAATGAATACGTCGTGATTTCGTGACATTTGTGGGATAAAGCCAAGCAAGACGAAGACGTAGCGAAATCGCTACGTGTTGCGTGGTCGCGGTTAAGGTGGATGAAAAAGTTGAAGGCACGAATGGCGTCGCGATTTCGTGACACTTTTGTAAATGAGACCAAGCACGAAGCAGACGTCGCGAAATCGCGACAGGAAGTGGTAGCAGTAGAGAACGTAGAAAAACGTCGCGATTTCATGACACATTGTTGAAGAAGGACCAAGTGCAGAAAGTTGTAGCGAAATCGTGACATGTCGAATTTTCGTGACATAAAAGCAAAGACTGAGAAGTGGGAAGATAGTGTAGCGATTTCGTGACTTGCTTGGTTTTCGTGACCCGGAGATAACGATGAAGGTGCCGACGAAAAGATGTAGCAAAATCGTGCAGTGTCATGTTTTCGCGGTTTGAAGCAGCGAAGAGAACAAAAGATGAAGAATGTCGTGAAATCACGCATTGTCATATTTTCGCGGCAATAGGGCAGAGAAGGAACATAATTGTACGAAACGTCACGAATTCGCGATGCGTCGCATTTTCGCGGTTCAAGGTAGCGAAGGAGACAAAGGAGCCGAATACGTCGTGATTTCGCGACATGGATGATTTTCACGATTCCAAAGTAAGGAAAGTGTACGGAGCAGAAAGACGTCACGATTTCGTGACTTGTCATGTTTTCGCGACCTATTACAGTTTCGCGCCAGAATGCAGTTCAAACGGCCCGATGCAGTTTTGTGAGTTTCGATGATTCAAAGCACACCAAAATTAAATGTTTTGCTACTTTTCGATGCGAGCAAGGTAGAAGAACGTGTCCAAGCCATCAAAATTAAAGATTTCCATTATTCAAAGTGGTTGTTCATGGTTTTTCTAACGGTCTAAGCATATTTCAAGAATGACCATTTAATGAAGACGACCGACTCCTTGTTTCGAGGCTGGTTTAAGAGGAGCATTTCCTTGTTTTCGTTGCATAGGTTGTAGATCTCGAGGAAGTCCGTTGCAAGTTTTAAATGTTGTAAAGAAGCAAGACTTCTATATAAAGCAATGTAGATCTCAGAAAAAGGGATCGGGAGTTTGAGAGACAGTGTTGCATGAAAGCTTTCAAGTTGTTTTGCATGAATGAAAGAGACTTGGCCTCTGATTTGGCAAACATCTTTCTGTGTGATCTCCTTCTATTTCATGTATTTCTCAGTTATGCTCATTTTTCTAATTTGCTATTAGATTCAAATTCTGCATTTGAGTTTGAATGTTGCTATAAGAAAGTGAGTTCTGGAATGCAATCTTGAAGGTTGTTTGCGCAAGATCGTAACTGGATTACGCTGTAGTTTTTATTATTATATGTTGTTCATACACTTGAGGTTTAATTCTTGCTGAGTTTCTTCCCGATCTAACAAATTTGGCCTATGGCTATATTTCCCATCTCTTTCCATGTATTTCCTGTTTCTTTCTGCACATTTATAATTCCTTTCCAGCAACTTTAATCTGAAATCAAACTTAGTTTTAGTAAGGGAACCAGCCCTCTCTAGAGATTGGTCTGGGAGACATCTCTTTCTCCCAGCCTTTCAATGTTGGCCGGGTCTAGGGTGCATAGTTTTTAGAAAATCCTTTCCTGTGGCAGATTCGTGACCAACACTATGATTGGGAAAAAATATCCTTTATTGCTATAAAAGGAATACAACAATAAACCTAATTTGAGCCAAATATACCTTTGAAGTGTTCTAAAGATTGTATGACTGCATAAGCATGTTTTTCTAACAAGGTGTATTTAATATGTGCTCCTTTTAATCCTGAGCTCATGAAGGCTATTGGCCTTTCATTATTTTCATCATCTTTCTATGAAATAACTGCAGCTATAGAATGTTCAGATGCATAAGAATAAATGTTAAATTTTTTGGCATAATCTGGGCAACTTAGAGTTGGAGTGGTTGATATGGCTTCTTTGATCCTGTTAAATGCTTCCATATTTTCTACTGTCCATTTTATTTCTCCAATTTTCTTAACCATGTCATTTATGGGTTTGGTCATTTCAGCAAAATTTGGGACAAATCTTCTGATGAAATTTATCTTGCCAAAAAATGACCTAACTCCTTTTAAATTTCTAGGTGGGGGAATTTTGGAAATGGCTTCAATTCTATCTGGATCAATACTTATTCCTTTTTCTAAAACTATATGTCCTAGCAGCTTTCCTTGTGTAGTCCCAAATATGCATTTCTTGGGATTTAAAGAAATTCCAAATTCCTTACATCGAGCAAAAACTGTAGTCAAATGTTCTAGATGATCTTCTGGATTTTTAGAAAATATTGTGATATCATCTAAGTATACAACTACAATTTTGAACATTAATCCTTTAAAGGCAAAGTCCATTGCTCTTTGAAAAGTAGCACCGACATTCATTAGTCCAAAAGGCATCCTTAAATATTCAAATGTGCCCTAGGGTGTAGTGAATGTTGCCTTATGTCTATCTTCTAGATTTATCTAAATTTGATTGTACCCTAAAAATCCATCTAACAGAGACAATCTTGTTGAACCAACTACTGCTTGCAATAATTGTTCCATGTTGGGTAAGGGGTAATTGTATTTTAATGAACTCTTGTTTAAATTTCTAAAATCTACACAGAGTCTAATATCCCCATACTTTTTTTTTGACTAGTACTAAATTGGATATCCATGAAGAAAATCTTACCTTTGTGATTATTTTGGAATCCAGTAACTTTTGTACCTCCTTTTGCATTATTGGGTGAAGAGTTGGATTGTATTTCCTTTGTTTCTATCTGAATGGCTTGGAATCTTCCTTCAAAGGTATTATGTGAGTCATTACATCTATCTTGAAGGTTTTGAGGTCTTCATAAGTCCAAGAAAAATGTTCTTTGTTCTTTTTCAAGAAACTGATATATCCAGCCTTTTCTTTAGTAGGTAAAGCCATGTCTACTTTCACTATTCTAGGTTCTTTCATTGAACCAATATTAATATCTTCAGATATCACTTCTCTTTGTAAAGGTTTATAGGCCTTTGTCAAAATCATCGAATAGGCTCTCTAGAGAAACTAATCCTTTGGGTATCTTATTAGTTTTCAACTGGATTACTTCTACTGGCTCTCCTATTTGATCTTTTAGCTTTTCTTCATCTTTTTCATCATAGATTACATCTGCATACTGATTTTGTAGAGTCATAAAATATTTAATATCTATATCATCCTGAAATACCTGTAAATAGACTATGTTATCTGGTACAAAAGGTTTATAGACTGAGATAGTTGGAAATATATCCATATATTCTGTAGTTATCTCTGGGTGATCTAGACCTGAGGCATTCATAGCTAAAATATCTGCAACATGGTTTTGTTCTCTAGGAATATATGATATATTGAAAGCTAAAAATTTATCAATTTCTTCCAATACTGCATTTCTATATTGCTTAAGCCTAGGATGCTTGGTCTGATATTTACCTTTGATTTGTAGTATAATAAGCTTTGCATCCCCTGTTACAGTCAAGTAGTTAATACCTAGTTCTTTTGCTTTCCTTAGCCCTAATAGTAAGGCTTCGTACTCAACTACATTGTTTGTGCAAGGAAATTGCAATATGTAAGGAATACTAAGGTAGTTTCCTTTAATATTAGTCAAATTTACACCTGCACCTACTCCAGATTGGGATTTAGCTCCATCAAAAGACATGGTCCACATTTCTTGAGTCAAAACTCTATCTGATTTGGCATCTACTATTTTTATATCTTCTGGATCCATGTTCTTTGCATCTGGTACTTCCACCAGGAATGGGTTGTGCCATATTGAATAAACTCCCATCCCTTTTTCTTCCATAGAGTTAACTAAGTTAATCATGGTTTCATCTGTTTGAATTAACTCTACGGAATGTTTGTTGAATGGTTCCCTTCTCAAAATTATATTCTCCTTATCTGATATTGGGATTGTAGCATAGGACCAGTCCAATTGAATTGAACCTCCTAGTTGTTCTGCCCAATGTCTACTAAGTAATAATGAGAAAAATGGGTCAACGTCAACTACTGCAACATCCATGACAATGCCCTTTTTGGGGTGTTGATCTAGGAAAACTAACAATCCAATTATCACCCCTACACAGGGAATTTTCCTACTGTCCATTACAAAAACAGGGGCAGAATCTCTAGTATAGATTAATCCCATTTGGTCAGCTATTAACTTAGGCATGATATTATGTGAAGCTCCACTATCTAGCATGCAATTATGAATCACATATCTTTCCCCTTCATCTGAATTATATCTTAATGACACATAGAAGGGTCTAATAGAGGATGGTGATCTTGTATCATGTTGATTTTGTCTAGCAACATGGCAAGTTGGGTCTTCTTTTAGTTCTACTAATCCAAATGCTTTGCAGACTTGTTCTCTGTACTATTGAACTTTCATAAGTTCTCCAAATGTGATATTAACCTTTTGCTTACTGAGTTCTGACCCAACATCAAATTCTATCTTCTTTATATCCAATGGTTTATTACTTTCTTCTTTGGGAATCTCTTCCACTAATTCTATTACTTCAGGAGTAATCTTGTTAGGGTTCTTATCAGTTTTCTCTTTACTGATATCTTTATTGGTGAAAGTTTATTTTCTTGTTTCACTTGTAGATGCTTTCTCTGTCCTTTCAAGGACTGTTCTATTCCTTAAATTTAGAACATGGGTTGCCTCTAATTCCTCAACCTCTTGAGCAGTGGGGATTAACTTCCCTTGCTTCATCTTATCATATCTTGACTCATGTGATTTCTGCAAGATTTTAGTTCCTTCAATTACTAAAATTTGAGGATGATGATTTGAAGCATATTTATCCATGTCTTCTTCAAACAACCTTTCTCTGGATTCATCTTCAATGGACCAACATGCATTGATTCTTATATCCTCTTCTGATTCTCGCATGCATATCTACATTACGCTGATCACTTAGGTGAATTCCACATGCATCAGGGTTATGAGGTGCATCACAAGTAGAGCAAAAATAAGGAAAACCTTTTGCTACATTGGCAGATGGCATCGGGTTAGGGACATTGTTTTGATCCCTATCAGAATCTTTATTTTTCTAGCTATTATTCCCATTACCTCTATTCCTATTTCCTTCTTCAAAACCATTATTGTTTCCCCAATTCTTATTGTAATTTTTCTTAAAGGGAGGATGGTTGTCAATATGAGGTCGCTCTGTTTGTGAAGATTCATCATTACTTCCATTTCTTTCAATTCTTGCTAACCTGTTACTCATGTTGTTGAACATTTTTATCATCTGACTAGTCAACTTCTCCACAGGATCAATTTTAGTTCTTCTTTGTATATCAAAATCCACTCTCTTAGGTTTTCTCTCAGGCATGTTAACTTCTAAAGAATAAGGCTTCATCTTACCACTTGTCAAGCATATTTCTTTCTATATCCATTGCTTTTTCCATACAACCATCAATGGTAGTGGCTTGTTCTTGCCTTAATTCATAGTTAAACTCTCCTTGAAAAGCATTCTTATAAAAACAAATAGACTGAATATCACTAGGCCTGAGGTTGGTAGGGATTTTGTTCCTAGTCTTTGAAAATATTGTGTTAAAATCACTAACAACTTCATTTTCTTTCTTCTTCATAGTGGCTAGCTCAGTTAACAATGATTGTTCATTTTTCCTTTCACCATACTTCTTTAGGAACACCTCTTCCATTTTGGTGAAGTCTGGGATATCATTGTTAGGAAGGGAATTAAACCATTCTCTGACATATTTTTCTAAAGTCTATAGAAACAATCTTAATACTACATCTTCATGTTCAACTTCTAGACTATCCATTGCATATAAGAAACTTTTGATATGATCCTCTCTAGTTACTGCACTGTTTCCTAAAAACTTAGGGAGGTATTTGTGAGCTTTACTGGGTAAGGCATTTAAATTTACTAGTAATGCAAAAGGCCTATATCTATTAGTTCTCCATAAATGAACATTAACCTGAGCCATTGCTACTGTAGAATTCAATTTCATAGCTATAGTACCTACAGTGGTATGGGTCTGGGCAGCTTGAATGTAAACTGATGGATTATCTACCTTTGAATTATTATTATGAGAATAATCACATATATCTTCTATCACTAATTTTAAATCTTCTTCTATAGTGATATCAGTAGTAATAGTATTCTAAATTTTCTTTACGTACCTTTTACCGCTAGAATTTAATCTACTGCTATAAATAGTATTCTTAAAAAGTGGAGTTTTTTGGGTATGTATAAATACCTCTGGATTCTCGAGTTCTGGAAATAGCTCCTTACCACTTCTCCTGGTGTTAGCCAACATGTTATGTTCTCTCCTTTTTATATTTTTCTTCTGGGTTCATCCAGTAGAGTCGCCAACACTGAGGTGCAGAAAGAACAACATATACTTTTATCAAGAATGCTTGATATTATCACTCATCCTCACAGGAGTCACTTCTTGGGATAATTCAAGAAAATCAAGAAACCAAAATTTCAAGAAGATCAAGAAAAAGAAAATTCAAGAAGATCAAGAAACATAAAGAAAATAATATTGAAAAACACGGGTAATAAAGAACGTAGAAAATGTAAAAATTAAGACAAACGTTCTTTATTCCAACTGGCCACCCATTGATTTAAAGATAATGTCATTTGGAGAAAAACTTTTAAGAAGGTCATTAACTCTTTCTATCAAGTCCTCCTTGGCAACGATGCCAAAAAACTATTGGAACCAATTCTTGCATCCATAGGATTTCGATTGTCACGCTACAAGAATCCTTTTGAAACCAACGAGCTATTATAGGCTCTGGTCAACCTGCCTCATTGTTCTGCTAAACACAAATATTGCTAAAGAAAACTACAGAATGGGTAAGGAAACCCCAACGGTAATTCTATGGCTAAAAATCTAATTACACGCTCCAGATTTATATTATATTATATGTATTAAAATGACCAAGCATGAAAACAACCATTTGTTATGCCTTATGTAGACCGGTGCCTAGATTCATTGGGTTGTTATAGCAATTTAACAACAATTTTAATATGAAACAGAAAGAAGGGGAGAAGGAAAATTGGCGTTCTTAATCTCATTCGAATATCGCAATAAAATCAAGAGTTAACCAATGAAAGAAACGTATATAATGTGTTCAAATAATGTAACCCATTACACAGTGACACACAGTACTGAGACAAAGATATGACAGGAATAAAATTCAGAATTGTATTGATTTCATAAAATATTACATGTAGAGTGGGCGAAATGCCTTTTAACTCTATTTTTCTCAAAGAAATACATCAATACAATGAAGAGGACTCTGTTCAAATAATGTAACAAGTCTCTCCAACTCTCCTTGTTCCAATATAGTAACAATAGAGTCTCTGAATCCTAGGCTCAAAAAGGTAGGAAATGATCTCAGCTTCTTGAGCGCTTTCCTATCACAATCCTGCAAAGCAAAGGGAAGAATAAGAAATGAGAAAGGAAAATAGACACAGAAGGGGATACAACAACACAACTAATAGGGCACTCAAGTATACCTCTTAGAAAAAATGCTATTCTCTAATTGCTTGATGTAGAATCTGTCCACAACTGCCTCTTCTTATAGCCTCTGGTTCTTGATTCTATTATTTCTGGTTTATTTCTGGCCTTACACTTGTCTTCATCTGATTTGATCTCCAAAATTGGTACAACTGGCTTCCACTATCTTTACCTGCTTGAAATGAACTCTTCTCCTTGACCTTTTCAAATAGTAGTTTATTTTAACCAGTGATGGTGGTCTTGGGAGAACCCATTTCCTCTTGTACCACCTCCTTCACAACTGTTCCCAATGTTTCTTTTTGGACTGTCTCTTTAACTGCTTCAAAGATTTTTTTTGTTAGCTCAGGATTTTGTTGTGATGAACCTATTTCCAGATGCTGATCGAGAGTTCTAATTTCCTTCCCTTTTTAGACTTTTTGTAGCTTTTCTATTTGCTCAGTCATCAATCTCCATACCTCTGTGTCAAATGTGGCTGCAATCCTCAGCATATTTATTTCTTACAAAATTTTGTTCTTTTGTATGGTAATATTGGGTGTGTTTCTTTCATACTGAAAGAGTAACATCTCTACAGTGTTTACCATGAGTGTTGTTTGTCTAATCATTTCTGCTTCATCACCTATTTCACAATCGAACCTTTCCATGATGCTTTTGAACACTTCTTCTATATCTGTGGCTACTAAGCACTGGTCTAAGGATAAACCAATGTCTGCCAATATGTTTGTTGCATCTCTTACCAAATCATCCATTTCATTCACAACATTGACCCATATTTCCCGGTTTGCTCCAAATAGGGCTGCTTTAAAGAACTCAAAATTGAGCTGGATTTTGTTGCCATCATTTGTTATTATTTCTCGTCCCTGTAGCTCTTCAAAATGATCTCCTATAAAATCCAAGGTAGGGTGAATGATTTCAAAATCTTCTTCTCTTTCTTGCATCAGGGTGAGAATTTCTTGAGCAGTTATTTGAATCACCCTTATTTGTCTGAACATTTCAGTAAAGCCCTTGGCATGAGCTCTTATCTTCATTGACATATTTTTCTTCATTGTATTAAGATAATAAGCATGATCTTGAATTTTTACCATCGAAGGGGGTTGGGTACTGGAGGCATCTCTTTGGTTTAATTCTTCCTATTGCTTATTTATTAATGCCTTTAGCTCTACCTTTTCCTTCCCCTCTTTCTCCAATTGTTTCCTTAGCTTTGTAATTGTTCCCATGAATTGATCTATGGCTTGATTTTGCATTGCTTTGACAACTTTGGCCACTTCACCTTCTTTCCCTAGTACCGATGAGCCCCCGATTTCTTCATTGACTCTGAAGACTAGTGGGTCCTATAGAGCAGGAAGATTTATCTCTGCAATATCTGATATAGGCACCTCTGATTTATATTCTTCTATGAACTATCCTCCTATATTCCCCATCCCTACTACTAACTACAATTCTTGTTCATCTGCAATAGTGAAGGTAGTCTGTTCATCTGTTCTTTCCAGAACAACCTTTGTAGAGGGTAAAGACAATTTGGGTTTCTTCTTTTCCATATGAGTTACCTCTTCTTGGTTCTTCACTAGGTGACTTTGGAAAAGGCCACCCAATCCACCAGTTCTCCTAGGATTCATTTGTATTACTGATGGAATTTTAATCTCCTGTCCCTTTATTGTTATAGTGGTAGGGATAGCCATGGGTGCCAATTTCTTTACACTTGTTACAGTTAGAACTCTATCAAAAATAGGAACTATGGCTTGTTCTGAGAGGGGAGACTCCTGAGTTGGTGTTGTTGCAATCTCCTTCCCTTTATCTATATTCTAGTTTTTGGAAGCTTCCTGGGAAGTGCTTGGTGCTGCTTCTATTCTGAGGTGAGTACTTTTGAAAGGCCCAACCTGTTGCTCTACTATATCTATAGTTTTGATAGTGACTTCCATTAGATCAATACCCTATTCTTCTATCAACTCTAACAAGGGGTCTTCTTTGATCGCTTGGCCTGTTCCTGGTATAATAGGTGCCACAACATCTACTGAACCTTCTCGAAGCCTCCTTAACTCTGTGGGGTAATCATAGGCTTCACAAACCTATGTGTTGCCCCTCATTTTGGGAGGGAAATCATCCCATACTTTTTGCAAATCTAATCCTTTTTCCATAGCCTCTAATAAGCTTTCTTCAAAAGCATCTTCGTGGTGTAGTATTCGGGTGTATTCTCTTTTCACCATCATTCTGTTGTATGTTCCTTTTGGGTCATAAAATCTCCAAGTTACTTCATCGAATCCCCTGTTATCCAACTCAAACATTCCTTTGAGCAAGGAGGGGTAGCCTACAAATATAAAATCTCCAAAGCGATAGGGAACATCGAGCCAGGGAACCTTACCATGTTTCTTCACCAACCTCATCTTAGCCTCTTCGGCCACTTGCCTACATAATTCCAAAGCTGCTAGGGATAATGGGCAGTACCTCGATAGTAATTTAGGGGGAATTTTAGCCCCATATAATCTGATATAAGTAAAAATTTCTGTAAAGAAAAAATCCCCAATTTCCTTCTCTTTGATAAAGGCTCTCACCCCTGGCCCTAACCTCTCAGGGACTAATCCTGTTAGAACCCAATGAATTTCTACCATGAAACGATCACAAAACCAGCCCATGTGAGTTCTTCCTTCGTGTATTCTCTAGAAGCTATTCTAAACATAGGGGCTGTCAATGGCTCTTACTATTTTACGGGCTTCTTCTCCCAATTGACCCGCTATTAGATGGATAAAAATTGAATATTGTGAAAAATGGGGCATCTCCTGCCTCTGTTCGAAAATTGCTTTCCTTAATTCTACCATTTCTTTATGCATCTGGGTACTTAATTCCAATTCCCAGGCGTATATTGGAGTGTTATGTGCCCTATTGCATTGTGCAGCTAAATATAAAACCCTTTTTGTTATTCTACTGAGATCCTGTACTCCCAAAACTATGTTTATCATATCACAAAAATCTTGGACCCATGGCTTAAAGGCATTTTTCCTAATTGGGAATTTTTTGTCTATTTTCTCATGTGTATCAAACAAGTTTTTAAAGACTTCCATATCTGTAAACATACGAGATTGGTGTTCGATTACCTGGTCTACCAGAAAGGTGGTATACGTTATCAATTTGAAAACTTCCTGGATGTGCTCGACCTTAATGTTGAACACCGACCAATTTTTATTGTCCTGAAATGTCCTTGTTCTTTCGTCATATGCCACCGCTAGCCATGCCATCAAATCTGAGGAGAAGTGCACTTTCGGACATACCAGCTTCCCAAGGTTGTTGTTCCATCTATTATTTCTGGGGAAACCCCTGTATTGCAACCTATGAGCTTTATGAAATAAGTCAACCATTATCCATGGGGTCCGGTCATCATTCTCCATTACATGGGAAAAACTATTTATACATGCATTGTCGATTTCGTACTGCTGGGCTGGAGTAGGTCTTTTATCAGCTCCACACTTTTGAGCAAATTCATACATGGTGGTACCGGGAACAGGTGGTCCAGAGATCACAGAGTATGGTGACTTGTTTGTGATGAATTGTATGGCTTCTCTGGTGTCTTCGGGTATGAAAACATCTCCCCATGATGCCATTGTTCTTAAAGTAGTAGATAAGGTCTTTCTGTGACTGTGAAGCTTGAAAATATTCTTCTCTCTATATTTTCTATGTATCAACTTCTATTCTTAGCTCGCCAGGGTAGTGGCATTGACTATTTTTGGTGAGCTCATATACAGGGTGGTGGAATGGGTTCGATAATCTCGCACATTTTGTCATTAACATGATGCCACCAACTGTTGTTTAAAATTGGCCAAAGAAATCGTGCCAATGCATCCTTTTCTAGGGTTTAGCATTTATGATGGGTAACGTCCTTCATCCTACATGTCTCGGGACCTTTTGATTTATGTGCCTGTAATCATTAAAACCTTCGCTATTCATCGTTGGAACCTTTTTAAGCTGGCATGGAACTGATATGTGTAATGGGGGTGGTTTCCATTTTGAACCTCGTGCCACCTCAGACTTGAATGATAACTAAATTTTTGGGATCGATTATACTTCGCTTTAGGCAGCAATCACCCTCAGGATCTTCACAAGATTCGATCTTTGGTGTGAGTGCCTACTGTTATTATCTTGGATGTCCTTAGCTCTTTTGAGTCAACCGTGATCAAGCGCTACCATTGGATCTGAGTGGAGGTGAGTGCATCCGTTAGATCTATCAGAAGATGCCTATCATTTAAGCTCTACTTGTTTCAACCTTGACTTGCTTGCTATCGTTAGATCTTCTTGCTCTCGATGAAGCGCTACCATTGATGTCCTGGAACCTGCATGATAATTAGTATACCTATTCGCATATAAACCTTTGAAATAACATGGTTTATTAATCCTTATTTAATCATGATTATCCAATGTTTATCCCTCATTGATTTAAACCTAGGTATCATATAACATGTTTACCCTTCCTTGCGATCACCGTTAGATCTTACCATGGTGAAGGCGCGACCATTGGATCTTTCGACCATGTGCTCGGTTTAACATAAGATAGAAGGGACAAATAATAAAGTTCTTTAATTAATCAAAAGAAACCTTCTAGCTTAAACCTTGATCACCTTTGTCGATGCACTACCATTAGATCAGTGTGAAGATAGGCGCTACCATCAGATTTATGGATCATTTTTTACCTTCATTTTTGCTTTTGAATTTTTTCCACCATTATAGACCTTCACATCCATTGATCTTTGGGCTCATTTGGGCACCACCATCAGATCTCCTGCAAGGTGCATACTATATAGCCAAAAATAAAACCCTTTTATTTTGATTAATCATGATTAAGACAAAATGGGGAATGATTATTCAACGTATTATACCCTCACTCATTACATAATTAGTTTTCACTTTACCTTCGTCTTACCCAGTATTTTATTGTTTCTTCGTTTCGGCATGACTGTCAGATATGGGTTAATGTTAGCACAACCGTAGATCTTGGTCAACTTGTGGGTTAGTTACCAAAGAAAGCATAATTTTAAATTTGATTAAGCCAAAAGGGGGTGATTATTCAATGTTTTAGACCCTTATTAATTTGTATTAACTAGCTTAATTAATCTTTCAGGACTTTAAACTTTTTAATGCATCTTTTGTGAGCGCGCCACCGTTAGATCAGATCTCGATCGAGCATTGCCATTTGATATTTTTAATTAGCTCGATGATTAATCCAAAGGGGGTGCATACCCTTAATGTTGATTTTAATGTGCAATTTAATTGAAACAAGTGCAACCGTTGATTTTGAAATTGATTGAGCGCTGCCAGTAAATCCGTCGAAATTGCTCATGGTTTAACTCAAAGTTTGACCCATGCTGACTTCTTTAAATTTTTGACTCTTTGGAGGACGTGCAACCGTTGGATCATTTTAAAATCAAGCACATCCATCTAGATCTATGAAAGTAGCATGGTTTTAATCCTTTTATTTATTATTGGTCTTTGAATTAACCCTTGGACTTTATCATGAAAGCGCGTTTGTTGGATTACTTCTTGATGAAGCGCTGCCATTAGATCAATGAGAGTTTGCTCAATTTTAATTAAAAATAACCTTAGGTTATAACCTTATTGATTTCATTTTCTTAACCTTCTCTTGACTTATCAGAGCGCAACCATCCGATTACATCTGGATCAAGCGCGACCCTTGGATTAAATCTAAGGTGCTCGTTTGTTAGCTAAATGGGGTGCATGTCTTTGGGATTTTAATTAAGCTCTTCATTTTTAGATTCAAAAATTTTGGATGCTAGACCACAGTGTTGAATTATTCTCCTAATTTTAGCACACCTTAGAACTTAAATATTTATCATTTGATTATGAGCTTAAGGGAGAGATTTTTTTTTATACGCGGTTCGGAGCTAGGCTTTTAAACATTTGATTAATAATAACCTGCCATATCCTTTATTTGAAGACCATGGAGTTTTATTAAAGGGACACACATTATTAACAACCAAGGTTAGACTTTATCAAATCAACAAATGAAAAATTTAAGATACTTCACACCAATTGAAGAAGTAACCAGTATTATTATCATTTTGATTGAAACCAAAAATTTAAATTTAGGGGTTCCAAAGTTGAGTCAAATTTGGCTCCAACAAGGTTTCCAAACAATACTACTTATAGCAATAGGTCTTGGATAGGGTAAGAAAATCTGTTGAGCTTTGAAACCAAGAGATAAATCCAACACTTTCTCATTATCTAGGGCTAAAACTCCTTCAAGGGGAATGTTCAACACATTCTCAACTATGGTAACTAAGACATGCTAAGCCACAAACTGTACAAATCAAGAAGTTTTGAAGGCCTTATGATTCCTCTCCTTAAAATGCACCATAGAATATGGGACAAACCTAAGGTCCAAAGGGAGTGGAGGCAAGGGGAAGAAAAGGGGAAATCCATTGCTCCACCAAATCATTCAAGGAAAAAGGGACACCCAATCAACTCCCATCGAATGAAGAAATAAAGATAAGGCCTCACAGGTCCGAGGTGTAGACCAATTGGTTCATCCAAACCCCATAAGGGGGTCGGAGGTCCAAGGTTCAAATCTTGGGCCTCATTGGACTGAATGCTTGTCTATTTCTTGGTGCTTTCAGTAGCATAAAAGTATTAAAATGATTGTGGCATGGTGGTTATAGGGGAAAACTGTGTGAAGATATGTGTGGCGACTTATAGGGTGGAAAACGTAGAATAATGTGGTGGCCATAAAAGCTAGAAAACCTACCCGGATTCATGGCAGCTACCGATTCTACCATGTAAATTAAAAAAATATATATATATAAGGCCTCACAAAAAAGGGACACTTGGACAAAAGATGCACCATGGATTCCTTCATGAGGCCACATAGGTAGCATCTATTCATAAGGGACATACTTATCTTATATATATTATCTAATGTGAGAATCTTACCTTGGACTACCAAAAAAAAAAAAAAAAATTTTAGAGGTAAAACCCTTAAGCCAAATATTATGAGCTAGGAACCAAGGATCAGTGATCCCATACCAGAGAAAGTAAGTCGATCTGATAAAGAATAGCCCATCACTCTCTAAGCCCCAAACAAAGTTATCTAGAGCATATCTATTTAAAATACATGCAATTTAAGGAGGTTAGATAGGGAATTGAAATCCTCCTTTAGCCTACGTCAACCTAGGGATGGCAAAGGATTTTCTCTATTTTTGACCATTGATGAGTTAAATGAAGCCATACACCTTTGAGCCAAATACTTGGCTAGTAATAGGTTCCACTAGAATTATACTTGGGTAGGACTCTAGTGAGTGATAAATAATCCATTAGTCCCTCCAGAATTCAATGCACTGAGCATTCCTCATGATCCATATTCCTCCCTTCAATATGTTAGTATGGATTTTGGTGATACTCAACAAAAAAGAAGAACCTCAAGAGGGAATATGATCAGATAGGAATTTTTATTCAATACCAAGATATTTGGTATTCAAATTTTACACCCAATTTATGTTATCTTTCTAGGTCAATATCAATCCTTGCTTAGTGATGAGCACTTTGTTCATGATTTTAATATCCTCAATCCCAAACCCTCAGATTAATTTTTACTACACACTTGGTCCCATGTTATCAACAAAAACATTTTCTTCTCCTTCGAGCCAAACCAAAGGAAGGAACATTTGTTTTGCTCAATTTAGTGAAGAATATTTCTTGGTAACCTGAAGAGGGAAAGGAAATAAATTGACACGCTCTAGGGAGTGGAATTAACCAACATGGGTTTACCAAATTAACTCAAAAGAGAATCTTTCCATATAAAAATCTTCCTTTGAAATATTTCCACCACAAAATCCCAAAGAGACTCTTTAATACTTCCTTTAAATAGAGGTATTCCCATATATACAAAGGGAATAGATACAATATTGTTGGACATTTTGAGTCCCTAAGCTAAAATGTTGTCATTGATGTCAAAAGAGCATTTAATGTCAAAAGGATCTATGAAAGGTTTTTTGTGAAAACCAAGGTAGGAAAAGTAAAAGGTTTTAGTTAAAACCATGGACAATAGATTTGATTTGGGTTTTTATTAAAACCCAAGTTAGGCTTTCGTTTCATCGAAAAAGGTGCCCCGATGATGGAGTTATTTGAGTTTTAATATTTGGTTTAAATTTTAATTATTTAAAATTTAAATTTAAATGCAAAGTTTCCCACCGACGTCATCAAGCAAACATAAATTCATATTTCCACCGACGTCTTCAAAGTGTTTTAAACACTATATAAAGGGGTGGTAAATAAATCAAAGATTTATCCTCGCTCTTGTGATAAATGTTTGGCATTCGAATAAGTCTATGAGCTCGTGCGAATTTTGAGAAGAGAAGCAGCAAAGAAAATGATAGTGCTTGGAAAGTCAAAATATGGTGGGAAGCGTGGCGCATTGGAAAATCATTTTGGCTAAGTGACAAGGTAGCACAAAAACCAGGGATTGAATCCCTTGGATGGCATTTTTGAAGGCATGTGGAAAGCGCTTTGGCATTTTGTATTTTGCGGAAGGTGGAGGAAGGTTTAAGGCACTTTGGGCCTTTGCATTTCCAACAAGTGCCTAGATCATGTGGAATCTTAGTCGCAGCTAAGACGCTCGTAGTGTGGCAAGTCGAGGGTTCGAATCCCCTTGAGGAGGTAATTACATTTCACATTTAAATATTTTTTATTAGCCCTAAAGTTTGGAGTTATATGGTAGTTAATGGAAATTAAATTTTGTTATTTGGGCTGTGATTATTATTGCAAAGCATAATTGGTTTATGATTTATTTGATGGTTATGGAGAATTAATTTTAGGAGAAATAAGGAGTTGTTTTTTTTTAAAGCAATTTTGAGAGGTTTATTATTTTTGATAAGGGTTTTAATAAAAGGGACTTTGGTGGATGTGTTTATTAAATTGGAGTAAAAAGGGTGTAATTTGAGTAATGCTTTATTTTGTGATTATTTGAAGTCCATTAACCCTTGTTTATATTGGAAAGGAAAGTTGTGTTTAAGTGTGGCAGATTTTGTGGATAACTTATTGGCATAAAAAAGGTTGGGGACATTCTCCTATTGATTGTTTATGGTGGTTGATTTCTGAAATATCATTGGAGAGAAAAGGATTGGTTGTGGTTTCCTTTGAGAAAATGATTGGTTGAATGCTTCAAGGTTTTATGGTTTGTGAGTTGTATTTAAACCTTGTTTTATTAGCATTATTTTTGAATCCCATTGATGATGAAATGAAATTGAAATTGAGTTAGAAAAGAACATGAGTATCATTGCTATGTGAGACTTGTGCTTGAGCATTGTTAGAAACATTTTGAGTTGGTTAATACATGCTTGGACTAGGGTTTGTGAAAAATGATTGTTCCTTGAGGTGATTGGTTGAGTTGAGTTGGTTAATACATTCTTGGACTAGGGTTTTTGAGAAAGGATTATTCCTTGAGGTGATTTATTGAGTTGAGTTGATTAAACCTAGTCAAGTGGATGCATGTGGTTGTTCAAGTTACTAGAAACAAACTATTCAATATTCTGATTTGAGTTGAGATTGACATTGACTTGAGTTGAGATTGAGGTTGATTTGAGTTGAGATTGAGATCTGAGTATAGAACATATAGAGTCTCTAACAATTCTATTGATGCTTCTATTGAGTTGAGATTGGGATTTGAGTATAGAACATATAGAGTCTCTAACAATTCTCTTTATGCTTCTATGATATTGATTTGAGATATTGATTGTACATTGAGGTTAAAAACATATTGAGTCTTTAACAATTCTCTTTATGATTTTATGTGATTTAGACAAGTATTTGAGAAGACTTATGGACTATTTTGAGTTAAGCTTTTATGAAATATTGCTATGCAGATTTGAGAAAGTCCTATAGAGGACTTATTGAGCAGATTTGAGCAAGTCCTATAGAGGACTTATTGATCAGATTTGAGCAAGTCTTATAGAGGACTTATTGAGCAGATTTGAGCAAGTCCTATAGAGGACTTATTGAGCATATTTGAGCAAGTCCTAGAGAGGACTTATTGAGCAGATTTGAGCAAGTCCTAGAGAGGATTTTTTGAGCATATTTGGACAAGTTATGTGTGAACTTGTTGAGCATATTTGGACAAGTTTTGTGTGAACTTGTTGAGAATATTTGGATAGATTTTGTGTAAACCTATTGAGTATATTTGGATAGGTTTTGTATGAACCTATTGAGAAAATTTGGATAGGTTTTGTGTGAACTTGTTGAGTAGATTTGAGCAGGTTGTAGTGAACCTATTGAGCAAAATTCTACTAGATCAACTATACTATTTTTAGTGCAAGAGATTGAGCAGAACTGTGTTAGACCGACTGAACTATGTTTGGTATAGTATTGAGATAAAACTCTGAAAGTGACAGGGTATAGAGGACAAAGTGTCAGTGGATAGAGATACAACAGCCAGGACAATTGAAGATAGATCTAAGTGAGGAATATTCAACCAGAGAGATATCCATAAGTCAGTGTAGCAGAGAGACAAAGTATTATAGAAGATCACTAGCTAGAGCATAAGGGGAAAGAGTTCTCCTATGGAAGAGATCCACAAACTTGAGATTTAGGGGATCAACATCTCCTTTAGACCGAGGTCCATAAACATTGTAATTTGGAAAAGATTCCCAAGAGATTATTTGAGAAATATTTAGAAGAAATATTTTCTCTATGGAGGTAGCCCACATTGGGTGAACCACGTTAAATTTGTGTCTCTATTATGTGTGGATTTTTGTGCATTACTTTGATTACTGCTATTGATACTACTATCTATACACTACATAATATTGATTTGAGAAGAAAAGTAAAAAGTGGTCTTATACTATTCACCCCCCCTCTTAGTATAATCTTGTGTTCTTCAATTGGTATCAGAGCGGGTTCCTTTAGAAGAGTTTGATAGATTGAAGAAAAAATGGTCTAAGAACACAATGGATCACAAAGATCAAAAGGATGGGTCCTTCAATAATGCAATACCAGTATTTGATGGAAGTGACTTCTTGTATTGGTGTATGCTGATGAGATTTTACCTGATGGCAACTTGGATATGATTCTACAGTCAATCCTCTGACAGATAAGGAAGGTAAGATTCTAATACATGCAAATTCAAGAGCTATGAATGCAATTATAAAAGGATTGGGTAGTTTAGAATCTATGAAGGTTATGGATTGTAAAACAATAAAAGATATGTGGTATCTACTACATGATATATATGAGGGTGATAAAGGTGTCAGGAAATCTAAGATCAAAAATCTCAAAGGAGAATTTGAGAACTTAAGAATGAGAGATGATGAAAATATTCATGATTATCTCAGTAATATTGATGAACTTGTACATGAGATGAGAGGTCTTGGAATGAAGGTTAATGAATCAGATGCTTATGATAAGATCTTGATAAATCTTCCAAAAAGGTATAGTGAAAATGTTTTTGCTATAGAAACATCAATTGATAGTGATTCTTTGACAAGGAATTCTTTGCTTGGTATGCTTACTACTTTTGAGATAAGAACAAAAGATCCTATTCCTTCGAAAGAAGCTACTTTCAAAGTGGACAAAAATAAAAAGGGAAAGCAAATAGAATCAAGTAGTGAGTCATCTAGTGATGAAGAATCTAACTATGGTAGAAGAGATAAAGGGTTCAAAAGACCAATAGATATGAGATCAGTTAAGTGCTTTAATTGTGGTAAGTTTGGACATTTTGCAACAAAGTGCAAAGAGCCAAAGTACAATAGTGATGAAGAAAAATAGGATCACAAGTATAGGGAATCAAAAAGACACAAGTACCAGAAGAAAGGTAAGGATGGATAGAACAAACAAGGAAAGAAGTTTTTCCAAAGGCAAAATAAAAGCTACTATGTGGATAATGCAAGTAAGTACTCATTTGATAGTTATGCTAGTTTTTTATATAATGATAGAGATGAAGTCTTGTTCATGATTGAAGAAAAGGATAAAACTAAGAAAAAGACTCCAATTATTCTTAAGTATTTTAGATGTGGTAAATTTGGACATCTTGAATATGATTGCACAAGAGATGGTTATAGTTTCAATGATGATGATTTTGAAGATGCACTTGATAGATCAAATGAGAATCTTCTAATGGCTTTATAAGATGAAGAATTGAGTGATCCTATAGAAAGCAAGTCAAAAGAAAGAAATGATATGGACAAAGGCAAAAATATAGAAGACTACTCAATAGAGAATGGTTATGATCTCAAGGGAGAACTTATCCATGCCCTTGAAACAAGTAAAAAGGTAAGAAAGCAACACTCTAAGCTTGAAAGTTAGTTTCAAGAATGTGATGAAGAAATATTATTGCTCATAGAGGACTTAGAAAATTCAAAGGCTAAGGTAAGTAAGTTCAAGGATAAGTTAGAAGCAAATATTTTGGAATGTGAGAAGTTAGCACAAGAAGTGGCTACTGTAAAGAAAGATTTACAGGACTCCAAGATCAATATGAAGAGTTTCACAAATAGCTCTAAGGACTTGGATAAGTTCATTTGTGGACAACAGAGAACATCATGTTCAACATGTATTGGTTTTAAAAAGAAATAAGAAAAAGCAAAGTCTACTTCAAGTCTTCAAGAAGAAACAACATCAGAAGAATATACTTTAGAAGAGTGATTCTCAGATGCAAGTGAAAGTGAAACTTCTAAGGATGAGTCAGATTGTAGTGAGTCCAACAGGGACAATGGGCAAAGAAGATACAGATGGAACAACAATCAAATTAGGATACCAATGAGATCTAGGCAAGGAAGATTCAATGTGAGATGCTTCTCATGTCAAAGGTTTGGGTATATGGCTTCATAGTGTAGATCACATGAAAGACATATATATGGAAGAGAACAACTTTTCCAAGGATATTACTATTCATGTAATGAGTTTGGTCACAAGGCAATGAATTGCAGAATTCATGACAAAAGAGGATATGACTTCACTAGGAGAAATACTAAGACTATTGCACATCCAAGGAATAATAACATTAAGTGTTATAAGTGCAATAATGATGGTCACATAGCAAGATGGTGTAGAGAAAATATTCCAGAAACATGCATGAACAGGAATAGGAACATGAACATGAACATGAACATGAACATGAATAGGAATAGGAATATGAACAAGAACAGGAACAAGAACATGAACAGAAACAAGAAGATGAACAGGAACAAAGACTCAGAAAAGAAAAGAGACTCAGATAAGAATGAGAACAAGAACAATTACAAGAACAAGAACATGGATGAGAATAAGAACAAGAATAGAAATAGGGATGATGACTTGGAAAGAAACAATAAGAGGATTCAACAAAAAGGAAGAGGAAAAGAAAAATGCAGAGAATAGTGCTTTCAAGGAGTAGAAATACTCCCACCCTAGAATTAACCACCTCATGTGGAGGTGGGGGAGGGACTAAACTAAGAGGATTAATTATTAGCCCTGATCCCCAAAGGTGACCCTTTGCCATTGATGTCAAAGAGGGAGAGATTTGTGTATTATGGGGAGAGTTTTTGGATATGAGGAGAGATTTGATATCTGAGAGAGCATTGAGCCAAGGAGAGCAAAGTACCAGGGGGAGCAGAAAATAAGGTCAGAGTTCAATAAAAGGATTTGTATTGCCATCAATGACAAAGGGGGAGATTATTGGATATTTTGAGTCCCTAAGCTAAAATGTTGTCATTGATGTCAAAAGAACATTTAATGTCAAAAGGATCTATGAAAGGTTTTTGTGAAAACCAAGACAGGAAAAATAAAAGATTTTAGTTAAAACCATGGATAGCAAATTTGATCTGGATTTTTCTTAAAACCCAAGTTAGGCTTTTTTTTCATCGAAAAATGTGCCTCGGTGATGGAGTTATTTGAGTTTTAATATTTGGTTTAAATTTTAATTATTTAAAATTTAAATTCAAATTTAAATTTAAATGCAAAGTTTCCCACCGACGTCATCAAGCAAACATAAATTCATATTTCTACCAATGTATTCAAAGTGTTTTAAACACTATATAAAGGGGTGGTAAATAAATCAAAGTTTTATCCTTGCTCTTGTGATAAATGTTTGGCATTTGAATAAGTCTATGAGCTCGTGCGAATTTTGAGAAGAGAAGCAGCAAAGAAAACGACAGCGCTTGGAAAGTCAAAACATGGTGGGAAGCGTGGCGCATTGGCAATTTTTTTTGGCTAAGCAACAAGGCGGCACAAACACCAAGGATCGAATCCCTTGGACAACATTTTGGAAGGCGTGTGGAAAGCGCTTTGGCACTTTGTATTTTGTGGAATGTGGAGGAAGGTTTAAGGCAATTTGGGCCTTTGCTTTTCTAATGAGTGCCTAGCTCATGTGGAATCTTAGCCATGGCTAAGACGCTCCCAGTGTGGCAAGTCGGGTGTTCGAATCCCCTTGAGGAGGTAATTAAGTTTTGCATTTAAATAATTTTTATTAGCCCTAAAGTTTGGAGTTATAAGGTAGTTAATGGAAATTAAAGTTTGTTATTAGGGCTGTGATTATTATTGCAAAGCATAATTGGTTTATGATTTATTTGATTATTATGGAGAATTAATTTAAGGAGAAATAAGGAGTTGTTTTTTTTAAAAGCAATTTTGAGAGGTTTATTATTTTTGATAAGGGTTTTAATAAAAGGGAATTTTGTGGATGTGTTTATTAACTTGGAGTAAAAAGTGTGTAATTTGAGTAATGTTTTATTTTGTGATTATTTGAAGTCCATTAACCCTTGTTTAGATTGGAAAGGAAAGTTGTGTTTAAGTGTGGCAGATTTTGTGGACAACTTATTGGCATAAAAAAGGTATGGGCACATTCTCCTATTGATTATTTATGGTGGTTGATTTCTGAAATATCATTGGAGAGAAAAGGATTGATTGTGGTTTCCTTTGAAAAAATTATTGGTTGAATGCTTCAAGGTTTTTTGGTTTGTGAGTTGTATTTAAACCTTATTTTATTAGCATTGTTGTTGAAGCCCATTTATGATGAAATGAACTTGAACTTGAGTTAGAAAAGAACATGAGTATCATTGCTATGTGAGACTTGTGCTTGAGCATTGTTGGAAACATTTTGAGTTGGTTAATACATGCTTGGACTAGGGTCTGTGAAAAAGGATTGTTACTTGAGGTGATTTGTTGAGTTGAGTTGGTTAATACATGCTTGGAATAGGGTTTGTGATAAGGATTATTGCTTGAGGTGATTTATTGAGTTGAGTTGATTAAGCCTAGTCAAGTGGATGCATGTGGTTGTTCAAGTTACTAGAAATAAACTATTCAATATTCTGATTTGAGTTGAGATTGATATTGATTTGAGTTGAGATTGAGGTTGTTTTGAGTTGAGATTGAGATCTGAGTATAGAACATATAGAGTCTCTAACAATTCTCTTGATGCTTCTATTGAGTTGATATTGGGATTTGAGTATAGAATATATAGAGTCTAGCAATTCTCTTTATGCTTCTATGATATTGATTTGAGATATTAATTGTACATTGAGCTTAGAACATATTGAGTCTCTAACAATTCTCTTTATGATTCTATGTGATTGAGACAAGTCTTTGAGAAGACTTGTGGACTATTTTGAGTTAAGATTTTGTGAAAGCTTGCTATGCAGATTTGAGCAAGTCCTATAGAGGACTTATTGAGAAGATTTGAGCAAGTACTATAGAGGACTTATTGAGCATATTTGAGCAAGTCCTATAGAGGACTTATTGAGCAGATTTGAGCAAGTCCTATAGAGGACTTATTGAGAAGATTTGAGCAAGTCCTATAGAGGACTTATTGAGCATATTTGAGCAAGTCCTAGAGAGGACTTATTGAGCAAATTTGAGCAAGTCCTAGAGAGGATTTGTTGAGAAGATTTGGATAAGTTCTATGTGAAATTGTTGAGCATATTTGGAAAAGTTCTGTGTGAACTTGTTGAGCATATTTGGATAGGTTTTGTGTGAACCTGTTGAGCAGATTTGGATAGGTTTTGTGTGAACTTGTTGAACAAATTTGGATAGGTTTTGTGTGAACCTATCGAGCAGATTTGAGCAGGTTGTAGTGAACCTATTGAGTAGAATTTTACTAGATCGACTGTATTGTGTTTAGTGCAAGAGATTGAGCAGAACTGTGCTAGACCGACTAAACTGTATTTGGTATAGTATTGAGATAGAGCTTTGGAGGTGATAGAGTATAGAGGACAGAGTCTTAGTGGATATAGATCCAACAACCAGGATAATTGAAGATAGATATGAGTGAGGAGTCTTCAAGTGGAGAGAGATCCACAAGTTAGTGCAGTAGAGAGACAGAGTCTTCTATAAGATCACTAGCCAGAGCAGAAGGGGAAAGAGTTATCCTATGGAAGAGATCCATGAACTTGAGATTTAGGGGATCAACATATCCTTTGGACCGAGGTCCATAAACATTGTAATTTGGAAAATATTCCCAAGAGATTATTTGAGAAATATTTAGAAGAAATATTTTCTCTATGGAGGTAGCCCACATTGGGTGAACCACGTTAAATTTGTGTCTCTATTGTGTGTGTAGTTTTGTGCATTGCTTTAATTACTACTATTTATACACTGCATAATATTTATTTGAGAAGAAAAGTAAAAAGTGGTCTTATACTGTTCACCCCCCCTCTCAGTATAAGCTTGTGTTCTTCAAATATCACAACCCAAGATATTCATAATTCTTCTTTGCTTGGTAGAATGGGTATTAAAGAAAAAATATTACTTTTTATGAAGTTAAATTTTTGACTTGCCACTTTCTCATATGCTAGAAGGATGCTTTTAACTATTCATGCTTGGGATATCAATACAAGGAAAGATAAAAGGGTGTCATTCATAAATTTATGATGGGAATTAGGTCAAGAGCACGGGCTAGCTTGATGCCTTCAATCATTAGGTCTACTTTGAGAGACCTACCCAAGACCTCAACTATTATAATAAATAAATAAGGGAAAATTAGATCACCTTGGTGGATTTATTTATAGATTCAGAAGTAGCCTATCAAAGAGCCATTGATGATAACAAATAACTTTATAGAGGAAATGCAGGCCTTGAGTCTTAATAAGCTTGATCTAAAACCAAATTTGTCTATGACCTTCTTCAAGAAGTCCCACGTGACTCTATCATAGGATTTATTCATGTCAATATTTAAAAATGTCCCTAAAATTCCACTCTTATCCATAGAATGTATGAGATCATACACAATAATGATTCCATATAGTATTTATCTACCTATCATGAAGCCAATTTGGGAGTGATCAATGATTTCCAGGAGGAAGACCTTGAGTTTGTTGACCATAAAATTAGTCAAGATTTTAAAAATCATATTGCAAAGGCTAATGGACTTGAAATACTTCAATTCCTTGGCTTTCATAGATTTATAAATGAGAACCAAAAAATTTGAATTAACATCAGTCATGATGGTATTCGATATTTGAATTTCTCTCATCACCATAAAAATATCCTTCGCAATGATGTGCTAGAACTTCTAAAAAAATGGAAGGAAAACCATCCATACATGGAGCTTTCAACCCACCCATGGAGAAGACTACATCCTTGATCTCCTCATCACTAAATGGGTTGCTTAAAGTTTCATTCATCTCTTATAAAAATAAAGGAGGGATGTTGAAGAAGAGACTATCTTTAGCGACCTAGTCCCCATATTCTCTTGTAGAAAGGAGAGATTTAAAGAATAAGACCTCTTCTACTCTAATTTCTTTGATATTCCTTGAAACAGTACCATTAGGTCTAATAATTTACTTGATCCTATTGTTACTCCTATGCCTAAAGTGGAAGTGTGAAATAATTTGGTGTTTCTATCCCCCCCTATAATCCAAAGTGCTCTTGACTTTTGTCACTACATTGTTTCTTCACTAGCAAGGATGTTATGTAATTTTGCTAGCATATTCCTTTCTCTACATCTCGTATCCATAGTGAGATCCCCTAATTCTAGGGAAATGTACAACTCCTTAAGTTGGATAGATAATTATTTCTTCTTCAAGTTCACATTCCCAAAAATGTATGTGTTCCAGATCTTGAGATTAGCTTTAACGAATCTAATCTTGGAGGCCACTTGGGAAATAGGAGGATCCAAGAAGTTACACAACCACAACTTATTGATTTTGGATTCTAAATCAAGATGTTTTAGCCACATAGCCTCAAAACTAAAATATCTAGGGAAAAATTGGAGTTTTAAAAATTTTCAAGCACCAATGGGTTATGGTCAGAACCCACCTTAGGGAGGGAGCAAAGGTATGCATATCCAAAGAGAGGAAGACCTTCCTTGAAAATAAACACTCTATCCAACCTTATTTGAATGTGTTGGTTTCCCAAATGCTTGTTACTCTAGGTATACTTAGATCCCTTCAGGTCTACATCCATAATTTCTTGACTATTTACAAATGTTGTGAAGTCTTCCATGCTTCTAGAAACTAAATCACAACCCCCATTTTATCAAAAGGATACAATGGGGTGTTGAAGTCTTTCGCAAGAATCTAGGTCTCACATTTGAATATATCTCTTATAGAATTCAAGATATCCCATAGGAGGCTTCTATTAGGGACAGTATTAGGAGCATGTATGTTAGATGTAATCCATCTACATCCTATCTAATTACAACAAAAAATGATATTTATTACTCTATCAAAAATTAGAAGAGTATAACCACTTAGCTTTTTAGGGTCCCACATGCAAATGAGACCTTCGAAATCTCCATTGGTAGAGTTTAAAACCAAATATACCTCTTTATAAACTATTATTTTAACCATCTCTACATTGATACTATCCATATTGGTTTCCTAAATAAATATAATATCAGGCTTAACTTCCTTCCTAAGAAATGTTAAATTTATCTGCTTGTAGGGTCCATTAAGGTCCCTGATATTCCATGATAAAAGCTTCATTTATAAGATCTGGGAATCTTTCCCCATTTGTAGAATGTGGGGTTTGGTAGTATGCATCAAGCTTGAATTTTTTACCTTTAATATCTTTATCCTTTTCAAACTTCAATTGCGTTTGGGTTCCATTAGCAATTTTAGTCTCTACCTCTTGATTCTTAAATGCTTTGTTTGAAGGCTTTCCTAATTTGCAAGGTACCCCAAAATCAACCTACCCTTTTTGATGGCTCCTCATTTTAGGTCCAATGAGCTCTTTAGCTATACCAAATGATCCTTCAACTAATAATGGATTTGGGGACCCATTAGAAGAGTACTATATTGGGAAATACTTCACTAAATTAGCTGATTCTAAAATATTTGTCAAGGAGTAGAGCTACTTAGCCATATCCTCTTAGGAACCTAGGCACTAAAATGAGTTTTTGAGAAAATCCTGAGTAATCAGGGTCTCTATAATAAGATCATCAAGACTCACCTAATAAATTCCTTTGTAAGTGTTTGAATTAGTAGAGGCTATTGACTGCACCATTGACATGTTGGCATCCACCATAGAATTGACCACCTACTCCACTAATCCATCTCTTGGAGGCTCAACTCCTAGCTATTTGGGTATCATAAATTTTGGCTACATAGATTTAAGTTAGGCCATGTTGGTAGCCATGGGAGGCTCTTAAAACTTACTTGCCTACTTCTTGGTCCATCTCTTTAATGGGACTCATCCCTTGGTGCTTTACGAGGGCACATACCAAAAGAATGACCAATATTATTACAAAAAAAGTACTGAATGAGTATGTTCCCATAAATAATAGGTTGAAACCATGGCTACTATCTAGATATGAGCTCAATATACCCTAGGAGGTCAGCCTCAGGGTCTGCCATGATACACATCCTAGCAAAAATAATCTTATATTTGGCTTTTGTTACCGAGTCAATTAGGATAAGATCCCTCATTACCTTAGTGATGCCTCTCAAGACATTTTCATGCCATATATGAAAAGGAAAGTCTAGTAATCTCACCCAAAGAGGGGATAGATTCATTTTTTGAGTCCTACTATTGAAATATAGACCTCATTTAAATAGAAACAAGCCCCTCTTACCATAGAACCAGGGTACACCTCCCAAAATATACTTTGAATCCTCTTCACAGTTAAGCTTGATGAGGAAGAAGGCATTTGAGATCACCACAATCTCTAGGGATCCAAATGTATTCAATTGTTAAAGGCCCATCTCCTAATGGAATCAATATATAGCCCACCACCTTGAATTTTTTTGACCAAGTTCTAGGATGCCTTCTCCATAATAGTATCTATGATTTTATCTAGGATGATATGTTTGTTATAGATGGGGGATAGGTAAAACATTTATTTAGATCTACATGAAAAAAAACCTATAGTGGTAACCACGATGAAATTATTCTCACCTAGGTCAAACATGTATCCCAACCTCAAGGACCCACCCATGGGATCACCAGAAGGCAACTCGTGAATTTCAATAGAAAAAATTGTGACTCCAAAATCCACATCCTCATGAACCAGCCCCTCAATAACCACACCAACCTACAAACCACCTAAGCTATTTATACCCTACAACCCGCTAGAGACTCCACCATTCTACAGACCATCGACCACCTTGCCAATAGATCCCTTCTCATGCTACCCCAACACCTTACCACTTTTTCTCATTTTTAAATTCTCATTTTGTCAGCCTTTTTCTAAGTTACTAAAGAAGGATACTATGGCATGATATATGATTCATTCCAAGTGAATGGAGCTTAAATTCTAGGGTTAATTAATTGATTTGAAACATACATCAAAAATAGGATTTCCATGAGGGTTGTTTTGGGCATGAAACATTGAGAGGTTGAAAGAAGATAAGCCTGATGTGTTAGAGAATATTACATTATTTTATACATGATAATGTACCATATTGGTATATTATTGTAAATATTATATTGGGGTTGTGTTCTATATTAGTGAGTGAGTTAATATTTTATGTAATGTAATAATGTGCAGGAAATGCGTAAGTGTTATTTAAATATGTGTGCAAGTTTTATGAGTGTAGATGTGCATAAGTTTCTAATATGTAAGTGTGCACATGTATATTTAGAATAGGAAAGTATAGAGTTATTAAGAAGAGTGAAGGTCAAGAGTGCAACATATGAAGAGTCACATACAATTATATATTTGTTACTAAGTATTGAAATATCATGAAGGTTAATCGAATGTTCAAAGCTTTATGCTTGCATTAGTAGACCTCTTTATTCAATAGAATTTATTAGTATTTTCATGTGCAATATTGTAAACACATTTATGTGAGTATTCTTGTTATTTTTTCAATTTGTTATTACATTCTAAGATATTATTTGGTTTATTATATTGCAACCTCATTATATTAGATCCTATGACTATTTTCTATGATGATTTATATTAAGTATTAGAGTATCAAAAGATAATAGTGGTATCAAAGCCGCAACAAGATTTCTTGCATAGGATTTGAAATTTGAATCATGCTAGAGTCTTTCCACAAGGTTGAATAATAGCCTATGAAGACTAGGACTCAACAATATAATTTTCAAAAGCTAGTCTTTCCATAATGTTGAAGAATAACTAGTGAAGACTAGGAAATCAACTTGAAGATAGTTGATTATTTAGGAAATTGATGATCAAGATATTGATAAAATATATTGAAGGGACAAAAATCCCTTGATATTTATATTTCTCTCAAGAAAATAGAATAATCATTAATTGATTTTTTTTGTAGATTGAATATTGTAGGAAGAACCAACACAAAAGAAAGTTCGTCATTCAAATTTTTGGATTCTTAGGTAATGCTAAATAAAGTTATCTAAGATAGTGTTGTAGTGAAAAATTGATCTTCAAAAGTTGATAAGCTTCCTACAACAAATAGATAAGACTTTCATATTTAATTGCTTGAAAGCTAAGAGCTTTCTCATGCAAGGATTGATTTGAGTTGTAGTCAAGTATATTCTTCAGGTCTCAAAGATAGACCTTGATAAAAGTTTTAGATAATTAAAATATTGACCTTGATAAGATATATTGAGTTAACCTATTCTGAGATATCTATTCGAAATAGAAGGCAATCTATAATATAGATTTAGATCTTGAAGATAAACCTTGACAAATTGGTCTAAGAGAAGAGATCAATATTAAGAGATAGAGTTCAAAGAACTAGATATTTGAGACCCTTCATAGAAAGAGGTCCATAGTAGAGAAAAGTGGCCCTAGTAGAGGTAATATTTTGATTGAGAAATGGAGTCATAAGAAGAAAAGTCCTAAAAGACTTAAGACAAAATATAGATATAGGAGACCCATTAGAAGAGCTCTAACAAGAGTACTTACTCTAGATTTGGGACAATCATTACCATTTGATGACAAGCCCATAAGATAGATATAAAGAAGACCAACTAAAGAAGGTCTTATTGAATATTAAAGGTATTTGAATGAGACCCAGTTAAAAGAGGTCCATCATAAGAAAATAATATTGGTCCTTAGCAGAAGAGACCATCAATATAGTTTTCTCTATAGAAGACTTGAAGCTAGCATACAAGAGAAGGCAAAAAATCAAGTGAAAGAGATTAGACAACAACAAACTCTAATCAAGAAGATTATTTCTTAGAATTAAATTGAGCACAAGGGGAGCAATCAAAGTAAAAAGGAGCTATAAGGAGAAAATAATCTAGAGGAAGAGGTTCTATTACATTCAGAGATATAGAGGAGACCCAAGAAAAAATTCCTATTTAAGATTGAATATTGTTCCTTAGATAAAAAGAGATCATTATTCTAGAAGAAAAATAAAGCAAGAAGACTTCAAGCAATAAATACTTGAAGGTACATTTTTGGAAGGCAAGTATCTTGCCAAAGTTTGAATATCATAGAAGATATCAAGGATAGATAAAGATTCAACCAAATTAAAAGGACAACAAGGATAAATATAATATATCTATATTTATATAGATTCAATCAAGGAGAAGCTAAAAAATAAATAGGAAAAGAAGCAATATGAAAGCGCTAACAAGGCAACAAGGTTGACTAGTGAAGTCTAAGAATTAAAGGTATGTCTAAGTGCAGAAAAAATAAATCCATATTAGAGTGTGATTATTGCATTAAGAATAAGATATTTAAATATTTTGCATCGTAGTCTAAGAGCTAGTCATCTACACCTACAATAATAAAAAATATTAAGAACAACACATATTAGCAATGAGTAATTTATGAAAATCCTACTATAAAGTCTTAAATATTGTAGCAAACCATCAAAGGAAGAAGACTCATTCTTCATATATGAGTATTAAGATGTTAGAGAATTAATTCAAGTGCCAAGGATGTGCACTAAAGAGCTAAAGATGTAAAATGAGTATCTGAGAAGTGAGAAGAATGTTAAGGAGCTATGGAAATGAAGTAAAAATCCCCTAATATAGCATAATGTAGAGCTAGAAAAATTTATAGAAAACATCATTGAGTATTGGAGAGTTGAAGTTTCTGAAGTATGAAGTAATAGAAGCATCATGTAACAGAAGCATTAAGCAACACCCGCATCATGAGAAGAAACTAGTTGTAAAGTATTTGAATTCCAAATGCCATTGCTAAAGAAATTTACATCATATGAAGACAAAGGGAGATGAGGTGAAACATTACCTCAAGAGGAGATAAAATGCTAAACTAAGTTAAGCAATACTAAGTATCAAAGAATTACATCAAAGGAAAATCAAATGTCAAATTGCACCAAAAGAAAGACTAAGCATTGAAATGCATGTTAAGTAAAATATAAACCAAAATCCAAGTAAAGTAAATGCCAAAGTTTGATCACCAAGGAATTGGAATGATTTGAGAGTACAAAATGTGAAATGGTTTAACATTTTAAGGATTGGAACATTTTTGCACCAACCAAAATAATACACTCTACTAAATTGCCACGTTGAGATAAGGAAGACGGATAGGCAAATATTGAAGTGTTTCATGGAAGGTTAAAAGTAAGGATTCATGCAAGTAATACCTACTCATACGCACACACTCAAGCCAAGAGAAGGTCAAAGAAACACTTACCAATTGCAAGGACAAATATCATCCCAAGTAGCCATGCCTAAGGAGGTATATTAGGGTTCTATAATTCAATATTTTGATTTTTTTATTATTGCTAAGGTTAGAGGAGAGATAAGGCTTTTATAAATTTAATTATTGAATTTTCTAAGGTTTATTAAGATTATATGGAGAGATAAGAAGTTTATTAGGATAATTAATACCTTAGTTGTTTTTTTAAAAGGTTTTGGAGTGATAAGTTTTTTTTTTAAAGTCATTTAATATTTGAAAGCTTTATTATTTTTTGAAAATTCAAAGCCATAGAATATTTGCAAATTATTTAATTTTGGAGAGATAAGGAAGTCTACTTCAAATTAGGATTTTTAAATTTGCAAACATTCTTACTTTTCTAGTTTCTAATAAATTAGGGAGACAAGGAATTCAACATCATAGGTTTTTGAAAAATTTAGAAACTTGAAAAATTATTCAAAACCTAGGGAGACATAAGGTAGTCTACATCAAATATATTCTTAACATTGTTTTGCATATCATGGAATAAATTGTTAAGAATGCATTTAATGAGGATAGTGAAGACATGTTGCATGCACTTATATTTTACTCTCAAAACTTAATAAATGACTTTGATAAAAAGAAAAAAATGTTTAATGTTTTAAAAGAAAAATTGACTTTGTTTCTCAAAGAAGCAAAAGAAGGAAATTTCACATCTCTTATAAGCTATTTTCTTGAAAAAATTTCTAGGACACTGTGGGATTCTCAAAAAACCATTAAAATTTCTTCAAAAGAGTGTTTAGTGATGTATCTATCATTATTATTTCTGAGATTTTTCAAAGGAAGAGACAAGTTGAGAAGGATAAGAAAACATATGAGGAATCTCTAATATCAAAGATATATTATTGTGATGACTTACTAAATAAATTCTTAGGAGGTATATCATCAGATATATCACAAATAAAATTGTAGAAAAAGAAAAGAAGAAAGAGGAAGAGAAGAAATCACAATAGAAAACTTGAATCCAAAGACAAGGTTAAGCAAAGAGAAGAAGATCAAAAAATTTAGAAGGAAAAAAGAGAACAAAGGAAGCATAAGTCCCAGGAATATGAAGACCATATTAAATACTAAAATATTAAATAACCAAATAATGTAATACATGGGGGTGTTAGAGAATATTACATTATTTGGTACATGACAATGTACCACCTTGGTACATTATTGTAAATATTAGATTAGGGTTGTGTTCTAGATTAGTGAGTGAGTTAATATTTTATGTAATATAATAATGTGTAGGAAATGCACAAGTGTCATGTAAATATGTGTGCAAGTGTTATGAGTGTAGATGTGCACAAGTGTCTAATATGTAAGTGTGCACATGTGTCCTTAGAATAAGAAAATGAAGAATTATTAAGAAGATTTAAGGTCAAGAGTGCAACACATGGAGAGTCAGTTAGTGAGTGAGTTAAAATTTTATGTAATGTGAACATGTGTAGGAAATGCATAAGTGTTATGTAAATATGTGTGCAAGTGTATGAGTGTATATGTGCATAAGTGTCTAATATGTAAGTGTGCACATGTATATTTAGAATAGGAAAATGTAGAGTTATTAAGAAGAGTGAAGGTCAAGAGTGCAACATATGAAGAGTCACATACAATTATATATTTGTGACTAAGCATTGTAATATCATGAAGGTGAATCGAACATGCAAATATTTATGCTTGCATTAGTAGACCTTTATTCAATAGCATTTTTAGTATTTTCATGTGCAATATTGTGAGCATGTTTATGTGAGTATTCTTATGAGTTATTCAATTTGTTATTACATTTTGAGATATTATTTGATTTATTATATTGCAAATTCATTATATTAGATCATGTGATGATTTATATTAAGTATGAGAGTATAAAAATCTAACACGATGTGTCTCATTTTTTCACCTTTGCATATTTAGAATGGGACCATATAGATAAATATATTATAAAGTATAAGGTACCAAAGAGTCATCTATACATATTTATGGGGCATTTAGATGCTTGAAAGGTATATCACCTTTTGTGATCCTTAAAGACATGAGGTTTTGATTTGGAGAGATATCATTTTTAATGAGGTCCTTCCAGTTGTTCCTTCTAGTTTAGCACTTGTGCTTATGTAAAATGACTCTTTTCATCCTTTCATTGATTCAAATTTATTTTTTTTGTTTACACATTTTAGTAGCCTCTATTTCCATTAGATCATATTATTCATTTTTATCTTCAAGTGTAGGTCCATTGCCTATTGTTTTGATTCCTTCATGGGAAGCACCATAAGGATGACCTTATTTTCTATATTTAGATCATGTTGAGTAAGATGCATTTGTTCAAAGTCCTTCAATTTTTCATGATGAGGTGATTAAGTATTTTCAATTGGATTCTTTAGTTACAAATTTTAATGTTGCTTTTTCATAGATTACACATGATTATTTCTAAGTTTTTCCAACATTGAAGTAGGTTAAGATACTTCTAAGGGGTTATCAACCTATTCTATATCTTGAGAAATATTAGTAGACTCATTGAGCATTTCTCTTGAAGGTTGTTCATTCTCAGGATCCTCTTGCATATTATTAGTCTAAGGGTTGGTCAAAATGGGAATATGTTATGCTTATGGAGTATGAGCCCTTGATGAAAATAGGAGATGGGAGTTTGTTCCTCTTATAGAAGATAAGAATGTAGTTGGATGCAAATGGGTCTATAGGACCAAGTATACTTTATATGGTCAAGTGGATAATTACAAGGTATTCTCTAAACATAAGGGAGTTGATTATTCTAAGACATTTTCTCTAGTGGTTTGAAAGGACTCTATCAAAATAATTATCTCTATAGCTACCTCATATGGATGTAATATAATATACTATTAAAACCCCATACTAATAATATTATGTAATGTTTTGCATTATATATGTGGCACTTGATGCATCTAGACAAGTGGGGCCATTTAATGTAACCATTATAAAGAATGTAATTGCTTGTTTGGTAGAAGATTCTAGCTCAAGTGGCCACTTGCATGTGAAGATGACCCTTGAGAATTAGCCATTGGGAAGATTACAATCTCATACTATGAGAGAGGTAGGTAGTGCACTCAAGGGTATGTGTGGAACCCTCCTTGAGTATTAGACTAAAATATTGGTTCAAGTGTTATCATTCATTAACGTAGTATAATAGAGGGATATGGACAGTATGCACACCTAAACCTAGTGTTACCCTATTATAGTCATATGTTACACCTCAAAAACCCTAACCATAAGTTTAAAAATATTGAGGAGACTACACCTATCATGATTTTAACCATACTAATAAAATTATTGGCTAAAGAAAAAATTGTTGGGGTTTGTAGTAGTCAATAATGAATTTAGATAGGGTAGTATTTTAGCACAATTAGCTATGATAGATAATAAATAGTGTTAGAGAAGGCAGTTGTTAGCAAAAATCAAATCAGAGTCTATTAGAATAGTTATCAACAACAAGTAGTAAGAGTTTCAGATAGGGTACTGATAGTGATAGACAAGATAGAGTCTAATAAAGTAGTTGGGGATAATAGACTAACTAGTAGTTGATATGGTAGTTGTTGAGAACCATAGAAGAAAGTTATTTTTTTAGGTGAAGAAAATATTTAGGAGGAAAATATACAACACTTCACTAAAAAATGTTTGGGGTATTAAAAATATTACTTTGAGACCTAATCCATTGTGTTTGTCTTCTCAAACTAATAATTTTTATATATACCGCCAAAATACTTTTTCTTGACCATACCTAAAATAACATTTTTTAGAATAAAAATTCTATTTTTAGTAATTCATATAGGGTGGTACAAATCATAAGTATATGGCTAGAGGGACTAGAGGAGAAATGAGGGAGATGGAACAAAATGAATTCATGGAATAAATATCACAACCCAAATATCACATACAATTTTTTATTTTTTTTATCTTAACCATTAAACTATTTAATTTTTAACCCAACTCAATGTTAGTCAAGGCATAATTAATCCACACTTCAAGACTAAATACCACTATAGCTGGTGTCTTAAGTGTTCAGGACCAGCCATATTACCACAAGAGCTCACTTATTAAGATCTTAACTCCTTGATCGAGTTTTTCTAGATCCTGGCATGGGGGTTGTCCTTTCAGGGCCCATACACCTGAAAGGATGGATGCTGTAATACCTTATCCAAAGAAAAAGGATTCTCAACCCTTGACCATAGTGGTCCCCTGACCCATTTTATTTGGAGCAAGCATTATTATTCCAGTGCTAGTTATTGACCCTCTACTAAGGTTTGAATAGAGTCCTCCATCGCATGGCTTATGGACTAGGTATCCAAGATCTATCTTCGGTTGACAGTAATGCTGCCCATACCATCTACCACTGGATCCTACAACAATATGTTTAGCTCTCTAATCCTGTCATTTTTTTTGCTTTTCCCCAACCGAAGAGGACTAATGAACACCCTCATTCACTAATTGACTGTCTTCCTAGAGGAACGCCCCATATCGTCACTCTTATCTCTCAATAGTTGGGCCACCATACCTAATGGATGGAGATACGGGTAGCTCAGTCACACATAAGTCACACCTGTGGCTTAATGTGGTTGTGTGGGAACTATAATTTCTTGACAAGTCTCGAAGCAAATTATAGTTTGTACCCTACTCAGTATCCAAAAAATCTCTTTAATTTGATATATAAGTTCTTTATATTTTCTAAAGAAGAAATCTGTTGAGAAGCAACACACCCCCACTAAAAAATGAAGTTCCATCCTTTGAAAATTTTTACTTTGCATTTCTTTTAGCAAGGACCCTCTTGAGTTTTTGGGTTTTTAAATTCCAATTTTTGCTTGCCTCCTTCTTCTTCAAGTTTTGCATATACCAAAGTATCCAAGTAGGCTTGCATATGGCATTGATTTCAATTTAAAACTTCTGAAAGTTTGCATGTTAAAAGTATTAATGCATTTTCTCTTAATCCCTGATGAATTTTAAAGTTTCGTTTGCAGATTCGGACACCCTTTTGCCTTATTTAGATACTTGCAAAGTTTTATCAAATTCTAGGCACTTTGAGTTTTCGTCATTTTCTGCACCAAAGGGAGTCCAAGGCATAGGTGTCGCAAAATCGTGACACGCTAAGGAGCAAAGGAAGGCAAGGCTTGGGTGTCACAAAATCGTGACATGCCAAGGTCAGAAGCTAAGGCAAGGCTTGGGTGTCACAAAATCGCGACGTCGCGATTTCGCGACGTCGTGAAATCGTGACACGCCAAGGTCAGAAGCTAAGGCAAGGCTTAGGTGTCGCGAAATCGCAACGTCGCGATTTCATGACATCGCAAAATCATGACATGCCAAGGTCAAAAGCTAAGGCAAGGCTTGGGTGTCATGAAATCATGACGTGGCGATTTTGCAACATCACGAAATTGCGACACACCAAGGTCAGAAGCTAAGGCAAGGCTTGGGTGTCGCGATTTTGCGATGTCGCAAAATCACGACACTCCAAGGTCAGAATCTAAGGCAAGGCTTGGGTGTCACGAAATCATGATGTCGTGATTTTGTGACATCGTGAAATCGTGACACGCCAAGGTCAGAAGCTAAGGCAAGGCTTGGGTGTCGTGAAATCATGACATGCCAAGGTCAGAAGCTAAGGCAAGGCTTGGGTGTGGCAAAATCACGACGTCGCAATTTTGCGACATTGTGAAATCATGACATGCCAAAGGCAAAAGAAGCCTAGGGCATGGACCATCATGATTTTGTGACATGTCAAAAAATCGCGACATGTCACGGTTTTGCGACGGGTCCAAATGAAAAATCCAACGCAGGGTCGCTGTCACGATTTCGCGACATGTCGCAAAATCACGACATGTCACGTTTTCACAGCAATGATGAAGAAAGAAGCCTAGGGCACTGTCTCCATCATGATTTCGTGACATGTCATGTTTTTGCAGTAGAGACAGCCAAATAAGAAACAAATGGAAGCAAGTGCGGGGAGGTCACAATTTTTGCGACACGTGTCAAATAAAGCAAGCCATGTGTGATAAACATTAGGGTTTTAATTTAATGATTTTAAAATACTAACCCTTGCTTTTCTTTTGCAGAAAGCGATCCTACAATTGCATGATGGCAGAAGTAATGACGAGAAAGACAAAGTTAAGTGCAAATTAATCGAGGACCGTCACATTGAAATGGGAGATGCCGAGAATTGTTGGTTCATCTAGATTTTACAGATCTGGCCGCAAAGAGACTTTACGGTGACTAAGCAGCTGCCCATTTAATAGAATATGTCGACAATTGACCGAAAAATGAAAATATCTACACACAGTTATCAAAATTTTCCGATGGACGCATTTAATGAAAATTTATGGTGAAAGTAATGGCGTGCAGAGATTTTCAACTCAGAGACGGCTCTACGAAGATGAAATGTCAGAGAAGTGGTGACTCATCCAAATTTCCTGAGGGAATTAATGAAGACATTTACACACAGTTACAGGTGGATGCAAATAATATCAAATTCTGCCTTCTCCATTTATGGCAAGTAACTGCACTGAGATTTGCAGAATGATTAAGTTTTATCAAAACTCTATTTTAAAAGGCCTTATATTGTAAAACCCGGTAGTAGGGTTTAAGGTGATAAGATTTAGGGTTTGAGAAGAAGATATTTCTGAAAAGATCAGGGTCTGTCTTGAGTCTATAAATACTTCTTATAAATGTAATTTTTGGAGGCGGAGACTTAGAAATAAAAAGCTATTGGAGCAATTTCCTGCAAATCTTGTTTGAATGCTTTGTTCTGGACTTAGAGTTGGTGTGATTTTTCTTTCTCTATGATAGCATGGCCAGGAGCCTAATCTGTTTCAGATTGTGATAAGTTCATCTTCTTTTGTTTTCGTTTCATTAAGGTTTTATTTAATTTATGTTGTAGATCTGTGTTACCAGGATTGGATATGCTGTTAGGCTTCATTTTCTTTATTGTATGTTAGGGAAAATTACAGATTTAAGGTTCAGGCCTGTTCTAATTGCTCGGTCCTCACTGTGCGAGCTAGGCTGCTGGTGAGAGATACCAATTTTAACCGACTTCCCTTCTGTTTATAATTTTCTGTTAGATCTATTTTATCTTTGTCTTATGCTCTTAGTTGAAAGTGATCTTAGAAAGCTGGACACTTTCCTCTTTGATTTGTTCTATTGTGAAGCTAACCGGTATAACTAAAATTGGTAGTTTTGGTTTTGTAGCTAAGTTAGATAAACTTCTCTTTTTGCCCTACCCTACTCTCTCTGTTCCACCGTGAAATGATCCATTTTTATCTTTCTTTAAATTTGTCTTTTATTTAAATCTGCTAAAGCATAAAGAGCTAGATCAAAGAACTGATTGTAAATCTGATTATCCACAAAGATAACCAACTCCAAGAACATTACTGAACTGAAGTCCCGAGCCCATTGTAAGGTAACAGACAGTCCACTTGAAACTATTCCAAAAGTGAAAAAGAGTGAATAGACATTCAACCCAACTCTGTAACTCACACCTTGGATATCCAGCAAGATCCTAAAGTGAGTGGGATTTATCCCGTATAAGTGTTATCGGTATTTTATGCTCATTCTTCATAGGGTGTGTATAAAAGTCGAACCAACATTTAAAATTGGTGCTAGAAGGAGGGCCTCACTGAACTCCATTCAGTATTGTAAGTTGTCTGTGCAGAGTCTGGTATTTTATCTTTTGAATCCTTTTCCCTCTTCCTCAACCTTTTAAAACTTGTTTGTTTGAGTTTTTGCCTAAACAACGGAACTCAACACCAATATTTAAAATTGCTAGAAAAGAGGACCCGAAGTTCAGTAGTCTGTTAAGGATTGTAAGGTTGTAAGTGCTGATGAAAAGCTGGATTCTAATTATAGAGTAACAAGGTCCCACCCCGGAGCCGGAGAGCTCCTTGTGCCCGAGTTAGAAACTCCCGAAGAAGCAGCCCTCGTAAGGGCCAAGTCCTTGTCTAAAATAGTTTTATCACCACTTGTAGTTACTCCAGCTGCAACTAAAAATATCATTGTCAATCAAGTAATAATGGCAAACCGGTTAGGTTCCACTGCCTTAAATATCCCGGTGCAGCCCATGACCTGCCTAGAAATCCTGAGAGATATCTTCCCAGATATAAACATGATGGAACTAGGACAACAGAAGAACATCTAGTAGCATTCAAGAATGCTCTAAAATTGTTAAATGTACAGCATGAAGATGTGGCTTGTAGATTGTTCCCGTTCACTCTCCAGGAGGGAGCTTACGACTAGTTTCTAAATCTCACTAACGATTCTATTACCAGTTGGAATGACTTGGAAAAGGTTTTTGTGTCACATTTTGGTGAGGTAATAGATCCCAGTGTATTATATCAGCAGTTTTCTGGTATTAAAAGAGAAATAAATGAATCTGTCAGATCTTACAATGTCAGATTTCAGAAGGCTTATGGTAGACTGACTGGTTATTATGTGCCAAATGCAGACCTGGCATTAGAGATTTTTAGGAATTCTCTAGATCCAATGACTTCTGTTTTCTTGAAAAGAGATCCCTCTATTACCAATTTAATAGAGGCTTACAAAGAAGCTTTGGTTCTGGAAAGACAGTTGGGACCCCAACCTTTAAATGCTCATCAAATTCCTTTGGTCACACAAGCTGCCCCTATTTTCAATCCCATACCACATCAGATGATGTTGCCGATGTGTCAGACTCCACCATCAGGAAATCCATTGGCTGTAACACCTGCTGAAAATGTACAGAACCCAGGTAAAGAAGCTGATAATGCAAGAGTTGAAGAAGTGTCAAAAATAGTCCAAAAGTTGGCCAATGATTTTTTGAGTTTTAAAAGGCAGGTTTCTACTGGGGAGAACTCAAACAGGTATTCCTATCACAGAAGATTCACGGCCCCCATACGAACCCAATAAGGATTACAAAGGTAAAGGTCATGATGTAAATATTTGTGATTTGGCTTTGCCTAACTGGTGCAGGATACATGCTACTTCTCAGCATGGGGAGTTGGATTGTTTGGAATTTTGTAATGCCTTTGAAGCTTTGTCTGGGGAGTTGATTTCTCCTGAACATCAAAGAAATACGGATGGCCCAAGTTCATCCAGCCACAGTGCAGCTATGGTCTTGGATTCTTTCACTTTCCCGGAGGAATCTGAGAATGTAGTTGAAATGCCTATGGATGAGGTGCAGGCTTTTCAACAATATAGGAGGGACAACTACAACCTAAGAAACAGAAATCCGGAGCCCAACACTACATCTACCCCTCCGAACAACTCTCACAATGTTCCTCCAGATCCATCTTCAAGCAATAACCCATCTCCACCCAAGGGAGGAAATCCGAGGGGACCAGATGCTTTTGTCCCTCCACTCAATAAGGGATATAACATAGTGGAGGACATGAAGAAGATCAAAGCCAACATCACTCTTCATGAGTTGGCCCAAATTTTAGAACAGAGGGACAACTTGATTAAAACATACTCTGGGCCTACTACAAAATCTTTGGACAAGGGAAAGAAGATGGCAAATGCGAATGTAGCCATGTATAAGGAGAAGACTAAAGTTTTGCCTTTTCTACTGACCGTTCGTATTTTTGGGAAAAACTTACACAATTGTCTGGTAGATTCGGGTGCTTCAGCCTAATGTTATGCCTTTGGCCATTTGTCAACAGCTTGGGTTTGACCCCAATGAAGTCCGAAAGAAGAGTTGTCCAATTGGACAAATCAGAGGTTAAAGTAGTAGGTGAACTTCAGAATATCCATATCCAGTTAGCATCTGAACCAAGGGCACAACACAGAATTGAAATTCAGGTGGTGGATATTCCTGTGGGGTACGGGATGCTTCTGAGCAGGGATTGGTCGAGATATTTGAATGGATATTTGGCAACTGACTTTTCACACATGTGGTTGCCATGGAAAGGAGTGGCAAACCAATTAAGGGTTGAAAGAGAACCCAGATACAAACATACGATCACTGAATATAATGCAAAAAATGAGACTGTAAATATTGTTGATGTAGATATTGGAGTGTATAATTTAACAACGGGACAAAATGAGAAGTTTAGTAAAGCTCATCCTGTTCATAGTAATGAAGTCTGGACGCTTCATGTGGATGGGGCTAAATCTAAACAGGGTTCTGGTATAGGGGCAGTCCTTAAAGGGCTTGAGAATCAGACATATTTTATGTCTTATCGCCTACAGTTCCCTTGTACAAATAATTTAGCGGAATACGAAGCACTGGTATTAGGATTGAAATTTGCTCTGGACAGAGGTGTAAGAAATATCCGAGTTTTTATAGATTCAGAGTTGGTGGCTAATCAAGTTAAAGGTAAATTCCAATGTAAAGCATCTTATTTAAAAGGATACAAACACCGAGCCTGGGATCTCGTGGAAGATTTTGATGCTTTTAATTTAACGCACATACCTAGAGAGCAGAATTCACATGCAGATGTCTTGGCTTCATCAGCCGCAAGTCTGAAACCACTGGAAGAATTCAAATGGAACAAGTTTTCGATTGAGTTAGTCCCTTGTCCTTCGGTCCCAAATAATGTGGATAATTTTTAGGTTTTCTCTGATGACCAGCAGATTATAAATTTTTTACAGAGTACCAAAGCGTTTGAAAATGCTATAATCGATGATGGACAAAGGGATACTCTACTGGAGCAGTTAGACGATGAAAGGGGAATAATAAGGTTGAAAGATAACATAATTCCAAAAGGGATGGTAGAACTGGAGCGGCTCTTTGATGTTGACCAAATCAAGCAAAAGGTGAATTCTGAGGATTCTATGGGCATAACAAACAGTGAGACTAAGAACCTGAACGTGGGGACTGAAGAAGATCCCAAGCACCTCAAGTTGGCTAAAACTTGTGACCCAAAAATAAAAAGAAATATGATCGATTTTCTTCACAGGTCCAAGGATGTTATGGCCTGGTCTTACAAAGACTTAAAGGTCTTTGATCCGAAAGTTTACACTCATATTATACCTTTAAAAGAATTTTGCAAACCTTTCCGGCAAAAACAGAGGCATGTCAACGCTCTACTAGAACCCCTCATCCAAAAGGAGGTAGAAAAATTATTGAGTGCCGCCATTATTTTTCCCATTAGGCATTCTACTTGGGTGGCCAATTTGGTGCCGATCGTAAAGAAAAATGGAGAGATCCGCTTGTGTGTGGATTTTAGAAATTTGAACAAGGCATCCGAGAAAGATAATTATCCTCTGCCTTCCATGGATGAGGTGTTACAGATTGTCAATGGTTCGAAAATGATGTCTTTCCTAGACGGTTTCTCAGGGTATAATCAGATATTGGTTGAAAAGGAAGACAGGATGAAAACTGCCTTCACAACCAAGTGGGGAACATTTGCCTACAAAAGAATGCCGTTCGGATTGATCAATGCCGGAGCTACTTTTCAACGTGCGATGGATCATGCTTTCAAAGGCCTTATGGGTAAGTGCATTATTGTTTACATGGATGACTTAACAGTTTTCTCTAAATCTCGGTTTGACCACGTAAAACACTTGGAGTCTGTCTTCAACAAATGCAGGGAGTTCGACATTTCTTTGAATCCGAAGAAGTGCATTTTTGGTGTAACGGAAGGAAAGCTCCTTGGGCACTTGATCACCAAAGATGGCATTTTTGTGGATCCTGACAGAGTTGAAGCCATATCCGGTATACCCTTTCCCAACTCTAAGAAAGAGTTAAGATATTTTTTTGGGAAAATTAACTTTGTCGGGAAGTTCATCTCTGGTTTTGCAGAAATAGTCAAGCCACCGAATGATATGCTAAAGGAAACCGCTCGAATTGCCTGGACAATGAAGCTAAAACAACATTCCAAGAAATCAAGACTGCCATCAAGCAAGCTCCAGCTTCGGTGAGCCCGGATTTCAGTGCAGATTTTTACTTGTACACCTTTTCTTCCGAACACACACTTGCCGCAGCTTCCGACCCAACGAAGAGAAACGGGGGAGCATCCAATTGCTTTCAAGAGTACCAATTTAAAGGGGGCTGAGCTAAAGTATTCTTGCTTAGATAAACAAGCCTATGTCTTGGTGAGAGCAGTTAAGCAGTTTAGGCACTACATACTAAGAATCAGAGTTCATGCTATAGTTCCTGACCCAATAGTTAAATACCTTTTAAGCCAGGACGAATTGGGTGAACTAAGAGGTAATTGGGTTACAAGACTGCAAGAATACGACTTAGAAATTTGGCCTACAAAATTAATCAGAGGACTTGGTTTGTCTCGACACATTGCCGAAATACCCGTGCAAGAAGAAATTAATCAGTTGAATTCTGGATTCGATGACTGGTATGGAGATATTATTCATCTACTGCAATTTGGAATTTGTCCATCTCACTTGAATAGAACCCAAAGGAGAGCACTAAAACTGAAAGTTGCTCATTATCTCCTCAAAGGAGGCAACTTGTATAGAGAGAATTATGCTGGCATTTTCTTAAGATGCATTTCTCCGAGTGAAGTCAATGAGGTGATGTCCAATTTTCATGAAAAGTTAGGGGCAGGGCATTCCTCAGGATCTGCCACTACGCATAAAATATTGAGAGCAGGCTATTACTGGCCTACATTGTTTAAAGATGCGCATCAACATGTGAGAACTTGCCATCAATGCCAAACTTTTGCATCCAAAGAGGCCAATCGAGCTCTACCATTGTAGCCTGTTGTAATAAATAAACCTTTTATGCAATGGGGACTTGATTTTGTGGGAGTGATAAACCCAAATTCTTCAGTAGGGCATAAGTATGTTCTAACAGCTACTGATTATTACACAAGATGGGTCGAAGTAGCAGCCACCATGAGAAGTACAGCTCATGAAGTGATCAAATTTCTAGAGTCAAATGTCATAACCAGGTTTGGGGTTCCTCTGAATTTGGTGTGCGATAATGGACCAGCCTTCCAATCATTAGAGTTTGCAGAATGGGCATACCATATGGGGATAGTTATCAGATTTTCATCCAACTATTATCCCCAAGGTAATGGACTAGCTGAGTCCACGAATAAGAATTTAATGAATGCCATTAAGAAATCTGCAGCGGACAAACCCAAACAATGGCATACATTATTGAAATATGCACTTTGGGCTGACCGGATAAGATATAAAGTGGCTCTTAAGACTTCCCCATTTGCTTTGCTGTATGGTACTCAGCCCATTGTTCCCATCTCTCTGAAATTACCTACTTATCAATTTGTTTTAGACTATTTTGAGGATCAAGCAGATGCAGAGGCTCATGTTTTGGATCTAACTAATTTACAGGATGAACGACTCCAAGCCCTGGAACATTTCAGTCGACACCAAGAAACCGTCAAGCGCTGGTTTGACAAAAGAGCCAAAGTGAAAGCTTTCAGACTTGCAGACTTGGTGCTTCTATGGGACAAGGCCCATGAAAAGAAGGGTAAACATACAAAGTTGCGACCGCTATGGATAGGGCCATACCGGATTGCCGAGATTCTCGGGTAATAACGCATTTCGTTTACATGACCTTGATGGTAATTTTCTGAACCTCCCTATTAACGGTCAATACCTAAAGCATTATTTCTCAGCTGTTCCATCCAATATATCATTTGAATGAATCACAAAGAAGTTGTAACATGTGTATACATTGTAAATGAGCTTTAAAGTAGTTTGTTTTATTTTATTTTAAAGGTCTGTGTTTATCCTTTGAGGTCTGTATAGTTTTATTTTATTTTAAAAGTCTGTGTTTTACCCTTTGGGGTCTGTACAGTTTATTTTATTTTAAAGGTCTGTGTTTATCCTTTGGGGTCTGTACAGTTTATTTTATTTTAAAAGTCTGGTTTTACCCTTTGGGGTCTGTACAGAGTAGTCTATTTTATTTTATTTAAGTAGTCTGTCTTATTTTATTTTGTTTGTTTTTAAAGTTCTGTGTTTATCATTTGGAGTCTGTACAAATTTCTTTAGCTTTTAAAATTTTGTTTTTTAAGTTTTGCCTAAACATCAAAGAAAAAGTCAGCCTTCTAAAAATTGTTTTGTTCTGAGTTCAAAATCTAGTGTTCATTATTCTAATTGAGAGATAGTCTGCTTTAACTAAACAGTGGAACTATTTTGTTATTCAGAACAATAGTAGAAAGATGATTGGATTTTGTGTCTTGCTTGCCACAGTTATTTTAATTATAAATAAACTGCTATACTGTTTGGCTGGAGAAACTCCTAGGGAATCTAAGAAAAGTTGGTCATAAGAGGAGACTATGATTCATAAAATTATTTGAGTATCCATAGAGGCTATCAGTACCCAGGCTGAAGTAGTTCCAAATTGATGAAATATTAAAAGAAAAATTGTTGTTCTTTTTTAAAGGCTTTTCAGATTTCGGTATATTTCAAAGAAGAGAGAGAGAAGGTGAAAGTTGAGCAAGACAACATAAAACTGGCACTCTGTTATTTTCTATAAAAAAAAAAAAAGAGGAAGGAAAAATTTATGTAATGAAAGAGGTAGCCAAGGCTTCAGAAGATGTTTTCTTTTACCAAGTGGTAGATACTACTTCACAGTTGTGGATCAGTGGTCGTGTAAATCTAAAGAGTAACTCTGTCGGGGCTGTAAAATGCTAAACTAGTAAACAGAGCCCTACTCGGTTTCCCCTTCCACAACTCCGTTTCCCCTTTCTAGAAAAGTTGATCAATCCAGAGTACAACATTCGAAGTCCTAGTCATTCTTGAAGAAAGTTTTATACGCTTATAATTGCACATCAAAATTCTTCCTTGAGTGATTCAACCTAGTATGTCCTTGGGAAATTTTAACAACTATCAATTAGTAGTTAATTTATTTTGAAGAATATTTGTGGCAAGGCATGATACATGGTCTATGTTGTTTTGAAACTAAAGTCCTGGGTTCTAAAATAATGCTACTATTTTACCCGCAGATATCGCCATTTGTTGAGAAGCAACACACCCCCACTAAAAAATGAAGTTCTTGTTGGTCGGTCTTTCATACACACCCTGTGAAGAATGAGCAGAAACCTTGATAACACTTATACGGGATAAATCCCACTCACTTTAGGATCTAGCTGGTTATCCAAGGTGTGAGTTACAGAGTCGGGTCGAATGTCAATTCACTCTTTTCCGCTTCTGGAATAGTTTCAATATGAACTGTCTGTACCTTACAACGGGCTCAATGAACTTGTTCAGTAATGTTCAGTAGTTGTCACTTGTTGACAATCAGATTTAACTTGATTCTTTGATCTAGCTCTCATGGGTCAGCAGATTTAAATAAAAGACAAATAAAGAAAATAAAAATGGATCATTTCACGATAAGCAAAGAGAGGGTAGGGTAAAGCAGAAAGAGAAGTTTATCAAACTTTAACTGCAAAACCTAAACTATCAATTCTATTTATACTATCAGCTTCATAACAGAACAAATCAAAGAAGAAAGTGTCCAGATTTCTAAGATCACTTTCAACTAAGAGCACAAGGCAAAGATGGAACAGATCTAGCAGAAAATCATAAACCAAAGGGAAGTTAGTTAAAACTGATATCTTTCACCGACAGCCTAGCTCACACAGTGAGGACAGAGCAATTAGAACAAACTTGAACCTCAAATCTGTAATTTTCCCTAGCAAACAATAGAACAAATGAAGCCTAACAACATATTTAATCTTGATATTTCAGATTCACAGCATATATCTAATAAACTTTAATGGAACGGATAACAAAAGAAGATGAACTTATCACAGTCTGCAAAAGATTAGGCACCTGGCCATGCTATCACAGAAAAACAACAGCCCATCAACTCCAAGTCCAGAAATAAAAGTATTTAACAAAATTTGCAAGAAATTGCTTCAATGGCCTTTTATTTCTAAGTCTCCGCCTCCTGCGATTACATTGAGAAGAAGTATTTATAGACCCAGGGCAAACCCTGATCTTTTCAGAGATATCTTCTTCTCTAACCGCAAATCTTATCATCATAAACCCTAGGACCGGGTTTTACAATATAAAGCCATTTTAAAACAAAGTCTGGATAGAACTTAACCCTTCTGCAAATCAGTGCGATCAGTTGCCATAAATGGAGAAGATAAAATTCGAATGCCACTTGCATTCACCCGCAATCGCAAAATAAATGCTCTCATCAATTCCTTCGGGTAAGTCGGATGAGTCACCACTTTTTCGATATTTGATCTCCGCAAGGCCATCCCTGAGTTGAAAATATCTATATGCCATCAATTCTGCCATAAATCTCCATTGAATGCATTCACCGGCAAAATCCGGCAACTGTGTGCATATATCTTCATTAAATGGACAGCTGCTTAGTCATTTGTGGACAAATCTGTAAATATTGGAATGAAACAGCAACTCTCGGCACCTTCCTTTTCAATATGCCCGTCTTTGATTAATTTGCACTTTATCTTTATCTTTAAGGCTATTTCTCCGTTATCCCGCAAGTGACAGATGGCTTCCTGCATGAAAAACAAAAGGTTAGATTAGTACTTTAAAAAGATTAAATCAAAAGCTTTAACATTAAATCAGATTAAAAAGCCTAATGTTTACTTGCATGCGGCTCTGTTTATCTCATACGTGGCTTGCAGTGTCTTGACACGTGTCACAGAATCATGACACGTGTCAATTTCAATCTATTTTGCATTCTGCTCTGTTTCCTGCCAAGGTCGCAAAAATGCGACATGTCGCGAAATCGCGACATCCCCAGCGCTGGCAACCTTTTCGCTCCATAGGCCGCGAAAACGTGACATGTCGCGAATTCGCGACATGTCACGAAATCGCGCCTATCGCTGGCCACCGTACAACTTTCTCCTCATGAGCCGCGAAAATGCGACATGTCACGATTTCGTGACACGTCGCGAAATCGCGACCACTTCTGTCCTTAAGCGCTTTTCCTTCAATTTCTCTTCGCTTCTTCTTCTTTCTCCACCATGTCGCGGCTCTTTTGCTCACCATCCTTCCACCATGTCACGAAATCGTGACATGGTGGGTCCCTTTGGCCTCAACTCCCCATTGTGTCGTTCGCGACGTCGCGATTTCGTGACACCTTCACTTGCACTGCTTCTGCCTCGACACTGCTTTTGGCTTAAACTTCTTGCAACTTTTGGTTTGGGCGTCGCGATTTCGTGGCACCCAGCTTTGTGAAATTTCCACCATGTCACGATTTTGCGACATGGTGGCTTCTTCCCTCACCGTCTGCCTCTCGTGTCACGATTTCACGACGTCGCGATTTCGCGACACCTTCTGGTTTGGCCCCCCTCTTCTTCAAACTGTCACGATTTCGTGACATCTAAAAGCCTTGGTCAAATTTCGAACTTTGCCTTCACTTGGTTTCTTCCTTGCAGCACTTTGACCGGACCTGTCGCGATTTCGTGACATGTCGCGAAATCGCGACTCCGTACGCTTGGCTCACTCCGATTTTGTCGCGATTTCGCGACGTCGCGATTTCACGACAGCTTTCTTCCTTAGTCGATTTTTCAAATTCACTCGACGAAAATGCGACATGTCGCGATTTCGTGACATGTCGCAAAATCGCGCCCTTCCGTACAACTTGCCTTCTCTCTCCAAAATCGGTAGCGATTTCGTAACGCTTTCCAAAAATGGAAATGTCGCGATATCGCGACATTTCCAAAAATGGAAAGTGTCGCGATTTCGCTACGATTTTCTGACTTGGCCGATTTTCTTTGTTCCTGTCGTGATTTCGTGACATTTCCATAAATGGAAGTGTCGCGATATCGCGACTTTGCCAAAAAGGGAAAGTTTTTGATTTTCATGTATTTTTCTATCTGTTTTTTGTATTTTTTTCGTATCGGCGCAAGATTTTCTTTAAGCATGATTGATTCCAGCATGTAAAAAGTGAAGTCTTGGATAACAAAGCTAGAATGACTGAGAAAAAGCACAACTTTAAAAGGAGGCAAGCAAATTTGAATTTAAAACATGAAACATATCAAGAGGGTCCCTACTGCAAAAATGGAAGCTCAAAGTTTTCAGAGGATGGAGATCGATTTTTCAGTGGGGGGTTGTTGCTTCTCAACAAATGGCGATATCTACGGGTAAAATAGTAGCATTATTTTAGAACCCAGGACTCTAGTTTCAAAACAAAAAGACCTTGCATCATGCCCTGCCACAGACATTCTTCACAATAAATTGACTACTAACTGCTAGCTGTTTAAAATTTCCCAAGGACATACTAGGCTGAATTACTTAAGGAAGATTTCTGATGTGAAATTATAAGGGTATAGAACTTTCTTCAAAGATGACTGGATTGAATGTTAAACTCTGGATTGATCAGCTTTTCTAGATCATAAAAAGGGGAAACCGAGTAGAGCTCTGTTTACTAGTTTAGCCTTTTACAGCCTAGACAGAGTTACCCTTTAGATTTACACGACCCAAATTTACAACTGTAAGGTAGAAAAATATCTTTGAAACTTGGCTGTCTCTTTGATTGTACAACTCTTTTCTCTTTTCTTTTTATCTCTCTCTCTCTTTTTTTTTTTTTATATATCAACATCTGAAAGGCCTTAGAGAAATTACAATTTTCTTTTAACATTTGATCAATCTGGAACTGTTCCAGTCTAGGCACTGATAGCCTCTGGTGACACCCAAATAATTACATGAATCATAGTCCCCTCTGATAACCAACTTTTCTTGGATTCCCCGGGAGTTTCTCCAACCAAACAACATAGCAGTTTTTCTATAATTAAAACAACTGTGGCAAGCAAGACACAAAATCCAATCATCTTTCTACCGTTGTTCTGGCTAACAAAATAGTTCCACTGTTCAGTTGAAGCAGACTATCTCAATTAGGATAATGAATGGGCACTGGATTGTGGATTAATCAGCTCAGAATAAAACAATTTTTTTTTTTTTGCAGGCTGACTTTTCATTGATGCTCAGGCAAAGGTTAAAGAACAGAACTTTAAAGCTGAAAAACTTTGCACAGACTTCCAAGGACAGACACAGGCCTTGAAGAACAAAACAAAAATAAAACTGCACAGGCTTGAACACAAAACTATACAGGCATCAAACAGAACAGAAGCAAAGCAACTAAAGCTGTACAAGCAGCAAAATAAAACTAAAACAAAAGACTGTACAGACTAATTAAAAGCAAGCTAAAACAAAGCAATTAAAAGAACTGCACAGGCAATTAAGCTAAAGCTTATAAACTGCAAAGTTATTTACAATGTGTACACATGTTACAACTTCTTTATGACTTCATTCAAATAATACATTGGACGGAACAGCCGAGAAATAATGTTTCAAGTATTGACCATTAACAGGGAGATCCAAAAAATTACCATCCAGGTCTTGTAAACGGAAAGCATTGTTACCCAGAATCTCAGCAATTTGGTAGGGGCCTATCCAGAGTGGCTGCAACTTTGTGTGCTTACCCTTCTTCTCATGAGCCTTGTCCCACAGAAGCACCAAGTCTGCCAATCTAAAAGCTTTGACTTTGGCTCTCTTGTCAAACCACCGCTTGACAGTTTCTTGGTGCCTACTGAAATGCTCCAGGGCTTGGAGTCTTTCATCCTGCAAGTTAGTGAGATCTAAAACACGGGCTTCAGCATCAGCATGATTTTCAAAATAGTCTAAGGCAAATTGGTAGGTAGGCAACTTGAGAGAGATGGGAACAATTGGCTGGGTACCATACAACAAAGCAAAGGGAGAAGTCTTAAGAGCCACTTTATACTTTATCCGGTCAGCCCAAAGTGCATATTTCAACAATGTATGCCACTGCCTGGGTTTGTCTGCTGCAGATTTCTTAATGGCATTCATTAAATTCTTGTTGGTGGACTCAGCCAGTCCATTGCCTTGGGGATAATAGTTGGATGAGAATCTGATAACTATCCCCATCTGGTATGCCCAGTCTGCAAATTCCAATGATTGGAAGGCTGGTCCATTATCACACACCAAATTCAGGGGAACCCCAAATCTAGTTATGATATTTGATTCAAGAAATTCAATGACTTCATGGGCTGTACTTCTTGTGGTGGCTGCTGCTTCAACCCATCTTGTGCAGTAGTCAGTAGCTGTCAGAACATATTTATGCCCTGCTGAAGAATTTGGATTAATGACTCCCACAAAATCAAGTCCCCATTGCATGAAAGGTTTGTTTATTACAACAGGTTGCAATGGTAGAGCTCGGTTGGCCTCTTTAGCTGCAAAAGTCTGGCACTGATGGCAGGTTCTGACATGCTGATGTGCATCTTTAAATAGTGTAGGCCAATAATAGCCTGCTCTTAGTATTTTATGTGCAGTGGCAGATCCTGATGAATGCCCTGCCCCTAACTTTTCATGAAAACTGGACATGACTTCACTGACTTCACTGGGAGAAATGCATCTCAAGAAAATGCCAGCATAATTCTCTCTGTACAGAGTACCTGCCTTGAGGAGATAATGAGCAGCTTTTAATTTTAATGCTCTCCTTTGGGTTCTGTTCAAATGGGATGGGCAAACTCCAAATTGCAGCAGATGAGTAATATCCCCATACCAATTATCAGACTCAGAATTCACCTGATTAACTTCTTCCCGTAGAGGTACTTCGGCAATGTGTCGGGACAAACCAAGTCCCCTGATCAATTTAGCAGGACGAATCTCCAAGTCATACTCTTGCAACCTTGTGACCCAATTGCCTCTTAGTTCACCCAGCTCATTTTGACTTAGAAGGTACTTAACAGCTGGGTCCGGAACTATGGCATGAACTTTGCTCCTCAGTATATAGTGCCTGAACTGCTTCACTGCTCTTACCAAGGCATAAGCTTGTTTGTCTAAACGGGAATATTTCAGTTCAGCTCCTTTCAAATTGGTGCTCTTGAAAGCAATTGGATGTTCTCCGGTTTCCCTCCGTTGGGTCAGAACTGCAGCAAGTGTATGTTCTGAAGAAAAAGTGTATAGATAAAAATCTGCACTGAAGTCTGGGCTTACCAGAACTGGTGCTTGTTTAATGGCTGTCTTGATTTCCTGGAAGGCTGCCTTAGCTTCTGTGGTCCAAAAAATCTGAGCAGTCTGCTTTAACATGTCATTCATTGGCTTAACTATCTCAGCAAATCCGGAGATGAACTTCCTGACAAAGTTTATTTTTCCAAAGAAGGACCTCAACTCTTTCTTGGAGTTGGGAAATGGTATGCCAGATATGGCTTCAACTCTGCCTGGATCCATAGAAATGCCATCTTTTGTGACCAAGTGCCCAAGGAGCTTTCCTTCTGTCACACCAAAAATGCACTTCTTTGGATTCAAGGAAATGCCAAACTCCCTGCACTTGTTAAACACAGACTCTAAGTGCTTGACATGGTCAAACCGAGATTTGGAAAAGACTGTTAAATCATCCATGTACACAACAATACATTTGCCCATAAGCCCCTTGAAGGCATGATCCATTGCTCTTTGAAATGTAGCTCCGACATTTATTAAACCAAATGGCATCCTCTTGTAAGCAAAAGTCCCCCACTTAGTTGTGAAAGCAGTCTTCATTCTGTCTTCCTTCTCAACCAATATCTGGTTGTAGCCTGAGAAGCCATCCAGGAAAGACATCATCTCTGATCCATTGACAATTTGCAAGACTTCATCCATAGAGGGCAGAGGGTAGTTATCCTTTTCTGATGCCTTGTTTAAATTTTTGAAATCCACACACAGGCGGATCTCTCCATTCTTCTTCCTGACTGGCACCAGATTGGCCACCCAAGTAGAATGCCTGATGGGAAAAATAATTGCTGCACTCAAGAGCTTTTCCACTTCTTTCTGGATGAGGGGTTCTAACAGAGCATTGACATGTCTCTGTTTTTGTCTAAAAGGCTTGCAAGATTCTTTCAAAGGTATAATGTGAGTGTAAACTTTTGGATCAAATACCTTTAAATCTTTGTATGACCAGGCCATTACATCCTTGGACCTGTGCAGAAAATCAATCATACTTCTCTTTATTTTTGGATCACAGTCCTTTGCCAACTTGATGTGCCTTGGATCTTCTTCAGTCCCTACATTCAGATCTTCAGTCCCACTGTTTGTGGCAGCCACATAATCCTCAGAATTCACCTTTTGCTTGATCTTATCAACATCAAAGAGCCGCTCCAGCTCTACCATTCCTTTTGGAATCCTGTTGTCCTTCAACCTCATGATTCCCCTGTCATCATCCAACTGTTCCAGCAGGGTGTCTCTTTGGCCCTCATCAATTACAGCATTCTCAAAGGTGTTAGTACTCTGCAGGAAGTTTACAATCTGTTGATCATCAGAGAAAACTTGAAAGCTATCTATATTGTTTGGAACCGAAGGACAAGGGACTAACTCAATTGAAAACTTATCCCACTTAAATTCTTCCAATGGTTTTAAACTTGCAGCTGAAGAAGCCAAGATATCTGCATGTGAGTTTTGTTCTCTGGGTATGTGTGTCAGATTAAATGCATCAAAACCTTCTACAAGATCCCAAGCCCGGTGTTTGTATCCCTTCAAATAAGAAGCTTTACACTGGAATTTACCCTTGACTTGACTTGCCACCAATTCTGAATCAGTGAAAACTTGAATATTTCTCACATTCCTATCCAAAGCAAATTTTAAACCTAAAATCAGAGCTTCATACTCTGCTAAATTGTTTGTACATGGGAACTGCAGGCGGTAAGACATAAAGAATGTCTGATTTTCAGGTCCCTTAAGGACAGCCCCTGTTCCAGAACCCTGCTTACATCTGGCTCCATCCACATGAAGTGTCCAGACTTCATTAGTATGTACAGGATGAGCTTTATTAAACTTGTTACTCTGCCCAGTTGTTAAATTGTAGACACCAATATCTACCTCTGCAACATTCACAGTTTCATTTGCTGCATTGTACTCTGTAATGGTATGCTTGTACCTGGGTTCTCTGTCAACCCGCAATTGATTTGCCACTCCTTTCCATGGCAACCACATGTGTGAAAAATCTGTTGCCAAATATCCGTTCAGAGATCTAGACCAATCCCTACTCAACAGCATCCCGTACCCCACTGGGATATCCACAACTTGGATTTCAATTTTATGTTGAGCCCTTGGCTCAGATGCTAATTGGATATGGATGTTTTGAAGCTCTCCAATAACTTTGACCTCTGATTTGTCTAATTGGACAACTCTCCTTTCAGATTTCATTGGGGTCAGCCCCAACTGCTGACAAATGGCCAATGGCATGACATTGGCAGATGCACCTGAATCTACCAAACAATTGTGCAAGTTCTTCCCGAAAATACGGACAGTCAGTAAAAAGGGGGGAACTTCTATTTTTTCTTTGTACATGGCTAGATTGGCATTTGCTATTTTCTTTCCTTTGTCCACAGGTTTAGTAGCAGGGCCAGAGTAAGTTTTTATCAGATTGTCTCTCTGCTCTGAAATCTGTGCCAACTCATGCAGAGTAATGTTGGCCTTAATATTTTTCATATCTTCCACTATGTTATATCCTTTGTTAAGTGGAGGAACAACAACATCTGGTACTCTTTGACTTCCTCCCTTTGGTGGAGGTGGATTATTGCTTGGAGAGGGGTCCGGAGGAATATTGTGAGAGTTGTCAGGAGGAGTTGATGTAGTATTAGGCTCCGGATTCCTGTTTCTCAGATTGTAGTTATCTCTTCTGTACTGCTGGAAAGCCTGTACCTCATCCATAGGCATTTCAGCTACATTCTCAGATTCATCCGAGAAAGTGAAAGAATCCAGGACCATGGCTGCACTGTGGCCAGATGAGCTTGGGCCATCAGCAGTTCTTTGATTTTTAGGGGAGATCAAATCTCCAGACAAGGCTTCAAATGCATTGCAAAATTCTAGACAGTCCAACTCCCCATGCTGAGAAGTGGCATGTATTCTGCACCAGTTGGGCAGAGCCAAATCACAAATGTTCACATCATGAGCTTTACCCTTGTAATCTTTATTAGGCTCATATGGGGGCTTGTTAAATCTATTTGGTTGATATGAATATCTGTTGGGGTTGTCCCCAGTAGAAACTTGCCTTTTAAAACTCAAGAAATCATTAGCCAGCTTCTGAACAATCTTTGACACTTCTTCAACTCTTGCATTGTCAGCCTCTTTCACTGGGTTCTGTACATTCTCAACAGGTGCCACAGCCAATGGTGTTGCTGATGGTAGAGTCTGACAAACTGGCAGCATCATCTGATGTGGAATAGGATTGAACACAGGAGCAGGCTGTGTAATCAGAGGAGTTTGCTGAAGATTTAGAGGCTGGGGTCCCAACTGTCTTTCCAGAATCAAAGCTTCTTTATAAGCTTCTGTCAAATTAGTAACAGCGGGGTCTCTCTTCAAAAAGACAGAGGTCATGGGATCTAGAGAGTTTCTAAAGATCTCTAATGCCAGGTCTGCATTAGGTACATAATAGCCAGTAAGTCTACCATAAGCTTTTTGGAATCTAACATTATAGGATCTGATGGATTCATTTAATTCTCTCTTGATGCCAGAAAACTGCTGATATAAAATACTAGGATCTATCACCTCTCCGAACTGTGACACAAAAACTTTTTCTAAATCATTCCAGCTGGTGATAGAATCATTGGTAAGATTTAGAAACCAATCATAAGCTCCCTCCTGGAGAGTGAACGGGAAGAGTCTGCAGGCAACATCTTCATGCTGTACATTTAATAACTTCAATGCATTCTTGAATGCAACCAAGTGTTCTTCTGCAGTTCTTGTCCCATCATGTTTATATCTGGGGAGATATCTTTCTGGATTTCTGGGCAAGTCATGGGCTATACCCGGAATGTTCAAAGCAGTGGAGCCCAACCAATTTGCCATTATTCCTTGGTTGACAGTGATATTCTGAACTGTGGTTGGAGTAACTATTAATGGTGATAAAACTATTTCTGACAAAGACTTGGCCCTTCTGAGGCTACTTCTTTTTGGGGTTTCTAATTCAGGGACAAGGAGCTCTCCAGCTCTGGGGTGGGACCTTGTTACCCTGTATGTAGAATCCAGCTTTTCACAAGCACTTACAAACTTACAGTCCTTAACACAGTACTGAACTTGAGGTCTTCTTTTCTGGCAGTTCTAAAAATTGTACTGACAACTTATAATACTGATCGGAGTTCAGTAGGCCCTCCTTCTAGCGCCATTTTTAAATGTTGGTCGGTCTTTCATACACACCCTGTGAAGAATGAGCAGGAAACTCTGATAACACTTATACGGGATAAATCCCACTCACTTTAGGATCTAGCTGGTTATCCAAGGTGTGAGTTACAGAGTCGGGTCGAATGTCAATTCACTCTTTTCCGCTTCTGGAATAGATTTCAATATGAACTGTCTGTACCTTACAACGGGCTCAATGAACTTGTTCAGTAATGTTCAGTAGTTGTCACTTGTTGACAATCAGATTTAACTTGATTCTTTGATCTAGCTCTCATGGGTCAGCAGATTTAAATAAAAGACAAATAAAGAAAATAAAAATGGATCATTTCACGGTAAGCAAAGAGAGGGTAGGGTAAAGCAGAAAGAGAAGTTTATCAAACTTTAACTGCAAAACCTAAACTATCAATTCTATTTATACTATCAGCTTCATAACAGAACAAATCAAAGAAGAAAGTGTCCAGATTTCTAAGATCACTTTCAACTAAGAGCACAAGGCAAAGATGGAACAGATCTAGCAGAAAATCATAAACCAAAGGGAAGTTAGTTAAAACTGATATCTTTCACCGGTAGCCTAGCTCACACAGTGAGGACAGAGCAATTAGAACAAACTTGAACCTCAAATCTGTAATTTTCCCTAGCAAACAATAGAACAAATGAAGCCTAACAGCATATTTAATCTTGATATTTCAGATTCACAGCATATATCTAATAAACTTTAATGGAACGGATAACAAAAGAAGATGAACTTATCACAGTCCGTAAAATATTAGGCACCTGGCCATGCTATCACAGAAAAACAACAGCCCATCAACTCCAAGTCCAGAAATAAAAGTATTTAACAAAATTTGCAAGAAATTGCTTCAATGGCCTTTTATTTCTAAGTCTCCGCCTCTCGCGATTACATTGAGAAGAAGTATTTATAGACCCAGGGCAAACCCTGATCTTTTCAGAGATATCTTCTTCTCTAACCGCAAATCTTATCATCATAAACCCTAGGACCGGGTTTTACAATATAAAGCCATTTTAAAACAAAGTCTGGATAGAACTTAACCCTTCTGCAAATCAGTGCAGTCAGTTGCCATAAATGGAGAAGATAAAATTCGAATGCCACTTGCATTCACCCGCAACTGCAAAATAAATGCTCTCATCAATTCCTTCGGGTAAGCTGGATGAGTCACCACTTTTTCGATATTTGATCTCCGCAGGGCCATCCCTGAGTTGAAAATATCTATATGCCATCAATTCTGCCATAAATCTCCATTGAATGCATTCACCGGCAAAATCCGGCAACTGTGTGCATATATCTTCATTAAATGGACAGCTGCTTAGTCATTTGTGGACAAATCAGTAAATATTGGAATGAAACAACAACTCTCGGCACCTTCCTTTTCAATATGCCCGTCTTTGATTAATTTGCACTTTATCTTTATCTTTAAGGCTATTTCTCCGTTATCCCGCAAGTGACAGATGGCTTCCTGCATGAAAAACAAAAGGTTAGATTAGTACTTTAAAAAGATTAAATCAAAAGCTTTAACATTAAATCAGATTAAAAAGCCTAATGTTTACTTGCATGCGGCTCTGTTTATCTCATACGTGGCTTGCAGTGTCTTGACACGTGTCACAGAATCGCGACACGTGTCAATTTCGATCTGTTTTGCATTCTGCTCTGTTTCCTGCCAAGGTCGCGAAAATGCGACATGTCGCGATTTCGCGACATGTCGCGAAATCGTGACATCCCCAGCGCTGGCAACCTTTTCGCTCCACAGGCCACGAAAACGTGACATGTCACGATTTCGCGACATGTCACGAAATCGCGCCTATCGCTGGCCACCGTACAACTTTCTCCTCATGAGCCGTGAAAATGCGACATGTCGCGATTTCACGACACGTCACGAAATCGTGACCACTTCTGTCCTTAAGCGCTTTTCCTTCAATTTCTCTTCGCTTCTTCTTCTTTCTCCACCATGTCGCGGCTCTTTTGCTCACCATCCTTCCACCATGTCGCGAAATCGTGACATGGTGGGTCCCTTTGGCCTCAACTCCCCATTGTGTCGCGATTTCGCGACGTCGCGAAATCGCGACGTCGCGATTTCGCGACACCTTCACTTGCACTGCTTCTGCCTCGACACTGCTTTTGGCTTAAACTTCTTGCAACTTTTGGTTTGGGCGTCACGATTTCGTGGCACCCAGCTTTGTGAACTTTCCA